>JAOCZM010000040.1:6121288-7442577 GCA_026122235.1 Vinca minor | reverse complement strand
ATATAAGAATTTTCAAAAAAGTAAAAGCCATATTGATCGAAAGCCCGTGGGGGCCGAGAGGTTATTAATGTTAAAAATCTGGTGCAAGTTGAACATACTGCTAACAAGTGAATCTAATGGTATCTCCTGTCTATTCTCTCATTTTTTGGATAAGAACTTTTGCTTTCCTTCAATGAGCATTTTATTTTTTTATTTTTTTTATTTTTTTTTGATGAATACAATGAGCATTTTCGTTATCATAAATAATTGTGATCCGTTACATAAAAAACAATATAAATTTTCTGTGTGATCGTTTAAATTAATACACTTTCTTTGTTTTTTTTTTATCAAATAACATATTCTTATCTAAGTCTAACAAATTTATATATTTTTAATGATTTCGATCCAAACTTAATGAAGCAGAAGGATGCTAGGTCGTCGATCCAAGAGATACAAACACAACTCAGTTGCAATTAGTTAAAGGAAGGAAGAAGAAGTCGGTTAAGCTCAAAAGAAGTTGGGCTTTGTTTGGTGGGGAAAGGTAAAGGGAAAAAAGAGTGACACTATTTATTCTCTCAGTTCGGCTCCTATGCGGAATAGGAAAAAATTTGCACCGTGCGAAACAATTTGGGTAATCGGATTATATTTTTAACGGCCCAAATTTGGAGAGAGAAAAATTGCGGCTGAAGTTAAAAAATAAAAAAATAAAACTTTTCTCTCTCCGAATCTGAACCGTTCAAATCTATCATCCGACGGTTCAGATTGTTCCGCATGGTGCGAACTTTCCCCTGTTCCGCATAAGAGCTGGAGTGTTATTCTCTCTACAAGAAATAAATGTATTTACATCTATTTTGTTTTATTTTAGGATTTTGTTCTTAAGGAAAAGGATTTTGTTCTTGTTGTTGGAAAGCAACATGGGATATTCTATTTATAATGAGTGGAAAATATGAGCATTGCAAACAAGTTGTAAAAATCACTTGAATTTTCGTAATTAAAAATCAATGATCACTTTGATTAGACAAAATTTAGTTGAGGTCTCAAAACGTAGAGTTTGTTAGGTTTAAATCTCAGTCTCTACATTTTACGCCAAACTCTTTTTAATAAAAAAACTTTTAAAAAATTTCAATATAGAAATTTTCAAATAAACACTAGTATGAGGAGAGGTAGAAGGAGGTATGTGCCCAACGACCCGTTAAATATAATATAACATTTGTTTATTTTCTATTGTAAACTTTTGCTTTTCTTTTCTTTTTTCCCCCTTTAAGAATGCGAAGTATTTGCAAGTATTTCTAATATTTAGAAGGAAAAAAAAAGTATTTGTAATTAAAAAATAAAAAATCCAAATAGACTTGAATTTGAACAAGGATAGGCCTGTATGTGAATAGCCCAAAAAACTGTCACAAAAAATCTATTAAGTTTTTTGGAAGTGGGCTAAGGAGAAAATTGCAATACCCACTTTAATACAACCCATTACACACCTCTTCTCTAAGCCCAATATAGAAAGTTCTTATTTTTTATAAAACGACGTCAAAACTGACATTCATTGGATACGCACTTCATTGAAACGACAACCAGAACCAAAAGTCCATATTTAAGCCCAAGTCTAGAAATTGCTAAATATGAGGGCCTAGTGGAAATATTAACTTACCACTAGCTTCGCTCTTTAATAGTGTTCGGGAGATCAATTCACACTCACGTATAAAGCCTTCATTTTACACCTTTATTAAAGTATGGAATCGTCATTTTGGCCATCACTTTACACATTTATTTATGTATGGAGCGATCACTTTGACCAACAATTTACACATTTATGGGTCGACCCGGTGCGAGTGGGATTAGTCTGATATGGTCTCACAAAAGTTTATGGACCGACCCAATGACTGTGGAAATTAGTCTGGTATGATCTCTTAAAAGTTGGAAACAAGTAAAACACCTCGTGGAAAGACAAAAAAATTTAAAAGAAAACGCTGAGTTTGGAAATGAATGTGGAGGTTATGATATACAATTATTTCAACGAAGATCCATTTCACTTTTTTTCTTCTTTCCAATTCCAAGTCCCCAATAAGCACAAAAAATACAAATCAATCCTCCCCACACACACACAAAACCACAAAATTGAGCAAAACTTTACAAGGACAGAAATTTCCTAGCGGTTCCACTTATTAAAATCATCCAAAAATGTCCCCCAAAAAACAAAATAGTTGAAATTATGAGAAAGGAGAAAAAGCCAAACAAAAAGCAACTATTTTAACTGTGGCAAAAGCCTTTAAACCTATAAAAGTGAAAGCCCAAAAGTTTAAAGAAACCTAGGGATTTTTCTGATATTGACCATGTAGTACAGAATTAGCAACATCACTACAAAATTGTCTTTCTCTTCATTCTGTAGTGATGTGACCAATTTCGTACCACATGCTCTAATAAAGCTGATCCATATCAGAATTATTCTTTCTTTAGACATCCATTTACACGAAATTTCCTACCACACACTTGCCTATTTCCAGCCCAGTTCTTTGCACTTTCTATAAAGTACAAAAGTCCACCCACTTTTTCTTTTCTCTTTTATTTTTCCTTTCACAAATGAGTAAAAAAGAAAAAGGAAAATTAAAAATCTTCGTTTTTTTTCTGAATGAAAAATATTCCATTCTTTGTTAGTGGTAGTTTATTAACATCTCCATGCTCTGATGATATCATATAACAATAATGGCCATTTTATTTTATAAATGCATATTTATTTTCTAATAGTATTTTTTTTTTTGAAACCCAACAGAGCATACACTCCAAGAGAGGAGAGAATAACACCTCATAAAAGGAGAAATAGATAACCCTAGAAAGAGAAACAATTTAAAGAATACCCCATGCGCAGGTAGGATATCGAACCCACGACCTTATAACCCCACTGAGCTAAGGACCTTGTGATTATTTTCTATTAGTATAAAATGTTCTAATTCGTGAGAAGATGATAATTAAATTGATATCTATTCACTTAGCAAAAAAAAAATAAAATTGATATCTATTGATAGATGATCGACCTACATGATCGCCTTCAATGTAATAAAAAAAAAGGTTAAAATACTTAAAATACTACTCCGTTGAAAAAGGGTTAAAATACTTAAATACTAATTTAATTTGTACCATTAAGTCTTTTTTGATTTTCTTCATTATCAATTTTGGGCTTATTCATATTTTTTTTATACATACAAATCTTTTATAAATTGCTAAAAGGTTCATGGGCACCATATTATGTTAATTACGAGTAGAAAACTAGAAATTTTGTTAATAATTTTCTTAAACAAAAGTTGTTCTTAAATTATTACTTTTAATGTGAGATTTATTATTGATTTTATGAAAACTAAGAAATATAGTAGAGAATATAAGCATGTTAATAAGTTTTTATTAATTATTAACATGTTTTTTTCTCCTAAAAAAAACTATAATATAAATCGTCTAGAATAGGTAAAAAATTAAGAAATTAGTCAAAATATTAGTATTATTATTTTAAATAGAATTAAGGGTATAAAAGTCATTTATACTTTCTTAATTTTCGTTACCTATACTAAACGATTTATATTATAAAATAGAGAGTAATAAAAAAATAAAAAAAATATGAGCATGTTTTTTTTTTTTTTGAAAAATTGAAAATTAAAAAAGAAAGAAAGACTTTTTTTTTTGGCTGAATAAAAAGAAAGAAAGACTTATATGCATTTATTTCAAAAAAAAACTTATATGCATGTTAAATGGTCATAGCATAGATGCACCATGCATGACATGACAACACATCCCACACGCAAATACCTACAACTACCCTTCTTATTGCAATTTCCATTAAGGCCCCTCGCTATAAATAACTCCATTTACTCCTCACTTTCCATATTCTGCGAAACTGTTTCAACTTCAGAAAAAATCAGAGCAATAAGTATGAGTAAGGTTAGCAAAACGGTTTCCCTTTTCTCTTTCAAAAATTACATTGAAACTTGAGAAATTTTAATGGCTTCTTGTGCTAATTTAGGGCTTTGTTTCATTTTTCCTTCTTCTTCTTCTATGCAGAAAAAGAGCAAGGTTGCTGCAGGCGGTGGAGAAAAGAGCGATAACAACCATGACCATAAGGAGGAGAAGGAGCCGAATCATGGCGGCGGTACTGGTGGTGGTGATGGGGGAAATAAAGAAGGCAAAAAAGAAGGAAGCGGCGGCGGCGACGCTGTAATTCTTAAACTTGATCTGCATTGTGGAGGCTGTGCTTCAAAAGTAGCCAAAATTGTTAAAAGTTTCTCAGGTATATCTTAATTTCTTGTATGAAAAATTATAATTTCTGTATTTATTTGAAAATATCAATGGAAAAAGATCTTATACCTTTAGCTTTGGGATATTCCATGTTTTTGAGGAAAATTAACTGCTTCTTCTCTCTGTTTTTTGTGTGTGAATATTTTGGTAATCTGTTTTATTCTATTGCTATTACCAACTGTTTATTACTATCTTAATTTCATAATAGAGGTAGTTTAGGATATATATAAATATATATCGAAAAATTAAGAAAATAAGGTAATTTGTTATTCAAAATATAAATATTATTTTTCTTAAATATAATTAGTAGTATACAAGTAATATTTAAGAGAATAATATTAATATTTTTATCAACAAAGTATCTTGTATTTTGCTTTATTAATTTTTAGCTAAATGTTCTAAACTTATATTATGAAATGTATATAATATTTTATAGTTTATTTTGGAAGATCTGAAACTGCTCCATCTCAACTTTCTGTTTAATTTTTTGGTAGCAGTTCTAACTTTTAATATTCAATTTGGAGATAACCTAATTTTTCAATTACAGAACAACTCTTAAAATTTTCACTATTTCCGTTTAAATTTGTTAATTTATCTTTAAAAGGTGTGGAGAGCATGAAAATTGATGAAGCTTCTGGCAAGTGTGCGGTGACCGGAAAAGTTAATCCGGTGAAGCTCCGGGACAAGATAGAGGAGAAATTACATAAGAAAGTCGAACTTCTCACTCCGGTCCCGAAGAAAAGCAAGGACAATTCCGGCGATGGAAAAGAAGAGAAAGGAAAGGACAAGAATAAGGATAGTAAGAAAAACAATAAAAAAGAGGAAAAGAATGCTGATGCTAAAGAGGTACTTGTACTGTTCGTTTCTACTGTGCGCGTATGCTGTTGAGTAACACTTCACTATCATGCGCCTGACCTGTATCATCCATCTTCTTCTTCTCCGTGTTTGTTTCCCTGGCTTTTGGCTTTTCTTTGTTTATCGGAAAATTCTCTGTTCTTTTGTCGTTTTCCCGTAGAGCACATGGCGCATGATAGCACGCTTCTTTATCGTACTTCAGATTAGTGTCTCTTGTTACGCTTTTCACGCCTGCTCCACATTGCGCGGTGGAATCACGTGCTGCCAGCGCATTTTAGCAGTCAGTGGTGGTCTTCTATCATAATCGGAATTAATTAGGATTATTATGTTTCATGCTGATTTAATTGCCCCTGTTAATAGTCATTTATGTGCCTCCTATTCTTGTCATCATTGCCACGTGTCCACTATATTTTATTTAATTACTTCTTTAATTTATACACTATAGAATTTAACTAACTTAAAAGTGTATTTACTTTTGTAGCCTTCTGTAACATCAGTTACGTTCAAAGTTCTTCTACATTGCGAAGGATGCATCCAGAAAATCCACAAAATTGTTTCCAAGACAAAAGGTGACGTATCCAAATAAAATGTGGTATCATTCTCTGAGTTTTTTTTGTAATTATTAATAGAAGCTAAATTTGTTCACAGGCTATGAAGAGATCAAGTTTGACAAGGAAAAAGACACGGTAATGGTGAAAGGGGCAATGGATATGAAAGGCCGTGGCAGAATCATTGAAAAGGCATTTGAAGAGGGATGTGGAATTGGTTCAGCCGCCTAAAAAGGACGGGAAGAAGGATAATAAGGAGAAGGGACCAGAAAAGGGGAAGAAGGAAGGTGGAGGGGAAGGCAAGGCTGCTGCTACTACTGGTAACGGTGAAGGTGGCGGTGTAAATATGATGGAAGGGAATAGAATGCAGGTCCAGCAGTTCAACTACGGGTATCCATACCCGGGGCCATATACATATGCCCCGAGTAATTACGTTGGTGGTGGAGGAGGAGGAGGAGGGGATCCCTATAACCAGTTCAATTATCATGCTCCCCAGATATTTAGCGATGAAAATCCAAATGCTTGTAGCATTATGTAACTGTATTTGGGGATAAAGAAGATTAGGGGTTTAGTTTCGTCTTTTGGTAAGTTTTTGGGCAATGCAGAAAATGTATATATAGCAAACTAAGGGAAGAGGAATGTAGACTTGTAGAATGGTTGTTTTGTTTTGTGGTTAATGGTTGGTTGGGACTTTGGTTGTAGTATATTCAATGGCTAGTTGGTTTAGGTTGAATGTTAAAGATTTGTTTTTGTTACTTTTGTTCTCTATTTATTAGTATAATTAACTGCGACTCTTAATTTATGGTGGAACTTGGTGATTTGTAGTAATATTTTTTGAAATCTTTGTCATTTAACTTTGTGTTTTTTGTATTTGTTTTCTTTTTTCATCTTTGGATGCAACAGTTGGTCTATTTGCTCGGCTTGGGCAAAAATATATATTGCAAATCCAAGCACATAGCAGATCCTAATCTGGCAAATTGTCTTTGACCCCATATTGGGACAACTCGAGGCATAATTGACACTTTCAAAGGTACTTGGCCAGTAGTATTTAAATAGAAGAGTTCCATAAATTAACCATGAAAATTTATGGACACTTTTCTTATTATTTGATTTGAAAAAGGGAATTGTTTGTGAAAGAGATGTAGTTGAAAAGTAAATTCATTTAATATCTGTTATAAAAGAAATAATTATAGAAGTAATGTTATCCATCTAAATATTTGAAGGATACTGATATATGGTCAGGATATAATGAAAGGGGGTGATTATTGATGATAAAGACGTAGTATAAGTAGATGGTAATGTAGTGTTACATTAAGATCGAATTCCTTTTCTAAATTTTTTTTTTATGAAACTAGAGGAGTTATCTTACAAAAATCTTAAGAACGCCGAGAAAGACTTTTGAGTGAGCCAACAAACAATTGACACAACAAAAGAATGAAGGATTGTGCAGCAGACACGTTTTAAAGTGCGTTTGATAATGAGTTTGCGTCGGCATTATGCTTCTGGAAGGTTAGGGTGATTTTGGATTCTTCCTTCGTCCCCGAGTTTTCGAGCAGTAGATACAGCTGAAAGGGAAAGGGCGGTGCGATTCAGTCTGTTATGACTACTTAGATTTGGATTATATACAAATATGTTCAGTTTGCACATGCAAAATATTTGTTTATTGTTAAATAAGTTAATGTAACAATTAAATTTTATATTAAAAAATAAATTCAATCGTTAAATTAAACTTATTCAACAATAAAATAATTTTCAAGTGCAAATAAAAAACTGTTTCACACTGAATTCGGACGGCAACTACTCATGTACACACATGCAACTTTTTTTTCCCGGGTGAACGTACAAAGTTGCAGTGACGGGTCTAAAGAAGAGTGAGTGGGGTCATTTAAAAAAAAAAATCTTTAATTATATATGATGTATTTTATTCCATTTAGATAATAAATGTATAAATGACCTTAGTGAATTATTGTGTATATCAAATGACCCCACTGATTTTTTTAATTATATATGATATATTTTTCTCTATTTAGATAATAAATGTATAAATGACCGTAGTCAATTGTTGTGTATATCAAATGACCCTCAGTGAATTTTTTTTCTGAATCCGTCACTGCACAATGCAACTTGCTTCTCGTTTTTATTCCTAAGATGCATGTATAGGGATATAAATCCAGTCCATACAAAAACAAATTTTTAAAGAATAAGTTTGGCCTATAATAAATTCAGAACTTATTAATAATAATTTATTTAAAAAAAAATTATAAGTTACTACTCGAGTTTAGCTTTCACAAATTTAGTTCAAACAACTCGGTTATGATACTTGACCTCGAATTGTACGACTAAATCTTATTCGAGTTCGAGATCGAATTTGTTTAATTAATTTTGTTCTCTAAAAAATTGAATTCGTTTAATTAATTTTTTCTCTAAAAAATTAACAAAAACAAATATATTCTATTAATTGTGAATAGAATTAGAATTAGAATATAAAATATATTATATATAATAATTTATATAATTTTGTATTATTCTGTAATGAGTTCGAATATTCACGTACAAAATCACGTTCGTTCGTTTATCAAACGAGTCTAAATTAAAAGAGTCTAAATTTGTATTTAAGCTAGACTCGAATACAAAACTAACGAAATTTATTCAAACTCAAACGAATCGAACACTCAAATTGTTCGATTCTTTTATAACTCTAATAAAAAAGGTAAGGATAAATAAAGAAATATGACATAAATAGTAAATTTATTTAAAATAAAGACAAATAATTTAAAATAAATTTTCGGGGCATTCTATGTGAACCTAAAAAGGAAACCTTCCAAACAGAGTGGCAAAAGTATAAAGTAGACAAATGGTGCGCATATGGGTTGTATTTCCTATAGGGCTTAGACGCTATTTGTTTCCTAATTTTTTATTTTATTTTATTTGGACTCTTATACAAATAGAATCAAGCCTAGAGCAAGTATGTGCTTGTTTGGTATTGACACAGTTATAAACTTAAATTAAAAATACTCAAATTATGTTAAAAACAATATACTTATGTTTGTTTTTATTAGGACATACTTAAATTAAAAAAAATGCCTAATGTTATATGTTCAAAACCACTAAAAATCATCTGTACCCAATTTGTGTAGTCATACATGTACCCACCATTCAAAATTCATCATGTGGACAGAGAAAATATATTTTTCTTACGATTTACACTATTTCTTTTAGGTTATAGATTTTTTCAATTAAAAATTTGACACGTATCAATTTTTTATTGATGACACATGCATAAATACATAAGTTGGGAATAGAGGATTATTAGAGTTCAAAACACCATGCTCAGGTTAGTTTTTGTTGGGACATCCACTAATCATTGTCGTAACAGATTTATATTCAATTGAAAGAGAGAACAAATGCAAAATCTTAAGGAATAGTTAGATTGATCCCTTTACCATTGTCACACTCTCTAACCCGGTTGATGATATTCCAGTGTCTCATTGATCGATGAGACATCAAAGATCAAGAAACAGAGTTACTAACAAAAATTCATTATGATAAAATTCATAAGTTCCAAGTACAATAGTGAAAATAAAATGTACTATAAGTGAAATATTACTAAGTATTAAATTAATTAAATAAGTTCAACAGTTCAAAAAGTAATAACTAAAATGAAACTAAAGTTCAATAGCTAAATAAATTATGATCACTCCTCATATGGCTCGTCCCAGGTATTCTCCTCGTAATAAGGATCAACATCTATATCAACTGCACAATACGAAAGCGAATGGAATGAGCTTCGCAACTTAGTAAGGACCAAATGACCACAGCGATAAAGTAACAAGTAGACACTACAACCATTTCCTGTTTCCCAAAATACCCATTTTGAAATGATATAAGACACGACGCACTTAACACGATAAATACATTGAAATACAGTGAATATACACTACACAAGTCCCAATGGACATTGGACACGACACTCTTATGTCACTGTTAGAATCCACATCACACTATTCTTGAAGACCGTGCGAAACGGATCACAATGACCTTTCGATCGACCTGGATAGAGTCTGGTCGACCTATAGTCACTTGAGATCAGGACAGAAATATTATCCCAAAGGTCCAGCTGACCGGAAGCTACACTTGGCCAGCAAACAAAGTGAAGGCTCCTGAGCAACCGCCAAAGCCAAATGCGATGGTCTTTTCCTTGGCAAATATCAGAGCAGGTAAGAACATTATCTAGTAGTATTTTACTATTTTCTCATTTGTATTTCTTATGTTGATGAATTAAGTTTCGAGGCTGAAACTTTTGTAAGGAGGGAAGAATGTGAAACCCCGTTAAATTTTACAAAAAGAAATTTATACTAGAACTTTAGTTCAAATAGGATTAGTTTAAGATGAGTTTGAAACCTAAGGGACCAGGATAGTGGAAGTTCTATTGTGATAGGAAGTCTCTCTTAAGAGAGGTTTAGAGTAAAGAAAAGATCCCTCCAGTATAGTCTGTTGAAAACAGAACATACTTTCTGAGAGTTCTCCTAATACTCACATACACTAGAGGCTGAAGCATTAGGAAGGTCGGGAAAGCTCTAAGATTTTCTAATCTTAGTAAGATATCACAATTTCAAGGTAAGATATCGTATTTCTTCTTGCTTTTTAAACCTACGATATTATCAAAAGTTAAGTATTGATGGAAAAATATTATATTTTTATGTCGAAAAGGTATTGATGAAAATATTACATTTTTATGTCGAAAATTATATTTTTATATGAAATAAAAAGGAATCAAGCACATACAATTATTTAAAGATTCTTAAAATTTTACATTTCGTCTCGCTCGTAAAGAAAAAAATTGACTTTTATTAAAACAAACTTATTCTTATAATTAATTTTGAAATATAAGTTCTGAATCCAATCTGCATCTCGTGCTCTCCAATCATTCGCTCGTAGCATGGCAAAAAAAGAAAAAAGAAAAAGGAATGCAAAGTTGGCTTTGAAAAGAGTATATGTGATTAGATTCCAAATCCATGTGGTTGTGGCATATTGTGGGGCTTATTGCATTTACTTGGTTATCATTACATGAGTTACACTTCCATGTGAGCTTCTAAAATATATGGAGAGAAAAATAAATTGAAAACGAAATTTTGAACACTTTCTTTCCTCTCTCTTGTTTTTTTTTTATGAAAAACAAATTTTTCATTAATCATAAAATAGTCGAAATTATTACAATAAAAAAAAAATCTAAAAATACAAGAAAATAAAAGTTATACAATGATTTAGAAAACCATGATAATATACAAAAACCACACTCAAGAAAATTTGGAGGGTTAGAAAATATTAATATAAAAACTAGCAAGCTAAACAAATACATAATCTTCTTATTCGCAGCATCTTCATCGCAATCCTTGAACCATATAGACATGAGAATATCACTTTCAACATCTTCCGTAGGGATCGACAATTTATAGGACCATTGTCGTATCAACCGTCCTACAAATTGCTTAGGAAAGATGTAGAACGTTGATAAAGGGCTCAGATCAAGTATGGGTTGAACGAATCCTCCTAGAAACATAGAAAAAAATCTAGATCTGTGAAGATCTGAGACAAATTCTAACCTCTGTGTCTTGAATTTTGAAGAAAAATACTTTGAAAAAAGTTTCATATAATTTGTGGTACAAAATAGATGTATAATACACGAAAAAAAGAAATAAATAAAGTTAATTGGCAAGAATCTAATTATTGACCAGAGCTAATGACCAGATTCAGTCAATAAAAAAAGCAAACAAAAGACTTACAGAGATGAGGAAAAAAAAAGTTGCAGAGACAAAAGAGGGGAGGAAAAGCAAAGGACGATTTTTTTCCTCTCTCTTTACAATCATTATATTTGAATTACCCCAAAAAAGAGAGGATATCCTTTAAGGTTTGAGAATATTAAGCCATTTTATTGGCATCTCTTGGTTTTTAAATTTTTTTCCTGTGCTTTTTTGATAATTGTAAATATTTGAATTGACCAAATTTATTGTAACGCTTTGTGTTTGTTGATTTAAAGTTCGATTTATGAATCTTATAATATTCATAACTATCTTTTTTTTTTTAAATTTGGGGAACGAAATTCAATCCCGTAATATATAAGTCAAATGCCATATTATATTTTTCATCTACTCTAACCGGTGTTGACCCACAATTAGCTATTTGACATTATCTTTACTATGTTAAAATGAATATTCTAATGCAATTATTAAAACAAAATGGACGGGGGAGGTAGTGGAATATTCTGAGCTTCGTCCTTGTTGGAAATTCAATTTGTCCATGGAGTAGCAGGCAGCAACACGTTGCTTGTCTGTGAAATCTCTCATACTGAGTTAATTTTTATTTTTTTTAGTTCAATTCTAACTCGTAATTAAGTACTGTATTAGTGGAGTGCATCATTGTAATACAAAAGTTTATAGTTTCATTTTAATCTTTTAATAATAATTTAGAGTAGTTTAATTTTGAAAGAATGATATGTATATACATAAATTATATATGTTTTTTTTATTTATTTTTTGTAAATAAATTATTTTTAGTGTAGAGAAAACCTCTCTCTATATAAATAATTGTTGCTTTTCTCTTTTTATCAATAAATTTTTATTTTAGCACTTTTCATACATAAACTAATTTTGAACTACTGATTTTGTCAAATAAGTGTAAAATTAGTGATTTCCACTCACTTTTAAACACGTGTTCAGTATATGTTTGCCATTTTTAATGATATTTTTGTCAATTTAAGTTATTAACACTGGAATATATGCAGAACATATGATTAAAAGTGGTAGGAAATCAACATTTTCACACTAATTTGACAAAATTAGTAATTTAAAAATAGTTTATATATAAAAAGAGTTCAAATAAAAGTAATTATTAACAAAAAGAAAAAAGAAAAAAGTAAAAATTATTTATATGTATACATGGAGCTTTACTCGTTTAGTGTATTGTATAATTAAACTATTTTCGAACTGATTGATTTCTCGAATTAGTGTTTGTAGTGGTGATTACAATCCTCGTAGTTTCTACACAAACGGGAATAACTATTTATTTGCATTAATCGATTGCTGAACAACTAATGGCGGAGCCCCCGCCTCCAAAATTTTCAAAACGACAAATTTTTTATAGGAAATTTTTTATTTTTGTAATATTTTTTTATAAATATTTTATTTCGTCCCCTAAAAAATTTCAGTAAAAATTTGCCCCTATAACAAATTACTGTGAACAGGGCTTGAATTTGAAGTGTTCACAAAAGGAGAAAATCAAGAAATGAGTGATTGTGAATAAAGACTTTTCAAAGTATGGCCAACCCAAGATCCAGAAGTCCAAAACTTTGATTTTTCCTTCTTACTAAGCAATTATTTGTATCTTTTTCTATGAGATGTGGAAGAAAGCAGGCACATAATAATTGTTTGTTGACTTCAAAAAATAAATTAAATAATAATTGTATGTCGGCCTACTTGCACGAGCCAAAATTATGCTAAATTTATTTCTTCACTTTATTATTTGTTTTAATTGAGAACTGAACTTCTAATTATAAAAAATTCTCTATTCCCATTTCTATCCCCAACCAATCACAATTCACTATGTCTACATGTAATTGAAAAAAATATTTATATAGTAAATTTTGATTGGTTAGGGATAGGGATAGGGATGGGGACAGAAATGGGAAAGAGGATTTTCACCCCTATCATGACATGTAGTATTATGAGGAAAATATATATAAATTAAACACAAAATTTTTCTTCAAGAATACACAATCAAATTTTAATATTATAATATCAAAAAAAGGTCATTAAATTGTGGAGGAAAATTTAGAAATTTGCTATTAGTTTAATATGATTTAAATTCAATTTCCTATTTTTTTTTAAAGTTATTTTACCAAAATAGAAAAGTTAGAGATAAAATCTACCTAAATTTAAATATCAAGAAAAAAAAACAATAGATTATAGAGTCATATTTTACTTCATATACTAGTTATGTTTATAATTTTAAAAAATTATTAATATATAATATTAACAAAACTATAGAATTTATACGAGACTTTCTAAAAGTTATTATTTTATTAATTAATCGAAATAACTATTTATTTACATACAACCAAGTTGGGGACCGAGAAAAAAATAATGTTTTATGGAGATTATTAATTTATAGATAATTAACTGTAATACAAATTCGTTAAGCTGGTATTACTTTTTTTTGGGTTCACTACGCATTGGGCCTTTTAGGGCCTTTTAGATATTAAAAGTCAGAACATAATTCACTTGATATCGGGCCGCATCTCTTGCTCAGATATAAAGAGAAAAAACAAAGAAAGAGGAAAAACAAATAGAACTTGTATTGAAATTAGCCCATTTGGGTTAATGGGCTGGGTCCACGACGTGAAAGTGATTAACGGGTCTGGAGCCGGATCCGTTTCAACCCCTTTACACCCTTACAGCGAAGAAATTTTATTTTGGTAGGTGGATAATTTTAAAACTTACATCCAATCCAATGAATACAATACACATATGTCAAAAAGTCAATTATATTTCATATCAATTTGCACTTTTTTCCTACGTACATTGTATTTGTATTCATTAAATTGAATGTAAATTTTAAATTTACTAATCTAACAAGATAAAACTTCTCCGGTGAATGACTCCTCAAGGTTTGTCTTAGGTTAAAGTGGCAGTACTAGAGGAAAATGGACATAGCTTTATAGCAATAAAACGTCACCGGGAGAAAGAGAAACAATTTTCTTACTAAAGTTGGAAGATTAGGCCTGCCGGATTATAAAAACTTTTGTAACAAATTAAATATCTACTTTTCTATTTAAATTATTCAATTCCGGATGAAAAGAGTAATATTTTACAATTTCAAATTTTAAAATCTAGTACAATAACAGCAGAAGGTGTTGATTTGTGAGACTTGAAGTCGCTCTTCGTCATCATGGTTTCGATTTTTCTTTTGGCATTCACAAGTAGAGATCAAGGGGATGCAGGAAATTTGAGTAGTATTATTTAAGGGAATCATGTCCTAAAATCAAAACTAAAAGATATCGAAAAAGATATACATAATAATTATTTTAATTTGTATGGATATTATATTATTCTCTCATAAGTCATACTCCAGAATTTATGTGTACTGTTACTCAAGATTTAATGAAACAAAATAGAAAAGCAAACCAAAATGATTTTAGGAAAATATCTAAAACAAGAAACTTTGTATAGAATTTCATGCTGATTCCTTCTACTCTAATTTTTGTTTGGTAACAATAGATAAACATATACTCTTGCAGGAAAAAATAATAATTAAGAAACAAGAACTCAAATTTCCAATTAAGAAGAGAAAAAAAAAAAAAAACAAGGAAAAGATCTGCAAGTACTTACTCGCAGTCACCGCCTGCTCTCTCTCAGTCCGACTTTTATGTGGAATAATTTTTTTTTGCCTTAAAAATACCTGTTAATGCGAACATGTGTTATTAAATCAGAACATGTGTTCATTTTAAATAAATCTCAGCCGTCAAAATTTTAATCAAACGAATAAGATTCCTTTCCGCACGTGCGGAACAAAACCTGTTCCGCATAGGAGCCGTGGTGGCTCTCGACCTCTTCAAAGCTCCCTAAAATACCCCCAAAAGAATATGATGACAGAATAGTACTTCCTCCATTCCTCAATATATGTCGTTTAGGACACTTTAAAAAAAATTAATTAATTCAAACAAACAATAATTATTCCACCACAATTCCAATAATACCCCTTTCTTCCTCCTTCTTTTTCACTCTTCCAATAAAATATATGTTGAGGGTATAATTGAAATAAATTATTGACACCTGATAAAAAATATGTAAATGATAATTAATTTTGATACATATATATCTAATAAACGAAAATTAAATGAGAATGAAAAGAGTAGTAAACTACAAGTATGTATAACTTTGTACAGAGTATCTGGTATTTAGTAAAAGGACAGGGGCAATGTTGTCTAATAATTAGGTCGAACCAGAGATTTTCAATTAAAAAAAATACGCAAACGCCTCAGTCTTGTGTTAAAGCATCACCGTTAAAATTCTTAAATACCCCTCTCTCCTTTCGCCACGTGTCCCTCTCCTCCCCACATAACTCATATAAATAGCCCTACAAAATCTCCTTCCTCCCTTCCTCCCTCAAAAACCCTCGTTCTCGGAAACTACCTCCCACTTTATCTCCCATCCGAGGTTGTAAAAGTAAAAGCAAAACGAAACACCTGAAATCCACTCAAACCCTAGATCTCGAAGGTATAAATGATTCTTTTGATTTATCTTATTGATGTTTTAAAGTTTTGATTTTGTTTGATAAAGTTGATGTTTTTTTCCTTTTAGATGGTGTCTGACGCGAGTAAGAAGAGGGAGGCACAGAAGAAAGCGGCCGCCGCTGCTAAGAGAGCGGGGAAGTCTGGGGGATCATCGAAGGCGGCGGCTGCCGCCACTACTGCAGGGGAGAATGGGAACGCAGATAATTTGGCTAATGGAGTCGGGGCGCTTCACATATCGGATCGGACTTGTACCGGTATCCTTTGCTCGCATCCGATGTCTAGAGATATACGTGTAAGTCCTTTTTATGCAAGATCTAATTTTTAGAATGTTTTGTAATTGTATTTTTGTATGTTTAAGATTGAGCATTTTGCAGGATTTGAATATTAATATTATTGATTTATGTGTATACGAATAAGCTGCGTTTTTTAAGTCATGAATTGCTCTTTAAGGAAAGGAGAATGGAAAAAGAGTACAACTTTTGAAGTTTTAGATGTGTTTTATGGCACTTTAAATCATAGAAAAAAATGTAGTTTTTGTTACTAACCTGGATGCATGTGCTGTGCAAACTTTGGCTGTGTTGAATTGTTTTGTCATATTTCACCCTTTCACTTTATATTGAATATTGAATAATTAGTTATGTTTCCAACTTTTCAAGTGTCCTATAACTCATTAGTTTAAGTGATGAGAGTTTGAAGAACAGTTTTCCAAGTGGTAATAACTTGCATTTTTTTGTTTTGTTTGTTTATCTTTTTTTGTTTGTTTTGTTTGTTTATCTTTTTTTTGTTCTAAGTAATGAAATTCTTGTTGGATGTCCTTTAGTTGTGAGCTAGAGAACATGCTATGCATGTTGATCTGTGCAGAATTTGCATTGATATTAAATGAATGTTCAATGCAGATAGAGTCTTTATCACTCACTTTCCACGGACATGACCTGATAGTGGATTCGGAGCTGGAACTAAACTATGGCAGGTATGTTGCTGTCTTGATGTGCCAACTTTTTTAATATTACAGCTGCTTCACTGCAGCCGTTCAACATTATAACATCTCATATTTTTTCATTTTAGGCGTTATGGTCTGCTTGGATTGAATGGTTGTGGAAAGTCTACGCTTCTCAGTTCCATAGGATGTCGAGAATTACCAATCCCAGATCATATGGATATTTTTCACCTTACCAGAGAGATTGAAGCATCTGATATGTCTTCACTTGATGCTGTCATGAACTGCGATGAGGAGAGGTTGAAGTTGGAGAAAGAAGCTGAAGCATTGGCTGGACAGGTCAGTAGAATTGAATGCGGGATGTTATAATACATTATTTCTCTGTTCTCCTAAACCCCTCTTTTTTCGTCGAGGGCAAGAGTTTTCTTCTTGTATTCAGTAAATTTAAAGTATGAATTTTTTTCTAGGACGATGGTGGTGGGGAGACTCTTGAACGTATTTATGAACGTTTGGAAGCATTGGATGTAGCAACTGCTGAGAAGCGTGCTGCCGAGATCTTATTTGGTCTTGGTTTTGACAAGAAGATGCAAGCAAAGAAAACCAGGGACTTCTCTGGTGGATGGAGAATGAGGATTGCTCTAGCTAGGGCTCTGTTTATGAATCCCACCATACTATTGCTGGATGAGCCAACAAACCATCTAGGTAAACTCACTTGGGATTATGGTTGTATTGCTTTTGCGTCGTGTTGCTTTATGCTATGAATGTTGGGATTCGATCGTATCCTCATATCTGAATATTTCTTGAACTATTTTTTCGTGTTTGACTGTGCTTTTATACTAATGTTTGGCTTGGGAATTCCAGATTTGGAGGCTTGTGTTTGGTTGGAGGAAACTCTAAAGAACTTTTCCCGTATACTGGTTGTGGTCTCGCACTCCCAAGATTTTTTGAATGGTGTGTGCACCAATATCATCCATATGCAGAGTAAGACGCTGAAGATTTATACTGGTAATTATGACCAGTATGTCCAAACACGTTCTGAACTAGAAGAGAACCAGATGAAACAATACAAATGGGAGCAGGAGCAGATTTCCTCAATGAAGGAGTACATTGCTCGATTTGGACATGGATCAGCCAAGTTAGCTCGTCAGGCACAGAGCAAAGAAAAAACTTTGGCCAAGATGGAGCGAGGTGGTCTTACAGAGAAGGTGGCGAGAGACCAGGTTCTGGTGTTCCGCTTTCCTGATGTTGGGAAGCTTCCTCCACCTGTCCTACAGTTTGTGGATGTTTCATTTGGTTATACACCCGAGAATATTATCTACAAGAATCTGGACTTTGGTGTTGATCTGGACTCGAGGGTAGCACTGGTGGGCCCCAACGGTGCTGGTAAGAGTACACTGTTGAAGCTGATGACGGGGGATTTAGTTCCCAATGATGGCATGGTCCGCAGGCACAACCACTTGAGGATTGCACAGTTCCATCAGCACTTGACTGAAAAACTTGACATGGAAATGTCAGCCCTCCTGTTTATGATAAGAGAGTACCCTGGAAATGAGGAAGAAAAGATGAGGGGGGCAATTGGAAAATTTGGGCTGACCGGCAAAGCTCAAGTTATGCCCATGAAAAATTTGTCAGATGGTCAGAGGAGCAGAGTAATTTTTGCATGGTTGGCTTTTAGGCAGCCCCATATGCTTTTACTGGATGAGCCGACTAATCACTTGGATATCGAGACAATTGACTCGCTAGCCGAGGCTTTGAACGAGTGGGATGGTGGTTTGGTGCTCGTTAGTCACGATTTCAGGCTCATAAACCAGGTTGCTCATGAGATCTGGGTATGTGAAAATCAGGCTGTGAAACGGTGGGAGGGTGACATCATGGGCTTTAAGGAGCACTTAAAGCAGAAGTCCGGTCTATGATTGAAACTGATCACCAGACCGCGATCATTACATAGTTCGCTACTTTCTGGATGCAGTTTGATGTGTAGCAGAGCGGATTATGACGAAAGCAGGTCAAGAGAGGCAAAGAGGTGACTACTTATGCATAACCATTTTGGGGGTACTCTCCTGAGCTTATGCAACTCATGTTATTTTACGGTATATGTATCCGCTGCATCTTTTCTTGGCTGTGGATCAAGGAGAAAGGCTAGTAGGATCTTCATGACCATTTTATTTTGTCCTATATATCAATACGATATGATTAGATTAATGTTTCTCTGTTTTACTCATTTGTTGAATTTTTGAGTTTATTTCCGAGTAAGATGACATACTGCTATTATTATGTTTGATTTATTGAATATGGTAACTGGACTCTCAACTGAGATTCCAGAACCTGAACTTTTGAATTGAGTTTACTAGTCTGGTGTAAGAAGAGTGGATAGCTGCCTGCTTTTACTACTAGGCTAAATTCTAGAACCTTTTTCTTTTCATTGGTGGTTGGGTATTGAACTTGGTCCTCGGCTAGAATGCTGAACAATAGCTGCCCAGTTGAGATAGTTTGTTTCGCAACACTTTTTAGAAGAAATATTAATCTTAAATAGTGTTTTCATATTTGTGAAAATAGTTCTTTCTTTTGTGATATCTATGTTAGCTTTCGCACTTTGATTCATTTTCTCTAAATCCATATCTTAACAACTTGATAATTGAGTCCTAAATCTAATCCTATTAAATGGATTGACAATAAATTATATTGAGAGAATATTTTGATAATAAATTATAATGAGCAATTTTACTCTTGAAAAAGTTAGAATAATATAATAAAAATAATTTTTAAATTAAATATCGCTTAAGATCTCAAATTATTAGACACGTGAGGCAACTGAAATATAGACAAGACAAAATGTCGTTCGTAGTGGAACTAATTTCAGAAGTTTGTAAGATTAATTTTTCTTCTTTTTTTATTTGCTCTGTCGTAAAGTATTGGACAGACCGGGTCTTGTGCCCCGCCCCATTACTATTCTTATCATAAAGCCTATCGAATATGAGTTGAGATCACACCGTTCGTAATATTTTTAATTATAATATTATTTAACTTAAGGATATACAAATTAATTTTCACTAAGCATTCTTAATTATAATTTTATTCTCATTTAAGATTTATTTTTATTTTAAAATGTATATGAAGGAAAGTTTTTATAAACTATTCATAATTATAACCTTGTTCATAATTAAGTTTATCTTTATTAATTTAAAATATGAGTCAAAGTTTTCACAAAATATTCCTAATTATTACGTTGTTCACATTTAGAGCTTATATTTTTAAATTTAGAAAATATAAATGAAAATTCACACAATTAGAGGGTTACAAATAGTGTTATAAAAATTTTGAACTGGTACAATTTCTTTTATACATACTTATAATGATACAAGACTACAAGGCTACTATTTGAGGAGAATAATGCAGCATCAAGATACTTGAGATTTGATTACTTGGAATTCAGATTTTTACTTGAGATTTTTATATTTATTTTTTGAGGTAAATTTGAGTTGAGATTTGGGTAAAAGCCGATAGATGCATGAAAATTAATACAGGTTTCGAGTCTCGGGACATAACTCAACTTACAAATTTATTAAATGTAATGTTGTGCTAATTTTGTCTTTACAAAGTAATAGTTCGATTCATATTAAGTGCAACGGTCGGCTCATTTTAAGTTGTTAGTGTACAACCATCGCAAGACGAACTCAATTAAAACATATTCCATAATTTAAATACTCCAATATCCTTAAAGAAAAGAAAAGAAGTTGTGTGTATATATATATAAAGGAAATATCTGATATGGACCGGGTCCATGTGGACCATGTGGACCAGATTTGGCCACATCCTTGCAGAATGAGGAGAGAGAAGGAAATGCAGTGATGTGGCCAAAATCTGGGACTGCATTGGTCCCGATCGAACTGGTCCCATCTATGACGAAATGGGCACTATAAGGATTTGGTGGTAAGTTGAGAGCGTGAGGCATGGTCCCGCTTTTCACAGTCTATGCACGAAGTCTGGGTGACACTATTAAATGGAAAACGCTGGAAATCCAGTGATCTATCAACTCATGTACAAGACGAAAACAATAAAGAATAACGTTTTCTTGTTGGATTTCGACGTACAGATACTGTATTGTATTCTGTTGGAATTATAGTTGAAAGAAGGTGGTACGCATTAAAGCGCCCACCTTAAAAGACATGTTGAAACAACAGTGCAAGAGGAAAGTGTACCGCTCAAATCGGAAAATATCGAGGTCCTGAATACGGGATATTTTGAAGCTTTGGCGGATTCTCAAATGGACGATGAGTACGATGATTTTACTCCTGTCCGCTCACGTAAGGGTACAAAAATAATAATCATAAAAGGCCCTACGGAACATCACATGGAGACTAGTTATAAACCCTTTAAAAGACGTTAGTTTTAGAAATTGAGATTAATTTCCTTTGAAATTTCACACATATTAGGAACTCTAGTCTGATGGAGTAGTAGATTTGTTTCCATCTCATATTCGAGGTAACGTTATGTCCCCTCTATGTATAAATTTTGCTTGTGATTCTAATTTCAATAAATAATTTTAATTAAAAAAAGAGAAAAAGAAAGAAGGTGGTACGCATTGGCATTGCAATTTCTTTGTATTCCTTAAACTACACTTCTGATCTTATTCTTATAGAAGCACTTTTGTGTTGTCTTCACCATTTTCATATTGTAATGAAGGTTATCAAAATTGCGAGTTACGATGCAAAAGGCATAAATCGAGTTAAATTATTAAAAAATCGTTAGAGGGAAAGACCGTACAAGATCATCGATTCGGATCATAAGATCGTTGGATCGATTGATATGTTGCGATTCAATTTTATCTATGTTCAGTCGGGTTGACGGATCGTTTCGGGTAGAGTTTGAGCCCCTCAGTTAAAAAATAGAAATATCCGGTTGGATTCAACTATTTAGTTCTATCAACTTCATCATCGGTTCGTTTCTAATGGTGGCGTTGTTGACTTTCGACTTAAACCATAATTTCTTATTCCTTACTCTTTTATGAAAGTTTTATCTAGAAGAATCTCAGTCATATTTTGAATTTGAATAAAATTATCATTAAATATTATTTAAATAATTTTGTAGAATCTTCCGATATGTATTACGATTCTCATGTTTACGGATTTTCGAACCACTTCCGTTCCGAGTCAAAATTACCACATTGACAATCTTGATTGTAATGCAATTTGGGTTGGACTTAATTCCTTCTTCTTTTATAAAAGAAATCCAGTACTTCTATAATTTATTTTCGAGTTTTTATTTTTAATCAGAATAATTCTATCCATAAATTATTTTCGTGACAATACTTTTAAAAAAAATTAACAAAATCATGGTGATTTCAGGTTAGAAGTGCATATCACAACAACATTTTTTAAGGGACAGAATGAAGAGACAAAAGTACCCATGGCATTGATGGAAAATGGGTTGTTGAATGCAAATCTTGTCTGAAACTACTTTTTTTTTTTTGACGCCTGAAGGCGATTGCCCCCGAAGGGGAAGAGTGGAGAGTACCCTAGATAGGGAGATTGTAGCATGCCCCGGGGAGGGAATTTAGCCTCACAAGGAGGAGAATTTATTAGCCCCACAAGGGGAGATACGGGAATCGACCACGGGACCTCCATCCCGTGGCCGGGTAGCCTTACCACTTGGATTACCCGATTCCCATTGTCTGAAACTACTTTGTTTTGATTAATTTATCAAAATTGTCATTTTAAACATAATTCATGGATAGAGATTTTTTTCTTGGTACCTTTTTTTTAATAAAAAAATATTTTCGTTAGAAACAGAAAAAACTAATTACGTAACAATTATTTTGATCACAAAATAAATTACCCTCATGGGGGGAAAAGATCATAGTAATACGAAATAAACCCTTTATTATAATTAGTTTAGGTTTCAAGATAAATACTATACTAGCTTATAACTAGCTAGTGAATAATTAGACTGAAAATAAAATTAGTAACTTTTCACCATTGTTTTGTTACAAGAACCCCCCAATGATAAGAAGAAACCCTAGAATCCCTTTCTTCCACCCATTGGTCAGCCAAAATCTCCTCAAGCTCACTAGGTCTACATGGGATCATCAATGCACCTTCAAAATCAAAACCATATTCTTCAGCAGCTTGTTCCAAGAGCCTCAAGAATGTTGGATGTGTTAAATAACTCAATGGGATCACAAATCTTTTGAATTCTTCTTCATCCACAGCTATGACCGCGAAATGGCCTTCTTTAACATCCTCTGGAACATTTCCTGACTCATTTATTTCTTCGAATTCATCGATATAATTCGACTCCTCCTCATGGCTTTTCTTCCCTAGTAGAAGACTCTTTTGTAGCTTTTCTACCACTATTTTCAGTCTCACCATTCCATTCTTTTTCTTCCCATTTGTTCTAGGCTTTGCCATGGCTTAACTTGAATATTTCTTTTTCTTTCCCTCTTTTTTCCTTTTGAAAACCAAGTCTCTCTATATATTTTTTCCACATTCTAGACTTTCTATATATAGTGTAAGAAAGCCCTCTCTAGTTCCTCCTCAAGATAAGGTCTGGTGGTTTGTGAGATGAAAAGACTGAATAGTATAGAGTTTGGAAAAGGAGTACAAAGTTTGGATCTTTCTGTCTTACTCTCTATCTCATCATCTAATTCAATATTATCAAACTGTTGTATATTTATCTTTTTAAACAAATATATAGCTAGGATTGTATCCAAAAGGCGATAGGTGGTGGAAGGCCCCAATATTTTTTTTGAAATGACGATTTTTATAGAAAAATTCCCTTATAAATATTATATTCCGCGCCCAAACTTTTATGAAGTTTTATGTAATTCGTCCACAACCTTTAATTTATAGATCCGCCCACTAAACAACCTTTCTATAAAATGAGGACTTCTAAATAAAAAATAAGACACGTGATAGTTTTTAAAGATAGAAAGTGAGACAAATAATTCTAAATTCGAATCAAAGAGGGAAAGAGAAAAATCACTATAGAGGACTGACTATGGTGTTAATAGGGGGAGACCAATGCATGTGCACGAAATTTCATCTCACCTATTTATGAAACGTCCCTTTTGTTAGTCTTGTCTTTGCCTTACAATCATCAAGACAATATATAGTCATTCTTGCTAGCTTGGATCAAGGCAAAATGTGCTCTACAAACATACTCAATGTCACCAAGGAACCTTTTGAGAGAAAACACCATATTTTTCAACGAGTTTAACTCCTATAAATATACTTAGCAAAAAAAAAAAAAAAAAAAATCCTATAAATAGGTTTATGTGTGTTCTTTTTTGTCTAATAAGTTAATTAAGGGTGTATTTGGATTGGGTTTTATTTGGGTTTGTAACTTAATCTGAGACCTAAATTCAATTTGCATTGAGTATGGGAATAAAATTTAAGCATTAAATCATGAGAAATTTGGTTTGGATTTAACACTAATCTAAGACTGAGAACATTAATCTCAAATATAAACTCAATCCAATTAGACACTAAGTATACCAACAAATGTTCCAACACGAGAATAGTAGTTTTCATATTGACGAGTCATGTAGAGTCATTTTACATGACACTGACAAAATAAATATCTGTACGATAAATGTTACTCATACATATCATAATATAAATTGTTTAAAATTTGTAGCGGAAATATAAAAATATAAAAAATAAGGTGTTTTTTAATCAAAATATTAATGGCAAAATGGCCTATTTAGTCCTTTATGTATTTACGATTCTCTTTTAATGTCTCATTTGTTTAATTTTGACTTTTAACGTCATATTCGTTTTTACGACCTACCGGCAAAGGACATCCGTCCAATTTTCTGTTAATTTGCTGTTTTCCTAGTCATCCAGTCAACATATTTGTCGTATCCCAAGGGTATTTCAGACATTTTAACCTATTTCACACATGAAAACATTTGGGGTACTCAATTGTTTAAAAAAATAACTATAAATACTCAATTTAAATTAACAAAATAAAATCCCAAAAAACACCATCCCCTCCATCTTCATCCTCCATACTCTTCTCCACCGCCACCACCTACAACATCCACCGCCACCACCTCCACCAATAAATCATCTCCAAAGAAAACAAATGTACACTACATTCATCAAAACAAAAATTGCCAGAAAAATGTCTAGACTTTCCATACAAATTAGTTCAATAAAAATTCCAAATAATTTCAAGAATTGAACAGAAATCAGAAACCCACAACATAAACCTCAAAATCTTTGAAGAATTGAATCAGCGAAGGAATATCTAACAAAGAGAAAAGACAAAACTCAGAAATTCCAAATTGCAGAACATGAAAAAAATTCCAAATTGCAGACAAAACTATGAAATTCCAAATTCCACCATGCATTTCTGGGGACCTCAACCTAACAATTCTTAAATTGGGATTTTTTTTTTGAAGAAATATCAAATTGGAAATTTTTTTAATCCAAATTGGGAAAAAAAGTACCGACCATTTTAACCAATTGGAGTCAACTTTGAGTTCAATGGTGTCATCTCCAGTTGCTCCGCCGGCAACTTCAACTACGCCGCCCAATGATGCTTTTGTAATTGAAGAATTGTTTGGGAATGTTCTTGAATTAGTGTATTGATGAAAATGATGGAACTTGTTAGGTTTCTCAAATTAATGTAGTTTTTTTATGGAAATGTTCTTGAATCAGTGGGATTGCATTTTGTTCTAGTCTCATATTTTAACCCCCAAAATTCAGGTGGGCGGAGGTGATTGGTGGTGGGTGGAGAAGAGTATGGAGGATGAAGATGGTGAGGAGGGATGGTGGGTTTTAGATTTTATTTTGTTAATTTAAATTGAGTATTCATAGTTATTTTTTAAAACAATTGAGTACCCAAATGTTTTCATGTGAGAAATAGGTTAAAATGTCTGAAATACCCTTGGGATAAGACAAATATGTTGACTGGATGACTAGGAAAACGGCAAATTAACAGAAAATTGGACGGATGTCCTTTGTCGGTAGGTCGTAAAAACGAATAGGACGTTAAAAGTCAAAATTAAACAAATGGGACATTAAAAGAGAATCGTAAATACATAAAGGACGAATTAGGCCATTTTGCCAAATATTAATATTACTCTTTTAGATGGAATTAATAGTATAAAAATCATATTTAAGAGAGTAATATTGATATTTTGATTAATAAAGTACCTTATTTTTACTTTCTTACTTTTTGCTTAATTATTAAAAGGAGATAGTATTTAGAGTTTAAATTAGATATTTAATATATGTTTCTGATGGCGTTATTATTTATGATAACATGCAAAAAACATTTGATACTATATATGATCTGCAGCCACACGATCTTATGGTGGAGAGAACTTTCGAGAACCCTTTGATGAATAGAAGTTTCTTTGTACATCATTATAAGGATTTTGGTACACAAGTTGAGATGATGAGACTAGAGCATGTAAAAGTAGAAACTCTCATAACCTCTAATTTGTGGGTCATCCCTACATTTCAATAGCATCTTCTCCATTTAGACGGTCAATTCTTCAAGAAATGGCAATGGTACTGATCATCTAGATCCCTCTCAGATAAAGATCTAGATGCCTCTTTTAACCTCTACCTACTCTTTTGTGTGTGTGTGTGTGTTGAAAAATAGGAACTTGTATTAATTATTAATGGTGAAAAGAATTTACAGATCAAGGACTAACATTCCCTTTTTCTATATGTGCAGACACTTAGATATCATCTATTGTAAAATAACTTGTTAGGGTGGGTTACAGATGCGCACACAGCCACACACACAGTATAAAAAGAAAAGTAGAAAAATAGTCAACACAAGAATTTTTAACTAGTTCAATTTCGGGTGGAAATTGTTTATTCTCATACATATTCTCATACAGTCATACATGTGCGCACTACTCAGAATTCGCCATATGAACGATTCTTCCAAATATACATACACGTAACGAATTGTGAGTAATTGGGTAAACGTGATAGATAAATTTTTGCCTTCAATCTCTTAATAGACATATATCCACTGTCTCCACATGAATAATTATACGTGTAATTTTTTAATAGATAACTTGACATACTCTTAACAATACGTTTTTTTTTTTTCCTCACCAGAGGAGGAGAATTTATTACCCCATGTATGGGGAAGGTGTCGAACCCAAAATCTCCCGGTCACGGATTGAGACTTGCCCCATTGGGCTACGGCCTCATTGACACTCTTAACAATACTTGATTCACCGTTAGAGTTGGTACCCTTATTGGCACCAAATGGTAGAATTAATCTTAACATTGAAGGAATTTGTTTGTAAGGTGTCTTTGCCTTACGTTTTTCCTTCTTTCAAACATCCAAATTATAATTAAAGTAGAATATGAAAACTTAATTCTACTGGGATGTTGAGAGTTAAACTCTAATAATTCCTCTCTTTTCTTATCAAATTGTGCTTAAAGTATATTTATAATGTGTTATCATTCTTAGCTATGAAAAACTTAAATATAAAAAAATCATATGTTCTATGAGAAACATATATTATTAAAAAATTCTCAATTTTAAAATTAAGTTATTAGTTCTATAAATTCCAATAAAACTTTTCTTCCCTTTACACTATTCTTTGAATTCTTCTATTTACACGTCATAATTGAATATAAAATCACCAAGAAAACAAATTTATTTTTCTGAAGATAGTGTGAAGTTTCTTAAGTAAATAAATTAAAAAAAAATTATTACGTGCAGATGTATGTGAATAATCCTAGTTATATTAACAGCTAGAGTGACAAATACTGAAATATGGGTTATGTGCTTATGTTACCCAAACTCTTAATTTATGTTTACCGTATCCGTGTCGACATTATGTGGATATGAGTATGAGATACTTACCGGGTCTATTCAATACCAATCAGACACTTTATTTTAGATGTATAAGTACCCGACACCAAAATATATAACCGTACCAGTAACATAACTTTACAAAATCTAACAATGGAATAAACACTAACACCATCCAAAAAATTTACCCTAAAAAAATATCATCCAAAAAAAAAGAGGAAAAGAAATTTATAAATGAAAATAAGAAAAGAGACAGGTTTTGCAAATTGCACAAGTGATATTTTCATGTATTGTTGAATCAGATATTTTTTGAGCTTTTATCTTATTTGACAGACAGGTTGACTATTTAATCCATATGCGGACCTGTTTCCTAACCTATAATTATTATTGGAAAATCGTATTCATTCACGCTACATTTTTGTTTTTGCTAGGAAAAAGAAATGTCAAAGAAAACAAACGCGTTGTCCTCTTTTGGTTTTATTACCAAGTGTATAGTCTCTCATATGGAATTATTAGCTATTTTTGTCACCAATTTAGTTTGAAACAGCCACTTTTATCCTTTTTAACTTTTTTTCAGCCATTTTTGTCACCAATTTAGTTTGAATCAGCCACTTTTATCCTTTTTCCAAATAAAATTCTAAAAAACATCAAAATTGATAATGTGGCAAAAAGCTATCATAATACCTCTCTCCTGCATGGGTAAAACTGGAAACTTATTGTATGAATGGCAGTGACGGATCCAGAACTCGACATCAGTGGGGTCAGGGACGATTCTAGAAGGGCCCGAAATTTTTAAAAATACTACATATGGTAAATTTTATATGTAGTTTGGAGTATTTTATCAAGTTCGCCCCCTTCTCCAATGTATTTTGTCAAACAATATACAGCATAAGCTATCATTTGACCCCAGTGACCCTTACCTGCATCCGTCACTGATGAATGGCTATAAGTTTCCAGTTTTACCCCTGCAAGAGAGAGGTATTATGATAGCGTTTTGCCACATTATCAATTTTGATTTTTTTTAGAATTTTATTTGAAAAAAGGATAAAAGTGGCTGATTCAAACTAAATTGGTGACAAAAATGGCTGAAAAAAGTTAAAAAGGATAAAAGTGACTGTTTCAAACTAAATTGGTGACAAAAATGGCTAATAATTCGTCTCATATGTAACGTCTGATTTTTATGGAAAATCTAACTAAATTTTGCACCATGATATGACTTGCTCCATTTTACATTTTAAAAAATTTACAAGCATATGTGAGTTCTCTTATTAATACATTTATTTTCCTATAGATTAACCCTCCAATTTTATTTTAATATCCCAAATCTTAGTATTTGAAGGCTGATCTTTCAGTTCAAATTGACAACTTGAAATAGAGACTCAATATGATAGTATCTCGTAATTTGGATTTTAACAATGCGAGGGGTATTTCTGAATGGAATGTAATTTCTTTCTGCTCGGAATCACTTTAAATTTTTTTTTTTTTTTCGGGGGAAAGCAAAACTATAATAGAATAATGGTGCTTCGATTTCAATGTTTGAGAAAACCAGTATTCAATATCAAAATGAATTAATACATAATATTAATTATAATATAATATAAATGTCTTTCTAATCACTCTTAGAAATTACTAGTACTAAAAGGGTATATGGATGTCAACGGGTTCGGGTCGGTCCGAACCCGACTCACATACCTCAAAAATATGTGAGCGTGAGCCAAGTATGAGCTTAATCTTCTAGTTCGAATTTTATGCGAAATTTGAGCATGAGCTAACTCCACTTTCAAATTTTTGTTAAAAATCGCACCCGAATAAGAATATATATATATATATATATATATATATATATATATATATTATAATATTAAATTTCTAATTAAAAAAAGAAGACATAAAAACTGGTGACAAAACACATCGTTTCTTTTGTCTATGTTGTATGGATTTTTTAACATTTGATTTTACTATGTGTTTATATATTTGGTTATCTTTTTATTAGTTTATATTCATATAAGAATTAAGTATCATTGTATTGTGTATATTTGTATTTTCGTTAGGATTTAGTCTCATGGCTGATTGTATTTTACTATTCTTTCTACATGATTTTTTTTTGCTAATATAAATTTAGCTCATGAGCTTAGCTCGAGCTCACATTAAAAATGTGAGTTGAGCGTGAGCTTAATGTTTGTGATCTTTTCGGGATGAGCGTGCGTTGAGCCTTCCAATTTTTATGTGAGATGAGGTGAACTATGTCAAGTTCGGCTAATATAATGGTCACTTACTATTACAATGTATCCTCTATAAGATATACTCGATAAATTAATAAGCTCTTTAAAATAATATTTGTCCGATCCCAACCCAGGCTAGTGTAACAACTTAATAATTTTTATAAATTAATAAGATAATAACTTTTACAAAGATACTCATATAAAATGATTTTGTCCTATCAATATAATAATTTTTTTTATTTTTTAAAATTACAAATAACTAGAAAAATTTAGTAAAATATAACTCTATCTATCGTTTAATATTTTTTGAAATTAAAATCTAAGTAGATTAACTTTTGCATTTCATTCGAAAAATCAGTGTGATATTCTCAAATTCCTGGTACTGTATGCTTGAAGTCGGACACGCCTCATCTACCACAAGAAGGATTTGGTCAATATGAATGTTTACACCTAAAAGTGCAATCGTCTGAGGCCCCATTATTGAATTTTTTCCCTGAATACTTCAATTTTCTTGTTGGCTTTCTGGCCATAGTTCTCACAGAGGGCAAAAATTCATCGATCCCTGTTATGTGTTTCCTTCCTATTCCCACAAATACATATTTACCATGTGTATACTTTTTTTCTATAAATTACACTATTTTTTTTAGATTATAATTTTTAAATTAAAAATTTAATACGTCATTTTTTTATTGATGCAACAAAAAATAGGACATATAAATTCCTAGCCTTCATAGAGATAAGAGTATAAGAGCATCCTAACTAAGTCGAAAAACGTGCAAAATAAATGATTTCCACTTTTCTTGTGGGGGGTGGGGGGGGTTGGTTACATTACATCAATGTGGCTCTCGAGATATTTTTTGGGCAACATTGGTATTCGATTCACAAATAAATAAGGAACAAATTGGAAATCTATTTTTGGCTGAAAAACAGTGCACAGGAGCCTATTATGAGATAGCTGTATGATCTATTTTTGTGAATAAAGATCCCAACCTGGTAGGTCTAACAAAGCACCTTTTGCATGTTCTCATAGGATTTCTGGGTTTTTTCGAGGTTCCAAAACATGGGATTTCTGATTCCTAGTCCCTTTCCGTCTTCCCATCTTTTCTTCTTCTCCTTAATCGTCATTTTTTGTAAAAATGAAGAACCAAATATTTTGAGTTAGCTTCCTCCCCTGTTCTTTAAAGAGAGGAAAAAATACAGCTGTTTTGGCTTTCTCTTTCACCTTAAACCATAAAAGGAAAATTGCAGAATGCAGAGAAAAAGTCTGGCAGGAAACGGAGAAGTTAAAGATATAATGGTGAAAGTTCAAATCTTTGCTTTAATTATGACAATAGAGTAAATGAAGAGTCATACTGAATAAAATGCAGAAGGAAAAAAAAAGTTGGGTCTTTTCCTTTCTTCTCTTTCGGCTTTTATACCATAGAAGAAACAAATGCAGAACTTACAACTAAACAGGAGGTGAGATGGACCAAATTTATCGGTCCTGATGTCACAACTTACTCACAACATTTATTAACGGTACATACATTTGTATAAAATTTTTGTTTTAGTCTTTGAGAAAGTCTAAACACAAGAATTTCGAATAAGTATTGAAGCATCTTTATTATGAATTACTATAACTAGTAGGGGTGTCAATCGAGCTATGTGAGCCTAGGGGGCATTTTTTAAAATTGTCTCTCTTTATAGGGTTATCTCCTTCTCTTCTTGTGAGGTGTTATTCTCCCTTTTGGGGTGTACGCCCGTTTGACTTAAAAAAAAAAGGAAGAGAAGAAGTTTTAACTTATTTCAATATCAATGTTTTCAGCTATAAGCATTTTTCTAAACTGATTGATCAAAATAATAGGGTTTCAACCAGTGGCGGACGAAGACTTTAAAGAAAGGAGGGACATAATTTATATTGACAAAACAAATTTATAATAAACAATATACGCGTTTTCATACTTTGATAATATTATATAATGAAATCATTTTCGATTGTAATTGATAAATGACTGACACCAATACCTGTTAATTATTCATATAACGAAATACAACCGATATTTACTCTTTCATTGATATATCATGAGATTCATCAACAATAATAGAAAATAAGCTAACACCAATATCTTTGATAATCATCATATAGTAAATTATCACAAGATTTCAAAATTCTACACTTAAGTTTGTTAATTTTTTATTTTATTTTATTTTAATAAACATCATAGTCTCTTTACACACTTAACTTGTAAAATTTTAACCAAACTTGTTAAGATATGAGCAGTGTTATTACTAAAATTCAAGAAATATAAAATCTAATTTCAAATCGAAAACTGACTCAAAATTAATATACTAAAAAATATTCACAGGACGAGTGTTACAAAAAAAAGTTAAAATTATTAAAAAAAATTGGGGGAAAGGCTGGTGATGCCCCACCCTGAGTCAGCCAGTGGTTTCAACCAAGTCTGCAACTTTAGCAAAGTCCTATAGAGTGGACCTTTAGCATATAAGAAGAGGACTGTAATTTTACGGTTCAAAAAACAAAAAACAAAAAACTCAGTATATTGAATATTTTTTTATTGTGAAATTAAAAATTTAATGATTTATATTTTTCTTTTGGAGCAAACAAATGTTATAATTTCATAACACATTATGTAAAATATGTGTTACTAATTTAGGATAAATGTTAATAGAGAAAGAATACATATTATATAAAATATAACACATGATTAAAAATTTGCAGCCGCAACCGTAATTAAACTAACTTATTGCTTCATCTATCATTGATATGATTAAAATCCTTTTTTTTTCTTTATATCGGTACTCATGCGTTAATTAGGCTGAAGTTTAATTAAAATCTCTTATTATTTATAAATTTATAGTGCAGCTTGCATCAATTAATGAATCCTTTAACAGCAACAGATCCATTAATTCTCGCCCCCTCCCAAAATATTGCGCCTTTTTCAAAATCATTGTCATTTCTTTGTACCTCTATAAAAAGGCACCACCTTCTCAGTCTTATGCGGAATAATTTTTTTTCTCCATATACGAAATATTTTTTTGGCCATGAGAACAGGTGTTTTAATTTAAGAACACCTGTTCATGCGAACAGTTATTCTGAAATCAGAACAGATGTTTAATTGTCAAAATTTTAATTCAACATGAGAATCCGTTCCACATAGGAGCCGTGGTGCCACATGTTACATTCACTCCTACTCAAGTAACAAATTGACACCATAAAGCATAAAAATAAATCACCATTCCTCTTTTGCCTTCACTTCTGAAATCCTCCACAAACACAAAAACATGGATATTGGAGCACTCCCAGTAGCTCCGCCGACGATTCTGGGTATTTCAAAACGATTCCTAGCAATAGTAATTCAGCCATATTACGACTTGCAGAAGTTTTTATTTCTTGCTATTTCGCCGTTTTGACGTTCTACGGGGTGGTGACCTACATTCTCATCCTAATAAATTTAGTCGGGAGAAAAGTGTCACAGGACTGGTTATTGTTGAGACGGTGGGAGATTTTTGCCTGTAAATTTTCTTTATGGTTTTACTCTGGTTCTTTAAGAGAAATCATAATGAGAACCGATGGATCCACGCCTTCATTAGGTTAGTGTTCGTTGTAGTAATGTCAATGGTTGGAGCAGTTGGGAGTCTCAAAATGACAGAGAAGAAGGAAATACCTGTGGTAATGGCATAATCAGTATGCTTACATTCCTAATTTTCTTATCATTCTCGAATATTGTAGCGTGTTTCCGCTCTAATATTCGGACATGACAAGAAAATCAGGAATGTAAGCATTCTTATTATGCCTGAAATTACCACATGTATTTTACTTTTTCTCTGCCATTTTGAGACTCGCAACTGCTCCAACCATTGGCATTACTACAACGAACACTAACCTAACGAAGGCGTGTATACAACGGTTCTCATTATGATTTCTCTTAAAGAAACAGAGTAAAACCATAAAGAAAATGTACAGGCAGAAACCTCTCACCGCCTCAACAATAACCAATCCTGTGACACTTTTCTCCTGACTAAATTTTATTAAGATGAGAATGTAGGTCACCACCCCGTAAACATCCAAAACGAAGGAAACAACGAAAAAGAACACTTTCTGGAAGTTGTAAACTGCCTGAATCACTATTGCTAACAAACGTTTGGAAATATACAGAATCGATTTGTGGTTGTTCTTCGGCGGCGGTACTGGGGTACTTGCATTTCCATGTTTTTGTGTTTGTTGAAGATTTTAGAAGGGAAGACAAAGGAGGAATGGTGATTTCTTTTTATGCTTTCTGATGTCAATTTGTTTACTTGAGTAGGAGTGAGAATAACATGTAGAAGATTGTGCCTTTTTATAGAGGTAAAAAGAAATGACAAGGATTATGAAAAATGCTGTATATTTTGGGTCACTAACCAGAAGATTTCTATATTATTTAAGTTACTTTATGTGGGGTAGGAATCTTATGTCTCTGTTCAGTGTCTCAATCCTATTACACTAATAAGAAATTAATATGTGTTAATTTTTTATTTAAAAAATTATAACCTAAAATAAATAATGGAATTAATATGTGCTCTAGCTCACAACTAAAGGACATCCAACAAGAATTTCATTACTTAGAAGAAGAAAAAAGATAAACAAACAAAACAAAAAAATGCAAGTAATTACCACTTGGAAAACAGTTCTTCAAACTCTCATCACTTAAACTAATGAGTTATAGGACACTTAAAAAGTTGGAAACATGAACTAATTATTCAATATTCAATATAAAGTGCAAGGGTGAAATATGACTTAACAATTCAACACAGCCAAAGTCTGCACAGCACATGCATCCAGGTTAGTAACAAAAACTACATTTTTTTCTATGATTTAAAGTGCCATAAAACACATCTAAAACTTCAAAAGTTGTACTCTTTTTTCCATTCTCCTTTCCTTAAAGAGTAATTCATGACTTAAAAAACGCAGCTTATTCGTATACACATAAATCAATAATATTAATATTCAAAACCTGCAAAATGCTCAATCTTAAACATACAAAAATACAATTACAAAACATTCTAGAAATGAGATCTAGCATAAAAAGGACTTACACGATATCTCTAGACATCGGATGCGAGCAAAGGATACCGGTACAAGTCCGATCCGATATGTGAAGCGCCCCGACTCCATTAGCCAAATTATCTGCGTTCCCATTCTCCCCTGCAGTAGTGGCGGCAGCCGCCGCCTTCGATGATCCCCCAGACTTCCCCGATCTCTTAGCAGCGGCGGCCGCTTTCTTCTGTGCCTCCCTCTTCTTACTCGCGTCAGACACCATCTAAAAGGGAAAAAACATCAACTTTAACAAACAAAATCAAAACTTTAAAACATCAATAAGATAAATCAAAAGAATCATTTATACCTTCGAGATCTAGGGTTTGAGTAGATTCAGGGGTTTCGATTTGCTTTTACAACCTCGGATGGGAGATAAAGTGGGAGGTAGCATCCGAGAACGAGGGTTTTTGAGGTTAAGGAGATTTTTTAGGACTATTTATATGAGTTATTAGGCCTGCAAACGGAGCGGATTTTTATCCGTATCCGATTCGAATCCGTATTTTTTTTAAGGATATGGTAAGAATTTTAGATCCGTATACCCGTATTCGAATCCGAATCCGTAAAAGAGTAATAAAATGGTTACGAATATGAAATATAAAGAATCGTATCCGAAAATCCGAATCCGTTTTAGGTAAAATATATATATATATATATATATATATATATTATGTTCACTAAAATAATATATTTTTCAAAATTTATAGGATTTAGGACTTTTTTGTAATATAAGTCCTAAATCCTATAAATTTTGAAAAATATATTATTTTAGTGAACATAATATATATATATCTTAAGGGTTGTTGCCCTAAAAACATCCCCGCCTCACATCACACCTCCTCTTCTTCTTCCCGATTCTGCCTTCTTCTAGGTCCGTCTCTCTCTATTTTTCGACGATTTTAGTTACTGAATGTGAATTGTTGAATATTTGAGCGGTGTAGTTAGATTTTTTTTACCTGGCCGGAGCATTGCAATAGTTTTATAGGAGAATAATTTTGGTTTGAAGTTGGGGGAATTAATGGATATGAACTGATTGAATTATTTTTGGTGTGTAGACATTGCCGAGGACATCAAAGCCTTGCAACTTGATTGCGCTGGTAATAGATTTTTCCTTTTAAATATTAATAATTCCGAGCTCATTTAATCATTAATTTTCTATATACAGAGATTATGTTATTAAGAATATTATTTTGTTAGTCTATGTTTAGTATTAAACTAATCGACACCTTCATTCCTCGTTTTTTGTTTTTGCTGATTTATTACTACTTGTTGATTCAATTTCTTTCTCATAAAGGATGGCAAATACTCCTTTATGGCACGTGATGTGTTAGCCATTCCAGCTACCACTGTTGCATCTGAATCTGCATTTAGTGTTGGGGGAAGATTGATTGATGATGATTCACGAGCTTCTTTATGTCCTGATATAGTTGAGGCATGCATAAGTACAAGTGATTGGCTTCCATTGAAAAGAAAAATAAGTGAAATTATACTTGATTCATTTTTATTTTCATATTGATCTCTGATTCATTTACAAATTTGTTTATTATGTGTCTAGCATCAAATGATAATGTGGAAGCTACTTCATGGGAGAAAACTGCAAAGATAATGAGATAATCTTTACAAGTTGAAGTGGTTTACAAGTTCAAGAATTGTAGCATTTTGAGGAGGCTTTTGAATATTTTGAACTTTAAACAACAATATGATTATGTATTGTATTATATTATATTTTGTATAATTATTTGTGACGGGTTTGAACTTTTGTATTGTATTGTATTGTATGTATAGTTCAAGATTGGACTTTTTGAGGATTTTACCATATCCGTATTCGTATCCGAATCAGCGGATCTGGTAATACATATTTATTATCCGTTAGGATATGGATACGTATGGTAGAAAAAATTAAAAATGGATACGGATACGGAATAGACAATTCCGTATCCGTTTGTAACCGTTTGCAGGCCTATGAGTTATGTGGGGAGGAGAGGGACACGTGGCGAAAGGAAAGAGGGGTCTTGAAGAATTTTAACGGTGATGCTTTAACACAAGACTGAGGCGTTTGCGTATTTTTTTTAATTGAAAATCTCTGGTTCGACCTAATTATTAGACAACATTGCCCCTGTCCTTTTACTAAATACCAGATACTCTGTACAAAGTTATAAATACTTGTAGTGTACTACTCTCTCTATTCCCATTTAATTATCGTTTATTAGATATATACGTATCCAAATTAATTAATTATATACATATTTTTTATTAGGTATCAATAATTTATTCTAATTATATCATCAACATATCTTTTATTGGAAGAGTGAAAGAGAATGAAGAAGAAAGGGGTATTATTGGAATTGTGGTGGAATGATTATTGTTTGTTTGAGTTCATTAATTTTTTGAAAGTGTCATAAACGATATATATTGAGGAATGGATGAGTACTATTCTGTCATCATATTCTTTTGGGGTATTTTAGGGAGCTTTGAAGAGGTCGAGAGCCACAACGGTTTCTATGCGGAATAGGTTTTGTTCCGCACATACACAAGCTGAGGTTATAATCAAATACCTTGCACAAAAATAGATCTTATCTTTGTTGCTTTACAATGTTGGTTATGTTATGAAATAATTAGCTGGAGTTCTGTTATGAAATAATTATGAAAGTTCATTGGATATCCAGCTAATTATTTCATAACAGAACCAACATTGTAAAGCAAGAAAGATAAGATCTATTTTTGTGTAAGTTATTTAATTATGACTTTAACTTAGGTTAAAGATTAAAATACCTTTAGGAAATTTTTTAGTTGACCAAAAAACATAAAATAATAAAAAGTTGCAATTTCATTTTTGGCTTAAAACAGTGCCCAGGAGCCTAATCTGAAAAGAGGACAATGCGTTTTCTTTGACATTTCTTTTTCCTAGCAAAAACAAAAACCATGAATGAATACGATTTTCCAATAATAATTATAGGTTAGGAAACAGGTTCACATCTGGTTTTTGAACCTCACCAGAGGAAGGAGTCCAAGTAGAGCGGATAGAAGACCGGGCAAGCCGGTTGGCCGAAAATGAAGTTATAGCTTAACTTGCTTAAGGTTTCAAGTGGGATAGCTGCTTATCCTACTGAAATGGCAAACATATAACAACATACAATTTCACAACTCGATGTTCTATTAAAATTTCTGCTATTTCCTCGTTTCTTTGTTAGCTTTTCCTAAAACCATCAATCGTGATCCTCTTTGAATAAAACCTTATCTGGAGCATTTAATCGTGATCAGCTAATGTCGGAGCAGCAATCCTCTTCAATGATTCACTTGCTTTTATCAAGTCAGACTCTGAATGACCAGCAAAGACAAATAAGATAAAAGCTCAAAATGGGTCTGATTCAACAAGACATGAAAATATCTCTTTTGCAATTTGCAAACCTGTCTCTTTTCTGATTTTCATTTATAAATTTCTTTTCCTCTTTATTTTTTTTGGATGATGTTTTGTAGGGTAAATTTTGGATGATGTTAGTGTTTACACATATAACTAGGATTATTCACATGAATCTGCACATAATAATTTTTTCTTGGTGATTTTATATTCAATTGTAACGCGTAAATAGAAGAATTCAAAGAATAGTGTAAAGGAAAGAAAAGTCCTATCGAAATTTATAGAACTAATAACTTTTTAAATTGAGAGTTGTTTAATACTCCCTCCGTCCCAAAATAACTGTCCACATTTCTTTTTTAATCTGTCCCAAATTATTTGTCCACTTTCTAAGTAAATGGCTCATTAATTACAGTTTTTCCAATTCTAACCCTTACATTAAATGTTAGAGAGAGAAGGCTATAGAGAGAAGAGGAGGTAGAATTAAATTGGAGTAATATTAAATGGGGTCATATTTGACATTGTACCATATTCCACTATAGAATTTGATGAAACCTTAATTCCCGTGCAAAATACAAAGTGGACAGATAATTTGGGACGGAGGGAGTAATATATGTTTCTGATAGAATATGTGATGCTTTTATGTTTCAGTTGTTCATAACTAAGAATGATAACACATTATAAATATACTTTAAGCACAATTTGATAAATATAAAGGAAAGTAAAACTATGAATTTATTAGGAGATAGCCTTAGAATGGCCTAGTATTTTTATAATAGGTCAAGTATGACACCAATTTTTTTTGGCAATAACGGATTTGCTCCGTTCTTAGTTGAACTATAGTAACATACACGTATGTCCACGTCATCCCAGGACGGATTTGTCCGTCCACAATTTCGTGCTAGAATTTGTGTTTTGTTTTTTCAAAGAGCTCGTCGCTTTAGGAAAGTATGTTGAGGATTTATAAGAAAAAATTATTCTAACAAATCTGTCCCCAATTTCGTGCTAGAATTTGGATTTTTTTTCAAGTCTCTTTAGGAAAGTATGTTGAGGATTTATAGGAAAAATTTATTCTAACAAATTCATCCCCAATTTCGTGCAAGAATTTGAGTTTTTTTCAATAACCTATCGCCTTAGGAAAGTATTCTAAGGATTTACAAGAAAATTTTATTCTAACAAAGATATCACACTTGTGGTGAACTAGTGTAGTGATGAAATAGCAATTGAAATAATAAAAGAATTGGCCAAAATAATATGACAAATTTAACATATTTTAAACGCGTTTCAAAATTATTCAAAAAGTTACAATTCCATTTTTGGCTTAAAACACAATGCACAGGAACCAATTCTCAGATATTTGTATGATCTCAAAATAAATAAAGAAATAAACTTCCAATTTTTACACATAATTGAATCACTTTACTAATATGAAGAAGACATTGCTCTTTGATTCTTCAGGACCTTTCCACTTTCCCCAGATATGAAATGGTTATTCTCTTGGACAAATTTCTCTACTGCATACTTCTTTGGTTGCTTCTTCCGTATGAGTTTGTGCAGAGCTGGGGTTGAAGTCAACTTCAACAATACAACATTTACATGAAATGTCTACTACAACATGGCAATTACTGATTTATTAATTAATTAAAAAGACAACATGTTGACCCATAAAGTTATTTCTCAGAATAGTCTACTGCTGTAGGATTGCACAAAAAGACCATTGGCATATACAACAAAATTTCTTGCATAAAAAAAAAATAGACTTTCTCAATATTAGCTCGCGTAGGTATCACCATGTGGGTCTGTACATACTTTTGTACGGTACGTAAGAATTGTCGTGTCATGTTTTTATCTCACAAATAAGAAATTGTAATGTATTGATTATTTAAATTATATTTTAAAATAAATAATGTAATCTACACAGAAAAAATTAACACATGGTAATAATTTTTTATTGATGAGACATGTAAATGGACAAACAATAAGTACAAATGATTTTTTCCACTTATGTAAATATTTAAATTGGATTGATTTTTAACTCAAAAATCATTTCACTTTTTCCTACTTTTTCAGCTATCAACCCTATTATTTCTTTTACAAAAATAAATCATATACCCCATAAAAATTTCAAAAAATTAATTTCTTACTCAATCTTAAAATCAATCCAATTTAGGACTAACAAAAAAACAAAATTATATTCACTAAAAAAAAAAAAAAAAAATTAACACGGCATGATATATACATACAACTTTTGCTAGTCTTTGAGAGAGTCTATGCACAAAGCTAGTATTTGAGTTCAAGGAAATTTCGAATAAGTACTGAAGCATCTTTATTATGAATTTTTATAATTAGCGAGCTCATAAATTTAAATTATTTCAATATCAATGTTTTCAACTATAAGCACTTTTCTAAAAAAAAATTAAAAAATTAAAAAAGTCAAAGTTAAAAGAATAATAATAGAGTGCTTATGATATTTACCTAAAAAAGCAGTACAAATATAGTACTTTGTAATTTATGCTAACGTTGGATCCCAAATAAGAATGGAAAATTTCGATAGATTTCGAGTATGGATCAGAGTCACTTTGGTAGAGCCCACGAGTCCCACTGAGCTAGTAAAGCTATCACGTCGCTCCCCTTCCAAAATTCTCTCAATCACGGTTAAAAATACAAAAAAAGATTGTTACGATATGGACACGAGTTAAAAGTAAAAAAATTGTCTCTCTCTCATTTTATAGTGATGTGACAAATTTGTACAATTTTTTTACTTTTAATTGTGTCCATATCAGAACAATATTTTTTATATTTTAACTGTGACTGAGAGAAAAAAATTTTATTTATTTTTTTGGAGGAGGAGGCGACGCTAGCGGTTTTCTGACAGTGAAAGCAGGGCTCTACCCGAGTGGCTCTAGTCCCATAATAGAATTATCCAGTAAGAATACAACTTTTGGAACCAAAAAGTGTGTCGGATCAAGCAAAGAAGAGGGTTTTTGTCCAAAAGTTTGTTTGATGTGGTGGCAAACTTGAGAAGCATACCTAGAAGAAAGAAAGAACTCAGAGACTATATACATATATTTTTGAAGAGGCGTGATTTTCATTCCGGATCCTCTGCACCCCCAATTAATTTTCAATTTTATTTTTTCACCCATAAGGTTTGCAAGTTAGATTTTAGGTTATATGAATAAAATATTTCATTATTAGATTTTTACGGAAAGTATTAAAGAATATGTGAGTCGCTTATAACACTCCGAATCCTATGTAGTACTCTCAAATAATTTGCAATTTTATTATAGGGTTTACTAGTTAGAATTTAAGTTATATGATTAAAATTAGTTTAGGTCATATGATTAAAATTTTACATTATTATTAGATAATTTTTAAGGAGTGTTACAGAAAACCAAACCAAGTGTAACCCAAAATATACAAATCTTCTAGTTAGTGACCCAAAATATACCCCATTTTTCATAATGCAAGGCCATTCTGCTTACTCAAGGAAAAATCCATGCCATTTCTTTCCACGTCTATAAAAAGGCACTACCTTCTACATGTTACTCCCACTCCTACTCAAGTAAACAAATTCACATCAGAAAGCATAAGAAATCACGCTCATTTGCCCTTCCCTTCTCACAAATATTCCTCCAGATTCTCACACTTGTCAGTCTTTCTCCACACAACATAATACACAGCTTCTTCTAAATCTTCCTCCACGAACTTCATTTATCATTGTTCTTTGTTATTTCCTGTCCAAAATTCTGAAAAATTTCAATATTGCGTTGGCAAGTTTGTTTAAGTTCGTGATGGACTTCCAGACAGTGGTGGAGCCAGAAAATTTTCTTTGGGGGCACAATTAACATTGACAAAATAAATTCATAAAAGCATATAAACATTGGCGGAGCCAAAAAAAATTTTTGATGAGAAGGACTCTCGAGAAGAAAAAAATAAATATTTACAATGGAAATTAAAATATATATCATGTTTGATTGTTGAATCAAAAAAGAACAAGCTTGAATAAAAAGGCCCCAAAGACATTTTTTGTATGATTAGACCAAAATAAAAGGCCATTTAGAAATATTATGGGTATTAGAGATGAAGTTGGAGGAAACATGAAGGGCTTATTATTAATGTGAACGAATATTTTTTTATTTTTGATAAAATCTTATATTATAATCTATTAATAATTATGAAATTTTTGATGAAATTTTATAAATACTAAAAAATCTAATTTTAAATCGTAAAGTGATTCAAAATGTTCACGGGATGAGGTGTTATAAAAACAAAACTAAAATTATAATTTTTTTTTTTTTTTTTTTTTTTTGGAAAAAGTTGGTGCCCCCCAGGCCCCTCCCTAGCTCCGCCAGTGCTTCCAGAAAGCCATTTTTTTCATTATGTCCTTGGTTTATGCCGTTCTCGCGTTGGTGGCCTACATCATCATTCAAATAAAAATTTATCCTCATGCAAGTGTCAGAGTGAAGGCAATTGTCGCGGCGGTAGGTTTCATCATATACCTTGCGTTTCTGATACTCATCTGGTATTTAGCAACACACCATGGTCAGGAAAAATGGACCCACCTATGCCTTAGGTTATTCTTCCTTGTAGCAATGCCGATTGGTGGATCCATTCTTAGTCTATATATGGAAGGGAAGTACGAAATTCTTGTGTTAGTTTCATTAATACTCAGCTTGCTCACCTTCTTAATATTTTTATCAATCTCGGGTAATCAAAAGGAAGGACAGGGCGCAGTCCAGCGGCTACAAGCCGCACTGCAGCAAGTCCGAGAGCAGCCGCAACCAGGGAATCAGCAGCTTCAACCACCTGCAGAAGAAGATGAAGTGGTGGTTATTGAAGACTTTGGCTTTATAGATATGTTGGTTTCGTTGGCAATTGGTATTGCCATTCACTTCCGGAAGAATGAGAGGCTTAGTATGTTCCTTTTTGCTTTACCCGGATTATACAAGTTTTTATTTCCTTTATTAGCACGGTGGATTAAAAAGCACACACGGAAGTTTGTAGAAAGGCACCATCCGCGCTATGCCGCCGCCGCCGCAGCCGAAGTTTTATTATAGGAAGAGTCCGTGAGAGTGATTCAATTCCCAAAAACAAGAAACAGAGCGCGCTTATAGGTCTTCTTCTAAAAAAGTAATATGTAGGAGGATATGCTGAGTTTGTGGCTGTAAATTCAGTAAAATGGCACAGCTGAAACCCCTCAGCAAAATGGCATAGCTGAGAGGAAACACCAACATCTACTCAATGTTGCTAGAAGCCTAAGAATACAAAGTCATTTACCTATTTCCTATTGGACATACTGCATACAACATGCTACTTTTCTTGTCAATATTTCACCCTCTCCCATTCTGAAGAATTCTACTCCTTTTGAGAAATTATATAACAAGGTTCCATCACTTGATCTCATAAAGGTTTTTGGTTGTCTTGCTTTTGCCACCACTTTAGAACAAGGCAGATCAAAATTTGATCCAAGAGGCAGAAAGTGTATCTATCTAGGCAATTCAGCTCACAGTAAAGGTTTCATTCTGCTAGATTTATCAAACAGACATCTTTTTACTTCTAGACATGTAAATTTTTATGAGACATGTTTTCCTCTAATGCCTTCTAATCTTGCAGATGTTACCAAAGATTTTGACACTTTTTCTCAGCCTATGTTTCCTACCAGTGAGCTAAGTGCTCATAGTAATCCTGTAGAAATTGATCTTCATATTGATCAAAATAATTCTTCCTTAGATCAGCATAATTCATATGATGATCACAATCATCTTTTAGATGAAATTTATCCTGTTGAAACCACATCTTTAGATGATATTCCTCCTGTTGAATCCACATCTACTGAGTCAGCCCTTCTTAGGAAATCATCTAGAACCAAAAATTTTCCTGCCTACCTAAAAGATTATGCTTGCAACAATGTCCTTATTTCTTCTCCACACACCATTGACAAAGTAGTCACTTATGATCATGTTTCTCCTAATTGCAAACATTTCTTAATGCAAATATCTGTTACTTCTGACCCTTTATCTTACAAGGAAGCAGTACAATTTGCACATTGGCAGCAGGCAATGGAAGCTGAGTTAAGAGCTCTTGAACAGAATAAGACTTGGATCATAACAGACTTACCTTCAGGCAAGATAGCTATAGGCAACAAATGGGTGTATAGGACTAAATACAACTCAGATGGCACTATAGAAAGATACAAGGCAAGGCTGGTGTTTAAAGGTTATACACAACAACCTGGGATTGACTACATTGACACTTTTTCACCTGTTGCTAAAGCTACTACCATCAGGACCATGTTAGCACTTGCAGCCATTAAAGATTGGCATTTACACCAATTGGACATAAACAATGCTTTTTTGCATGGTGATTTGGCTGAGGAGGTTTACATGGTGTTACCACCAGGTTATTCTGCTCATTCTGGTAAGGTTTGCAAGCTTATAAAGTCCTTATATGGACTCAAACAAGCTAGTCGACAGTGGAATGTAAAACTTACTTGTGCTTTGTTGCAATTAGGCTTTGTTCAGTCTAAATGTGATTATAGTCTTTTTATCAGGAATACTAATCATTCCTATTTGGCTTTACTGGTTTATGTTGATGACATTGTGTTGACTGGGGATAATTTGCAAGAAATCCAACAAGTCAAAGAATCTCTACACAAGACCTTTGGAATTAAAGATTTGGGGCAGCTAAGATTTTTCCTTGGCATTGAAGTTTGCAGGTCTTCCTCAGGCATTGTTCTAAATCAGAGAAAATACACATTGGATTTACTCCAAGACACTGGTTTTACAATTTGTAAACCTTCCATTGTGCCTATGAGTGCAAAATGTAAACTTGCCAACAAGGATTCAGCTTTACTGGTCACTAATTCTGAATACAGAAGCAATGTGGGAAAGCTTTTGTATCTCTGTCTTACAAGACATGATATCAACTTTGCAGTACAGCAGCTCAGTCAATTCCTAGATTGTCCTACTATTCTACACATGAAGGCTGCTCACAAGGTGCTCAGATACTTAAAGTATAATCCTGGTCAAGGAATTTTTCTTCCTAAACATTCTTCCCTAACTTTGACAGCCTACAGTGACTCTGACTGGGCTGGTTGTGAAGAAACCAGAAGGTCCATTTCTGGTTTTTGTGTTTTCTTGGGAAGTTCTTTAATTTCTTGGAAAGCCAAGAAACAAACAACTGTTGCTAGGAGTAGTTCAGAGGCTGAATATAGATCAATGGCCCTTTGTGTCAGTGAGATACAATGGCTGATCTATTTACTTAAAGATTTTAACATACTACATTCTAGTCCTGTTCCTCTCTTCTGTGACAATCAATCTGCCATCTATCTAGTTGAAAATCCTGTGTTCCATGAAAGAACCAAGCATATTGAGATTGATTGCCACTTCATCAGAGAAAAGTATCAATCTGGAGTTGTCAAACCTTTGCCTATTAACACTCAACAGCAATTGGCAGACATTTTAACCAAGCCTTTGTCCAAGGCTCAGTTTCATTGTTTACTACAGAAATTGGGCATAAAATCCCTATTTCAGCCACCTCCAGATTGAGGGGGGATGATGAATATAACATCCAGTATGCAGTGCAGCAAAGCAAAGGCACATACAGGATGCAGGGCAGCAAAGCAAAGCAAATACAAAGTAGCAGCTCAAGAAGTTCAAGTAATGTTGCAGTTCAACAGTTCAACCAAATATACAGAAAACTCAACATACATCAGATAAAGCTAAGCAGTAAAAGAAGTCATGTATTTCGAGCTCACTTTCCACATCAGCAAATGAAGTTAAAGATTCAGTTATAACTGAATCCTTCTAGAAGAATTCTAACTGAAAGCAGTTAGAAGTTAGACTAAAGATACAAGACATTGTACAGAATTTTGTGTTACCTTCTTTAGACTTAATTCTCTTTGTATTTAAGCAATAGAAATAGTATGTCACCTGCAGTTATTTTAGCAGAAAGGCAGTTACAAACTTGCCTATAAATAGCAGCTTCTTGTAATCTTTATTCATTAAGAAAAAAGCAAAGAAAAAATAAAATACCTCTTCTTCGAAGAATGCTCTCTGTCTTTTCATCTTCCTTTTGCTTGATGATTCAACTTGATCCTGTTTTCATCACTTTTGCTCCAAAGAATGCACCAATATTTTGTTAATCGCCATGTTTCTCTAGTAAATTATTATGTATTGTGAAATTTCTTTATGGTTATGACTCTATTTAATTTTATCTCAAATTTAATTTTATATTTTTTTTCTCTTTATTATTCTTTCTCCATAATTTAATGTAAATGGTAGGATTGGAAAAACAATTATTAATGAACCATTTATTTAAACCGAAGAGTTGATTTTGAGATAAATTAAAAAAAAAAAAAAATTGGACATATAATTTAGAACGAAGAGATTATAAACATTGATAGTAAAATTATTTGGTACTCAGTAAAAAAATTGGGTTTAAAATGAGACTAGGTTTACCCGGTGGAGTTGGATCATTGGCTGTCCTAATTTTGAAATACTACAAGTGTAAAGTGTTTGCAACAGCAACTTCTGTTGTGGTTAATTGATTGATCAACTTAAGATAAGATGTTTTTTCTTCTCTCCAACTTTAATAGTTTAGATATATTGATGAACAAGAGATTTTTCCAACTTCCTCTCAATATTCTCAAGATATAAATAAAATTGGTTGTAGAATCATAAATAGAAATGGCACATTGACAATTTTCTCCGTATAAATTAAGCCAATTTTGGAAGGTTTATGTTTGAACAAAAAACAAATTTGAGTTTGTAAATGTATTCTTCTTAGATCTAATTAGTACAAATTTTGGGATGTTATCCTTTTAGGTTCTGAGGAAAAGGTAAAATTGTGCGAAGAACTAGGGGCCGATGTCTGTGTCAATTAGAAGGAGGACGACTTTTCCAAATGCGTACTAGATGAAAATTCGAAAGGTAATTACTTGATTCATGTGAATGTGCTGGAAGGAATGTGCGATTTCATAAGCCGAGAACCAAAATGGTCATAAAACTTTTAGGACTAACGTGGTTCAAATGTTGATTTAATTGTGACCCGCAAAAAAAATTGACGGAAGGACTTTATAGTTCTTTTGTAAATAAAGCGGGGACCTAACACAAACCAAAAAAGACTTTTAGGACCTTGCATATTGTAGACAATTATTTTAGGACTAAATATGTCATAAGCTGACTATAGAAAGTAAAATTTTATTCGAAAAACATGTCAGTCTAGTCTACATTAATTAATGCATTCTCCTCTTTCTCTCCCTAACAGCAGGATAGTTCTGATATAAACAGGTTTATTGTAACTTGCGGTTTATAATTGACCACATCAATACAGGATAGGGAGAGAGATAATTTGGTAATGATATAGTTAATTATGTACCACGAGTTTCATGTGTACCTAATACATATCAGAATTTTTCCTAATATAAGGGCAGAGGTTTCGACTCAATGATTCCAAAATTCTGAAAAATTAGATCATCATTTAACAATTCAATAATGATTGTTGGATAAAATATTTGAAATCAAACAAGGGTCAAAGAGTATAAAAAGAAAATAATAATTGTAGCCACCTTCCCCCTTTTTCTCCCATTTTTCTCTCTCTTCTCTCTCTTCCCCTGCTCTTCCCCCTGCTGCTGCTGCTGGTGGCCAGATTTGGCCATTGGCTCCGGCCAATGGTCAAATCTTGGTCTTTTTGTTCCGTTTATATTGCTCTATTTTGTACTACGAATCATATGAAACCTTTTTTGGAGTTTTTTTCTTCAAGATTCAAGACACAATGGTTAGATGAATCTTAGATCTTCACAGATCTAGATTTTTTTTCTATTTTTCTAGGAGGATTTGTTCAACCCGGACTAGATCTGGGCCCTTTATCAACTTTTTACATCTTCCCCGAGGCAATTTGTAGACGGTTGATACGCCCATGGTCCTATAAATTGTCGATCCATAAGGAAGATGTTGAAAGTGATATTCTCCTGTCCCTGTGGATCAAGGATTGCGATGAAGATACTCTGAAGGAGAAGATTATGTATTTGTTTAGTTGGGTAGTTTTAATAGTTGTTTTTCCTAACCATCCAAGTTTTCTTGGGTGTGTCTTTTGTCTGTTATCGTGATTTTTAAATCATTGTATAACTTTTACTTTCTGTATTTTCAGATTTTCCTTTGATTGTAATGGCTTCGGCTATTTGTGATTAATGGAAACTAAATTTATTCAGCAAAATAATAATAATAATAATAATTGTAATTTGATATATCTTTCTTTATGTCTTCTTAATCCTTATTTGATCCCAAATTTTTTATTCAATTACCATTACCCCTAACATTTAGAAATTCATTTGCTCTATTTTCTAGGTATGTTGATAGTCCATATGAAATTAGATTTGTTGATCACTAAATAGGAAAAAACTGGGAGTGTAGTTGTCGACCATTTCCCCAACATTTTTTGAAATGTCATTTTTTCAATGAATATTTTTATTTCCTCTGAGATGTTATTTTAAATATTAAATCTCATCTTTTAGGATCTTTCAAATTTACTAGAATATATATCCCCAGCTATCACTAACTAATTGATCTTATTATAATCATTTGAAGGTGCCGACTACATACTGGATTGCTTTGGCAAATAATTTTGTTTGGAGATTTAAAATGTCTTGTTATTGATGGTAGACTTATTATATACGACTATCAGTCTAGTAATCTGATTGAAATGAATCTGCAATTTTAACAATGATTGGATAGTAGATTCATGATTCTTTAATCATATGACGGGATATATGAAGAAGTTCCTGAATATGGAAGAATATAACGGGAAACGAGTTGTTGTAAGTGCTAGCAACTCAAAAATGCCAATTACGCATGTCGGGAAGGCCGCGGTGGTACCTCGTTTCAACTCAAACGAGACAGAGCTAAAGAATCTGTTGTATGTGCCTGAGATGAAGAAGAATCTCATCTCAGTATCACATTTGACGTCGGACGGGAATTACGTGGTGTTCAGTCCGAAAGATGTGAAGATTTTTCGCAACATGAAGCCTGTAGGACCCCAGGTAATGGAATGACGTAGAGTAGAGTCTACATAATGTCGGCAGAAACCGCCTATGTGGACAATGCGGGAAAAAACGAGACACCAGATTTATGACACGCTCGGCTAGGGCACGTGAACTACACAAGACTAAAGGTGAGGATGAATAAGGCGGTGGTTAATGGACTCCTACAACTAGAGTTACGTGATAACATAGTATATGCCGGATGTCAGTACGGGAAAACACACTAACTACTATATGAATAATCAAAGTTTAGAGCCAAAGTACCACTGGAGATAATACACTCGGGCGTGTTTGGACTAGTGAAGCAACCGTCGATATAGGATAACATTTATCGATGATAGGATATGTTTTATTTAATTCTTGTAAACAATATATTTATAACATACACGATTCGTTTGTTTTTTTCATTGTTCTTATTTTATTAATACATTCATTTTTTCCAAAGTTATTTTGCGTACACGTAGTTTGGTTAATATTCTGGCAAAGTTAATAATTTGGTTATAAATACTCATGTGTCTCAAGCAAAAACAACCAGTTAGGTCAAAACGGAAGTGTCACTTGGTAATTTCTGCCCGGGGGGAAAAATATCACTTTTTCTTACATCACACTGGCCGATGCCGGCCAGAAATGTTGGTCCAACTTTTTTAAATACCATGTTTTGGGCTTTCTATAAAAACACTGTCAGTCTAATGCAAAACCCTTGACTAGAGGAGGTTAATAAAACATTTCCAATTTTACCCTTGTAGGAGAGAGAGTTTTCTAATCATTTATGCTGTGTAATCATCTTGGATAGAAAATATCAAAATGTTTTACGGAATGATGAATTTGGCAGCCCGTAAATACATTGGGAACTCAAAAAGTTAAAAATTGCTAAAAATGATGAAAGTGGCTAAGCGCAAATAAGTTGATGACCAAATTGGCTATTAATTCAATCGTGATATATAATGAATGGGTATCATTGTTGTGAATTATGGATTGTGGGTCAATATTGAATACGTTAATTGGTGGATTATAATTGTTGTCATTACTTGGGTCTTTCTATTTAGTGGTCGTCATTTCAGTCCTATTTGGTTATGGTCGACTGAGTCGTCGCCCCTTATTGTCTATGAACAACTAGTTAGCAAGATCTGTTCGACTATACATGTTATATTTGTTCTGTTCTGACTCTGTGATCCCGAGATATCTTCTATTCTGTTCTGGGCCTTCACTTTATGAGGCAAACCCTGAGACTGTGACGACCCGTCCCTCTCGGGTCGGGTGCGCCGCGTGCCTCTCGGCACTAGGTTCTATCTTTTACATTATAATTTACATGTGGAAATTTTTTTCAAAACTATTCTAAGAAATATTTTGTATTCTATGGCTTCTAGGTTGACTTCGCTCTTTGACTGGATCCAAAAGTCTGCTAATCTTGGTCTGTGTCTAGTGTTGACTCAATTCTTTGTCTCGGTCTCAACTCTATACCTTAGAATGTTCTTGTTCTATCCGCTCAATCCTGCAAGAACTAAAACAGAAAACAGAGAAAGAGTGAGCTATAAATAGCCTAGTGAGTCCCCAGTGAAGTGTATGTCAGTGATTTTGAAACTCATTTTATTTCGCAAACATTTTATTTTGAAAACACGAAGAAACTTTCCTTATTTAGAACTACTTTTCCTTTTCCAGAACAAATTCCAAAATCATTTCCTTTCAGAAAATATTCTCTTTATCTTCTTCCGAAACCAATGAGAAATCATTTAGTTTTAGAAAAAAAAAACATTTTCTTTAACTGGAATACTCTTTCTCTTCAATTTCAGAAATATCCACCGGAATAAAAAGACCATTCCGGGTAAAAGAGCGCATGACTGGCCAAGTCAATAACTCTTTAGTCCATACCAGCCTTACACCAGACCTGTTTAGGATTTTCAACCTTATCCCCAGTTTTACGATTTACGATGTAACCAAGAACTGGGGTACCACCAGCTTGGAAACCAAGATGCTAACAGCTCCTGAGTTAAACCTCCTAACCCCGGAGACATGTCAGCAGTCATAATTAAGAACCATATGTGGTGCACGTATGTGATACAGTCAGCCCGTTTCTTTTCCCTGCCCCCAACGATTCCCACACAGGTTTGGGATCCCATTACGATATCTAGAATGTCCAAAACCAAAGGTGCAAGATGCCCTTGTACGGGTGACTAGCCTCGTACCAGTGCAGACCCCCAATGGTCGGACAAGGGACTACCAAATTTGTACAGTGTAAGCGCCCTCTTCAGAATTCCCGAGTTGTCGTTCATATATTTTTCAAAAATACTTTTCAGAAATATTTTCCAAGAAATACTTTTCAGATATACTTTCCAAGAAAAACTTTCTAGCAATTTATTTCAGAAATACTGTAACTTTTCATTTGTAAATACCTTGCATAAAACACATTTATAAAACAAGTTCTCCGGTTTTGAGAGGAAACTCACATTAGCCTCTTATTGTGCATACCTTCTTTCAGATCTTGTATCTATTTCGCAAATACCAACTCTTTAAGAAATACTTATAAAACTTAATAATATGCAAGACTTAATATGCCTAAACATATTCAAACTAAGTTTCTAGACTTTTGGGTCTTTTGTGTAAATTCCTAAAATTTAGGGACTAAATTGTAAATATTCATCCTACGATATTTCTGATCTTTTGAAGACATGAATATGTCATATATATTATTATTAATCTTATAAATTCTCCGGAAATAGTTTATAAGCTTTAACGGGCCTTAAAAGTGAAATATAAAATTATAGGGACTAAATCGTATTTTCTAAAAGTTATTTCAAACTCCGAATATGAGTTTTCTGATATATTTTATTTTAATCATTTTCGTAAATGTTTCCTTTTTATTCTTGGTCCAATTTAAATATTAAAAATATAAAATGGACCCGTTAGGTTTTATTTTTAACTTAATGGACTTATGTGACAATAGTTTAATCACCATTTTAATCCCAGGTGTACATACTCTCTTATCTAACCCTAGGAGAAGAAAACACTGAAAAACATTTCCCCTTTCCCTTTCCTTCCTCCGCCGCCGCCGCCGCCGCCGCCGCCCTCCATCTCTTTTCCTTTCTCTCCCCTTCTCCTCTCTGCCGCAGATCATCGCCGCCGCCTCCCTTTGTTTCTTTTTCTTTTCCTCTTCCTTCTTCTCTCCTCTCTCTCCTTTCTGCCGCGGGTTGCCGCTTCCGCCACTCCTCTCTTTTTTTTTTTTCCCTTCTTTTCCTTTCTTCTCCTCTTCCTCTCTTCTTCTTCTCTCTTTCTTTTCCTCTCTTCTCTCCGCCATCCGTCGTCAACGCTACACCAACGCCCTTTTTTTTTTCTTTTCTTCTTTTCTCCTCCATTTTCTTCTTCCTCATGCTTCTCACCTTTTCCGATGCTGCTTCTCCCCCTTTTTTTTTCTTCGCAGATGTTTTCGTTCCGGTTGGTGGTGGTCCGGCCGCCTTCTCCTCTGGTCAGTCGCGGTTTTCTCCGGCCGTAGGCCTCTCTGCCTCAGCCGCCTCACAGCCGCGAACCATCTCTTCTGCCGCCACCGATCCGCCGGTAAGTCCCTCTCTCTATCTCTCTCACACACACACACACACACTGATTCTAATCTCCCCATTTTCTCTTTTATTTAATTTTCCCCAATTCTTATTATCCTAAATTTAATTTTTATTAATCTTCTCAGATCTGCTGCCGCCGCCGAGACACTGCCACTGCCGCCGAGACATCGCCGCTGACTCTGACCACCACCGAGGTACTCTCCTCTTTCTGATTTACCTTTTTTTCTTCTTCTTTTATTTATTGTGTTATTATTACTATAATTATTGTTATTATTACTATAATAATAATAATAATTATTGTTATTATTATAATTTCTCTATTTTTCTGTTCCTGCCATTTAATTAAATTCTTCTGGATTATTTTTCTTAGTGGGAAGATTGTTCTTAATCAATTTACTTTATAATCAATATCTCATTAGCTACTTGAGCATGTTGTTCTTTGTTTCTACTGTCAATAATTTTGTTTCTCTAATTCATTGTATTTGTATTCTTGTTCCCGAGAGCTATACAAATATAAAATATCATCCCTTTTCCATTCCCTTTATCCCCTCCATTCCCTTTATCCCCTGTTAAACTAAGAGCATGAAATTCTAATTGTTGATTATGAACTTTAAAATAATAATAACATAGGTCTAATAATATTATTAGGGAAATAAAGAATAATATTTTCAATGTTAATAATAAGTGGTTCCAAGTTCTAATATTGAAATGCTCTTATTTTAACAGGGGATATAAAATATACGGGCTATTTAATTTCTATTGGATCAGTATCTATTTAATTTCTTAAGGAGATATAAAATATATGTTTCTCTTTTCTAGTCTAGGATCGAGTAAGAATTAGATTTATATTTCTCTGGTTTACCCGTCTTAATCGGACAAAAATTCGATTAGTAAAGTCTCTACCAGTGGGATAGGTTACGAGTGCTCCCGGGATTGCGTTTCCACAATCCTCGGGCATGTGCAGTCTCAGAGGAGTATAATTTAATTTCGAATAAGTATTGAAGCATCTTTATTATGAATTACTATAACTAATAGGGGTGTCAATCGAGTTATGTGAGTCTATGAGACATTCTTTAAAATTGTCTGCCTTTCTAAGGTTATCTTCTCCTCTTCTTGTGAGTTGTTACTCTCCTTTTGAGGTGTACTCCCGTCTGGGCTTAAAAAAAAAGAGAGAAGGAGTTTAACTTATTTCAATATCAATATTTTCAGCTATAAGCATTTTTTCTAAACTGATTGATCAAAATAATAGGGTTTCAATCAGTGGCGGACGCAGACTTTAAAGAAAGGAAGGGTATAATCAATATTGACAAAACAAATTTATAAAAACATATACGCGTTTTCATACTTTGATAATATTATATAATTAAATAATTTTCGATAGTAATTGATACATGACTGACATTAATACCTGCTAATTATTCATATAACGAAATACTACCGACATTTACTCTTTTATTGATATATCACGGGATTCATCAGTAAGAATAGAAAATAAGCTATCACCAATATCTTTGATAAATCACCATATAGTAAATTTTCACAAGATTTCAAATTTCTACACTTAAATTTGTTATTTATTTATTTTTTTAATAAACATCATAGTCTCTTTACACACTTAACTTGTTAAAATTTTAACCAAATTTGTTAATATATGAGCGGTGTTATTACTAAAATTCAAGAAACATAAAATCTAATTTTAAATCGAAAACTGACTCAAAATTAATATACTAAAAAATATTCATAGGACGAGTGTTACAAAAACAAAGTTAAAATTATAAAAAAAAATTGGGGGAAAGGCTGGTGATGCCCCACCCTGAGTCAGCCAGTGGTTTCAACCAAGTCTGCAACCTTCGAGGCTCGAGCAAAGTCCTATAGAGTGTACCTTTAGCATATAAGAAGAGGACTGTGTAATTTTACGGTTCAAAAAATTAAAAACTCAATAGATTGAATATTTTTTTATTGTGAAATTAAAAATTTAATGATTTATATTTTTTTTTGGAGCAAATAAATGTTATAATTTTATAACACATATTACGTAAAACATGCATTATTAATTTAGGACTAATGTTAATAAAAAAAGAACATATATTGTACAAATATAACACATAATTAAAAATCTGCCACATATAAAAGAAATATAGTGTTAGTATATACTAATATTTTTTTGCAGTGCATTTACTATAGCCGCAACCGTAATTAAACTAACTTATTGCTTCATCTGTCATTGATATGATTAAAATCCTTTTTTTCTTTATATCAGTACTCATGCGTTAATTAGGCTGAAGTTTAATTAAAATATCTTATTCTTTATTTATTTATAAATTTATAGTGCAGCTTGCATCAATTAATGAATCCTTTAACAGCAAAAGATCCATTAATTCTCGCCCCCTGCCAAAATATTGCTCCTTTTTCAAAATCCTTGCCATTTCTTTGTACCTCTATTAAAAGGCACCACCTTCTCAATCCGACTCCTATGCGGAACAATTTTTTTTCTCTATATACGGAATATTTTTGTTGCCATGAGAACAGGTGTTTTAGTTTAAGAACACCTGTTCACGCGAACAATTATTCTGAAATTAGAACAGATGTTAATTTTAATTAAATAGCAGCCGTCATAATTTTAATTCAACAGATGAGAATCCGTTTCTACATGTTACTCTCACTCTCACTCCTACTCAAATAAACAAATTGACATCAGAAATCATAAAAAGAAATCACCATTCCTCATTTGCCTTCACTTCTGAAATCTTCCACAAACACAAAAACAAAAATTTGGATATTGGAGCACCCCCAGTAGCTCCGCTGACGATTCTGTATATTTCAAAAAGATTCCTAGCAATAGTAATTTTGGCATGTTACGACTTGCAGAATTTTTTCTTTCTTGCTGTTTTCGCCGTTTTGGCGCTTTACGGGGTGGTGACCTATATTCTCATCTTAATAAAATTTAGTCAGAAGAAAAGTGTCACAGAACTAGTTATTGTTGAGGCGGTGGGAGGTTTCTGCCTGTACATTTTCTTTATGGTTTTACTCTGGTTCTTTAAGAGAAACCATAATGAGAATCGATGGATCCACGCCTTCGTTAGGTTAGTGGTTGTAGTAATGCCAATGGTTGGAGCAGCTGTGAGTCTCAAAATGACAGAGAAGAAGGAAATACATGTGGTAATTTCAGGCATAATCAGTATGCTTACATTCCTCATTTTCTTGTCATTCTCGAATATTGTAGCGTGTTTCCGCTCTAATAATCGGACATGACAAGAAAATCAAGAATGTAAGCATTCTTATTATGCCTGAAATTACCACAGATATTTCCTTCTCCTCTGTCATTTTGAGACTCACAACTGCTCCAACCATTGGTATTACTACAACGAACACTAACCTAACGAAGACGTGGATCCATCGGTTCTCATTATGGTTTCTCTTAAATAACCAGAGTAAAACCATAAAGAAAATGTACCGGCAGAAATCTACCACCGTATTGATAATAACCTATTTTGTGACACTTTTGTCCGGATGAAATTTTATTAAAATCATACAAAAAGTCACCAACCCGTAAACATCCAAAATGAAGAAAACAATGAAAAAGAACACTTTCTGGGAGTCGTAAACTGCCTGAATCACTATTGCTAACAAGCGTTTGGAAATATCCAGAATCGATGTGTGGTTGTTCTTCGGCGGCGCTACTGGGGTACTTGCATTTTCATGTTTTTATGTTTGTGAAGGATTTCAGAAGTGAAGGCAAAGGAGAATGATAGATTTTTTTTTTTATGCTTTCTGATGTCAATTTGTTTACTTGAGTAGGAGTGAGAGTACCGTGTAGAAGATGGTGCCTTTTTATAGAGGTAGAAAGAAATGACAAGGATTATGAAAAATGCGGTATATTTTGGGTCACTAAAAATCATCAACTTTGAGAGTGAATCAAAACTATGAGTTTGAGAGGTAAGTGAGCTCAAGTATATATACATGTAAAAGTATGAGTTCTAAGTGATATTGTGTTGTGTAAATTCAATTGAAATATAAGAAGGGTTTGTCAATCAGTGTAAATTCAATTGAAATATAAGAGTCTTTCTCATCAAGTGATATTAGAGCTAATACTCAATCAGTAGTATTATATCCAAATACCCAACAGGGTTGTCTACCGTCTTTGGGTCCATGTTCCGGACACCCCATAGGTATCAATATAACTCCCCCATCCCAAATTAGTTGTTTCAAATTTTCTTTTTTTATCCCGAATTAGTTTTATTTTTTGACGTTAAGGCAAGTATTATACGTTTTTCCCAAGATTATTCTTATATTTATTGACTCAACAAAAACAATTTCGATCTTTTGTTATTTCACTAAAAAACTAGTCAAACTAATTTTTTTAATATATATAAAATTTGATTTGTAACAATTAATAGGTGACAAAGAGACTAATTATTTCACTTCTCCAATAATTTTCCTCGTTTTAATAAAATCCCAAATTAAGTAAGGCTATATATGAGTTGATTGAAGGAAAGAAGAGTAGTTAGACGGAGGGGGAAGATTGCTATTTTATTATGTTTGGCTAAGTTTTTTAAATTTATTTTTTAAAATGATAATGAGAATATGATATATATTACTATATTACATATTATGAAAGGCTATATTGCAACTTGAGATGGATTAATTATTTTAAACCATTTTTCAATATTAGTAATAAATTTGAGACTGACATAACTGACTTTGTCACAAACTACAAACTACTTTTAGTAAAATTCTATTTATTATAATGATTTCAAACCACTTATGATATAAATAATAACAAAATAAAACATACAACGAATCATTTATAATCCATTAAAAAAGGATTAAGTATTTTAAATAATTTTTCAATATTAGAGATGAATTTGGAACAGAAGTTAATGACTCTGTCGCAAATTCGTACCAAAATTAATTTTTAACAATTATTTATTTATTCAGAATGTAGCTTAGATAGATTTCAAACAGATGGCTAGATAATAATTATTTTTTAGATATATTTCCCTTATATCTTATTTATTTAGACACAATTTGGAATAAATTTGTAACGGAATTTAATTATAAACCACCTATTCCAAACTCGTCTCTATATTTCGTATAGACAGGGCCGGCCCTAAGGGGTGGCCGGGTGGGGTGGGGGGGACCGCCCAAGGCCCCGAAATTTTGGGGGCCCCAAATGTTGAAATTTGTTATATATATATATATATATATATATATATTACGTATAAAGTTATGGACAAGAAATAACTTTAGCACAATGGTAGAGTGCACAGTAAGCATTAAAGAGGTACTGGGATCAAATCCTTGCGTTTGTGTTTTTTTAGTGAATTTACTCAATGTCCCATTTTATTGTTTATATTAGGGGGCACCATTTTCAATTTTTGCCCCGCGCCCTGAAAATGTCAGGACCGGCCCTGCGAATAGATTTGTTACAGATACGGTGTTCGTTATAAATCTGTCCTAGATTAAGGACGAATCACATACTAGATTTTTTCATTGTTGTTTTATTTTAATTTGAGACGCAATATGGATAAAAATTTAATATATACATTTCTTAAGCACATACATTATAAATCCGTCTCTATTTTATTTTTAAATAGAAGCAGAAACGTTCCTCCAAATTTTTTTGTCCTAAACTCAAAATTTTCTTAACTCAAATTTTACGTCCTGGAGGTCCTAAAAGTGAAGGAAGTAGAAGAGCCAAAAATCAAAGATAATGAGGTGTGCTGATAAAGGTTGCAGGGACAACAGTCAGTAGAAGGGACCTTTGGCGACGTCTAGGCAATGAATTTCAATTTGATTGTTATCGTCGTGCAAATCTTGGACAATTATAAAAGAGCATTCAAGTCCAAGATTTGAACAGGAATCGATCCTGGGCCGAAACCCAGGGTCACGCCTACCTTTTCCACTGGGGCAGGTCATTCCCATACAAATCTTGGACTTGAATGCTCTTTTATAATTGTCCAAGTTTGCAAAAATGTTTCTCATTGCAAATGCGGCGACAGGTAGGAATTTTTTAAGGATAAGTAGCAGGAATTAAGGAATGAAAAAGTAAGATATTTTGTTAATATTTAAAATATTAATATTTTTCTCTTAAATATTGTTTTTATGAGAAATTTTATTTTGGTAGATGAGTAAGTTTATAAGTTACATTCAAACCGAATACAATACACGTAGGCAAAAAAGTAAATTCTATTTACTATACGTATTGTATTCATTGATTTGAATGTAAGTTTTAAACTAAGTCACATACTAAGATAAAATTTCTTTCACTTCTATATTATTAATTCTATTTAAAAGAGTAATATTGATATTTTAATTAAAAAATATATTAATTTTAAAGGATTCCGTAGCTATCACTAACTAATTGATCTTATTATAACCTTTTGAAAGTGTCGACTACATACTGGATTGCTCTGGCAAACAATATTTTTTTTGAGATTTAAATTGTCTTACTATTGATTGTAGACTTATTATATTTGACTTTCAATCTAGGAATCTGATTGAAATGTGTCCCACGAAAGAATCCAAGTCATGGGTAAGATTTCATCCTATTTGTTTGAAGAATAAAGTTTGCTTTAATTCTTATTTATGAGAAATGAGATTATTTTTTAAAATTATATATATATATATATATATATATATATATATATATATATATATATATATAATGTTCACTAGGATGATAAGATATCTGTGCTGAAATTACTGAAAGCCCATATATGGCCAGCAATTGAAAGGTCTGAAATCAAACCAATAATCTACAAAACTTTCAAGTTTTGCGAGGCTGCTCAGGCACATTCATTGATGGAGAAGAATGCTAATTTAGGAAAGATTTTGTTAATACCATGATAAATGATACGTTTATTATATGTCATAAACTACGGATTATTTAAAAAGTTATTACGATCTTATTAATGTAAGAATATAATAAAGTGGAAATTGCTCTTTTAGATGAATACAAAATTCAGTTTGACGCTTGTTTATTTTATAGAAAATATACAACTTTACACGAACATGTTTTTCTTTTATGTCTTTCATAAGAAAATCTTTTCTCACTTTTTCTCAGTTTGACGCTTTTTTTTTGCTTTTGGTCCGTACATTTTTTTGTCTTCCTTTTAGGCTCCCAGGATTAAAGGGAGAAAGAACAGACAAATAGTTTAGGTGATATTGAATACATTAACAGAGCCAAAGAGCTTTGAATTGGCACTGGAACTAACACGATCAGTAAGATTATAAGGGGCCAAGTTTTTTGCTTCTTTTTTGCAGATTTTAGTGATTTTTTTAAAAGACCAATCAGTATTCATGGTCGTTTTATGATTCACTATTAATTGATTTATTTCATTGTTGCACTTGTGGTATGATGAACGTTCTCAATAGAATTTTCTATACAAAAAACAAACAAACAACAACCAAGCCTTAAACCCAATATATTGGGGTTGGTTACATGAACCAAAATAAGAATCACGTAAGGTCATCCACATGGATGCATTCTCTCCATTTCTTTCGATCCCAAAAACAACTCTCATCTAGTTCTAGCAGATTCATATCCCATTTTATCACCTCCGTCCACGTCTTCCTTGGTCTCCCTCTACTTCTTACGCCCTCAATATTACATAATCTTTCAATTCTCCTAACCGGAGCATCACTTGGATTTCTTCTAATGTGCCCAAACCAACGCAAAGGGTTCTCTCTCGTCTTGTCTTCAATAGGTGCTACACCGACCTTCTTCTGAATCGTCTAATTCCTCACTCTATTCATTCTCGTGTGCCCACACATCCATATTAACATACGCATCTCCGCTACATGCATTTTTTGAATATGACACCTCTTAGTTGATCAACATTCTGTACCATATAACAATGCCGGTCTAACTGCGGTTCTGTAAAACTTTCTCTTCAATCTCAGCGGTACATTACGATCACACAAAACCCCCGTCGCACTCTTACATTTCAACCAACCAGCTTTAACTCGATGAGCCACATCTCCGTCAAGCTCTCCGTCCTTTTGAACAATAGAACCAAGGTATCGAAAATACTCACTCTCTGAGATATTTTTGTCACCCAAAGTTACTACAGTTTTCTCTGTCATTCTACTAGTGCTAAACTTACACTCCATATACTATGTTTTACTTCTACTAATCCTAAAACCTTTAAATCCTAAGGTTTGTCTCCATACATCCAACTTGGCATTAACACCCGCTTTTGTCTCATCAATCAAAACTATATCATCAGCAAACAACATGCACCATGGTACTGGATCTTGTATACACTGGGTCAGTTCATCCATAACCATTGTAAACAGAAAAGGACTAAGTGTCGAACCTTGATGCACCCCAATTGTAATAGGAAACTCTTTTCACTTATCCCACCACAAATTCTGACACTAGTGCGACTCCCTCATACATATCCTTAATAAGATCAATATATTTCCGAGATATACCTTTCTTAGTCATTGCCCACCAAATTACCTCTCGGGGAACCTTATCATAAACTTTTTCCAAATCTATGAACACCATATGCAAGTCCTTCATTCTCTCTCTATAACGCTCAATCAACTGCCTTAGTAGATGTATTGCTTCCATAGTAGATCGTCCGGGCATAAAACCGAATTGGTTTTCTGAAATGCTCACAATTTTTCTCAATCTATGCTCAATTACCCTTTCCCACAGCTTCATAGTATGACTCATAAGCTTAATACCACGATAATTTGAACAAACTTGAACATCTCCTTTATTCTTATATAATGGCACCAAAGTACTTTTCCTCCACTCTTTTGGCATCTTATCAACTCTAAGTATTTTATTAAAAAGGTTAGTCAACCACTCAACACCTATTTCTCCTAAACACTTCCAAACCTCAATCGGTATACTATCAGGTCCTACTGCCTTCTTTGGTTTCATCCTTTTAAGGGCCTCTTGCACTTCTTTTCTTTGAATTCTACGTATGAAATCATGGTTCACCTCTCCAATCGGGATAGAAAGGTCTCCAATATTCTGTACTTGATTCCCATTAAATAACCTATCAAAATACGTCATCCACCTCGCCTTGATTTCCTCATCCTTAACCAAAACTCTCTCGCTATCATCCTTAACACACCTCACCATACCAATATCTCGTCTTTTTTTCTCTTAAACGAGCAAGTCTATATATACCTTTCTCACCATCCTTAATGTCCAATTTATTATACAAATCCTTATAAACTTTTGATCTTGCTGCTCTAACGGCTGCCTTAGCATCTCTACACGCCGTCTTATACTTCGCAAAATTGTCATCATTTCTATACTTCCCCAAAATCTTATAACACTCTATTTTCTTCTTTATACCTTCTCTTACCTCTCCATTCCACCACGATGTATCCTTACCGGATAGCACATTTCCGCTAGATTCACCAAACACTTACCTAGCCACAAGACATTTTTCAAGAGATACTAAAAATGTCGATAGGACCCTTTCGGATATGGAGCATCCCATGTCTTTAGTTGTGCCAATCCCTTTAGGCCCAACAGAGGTATGATACTTAGATTAGAGAAAATTCAATTATAGAATCGTACTTGTGTGATAGATACTACAACCATTCACTTGAATTGGGCAGGGTTTACCTGAAGTTGTGAGCTCCGCTCAATACATGTGAGGAACTGTGAGGTCAGTGTCGACGATCATTTTATTGCTAGCGTGTTACATTGAAAGACTACACGAGTTATGCATGGCTTAGAACTCAAAATACAAAAACAGAGAGAGCAGAGGAACCCCTCAAAATTCTTCAAGAAATATCATTTATATATATCTTCAAATTTCGAATTAGATATAGATTTGTCGTATTGCTGCATCTTCATAATTCATGCTAATTCATAGAGCTATATTTATCCATATGTTACTCCATATAGCATTCAAATCCATGTCTCCGAATTAAATTTCCTCTGGAGTCCATAATTCAATCAAGACTTCTTCTTGTAATGTCTTTTTTATCTTCCGGTTAAGCAATTGGAGCCAAATGTATGATAATTAACGTATCGACTCGGAGCCGATGAATGCGTGAATCCCTTTGGCATGCAGTTCTTGATTTCCCTCCCATTAAGAACACCATGTGATGAAGAACCGTAAGGTTCGACTTAAGTTTGAGTCCGATCTTTCTTCAATTCTCGAACTAGTTTCTAAGGGAATTTAATCAACGCAACACTAAGGATGGTTAATTAACAATGGAGGCTGAAACACCACAACAAGAGAAACTATTTTTGTTGATACAATAACTCAAGAATGAATGAATTTCTACTTAGAAGTTCAAACACGAGAAGCTAAGGAATAACCTTACCAAAATATCAATATATCTAACGTAAATATTATGTTGGCCGAACCCTCTATTAAATAGAGTAACAATTCGGTTACAAGCAACAATAAGTAAGAGTCTTTGAAGAATTAGAACTCTTGAACAAAACAACTTGCTATCAAGTAAAACACTTAAACAAGAAGAGTCCTAGTAGATGTGAGACTCTTAACACTTAACAACTAGATAACCAACTATGGACAACATGTCCTTTATTATAGCAACTATTTGCTATACGCATATAAATATTCCAAATAAAGTAAATAACAAAGCTGGAAAATAATTAAAGTCTAGCATAGACTTTAATTGGACAGCTTGTTGGGACAACTTGTACGATGATTTCGGATATTAAGAAGGCAGAATATGATCTCGTGATCTTCATGAAAGTTGTAGATCTGCCTCTTATCTTTAATATGCAACTGGAATCAGCTCCATTGGATAACTGGATCGAAAGTTATGACCATTCTACCAAACTTTTGTAAAGCTGTCCAATCCCTCATCATCTTGTATGATTACTAAAATGCCCTTCTTAGCCTCTTTGCTTGATAGGGCTAATTATACACTTGTGAACTTGAGGCTGACTTGTACAACATTCCTAGATGTAACTTAGCATCCTCTTTATACTTTAGAACTCGGGTCAATGATGTTGATAGTTGCTTCACGTCCCTTGTTCTAATCCTCGTTATTAGTCTATGTATGCACTCCTTTGGCTCGGGCAGCCTCGAGGTTGGTACCGTATCACCATGCCCACGGAAATCCAACCTGGTTTGATTGTCAAGTAATCTCCTACATTCTTCGTTTCGAACTCCATTTCTGCACTTGGACCGCTGTATGCAAAGTTTCTTGCTGTTGCTTCAAATTGAGGAGACATTAGAAGTATAAGATAGATAATTGTGATGCAGAAATTAGCAATATTTGTTGCAAATTTTTTTTTTTTTTTTTTATGTAGGTGGAAAAACAGAGATATTGAGAAAAGGGTTTGGGAAATTGGGAGGGTTTTAAATGGTTTTGTGGGAGGGATGGGGAAGACAGGTGAAGGAGTGGCTTTAAATAGGCTCGTGAGGAACAGGGGAAGAGTGAAAAGGGAGATATTGAACAGCTCAGAGCAATTCCCAAGTGCATATCTATCAAATTTCACTTATTCCGCAGTCATTATTCACATTAATATAGCAAATTGTAAATGGTTAAAACAGACTAGGGTGGTGATCGTGTTGGTGAGTTGGGTGCTCTTTTGACTGTCAAGGCCTCTGTTGAAGGCCAGGATGGTCGTGAGTTTTTTTTGTCAATGCACTTAAGCAAAACCTTCCCAACGAAGATTTGGTCCGCTGCTGGGTGTAGTAAATTCTTGCTTGCAGAATAGATGGTATAAATATTTTCAGATTCAAGATATAATCATTTTACGAGAGACTACTCTAATGTTTTACGTTTTGTAAATGAGTCAATTTTTTTTTTAATGTTTTTACAATTGGCCTAGTGTACTCGTTCATGGATAAGAAATTGAATGACTTGTTTTTATTGATCGACATAGTTATTAAACAAAATAATTAAGATGAAAGATGTATTTAGAAATTTTTTAAGTGTAAAATAAAACTCTTTTCCCTACCACCTTAAGTATATTTCTTCTTTTTTTCTCTTTAAATTCAATCCATGCAATTGTAACCCTTTAGAGAACAAGTCTATGTGAAGAGTTCCCAAGATCCCTTTTTCTTTTTCTTTCTTTTTTATAAATTTTATTTACTTAATAGTTAATATGTATGTGTCATTTGTAAGTATCATGCTTAATGGATAAAATTACTTATGTTAGGCTTAATATATAGATCTTTGTTTCAAATTGAATATTTATACATTTACAAAAGAAAGTAATAACAAATTTGCTATTAAACATGTATCCCCGTATCATCAAATATGTCTCATTCTGCTTGTGAAATTGACTGTTTGCTTTCAATCTTGTCCATAAAATTTTAAAAATACTAATAGTTTTAGTAAATTTTATATATAATTCGGAATATTTTATCAAATTTGCCCTCAAAATTATTTTTTTACCGTTTTATATGTAATTCGATATCTTGTTACGGTGTTAGTCTAAAGCCTAAATTTCGACATGTACTGCATATATATATATATATATATATATATATATATATATATATATATATATATATATATATATATATATGGACATCAAATTGTTTTATATTATTAGTTGAATTTCTTTAAACCTAGGCCATGTAATTTGGAATTGCTCATATGATTAAAACTTTAGTTCAATGTTATAATCATGAATTTATGAACTTTATAATATTTCTTTTTTCTTTTCTTTTTTGCTGAATGACAATCTCTCGGGAGGTAGTTGTTATAAGTTGTAACTTAAAACATTATAACTACAAAAGGACAATTAAAATTGAATAGAAAAAAGAATGACACTTGAGATAATTCATTTGGGACGAAATAATAATATTTTTTTAAATAAAACCTCTACCTGAACATTTAGCAGCTTGGAGGAAAGCTATTATTACAAGTTTACAACTTATATCATAGAAAACATATACAAATTGGAAGGATAAGAACCTATAGCATAAAAATAAAAACTCTAATACCAAAGCGAAACTACACCTTCCCTAAACACCAACTCCCATTCAGAAAACTTTATTGATCTAAATTCTAATGATATGTATAAATTCACAATTCCCCAAAGAAGAACGAGAACTAAAACTATATTGATCTACATCTATTGGCCAAGACTGACCTCTCATGAGTTTGAATCCCCTATTTCTTGTAATAAATATGTCCTTGCCCACAATAAAAAAAAAATTTAAAAAAACGAGAATATAATGGTTTTAAAAGAGAATAACATATTTTATTTTTAAAACAAAGTCAGGATAGAGACATTTTACTTGATGCTTCAAAAATAAAAAAGATAGTTTTCTTGAAAACCTATTCAAACTAGATAAATAATTATCGTCTTACTTTTCGCTATTGAATAAGAAAATCACTGATGAAGATTGTTTTAACTCACTATTAACAAAAGTTAACATCAATAGTAACCCAAAAACACAGAAAAAAAACATAGAAGAACAAAGTTCAAGCCACCAGAGGCTCCAAATTAACTGGGTTTTGCCTCGAACTGACCATGGTTTGGTATAATAGGCTAATTATGACAGTCTTTTTTTTTAACCAACATATTTTACCAGAACGGATTTGTGGACTCACATGACAAGACTCCCCGATTTTGGGTCGAGAACGGATTTGAGTAAAAAATATTGGTTAAAAAAAAAGACAAACCATGGACAGTACAAGACAAAGCCCCAAATTAACTTCCCTAACCCTTTTCAGTGGAAACTTCTCATTAGGCCACATGTGAGTACAGTCATCAAAAGAGCAGGTTAAACTATTATTCACTGGGTTCCCAACAAATCTGATTTGTCGCACTTCTTGTTTCCACACGTGTTCCTTTCACCCACTGAGATCAAGAATAGATCTTCTACCACTTGGCATAGTTTTTGCTGGGAGCAGCAGATCAATGATGATAAATTGAGGTCTGTTGGATTTTATTACCATCTTTGTGAAGGGAAAAAAATGTTCGATGGATTTAAGAATGTTGGCAAAGGTTGTGACCACAACTTCCTTGACCAATGTTTTTCACTATAGTTATTTTTTGGGTTGAGGTTGGCATATGTACGTACTTTTTCGTTTATTATTTTTTATCTAACAAATAAAGTTAAATTTATAATTATGTTTACCTTTATATATGAATTATGTTTCACTAGTTAAAATAGTTGTTTGATATTTTCGAAGTTATAATGTGAATGTTACTCAGAGTAAGATTTTTTTAACGATATATTTAACTAAGTCTTATTATCAAATATACTACTAGGGTATTTATATCATATTATATTTAATATTATTCCATCTTGACATTACAATATAGTTTCACCAAATATAGAAAATTAATCGTTCAAATATGACTTTGCCTTTTAAATATTAGAATTGAAAGAACTTAAAGAGAATTTCATTTCGGTGTATCAAACGTGTAGCTCATTCTCGAGCTTCCTTAAATAATTCACTTGGTGATCCCCTGATCCCATTTCTTCCACAAGGACTCCAATTGTATCTGCATTCTCATCAGTTGAACCCTTCTTATAGACCTAAATCATTTTAATACATCAAATACAATATTATCAATTTGCAGACACTAAGAAAGTCGTTATCTAATTAATCTTTCTGCTAAAATTTCAGTTTTAAAACCTCTCCACAGTTCCTAAAGGTTGAGCTGTGGTACATAAGTCGTATGATCACTTTTCATCATCAATCCACCAACCAACCAATCATACACGGCATAATTTTCAATTGTACAGACTTTTGCCATCTGACTTTTCACTATTTTATTTTTATATATATACTTGTCACAATATGATCATTTTGAAATCGAAGGTACGGTAGCCCAGTGGGTAACATCCACTGCCTGAGACCGAGAGGTCCAGGTTTGATACCCACCTCACACAAGGGGAATGATTTAATTGTCATTTCTTTGGGTTCTCTTGTGTGAGATCTTATACTCCCCTCACGGGGCAACCGCTCAACGGAACTTCTACTACTCCTCCTCTGGAGAGGTCTAATAATATATAATTGTAATAAAACTAGACCATACTTAAAAAAAAAAAAATATGATCATTTTGAAATATTTATAATTATTAAATACTAGGCTTCTTATTTTACAAGTAGATAGTTTTACTATTAACTACTTGAATTAATCATAGTATGGTTTAGCACTTATAACTCAGAATAATAAGTTTCGAGTTCGACTTTGACATTCTTTAGTCCTTATAATTTTTGGAGTGAAAGAAAGAAAAACTAGTTGTATTATACCCAAGAAAAAGAAAATTACCTCTTTGATTATAGTCTAATACATCATATCTTTCAATTATTACTTGCATACCTTCTAAGAACATATACCACCCTAGCCCTTGATCTATCTATCATGTGAATTGTTTCAAAATGGATTTATATATTTTAAAAAATAAACAAATAAATGTTGCCAAGTGATCAAACATACAAGTATGAAAGGAAAATTTACAACTTTCTTGATATGTCAACTTAACCTTTCACAGAGGAAACTGATCATGCAGTAACAAATTATAGTATTAATTTTCTTGAACAAAGGTTATATCTGGTATTTCACAAAAGATACCTTATCGGGATCTCCACAGTGTGTGATCCTTTGGGATGTTCCATGAGACTAATTAAACCCTGTTTATTAGATGCGGCAAAGAGGATTCCTTGTGATTGATTAGAAGTTTAATTTAATTAACAAAATAATATTAATCACAAAGTTAACTGTTGGTAATCTCCAGAGGCTCATCAACAATGTCAACTCCTTAACACCCTCTATATATAAACTTCTTCAACTCAGCAAAACTTCAAATCCCATTTTCTCATTATTAGAATAATTAGTTAAAAAAAAGATGGAAGGATCACCAGGAAGTTCAATGCATGGAGTGACTGGAAGAGAGCCAGTTCTTGCATTCTCAGTAGCTTCTCCAATGGTCCCAACTGATACAACTGCCAAATTTGCAGTTCCAGTTGATTCTGAACATAAGTCCAAAGTCTTAAAGCTCTTTTCCCTTGCCAATCCCCATATGAGAACCTTTCATCTCTCTTGGATCTCTTTCTTCACTTGTTTCGTTTCCACTTTCGCTGCTGCCCCTTTAGTCCCTATCATTCGCGATAACCTTAATTTAACCAAACAAGACATTGGTAATGCCGGTGTTGCCTCTGTATCCGGAAGTATTCTATCAAGGCTATGCATGGGTGCAGTCTGCGATCTCTTGGGACCGCGATATGGATGTGCATTTCTCATCATGTTAACAGCCCCCACCGTGTTTTGCATGTCCTTTGTGTCTGATGCCGGTGGATACATAGCTGTTCGGTTTATGATCGGATTCTCATTGGCTACATTTGTTTCTTGCCAATTCTGGATGAGCACAATGTTCAACAGCAAGATCATTGGGCTTGCCAATGGGACAGCAGCCGGATGGGGTAACATGGGCGGTGGAGCTACACAACTGTTGATGCCAATACTATACGATATCATTCGAAGAATAGGCTCAACACCCTTCACAGCCTGGAGAATTGCATTCTTTATTCCAGGTTGGCTTCATGTGATTATGGGGATCTTAGTGCTCACTCTTGGACAAGACTTGCCTGATGGAAACCTTGCCGCTCTTCAAAAGAAGGGAAATGTCAGCAAAGACAAATTTACAAAGGTCAGCCAGTCACTCGTCTATATATACTTTATATACCTATCAATCAGTCTGTTGTTTGTTAATGTTAATTTATGTCCCAACCCAAATCAGGTTAGCCTAATCTAATGAGATCGATGTTCGAATTCAGGTTTTGTGGTATGCAGTAACAAACTACAGGACGTGGATCTTTGTCCTCCTCTATGGCTATTCAATGGGAGTTGAATTGTCAACTGATAATATCATCGCTGAGTACTTCTATGACCGGTAAGTTCCTTCCATTTTTGCTCTATCGAATATTCTAGGACCTAGAAATAAACTAAATCATCCTCTTGATCCGACAGGTTTGACCTAAAGCTTCACACCGCGGGTATAATTGCTGCGTCCTTTGGTATGGCCAACTTTGTTGCTCGTCCATTTGGAGGATTTGCATCAGACTTTGCAGCCAAATGGTTTGGCATGAGGGGAAGGCTATGGGTCCTATGGATTCTACAAACATTTGGTGGCGTTTTCTGTATCCTATTGGGACGCACTAATTCCTTACCAATTGCTATCGCATTTATGATCCTATTCTCCATAGGAGCTCAGGCAGCCTGCGGAGCAACATTTGGTATAATCCCTTTCATTTCAAGAAGATCATTGGGTATAATTTCAGGCATGGCTGGAGCAGGAGGAAATTTTGGGTCAGGATTAACACAGCTAGTATTCTTCTCAACCACACAATTTTCGACTGCAACTGGAATATCGTACATGGGAATAATGATATGCGCCTGCACGCTTCCTGTAACACTGGTACACTTTCCACAATGGGGAAGTATGTTCCTTCCACCATCGAAAGACAAAGTGAAGGGAACCGAAGAACATTACTACGTCTCTGAATACACTGAGGAGGAAAAGCAGAAGGGAATGCACCAAGGCAGTCTGAGGTTTGCAGAAAATGCGAGATCAGAGAGGGGAAAGCGCGTTGGATCAGCGCCAACTCCACCAAATGCAACGCCCAACCACGTTTAATCAAAATCTATTGCCAGTGAAGAAAGAGTGCATACATAGTATATAGTTTTTTTTTTTCTTTCTTCCAATTTTACTGCCTTACAATATGGTTGGATCAAGAGTTGATGATAAAACATTATACTAATGAGAAACTATATGCATTTCAATACTAATATGATTTTGAGTTTCCAGTCCCAAATATCCAAAAGTTTATTATTACACTTTTACAGGTTTATTTTCCTATACCATACCCATTTTGGCCTAAGCTCTGGAATCAGATTAGAAATGAAATGTATCTTAAATGGGGCACAAAATCGTAAATCCCCAATTGGTATTCTCATTTCTGTCTCAACCACTCACAATTCGCTACATACTACTTGAATAATGACGGTAGGAATCTTCTGTACGGTGTTTCATTCTCAGTCCCTACTAATCATAAATTGACATGTGTTAATTTTTAAATTAAATTTTTTATAACTTAAAATAAACCAAGCGATTGTTAATCTATTTTTTCTTAAAATACCGGTAAGTTAAGTCATGTGAGAGTCACGTGTTGTTATTCCGTTAGTTAAGGATGGTGATAGCATCTTTGGAGAGGACAGATGAGGGAGATTGGGGAGTAGTCAAGTCTATCAAAACGTGGAAGCGACTTGACAATAAACACCTGACGGCAATTGATCCTCAAGTTCTTTTTAGCAAGAGCCCTGCAGGTAAGCATCTTACACTTCGGTATCTGCAACATTTATTTTCTCTATTCTGTTGGTTATTCTATGTAGCATTATTCGGATTAATCTTGAAAACCACTATCTGTTTCTTGTTTGAACAGGCAGTCGCAGGAAGAAGCAAATTTCCGGACCTACTCTATGAAAGATTATAAAGTTGCAGATCAAAACAAGTTCTTGCTAAAGGGGTTTCTTCATATCGTCATGTGAATTACAGGATGACAGTTTTGTTGATCCTATGTATAATGCTGTTAAGGCACCTAGAGAATAGAAAATTGGTAGCTTTCTTTGCAAAGAGAATCAAACAATGATTAAAATGAATTAATCAGGTAAAAGGTCCTTCTTCTAGCTCTATACACATTCCATTGGCAAGTAGGCAATTTTCCACTCCCAGAACAAAATCTTTCTGGCTTATATCACCTTATTGAACATGCAAAGTGCAGATTTTTACAGTAAAATCTTGCTGATTGAACTGTGAAACCCCGTATTAATTTTTAGTTAGTAAGGATAAAAAAAAATAAAAAAAAAAGGGAATTAAGAATCGGGATTAATAGAGAATAATTACCTTCTTTAGGTCCAGGGACCCAAGTGCAAGTATAGGATTTATTAGTTTGGGAATGGGAGAAGATGTAATGGGTGTCATTAGTTTATGTTGTGGAATAAGAGAAGTCAAAAGAAGTAGTATATAATCCCCTCCCCTCCCTATTGAAGAATCGTAAAAAAAATAAATAAATAGAAGAGAGCAGTAACATTGTTGTGAAAAAAATAAAACGAAGAGGTGAGAGCGAGCGTTGATTTTGAGGTATCTCTCAATGCATTTGAATACACGAGGGAGGCGGAGACTAGGGAGCGGCGCTAGGATTTTCTGATAAGTTAGAAGAAGGACTCGTGTTGAGGTAAGGAGTTTATAATCGTTTGTTTTTATATTCTATGTTGATAAGTTTTTTCAATGTCAATAAATTAAGTGTTTGTCTAAAAAGATTATAAATTTTAAATGGAATCAAGCATGCTATGTATATAAGGATATACTACCGAATTTAGTCTTTGAGGCTACTGCTTTATGAGGCATCTCTGATCAATTTTGATTTATATTAAAATGATATTTCCTAGTAATTCTACTGGTAATGGATAAGAAAAGAATTTTGACCCGAACATGCCTCATGTCCAAAATAGCTTCTGTTCAAATGAGATATTGTAAAAGGCTTTAGCATATAATTTCGTCTATTGCTATTTGGGATTAAGTATGTTTGGGTTCTGCATTTTGTGATGGATGATGGATAAGGTTCTTACAGGGCCGTCTCGAACAATATTTAGGCCCTGTGTTAGTTATTAAAGTTAGACCCCTAATTTTTTTTAAAGTATAAATTATAAAAAAAATGTCAAAATATAATACAATTTTTGGATTTCCTAAACCAAAGCAAACAATAGTAGTCATGGGTTTTTTTCCATCTATTTGATCTAGATTTTAATAGATTAACATTATACTAATACTATTTTTTCATGTAATTTTAAAAAAAATAGAAAATTCATAAATTTACTTGATGATCCTAAATTCTAGAGAAAATACAAAAAAAAATTCTCACATTTCTTCAGCAAAATATACATAAATGTATATAGATGTAATAAAAAATTGGGGCCCCCAATTTTCGGAGGCCCTGTTCTGTAGGGCACTTTAGCCCCCTTTAAAGCCGGGCCTGGGTTCTTATGAGTAAGGTTACCAGAAACAAATAAATCAAAGTGATCATGGTGCATCATTATTAATTTATTTATGAAAGGAAAAGTAAAGTTTTTATTACGGCTCAATTAAGTAATCATCGCCCGCGATCGAAGTCAAACGTTCGAAGTATATCCCCGGTTAAGGACTCGATGAGTTAAATTCGATGTGTTACGAGAAAGAGCAAAAGAAATGAAAATAATTTTATAATTATAACAAAACTCTCTCAAGTAAATCATTAATTTTGTCTAATGGAATTGTTTATGAATATTAGGTGGAAAGGAAATGATTTAACCATTTATGTTTTGAAAATGATTTACTGGTTATGTCATCATGTTTTACATTGAAATTCTAACTCGTGCTTTACATTACAATTCTAATTCATGTTTTGCAATACAATTCCAAATTTTGCATTGTATTATTTTGAAACTGTCTGATCATGCAAATCGTTTTGATGTTACCTCTTCCTTTAAATCTTCTGATCTAAGTGTTCCTTTTCATTTTAAAATAAATCACTCTATCGGGTTGTCCCATTTTAGTTAAATGATCAGTCCTTTGTAAAATAGAAAAAGGTGCTTAATTCCGAAAAGGGTATAACTTCTTACTGAGTTGGAAGCTCACCCCTTTCCCTGCTTGCAGGTAAAGATAGTAATAAGGATGACGATTTAGGAGATTGGGAAGAAGTTTCCTTTTGGTGAAGAGAGTTTCATTTATTATTTTAGTCTAGTTTTTTGAGAACATTCTATTTTACGTTTTATGCATTCCGCATCGAAAGTTTTGATGTAATAAGTATTTTGTGATATTGTTAAGATATATATATAATTCCTTCGAGGTTTTATTTTATTTGAAAATTTTAAGTTAAGACGAATAAAAGACTTTTTGTTAATAGTTTTTAGTCTATTAATACAATCGTATCTCGCCTCTTGAGTACGGGGCGTTACATTAACCCCAGAAGAATTAAAACTAAACCCACAAAAAATTTCAAACACACATGGTCATTCCCAATACCATAAAGCAAACAACACCTACCATATTTTCAAAGTGCCACATTAAAAATAAATAAACAAATAAACAATTATACAGTGCAAATTACGATTGTGAATAAACTAACGATATTATGGTATATTATTTAGTAGATTGTTATACTGCATCCGAAACAACGTGATTAATTCAAGCTCTTAACTTTATCTAGTCAATAATATTGTTATATGTGAAACAATTTTATTGGAATATAGTTGGCACTAAGTAGAATACTAGGACCTTGCTCTTTCGAGCCAATTTTTCTAAATAAACATCCTCTCCAATTTTATTGGCATATGGTTGGTACTAAGTAGAAATTGGAATAGGAAAATAGACATTTATATTAGGATTAAATAGGAAACTGAGGCATTTGATTTAAGACGGAGGGAGTACAATCTTTTAAAAGGGTAGTGATAATGCCAGAGCAATAATCATCTTGCAAGAGCGATTTACGTGAATGTGACAAAATTACCCCTCTAACATATTAACTAAATCTTTTAATTATTTTTCTATTTTCTCTCCCAATATTTTCTCTCTATCCTAGCCTGATCTTTCTCTATCCCCTATATTCTTTCCTTATTCTTCTCTCAATCTGTCATCATTTTTATTTCTATATCTATTTTTTTTTCGTTTTTCCTCTCTCTGTGTTTTTTTTTCGTTTTTTTTTTCTCCTCCTCCAAGTGATTTTGTTTTCTTATCTGTTTTTTATTATTTTTTCTTCTCTCAATTTCCTCACTGAATAGACCATTTGCTTGGATTGAATCATTCAACAACAATATAAAATCGAAAACTCAATAAAAATAATAAAATTTACCTCTTTTGTCATATGCACGTAAATCGCTCTTGCAGGTAGTGCTGTCAAAGTGGGCCGAAGCCCACGGACCGGCCCGCCCCGCTGTGGACCGGGTATGGACTTAGGAAATATTGATCCGCAAAAATGCGGGCTTTTTAGTCCGCGGATCGCGGGCCGCCCGCGGGCTTTTTCATTTTAATGGGTAAATCATAAATGTCTTGCAGCAACCTCTGTAAATCATCCCCACTGCCACGCCCAACAAGCTCTTTGATTGCAAATCCCCATTGATTGCAACAACCTTTGTAAATCATCCCCAATTTCCTCATTTTTTGTTTTGTTTTTCTCCTTCTTCAACACAAAACCCTAAAGCAAAGAAAGAAGAAATAGTTGTAAGAACTTTTCATCTCTTTTTCCTCTGTTTTGCTTCTTTACAGTTAGTAGTAGTAGCTTGCATGCCAATTGCGGCTGCCCCCTTTATCTTTTTTTATACATTTTCATGTGGGGTTTCAATTCTTGTTTGGCGAATGTAGTGCTAGTTTCAAAAAAAAAAAAAAAAAAAAAGTGAGTGGGCCCGCGGACCTTATGCGGTGCGGGTATGGGCATATGTTTCATTGATCCGCAAAAATTAGGCCCGCCCCGCCCCGCCCCGTTTTGATTTAAACCTGCACGGGCCGGCCCGTTTCACAGTACTACTTGCAGGAGGATTCTTCCTCTGGCATTATCCCCCTTTTAAAAGCCTACAAAATATATTGAACTCTTGCTTTGTTTCAATCGCATCCACATCCCTTGAGAAGTAATCCCTCCATTCCTCAATATAGAACGTTTAAGACACTTTAAAAAATTAAGGAACTCAAACAAATAGTAATCTTTTCACCACAATTCCAATAATACCCTTTCCTTCCTCCCTCTCTTTCACTTTTCCAATAAAAGATATATTGAGGGTATAATTGGAATAAATTGTTGACACCTAATAAAACACATGTAAATGACAATTAATTTGAATATATAAATCATAAACGACAATTAAATGAGAATTGAGAGAGTAATTAGTATGATTCTTTGACAAATATATTAGTGTTTTTTTTAAAATTTTAAATCCTTGGTCAATGTTTCGTGAATAAAATATCTTACACGAATCTGCAAACACTTATTTATTTATTTATTTTGGCTAAGTTGAATCTGCAAACACTTAAATTAACAGTAACATCATCCCATTTTCAGAAGCTGTTGGTTGCCACATCACATGAGGGCAATCTCCTACCCACATACTCAGGAGGCAAGTAAAGTTAAATATCTGCTTTGTTTATTAATATAAATTTATTTTAGTGAAGGCTACCAATTTATTATAAATATCTTAATGCCATCTGTTCATGAGCTGTATAAGAATCATACTAAGCTAAGTATTATCAAGCAGAGATCTTTCCAGATGAAGTCACTCCTGTTAATTAAGGTAGGAGATAATTGAGAATATTCAATGTAATGTCTTGAATCTTGATGTTGGACTTGTATTTTATTAATTATTAGTTTATTTGAGTGGGCAAATAATTGAAATTAAAAATTGGCAAATTGCATAGAGGTGGTTCTAGAGATTCCAGCTTGATCGTTGATATGATTCTCATTCTTATAGTTATCCGAAAGATCCCTCATTCATTTGAATGTTTACAAACATATTTTTAGCTTCGTAAATTGCTTTACAAGAGTTGAAGTTTCTATCGTGATACTTTGTCTGAATCCAATGTGTTTCAGTTAGCGTGTTTAGGAAGAAAAAAAATGGAAGCCGACCAATTCAAATTAATCTAAATTGACGTAATTTGAATTTTCGATTTGAAAGGTAATTTTATTGGTTTTAGTTTGAGCTAAATTAAAATTGAAATTTCGGTTTAATTTTAAAAAAAAATTCAATACAATTTAAAGCAAACCCAAGTTATTCATACATATATATATATTATATTCATATTCTTATTATTATTATTATTATTATTATTATTATTATTATTATGTATACGTTATTTAGAATCAGGTAACTATTATAGAAAGAATTAACTAAATGACTTTTAATAAAATAAATTTAACCTCTAAAAATAGTCTTCTTAATTGGTTGGTCGATATTATCAAACTATCCAAATAAATTACTTTTTACTTTCATCCACGCTTCTCTTCTCATGCCTTGCCCCGTGTGTATTCCTAGTAGCTAAAGATGAACTATTAGAATTATAATATACAATTTAGTTTATCTGAATATGATGGAGACTCTCTCTCAGGAAGAAACCGATCAGCTTCAACGAAGCACCAGAAAATATAAACGCCGACAAACGGATGAACCAGAGATATCTCCACCGGAAGCCGTGGCCGCTAGAAGCGTGACTTTTGGAGCAGAGGATGGCATGACTGGAGGGCCGACTAACCCTTGGAATCTCAAAACCTTCGCTACTGTGATTGCACAACCACCGCCTTCTCGAAGTATTTATACCGGGGAAGGCGAGGAAGACCCGGAAGAACAACGGATGCTTGAGACATTCATGGAACGTGTATTTGGTAGGATTTAAGATGATGATCATCCATGGCCCTCGGTGGATGTGGCGGCGGAGGAGTTTGCGGGTTGTTGGAAAGCATGGCGTCGAACCCTAGTGGTGAAATTGCTTGGGAGATCCATTAGCATCCGTGTTTTGATGCAACGAGCCAATGAGTTGTGGAAGCTAAACCATGGCTGTGACATCATAGACATGGAGGAGGGTTATTTTGCAGTTCGATTCTATGATCGAGAGGATTATCTCAAGGTATTGCAAGATGGGCCATGGATAGTCCTTGGTCACTATCTCACCGTTACAAAATGGACTCCTTTATTCCGACCATCTGCTGAGTCGGTGCAGAAAACACTAGTTTGGGTACGATTACCGCGCTTCCCCCTGGAATTATATACAAATACTATGCTGATGAGGGTTGGAAACCACATTGGAAAGGCTGTAAAAGCTGATCTCACGTCGTTGAATGTGTCACGGGGAAAATTTGCAAGGATCTGCGTAGAAGTTGACCTGAGTAAACCACTGGTACCAAAGGTGCAGGTCCTAGGAGAGACAGTGTCTGTAGAGTATGAGGGACTTCATTTGGTATGTTTTGAATGCGGCCAATATGGCCACCGATCGGCGGACTGCGGGCGCCATAAAGGAGTGGGAACGAGTGAAGATAGGCCTCAGAGTATGCCGGAGACAGCCCCTGTGGAGATAACAGAAAACAATTGCATCTATGGCCCTTGGATGCTGGCTAACGGTGGCCGGAGGGGACCACCTTCGAGAGGAGCGACGACGGGTACCGCGAAGAATCAGGGGGGAGGGACAAGGGGATCCCATGCGAATCCCGGATTTGGCGGCAAGGAGGCTCCTAATCAAAATAGGATTGTTTTTGGAAATCCTTGGCACGAAAATCGGAATACCCAATTAAGGAAAGGTGGGCAATCACAGAGCTTCAATTCGGGGTCCCGTTTTGGAATCTTCAATCAGATCCATGAGGAGGATCTTGAGGAAGTCCCGATCCATTCGCTAAGGGAACAAGTAGCTGGGCTCGGACAGCCTGATGAGAGAGCAACCCTCAACATTTTGGGCCGCAATACAACTGGCCCAAGCGGTAACCGAAAGAAGACCAATACTAAGAAAGCCACTGGGCTGGCCCACCACCCTACGATGGATTAGGGACGGAATTCAGTAGCCTTTCCCACAAGGGAATCTCCAACCACTTCATGTGGGCCGACCCCAACTCGACAGACTCATGCCCCTATTGACAAGCCCATACACCAGCCACTTGTCCCTTCACACACACTCGGTATTGCACGCACGTGTGAAGGCTGCGATTGGAGTGAAGGGTGGCTGATCCAGCGGTGCCCTCACAACAAGTGGCAAAAAACCTTAAGGTTCACCCACCAGATGTATCCGAAGAGGGAGCCAGTGACATGGATTTCGAAGGGGACCCAGGTGGTCAACCCATCATTGAACAGGGACCTGTGGTGGCCGCGAGTAGTACATCAAAGGGGGATGTTGGAGGCACCGGCCTTGGAGGCCCAACCAGGTTAGTATTAAATGAATTTAAAGTTGATTTGTTGGAATTGCCGTGGAGCTGCATCGGCAGTTTTTTTCCGAAATTTGACAGATTATGTGGGTCGACACCGGCCCGATGTGTTGGTACTGCTAGAACCTAGAGTCTTGAGCCATAGGGCGAGACGAATTCTACGTAAGTTTTGGTTTACTAAGCTTATTGCGGTAGAAGCCGTAGGTTTTTCCGGAGGTATATGGTGTTTCTGGAACGAATCAGTGGTGGACTTGGAGCTATTGTCTTTTACTAGTCAGATGCTGAATCTGACTGTGACTAATCAGGGCCAGGTGCAATGTGTATTATCCCTTGTATATGCCGCTCCTACGACGTGTGTCCGGGACAAGTTTTGGCAATATTTAGATGACTTTGGCTGTCTAATCCGTTCACCTTGGCTAATGGCAGGGGACTTTAATCAAGTGTTAGAGGAATCTGATAAACAGGGAGGGAATAATAGTTGGCGCAGGTTGGCGCCTCGATGTTGGGAGGTGCTAGATCGTTGCAAATTAATTGATATGGGTTTTCACGGCCCCGCTTTCACTTGGAGTAATGGACGACACTCCGGTGGACTTGTTTTGGAGAGGATTGACAGGGCTTGGGGAAATTTACTATGGCAGGAAAGGATGGGAACGACAGAAGTCCACCACCTCCCAAAAACACATTCGGATCACAACCCAGTGTTAATTTTGTGTGAACAGCCGGCAAGGGTACTACAGATTCAGAGACACTTTCGGTTTCAACTACCATGGCTACAACATGAAGGGTTTAAAGACTTCTTAAAATCAGTTTAGCGGAATAGAACAAGTGATCTTGGTGAGATCATTAAGCAGTGTACGAATTCATTCCAGTGGTGGGGGAAGACGGTTTTTGGTAGCATTACTGGTCGTAAACATCGCTGTTTGGCTCGGTTGGGTGGCATACAAAAAAGACTTGGAATGGGGCCGAATCATTTTTTACTACAACTGGAGAAGAATTTAGTTGGGGAATACAATGCCATATTGAAACAAGAGGAACTCGGTTGGTTACAGAAATCACGAGTGAAATGGTGGGTAGAGGGTGAGAATAACACGAGATACTTTCATTCGATGGCAAAAATTCGGCAGAAGCAGAATCGGGTGTTGAGACTAATCGGACATGATGGAAACTGGGTGGAGGATTCGGATGAGTTGAAGGTAATGGCAACTGAGTTTTACCGGGACTTATACACGGCAGAACCCTTAACTGACACAGGTTTGCCAGAATTTTCTTTTCCCTCTCTGAGCCATGCCGAGAAGCGTATGCTAAATCGTAGAGTGACGGGTCCGGAAGTATATCAGGCTATAAAGCAAATGGGTGCGTTCAAGGCCCCGGGGCCGGATGGACTTCCGCCAATATTCTTTCAAAAATTTTGGGATATCATGGGAGAGGACGTGATTCAGTTTGTGCAAAGGGCTTTTCAGAATAGATGCTTTCCCCCTGATATGAACAAATCATTTATCACGTTGATACCGAAACAGGAAGTACCAGAGAACATTACTCAGTTCCGTCCAATTGCCCTATGTAATGTGGTGACCAAGTGTGTTACTAAGGTTATTGCGAATAGATTAAAGCCATTAATGAACAAACTTATTGGAGAAGAGCAATGTGGCTTCATCCCGGGACGGCAGGGGGTTGATAATATTGTAATTGTGCAAGAAGCCATACATAGCATGAATAACAAGACCGGACGTAAGGGATGGATGGCAGCCAAAATAGATCTTGAAAAAGCATACGACCGCATCAACTGGGATTTTTTACAACAGGTCTTGAAAAAAATCGGCTTCAGCGAAGCGCTACAGGAGTTAATTATGTTTTGCATCACTTCTACATCGCTATCAGTATTGTGGAATGGGGAAAAACTAGATAGCTTTGTCCCACAGCGGGGATTGCGGCAAGGGGATCCCCTTTCCCCATATCTATTTGTACTTTGTATGGGTGTCTTGGGAGGCGCCATTGAAAAGCAAGTGGAGCAAGGTAAGTGGAGACCGCTGAAATTAACAAGAATTGGGCCGACTTTATCTCACGTCTTTTTCGCTGATGATCTAGTTCTATTTGGAGAGGCCAACGAGAGACAAGCTACGGTTATGGAAGAGGTGCTTAGGAAGTTCTGTGGCCAGTCGGGACAGAAGGTCAGTGTGGGAAAATCAAAACTTTTTGTGTCAAAGAATTTAAACCCACACATGGCACAGATATTGAGTACTAGATGTGGAATGCGGCTAACCACTGATCTTGGCAAGTACTTAGGAGTTCCGATTATGCATGGGCGGGTGCGCAGAAATACTTTTGGTATGGTGGTGGACAAGGTTCGCCGAAGACTGAGCGGATGGAAAGGGAAACTTATGGCCATGGCTTCTCGAAGTATTCTTATCAAAACGGTAACTTCCACTATACCTAGTTATTATATGCAATCTGCGGCGTTGCCTAAGGGAACATTGGAAGAATTAGAAAGGATCAATAGAAGCTTTTTCTGGGGAGACAGTACCGATAGTCGAAAGCTACACACCATTGCCTGGGATGTTATATGTAAGCCAAAGGAAGCAGGTGGACTAGGAATACGGCGACTTAGAGACGTGAACTATGTCTTATTATGCAAGTTGGGGTGGAGAATGATCCAAGAGCCGCATAAGCTTTGGGCCAAGATTCTTTGGCGGAAATATGGTAATCTGTTTCAGCAGGACCGAAGGCAAAAGACATCGGTTGTTTGGCGAAGTTTATGGATGATTAGAGATGTGTTACATGCTGAGATTGACTGGGGAGGACTGGATTCGGCATGTCTCTTAGCAGAGAATGGGGCAGCGTTAACTTTAAAGACCAGTGGGGGGAGCAACTTTGTACCCCATGGGATATACGAGCAAATAGGAGACATGTCATCGAGCGATGAAGGAGAACAATGGCGAAGGGTATGGCAAACTCGAGGCCCATTGCGCTATAATTTCCTAATTTGGCAGATTAGACACGATCGGTTACCAACACGAGGCTTATTGTTTAGCAGATATTGCAGCGATGATCCGAGGTGTATGCTTTGTGCTAGTGGCATGGACACAACCCTTCACGCGGTACGGGATTGCCCCTGGGTACAGCAGGTTTGGTGTAAGATTGTGACGGTGGACTTGTCCCATGGTTTCTGGGCAGCGTTGGAGCCCAAATGCTGGGTTGATATTTGTTTGCGGAGAGTAGATGCTCCTGTTTGTGCTTCAGAATTTCGAGGACTTGATTGGGAACTACTGTTTCGGGTAGGACTGACTACAATGTGGTACTTTAGGAATCAGAAGGTACATGATGCGGAGGCCGCTATACCTGACCCAAGAGTTATTACGCAAATAATTCGGGCGCGAAGCTTGGAATGGATGAAATCTTGGAGGGATGGACAACTCATAATCCAAGATATTTGTACAGATATAGACTAGGCAACTATACTGTTATCTGTTTTTTGTTTTCTTCGGCTCCTTGAGCCTTTGTCCCATCTTCTTGTTTTGACTTTATTCTAATGATGAATAAACGATCCCGGTTCTTACCAAAAAAAAAAAAAAAAAAAGATGAACTATTAGAAATGTTTATTTATTTTTTATTTTAATATATTTACTCTACATGTATTATATTGTTCGTGAATATTTTTGCAATCAAAATATTCTTTATCTTATGAAATCGACAAAATTGAACCAAACCGATGCAAACCAAATATGTCGGTTTAGAGTTTTGAATGAGTTTGAATTAATTTCAAATTTCTCAAATCAAAATTATTAATTTAGTTTGCAAAATGTGTAAAATCACATCAACCCGAACTATGAACACTCTAATTGAGATAGCTATTCTATCATGCTTTGTCATCTGTTCGTGGATGTCTCTATTGTCTACTTCGTATAAGCTAGCAATTTATAATTACATATCTGATTGCTTGTCAATCTTTATAGTCAGTCCACTCCTACAACTCCGGAAATAATTGAGGACATGAAAATAATGTATTAAAATGACTTCCAATGTAGGGTTTCCATTACAGTACCATATTACTATATTTAGTGCACAAATAATTTAATACACAAATCTGGCAAGTGGCAAAGAATAAAGTATATTCTAGAGACTCCAGGAAGAACCTTCATATAATTTTTCTATTAATTTAATGAAACATAAATTCCTGTGCATCTGTAGATCAAATTCAGGCGCTTTGGGATATTGTTACACGAGGGACAACTCCAAAGTGTTGAGGAAGAAACTAAAGATAAATTACCGTATTTAAAAACAAATATTGGCAAGTAGAAATGGAATTCCAAATTCAACATTAGAGCTTTTAGCTCGAGGGAAACTCCAAGCATCGAGGAGTTTCTTTATCAACATGATCCCTCTGTACTAAACCAACTTTCACACAGATTAAGAAAATAATTAGTTAGATTAGTTTTTTAGCTAAAGATGAAAAAATCATTTTAAAACTTTTAATATAATAAATATTGTGTTCGTTGAATTATTAAATATTATGAAAATAATAAAAATAAATATTGTCTTGAGTTCATTAGAGAATAATTAATTTGTGACAAAATAAAATAAGTTTTGGGACAAACTAATTTAAAAAAAGATGGAGTATATATTGTTACTAGAAGAGGGAGGGTGAAGAACATAACCATATTTTTAGGTGAAAACAGAGAAGCACACATATAGTCACACTAATGTCTTTTCTTAAATTGTGGCTATAGCTTTAACTAGCCCCAGACTGCACATTAGGGTTTTGCATTTAAAAATCAGATAGTGTTCAAGTACTCTCTAACAAACTGTAAATAGGAGCACGAATATAGTGGTTTTATATTTGTCCGCTTGGGTAAATGAAAGAAAAAGACTATAAAAGTTTCTGTTGAACACCATATGAAGACTAAATATAAATAATTTAAGATATGTTAGCTTCTAGCATTAAAGGTTCTTGCAGGCCAATTGGCTATTATTTTCTTTTCTATTATTATGAATAAAATATATATTATTTTAAAAAATGCCTCTAATGAATTGAGTTATTATCTTGTCATTTAAAATTTTAAAACAAATGATAATGCCTCTTACTAATTGAGTTTCTTGTTATTTAGAATTTCATTTTCAATCATTCAAATGCAAAAAACATCTTTTAGATATATTATTCGTCTATTATAAAAGTGTCCACCATATGCTGTTGTGTGTCCTAATGAAAGACACGGTCAGCACAAAAAATGATAGAACTCATAGTCTAATTTATAAGGCGTGTTCGGTTAGAAGGTTAGCATTTGTAGATGTAATAACTTTAATTATATCTCTCCCTCAATGAGGCTATAAAATTGTAAACTTAGAAATTATATGCCCATAAATAATCATTAACAATCGCTTGGTTTATTTTAAGTTATAAAAAATTTAATTTAAAAATTAATACATGTGAATTTATAATTAGTGGGACTGAGAATGTAACACCGTGCAGAAGATTCCTACCGTCATTATTCAAGTAGTATGTAGCGAATTGTGAGTGGTTGAGACAGAAATGAGAATACCAATTAGGGATTTACGATTTTGTGCCCCATTTAAGATACATTTCATTTCTAATCTGATTCCAGAGCTTAGGCCAAAATGGGTATGGTATAGGAAAATAAACCTGTAAAAGTGTAATAATAAACTTTTGGATATTTGGGACTGGAAACTCAAAATCATATTAGTATTGAAATGCATATAGTTTCTCATTAGTATAATGTTTTATCATCAACTCTTGATCCAACCATATTGTAAGGCAGTAAAATTGGAAGAAAGAAAAAAAAAACTATATACTATGTATGCACTCTTTCTTCACTGGCAATAGATTTTGATTAAACGTGGTTGGGCGTTGCATTTGGTGGAGTTGGCGCTGATCCAACGCGCTTTCCCCTCTCTGATCTCGCATTTTCTGCAAACCTGAGACTGCCTTGGTGCATTCCCTTCTGCTTTTCCTCCTCAGTGTATTCAGAGACGTAGTAATGTTCTTCGGTTCCCTTCACTTTGTCTTTCGATGGTGGAAGGAACATACTTCCCCATTGTGGAAAGTGTACCAGTGTTACAGGAAGCGTGCAGGCGCATATCATTATTCCCATGTACGATATTCCAGTTGCAGTCGAAAATTGTGTGGTTGAGAAGAATACTAGCTGTGTTAATCCTGACCCAAAATTTCCTCCTGCTCCAGCCATGCCTGAAATTATACCCAATGATCTTCTTGAAATGAAAGGGATTATACCAAATGTTGCTCCGCAGGCTGCCTGAGCTCCTATGGAGAATAGGATCATAAATGCGATAGCAATTGGTAAGGAATTAGTGCGTCCCAATAGGATACAGAAAACGCCACCAAATGTTTGTAGAATCCATAGGACCCATAGCCTTCCCCTCATGCCAAACCATTTGGCTGCAAAGTCTGATGCAAATCCTCCAAATGGACGAGCAACAAAGTTGGCCATACCAAAGGACGCAGCAATTATACCCGCGGTGTGAAGCTTTAGGTCAAACCTGTCGGATCAAGAGGATGATTTAGTTTATTTCTAGGTCCTAGAATATTCGATAGAGCAAAAATGGAAGGAACTTACCGGTCATAGAAGTACTCAGCGATGATATTATCAGTTGACAATTCAACTCCCATTGAATAGCCATAGAGGAGGACAAAGATCCACGTCCTGTAGTTTGTTACTGCATACCACAAAACCTGAATTCGAACATCGATCTCATTAGATTAGGCTAACCTGATTTGGGTTGGGACATAAATTAACATTAACAAACAACAGACTGATTGATAGGTATATAAAGTATATATAGACGAGTGACTGGCTGACCTTTGTAAATTTGTCTTTGCTGACATTTCCCTTCTTTTGAAGAGCGCCAAGGTTTCCATCAGGCAAGTCTTGTCCAAGAGTGAGCACTAAGATCCCCATAATCACATGAAGCCAACCTGGAATAAAGAATGCAATTCTCCAGGCTGTGAAGGGTGTTGAGCCTATTCTTCGAATGATATCGTATAGTATTGGCATCAACAGTTGTGTAGCTCCACCGCCCATGTTACCCCATCCGGCTGCTGTCCCATTGGCAAGCCCAATGATCTTGCTGTTGAACATTGTGCTCATCCAGAATTGGCAAGAAACAAATGTAGCCAATGAGAATCCGATCATAAACCGAACAGCTATGTATCCACCGGCATCAGACACAAAGGACATGCAAAACACGGTGGGGGCTGTTAACATGATGAGAAATGCACATCCATATCGCGGTCCCAAGAGATCGCAAACTGCACCCATGCATAGCCTTGATAGAATACTACCGGATACAGAGGCAACACCGGCATTACCAATGTCTTGTTTGGTTAAATTAAGGTTATCGCGAATGATAGGGACTAAAGGGGCAGCAGCGAAAGTGGAAACGAAACAAGTGAAGAAAGAGATCCAAGAGAGATGAAAGGTTCTCATATGGGGATTGGCAAGGGAAAAGAGCTTTAAGACTTTGGACTTATGTTCAGAATCAACTGGAACTGCAAATTTGGCAGTTGTATCAGTTGGGACCATTGGAGAAGCTACTGAGAATGCAAGAACTGGCTCTCTTCCAGTCACTCCATGCATTGAACTTCCTGGTGATCCTTCCATCTTTTTTTTACTAATTAAGCTTTCTTTGATGATGATAAAATTATGGGATTTGATGAAGTTTTGCTGAGTTGAATAAGTTGTTTATATAGTGTTAAGGAGTTGACATTCTTGATGAGCCTTTGGAGGTTACCAACAGTTAATTTTGTGATTAATATTATTTTGTTAATTAAATTAAACTACTAATCACAAGGAATCCTCTTTGCCGCATCTAATAAACAGGGTTTAATTAGTCTCATGGAACATCCCAAAGGATCACACACTGTGGAGATCCCGATAAGGTATCTTTTGTCAAATACCAGATATAAAATTAAATTTAACCAGTTGACTGATGAAAAAATTAACGGAAGAATTTAATCCACCAAATATAAATTGTTTTTTGACTCATGACGTCAATTTACTTGTGTTCTTGTTATGGGTTAATAATTTGGAGATGCCACTTGAACAAACGTTTTTCTAGGGAAAAGTAAAGTTACCCTAGAAAAATTATATCACCCTAAAAAAAACGTATCCCTACAACAATTAGTGCACTAATGTTTCCTAAAATATGACACAAAATAAAATTGAATATGCACAAAATTGAAAAAGGAAACAATTAGGACAAGATAGGAACGATTTTTAAAAAATAGGATAGATATCGAGATAGGAAATGAGACAAAATATCTCAAGTACCTCTCGACTACCGCAATCTAATTCTTTTTATTTTTCGAAAGGACATCCAGTTCTTTAGACATCAATATATATATATATATATATATTGCTAGGTCAAATTAAAAATCTAATATTGTCGTGTGTAATTGGTGGGTTGGCGAGTTGATGATGGAAAATAATGGTATAGGGCAGCTTAGCTTTCCCAGTGATTGAGAGGTTTTCATTTCCAAGTTTTCAGCAGAAAGATTAATCAGATATTGACTTTGTTAAGATGCGACAGAAATTAAAGCCATTTTAACATTTTCTATAGCTAGAAAAATATCTACCCTAATAATAATACAGCTAAAAAAATATTATTTCCAGTTCCTCTAAACATAAAGTCAAATTATTATCACCAATTTGATACCCTTTAATGTCAATGTAATATGTGAGCATAAGCTATATGATAATACACAGCTTAACCTTTCCGGCAATTAAACTAAAATCTGTCAGCTTAGCTTTAAAATAAAATCATTACTTACATTTATTTATCGACTTCTTTTTCTTCAATTTTTCCCCCTCTAATCAAATAATTCACAAAAGATTTCAGGGCGGTCGGCACACTATATGGTGTTCAAAATGTTAAAAACTTCACCAAATAGTGTATTCAGTACTCTGATAGTGTATATGATGACTAAAACACCTTATAATAAATTACGTACTCCATAAGTAAAAAGTACACCGACTAGTGTAAATTATGTCACCTTCTTCAAGAACTAGTCCCTGTTGTTCAAAGGATATCCAATACTCTAATACATAAAAAAAGTTAGAAATCACAGAACATCTAATTACAACCCTCATGATTTTAATGTCTTCAAAATTATCCTACCATTACCAGCAGCTCATTAAAAATAAACCTAATGCTGCTAAATCCCATTCTGTCTCTATGTTCACTTTCTAATCCAATCATACATCACACAAAAGTAACGTACTTTTGTGCCTAAGAGCGTCCGCTTCCCGTTCTTGCAACGGGTTTGTAAAGGACAACAGTAACATACTTGGAGCGAAAGCGATGAGTAACCCCAAGTGCCACTACAGGGTGCGAAGGCTCTCTGTTCTCGAGGTAAAGATGATTCAAGGTTACATTTTGAGGCAATGGCAGGGTTCCAGAAGTATCTCTAGTTGGTGGATTGTTTATTACGGTATATTGCAGATGTGGAGGTACCATAGGGGGATCCCTCCCGTCGTCTTCATTTCCGGGGTACACATTGGTGTAACTTGCTTCAGGTGATCTTGGAACTTCGAAGCCTACAACGGTAGCATCCTGTGCAGTAATTACATGTTAAGGAACAGTTTGGTTAAAAAGATAGAATCATTCAACAAGATCAGCGTCTTACTTGATCGTCATTGCCTGGAATGTTAATGTCCATTTTCGAAAATCGAAATAAAACTAAGATTAGTTTGAATCTGCAAAGATGCAGTCTTTTCAATCAGACAACCTGAGAGCGAGAGAGTTTCTGGTCAGCATTTGCAAAAATATTATCTCATAAAAATAAAACTAAGACAAATCCAAGTAATTTTGTAACTTAAACTCATTCAAGCTTCAAAAATCACATTATTCAGTTCAAGCTCTTTAGGCAAATCCAAATGGTGGGTACAGAAAGGGACTGATTAACCTTCAGAACTCTCAAACAAGAGTTCATGCTACAATGGCTTTGTCATGATAGAGCTGATTCAGTAGTTCCCAAGCAGAATCAAGTAGGAACTAATAGCTCTTAACTCTTCTTTCTCAAGTAGAGCGTGTATACTAGTAAGTAAATTAGCTATATGCATGTATTTTGGTGGTTTCTGCAAGATATAAGTTTAATGTCACAAGACTAATTGTGATAGAAGTTGACAGCTGATGGGCCAAGGAGCACCCTTAGGTAAATAAGTAAAATATCACAGAGGTTTACCCTTTCTCCTCACTTGTAATGATGTTCCATGTCCTGTTACAGCAATGATGTCAAGTCATGCACAATAAAAGTTTTAATATCGCTTGATGGTTTTGATTGGTGGATTAAAAACTATACATATGCAATAAAATCATAAGTCAATGGCATTTCAGACAATTGATCATATAACAAGGGGTACTAGACCAAAGGAAAGATCCTTTTAAAACCAAGAAAATTGATCAAAGTAGCCTAATCAAGGACAACTTCCTAATCCACAGCTGTGGTAATAAGGCTGTGACTTCATGTTCTTTTTTCTTTTCTTTCCCTTTTTTAAAATTTATAATTTATTTGTTTGTTTGTTTTTTGGCTATTTAGTTAAGCATTTTGGTCAGTGCCAAATGAAATTCAATTACATTAGCTAAGCTCTTGGATACTTTCGGTAACACTGAGAGCTTTAGTCTAGCATCCAGCAAAGTTGACATATTCACAGCATTTGCAGCCCACCACAAGAAACTCGAATTGCTTCCATTAACCAGAGCTCGATAGCTCATTCTTGATCGGACATTCGATGGATATTTCAAAGAACCAAGTTCATTACAGAGGCAAGTCATCCTAAACATCATCTTTCCAATTAAACAAACTTCAATGATAAGATGATAATCCATCATCAGTAAGATGATCTAATTTTTTTAAAATTTTAATAATTAGCTGATAATACATTAGATCTCTAACTTTCCAACTTCACGAAGTTTCTAGCTCCAATTGACCTCCTGAATGACAGAAAGAGAACTAATGTTTTTAGCACAGAAGTATTGGTTGATATAACTAGTTTCTTTCCCGATCATTCTAGAAACCATTTGTCCTTTTGTCCAAAGATTAGCCATCACGGATATAAAGAGCAACCACATATCCACAGTATAACAATAACACATTTAGATCTAACGTATTAAACCATTTATCTGGTAGCTATTAGATATTTACCTGACTTTGAAATCTGGTAGAACTTCATTTTCTTTTATTTTTCTATGACAAAGAGGACTTACAGGAGAGGCGCATGATATGGAAAAAAAAACCAAAATTTATGGAGAAGTATGCAAGGTAAACTTCAAATTGGAATCAGCCACTTCCCACCTATGAAATTCTAGTGGTGTCAATCACAGAGTAACAATAATTTGAAACGGGGTGCAATTTCTTGAAGTGATTCAAACCTTGGGCACTAAAAAGCTTTAATTGTTTCGGTGCTTTTTTTTTCGCCATCTAAAAATGCATCATCTAAAAATGCATCTTTTATTGTGATAGGACACGAGAATTGAAAGACATAGCGTTATAAATGGGACAGTTAAAGAGACATAACCCTTTAAAAAGAAACAAGAAAATCGTGTATGGTCATTGTATGGTTAATTATCAAGTGTAGATAATGCATGGACAGCTAAAGATATATAACCCTTTAAAAAGAAATAAGAAAATCGTGTATAGTCATTACATGGTAAATTATCTGGAGTAGAGAATGTGTGGCCCTACCTTTACTCGGGTCTAAAACATCCAGAAAGACCTACATGCTATGATTAGAAATCCCCATATGCAAAATTTTGATACCATTTTGGAGTAGACCAAACAAGTAGAGTATTTAATTCAGATCAAGCGTGCAATATATAAAGTCCCTACATCCTTGCACATGATTTCCTTTTCTAGCTTAAAAAGGTCCAAAACTAGAGACTACATTTTGTTACAAAAGCTAAGATCTCCTCTCAGTAATATTGTAATTGTTAATAAGCATCCTACATTTCCAAAGATAATCAAGAAACATTATCCTGTATTCCTATCGATGCATTACCTTAACATGCAACCATGCAGCCTGCCGTGTGTCCTCGAATGTATGTTACAGGGTGTTTTGTCAACAACATGTGTCCGGATAATACAGCAATCACCGATTACAACTTCAGTAGTCTTCAAAGCCCATGCGGTAAGATACCTACTGACGTGTCCTACTCTCATTCATATCGTATTTACCGATAAACACACAGCGTATCCAAAGATAATCAAGAAATCTATCCTGAAATCCTATAACGCATTACCTTTACATGGCATCCATGCAGCCTGCCATGTGTCCTGAGAAGCACATTACAGGCGTTTTGACACCCAAACGTGTCTAGATAATACAACGATCACCGACTAGAGGTCAATGGTCTCCAAAGCCTATGCCGAGAGAAACTTAATTAAGTTTCCTAATTGCTTGATATCTTACCATAAACACAGCCCACCATTATCTTTAAAGCTTCACAGTACATACAAATTGCTTCTGCATATAGACACAACTGGAACTTACTATGGAAATTCATTCGTGCTTCCTTTTCGTGGTTAGATTAGAAACTAAATAATTATGATCAATGTCTTTCCAATGAAATCTAAATAGGTTTCAAGCATTAATTGCACAAACTAGATATTCTGAAATTCCAATTGAGGCAAGATAAATGCCAAATCTAAACTAAGTTAACATTAAAACAAAACATAGTATGTGACGAAGGGAGAAAATCATACCTACATTTAAGAACAAGAGCTTATAATTCACAGATCACTAGTATCCTTTCTTCTTCTATTTCGGCGAAAACTATGCTAATTGTTTCTCTTTTTCTTTTAGAACTTAATCCTGGTTTAAAAACATTCATTTCCAATATAAATTCTTAAAAACTAATTTCACCAAAATGGATGCAAGTTTCAATTTTTACATTACGAAAATAACATGAAAATGAAAAAAAAGAAAACAATGCAACTCCCAAACACACGCATACCTGGAAAAAAATCTTTTTTTCCTTCTCACTGCCCAGCAGAAATCAATCAACAGCTGACCAACAATGAAATTGACTCTGAAGAAAATTCCAGAAAGCACAATAATTTACCTACATAAAAAAAAATGTCCATGCAAATTCAAATTACATTAATTTCCACCCCCAATTACAAATTTTCACCTGAAAAAAAATATATAATTTTCTCAACCATAAATCATCAAGAACACAAAATCGCTGATGAATTAAGGAAATAATAAATAAAAAACTGAGAAATTGGGGTTGAAATGAAGGGGAAAAAACATTTAAATAATTGAAATCAGTCTTTGTTATCCTAAAATCCTTACCAAGAAAAATAAATAGAATTAAGAGAGAAGATTGGAAATGAAAAGCAAACCTTAGAGATTCCGTCAATGGAATCATGGGAATTATAAGCTTAAGAATTTCTCTCTCTCTTTAGTAAATGTAATACTATTTCTTTTCTTTTTATTATTATAAAGTTCCTTAGTTTATATAAAGAAGCTCGAGAAAGATATATGTACGGAGCTTTTAGACGTCCATCATAAATGGGCTTTTTTGGTTACTTGGAGAATTTCATAAATGGCCCACTATACATAATATGTAGGCCCACATGTGGAAGTTCAAATCAAATGGAAGGTGAAGTATCGCACAGAACCCAAAATCTAACAAATTAATAACTTTCCATGCCGACGGTTTGTCTTTTGGGTCCGATCATATTGTGTCGGACTTGAGATTCAAAATTTATACTCAAACCAGTTTTGAACTGAGAATAAAAACGAAACTTTAAATATTAAATTATTTAAATTTTGATTTATATTTGATACTGATATCAAATGCAAACTCAATCTAAATCTAATTAGACACATTGTGTCTTACTACTCTATAATTCTGCAACATTAGAAATTCGAGATATCTTAAAAGTTCATAAAAGTTCAGGGTTAAGAACTTTGCGTTTTTTAGTTTATGGTCAAAAATCAAAATTTAAAAAAATTTAAGGGGTGTGAGCACCTTTTACCCTTCTTAATTTGATTCTTTTCTTCAACCATTCTGTCTTGGAAGTGAAATTTTCTACTTTTGGTATCTTTTATTTCGGTGGGGGTTTTTTCACTTGGTATGAAAACAGATTTTCAATCATGTTCTTAATCATAAAAATGGTCGGACATGAATTTGTTATTTGTACATGTCAAGACAATTAACTTTTTTAATCTAAATCAGGAAATATAATTCAACTACTTTGGGGGTTGTATATAGCTTAAGTTCGCATGATTACATTAGGCCAGTTGGGGTGGGGGGATTATGACTATCTCAGAGAGGAAATACAAAGTTTGTGTAATTACTTGGATTGAGCTCAGATTGTGATTCTAGTCTCAATCTCATACCCAAATTAAATTTCAGATAATTTAATATTTCATGCTATATTTTTTAGAGCGAATATGGACAGTAGCGGAGCTTCTAGGAGGCAGGAGGGGGCTACGGCCCCCAAAGTTTTTAAAAATTGCATATTAGTACTAGGGATATATTTTTGTATAAATATGTACTTATAATATAAAATATTTTGGTCCCTTAAATTTTTTTGAAATTTTATAATAGTATTTTCTAACACATAGTTCCACCACTAACTTTCATAATAATGTTATTTATTACTCATTCTATTTGGATTTGAAGGTACAATTTTCATTTTTTGATCTCCAAAATTGGATGTCACATTTTCTAAAGTAGAAATAATTATGATTTGAACTTCCAATTGTAGTTTCCTATAATCTAATATAATTAAAATCCACAAGTATATTAGCCAGCCAATTTTTGAATTTAAGAAGATTAAGTTCTACTAACACATATTTCCACCTCTAACTTTCTTAGTTTCATTGATTAAACTTTATTAACACACTAATTTTTTTAATTGAGAATGATAAGTTTGTAAACTCATTAAAATTCAAATTCATACATTAACTTTTGTATCATAAAATGATATATTAAATTTCGGACGAAAAGAGTATTTATAATGAATTGTATATAGCAAACTCAAAGTATACAATAGCACTCCAAATACATAAAATTTTCTCTAAAAATATATATACATTTAATTCAATAATATTTTTTTATAACTTTCTCATTCTATTTTGAAGTATGATCTGTAACCCTAGCCTCTACAAAGTAGTCGTTTTTTCTTTATTTTTTAATTATTTTTTTGTCAATTTTCTTCCTTAGTTTCTGTCATTTTCGAAGATAAATATCGTTTAAATTCAGATATTATAATAAAAATATATCATTCTACTTCAAATATATCATCTTACACCGTGAGCAAATTTTAGTTCGCCCCCAGTTCAAATCTTGGCTCCGGGCGAATATGAAGCACATGGATACAAGTTATGCCTTATGAAAGACGATTCTGAATCTGCTTTGTCTACAAACAAAGAAGCTATAAGTAATGCAACTATGAACTTTATGAAGAGTTCGATCCTGGCTCAGGATATGGTGGCATACTTATAACACATGCAAGTTGTACGAAAAGTGGGGTTTTCAGTGAAGGTTTAACTTTCACACTCAATTCAATGACAGTTTAAACCTCAATTATTTGAACTTCAAAATCAATCTAAACCCTAGTTAAACATCGTAAAAGATGTTTGAATCTGGATACTTGTTAACAATATGGGATATGTGATTGTTGTAACTGATAATTATTGAAAAATTTACTTGTTTGTGACCAAGGATATCCAACTTTTCTAGTAAGAATGAATGGTTGAATGCAAGGCCGTTTCAATTATTTTAATTATTTTGGAGGTTCTGTGCTAAATTTTAAAATTAGGTTTTGCATAACCAAAAAATCTTTTATATATATATATATATATATATATATATATATATACACACACACTAGCCTAATGACCCGTGCTATGCACGGGATTTCATTTTACTATACACTTAAGAGTATAAGAAAATCAAATAGCTTTGTAAGCTTTTAAAGATTTGACTCTTTAAATGAAAAAATAATAATAATAAGTAGGTTTTCTCGCAGGTTCTACCAAAAATCAAATGAATATGTGAGATTTTTTTTTTTTTAAAAAAAAGACTATTGAAATTAAAAAGTTAAAAAACAAATTGAGTTTGTCACTGAATTTAATTAGCTAAATATCAACCCACCAATTCATTCAATTGAAAAACTTGCTCAAACCCCTTTATTTGTAATGTTGTCAAACTCCAAAAATTTCTCGTACACTTTCAATGTGGGATCTTGAATAATATTGAAAAGGAAAAAGAAAAATCTAAAAATTAGAATAGACCATTTATTAAAACCCATAACTTTTAATTAATATTTTTTACTTATTTTTATTCTATTAAATATTAAAAAAATTACAAATTTCTAAACTCTCCAAATCGAACTTGATTGTAAGTTCAATCGGAATTCAGAGGACTCAGTCATCTGAATAACCCGTTATTTGTTAAAACTTTAACTATTTATATTTATACAAATAAAAAATGTAAGAAGCAAATAAGTTTGCTTCCCCACTTTGATGGGCTGAATTGCCAGCCCAATTTCTTACTCAAAGCATGTGATAGTACTCTTTTTTTTATAGTATTGTCAAACTAAACAAACAATGTAACTTTTCAATGTGGGATAGTTTTATGAACCAATTAAGAGGTTACAACAAAAGTAAAATTTAACCAACCAATCAAAATTTTATAAAATAATTAATTGATAAAACATTCATGGAAATTACACGTAGGATTTAGAAGAATGTGATTGGCTGAAATTGAAAACAAACTCTGTAATATAAATATAGATAGATAGTTAGATTAGATTAGATTGTTTAATAACATGTGCTATGCTCAGTATTCCATTTATCATATAATTAAGAGTATAAGAAAACAAATGGCTCAATAAACTATATTTGTTTAGAAGTTTTGACTCTTTAAATGAAAAAAAAATAATAAGTAGGTTTTTCTCGCAGGTTGTACCAAAAATTAAATGTCTCGGTGAGCTATTTTTTTTTTTTTTTTAAAAAAAAAATTGACTATTGGAATTAAAAAGTTGAAAAGCAAATTGAGTTTGTCACAGAATTTAATGAGCTAAATATCAACCACCAATTCATTCAATTGAAAAACATGCTCAAACCCTTTATTTACAATGTTGTCAAACTCCAAAAATTTCGTACACTTTCAATGTGGGATCTACAATAATATTGAAAAAAAAAAAGAAAAATCTAAAAATTAGAATAGAAGAAAAGAAAACCATAAATATATTAAAACCCATAACTTTTAATTAATACTTTTTAGTTATTTTAATTCTATTAAATATTAGAAAAATAAAAAAATTCTAAATCCTCAAAATCGAACTTGATTTTAAGCTCAATCGGAATTCAGAGGACTCGGTCATTTGAATAACCTGTTATTTGTTAAAACTTTAACTATTTATATTTATATAAATAAAAAATGTAAGAAGCAAATAAATTTGCTTCCCCACTCTGATGGCTGAAATGCCAACCCAATTTCTCACTCAAAATATGTGATAATACTCTTTTTTATAGTATTGTCAAACTAAACAAACAATGTAACTTTTCAATGTTACGAAGCGAATTGATATTTCTTCAAATTAATATTGTAGTTTTAGAGAGTTTAGAAAAAGATTAACTTGATTTTTGCAGTATAAACGAAGCGAATTGATTTTTTTTAAATATCCATATTTATTTATTTTTAAAAATATATTATGAAAATAAAAATTCTCAATTAGAATAAAAAAAATGAACATTACATAAGTCTGAGCTAAATCGAACTTGATTATAAGCTCAATCGGAATTCAGAGGACCCGGTCATCTGAATTACTCGTCATTTTTAAAACTTTAACTATTTATATTTATATAAATAAAAAATATAAGAAGCAAATAAGCGGACTTCCTTAATTTGATAGGCTAAAATGTCAGCCCAATTTTGTAACTCAAAACATGTCAAAGTACCATCTTTTATAGTATTGTCAAACTCAAAAAACAATGTAACTTTTCAATGTGGGATACTCTTATAAGCCAATTAAGAGTTTACAACCAAAATAAAATTTAAATTAGCATTCCATTAAAAGAATTAAAGAAATAGTTGTCAAATACCTGCCAGAGTATATGGCAATGTGGCGTAGCATCCGGCTTGCAAGTCGGGGGATCGAATCCCCTCTCTCCCAATTTTAAATAAAATAGTTTAACATTTTTGCACCAATAAAAGTTGATATTTAATTTTTATTAAGATAAGTTAATTTTCAATTAATTTAATTAACCTAAATATTCTCAACCAATCAAAATTAGTAAATTAATTAAAAAATGTGAAAATCTAAGAAAATAGTATTGAAAAAATATATAGATACAATATATGTATGTATAAGGCTTCTGTAATATATATATACTAGCAAAAATACCCGTGCTATGCACGGAAACGTAATGTTTAATGAAAGAAAAAATGTCAAAGTAATTTTGTATCTCAAAACATGTCAAAGTACACCATTTTATAGTATTGTCAAACTCAAAAAATAATGTAACTTTTCAATGTGGGATACTCAAATAAGCAAATTAAGAATTTACAACAAAAGTAAAATTTAACCAACCAATCAAAATTTTATAAAATAATTAATTGAACAAAAATTCATGGAAATTACACGTAGGATTTAGAAGGATGTGATTGGTGGAACTGAAAAACAGACTTTGTAATATAAATATAGATAGACACTCATTCCGATTCAAAATATTAGTCTTTTTAGGAGTTTTCACACAAATTAAGATACTAATCAAAATGACTAAAATATCCCTAATTAATACTCCAAAAGAAAAAATAAATTAATGAAGAGTTGCATGAAAACTATACATTTTGACAAATATGAATATATGGAGAAAATAATGTAAGGGTAAATTAGCCAATAAATGCACCATTCTTGTAAAAAGACCTATATTTTCCAACAAAAAATAACTCTTAAAAAAACTTCTATTTTGAATCGGAGGAAGTATAAATTTTATGCACATTAATTTTCTTTTATAGTTTTGTCATTTGTCAAATTTTAAAAAATAATAATAATTTTTTTTATGTGGGAGTTTTTATTGTTGTTAATTCTCTTGTTTGACTTTAGATTAATATTTTTTAACTTTGATTATAAGTTCAATCGAATTCGGAGGACTCGACTATCCCGAATTACCGTTATTTGTTAAAACTTTAACTATTTATATTTATATAAATAAAAAATTATAAGAAGCAAATAACCGGACTTACTAATTTGATGGGCTAAAATGTCGACCCCAATTTTGTAACTCAAAACATGTCAAAGTACCATCTTTTATAGTATTGTCAAACTCAAAAAAATAATGTAACTTTTCGATGTGGAATACTCTTATAAGCCAATTAAGAGTTTACAACCAAAATAAAATTTAAATTAACATTCCATTAAAAGAATTAGAGAAAACAATTGTCAAATACTTGCTAGAGTAGTTGGCAATGCAGTACAAACGATTCGACTGCAAGTCGGGGATCGAATCCTCCCTCTCCCGGTTTGAATAAAATAGTTTAACGTTTTTGCACCTATAAAAGTTGATATTTAATTTTTTATTAAGATAAGTTATTTTTTCAATTAATTTAATTAACCTAAATATTCTCAACCAATTAAAAATTAGTAAATTAATTAAAAAAGTGAAAATCTAAGAAAAAAGATGGAAGAAATATATAGATACAATTATCTGTATGTATAAGTGCTCTGTAATATATAGATAGATAGATATATAGGTAGATGTTACAGAAGCCTTATTTTTAAAAATATATTATGAAAATAAAAATTCTCAATTAGAATAAAAAAAATGAACATTACATAAGTCTGAGCTAAATCGAACTTGATTATAAGCTCAATCGGAATTCAGAGGACCCGATCATCTAAATTACTCGTTATTTTTAAAACTTTAACTATTTATATTTATATAAATAAAAAATATAAGAAGTAAATAAGCGGGCTTCCTTAATTTGATAAGCTAAAATGTCAGCCCAATTTTGTAACTCAAAACATGTCAAAGTACCATCTTTTATAGTATTGTCAAACTCAAAAAACAATGTAACTTTTCAATGTGGGATACTCTTATAAGCCAATTAAGAGTTTACAACCAAAATAAAATTTAAATTAGCATTCCATTAAAAGAATTAAAGAAATAGTTGTCAAATACCTGTCAGAGTAGATGGTAATGTGGCGTAGCATCCGGTTTGCAGGTCGGGGGATCAATTCCCCCCTCTCCCAATTTTAAATAAAATAGTTTAACATTTTTGCACCAATAAAAGTTGATATTTAATTTTTATTAAGATAAGTTAATTTTCAATTAATTTAATTGACCTAAATATTCTCAACCAATCAAAATTAGTAAATTAATTAAAAAATGTGAAAATCTAAGAAAATAGTATTGAAAAAATATATATATACAATATATGTATGTATAAGGCTTCTGTAATATATATATACTAGCAAATGACCCGTGCTATGCACGATAAAGTTTTAAAAAAATAAAATATTTTAGATTGATCCACAGCCTACAAAAAGAAAGGAAAATGAACTTTCTAATCTATTTGTGTCAACTTTACTTTGTAAAAAATGTTTTCAAATGTAATAAGAGTTTTTTTAAATAACGATACACATCCATTCAACATGATTAATTCAATTGGAATTTAAATGTCACTTTCACCGACCTGACAACAATTTCAGCAACTTCCCTACCCTCGATAATATTTGAACATTTGTCAAAGTTCAAAAAAAGGAGAGAGAGAGAGAGAGAGAATCCACATAAAATAATGTATTTGTCAATATAAAAATAAATTGTATATACGTTTCAGATTCGATATGAGAATTTTTCATATGAAGCACATCGATGTTCTTAAAGTATTTTCTGCCTCCTTCCATACAATCTATGGAAAAAGGCGTTCAGAATAAAAAGAGCTTCGTATTGTATTAAAATTTTCAAAACGTTGAGATAAAAAGATAATAAAAATGATTCACTGTCTGATTAATGTCAACTTTTATCCTATAATATTTTTATTAGTCAAAATATGAGGTTGAATTTTGTCGACCATTAACATGAATGCTATGATATTAAAATAATCATGGATGCAGTTCAAATACAAATAAAATAGTAATAAATTAGGATTAAAGTTCACGATCAGACAAAAAAAATATTAAATAGCTAGAGAAAATTAATAAAAAGTCTATGGTAAACTTGAGTCTCCTCAAGTAAATGGTCAATATGTCTAAAAAAAAGTATGCCTATGCACATAATATGGGATTAAAATTGATTGTATACTTACAACAACGTAAATACTTAATGGTGTAGCCAATTATAATTAAAGAACATACTGATCATTTTCATGTCAATTTAATTACAATTGTACTACTTATAAGAAAACTCAAAGATATTTAATACATTTTACAAAAGCTAACAAAAGTTGTTGCTTCATCCAAAGATTAACAATGAAAAAAAACTTAACAAACTGATCAAAGATCTCCTCAAGGTTCTTTTCCATGAAGCATACAGACGTTCTTCAAGTAACATCAATGTAAAAGCAAAACCAAGACTTGTGAAATTGTCCATAGAAAGCTTGACTCGAAATTATTTTACTCGGTGCATGTTGGTATTAAGCCACTTATAAGAGACAAAAAGTAATCTTTTGTTTTCTTAAAGAACTGATCTTCTCCCTCGCATGAAAGAGGGGGAAAACTTCTGAATTCAAATATTAAAAGATAAATAAATATGGAGGTCAATGCCCAAAAAGAAAAAATAAATAAATTGTATGATCGAGAAACAAAACTAATAAAGAAAAAATATTAAGGCTATTAAGTTTATTTTCAACTTGAAGTAATATGATTTTTCAATATTTTTCTCATACCCCTCTTATTTTAAAAAAAAAAAAAATAGTATTTTCACCACTTTTTGAGAGGATGATCTTCAAATATATATAAAAAGAAAATGGTAAAAAAATAATGTCTAAGGGAAAATTTTCCCATGTTAAATAAGAGAAGTATTAGTACATTTTTTTCGTTCTTAATAAAGTATCGAGTCTACTTCGAAGAAGAGAATATTGTAACAATGAAAACTTGGACTCGTATGAAAAATAAATAAATTAATTGACTCATATGAATTGCTGGAAAGGAACAAACAATAAATCATAGAGCACTTTATAGTATTATAAATATATCACAACTGTAAATTCCTTGACAACAAAGAAAAAATGTATCATAAAATTGAAAAAAAAGTATGCAAGAAAAAAATAAAACAGAGAATATTTTTTGAGCTCTACATAAAAAAAGCGTAGTTTATAGTATGCTAAATATAGCATAAAAACAGTTTATAGTATGCTAAATATATCACAACTGCAAAATTCATGATATCAAAGAACAACTAAAATGGAAAAAAAAATAAAACAACATGTAATCTTATCAGGAAATACATAGTAATAAAAAGATGTTAGTAAGGAAAACTTCTTCAAAGAATATTTTAGAAACTAAAGTGACAAAAATATTTGAGAAAGATAAAAATATATATTTAAAAATATTTGAGAAACTTTTAAAAAGTTGAAAATATTTTAGTTAGGCACGTCTAAAATTACTATTTTAATATTTTTTTTAAGAAAAAATTGACCAAGGATCACAATAAAGTTGAAAATATTTTAGTTAGGCACATCTAAAATTACTATTTTAATATTTTTTTCAAAGAAAAAATTGACCAAGGATCACAAAAAGTTCTTTAAACAGAGAAAATTGACAAAAACAACTCAAAAGTTGTAGGAAAATAGGATGCGATTTCGGAGTAAAATGAAATCTATGCATAAAGTAATTCCATAAAAAAAACCATAAAAGAGAAAATTATATTAAAAAAAATATTCAAAATAGTATCAACACTTGAAAGATATATATTTGAAGCCTTCGAATCTAAAAGACTCAGATTACCGTGCTATAAGAAAGTTTTGACAAAAAAAAGAAAATTTGTTAGTTAAGAAAGGATCCTCCCAAAACCAAAAATTAGAGAGAGCGAGAGAGAGACTTGAAAATAATAAACAATACCTCTAGCTATCCTTTAGAACCTCAAAACTCAAAGCACAATCCTGTGAGAAAAAAACAAAAACCAAAAAAAATTGAAAAACATATAAGAAAAAGGCTTCTAAAATAATATAAGTTTAACCAAATTACAATATAATCGGGCTTGGATATATGTATTTGATTTTCTCCCACATCCCCGTAGAAGATTTGATGCCACCAACATGGCTTGCCTTCTCATGGGGTATTCTTTAAACAAACAACATGAAATCTATTAATTGGACACTTTCTAAAACCATAAAATGATTTTAACAAACATGTGAAGATCTGAAAATACAAAGAAAAAAAGAACAAAGACGGACCAGGAGAAGAGAACGTACCTAATATCAATAAAAGACTTTGGATTTGATTTTGCTAATCTTATCTATAACCGTGTGTATACTATATAAGGAGTTGTATTATAAAAGGTAATCTTATCATTGTGGGAAAGTTGAATCAATTTAAAAGGCGAAATTAGGAGATTTGATGGAGGAGTATGGTTGATGGGAAGAAATTTCAAATTTTGAATATAAGATAAAGATAAATATGTTTAATATGAATTATTTTATTCTGCAAAAAAATGTATGTAACTAATGAAATTTTTATAAAAGAATTAAGAGCTTCCAAATTTCAGGAAAAAAATGAAGTATTAATATTCTAATAATATATATTGATGATAAAAAAAGGGAAAGAAATACGAAAGAAGAAGTGAGAAAATAGGAAAAAATCTTTAACAAAGAAATAGGAAACCTTCATTGAATTTGTATATATTTTCCTTAAATTCAACATTCGTCCTTTTTTTTATGGATTCTTCTAATATCACAATATAAAAATATAATCATAACTTATATTATAACTGTGAATTTTAATATTTTTAATAAAATATGTTTTTTTTTCATTGTATTTTAATGTCATCAAAGTCAAGAAAATAAGAGATAATCCGCATGAGAAGTTGGAGGTGAGAAGTAGTGATGTAGTGGAGTAGTAGGATTGAGGGTAATGGGAGTAAAAAGTGGTAACTAATTAGAAGTTTAAGGGATGAGGGTAAGTGGTTAAAATAATAATTTTGTAATTAATTTACTTAACTAAAATCGTTTTAACCAATCAACTTTTTAGATTATAGTTATATAATTAAAAATTATTTGAAAATTAGATTAAGGCCTAGAGAGCCGGATATTGCTTCAAATATCCTCTTTCAATAATAATAATAATATATATAGATACATGATAGATACATTTTAGAAGTTTAAAATCTGAAAAGAGCTTCTGTAATATATATATAGATAGATAGGTAGATATATATGAATCTTATCAAGTATAAATAGAGTATCCCTCCAAAAAAAAAGTATAAATAGAGTAGGCTGTTATTTTGTCCAAAAAAAAAAGTTAACAATATTTACTGGTAGTTGTTAACATAAAAGGCCCAAGTAAAAACAATTTTTATTATTCTTCAATAATATATATATATATATATATATATATATATATATATATATATAACAAAAAAAATTATACCCAAATTTTTGGAGCACTCATGACGGTCGAGTCATCGTACACCCTCTTAGCCACCCTGGTTGAATGACGAAGACCGGTGATTGCCAATGTACTGATCTTCTATACACTTTATTTTTCTTTTATTCTTTTTCGCGGAAACTGATTTTCTAGACACTAATCACGGGATCTTCTTGCTACTAATTTCAGGGCCTACAAGATATGAAAATAATAATCTGTCTCCTAATCATGAGATTCATATTTTGCATCGGCAAAAAATCGTGTTTCCTCATACATGTCCTATATCTGTTTTTAACCACTCAAAAAAATAAAAAATTGGATTATTAGCGGATAGGGTAAAAGGTGCTCACGCCCCCTAAACTTTTCACAATTTTGATTTTTGACCATAAACTAAAAAACGCAAAGTTCTTGACCTTGGACTTTTATGGAGTGTTAATGTTTCCCTTTCCATCCAATTCCACTGTTAAATCTAACGGAATAACAAAATGTGACTCTAACATGACTTAACGGCATTTTAAGAAAAAATAGATTATGACCTAAAAGAATTCAGAATGGGATAAGAAAACGGCTAAAAGATAATCAATTTACTTTACTTTAAAAAAATCAGTGAACAATCTAAAATACATAGCACTTCGTCCAAACATTTATCTTGACATTTTCTACTTAAAGAAAAATATATTGTCCTCTTTTGTCAAAAAATAATATAACATACTACTTTCTTTTTTTTTGAACGCCTGAGGGCGGAACCCCAAAGGGGAGAGAACCAACCGCAAAGCGGAGAAGAACACCTCATAAGAGGAGAAGAGTACCCTACAAGGGAGACAATTAAAGCTTACCCCATACTTGGGGAGGGTATAGAACCCGGGAGCTCTCGGTCACGGGCCGGCCAATGCCCCACTGGGCTATTGGATCTTTGATATATAACATACTACTAATAATATGTATTTGGTCCATTATCATGTTATTTGAAAAAAAAAATGAGAAATTCTTAATAAAATAGGTTTACCAAAAAAACATATAATTTTTAATAAAATAGGTTTACCAAAAAAAAATATATGAGGAAAAATTTGGCGCATTTTTCTTATCCCATTTTGATTTTTTTAGGCCAGGACCTATTTTTCTCAAAATGTTAACGAATTAAGTCATGTGAGAGTCACATGTTGCTATTCCGTTAGATTTAACGGTGGAATTGGATGGAAAGGGAAACATTAACACTCCATAAAAGTTTAAGGTCAAGGACTTTGCGTTTTTTAGTTTAGGGTCAAAAACCAAAATCGAAAAAAGTTTAAGGGGTGTGGACACTTTTTACCCAAAACTTATGTATTTTTAGAAGGAGTTAATCATAATCTATAAGGGGAGTTATTTATTTATTTTTTATTTTTTATTTTTTTGCTAAATTACAAGGAGTTAATCATAATCTATAAGAAAATTGTTGCAGGCTTCTCAACCTCGCCCAATCCAGAATATGCTGAAGTCTTGGGGTGCTTTAAGGTATCAAATTTATCATAGGCAACGGTTTAGCCCTATATGAAGTAGAAAGTGATTGTATAGGCATTGTCAATAGTATTCTCCGATTGGAAGTGGACCTTTCTTCCGTAGGACATTATGTTAGTTTTATTAGGGATTTACTAGGGCGTATGCCAATATTTCATATGTCTATAGGCATTGTAACTCTCCAGATGATGTATTGGTGAAGTGTGCTACGAGGTTTAAAACCTCCTCTCAATGGTTTGGAGACCCATCAAGATTACTCCCATCACATATTCTCTACGATGTTAATACATAACCCGTATTTTCTCCTAAAAAAAGAGTTTAATTCTTTTATATCCTAAAAGAATCCGTACATAGCTTAATTTTAAGTATAAAAAAGTTATATTCAACTATTTTATCTCTTTTAAAAAAAATTATATAATAATTTATTTAGTATATTTTTACTTAAAAAGATATTATTTAAATTTTATTCAGACGATTAGTAACTGTAACCGTAATTTTTATCCAAAGTTAGTAATCACAATCTTAACTATTTATAGCGGATCGAAGAGGCCAATAGCCCAGTGGGACATTGGTCGACCCGTGACCGAGAGGTACGGGTTCGATACCCTCCGCCTGCGTGCGGTAAACTTTATTCTACCTTATCTAGGGTGTTCTCTCTCTCCAATATGGGGCTATTCTCTCTCCCCCAATGTGGGGAAATCATCCATCGTGGCGTAAAAACTATTTATAGCGGTTAATGTTAAGATTAACAATAATCTTTAATTGTATCTAGCGTTTAAGTTCACCTCAAATGTCAATTAGCTAATCATGTTCATACCTACCAAAAGATCATATGTATAAAAATAAGTTTGAATTACTTGACTTTTGAATTTGATTTTTGTTTGAAACATTTTTCTTTATTTTTGTTTAAAACAAGAAAGAAAGAAAGGAAGAAGTTTGCCAATATTCTTCAGCCATTAAACCTATAAAGTTGAGAAACAAAGGCCTTGAGCATCTGCGCATCATTTTGCCTGCCTGGTCTGTTGACCAGTAATGGTGATCGGAGACGAAACCACCCAACTTTTATTTACCAAAAAAAGTTATTTTGCCTTGCTGACTCGACCACTTTGTGTTGTTTAAAATTATTATTGGATTAAATACCAAAGAATAAAAATCCACTACTATCAAGGAAAAAGAAAAAGTATTCACTAGATTCTTGAAACGCTTTTTGAAAAATATGTGTCTCAGATGTACGATAAATTATAGCAAATTGTTCGACTTTTGATGATCAAATGGATTATGCTCTATTATTTTATAATAAAAAACGATTATAAAAATAACAAATCCACTTATTGTTATTTTACTTCAAGATAATAATAAAAAAGAAACTAGTCGGTTCCTTAGTATGCACTTGTAAAGAAAATTAGCATGGAAAATATCATTTTCCCCATAAAATAGTGCAATTAGGGCCAGGGACGAAGCCAAGAATTTGGTGTTAGGGGCGAAACTGCATAACAGTATATAGAACTACAGAGCTCAAGTGATAAACACGGCAAAAAAAATTCTTGGGGGGCAATAAAAATGGTAAAAAAAATTCTTGGGGGTCGAAACTGATAAAATTTTCCAAAATACACATAAAATTTCGATAAATAGTAGTATTTTTAAAAATCTTTGGGGACGCCGGCCCCATCCCGCCCCCCGTCTTCGCCCATGATTAGGGCTCCTTTTGTTAGTGAAGTGTGGATTAAATTTAATTATCAGTTCATTCCAAGAAATTAAAGTCTTTAATTTCATATTTCATTCATTAGAAAGGACTGTTGAATCAAATAATGATAAACAAGGTTTAGAAATATATCAAATTTCAATAATATTCTTTATCCAATAATCAATATCCTTCCTTCATACACAAGTTTTGCAATTGGCACATGCAATCACACATTCTTTTTCTTTATTTTTTAAAGAAAAAAATCTGTAGATAAGAATATGTGGACATGCAATGCAATATATAAATACATGTGTGTGTTTATTTATTTATTTTAAGGTAGTTGGATTGGTGAGCAAACAGTAAAAACCTTCACCAGATACCGTGATCACCAGCTCTAAATAACAACTCCTGCTATTATTAAAAAAAAATTAAAATGTAGTATATATAAATAATAAAAAAAAAAAGGGAGTAGACAAATTAAACAAGCGCCGATTATTCCTTCATGATCCATCCAATTAATTCATCAAAAAAAAAATATATATATATATATCCATCCAATTTGAAAATTTTAATCTTATAACCATTTTTTGGGTTGGTAATGGGGCAGATTTCTAAATATTTAACCCCGCTCCGCGCAATTAATCCGTTGCTCCCGCTCTGCCTCGTGACCTGCAATGGGGCAACACTTATCACCCCACGCCTCGCCTCGTATAGGTCAGTTTAGACGCGCCCCACCCCCGTCCTATATTTTTTAAAAGTAATATAATTAGCATCTATTTTCTTTTCCTTAATTTAATTAGTATATATAAAAATTCATATAATTAGCATCTATAAAAAGCATATATATTATATATAACTATACATATATTTTGTTTTCCTATATAAATCTAAAATAAATATATTATTATTTTGTTATTAAAAAGAAAATATTATTATTATTTTCAAACGGATCAGAGTGGGGCGGAACAAAGTAAACATCATATTCAAACTCGATATGTCATATTCATGGGGTAGATTTGTCCCGTCTCATTTTTTGCACCGGGCTGGTTCACCTGCTCTAATATCATTGGGACGAGACGAAACGGCGGATTACAGGCGAAATTGTTATTCCTAACATCTATATGCACATGTGAATTTAACTCAATTTGTGTGAATTTTCAAAAAAAAAAAAAAAACTCAATTTGTGTGAAAGAATTGTGGACAAAAATAGTCAAGAGTTAGTGATGAACAGGAAACAAAGACAAAATTCGTCCTGTCCGGCAGGGCGTCGTCCATCACGTGGCACCGAACGATTGCCCATCACCAACGTGCCCGCGTGATTCCCATGTGAACTCCTTCCCCACAGAATCCACCCTGATCTCTTCCCTCTCCTTGTGATGATAAACGAGAGTATATGTAAGATAAATATTGATAATATTAAACATAATAAAATCGTTATTTAAGCAAATAAAATTCGTAATTTAAATTTAGTGTGGGTCTTTAAAGATTAAATATGAGATTAGCGGTGCAAAATCCACTTATCATTTTTCTTCTCTTTTGGAGATTTTTTTTTAATCCGTGGATTTTATTGATGAAGAAGTATCACGGATACAATCATTTGTTAAAGGACCCGCAATGTCGGTGTTCCTTGGCTATCTAAATGAAGTAATTCCCTAATTTTCGGGGGTAAAGAAATAAAAGTGTAAAAATACAATGTGGTTTTCGAATCACAGTCATAATTAGCAAGCGAATCTGCAACCATATTGCCTTCTCTATATATATGAACAACTGTAACTGCATCTGATAAGTCCAAGGCTTCGCGAAAAATTCCATCTAAAGTCCAATGTGTATACTGCTGCTTGAGGATTGCCTGCTCCAAAACCTTTGAGTCTGTCTGCACCAAATGTACATGTATACCCAATCGGACCGCCAATTGAAAGCCATGGATCAAAGCTGTAATCTCCGCAACCGTATTTTTTTAATGTGCACCAATGTACTTAGAACAAGCCGCTATGAATGTCCCATTTTCATGTCTAAGTACACATTTAATATCATCCTCACCTAGATTCTCTCATGATGTCCTGTTAATGCTCAAAATCACTATCTCCGATGACCATTCATCCATTCTCCATCGAACGGGTTTGACCCTATGCAATCTTTCGGAGATTCATCTCGATTGCTAAAAGTTTTCCTAAATTACTAGAAAAGGGTGATTTTGCGGTAAAAGTAGGTTTTTTTTTTTTTGTGGGGACATAACATTTTCTTCTATACTGAATTTTTTTTAGCTAAAACAATTAAATAATTCTTCTCCTAGAACATGAAAAAAATAAATAGATAATTATATAGGTTATTTTAAATCAAAAGTTATAAATAGATACTTATATGCATTAGGAACAAGACCTATAAACAATATAAAAAAACAAGGTATTTGCAGAAAACAACAATAGAGGGCATTTTTACTATTTATCATTGAGTTTTTTTTTTTATATTTCAATTAAAATTGATCTATGAGGTATCTGGTTGGGGTTGTCATATGTATAACTGTAGACCAGTGTTCAAATCCTTTGGTGGATATAGATTCTTATTGAATTTTCCTTCGGTTGTGGGCTTCGTGTAAAAAACAGTATGAGTTAGACTCTCCACGTTTAACGGTCAAGCTGCGGATCAACCGTAAATCCAAACACGAATTAGTCACCACGTTAGCGATAAACACCGAGTACCCAAACGATAACAAAAAAAATTCCATAATGTGGTGACATTGAATAAATACCCAGAAAAACTATTTAAGTGAAAAAATGTGTGACTATTGTACGATACTTCTTAGAATTGCCTCAAAAAGTAATTTATTTTTGTTGTAATTACCTAAGAAGTGTTATTTATGCATTAGCGAAATTTGTAACACTTTTTAAAATTATCAAACAGATACATATTTTGCGGAGAATAAGGCAACGACCAATGAATGATAAAGGACAGAATTCTTCTCTCTCTTTTTCTCTCTTCTCTCTCTTCCCCTGCTCTTTTTACGTTTTTTTCCCACAACTGTTGTCAAGGTTGGTCCTTTTGTTCAATTTTTATAAATCTATTTTGTACCACGAATCATATGAAATATTTTTCAAAGTTTTTTTCTTCAAGATTTAAGACGCAGTGGTTAGATGAGTCTCAAATCTTCACAGATCTAGATTTTTTTCTATGTTTCTAGGAGGATTTGTTTAACCCGGACTTTATCTGGGCCCTTTATCAACTTTTTACATCTTTCCGAGTTAATTAGTAGGACGGTTGATACGCGTAGTCACTATAAATTGTCGACTCCCTAAGAAAGATGTTGAAAGTGATATTCCCATGTCTCACGTGGTTCGAGGATTGCGATGAAGATCATTTTGAATGAGAAGATTATGTATTTGTTTAGTTGGGCTAGTTTTTTCTTGTAGTTTTTCCTAACCATTCAAGTTTTTTTGGGTGTTCTTTTGTCTGTTATCGTGATTTTTTAAATTATTGTATAACTTTTACTTTGTTTATTTTTAAATTTTTCTTTAATTGTAATAGCCTCGCCTATTTGTAATTAATTGAAATACAATTTATTCAGAAAAAAAATGAATGATAAAAGGACCCACCAAAGCAAAACGAAACAAAATAACGAAAGTAGAAATAAACAGGGTCCACGTCAGAGTGTACGGACATGGGTCCCATCTTCAGGTGGAGGATCTAACACGTAACACCAATAACATTTCCGCTTTTCCTTTATCAAATTATTTTCTTTTATTCAGGTTCTCTGTCATGTTCATCAGAGCTTCAAAAAACACAGCGCAAAATCAAATAATGTGTATAAAATGCTTATAATTAAATAAAAAGCTCTTTTTTCCCCTTTACATCAGGAGTTTTTTGCTGTACCTCAAGAGATGGCTTTGTTGGATGTGCAACCATTAATCAATTATTGCAATTTCAGTCCAATCTGTATCAAACCATGCTCTTTTTTCTTATTTTTTTTTCCTTTTTAATTCAAGAGATGAGCATTATTGAAACAACAATATGATCATGTATAGTACATTTATTTATATAATTGAAACCAAGTAAAGCCCACTTACAATTTTGAAGGAAAAAATAAAAGTATAGCCTATATATATGCACTTATTAGAAAATGACTGATAAATCCTATTTATGAAGGAGAAGTAAATTAATCCCGACCTTTAGTAAATAAGACACTAACAAGCTCAATCTAAGAGCGTACATGACGCATGTGATCAAGAGTATCTACTGTCAACTATATAGAAACCATTTTTACTACTAAAATGGATATCCGCGAAAAGTGATTATGAATGCGCTATTCTCATACTCTTGTATTATACATACTTTTAAGTTTGTGAGCATATTTATAATATATAAGACTCTGACAATCCTCTATTTTGAGGTATATTTTGAGTGAATGAGTTAGATCCAAATTCATTTTTAACGTGGTATCAGAGCTACCTAGTTCGATGTTGGGCTCTATTATTGTTCACACTCCAGATGTTCAGCCCTGGACGTTAGAGAGCGTATTAAGGATCCCACATCGACTAATTTGTGTCAATATTTACAATATATAAAACTTTGACAATCCTCCTCCTCTTAAAACACTTTTAAGGGATTGAGTTAAACGCAAATATATTTATAACTCTGAATCTCAAAACAAATTATAACAAGGGAGCTGGCAACAGAGACAAGTGAGTGAGTGGTCAGCAGACTCTCTGCACTGAACACACTAACCTCGAGAGGGTTCATAAAAAGAGAAAGTCGTCATATTGGAAGTCTTGATCAAATCCCATAAAAGTCTGAACGTGAATCCCTGTGGCCTACCCAAAGATACATTTTGCCCGGACTATTTATTATTACTCACTCAGATTCAGGTCCCAGTTTGTTGTGATTCAGTGTTTGTAGAGTTTCTGTCTGTATGTACAAAAAAATCGTGAATAATAAATATTCTTCGGTATAAATAGTTAATTTTTTTTATTTCGCATTTTTTACGATTTAATACTTGCGGACAGAATACTCATCTTACATGGATTCTAATTAGGTTTCAGAAAGTAGATGGTGGTGTATATAGGACTCAATTTCATATTTCAGAAAAAAAAAAATTATATGGAATCGTTCCTAATATAGGGGGTCACAAGTGTCAAATTTCATATTTTTGTTGATACAATTACTTGCTGATCTTGTGAATTTGTAGTGCATTATCATTCTTATTCCGTTTTTACCCTTATTTATCTTTGCTAAAGAGGTTGTGTACTTCTTTCTATTTAACATAGAGAAAAAAAGATAATGTTTTTTTAAGTTTTAAGCATCGCATATATTACCATTAAAAAAAGCATCGTAAACATTAAATAATTTACTTAAATCATTGTACACTATCGTTTTACAAATTTTAACTAATGCGTGTGAACTTTCCCTATTTAACAAGTAATTTGTACATCAGGAAGTACGTAAAATATATGCTAAACAACAGTAAATTTCTTATGTATTTTAATTGTCTCACGAATTAGTTAAAAGAGTAAGGAAAAAACTTCTGCCTCTAGTAATGAATTGTATCAGGACTATTAATTATTCGATTTTGCTTAATGGAATTTCCACCATATCCTTTAGGCCGACTAGAGGAATCCGGCAAGGAAATCCATTATCTCCTTTTATATTCCTTATTTGTACTGCTGGATTATCTTCTCTTATTCGCTCGGCTGAAGAGTGGGGTGTTCTCACTGGCTTTCAGTTTGGAGGCGTTGCTTCTGTCACGCATCTTCTATTTGCGGATGACTCTCTTTTCTTCTCTCAGGCCAACGAGGTGTATTTGAGGAAGCTAAAGGAGGTACTTAGGACATATGAAGCTTGCTCTGGTCAAATGATTAACTATGATAAATCCAACATGTTTTACAGTAAGGATACCCCTACTGAGGTAAAAGACCTCGCGTTTACTATCCTATAAATCCCAGAAGGCGATAGAAAAGGGAAATACCTGGGTCTCCCGTACATGACAGGGAGATCGAAAAAAGAGGTTTTCCAATTTGTTATTGATAAAGTGTGGAAAAAACTTAGTAGCTGGAAGGAAAAAACTCTATCATTTGCAGCCAGAGTTGTACTAGTAAAATCTGTAGTTCAAGCAATTCCCACATATGTCATGTCTTGTTTTTGTTTTGTTCTCCCCAAGTACATTATTGAATCCACCACAAGTATGATGCGTACCTTTCTATGGGGTAGTGATGCAAAGGAAAGAAAGATATGCTGGCGATCATGGATTGAGCTTTGCAAACCAAAATCTCGAGGAGGACTAGGATTTCGTGACCTCGAGGCTTTCAATCTAGCTTTGGTAGCTAAGCAAGGTTGGCGTATCATCAATCAACCATTCTCACATTGCTCTAGAGTCTTGCAGGCGAAGTATTTTGCTTTAGAAAGATTCTTGACTGTTCCCCTAAAGGGACGGACTTCTCTTATTTGGCAAGGCATAATCAAAAGTCGGGACTTACTCCTAGCAGGCTTAAAATGGAGGATATGGGATGGCTCAAGGGTCAGTATGTGGTGTGATAAATGGCTTACATCCCCACACACTTTCAAACTTCTATCCCCGCCAAACATGTATTTTTCTAATAAAATGATGTTAGTATCTAGGTTCATTGGCTATCAAAGAGGAACTTGGATTGAAGATTTGCTGGAACAATATTTTTCCTCCTATGAGATTGGCGAGATCTTAAAGGTTCCACTGTGTGATGCTTGGCCACCAGATAAGCTAGTTTGGGCCTACACAAAGAATGGGTCATATTCGGTTAAATCTGGCTACCATCTTCAAGTTGACATCGTGAGCGGTGAAAGAACCCGCTCATCCACCTCAACGGCCAAGGCTTTTCATCATTGGGATTTAATTTGGAGACTGCATGTTTCGCCAAAGCTACAAGCTTTCATCTGGAAAATCTTCCAACGAATTTTGCCAACCTGCCAACCTCTATCTCGGAGAGTTAAAACTCTTGCATCACAGTGCCCCCTTTGTAGAACTGAAGCCGAATATGCTCTACATGCAATTTTTTCATGTCCGCAGGCGGCAGAAGTTTGGAACTACACTAGTTTTGACATTAATTCTATCATTGCAAATGACATATTTCCTTTCTGCCTTATTCATATTTTAGAATGTGGAGACGAAGTCGTCACTCCCTTTGTTTATGTTGCCTGGAACATCTGGTGCAACATAAAAAAATGGTCTTTGAAGGAAAGGGAAAGTCTATTGAGGAAGTAGCAAATCTCGCTTTGGTTTGCGCGGCGGAATGCACCAACGTTTTAGCTTCATCACTAGGTCAAGGTAATGCTTGCCAACCTTTGCCGGACTATGACCAAATAAGGTATATACTAAAGGGCAAGGCAAAAATGTTTGCTCCCCTTGATCAGACAAGTGAGAGCAGACAAAAAAGGGTTGATGCAAACATGATTCCTCCTACGCGTCTGGGTTGGAGGCCACCTACAAATGGTTTTTTGAAACTGAATGTTGATGGATATTCGCTCAATGGTGTTATAGTACGGGACCACAAAGGAGTTTTTGTGGGAGGGTTTACAAAGTTTGCCACAAATTTATCTAACCCCGAGCATGCGGAAGCAAAAGCACTACTGGAGGGGCTCAAATTTGCAATGTGCCAAGGCTACCAACCATGTCTTACAGAAAGCGATTGTCAAGTCCTGGTTAACAAAGTGCATCAAATTGATGAAGACCTATCCCCAGTGGGCCATATAGTTAGTCAGATTAAGAATATTTTGGGGATTAGTATAGCCAATCTATCTTTTATCCATAGATCTTGTAATAATTCTGCAGATGTTTTGGCTAAATATGCAATGAAGACTAGAACCTCGTCTCAATGGTTTAGAGACTCACCGGGTTTTCTCCTACCACATGTAACTTTCGATATCAATTAATGATGATGATTTTTCTATTAAAAAAAAAGTTAAAAGAGTAAGAATTTAGCAAAGTTGATGAAGGGCATTGGATTCTTTTATCGAATTCTAAGGTTGGAGAATGGAGCCTCCCCTCACCGACCCTTTTCCCATATTCTGCCATGTTAGGAATATATTATTATGAATAAATTAGATTATAAGACATCTTAGGAGATTTTATATATTACTCCCTTCATTCATCTTAGCCTTTAATTAAGAGTTGTGAAGAAACAATGTACATTTCTAACAAAAATATCATTCATGTCCTTAATAAATGGGAAGAGAGATAAAGATAAAGATGGAGGAGGATAAAATTGAAAAGAAACAAAAAACTAATTCATTATATTCAATTTTTAAAAATAGTTTTTTAGTTATTTGACTAAAAAAAACTAACCTAATTAATTATTATCTTAATTCGTGACTAAGTTGATCTGGAATAACTAATTTGAGAAGTAATGATTAGTACTCCCTCCATATCTAAATACTCCTAACGTTTGGACTTTTCACTAAGATTAAGAAATTATTGAAATCAATCAAAATTGAAATAAAATGTCTATTCTACCCTTTATTTATCCTATCAAAGAGTAATTATCAATTTTATAATTTCCTCTTAGTTATCACACTTATTGGAAACATACAAATTCTATTCATCACTTATTAGAGTACACAATTTGACTTCCACAGAATTTGGAGTGATGTATAAGGGTAATATTGGAAAAAAAACTTTATTATCTACTGATATTCTAAATGTTAGAAGTATTTTGGATAAAATTGAAAAGTACAAATGTTAGGAGTATTTAGATATGGAGGGAGTATTTTTTATTGCTAAGCAGGGACATCTCTGAGGATAGAATCAAGCAATATATCCTCTCTAGGCTAATAACATTTATGGTAAGTTTATAGAAGTAATCAAAGTACTGATTCTATGCTGCAAGCATGTTTCTATATCATATAATTATTTTGAAGCTCCAAATTTTGTCCTAAAAGGATTAAAAGAGTATTCAGAGGAGTTTCATATTTGAGCCTATCATATTTGGATTTTCTCTTAGTTGGAGCTCAACCCAACTGGAATGAATCTCAAAAAATACATTGAAGCTCAACAAGTCAATCCATAGTTTAACGATCAAATATTTAAATGTAATTTAAGAAATTAGATTTGACACTAATAAGGGCACAACAACGAAGTTTTACATGGAGCACCGAATAGGGTTTGTTTGCTTAACATTAAGCTTTTATGACACACGGATAGTCTGTAACACTCTCTATGACATTCCTTAATCATATCACGATTCACGTTGACGTTTAGAGTTTGTCGATTTACCTATAACGGTTTACCCATTTTAGTGTAATATGAATGAAACTTCACATAATTAAATTGTTACAGTAGTGTCATGGAACACTTTTGTGAGAGACGCAATTTAAGGGTGTGCTTGGACAAGGTTTGGCTTGGTTTGGTTTGGTTTGGTCTCACTTTTGGGGGGAAAATGCCCAAAATTTGACCACTTAAAATAGTCGGGAAACATTCAAATTCAAATTTTTTTTTCAAATAATCGTCCCAAATCCAAATTTTGGCCTCAAAAATTTGGAATTTGAACATCTCCCGAAACAATTATAGAGGCCAAAATTTGGAATTGAACGATTATTTGAAGAAAAAAATTTGAATTTGAATGTTTCCCGCCTATTTTAAGTGGTCAAATTTTGGGCATTTCCCCCCCAAAAGTGAAACCAAACCAAGCCAAACCTTGTCCAAGCACACCCTAAATTTGATCGTAGTTTAATTAAGAGAAATGATATTTGTGATCTTAATTTAGTTTTTTGCACTCCCCACATCTTATTTATATAAATGAAATAACTTTAATCCCTTGGCTATGCATATTTTGAAGTATTAGTCTTGAGTTGGATTTATTGAGTTTGAGTATTAAGATATTTTCACTAACAAAATAAGAAGATGATGAGTACAATAAGTTAAGGAAAATTCGATATGGGATGAGGTAGCATGGTAGAGCGCATCAGTCAAACATAGCCAAATGGCCAGTCGCTTTGCCTCAAAAAAAAATTTTTTTTTCTCAAAGTCATGAGTTAAAATACAAAAAAAAATTGTTACGATATGGACATGATTAAAAGTAAAAAGCTGTCTCTCTCCTCATTTTTATAGTGATGTGACAAATTTGTACAATTTTTTACTTTTAAGCGTATCCCATATCGAAACAATCTTTTTGTATTTTTAATCAGTAATCAAAAAAAATTTTTTTTTGGAGGGCGACGTGGCTGGGTCTTAGCTAGTCAACTGAAGCTCTCTATCATGGCGCAGTCATATCGAATTATCCATAAGTTAAAAGAGAAGTGCAAATATCACCTCGTTAATTGTATTTAGAAATTTATATATAGAGGTAGAGGTGGACCTAGATAGGAGGTGAGGGGCTTGCCACGGCCCACCCCCCATTTTTTTTTTAAATCAATAGTTTTCTAGAACTTTTTAATTAGTCTCTCCTATATTTTTTTAAATTTTATTTTAGCCCTCCAAACTTCTAATTTCATGTTCGCCGCCCTATATAAAAAGGAATTGCTAATGTTCAGATGAGCTTCATTGAATTGAATTTATTCAAAAATTCGAGTTATCGATGATGATGATGATGATGATGATTATTATTATTTTTAAGTCCAAATTTCGACAAGCTGACACCCTTGGACTTTGTCTTTACTTTTTTATTTATTTTACCAAAATAAAAGAAAAAAGAAAACACATAGAAGAAAGAAAGGGCACATGAGAAACCTATGAGTCTGCAGTCTCTGTATCATAGCCCCATAAGAAATTAGGGTTTTAAACAGACAGCGATGGATTAAGCACTGACCAATAAAAATACAACAAAAGTTACTCCATTAAAAAAAAATCATTATAAATTGGAAATTAAAAACCTTAAAAATATAGGGAAAACCCCCCTTACACATGGCAAATAATCGTTTGTTATTTATGTGATCAACCAATCACAGTTTATCATATGTATATATAATTAGAAAAAATAATTACATGGCGAATTCTAATTTGATTTAACACAAAAATGATAACATACACGTGTACAAACGATTCTCACACTTACACATAGCGTCATCCATGTATATATATACTCCCCAACCAACTCCTCTTCTCCCTCATTCGCTGTTACCATTTTGTCTGAGTCCCTCTCTCTCTCTCTCTCTCTCTAAAAGAACATTTCCACGCACATAAATAAATAGTCAGACCAATACAACATAGGCAACTTAAAAACATAGATCTTAGATCCCTTCTTCGTTTTTTTTTCCTATTAGGAGTTTGCCAATTGTTTTTAGTTTTTATTTTTGAATTTTTAGTAGTTATTTTTTCAGTTAATTGAAAGAAAGAAGCAAGTTTAGGTTAAAGGGTACTGGAATCTGACCGGAAAATCTAACCGAAGATCTGTCCGGTCAGAGAAACAGATTACACCTGGGGGCTAGCTGTTTATTTTCTGGGTCAGAAACAGATCATGAATATCTGCAGCAATTTATTATTTATTTATTTATTTATTGGTCTAAAGAATTAGGGTTTGTTTTGTTTTGTGTTGGGACGGTGTGAAAATTAGTTCTAGACCTCCATATCTTCCCAAAGTCACCAATTGGTAATGAGATGAGTTAACTCATTAGCTTATAAGTGATTTGGATCTTCCTCTTCCAAATTCCTTAATTTCCTCGATAGTGTCTTGGATCGATTCAATAAACTATCTTTTTTTCTGGTTCTTTCTATTTTTAAGAAGTGCATGGATCGGAATTGACAGTCGGTGTTTGCGGCTGTAGCATCATCAAGATTCACATGCAAATGGTCAAAACTACCCTTTGGCTGCTGCCATTGAGAATCTTGATGATGCTGCATCAGCAATAAACGACTCATAAATGGAAATCCTCGGCCACTATATGGATGAATCAGGTATTATTTTTATTATTCCTTTCGCTGTTTTCTGGGATTTCTATACTACCGTTTTATTACCATTACCAATCAGTCAAAATGATTTTTTTGGGGGGTATTTTTGACTTGTTTTCTTTCAATAATGAGTACAGAACCCCCAAGACTTCAATTATCAGCATTTTATGGATCAAAAGGAATATTGAAGGACGGAATTATTGCTGAATAGATCTGTGACTATTCTTATTTTTATGCACATCTTGCCTTGCTGCTTTCTTCTGAGAGTGAAAGAAGGTCATGATAAATAAAAGGGTTCTGTTAAAACTGATAAAAAGCACTCCCCTCCATTTCAAATATAATTCGTTTAAAACATATAGTGAAAATTAAGGAAGTCAAAAGTAAGGTACTTTGTTAGTCAAAATATCAATATTACTCCCATAAATACGACATTGTACCACTAATTCTAGTTAAGAGAGTAATATTGATAGTTTGACAAAAAAGAGTACCTTATTTTTTTTCTCGCTACATGTCCTAAATGACTTATATTATGGGATAGATGTAGTAATTTTTGTCTCAATTTCAATCTTTCTTTTTTTAATTCCTTGATATTCAACCTGAGTTGTGTATTATTTGTAGACCAAGTGCAAGAAGTACTGCAGATGGGAAAGAAGTATAATGATGAACTGAGACAAGGAGGTAAGGAAATTAAAAAGTTTCATTTGTATGTTTTCTTAAAAATGATTGAGCACCAACTTTAAGGCCCCCACCTCCCCTTCCTTAGCGAAGTTTTATGTTTTCTTGTTCATAAGGGTAGATGATACTGAATAATTAAATAGCACCAATTTGAAGAATTTCAAAGTTATATAAGGTTTATTTATTCCATGAATATTTCCAAGTGGTTTTCAGTTTGATTCTTTAAAATGATCTACTTATAGCCAGAGTTATAGTTGTAGTTGTAGCTGGACCAAAGTCACCTAACCTTATTACATCTTCGGACCCTCTTCTTGTTGTACCTTCTAAAACCTGTATACTCAGTGCACCATCCATTTCTTCCCATTCTTCAATAATAGTACTCGAAATGCTTCACCAAATATCTTCACTTTTGGTTCATATATTTAGACCCTTCAATGGTATGGGCATCTATTTGTGTGGCTCCAATACTTCTTGCCAAATCTCGAAAAGGACCGATGCCCTTTCTTTCCTTTTCATTTTTAGAAGAAAAAATAATAATAATAATTATCGTCGGGGGAGGCTACAAGTATTAAACTGTAGATGTATGGTTCTGAATGAAAAGTGCTACTATAATTGCGCTAACCTTCTTGACTAATTCCATTTTTGCTTAGCCAATACTATCTGTGATCAATCAGTATTACAAGTATTTTCATTTCTGATTGCCTTAAATATTCTTCTCTTAAATACAGTAGAAGGCTACAAGCTAACTTTCCAGTACTTTTGTGGTGATTATTACTGTACCAAAGTGCAGTCAATTGAATGGGTCACCCCCAGAGGCATTTGCTTGCCTGATTTCATTTTTTTTTTTTTTTTTGCCTTGGATAAGGAATGTCCACAGTAGAGACTAATCTCCTTTGGGTTATGAAAGGCTAAATGTAGGCTGCTACCAACTAGGTATGCTTCATTCTCGAGAGTTGAGGTTCGGACGGCTTTAAATCTTCTAATACATCTTCTAATGCACCAATGAAATTAAATGTTGAGCAATGTGATTAGGTTAGGAATTTACTTCAATCCAATGATGTTTCTATACGTGAAGCAATTTTATTGGTGTACTAAACAATATCTAGATTATTCGGAGTGGGGTTCAAACCCTCAACCACTTGTTTAAGGCATACCGAATTCTTTGTGCCACTTCTTGCAACATTAATCCTAATTATAGTCTTATTCATGTCTAGGGTTTATCATGTTTAATTTAGGTTATATGACTGAAAGTTACTATAATTAATCGAGTGTTGTAGAGAGTAAGAAGAAGATCTAAACTGTATTTAAAGGGAGAACTCTTACAGCTTGGTTTGGTTTAATTGTTAGGTTATAGCTACTTCTGTTTTGTTTAGTTTGCTTGGTTGTTCTTGCTTTCTTGGGTCAAATAGTAGCTTCTTTGCTTGAGAGAGAGGGAGTCTTCTTATTCATTCTTTTTAATAGTTTAGGATAAGTTTCAGCAAACAAAAATACGTCTTATATAGCTTAATAATTGAACATTTGCTCATAGGTATGGAGTCAGAAGACTCAAAAAATCGAGTATTTAACTTGTAATTCGAATTTAGAAATCTGTACAAGCCAACAGAGAACATGAAGCTATTGAGTTTCAAAGTCTTGGTATCACATAGAGCTGTCAAAATGGGCATATGCCCGCGGGCATGCTCGCCCCGTGAGCTTAAAGGGCGGGTATGGGGATATGAATTTCATGCCCATTTAAATGCGGATATTAATGGACATACCCGTTCGGGTAACGGGCAATGCGGGTATGGGCGGGTTGCAACCGGGCATGCCCGCTTTGTTTTCTTTCTTTTTTTTAAAAAAAAATTGGATATGGATTAATTTTCACAGTTGAGATTTGAGAGTCAAAAGCAGGAAAAAAAACCCTAAAAGCCCAAGATAAAAGTTGAGTCGTGCTATATATATTGGGCAAAGCCCCTTGAAGCCGTTCTATACTTCCATTACCCAAATATTAACGGTTTCATCTTTGAAGGTAACTAAATTATGTTCTAACTTATAATTTATCATTTACCATTTATAATGTTCTAAGTTCGAACTTCTCAAGTCGTGTGTGTTTTATAGGTAGAGTTGATGAGGAGGAATCAACATTATATAATGTGGATTCAAATAATACTTCTAGTGTTCAAGATCTAAATCAATAGATAGAGGATATTAAAAAAAACGTATCTATTTTTTGTTGTTTTGACTTCAGCAATATATTTATTAATTTTGGATAGTTGATCTTAAATTATTTTTGAAATTATGGACTTTGATTGTTTTTTTATAACTATTTTTGGATATTGTGGACTTTTATTTGATTGTTCTTGAACTATTTTGGATATTTATTTACCCTCTACAGGACTATAAACTGCAAGTGAATGAGAAATAATTACATTTTGTTGAATGTTTCGGATTTAATCTATTTTTTTTAAAAAACAAAATTAATAATAAGAGTCGCGAGCATGCCCATTTCCCACGGGCATTCGGCGGGCAGGTACGGGCATCCCTTTTGATGGCCCGTGAAAAAAGTGGGCATGTCCGTCCATCCTCATTTAAGACATGCCCATGACGGGGGCGGGGGGCATACCCGTTTTGACAGTACTATATCACATGTGATGTAATGAGAAAAAATACCACTTGATATGCAAGAAACTCATGTTATAAAAAGAAAACATTCAATTCTTAAAATATAGCTAAGGAAAAAACATATGTACAACAAAGTCTCTTTAACGTATTACAGCCCAGAAAAGGGGCTAGGAATCCTCTATCCCCATTCGGTGTCCTCTTCTGTATCCCCACGAATAGATATTTGTCACGTGTATATTTTTTCTCTGTGAATTCCACTATTTAGTCATAATTTTTTAATTAAAAATATAATACATGTTATTTTTTTATTGGTGGGACAGGAAAGATGACACATAACGGGATAGACGATGTTTTGCCCAGAAAAGGTCTAAGATCCAGGTTTTGCCAAGTAACTTGTTCAATCTCAACTAATGAAAGAAAAAAAGGTTTTGAAAAAAATGACAACACATCTGAGAAAATTCAAAGCAAATCTGAAAATTGGTAAATCTCGTCCAAATTTAGTGTTCACTTTCAATTTTATTTTTTTGAAATTTTTTTTATCTTAGTTTGATCAAAAATAAATATTCATTTTTTTTTAAAAATTGGTATATTTTCTCAGTAAACTTTAATAACTAACCTCATATATTTAAGGGACGCAAACTCTACTAATATTTAAAGATATTATGATAAATTTTCTCATAGTTGAATTATATACTCTTCTTAATTATTGTAAAAGTTAGTGGAAATTCAATTTAGTGGGATGGAATATTTTCTTTCCTTTTCCTCCCTCTTTTTTTTTCCCCACAAAACATACAAAGTGGAAAGGGGTACAAAGACACTTTAAAGTGAAAGCAAAGTAGTACACTGGTCCTCCTATCAGTGGTCCAAGAATACAATGTACGGATTCATAAATAGCAACATTTATAGATCCATGCAATTGATGGACCAATCTAAGTTAATTTCATGAGATCTTATGGTACCTATGAATATCAATTTTTAACCAAGTTCTAGTAGCAATATGTTAAAAAAAATTGGCATATTCGACCATCCACTTGTTCTTTTGCTTTAATCATAACTCAATACAGCTCAAATCATAACTCCGAGCTCTAGTGCAACTGATTAGAGTTGTCATATTTCTTACTGTTGATGAGGGTTCGATTCCCACAGCGGACATCGACTCTCGTAGAATTTTCCCGCGGTGTTAGGGCTCTGTGTATAAGACCAGTACGGGTCAGGCCCTCCCCCACCAACGATCACGTTACGAGCCAAACGCAGGCCAAATCCAGATTAGTCACCACGTTGTCGATGAACACTAGGTGCCCCTCGGAAAACTCCCTTTCAGAATTTATTTATTTTAAAATTGTCAGAAATCAACCTCTTACCTTATAAATTACTAGTAAGTTATTCAATTGTTATAGTATTACCTTTATGTAATACTCTTGGATGGTTTCGATTTTCTGAGAAACATTGGTCCCCTGTCAAAGTAAAGAGAACATTATTATCGTTAATATAAGACATACATATGGGAGGAGGACGACTTTACTTATATTAGGTTTCTTTAGGAATGATTTTGGAAGTCTCAATCGAAATGAGACCCCTTGAGTGAAAGTTTTTGTCAAAGAAGATGTGAGAAGTTTGTGTTTGGGTTAGTCAATCCGTCCAAATACATCACTATATAAGATGGATTGGAGAGGAATCGCTTCTTAGTAGGATTTCATAAAACTGAATTTTGGCAATAATCTATATGTGTTAATTATACAATGATTTAGTTAGCATAACAAAGTGTTGATTCAAAAAACAAATCTGAATTGAGTTATTTTTAACCTAATTAAACTAAGCTCGTGCAATGCACGGCGTAAATCAGGGACGAAGACAGAGGGGTTATAAAAATGCTACTAGATATAGTAAATTTTATATATAGTTTTCAATATTTTTATCAAATTCGCCCCCAACATTTTTTTGTAATTTTTATATGTAGTTCGACATACTGTTGCAGTTTTCGCTCTCAACACCAAATTCTTATCTTCGTTCCTGGCGTAAATGCTTTTTTTTGTGTGGTAAGAAACAGAAGCATCATATATATCATTAGGGGTGGAAATAAGCTGAGCTAGCTCACACTTATTTTGCCTACCTCATAGCTCATCTCATATTTGATGTGAGCTAATTTTCCCAACTCAAGCTCAACTCATCAGCAGCTCAGCTCATTTATCTACAAATATTTTAGAAAAAATACGGTGACTTATAATATGAGTTTAATACATAACTTATACAAAATAAATCAATAGATTTTATTAGCACAATGACATATAATATAAGTTTTATATCTCTAAACTAATTATAATATGTAAAGACTCCGGTAAAATAAAAAAAAAAAAAAAAAAAATTCTTAGCAAAAATAAAATTAAACCAATGTAAACCAATAAAAGTTTAGCTAACAAATATTCTAATCCTTATTATTAAATGAAAAAGTCTCAAAAGTCTTCTTATATAAGCAATTTGATTTTGTGGCATGTTTTTTTCACCTGAAAAGATAAAAATATAGTATTGTCATAAAAATAGTATTTTGTAAACTAATAATTAATTATCATCGATAATAAAAGACAAGTATATATATATATATATATATATATATATATATATATATATATATATATATATATATTGAAACTAACTCATTAGTCAAATGAATCGAACTATATATAGCTCAAGCTCGACTCGTATTTTTAGATGAGCCAAAAGTCTCAACTCATGTATCGCTCATTTAGCTCATGAGTTGAGCTCGTCGAGCCGAATATCGAATTGAATCGTAAGCTACTCACAGTTCCACCCCTATATATCATCCAAAACCAACACCAGAATCACTGTCCCTGGCGTAAATGCTAGTAGAGAAATAGTAAGAAGAATGAGAAGAAAAAGGTCGAAGAGTAGTAAATTACCCAAATTACCCCTCAGGTGTTGATTAAAAATTTGAAAATCAAAATTGACCTAATGTTTTGACTGGCACAGAATAAACGGAATGACCTATTCCAAAAAACGTAAATTATTTGGTACTCCAATTTCAATAATTAAAGATTTGTGATAATCAATTACAACATATTATGAGACTATATAAGCCTATTCGTAGAAAATTTAAGCCCAACCCAAAATGAAATAATACAGTTATCAAACCTTGGGCTTATATATGTCCTTTAGTCTTCAAAATAGTACATTAACCCAACAAAAGTAATGAAATGGGCTTCAACATTGGACCAATTAAAACCAACCATTCAAGTTGGGCTTCATTACCCACCCCCCAAATAAGCCCAATCGTAGCCCATCAAGATACTATCTATCTCCAGTTCAATTTAAGGGCAAGAAAAACAAAATTAAATGAAGAAGAAACCTTCTTCACAGTCCATGGCTAATTGGCAATGGAATCATCATCCTCACAAACTATGAATCCTAGTTTTTTCCTGAAAAAAAATTATGTCACTCCAAAAATTCCTCCAAAATCTCAGAACTATAAAAAGATGTAATTTTTTTCCAAACCCTTCTTCTTCTTTAAACCACCCCAAAGCCAAAATTGCAGAAACCATTATTTCAACAATTTTAATTACTTCTACTTGGCATCCAATTCCAAAAACCACTACTACTCTTTTATCGAATCTTACTCCAACCTTAATTAACCTTATTCTTTCCGACCCACATATTAAAACTCCCAAATGTCTTGATTTTTTCTATTTTCTTGTAAAGAATCAATCTTTGTTGTCTTTCCATCTTAATCTCGATACCCATTTGACCCTTGTGTGTAGACTTGTGAAATTCAGGAAATTCTTGGATGCTGAAAATCTTTTGGGCTCACTCTTGTTGATTCATGAAAATGAAAATTTCAGGTGCCCTTTTTCTGCTGTAACTTCATTCTTTGAGAATAATAATAATAATATTAATAATTCTGTTAAACCATTTGTTTCTGCTAAAGTTTTCAACTTGATGCTTAAGGTGTATTCAGATAATCAAGAATTTGATAAGGCTATGGAGGCTTTTGGTTATATGAAGAATAATGGGATTGAGATTAATGAGAGAACTTGTACTGTTTATTTGATTCAACTTATGAGATGTGATCAGTTGGAGTTAGGATTAGAATTATTTTATGAAATGCTCGAGTCGAATATTCAGGTTTCTGTGTTTTCTTTAACAGTTTTGGTTGATGGGTTGTGTAGGAGTGGAGAGATAGAGAGGAGTAGAGAATTGGTGGAAGAGGTAGTAGCTAAAGGATTGAAGCCTAATATTATTACTTGTAATACTTTGGTTGATGCGTGTGCTAAGAGATGGGATTTTGAAGAATTGGATAAGATATTGGCTTTCATGAGAAAGGAAGGGGTGGACTTCAGTGTTGAGACATATAGGTTTTTAATTGATGGATTTTCCAGTTCTGGAAAAATTGATGATGCCGAAAAAATGATTTTTGAGATGCTTGATAAGGGATTCAAAGTGCAGACTTATACGTACAACTTGGTTATGAACGGGTATTGTAGAATAGGAAATGTCGAACAAGCATTTTCATTGTTCTGTACTATGTGTACGAGAGATGTTTACCCTAACACTGATACATATTGTACTTTAGTCAGTAGCTTTTGTAGGGCTGGCCGAATGGAGACAGTGAAAGAACTTCTAGAAGAGATGCAGAGTGCAGGAATTGAAATTCCTTGTGGTATGTTTGATACTCTAATTGATGCATATTGCCGACAACGGATGGTAGATGAAGCCTTCTGTTTTCTTATCCTGATGCAGAAGAGAGGGTTTATTGCTGATTTTTCAGTTTATCAGATGGTAATCAATGGCTTATGCGAGTCGAATCAACCTGAAGAGTCAAAGTTGCTCTTGACCAATTTGGTTAAGAGAGGGATGGTAATTGAAGTGTCGAATTTCATTTCATTGATTGACTCATCAACAAGACTGACTGATCAAGCGGTTGAAAGCTCATTTTCTAGAGATAAAGAAGTTAAAATGACCTACACTTCTGATTTATATACTGATCTAATCAACATATTGAGACATGGAAGATGATGAAACTTCTAAGGTTGCAGTTGGAAAAGGTTTAATTCAACTATTCAAGGATAATTATGGAAATACAAATCTGTTTCGCTGGAAACCAGAAGACAACTTATTTTCTTTATTTTCTGATTGGATCGTGAAATTCCTGACTTGCATGAGTTCATCATTCATTTGGAAGAAGCTTTTTTGGCGATTCAGTTATTTCAACGTTGAGAAGAGAGTTTCCATGCTGACTTTAGTTTCCAATGGAAATGGATTTTCAAAGTTCCGTCAACTAAAATGGAGTGCCCGATGATTATAAGTTGTTCATTTCTGTGTAAGATTTTTCTCCACAAACTCTGAAGTGCTATAACTCGAATACTTGGTAAGAAATGCTGGAAAAAGGAGGCATTAAACAAGAAGCATGGATCCATATTTGGCTGCTGAAATTGGTTTGGCAATGAAATCTCTGGCTTTCAGGATTTTATGTATATTTTAGGCTTTTCAGACATGGAAAACCCGTTGGGACAAAAGAATATATTTCGAATGAGTCATTTGTCTGATAATCTTGAAGAATCTGAGTTCACTGTCTTCTGGTTTATAGAGTTTCATGTGCATCCTCTCAGGATCCATTTCTGGAAATGCAGCCTAGAAGGTATTCAGTCACTGAAATAATATTTATACTTTTCTCTAAAATGCACTTATCTTTACGCATCTTTTTCTTTTTCTGGGTACGAATTGCTTGTGTTATGTCATGGAAAGAGTTTATGTGTCCAAATACTATTGATCTACAATATAGTTGGCCTTTTGATGGTGAATCGATAAGTTCCTTTCTTTTGCATTCATGTTACTTGAGCTGAATGCTTGAAAACAATGTTGCTCTCTCTGTAGTACTGTTCGTGATATCAAAGGATGTTTAAGAATCTGCTAAGAAGCTAAATCTTATAGAAACATCCAGGGGCGATTGAAATTGTGGATCTTTGCACTCATTGCTTCATAATTTACCTTAGTGAAAACGACAATTCAAATAGGGGAGCTTTCTAACAAACTAAAAACTAAAAACTACTATTCAGTGTTTTATTAGGGTGAGAAATATGTCTTCCAGAGAACATCTAAATTAGCTCTGTCTGTCAAGTTTTTATACTGATTGTCACTCTTTATGATCCCTCTATCGATTCAGTTTCACGTCTTATTCTCCATGAGAGACAGAATGTCTTTGTTTGAAAACATCTGAACTAAGCTTGGACAGCTATCTCTTGATGTAATTTTTGGCCGTGAACGAGCTATACGTTTTCCTTTTTGGTCGTGTTGTGGTTGGTTACTCTTACCCAAAGAATATTTGGTCTTCTATAGTGCTGCTGTGCTTCGATAGACTATCAAATTGCACCTGCTGTGTTCTGTTGTGGTATGTTTACGTATTTTATGTACTTGGACGAAAACTGTTGTATTACAATTTGATGTTTGTGCACAAAGAACTTTTCTAATTGTTAAATCCTGTGACTAGAAATCATGCCTTGTTAAGAAGAAGAAAAAGGTTCATCTTTATGCAACAGAAAGAAGCAGTTCATAATACTGCAGGGACAAGGTTCTACTGTTGATTTGTTGGGATTAGGCTGTAAATTCTATGTTATGTATTTTCTCGTAAATAAATTTATTAGCTATAAATGCTCTTTCTTCTCTTCATATATTTCCTCACTAATGCTCACCAGTCATTTCTTGTGTCTTGATTCTATATGAGTTACGGGAAAATGTTTTAACACGTTTTTCCCTTCTTAGATTAACAGCGCCGGAGCAGGATTTGGCATCTGGAGAGAACAGCGAGGCAGGCAGAGACTTGGTCTCACATGTTGGCATGCTGCTAGTAGATAGAGATTTCTCTTCCCAATATTGGAAATGACTGGTTGAGGTATCAAATTCTACTGTGTATTCATTATTTAATCGGTTGATTTACAGCCTGTAGGTTCTTAGGGTATATCAGAGTTTATGCAAGAACTAGAAACCCAATATTTTTTTCCCTTTTGCATACTGGTTAATTTTGGGAGACAAATAGATAATTTTGATAGCCTAAAATATTATTATTCATTTAAAAAAGTCGATAATAAGCAGCAATTCTGTTAATCATCCCAAAATCCCACAAAACCAAACAAGGGAATTTTCCGTTTCCTAAGAATTTCATTTTTTTTCTGTTCTTCACTAAAATTATAGAATCAAACTGGCCTTATGAAAATTGAAAATTGACGACGCTTGGGAAAACGAACATGAATATAAGACTAAAGCCACAGTTTTGCAGTAAGAGACTGCAGTTAGACATGCTTTCAACGGGCGACGAAATTCAACATTTCTTCTTTACACATTTGTACATGACAATTAAAGAACACTACAAATGAAGAATATGATACGGTTATTGACTACAGCCAGAAAAAATAACTTGTTAAAACAAAAAATCGAACCTAAAGAACCAAAAAGCAGTAAAAACTGAACTCAAGAAATTAAGGCAATATTACCAAAATAGCTGACAGCTGACTATTTTCTAAAGACGAAAGCTCATTGCTCACCAGAAGGTGGGTTGCTCAACCAGAGAGAAGCAAAACTGAACTAGAAAGTCAGATGAAAGGCAATATCACCTCAACAGCTCACAATTTTTCAATGATGCATGCTCACTAAAAGGCGGGATGCTGCTCAAAGAACGTCTCTTCCTCATGGAAGCGGTTTTCCTTTCATTTTTCTCCTTGACAGAAGATTGTGATCGCCGCATCTTTTCCATCTTAGTTCTTGAGACGACATTGGCAATTTGTTTGGATTTCTCTCCATGCAGTTGATTTGCTGCTTTGGTTGATTGGTTTTCTAGATCGTGCAGATTACCCATGTCAAACTGTAGTTTATTTCTCATCACTACGCTATCAGATAGATAACCGTTTTCTTGTATGGCTAGATCATCAAACTCATCATCGGATTTGGAAGACCCCTCATCCACCGAACCTTCAATCTGAAAAAAACAATTATGTTAATACAATTCGACATATATCCATTAGCATTATTTTCATCAGGTGTCAAAGGCTCTGCTACTATGATGTTCAGAAATAGTTCAAGTCAATTACCACTCTTTATGACAAAGGTATTTTGCTGGAAAAGTAAATCCAGACAGGAGAAAAGATAATACCCTAAACAATGTGTGGCCATGAAAGAACTACAAGAATGGAGCATTTCTGAATAGACAGTAGCTAAGAAGAATCGCATGAAATTATGAAAAGATTAACACTTGTACCTCTTCGTGCATCTGTTTCTCAGCATCAGTGATGTCATCGTCACTGCCGGCGCAAGGTGATTCCTCAACCTCTTCATCACTACCATGCACAGATTCTTCCTCCATGCGCTGAAGGGGGGAAATTTAAACCAAACAAATATTAGGAAAAGCGAAGATTGATATAAGGGATAAAAAAAGAGGTTGGTATTTTATAACTATGACAGACCAAAGAAGAAATAGGATTCAAACTCAAGTTTTACGAGTGATTTGAAAAAAGAAAAAAAAACATATCTGCTAGAAAGACATCTTATCCTTTGATTGTAAAGGTCCATAAATTTTTCATATACACTAAACAATGTATACCTCCTTTGCAGGTCCCTCAGACATCCTTGGTGAACTGCAGCATGAAGAATAGTATCTACTACCATTGTCTGTCAATTCACCCCTTGTGTCATCAACACTGCTGGCGTGACTTGTCCCGCCGGTATCATTAGGCCAAGCACTGATACCAAAATGACCAAACTGCAGATTAACAGGCTCAGCCTTGCCAATCTGCAATGGTCCATACATTGGAGTTCCTATCCCGTTCTCCAAGGAACGACCTGAAATCGGGTTGCCATTAACGTCAATGGAGTTAACAGGCCAAGCCTTCGCAACAGAACCATCATCATTCAAAAGTGCCATCAAATGCCTAGAAGAACCTTTCCTTTGAATCAATTGAAACATTCCTTTAGAGCTCAAGGAATTGGCAGCACACTGATTCCTGTACTCTTCGTCAACTACAGCTACAGTATTAGTGATAGGATCATATAGGGCTTACTTGGATTGGGTTTGGTTTGGGTTTGGTTTGGGATTTGGTCTCAAACTTAGTCCCAAACCAGCTTTGGATTGAGTTTGGGTTTGGGTTTGGGCGGGAAAGGCTAAAAAATGGGCGGGAACAATTCAAATTCAAATTTTTTTTTGAAATAATCGTCCAAATTCAAATTATGACTTCACAAATTTAGAATTTGAACATTTCCCGCTAATTTAAGAGCTAAAAATTTTGAATTTAACAATTATTTGAAGAAAAAAATTTGAATTTGAATAGTTCCCGCCCTTTTTTTAGCCTTTCCCGCCCAAACCCAAACCCAAACCCAAACTCAAACCCAAACTCAATCCCAAACTAGTTTGGGACTAGGTTTGAGACCAAATCCCAAACCAAACCCAAACAAAACCCAATCCAAGCAAACCCATAGTTTATCTCCTGCCTCTCGTCTCCGAAGACAACTGAAAACTGTTGCATGAATAGCTGCCACACTTTTGTCAACATTTGTATTGTTTATCTTAGGCACCAAATGCTTTAGTGCTCGGTTGCATAGATATTCTTGAATTGTTCTAATGTTTCTTATATATTTAACATACTTGTTTTTAGCAGGGTCCAGTGTCATATATTTTGCACGTACTGCAAAACGCTCCAAATGTTTCTCTTCATTTGAGATGTAAATCATGAATGGTATGATCGAAGGGTGTTTTTTCATTAGACCCATCTGCATAACAAAACCAGATATTAGATAAGTTTGCAGAGACATCAAAAGGCATTCTGAAGAAAATCTCAAACACTTTAAAGCATGGAAATTATTTTTACCACAAAATTAAGGCTCAGGTGAACACCCTCAACTACTACTGATTCTTTCCGCTCTTCCCATGCAGTGATAAGGCGATCAAGGCTGTCAATCACCATCTCACTCTGAGCCTTGAATCCTTCAACTGCCATCTGCTTTGGACCAATCACATTACTACTGCCAGAATTTCCTTCTTGTGTAGATGTACCAATAACTAAATGATCAACCTCGTCGCTTTTCCCTAAAGCGTTTGATATTTTCGCTGATTTCTTCGCTTTTCTCTTTGCTTTTGCTTCTGCAACAGCAACTGGATCCAAATATTCTCCAGCATGGTATGTTGAAGCCCAGAGCAGGGGATTTTGCTTTTCATCTACAAAACTTCTCATCATATGCCTAATTGAGTCGGTAGATATCACAGTTGTGATACCTAACCTGCTAGCCTACAGATATGAACATTGTGGAACAAGTTACAATTCCCTTGAATCAGATGAACCATATATTCAAGGAAGCACATGGTGTCAATAGATACAGAAATATCAACACGCTTCAGTGCCCAGATCAAGAAGTAAAGAAATATTAATAACTATAACTAGTAATCTCATTGTTCAGATATTAATTTCAAACCCCGCCAACCTAGCAAGATAACTTTACTAGCACCCTGGGATGGCATTAATTTATGGTAACTAAAAAGGATAAGGACTATTACAATATAGGACATACTAAAACATGATTTAATTGCCAATGAAATCAATACTAAATAGAGAACTCAGCAGCATTAACTATCCACTAGTTGAATCATTTTACTGACTGATAAATACCTACAAAATTAGTTCCGTGTATGCAGGGATATCCCGACATCATATGCAGATAACAAGGGAGGATAGAGCTAGCAAAGAATACCAGTAAAGCAGACAGTGTAGATTTGCCACAGCCACTAGTGCCACACAATAGCACTGTAATGGATTCCCTTCTTTCTCGAAGTCTGTTACAGGAAAACCAGATGCTAAGTCATCAAACAGAGATATAAAATGTGAAATCAGATCAAAACGTTCTTACAGAGCACAGAATTCCAGATACTAGGCAACAATAACTTATAGAAGTCTGTTGCTAAATTCCTCCTTCAAAATGTCCTCAAATGTATTAATCGTGCTACAGATTCTTTAAACGTTAAATCTTAGGGGAATTTTTGAATTACAATGGGGAGGTATAAGCAAAATGTTCAAAATCCGCCAACAACCGAGATGTGGGGCCAAAGCTGTGTTCTGGTTACTGTTGTATCGTTAAAGATGTGGGGCCAAAGATGTGGGGCCAAAGCTGTGTTCTTGGCAGATATCAGACATCATATATTACAATAACCAGAACCATCAAGATACGAATGCCTGGACAGATATCATACATTCCAATCACCAGAACCATCAAGATAGGAGTACTAAAACTGTACTGAAAGATGATGGGAAAAAAGAAGAAAAAAAATAAGTTATAAACAAGCTTCAATAAATGGTTTACAGGACCACCTATACCTAAATAGACCATTACAGAAATGTTCTACAAAATTATACATTTTCTTTTTTGTTATATGAGACTTCATCTCGTTATAGTATAAAACTTGAACATGTACCAAAATCAAGGAAACATTTTCAGATCTATAACTCATTAATCTGAAATCCAACTTTTCACAATAGCCAATATGAGAAATAAAAGCTTCAAGGAAGAACATAAATGATATATCAATAAGAACAAAGAGCTTGCAAAATAAGAGCTCCCTCTAAGGAGCCCAACTAATCTGCTTGATATTCAGACATTCAATTGGCATAAGTATTATAATTGTCCATAAAGTGGTAAATGTACCTGCAAGCTAAAAGCCAAATCAGCCCTCTGGTTCGGACCCACATACTTATACTCAGCGAGGGCACCAGAGACTACATCTAAAAAAGTCGCTCTATCAACAACTGCAGTTGTGCGCCTTTTGTATGATTCGAAAGGCTGGGACTTATTTATATCACCCTCAAGAACAACATGGGTAACTCCACTTATTTTATCCAAGTCCGGATAACTTAAAAGACTATCCTCTTTGTGAGGATATACCTTGGAATCATCCAACCCTGACATCTCCACACCAGATGCAATAGAATTCTTCCCCGGATGCTCACTTCTCATCATTTCAAATACCCGCCGGCTAATCTGATAAATAAAGGGAAAGTTCAGATAAAGGAAGAAAATATGAAGAATGTATGATCAATTTACAGAAGAGGTAACTATGGCATTGACATCTTATATTGGCAGTCCAATGCCTGTTTTGCATTACAGGAGGCTAGAGGTTCAAACTCTAATTCCCCCTTCATCTGCTTCTCCTTGGGAACCAAATATCATAGTTGAAAAGTAAACTAAAGAGTAATTCCTTTAGTTTCTTTTCACATTCCATCCGTTCAAAATTGAACTTTGAACAATCGTAGCTCCATCAATCAAACAGGTGCACATTGTGCATCAGAAAATGATGAGGAAAGATAAGGATAAGGTAGAGAATAAACAGCAAAGAGACAATAGAACATGCACGTACTTGGCAGATAAATTTGAGTGTCATATTTCACTATTAAGAACGTAGAGGACATCAAAGTGGATGGATTGCAAAACTATTGAACTAAATAAAATTTCCTGACTATATATTCAAAAGATGGGGTAACAGGTTAGATCATTGAGAAAAGTGGAACATAACTGCCATCCGAGAACAATAGGTTAGACCAAAGTCATATATAATTGACACAGATTTTATTCCTATTAGAGATGCCGAACATCAAGGGAAGCTTCAAGTTAAATAAATGCCAAATTGGGACTTTTAAATGAACTTCATCATATCTTATTACCAATAACAGGCCAGAAACAATTTGTCACAATCGTCGCCGGATAAGCCACACAGAACATCAATCTAAATGGGAAATGCAGGACGTAAGATAAAAGAGTTGATACAAATTTCCCATTTCATGATTACGTCTGTTCAGAGAAAGACAATACATTACATGTGTTTACGGATGATTACATAAAGAAAGTGCACCGAACAAGTATTGATTCATCAATATTCGAAGAACACGTGTAGAGAGAAATGAAGCTAGAGTATCTTTCTGTGAGCATCCACCTCTAAACACAGAGTCTCTATTTTTTTTCTAAAGACAATAAAATTACCTGTGTGCATCACTGCAATGAGAAATAAAAACAAGAAAGACAAGGTTACCAAAAAAATTTAAAAATAAATAAATAAATCCTATACTTTCTGAATAGTATAAATCTCAAATATCAAAATAAAGTAAAAAAAAAAATTAATTAATAAAACCAGCGGCGGATGTAACGTATTGGTAGCGGAGTCACATGGTCAGTGAAAAAAATTAAATTAGTAAACTATTTATAAGTGACCCTACCCATATATTAATGAATCGCCGTTGTTCTCAGGTTATGGATCCGCAATAAAACATAACAAAAGAAGAAAAGAGAGTACAGATCAAACCTTGAAAGCATGTCGAGGTTTGCAACCAATAAGCTGCAGAGTACTCTGCAAAACAGAACGCGTGTACCGAAACGAATGTTTGCCATCCCTTTTCCTCTTCTCCAGAGACGATTCCTCATGTACTCCGCCGTCCACAACCACAATATACAACACCTTTGTCACCTCCATCGCCGCCATTCTTCCAAATTCCAATAATCTCTGCATCATAAAAAATTCCACATACAAAAAAAAACCAAACAATTATGTAAATTAACAAAATTAATGAATCCTTGGACAGTAACAAAACAATAAATCAAACAACATAATGCCGGTAAATTATCATCGGAAATCAAACAACCTGTCCGGAAATACTTTAACAGAAAAACCTTGTCGGATCGGTCAGGGTTTATAAAACGGGGAGATTGAGAATAAAGAGGAAATAAGAGGAAAAATTCCATTTGAAGCGCGATCTCGCCATTGTTTTCTCTTGGGAGCTTCCACGCATCAGAGCTTGGGAGCTTCCACGAGTCTTTCACAAACAATATACAACAGACACGCACTTTCTCTCACTAAAACCCGCGTTTTCTCTCTCTTGACTTGACTCCGTTTTGTTCTTGACTGTTTGCGTGAATTGACGGATTTAGGCATCCAATATTTATAGGGAGTTGTTTTGGTGGGCCGCCCTTGAATTGGTAATGTTTTTAAAAAAAAATTTGATTAATTTGTAGTGCATATTGTGCTTTCTTGCAAACCTCATTTCGCCTAAAAACAAAATTCTTGGTCCGTGAACATTTTTATTACGGACTTTTTATTCATATAATTTAATTAAAATATATAAATTTAGAGATGGATCGATAAAATTTGAGTGTAAATATATATAATTAGAAATATTATAGAGAACTTCATGTCTTTTAAGGACAATTAGGATCTTTTGTATTCTATGCCACTTTTTAAAACTTTCATTTATATATTTATATAAACAAAAAAATAAACAGCTTTAAATGTAAACCAGATATGATTATAATGTGAACAAAATGTAACTAGGAGTGTTGTAGAAGATGGCACAAAGAAATAGATGTACCTTTAGGGCTAATGTGTAAACTTAATCTCAACTTTCATTTGTGTTTCTTTTTAATTGAAACTGAATCTCAACTTGTATATAATTTTTATTTTCTTATAATTTCAGATTTTTCTTTGATTGTAATGGCCTCGGCTACATTGTGATTAATGGAAAAAAAATTTATTCATCAAAAAAAATCTCAACTTGAATTATATACTCTCTTTTTCTTTTCTTTTTTGAGAAACTTGAACTACATAATTACCACATAAATCTTTACATATCTTCTATCAAAAATCACCTCTCAACCTTTGATCATGTCTCTATCCAAAAATCTTCAATTTCAGTCAAATGTCTTCTATTATACTCCCTCCATTCCTCAATATAGGTCGTTTAGAACACTTTAAAAAAATTAAGGAACTCAAACAAACGATAATCTTTCCACCACAATTCCAAAAATACCCTTTCCTTCTCCCTCCCTTTCATTTTTACAATAAAAGATATATTGAGGGTATAATTGGAATAAATTATTGACACATAATAAAAGACATGTAAATGACAATTAATTTGGATATATATGTATCTCCTAAATGACAAATAAATGGGGATGGAGGGAGTAAATAAGTTGTCTTCTTCTTCCTTTTTCTTTATTCTTTTAAAAAAAATTAAAAAAATGAATTTAGATTCTGAAAGATTTGAGCGTTGGCAGTGGGCTTTATCAGTCCGGCTCCTATGTGGAATAGGGAAAAATTCGCACGTGCGTAACAATCTTAGCCGTCGGATAATAGTTTGAACGGCTCAGATCTGGAGAGAGAGAAAGTTGCGATTAACTTAAAAAATAAAAAATAAAAAACTTTTTCTCTCAACTTTCTCTCTCCAGATCTGGAAAGAGGAAAGTTGCGGCTAACTTAAAAAATAATAATAATAAAAACTTTTCTCTCTCCAGATCTGAGCCGTTAAAAAATCTCATTCGACTGCTGGGATGGTGTCCCGCACGTCCCGCACCAAAGCTGTCCTGCATAGGAGCCGGGAGCGGGCTTTATTATTACAAATAGCAGCCAGAATCGATTCCTTAGTTGCATCGAAAAGCAATGACAGTATATAAATTCTAAGGAATACAAATAATGAAAGACTTTGGAGAAAAATGCTCGGTGATGGTCTGATTCTCCGGTGCTCTTTTTGTTCTACAAATCATTTTCAAACCCCAACCAATTTAGTGGAAAATTATGCCAACAAGTGAGTTCGTTCGACGGTTGAAATTTATTTTACAAATAAATATATAAATAATTCTGAACAAATTTCCGCATAAGAATCATATTTCTCCAATGGAAAACACCAAAATGAGAAACGGATCCTTCTCTTTTTTGTTCTATTATATCCGTCGGCCCCCGAAATTTTTAAAAATACTACTATTTATCGAAATTTTATATGTATTTTAAAAAAATTTAGAAAATTTTATCAATTTTGTCCCCTAAGAATTTTTTTTTTCCGTTTTTGTCACTCGAGCTCTGTAATTCTACATACTGCTGCAGTTTCGCTCCCCCCAACACTAAATTCCTAGCTTCGTCTATGCTAATGTTGGTGGAATATCAATATAAAGCGAGCCTTCTTCAAGGCCCCAGTTTAATAGAGCTTTTATATAAGAGTTCTTTCAGACTTGGGACCTTCGGAGAAAAAAAAACTCACAAGTCACAACATCTCGATGTTTCACTAACATTTGATGTTGACATTCTCAAGTAGGTAACTCATTGGTGGAACTCCAACAAATTTTAAAATTAATTCTTTGTAGAAGTACAAACTCATTAAATATGTCACTATATACATATTAAAAATGGATAATGCTTTATGGCTAATCAAAATTGGCTAAAACTTCAAATTAAACATTATTCACCTCCTGTTGGCATAATAAATTCAACCAATTATTTACAATTTTATCATCAATTTAGCCAATTAATTAGGTAAGTCTTAATCATCTAGCATCACTCCATTAAAAATAAGGTGTGGTTCCTTAGTAAGAAGATTGGGCTTGAAACATCTAGGATCAAATATGAAACCCGTTCACAAACGTGGTCCAGTTAGGTTATTGAAGCCCAAACTTAACATGGACCAAACCATAATATAAAGTAGTAAACATTTTCATTTTCATTTTAGGAGGCAAAACAATTATTTTTGTAGAGAGGGCTGAGGGGTTATTCCGGAAGAAAAACCTGCCTTGCACTCTACCTGTTCGATGAATTGCTTCAGAACAATGCTCAAGAAGCATCATGCTTTGAGTTCCATATCCTCCTTCGCCTTCCTGCATTCTTCATCATCAGCCGCCAACACCCTAGAAAAAGGGCACATCTTGAGACTAGCTAGAACATTTTCAGAGCCCAATGTAGTGGACTACTCTAAGCTCACATTAGACTCCAATCCTCTACATTTTGATTCTAAATGTGCCAAAGATGCTGGTTTCAATGACATATTAGTTCCTGGAAATCTTGTTGCTTCCTTGTTTCCTAGAGTCATTGCTTCTCATTTAGTAAGTTCTTTCCTTCTCGTACTTGTTCTTTACTTCAGTGTCCTCGTTCTCTTATTCGGGTTCTTTGTGGTGTGATAATGTAGCCAGGAGCTGTTTATGTTTCATAAACTTTGCATTTCAAAATCCCGGCTTATATAGGAGAAGAGATCAATGCTGAAATTCAAGCAACCATGATTAGGGAGATGAGAAACAAGTACTACATGTAAGCTCTCTTTGCTCTCTCACTTTATCGGCTTTTGCAGGATTGCAATGAAACAGTAATTTTTATAACCATTTTTCCTTACTTCTCGCCAATTGCAGAGGGCAACACTCTTGTCATTGATGGCGAGGCCACTGCAATTTTGCCATCCCCAACAATGGTACCTAAGTAGACAACTAAGAGAAGCAACGGTCTTGATTTCCCTCTAGCGTGCCCAATTCCTAGATGAATGAAAATCTTATTTTTCAAAAGTTAAATAAAAATCACAGGTTGAGATTGTGTGAGTATGGTATGGACAAACGTCCATAACTAGATCGAAATGAAGTTCAAGTAAGCAATAAACAATGATAAAACGTCATAGCTAACAATATTTCCTCTGTTCGCTTACACCTCCGGTCCAAGATAAAGATAGCATTGTAAAACCTACGTGGGGCTAGCACTGTTGACAATCCTAACTGCACTTTAGTCCAGGTAATAGTCCTAAAAAAGGCACTCAACAATCAAAATTTTCAAGATTCCTACTTCTAGGATTACACTGCAAGGCCTTGTTGGGGAGCAGCAGCAGCTGTTCTCGGTTTAGCCTTCTCCACGACGATGGCTTGTGTGGTAAGGACCATCCCTGCTACCGAGGCTGAATTTTGCAACGCGCATCTTGTAACCTTTGCTGGGTCAATTACACCGGACTCTACCAAGTTCTCATACTTGTCTGTCATTGCATTGTAGCCAATCTCCCATTCACTGTCCTTTAGCTTCTCAACGACCACCTCGCCCTCGATTCCAGCGTTCTGTGCTATCAAAGAAGCAGGTGCCACAAGTGCCTGCGAACATTGATTTAAAGGGTAGTAAAATATAAACAGGAGAAAATTGATTCAATAATATAAACTACCCCATTCAATCAAGCACATTACTGAGAGATTCAAAATTTTCCTTTATTAAACTACCGTAGTACATCCCCAGAGAAATTTAGTTACAGGTATCATGCTTTTGTACCTTTTGCACAATATCAGCACCTAATCGCTCGTCTGCATCTTCGAGCTTATCCTTGATTGCTGGAACATAAGCTGAAAGATGAACTAATGCTGCACCACCACCAGGCACAATTCCCTCCTCGATGGCAGCAAATGTAGCATTCTTTGCATCTTCAATCCGAAGTTTACGGTCCTCAAGCTCAGTTTCTGTTGCAGCACCAACCTTTATAACTGCAACTCCCCCAGACAACTTGGCAATCCTCTCAGCAAGTTTTTCTGAGTCATACACAGAATCTGTTTCAGACAACTCCTTTTTCAATTGTGCAATCCTAGCCTGTAACTCATCTTTTGAAGCAGCATCAGCAATGATGGTTGTTGAATCCTTGGTGATGGTAACCTTCCTTGCAATGCCCAATTGCTCAACTGATGTATTCTCAACTAACAGACCCAAGTCGCTAGCTTGGTACTCGGCTCCTGAATGAAATTAAAAGCCAAAATTACAAAAATCAGATACTCTCACCGACAAATTCAGAATGACTCTTTCAGTACAGTTTTCACTTCAGTCAACAAAAGGAAATATAGGTTTAGGTTCGACACCCCCCCCTCCCCTCCCAAAATAAAAAAAAAAAAAAAAAAAGAACCCAAAAAACTAACCAGAAACTTGTTTAGACTTTCTCACTCGCTCAAAACGACAATGGAAAAACAACTAACAAATTGAATAAAACTACCCTTATTTACCCACCCAAAAGATGGAAAATAAACAAGCAGGAAAAGCCATTTTACCGGTCAGAATGGCAATATCTTGAAGAATGGCCTTCCTTCTCTCACCGAATCCAGGAGCTTTGATGGCAGCAACATTAATGATACCTCGCAACTTGTTTACAACAAGAGTAGCCAGAGCTTCTCCAGTGACATCTTCAGCGATAATGACAAGTGGAGCTCTAACCTGTGTTGTTTTCTCCAACAATGGGATTATGTCCTTAATAGCTGAGATCTTCTGGTCCGTGATCAACACTCTTGCATTTTCAAACTCAACAATCAATTTTTCGGGGTTGGTAACAAATTGTGGAGATATATAGCCTCTATCAATCTACATGGTGAGAGAAAAAAAAAGCAAACTGGTTCAATTTATGATTCGGAATTGTATGCGACAATATAAAAAAAGGAGAGAAGATATTCTTCCTATAACTCAAGCTATACACACACCTCCATTCCCTCCTCAACATCAACAGTGGTCTCAAAGGAAGATGACGACTCAATGGACAAAACTCCATCAGGTCCAACCTTGTCAATTGCATCAGCAATCATGGTTCCAATGGTCTCATCATTTCCAGCGGAGATAGTAGCAATGGCTGCAGCAAGATCAAAAGATTGTCAGTCTATGGAACGGCAACAAAATTAAATTACAGTTAGCATGTCACGTAAACACCATTTCTAAGGAATATACCTTTAATGTCATTGCGACCTTTAACAGGCCTAGCCTTCTTTTCAAGCTCATCAACTAGGCCTTGTACAGTTTTATCAATACCCTTCTTAATAGAAACTGGATTGGCACCAGAGGTAACACTCAAAAGACCAAGCTTAATAATTTCACGAGCGATAACTGATGCTGTGGTTGTGCCATCACCGGCAGAATCATTGGTCTTGCTGGCAACCTTTATCATACAGTTTAAACATAGTGAGAAATGCTAGAATTTAAGGTTTCTTTAAAAAAAACAAAAATTACTTTATTCCATATCACCCACCTCCCTAATTAAAGCTGCACCGGCATTTTCCATTGCATCAGGCAACTCAATAGCTCTTGCAATAGTTACACCATCATTAACCACCTTGGGAGTTCCAAATTCATCCAACACAACATTCCTCCCTATGCAATTAAGCATCCATTATATCCAATTGTATATAATAAAGAAAGTTACAAAAGCTACAAGCTTCATAATCTCAACATTTTACCGTACAAACAAAATAGTTGTGAAATGATACTGCGCGGGAAATTTATCCAACCATAACCTCTATACCATCACTGCTTTGGCTTTCACTCAAGAACTCAACCAATTACGGGTAAATATTACTCTACACAACCCAAATTGAATAGGAAATTGAGCATTCAATTTGCGACAGTAAATTTCTTCCTCAATTAAACACCTTTCTAACAGCTAAATTCATAAAAAAAACCATCATTTTTAGTAGCATATATATATATAGAATGATTCACAATATCATATTTTCCACCAAGTATTCCAAAGAAAAGAATAATTTTTTAATTAATTGCAAGGATAAGAGTTCAAAATCATTTTTTTAAAATGTTCATTCATACCCCTGGGACCAAGAGTAAGACCAACAGCATCAGCAAGCTTATCAATACCAGCCTGAAGGGCAGTTCTGGAATGTTGGTCAAATGCAATATCCTTAGCAGCAGCCTTCACAACAAACCTAGTGTTTGTTGTTGTGGGTTTATAGTTAAACTTCTGTCCACCCTGTAATTGGTTGACCCTTCTACTACTCCTCAAACCCACCTACAAAAACGATAAAGATAACCCAGTAAATAAAAACACAAGAAAAATTAAGCAATTTATCATGAAATGAAACAAAACCAAGAAAACCCCATATCAAGAAATTCACCAAATGAATGAAGTAACTTACTTGTTTGTTGGGGGAAGATAGGATTGAGGCAGTTGAAATTGCATTGGCTGATGCCATTGAAGGTGAAAAAGATTCGGGAATGGGAGAGTGTGGATAAGGGGAGGATATAGTTTGGGGGTTATTTTGTTGGTGAATACAATATAAGAATTAGGGCTTATTATGGTGGTTATCCTGGATTTGGTAGTATTATTATTACAATAATGATTGTTGGATCAAAAAACTTGGATCAAATTTGGATCAAAGAGTATAAAATGTAAATGATTGTTAGAATTTAATGTGACATTATGCCTTCTTGATCCAAATTTGATCCCAACTTTTTGATCCAATAATCACTACCCTTATTATTATAGAGAGTGAGGAGTTTCGAGAATATTCATTTTTCTTTTTAGTTCGAGAACCATTGAGACTCACTCCGGCTACAGAAAAAGTTCCGCACCATACGGAACAATTTGGGCTGTAAGATGATAGCTTTGAACGGTTCAGATTTGGAGAGAGTCAAAATTTTATTTTTTTATTTTTTTAAGTCCAGCCGCAACTTTTCTCTCTCCAAATCTGGACCGTTAAAATATCATCTGACGGCCCAGATTATTCAGCACGATGCAGAATTTTTCCTGTTCCGCATAGGAGCCGGACTGGTTGAGACTTACTACTTCCGTCCCAACATATTTGCTATTGAGATTAAGGAAATAATTGAAAAACAATTAATATTATTAAAAAAAAATTTAAAAAATCTCTCAATTAATGACCGAAAAATTATTATTAGTGGTTAATTGAGTAATAAATTAAGAATAAGACTGAAAAAATAATAATAATAATACACTAAGTTCTAAAACGTGGCAAATAAGTTGGGATACGTCAATAAGTAAAACGTTGTAAATAATTTGGGATAGATGTATTACGAAAAAAAGATGTAACGCTAACTCTATGGGCTTTCACTTCTCCATTTTTAGAGTTAATAATGATTTAAATCGCAAAATATGTTTAACTATGTTTGTGCCTACTTAGATGTTAGGATGAACCGACCATTGATAAAAATCGAACCACCAATCTCTAAGAAACGATAAAGCTTGTAAGTTGAATTATGTCTCACAACAGTTGAGACTTATGAGACCTTGGTCAAAAGCATTTTTGGGTTTAATATGGGAAAATAATTTTGATGAATCTATAAAAAAAATTATTTTGTAAATTTCCTTTTTCAGGATAGGCCTCTTCAAAGTAAAAAGATTAACAGGATTATTCCCATATTAAACACAAAAATGCTTTCGACCAAATTTTTTTTTTTTAATCCCTGTGTTAGTTTTCAACTTTTAATATATACTGGGTGGCTACCCTGATGAGCGAAATATTCGAGTCGGCATTGTGCATTTTGAATTCATTTTTGTAAAAATATTTTATTGAGATTCAAAATACATAAGAACAAGGCAATCAAACTCGAGTTTTTATGTAAGATCGGAAGGGTGTAGAAGAATCGTAAAATCGTAACTCGGATCGTAAATCCTACTTAATTTAAAAAATTTTAATTAATTCAGTACTCTCCTAATTCTTCTTGATGAAATCTGAAATTTTCCAGAATTTTATGATATTTTCTAGTATTAAAAAAATATTCGTCACCTGAAAGAGCCATAGGAAAGCGATATTATATTTCGTGTCTCAGAATTATGAAACTTAATTTCTACTATAAAAAAATTTACTTGAAAAAATAGAAACAAAAATCTACTCGGGCCTCGTTGGAGCAATCTAAATTAAATAACATTGATTATTTGACGAAATAACTTAATTTATCAAATTACAGTTTAGTGTTTCGAATTACCTTTTCGTTGTTCTAGGCGATGACATAGGAAGAGCTCGGAGACAAAACAAAATAGAGGGAAAAAAAGAAATTGGTCGGCGGTTGAAAATTGGTGAGGCTTGAGAAGATTGAATAAGCCAAGGGGATTGAACAGATTTTTTTTTTTTTTTTTTATTATCTAAAATCAATTTTTTTTTTAAAACATTCGGCTCGGGTTGAGCTAAAATTCGACCTGGAAGAGAAAATAGCTAACTCGTAGGATCGTACGATCCTATGTTCCCGAGTCCGATCCCACGAGTTTATTTCGATCCTACATGATTACCGATCCTACGTAGGATCTAACACATAAGGTCCCTTAAAACTCGTAGAATCGTACGATACTACGAGTCAACTCGCAAGTTTGACACCTTGCATAAGAATGTGTCAACATAGGTGCCGATTCCCAGTTATTTAACTATCAGATAATCGGTTTCTTGATGAGATGGGAACATGCCCGGCTACATGGAGGGTTAAAGTGCCTACGGAACAAGTCCTTCGAAAATCGACAACACCAATTTTGTATTACATATATATATATATATGTGTGTGTGTGTGTTTTCTTGAAGAAATTTGATTTCTTTTTAGTTCAAAAGTTATTATTATCTAATATAATATTAATCTATTAAAACCTAAATCAAATAGATGATAAAAAATCATAACTAATTTTGTTTGCTTCGATTTTGAAAATTCGAAAAGAGTAATATATTTTGACACTTTTTATAATCTATATTTTAAAAAAATTAGGAGCCTATTTTTTATAACTAGTAAAGGGACTCAATATTGTTTGAGACGGGCCTGGATGGGAAACCCATAACTTAGAGACAACATTATAAGCAAGTATATGAACGAAGAACATCCCCTCTACAGAAATTCTTACAACTTCGGAATATTCTAAGTTAAATAATAGTACTTGAATTGCAAAATTGATGCACCAAGGACCCAGCTCAGGGTGAGTTTTGCTGTTCCTAAAATCTGCATGAGAGAAAACACAAACAATGAGGGGAACATATTCTTTAGTTTAGCATGACATGCCAAACTAGAAGGCGAACGAAAATATTCTTAATGAGTTGTATTATACTCCCTCCATTCCCATTTAATTGTCGTCGCTTAGGAGATTTAGCCTCTTTTATTAGTTGTCAATAATTTATTCCAATTATACCCTTAATATTTCTTTTATTTGTCGCCTCTGCTATTCTTATTTTTTCCAATCTTTTCTTATGCTGTAGAAGTGAGAGTGGGGTAATATTGAAACTTTCGATAAAAATGATAAGTTCCTTAATTTTCTAAAATTGTCTAAAAAGTCTTATATTTAGGAATGGAGGGAGTACCTTTCTGTCAATTACAATCATCTAGTGATTCAAACTGGTCATCTAGCGGGATTGATCGTCTTTTCTTCTTTTTGGTTTCAGATGAAGGCATATCTGAATCACAAATTTAACAGTTTTTGGCACAGAAATAATTCAGCTAAAATTCGCAAAATTTCCCACTCCTAACCCAAAGGAATAAGACCACTGATGAACTAACTCAGAAATATTAGAACACTCAAATGAGTACTCCTATAAGTGATACAAACAAAAACTGAATGTTTTTAAGAGGAAAAGTAAGACATATACCTCCTTCGGGATATATTGAGTTGTAGTGTACCTCAGCCCAGAAGCTTAAGAAAATAACTGCACAGAGAAACTTGAACTTTTAAATTTAGACAAATAACACAAGTATCAAGAAATATCATGGCGTGTAATGTAATTCCTTCCGTGAATATGGTTAGTTTGAAAATTTGTCTTTAAATTTTATTTGAATTAAAGAGAGAGGACATGATGGGAAAGAAATCAACTGTATGCATCAAGTCCAGAGTTTAAACGATCCCTCATATTCGTGCGAATTTTATCAACACCATTATGAAGTAAAAGATATTGCACAGTAACACCATTAACTTGCTAGCCGTGTGCATAGAATACTAAAACCATCTACTTCTGTAATCAGGAATATCGTATGCTGTACCTCGTTCAGACTTTTGAATGTTTGGTAGTATCTCAATGTAACAGGTATCCTTGAATGACGTTATGACTAATATTTTTACACCATACTGCACCAAATAATAAAACTGGATCAGTCTGTATGAGATTATTGTCAACTTGTCAGATTATTGAAATATATCGATGCTCCGGCTTAGTCGTTAATTGGTTTATTTCAAGTATGCACGAGTTTAGGCAAGATCATTCCTAAAGGGAGTGAACAAAAGGGTATATACGACCACGGAACATTACCAAACCACTCTCTAGGAAATCACCGTTCAGAGGAAAGGGGAGGGGAATAATGGAACTATCAATATATGTAACTAAGAACTAAGCGTTAAAGGCGACAAAAAATGACTCGGCACGATAAGACCGGGCCAACACGATTTGCCACCTCTACTATGCGTGCAACACTATTCAAACTAGCAAGACCTTCATAGTAGCAAAAGGAAAATAAGTCTCAATAGAACATTTATAAGCATCAACATAGAAGAAAGTCAAAGAAGTAACTATACCGAATCTGCAGCAGCTTGCAAAGTTACATGATCACCCCATTCGCCGTTCCTGATATTCATCCAAAATAGTTTCACAAGTTTATGGTAAAACTCTATACAACAATATAAATCTTCAAATAACAAAGATTAGAAGAGTACTTGCATATCTTCACCAAATAATCATCATAAGCCATGGGAACGTATCCCTCGTACATCTCTGGGTTTGACATAAGCTGATAATCCGAGGCCCAAAAATTAATAAACAAATTAACCTATCTGTTGCATAAATCAGAAGGAACTTGCTTGATGAACTTAATTTAATATTGCCTACCTGATCCACAATTTGCTGTCTCACAAATTCATGATGCTCAGGAGTTCTATAAAACTGATCCGACAGAGCCCGAAACTAAGAAAAAAACCACAACGACCAAGCCAAAATAAACATTACTGAAAATTGTTACGAAAAAAAAAAAATCGCTTGCAATGCGGGAAATGTCTTTCAAACGTTTCAGGGTAAAGCATGTACGTAAAAGCCGCACATACAAGGTTTAGTATGAGCTAACAACAAAAAGAAAAGCCAAAATCATGATCTCACATGCAATACGAGCATGGTTAGAAGTGCATCAGATTGAACCAAAACTACTTGTGTCTCAATTACCAGCAAAAAGTTCTTTCAAAAGTGATTGACCACATATTAAGGACCTCATCTTTTTACCTAAATTTTGCTCCAAATTCAAACAGCACGTCTAGACAAAGCTCATACTAGGAGGTTTCTGAAAACAATCTATGTCTTAGACTAAAGTTAGAATAATCAACGATTTGTTTCAGCAAAAATAAAGAATTCTTTTCTTGACAGACCTAAAAATGTTTTAAGGTTTTGTTTGGTATGCGAAGGGGAGGGGGAAGGGAAGGGGGAGGGGAGTGACACCATTTACTTCTTCTAGGGGAAGTAAATGCATTTACCCCATTTTTGTTTGGTATGAGGGGAGGGGAAGTAAATCACAAGTAATTTTTACCATCAATTTAAATTATTTATTTTAATAAAATGATCATTATACCTTTAAAAAAAAATTAAAGTAAGGAATTAGAATAAAGTAGAAATGACTTGAATGTCTTTTACATCACAAATACTTCCCAACCCCTCCAATCTCCGAGGGGTTGATTTGCTTACGTGAAGGTGGACCTCTCCCCGTCCACATTTACTTCACATCCCCCGCTCAAATACCTCCCCATTTGTTTCCCTTCCTCCTCCTCCTCCACTTTTCCTTCCTACCAAACAAAGGCTAAGACTCATGATACTGTTTCTTCTTCTGCATGTATATTATCACTGAGGAAAAGTTTTTCCAATTAGACTCAAAACTCTCTTTTTTTGGAATAAATATTTATTTTTCTCTTCAAATATTATGAGTTATCAGACAAGTGGGGGAACCAACCTGGCAATTACCATCCCCTTGAACCTTGAGCTCTACCAGCTCATAAACCTGCAATCTATATAAGATAAAGAAAAGCATCAATTCATATTCAACTAGCACTCCTCTCCCCCCCTCTTTTTATTTATTATTATTATTATTTTATTTTTTGAGTAATGTCATATTTGGTTTCGTCTTTGATGTAGCAAAAAGCAAAAGCATTAAAATGTTTATCCTTGCTTAAGGTTGCAAGGTTACAAGAAATCTATCTGTTCGTCCCTGCGATGGTTCCTTGTTAGGAAAAGAACATACCTTTGCAGGAGTCTTTGATGATCTAAAGTTGCTTCATCCATTGATGGTACTTCCCCATTAATTCTAGGAATGTGCTGCATAAATTTGGAAGGAACAGGTATTGAGTAAAACCACAGGTACACACTTTAAGATGTAACAGCCAAGTAAGTAATATAAACAAGGGGAAAGTGAAGTAGAGAGTCATTCAAGCAAGCCATCTGATGATGCATAGATTTCATTCGGATCATTACTATTCTAAGGAGGAAATTTAAAAAACCAAAAATGATTATATCCAATTGTTAGAGAACGGAGAAAAATTAAATGCCTAGAAGAAGATTGAATCAGTTATTAGTATTAGATGATAGTACATCATCAAATCCTGTTTCACGCAAGACATGATACTTTGAAATATATACAAGACATGCTAAACTTTTATGAACAACCAAGTACCATTGGTTCCCCACACTTGGTCTATTAGAAGATACATTCTGAAATATATTATGTACTAAAACATTACCAAACTACAAAGTATAGCACAGTCTAACAAACCTAGCATATACATGCACATTTATGAAAAGGAATACGAAGAAGTACGTAATATGGTACTTCTAGTTATTTGTCAGAAGCATGTAGGATATGCTAGTAAATAGGCTACACTCACAGGAATAGGAACCATCTGGGTCAACCTTTTTCCCACTTCACCATCCAGACCGTACTCATCGATGAGCTCCAATGAGTATGACCATTCACCACAATATGAGTCACCAGTGGGAGTAGGACATGCATTAGAAGTTCCCAGCTCAATTTCCTCCTCATCATCATTCTCATTTCCTAAGAGTAATCCCTAAAACCATCAGAATACAGTAGAGCAGCAAAATGATGGAATTAAACTGATCGCATGATTTTCAGGGACTTGTGATACCAAAAGTGTAGTATCCCATAGGTTGACTAAACCAATCCTGATGATAGAAAGATGATTGTGCATGTTCTGCACCTTCAAGAACAGTTTGAGGTGAATCAGCAATTGAAAATTGTGAAAATTGTTCTTGAAGAGAGGGAGCAACAAGCTCATTGTCCTTGGTGCTTGTGTTGCTAAAGTCCGTTGTACAATGATCTTCATTTAAGTAATGATTTCCATAACACTCTCCATTATTATGTGTAACACTGCCACAATACCCACAATTTGAATATGGATTTCCATCAAAGAGCTGAAGACCCCATCGAAGAACTTCAGGATCTTGCTCGTATGTAATCATTTGAATTGTATAATTTCTTACTCAAAAATGAGTCTGCTACAAGAAATACCAAATAGTAGCTGGCAAATGCACAAAAAAGCTATAAGTAGGAATGCTGGCAAATTTGTGCTGCTTTAAGAGAGACATCAATTTCAGCTATCTCCAAATAAATGAAACACCCTATTCAAAGCAGTTCAGATAACCTCTTCAGCATGCATTGTGAAACATAATATCATTGACCAATAGATAAAAAAATCTGTGCCAAATTCCGTCTTTAAACACATTAAGTGGTTCAGAAAGGAATGGTCTATTCACAAAATTCTGAACACGTCGTTCTTCACAGGCACTGCATTGCATTCAGTAGTTTCAAGTCTTACAAATAAATTCACAAGGAAGAGGTGTAGAGATGATTGCATAACAAGATAAGCATACAATTGACAGAAACTCCTTCACAATTTCATATACTTGGGTTCAAGTTTGGTAAGATTTTACACATTCCAGAAGGTTTGTTTGTATAAACAAAGCTGCGACTGCTCCTTGGCATTCCGAACTACACCTCTATCCAACTATCTTGCTAGAGAAACCAAAACTCTGGAATAGCTTCACTAGATCCTATTGAAAGAAAAAGAAAGATTTTACATTTTACATCACAAAGAATGAGGCTTCTCAAACTGGTAAAGAATTCAAACATTTCCCACCCGAGTTGGTAAATTTACGAAATTTAAATGTTGTATAGTTTTGTACAGATAACTACTTCCAGTGAGCCATCTGAATTCACTTTAATTGAGTCCAAAATCATCCCAAAATTAAAAAGTAAAAAATTACAACTCCATCATTCAACTCAATCCAACTTTTAAGATCAATTTCAGTTCAACAATTCTAGAATATGATGGTGAAAACAAAGAAAGAAACTCAAAATGATTCCCTTGCAGATTACATTTTAGTAAAAAAAAATTCAATATTAATTGATCTACAAAAATTGATTCCAACCAGAAATTTCACCAAAATCAACTTCCATCAATTAAACAAAGTAAATGAACGGACGCAATTACAAACATATCAATCAAAATGATACAAGTACGGAATTAACAAATCAAATCCTCAAGGCCAATCCAAAACTACACAATCAATCACCAAATAATACAGCCGAAATTGTAGTTCAGCTTCTGCAAACACATACAACAATGGCAGTCTGAGTATGAAACGGTTACGAGAAGCCACAGATGAAATTGGAATAGAATGAAGTAGAGAGAGAGAGAAGAGGGGATTTTTGTTTTGTAGTATATGTATGGAATTTGGAATAATAATGGGAGAGAGAGAGAGAGAGAGAGGGATTGATGGGTACAGTTGCAGAAGACGAAGAAGTGAGGAAATATTCGTTATTTGACGGACGTCACGAGGTTAGTGGTACAGTGTCTTAGGGCTTTGCCTTGGATTGGTAATGGTTTGACATATAATGGATCAATCATGACAGTAATTTTTTAGAACCAATATTTTTTGTCATGATGGATTCCCATAACGGATTTAGGGATTCCGTTCGACGAAAAAATGTTGGTTCATGGTTTACTCGTTATATCAAATCATAGTCAGTCAAAATCAAAGCCCCAGTGTCTTATACCACTCACGTCCTCGCAGGCAATATTAGCACTTAAAAAGCCTGCAATGCCCACCAATACAATAAGAAGATAATTATTATTTTTCAATATTTTTTTCGTCCCATAATAATTGTTCTAAATCATATTTTCAATTTTCTTAATTTAGTTGTCTTAAATCAATTTCAATGCAACTTTTACTTTATTTATTTCATAGTTACCCTTAATTAATTTAAGTTAGGTTAGAGCAAACCATTTCTTGTTTCAATACAATTCTCCAACCATTCCATATTAAATGAGAAGTGTTTGAATCTTTATCTTTTAAAATTACATAAAATTGAGAGATTTCTTAATTTGTGTGTTTTTCAATCAATTTGGGATAATTAATTTATAACGGGAAGAGTATTTCTATTTTAATTTATCACAAAGTAAATATCTTTTTTTTAAGTGGATATACTTTCTCTCTTAAGAGTTGCAATTCACTAAGTTATGAGTACTACTTTTAGTATAATATATGAGGATATTATATTAACTTAATTTTAATTTTAGTCAAATTACCCTCTTTAATCATAATGATAGTCAAATATAGACATTCAATTTATAACGAATGAGTAGTAGTAATACACATAGTAGCAATGATATAATCGGAGAAGAAATCCAAGCACATTCGAGTGGTATATTAATGAGAGGTAAATTGTTGATAGGGATATTGTGAGGGTTCGGATCTTACTCTATAATTTGAAAAATTCTGATATAGACATGTGCTATATGCGGGGTTGTGGACCACTTGCTCCACAATCAACCACATCACCTCTTTTTATTACAAAATATTCTCATATGCACACTTTGCTTTTTATTATTTTAATCAAAAGCGTGATGTGCTGAATGGGGGATCAGTGGTCAGTCATGCACAAGTGGTAGCTGGGCTCATATCGAAATTGTTCCTATAATTTACCACGTGACAAAAAACAAGATACATTATTGTACTATAACAATCGGAGGTCACATAATAAAGCAAAGGTAAATTAAATTTTTTTTTTTTTTTTTTTTTATGCAAAGGTAAATTAAATTATTGTGCCCAACTATTATCCTTAAAAATGGGCAGATTCTATCGTGGACCTGGCATACAGGTGGGCTAGTGACCACTTGGGTCCATATTCAAATAGCATCACAATTTTCGATTAAAATAATAAAAGCAAGTAGGGCGCTTATAAGAATTTTTTTTTAATCAAAAGAGGTGATGTGGTTAATTTCAGACTGAAAGTGGCTCACAACCCCACATATACAGACAGTGTCTATATCGAATTTTCCTAAAAATGACCCTATATATATATATATATATATATATATATATATATATATATATATATATATATATATATATATATATATACCAAAAATAACATTTCACCTAGCATAATTATATCCATTTTAGAAAAATTAGAGTAATAAGAATAACTGATGATTTGCATTTTTTTTTAAGTATTCAATGATTAATTTATGATGATTTGAATTACAAGTTAGGTATCAAACTGTTATTTAAGCGGCAAAGAAGAGAATTGAAAGGATATATATATAAATAGCAATGGCGAGTCCAAATCCTTCTTGGTAGATTCTTGGAGAAAGTCAATTTGCATGCATGAATGATGGTAGTATTCGTTAGCTTTACGTAAATTTCGAAATAGTCCTGATTTGTCATCAACAAACCAAAATCAATGGTTCAACTTCATCTTTCTCCTACTTCATCTCCCCGCCATTTCTTCAACATCACCAAGATTCCCAACTTCTCCTTCCATAATTCCATTTCCATTTCCTCACATGAAAAAAAAATCGATTTCTTGATCACAACAACATAATTCTTGATATAAAAAAAAAATAAAAAAAAAGATGAAGGATAGGATAAAGTGGAATTCCAAGAATGGTGTGGCGTTGATTTTGTGTTGTTTAACGTTAATTCTAACGGATAATTTGGGAAATGGGGAAGCAACAATATCTGATAGCCCAGCTGCTATGGACCTCTTAACACAGGCATTCTTCGTCCGTTTTAGCAACGTCACAGCCGTTTTCAACAAAGATATTCAAAGAGAATTTGGCTATTGCATCGAAGATGTGTATGTTTTTTCAGTGTTTTAATTAATTACTACGTACATTTCATAATATAAAGTCGTTCAGAACATATAACAAAGATGAATATTACTCTCTTAAATACGACTTTGTTTACCATTAATTGTATTTGAGAGAGTAATATTGATATTTGACTAAAAAATATCTTTTTTTCGGTTCCTTAATTATCGCTACATGTCCTAAACGACTTATATTATATAATTGAGGGATTACTGTTTTGGTTCCTTTCTTTTGTTTTGTTTTTACAACGAATGCGAAACTCAGGCAGGGGTAAGACTCTAACCCCATAGGTCGGGGTTCAAGTCATGCTGGAAGGGAAGTAAGTGATCTTTTGGGAAGAGAATTTAAAAAAGAAACTAATTTTTTTTTAAAATATATTTTTATTATCCTAGAAGGACATTACTTCAAGGTCATAAGTGCTACGACAACTATGCTTGCCTTCCTTGTCAATGTGATTAGTTTAATTACTGTTATTAGAGGAGAAATGGACAGGTTATGTTAAAGAATATAAATGTTTTGTATTAGTTTAAGGCAAAATAAATTTGAGCTCAAGAAATGATTTTAAGAGGGTTATGGTTCAGGCTAGTTATTAGTACTCCCTTTATACAAAATTGAATGTCGACTTTCTTATTCGCTTTATATATAGAGCAAGTAGACGTTGAATTCTAGATGAAATGAATTCCTTACTGATGTTCATGCGCTATTGAAAGAAGAATTGCATAAAAGTTATGATGAGATGTTGTTGCAGGGATGCAGAATGGGATGCAGCATTTAATTTCTCAAAGAACACAAAATTCATGTCAGCTTGCATTAGAAAGACAAAAGGTATATATGAAATTTTGTGATTCAAAGTGAAGTCTTTTTCTTTTCTTTGGTAGTTTATGGTTGTGCTTTTTTTTTAATTTTGGTGGATTGATAGGGGATGTTATGCAGCGAATATGTACCGCGGCAGAAATAGACCTCTACTCAAAGAGCTTAATGGATGATGCAAAAGATGCTGGAAGTTCAAGTGCAACTAACTACCTAAAGCTTAACAAAAACTGCAATTTATCATCATGGGTTGAAGGTTGTGAACCAGGTTGGGGTTGTAGTGTTGGAAAAGATGTGAAAGCTGACCTGAAAAACAAAAAGAACATTCCCACTAGAGTTGTTGATTGCCAGCCTTGCTGTGAGGGATTCTTCTGTCCCCATGGCCTTACATGCATGATTCGTAAGTCTGCTAGCTAGATCTGTTTTCCGTCTTATTCACTTCTAAGCAAAAGTTCTAACTTTTCTCCAATCTTATTGATGAAGCGTGCCCGTTAGGCTCTTATTGCCCACTTGCAAAACTGAATAATAAAACTGGTGTCTGTGATCCGTAAGTCTCGAGTCTTCTCCTAAATGTTTCCTTAAACATGGTTTTTCTTGTATTGAGATCCTAGTTTAAAACGACTAATGTAGGTACCGTTATCAACTACCTCCTGGGGATGACAATCATACTTGTGGTGGAGCTGATATTTGGGCTGATTTCTTGAGTGCTACCGAGCTATTCTGTTCAGCAGGATTTTACTGTCCAACAACTACACAAAAGATTCCATGTGATCGTGGGTATTATTTGATATCCTCAAACTCGCAGCAATAGTTTTTTTTAACCTTTTCTTTCTTTTTATAGGTAGATTTGTTAGCCTAATGTTATATCTCCGATGCATTTTCACCTATGGAATTGACAGTTTTGTTATACTTCAGGTATTACTGCAGAGCAGGCTCTACAGAACAAGCAAGTAAGTTTTTCCTTTTCCCTTTTCTTCTGTTTCAGTATGAGCTGCTCATTCGCTAGGAGAAGTCGAGAATATATCTTTTATAGACTGATTCTGAAAAGGGGTGACCATTCTGGATGAACTCACAGGATGCTATTCATTGGCAACTTGTGAACCACAAACTGCTAATCAGAATATCACAGCATACGGCCTCCTGTTCTTCGTAAGTTATCATCTACTTCTCAAACCATACAATTGATAAGGCGATTAATCTGTCTAACTTTGATTGAAGCAACTTCACCCCTTATATTACTTGAACAAAAACATGAAATGGCGCAATGTTTTCGTCTAATATAGACATGATTCATATCTCGTTTACGTTGCAAAACTTGCTTTTATATGTAATGTATAATTATATAGTGCAATGCTTTTTGTTTTGTTTGCTAGGCTGGGATAACACTTGTACTTCTTATTATATACAATTGCTCTGATCAAGTAATCAGTACCAAATCAAAAAATCAAGCAAAATCCAGGGAAGCAGCTGCCAAAAGTGCAAGGGAGACAGCACAAGCACGCGAAAGATGGAAATCTGCTAAAGATGTTGCTAAAAAACATGCAACTGGACTAACTCAACAGTTTTCACGAACATTTTCTCGGGTAAAATCTTCGCGTAAATCAGGATCAGATGCTGCTGCCTTGCCACCAGCGCCTGCTGACGATAAAAAAGGAAAGAAAAAAGGCGGAAATCTCACAAAAATGATACATGAGCTTGAAGAAAATCCCGACAGTCATGAAGGGTTTAATGTTGAGATTGGAGACAAAAATATAAAAAAGCAAAAGGCTAAGCAATTGCATACTCGAAGTCAAATTTTCAAGTACGCCTATGGCGAAATTGAGAAAGAAAAGGCCTTGCAGGAGCAGAACAAGAATTTGACTTTCTCTGGAGTGATCTCTATGGCCTCTGATATTGAAATAACAAGTAGGCCACCAATTGAGGTTGACTTTAAAGATTTAACGCTCACTTTAAAAGGAAAACGTAAGCATCTTCTGAGGTGTGTGACGGGGAAGCTAAGTCCTGGCCGAGTTTCTGCTGTCATGGGACCTTCTGGTGCTGGTAAAACAACATTTCTATCTGCATTGACAGGAAAAGCTACTGGCTGCACTGTGACTGGTGCGATCCTTATAAATGGCAAGCGCGAATCAATGCAGTCATACAAGAAAATTATTGGATTTGTTCCTCAGGATGACATAGTCCATGGGAACTTGACAGTGGAGGAGAATCTCTGGTTTAGTGCTAGATGCAGGTATGCCACATTGGTTTAAACTTCATATCTGCTTTCATTTATCCTCTTGTCCTGAGTTTCTGTTTTTTGTAGATTATCAGCTGATCTTCTAAAACCCGAAAAGGTGTTGGTGGTTGAAAGAGTCATTGAGTCCCTAGGATTGCAGCCTGTTAGGGACTGCCTTGTGGGAACCGTGGAGAAACGAGGAATTTCTGGAGGGCAGAGGAAGAGAGTTAATGTTGGGTTAGAAATGGTTATGGAACCTTCTTTGTTGATCTTAGACGAACCAACATCTGGCTTGGATAGTTCTTCTTCTCAGCTACTACTTAGAGCACTCCGTCGTGAAGCTCTTGAAGGGGTAAATATATGCATGGTTGTACATCAACCAAGCTACACCTTGTTCAGGATGTTTGATGATTTGATACTTCTAGCAAAAGGCGGTCTTACTGTTTATCATGGACCGGTAAAGAAAGTTGAAGAATACTTTGCAGGACTTGGAATCAATGTTCCTGATCGTGTTAATCCTCCGGACTACTTCATTGACATTCTGGAAGGAATTACAAAGCCAGCTACTACGAACGCAGGTGTGACTATCAAAGATCTTCCTTTAAGATGGTTGCTTCATAACGGGTACGCTGTACCTCCAGATATGCTAGATTCTGCTCAAGGGGACTCAACACATGGTGCTGGAAATCCCGCGGCTGCTGCTTCTGATGGGGGGCAATCCTTCTTTAGAGACCTGTGGGCGGATTTCAAGTTTAGTGTTGAACAAAAGAAGGACCTTTTAAAGCTTAAATTGGTTGCATCTAAGGACTTGTCCGGTAGGAGAACTCCTAATGTGTTCTTTCAGTACAAATATTTCCTCGGAAGGTAATTAATAGTTCTGTTTTGTTCTTTGCTTTATGTCACAAGCAATGAATCTATTAACGCGTCTGAGGTTTATATATGTCAGACTTGGTAGGCAACGACTACGAGAAGCCAGAATACAAGCAGTGGATTTTCTAATATTATTATTGGCTGGAATGTGCTTAGGAACACTTGCCAAAGTGAGTGATGAAACCTTTGGGGCTCAAGGATATCTCTACACTGTCATTGCAGTTTGTAAGTTTTAATTTCCATCCTTTCGTTTATCATGCTCGATTTGAAGTGTATGATTAGTTATAATTTTGGAAAAGAAATGACAATCATATATATATTATTGGTGATTTTCAGCTCTCCTTAGCAAGATTGGGGCGTTGAGATCGTTTTCTCTTGATAAGTTGCATTACTGGAGGGAGAGTGCTTCTGGAATAAGTAGCTTGGCTTACTTTCTTGCAAAGGATACAATCGATCATTTTAACACGATTGTAAAGCCAGCTGTTTATCTATCAATGTTCTACTTCTTCAACAATCCAAGATCAACCATTTTTGATAATTACATCGTTTTGCTATGTCTCGTGTATTGTGTTACTGGTATTGCTTATTTACTCGCAATCTATTTCGAACCTGGTCCTGCTCAACTGGTACGCGTTTTGAACTCTTAATTAATAATTACCTTTCTTTTTTTTTTAGGTAAATTATAATCGACTTACTAACTTGTGGTCTTTAACCCTGCAGTGGTCGGTATTGCTTCCTGTTGTTTTGACTCTAGTTGCAAACCAGAATGGCCATTCATCTATAACAGTAATTGCGAACTTTGTCTACACTAAGTGGGCTTTGGAAGCCTTTCTGATAGCAAATGCCAAAAGGTTTGATGTTGCCTATTTCATAAGTCTGTCAATCGTGCTAATTACGTAGTACCAATGTTCTCCCCTTTCGATTGCCAGGTACTCGGGAGTGTGGCTAATACAAAGATGTGGTGCACTACGACAAAGAGGCTATAATCTTAAAGATTGGTACCCTTGTTTGGGGTATCTGGTTGCAGCTGGCGTTGTTAGCCGGTGTTTCGCCTTATTCTGTTTACTCACTTTCCAGAAAAAATGACTCTTCCTAATAAGGGTGTCTATTATAATGAATGCTGCTATCGCCCTCTCGTGCAAGTTTTTGCCCCCATAGAAGATATATGATTCAGTACTCTTTACTGTTTCACAAAGATCAAGCTTTAGCTTCTTCACCAGTGCTTTGCAAGTTCAAGGCTTCAATGCTAGTAAATATTGAAGGTAATTGGAGGAGAACTGATGTATTTCTGAATACAAATGTAAAATGGGTGGATTTAGCAATTTTGTTTTGGGAGCGAGTTGTACATAAACATATATTTAAAAACTATATAATAATAAATAAATCATTAATTTCTGGAGGATGAGACTTGAATATATGTAGCATTATGAATAGAATGATATATCTGTATTTGCCAAAGATGAAGATGTTCCATTTTCAATAAACCAGTGCATAACTTATATTCGAGTTTTGTTCTATGCCTTGATTTAGTTTGTGATATATAAATGAAAGTTTTCATAAATAGAATATTAATGTAACTCCCCGGACTTGAGAGGGTCCAAATAACCCTATACGCAACCAGCAGTATCATCAAAGTTTATCCGAAGATACCGAACTTCAAATATTAAATTTATAATATATAAAATTATGTCAAATTGAGGTAGAATGTTCATGATCTGATATTTGGCATATTATGAGATGTGTTCTAATCATAAGCTTTAATGTTGCAACTTTGTCATTAATTTTTTTTTAAAAATATTGCTTTGTGAGCTATAATCTTCATCTTCATCTTCATTCTAAAGTTTTTTTTTTATTGGGAAGAGGGGACATATCTATTACAAGAAATGGGGATTCAAGAAGCGGGGGGATTCTAAAGTTACATATTTATAGATTATAGGAAAAGTATGTAATATAAATTAATTGAATTTAAATGAAGAAGTTCAATGGTTTTTTTTTTTAATGAAAAAGTTGAATGATTTCTTTTTTAATAAAGAAGTTCATTGGTTCTTTTTAAATGGAGAAGTTGATTGCGTTTTTTTTTAAAAATAAAGAAGTTCAAAGATTTTTTTAAATGAAAAAGTTCAATAGTATTTTTTTTTTTTTTGTAATGGAGTAGATTTAATGTATATGTGCATTCTAAAAGTCTTCCATCATTAAGTATATTTAATATTCTAAGAAAATAACATGTATATAGGAATTCTAAAAAGGTATGTAATATAAATGAATTGAATTTAAATAAAGAAGTTCAATGGTTTTCTTTTTTAATAAAGAAGTTCATTAGTTCTTTTTAAATGAAAAAGTTGAATGAGTTTTTTTAAAGAGTTAATAGCTATTTATAGCACTAAATTATTTACGAATTTCTCTGTATAGTACTAAACTATTTTTTAATCTAAATATGTCACTCAACTATTTACGTTTACCAAAAAATATACAACCACCCATTTTTTGGGTATTTTCCGGCCAGCGATGTCACGTGAGTTGCTTCAGAACATGAACAAAGGAGAAAAGGAAAAGAAATATTGGAAACGTCGGGCCATAACTGCTTAATTTGACAGACCCGTTTGCCCTTGCAACAACAAATTAAGCAGTTATCGCCCGACATTTCCAAGATTTCTTTTCATTTTCGTCGTTGTTCATGTTCCGAAGCAACTCACGTGACATCGATGGCCGGAAAACACCCAAAAAATGGGTGGTTGTATATTTTTTGATAAACGTAAATAGTTGAGTGACATATTTAGATAAAAAAATAGTTTAGTACTATAAAGAGAAATTTGTAAATAGTTTAGTGCTATAAATAGTTATTAACTCTTTTTTTAAATAAAGATGTTCAATAGGTTTTAGAGAAAACCTCCCTATATATACATAAATAATTTTTACTTTTCTCCTTTTATCACTAAACCTTTATTTTAGCTCTTTCTGTACATACATTTTTTTTTTTGAACTACTGTTTTTGTCAAATTAGTGAAAATTTGTGGTTTTCAATCACTTTTGAATAAGTGTTATGTATATGTTTGTCAGTCTTAAGGATATTTTTGTCCATTTAAATCATTAACATTAGTGATATGCGCAGAACAGGTGATAAAAGTGACAGAAAACCACCAGTTTTACACTAATTTGACAAAAGTAGTAGTTAGACAATAGTTTTACATAAAGAGCTAAAATAAAAGTTTAGTGACAAAAAGAGAAAAGAAAAAATTGTTTATATATATAGGGAGCTTTTCTTTTTTTTTTTTAAATGAAGAAGTTGAATAGTTTTCTTTTTAATGAAGTAGATTTAATGTATATAGGAATTCTAAAAGTCTTCCATCATAAAGTAGAATTAATATTCAAAGAAAATAACATGTATATAGGACTTCTAAAAGGCTTACATAAAAAAATGGATAGTGATTATTGGACCAAAAATTTGGGGATCAAATTTGGATTAAGAAGGCATAATATCACACTAAATTCTAGCAATCATTTTTATTTTATACTCTTTGATCCTTATTTGATCCAACAATCATTATTGAAAAAAAATATGCATAATAAATTTTTGGATTCTTATTAATGCATATAAGATTATAAAAGGCTTGCATTATGAAATAAATTTAATGTTCGAAGAAAAATTGGAATTCTTATTCATGTATATAGGAATTCTAAAAGTCTTGCATCATAAGAAATTCTAAAAGTCTTGCATCATAAATTAAATTTAATATTTCAAAGAAATAACCGACTATATAAACCAAAATTAGCCATGCATTCCCTCACCCAAAAAAAACAAAAAATACCATCAAAACAAACATTATGGGGAAATCAAAACTTTAGTATATGCATCTCAATGAACTTGGAAAAGACAAACAAAAAAAAAATATTATTTCGAGTAATCAGATTATGTCACTTTCAATGCCCAGAAATTTACGAATTAATTAGTGTTTGTTCTTTGATTTTGGATGAAAATGTATCATTCATTCTAATTTATTTTGTTGTTGTAATCGTGATTATTCATTAAAAATACAACAGTGCATCGCGCGGGCATAAAACCTAGTATTTATAATGATAAGATGCTTACTGAAAACCTCGAATAAATTTTGTTAAAGTCAACCAGCATGAGACAGTGCACATATTGTTAAAACATTAAATGATTAGCCAGTAAAATATACTTATAAATGACTAATACATCTGGTTATCCACCAACATTAGACCATCATGCTTAAATAATCCACATACTTCAAAGTATTACAAAATGATCATCACCGTTAAAATAGCAGAACTTTGGGTATTTAAACTTTGGTATTTGAAGATTAAATTGTAATTGGAAAAATAAAAATAAAAAACTAACAAACATCCTCTCGGGAAATTGGTCTGTTTGCCCCTCAAAGTATTTTCGAAATTATCTAGTTGTCTCCAATGTTTTTTGACTTCCTAAATAGTCCTCATTGTATTTGCGCGCTTCCCACATTGTCCTTTCACCACCAAACTGGGCGGATTGCGGCCAATTACGTGCATGTGTGTCACGTGAGTCATATTAAGTGATTCTACAGGGACAAAATTGTCCGAGACTTAATTTTTATCCCCAAACACGTGTTTAACCCCTACAAAATTCAATATATTCCCATATCCCACCAGTCTTCTCCTACCTTCTTCTTCCTCCTTTTTCTTTAGAAAACCCTACGCAGCAGGTCCAAATGAAAAATGTATTACCAGGAGGAGCATTCCCCATTAAATCATCACCAATGGTTGGGGGACCTACAGTGGGGAATGGTGGGGCTATCCCTTAATTTTTTTTTTTTCTTTCTTTTTTTAGTTTTAACTTTGTTTTTATAACACTTCGTTCCGTGACCATTTTTTTAATGTACCCATTTTAATTTAATTTTTTATTTAAAATTAGATTTTGTGGCTCGTTAATTATAGGAAATAACATCACTTATATATTTTAATAATTTTGGTTAAATTTTTAATAAACTTAAATGGGTAAAGTGACTATTAATTTTTTTTTTCAATGTTGATTGTTTCCCTCATTTCTTTAAAGTCTGCGTCCGCCACTAAACACCGTTAAAATAATGGTTCATCATGCATAATTTTGGGTTAATGGACAGCTTTTGTTATTTGAAGATTAAATTGTAAATTGTAATGGGTTAACTGTTTTTTATTGGATGAAAATAAAAATAAAAAACTTACAAGCTTCCGTATTTAAGGAACATTCTGATATGGACCAGGGCCCTGAGTCCACTTAGCTGAAAATGAGCCACGCCACCCCCTCCTTTTAAAAAAAAAAAACAAATCTCATCTCTCAGTCACAGTTAAAATACAAAAAATATATCTTTGATATAAACACAGTTAAAAGTAAAAAAAAATGTCTCTCTCCTCATTCTGTAGTGATATGGACATTTTTTTTACTTTTAACTGTATCCATATGAGAGTTATATTTTTTGTATTTTAACTATAATTGAGAGATGAGATTTGAAATTTTTTTTTTTACAGAGTAGGGGTGACGTGGCCTATTTTCAGTCAAGTGGATCAGGACCCCACTGTTGTCCCTGGTCCATATCAGAAATTTCCCGTATTTAAATCTCCGACTTGAGACCACCATAGACGGACCGACTTTCAAGTACGAAGCACATGCAAATGTTTTTGGTATATTTCACGTGCAATATTGACTTGAAAACTATCCTTCAAAATTTGGCAAGTTCTACCATCATTTGAACTGCCCGTTTAGATTGTATTTTTCTTTTTTGTTTAAAAAATTGTAAAAAAAAAAAAAGAGAAAAGCATCATTTATACCCCTTAAATATCTTTAAAATGCAAGTTATAACCTTTAATTTTTTTAGATGCAAAAGTTATAACATGTGCTAAAATTGCACCTGAGAATTTACGAGGTGCTATTTGTAGATAAAATGGGCGGAATCCGGCGAGAGGGGGCGGCGTTCCACATGTGCGGCCCGCACATAAGAAATATCAAGGGTAATTTCGTCCAACTAAATTTTTAATTAAAAAAAAACACTTGAATTCCCTTTCTCAGCCATCCCCTCCACCTCCATCCCTCCGCATCTCCACCACCACTGTCAACAAAACCAAGAAGAACAAATTCAAGCAAAAAAAACCACCCCACCCTACCATCCCTCTTGATCTCCAACACTCACTCTCTTAATCTCCACCACTCACCCCACCCTCCACCACTCTGCCACCACTGTCAAGAAAAGAAAATTCAAGCAAAGACCCCACCCACCCTCCGTCTTGATCTCCACAATGCACCCCACCCTCCACCACTTCACCATCTCCACCACCACTGCCCTAGATCTAATTCCACAATCCTCACTAGCGCCACCAACCATCATCATCGACATGCTTCGTCCAGATTTACCGACCCAACTAAAACCCGACCCATCAAACCCTAATCTATCAAACGGCGGAGATGACGATGGAAAACCAAACCAAGGAAGAAAAACGGAAGAAATTCGCAGCAATTTTTGAAGATTTTGTGAATGAAAATGACATTGAAGAAGAAGAAGACCTATCTGATGAAAATCATCAGAAAAATCTAAAGGATAATCTCGTAAAAATAGTAATCTTTGTTCTGTACTAACTTTCAGTTCCCCTTTGTATAGATTTTTGGGAATTTTTTTTGGCTTGGATTTGTTAGTTTTTTGATAAATTTGGGTGGAAAATGAAATCTTAATCTTGGCTATTTGGGTGGTAATATTCTTGATGGTGGTTGCCCATTCTGCTCCGCCTATTTATTCTTTTCTTTTTTTCTTTTTTCTTTTTTTTTTTTTTGGAGAAGAAGGATGAGAAATTTGTCATGACTATTATAGCCTTAAAATGTGCATGTGCGGGCCGCACATGTGGAACGCCCACCTTCTCCGAATTTCGCCCATTTTGCCTACAAATATCACCTCGTAAATTCTCATGTGCAATTTTGGCACCTAAAAAAATTAATGGTCATAATTTGTCTTTCAAAAATACTTAATGAGCAGAAATAGTGATTTTTTCTATAAAAAAAAAATACATGAGTTAAAATGAAAATTCAGTATTGAAAAATATGATATCAGACAATAAATGCACATTCCCCCGTTAGGAAAAGACCTATGCTGTAATTAAAAAGGCCAAAATTCCAACAGAAAAAGGGAAAAAATAAATACTAAGAATAGGACAAAGTAATTAATTTATTTACTTACATTGTATTCTGAGATTTTATTTTTTAAAAAATTATTTCTTATTTATAAAAAAAAAAAAAAAAATAGAGTATTTGCTAGTGAAATAATAGAAAGAAACCTCTGTTAAGGCTAAATAAAAGTTAAAGATACACACTTGACACAAACCAAGTCTTAAATGGCATTTATGAATATGGGGTCAAACAATTATAACCGGCCGGGACCACCCTACATCACTTTCACGTGAATTGAACGGAGTTTACATTTACAGACAAACCTTACTAATTCATGTAAGAGGAATGTAGATTCAGTCCTACAATGATAGTTCTATGATTGAATTTTTGTTTTACTATGAATATGATACGTTAAAAGATCACATACCTCATGCGTGTTTTTCTTAATATATCATATTGATTTATTATTAGTCGACGAATAAAATTATAAATTGGAAAACGGCTAACTATTAAATTGAAAAATATTAACATCATACTTTAAAAAATACTCCATTCATTCTCTTTTAATTGTCGTTTAACAGATTTATATGTATTCAAATTAATTGTCGTTTAATGCTCTTTTATTAGTTGTCAACAATTTATTCCAATTATACCTTCAACAGTTTTTTTATTTGCCGTCTCTGCCATCCCTATTCTTTACTTTCTTTTTTTATGTTATAGAAGTGAGAGAGAGGGTAATATTGAAACTATTGGTGAAAATGACAAATTCTTTAATTTTGTAAAATTTGTTTAAAGAGTCTTATATTTGGGAATGGACGGAGTATGAATCATTATCAGCACCGAAACCGGATCCAACGTTAGACACATAAGCACCGAAACCGGATCCAACGTTAAGACTTATGATTGACTTTTGCAATCATAAAGTCAATAATTATTTTAGCAAAATCAAACTTAGAGTGAATTTTGGTTAAGTCTATATGAGTTTGAAATTTATATTAAGACTATTACTAAGACTTTTTTTGAATTTATTTTGGAAATGAAATTTCAAACATTAAATCAATGAAATTTTAATTTTAATTTGAAACTAAGATTATAAATCTAACACTGAGACTCAATCCGATCATATCCCAATTTCAAAATCACTTCTTCTGACCACACAATAATCACATCTATAAATATTTAGCTCTCTTCAATATCCTCACTACACCAAACAATGGCAAACCTTATAATCTTACCTACTCTCTTAATAATCCTCTCTCTTGCTTCTACCGGATTCGCCATCTCCTCATGCAACGGGCCATGCCAAACCTTGAACGACTGCGATGGCCAGCTAATTTGTATTGGAGGAAAATGTAACGACGACCCCGATGTCGGGACCCACATATGCACCAACCCCTCTCCAGGAGGAGGAGGAGGAGGATCATGCAAGCAATTTGGCACTCTCAAATGCAATGGTGGAAAATCTTACCCTACCTATAAGTGCTCACCTCCAGTAACCACCTCGACTCAGGCCAAACTCACGTTAAACGACTTCAGCGAAGGCGGGGACGGTGGTGGACCTTCAGAATGCGACGAAAAATATCATCAGAACTCTGAAAGAGTGGTGGCGTTATCCACCGGATGGTTTGCCGGATTATCAAGATGTGGGAATATGATAAAGATCAGTGCTGGAAATGGTAACAGTACGACGGCTAAAGTGGTGGATGAGTGCGATTCCATGCACGGTTGTGATGAAGAGCATGCTTATCAGGGACCGTGTGATTACAACGTTGTTGATGGATCAGCTGCTGTCTGGAATGCTTTAGGTCTTGATCAAGATTTAGGAGTGGTTTCAGTTACTTGGTCACCCATGTGATAGTTGGATAAATATAAGGACATTGCTGTTTAATTCAACCTTGCTAGTAAAATAAGACCTCTTTCAGTGTTGTGATGTACACTATTAGCTTAATTACAGTAATAATGCGTATGCAAGTTTTATTTGTATCGGTGTTTAAGCATTTCTATCAAGGGTCAAGGAGGCAGTAGCTCAGTGGGGCATGCCTCTACCCTACGTGGGAAAATAAAATTCTCCTCCTCTGATGAGGGAAAGAATTAAGATTGCTGACAAAAAGCATTACAATCAAGGTTTGTTTTCCTAAATTAAAACTTCGTATTACTGTTTATTGTTGCTCTATGAAGGAAACTTTATTATTCTGGTATTATCTTAAGCTGGTGTTTTAAGCTTTGAAATTTTTGCATGTCATATTAGTTGGAAATTTTCACATTTATTTCATTTAAAAAAATAATTATTTATATATAATATATATGACGTCACCGGTCAATTAACGGGTCAATTACGGTCCGACTGGTGACCCGTAACCCAATAACTTTTACGAGTTGACGTCCGATCCGGGTTTCAAAACCTTGGTGTTTAATACTAATTGTGTTATTTTGAAATTAGAAAAAGTTTAGTATTTTTTGGGAAATTCGCCTATTTAGTTCCCCTAAAATTTTTGTTTCACCAGTTTAGTCCTCTAGTTTTAATTTCAATCTATTTAGTCCTCCTATAATTTTTATTTTCCAATTTAGTACTCCAGTTTTAATTTCAACCTATTTAGTCCCTAATCAATTTATGGCAACAGAAAGAGTCTCTGTCAGCACTTTAACGATGGGATCCGGCTGATTTTGACATGTGCGACGTGCATACTCAACTAAATATGGGTAAAGTATTCTATTTAATTATTTATCCTAAAGAATAATGATAATAAAATCTTTTTTCTTTTTTCTTTTTTCCATCTTCCTTTTTTAGCCTCACTTGACACTCTTCTTACAATCCCAAGATGTGTGTGTAGTGGTGGAACGCTGTAGTTGTGAAGGGTGGTGGTGGTGGTGTGCGGCGATTGCGTTGAAGAAGAAGATAAGATGCTACTGATTTAGAGAATAAGACGAAATAATGATTTCAAGTATGTATTAATAATTTATCCTATTTAATTGAGCAAGTGTGTCACATGTCGAAATCAGCCGAATTCCATCATGTAAGTGTTGGTAGGGACTCTTCCTGCTACCCGTAAATTGATAAGAGACTATCTAAGCTAAAATTAAAATATGGGGACAAACAGGCGAAACAAAAATTTCAAAAGAATTAAATAGGCTGAAAGTAAACGTGGGGACTAACAGGAGAAGCGAAAATTGTTAAGAGGAGTAAATAGGCGAATTTTCCTTTTTTTATGAATTTGAGTCCCGATGGCATAAAAAATGGAAAAGCTTGATATCCCTAATGAACGGGGAAAATTACCGTCCACATAAATATATATTCATCTTTCAAAATTTGTAATGTAAATACTTTTTCTAATTATATATATGTGTGACGAATTATAAGTGATTAAAGACAATTATAGAAACATATATGGGACGTGGATTTTTTTTACCCTAATGAACTGGTTTGTCCACCAGCTTGCGGCTCTCTGATATTTACAAGGTGAGCGTGCCACCGCTTGATTACTCGGCTAATTTATTTTAAAATTAAACTTCAATTTGTGTGTTTTTTATAGGTTAGTGATATTGTCAAGGCAGACTTTCTCCTGCAAAGACAATTTGTCTTAAAATGACCAAATTACCAAATTTAGTAAACTATGCATGAATGATTGATACCAAACTGTGCCAATTAATTGGAGGTTTGAGAAATCTAAAAGAAGCAGACTAAAACCCATTCCAAGTAAAAATCCCGTGTCAATTTCGGTCAAAGATTTTCGTCAAGCATCCCATTTTTCCACTCACAAATTACCTTCCACTAAAGAGAAACAGTATGTAACCGATACATATAATAAATATGGAAAAAAAGAACTTTTCTGCAACAAAATCCTTTGACGCATATATGGCATAATCCAACCATTATTAGGGTAAAAATAAAGCTTCACTTCAAGCTTTTCATTTCCATCTAATCAAAAACCATATTCAACACTAGAAAATAATCATCAACCCACAAAATCATAAATTATATTGTTAAAGATAAGGAAAAAGATTGAAGATCAAGCTGGATTCTTGAGAAAAGAGGAATCAATGAAGGAAGATCATCATGGAATGAAGAAATGGAGTAAACTGAATAAACATGAAAGAAGCTGGACTGGAAGTTGGGCTGAAGATTTTGGGTAATAGTTTTATATTTTGGGCCAGAAAATGAATCGTATAAAAGGGCCCAGTCTTCATTGTAAATAAATAGAATAGGCTAGATATTTTCATGGTATTTTTGTAATTAGTTTAAGTTATCTTCTTCATTAATAAAGTCAGCTCATTAGGAGCATTAAATGAAGCGGTTATTTTGTTAACGTAGCAGTTAGTTAGTTTAGCTGATTTTCATGTATAAAAGCTGAGCTAGGCTCATTTCATTCATAATGAAAAACAGAAAATTCTCCAAAATGCTCTCTACTTTTTCTTGCTTTCTTGTTCTTATATTTCTCAATTAGAAATTCAACATGGTATCAGAGCATAGCTTCAAAGCTATGAATTCCGCTTTCGATATTCAATAAGAATCTAGCAGTTCAACACAATTTGTTTGTTTTCCTCTATTCTCTCAAAAATCTGCAGAAATGGAAACTGAATTGAAGTTCTGATCAAGCTTTGTTTTCTCTTCTCTCGATTTCTAACTACGTTGAGGTTTATAGCATCATGATGATAAAAGGTATCTGATATCATCTAAGTTTTTTTTTCTCTCAGTGATTGAATGAACTGAATTGTGCTATTGATTAAATTCACAATTCGAAGTAACCAAAATTCTGCAGAATTAGGTTTTATACTTGTATTTCTTCTTTACATTTTTTTTTGTAGATCATATTCTCTCTATTCTATGATCTATGAATTAATTCTGCATTTTCTATACTCCTAAAACTCCTTTGTTTCTAGAACTCTTTGTTTTTTCATCAATATTAGTAAATCAGAAAATGGCAAACTCTTCTTCTTTGCCACAAGGACTAGAAATTCCTATTACACATCCTTTTTATATGCATCCGAATGAATCTCCTAGCATTAAACTTTGTTCTAAAGTCCTCACTGGTGGTGAGAATTATTCAAATTGGAAGAGAGCATCTAGAAGAACTTTGATAACCAAAAATAAGCTTTGTTTTATTGAAAAAGTACCTGGAATAGTTGCACCAAAACAGGATGAACCTTTGTATCAAGCTTGGCAACAAGCTGATCAAATGGTATTCACTTGGATAATGAACAATGTTAGTGATAGATTGGACCTAGTATACGACTTTTTGAACACAAAGATATGAGGCATGGAAGGACTTAGAAGAAAGGTATCAAACTGGTGATCTATATAGATACTCTAGTCTTCTTGAAGAAATCTATGGTTTACAACAAGGCAATTCTTCTGTTACAGAATATTTTACTCAGTTAAAAACACTTTGGGAAGAATTCTTGATGGAAAGGTCACTACCACAGTGTACTTGTGGTTTATGCATTTGCGGATGTAACATTGCAATGCAGAAGTTTTATGATCAAGATTTTGTGGTTAAATTCTTGAAAGGCTTAAATGATAATTTTGCTGCTATGAGGTCTCATGCCTTGATCAAGAAACCAATTCCTGGCATCAATGAAGTGTTTCATGATGCTTGTCAGCATGAGAAGGAAAAGGCATATGCATTACAACATTCACCTTCTCAAATTCTATGCAATCAAAGAGGATCTAATGATATAGAAGTACTTCAACCTCATATTCTACTATGCATTCAAACTGCTCAAAATCATAATGTTAATGCAGATGAATGGAGGTTTTGGCAGAGTAGTTATAACAGAAACAATTAACATGCACTTATTGTGGAAGATCAGGACATACAATTGAAAGGTGCTACAAGAAGCATGGATATCCACAAAATAGCCAATACAAAGGACAAAATGCAGGTTTTAAAGGACAAAATGCAGGTTTTCAATCCAATGGACTAGGCTCAAAATCCTTTGGAAATGGAAATCGATCGCTTTCTTATTCACATAACTTCAAGCCTGTTAATGCAACTGCAACTGCAAGGATTACAGAACCTATTATGATGCAAGACACAAGAGATATCAATGCAAGATATAGTGGTTATAATGAATTACACACTGGAGCACAAAATCATTCTACTAACCATATGCCTACTTCTAATACACCTTTCACAGGTTTTACATCAGAACAACAAGAGCATCTTGTATATCTTATTCAAAAAATGCAAAATCAAGAAAGTGCAAAGAATAATATCATTGCAGATCCACAATATGCAATCGTGAGTGCAGCGATGGCTAATGCATCCATTGGCATATCTCCCGAACAATCGCCCTTTGCAAGCACATTTTGATGCACATGTTGCATCCGCAGTACTTCTTTATTTTCTATCGAAACAATTTGGATCATGGACTCGGGAGCTTCGATCATATCATCATGACTCGATAAATTCTTCATTGAATCTACATGTGTGAATCATATATATGTTCATCTTCCTAATAAAAGTGTGATTCCCGTACTTAAAAAGGGAACTATCCAACTTTCTTCAACCATTATTCTAAAGGATGTTCTCTTTGTACCACATTTTCATTTTAACATCATATCTGTTTCTAAACTCACTTCTCAAAATTCTTGTTCAGTAACTTGTGTTTCGACCAATGTTCAATCCAGGATTTGACTACAAAGAGGTTAATCGGGATAGCTAGAGAATGGAAAGGTCTCTATCCTGCTTTCGGCTCAAGCCTCTTGATACTCCAACTTGCTTTTCATCCTGTTTCCAATATTATCATACCTATTAGTTCCACGTAAATAAGCTCTTTGCTATGGCATTATAGATTAGGACATCTAGCTTTTTCTAGATTGAAGTATATTAAGGACTTATCACCTATTCCTAAATGTACTTCTTCCCGATCATGCTCGATCATCAGACTCGCTTTGTCCTTTGGCTAAACAAAGACAAAATACCTTTTTCTAGTAGTAATTCAGTTACTCATTCTGTTTTTGATATTATTCATGTGGATATATGGGGACCTTTTGCTGAACCAACTGTTTTTGGTTATAAATATTTCTTGACTATTGTGGATGATCATTCTAGACACACTTGGGTGTATCTTTTACAATATAAGTCGATGCTAGGACTACTCTTCAAAACTTTTGTGTATTTGTACAAACACAATTTCAGATTTCAGTTAAAGTCATTAGGTCTGATAATGGAGGAGAATTCAATATGCCTCAATTTTATTCAGAAAAAGGCATCTTACATCAAACTACTTGTGTTTATACACCTGAACAAAATGGCATTGTTGAGAGGAAACATCAACACATTTTGAATGTTGCTAGGGCACTTAGGCTGCAATCTCATTTACCTATTAAGTACTGGGGTCACTGCATCAATCATGCAGTTCACTTGATTAATCTCACACCAACACCTTTTTTGAACCACATCACTCCTTATGAAAGTCTTTATAAAAAGAAACCTCGTTTATAGTCATTTGAGAGTGTTTGGATGCTTAGCTTATGCTTGTACTTTGGAGCATAATAGAAGTAAGTTTGATCCAAGGGGGAAGCAATGTGTATATTTAGGACATTCCTTAAAAACAAAAGGTTACATTCTCTTAGACAGGTGACACTTTTGAGCTTTTTATATCCGTAAATGTGATTTTCATAGAACAAATTTTTCCCCTTCTCAAAGCAATATCAAGACACGTAAACTTCGCTTCTCACATGTCGGCAGATGACTATGATAAAGGAGTAAGCACAACCTCTTGTTTATTTTCCATCTTCTACTCCCAATGCAATAGTTGCACCTTCAGTACCTTCTTCAGTACCTTCTTCAGTACCTTCAGTAACTTCTTCCATTCCCTCTACTTCTTCTAATCTTAGAAGATCCACAAGAAATTCTCATCCCCCCACACATTTACAAGACTTTCTATGTCCTACACTTCCACATACCTCTCCTCATACTATTTCACAGTTTGTTACTTATGAGCTTCTTTCACCTCATCATAAGTCCTATGTTTATGCTCTTGATCTTGCACAAGAGCCAAGTACCTATTCTGAGGCTGCTAAGCTCCAAGTGTGGAGGGAAGCTATGAATGATGAGATTAAAGCATTGGAAGATAACCACACTTGACCTTAGTACCTTTACCGAAGGAAAGAATCCAATTGGAAATAAATGGGTGTTTAGAATTAAATTCAAGTCAAATGGTGAACTAGAAAGATATAAGGCAAGACTTGTGGCAAAAGGATATACTCAGCAAGAGGGAATAGATTACCTTAATACATTTTCACCAGTTGCAAAGATGACATCGCTAGAACCTTATTAGCATTAGCAGTTGCCAAGGGATGGTTAATCCATCAACTAGACATCAACAATGCTTTCTTACATGGTGATTTGCATGAAGAAATCTATATGATTCCACCTCCAGGATATACATGTCCTAACAGTAATCTTGTTTGTAAGCTAAAGAAATCATTATATGGATTAAAGCAAGCTAGTAGAGAGTGGAATGCAAAGTTAACTTCAGAATTGCAAAAGTTAGGTTTTATACAGTCTTGGCATGACTATAGCATGTTTATTAGACAAAGCAATGATAATACAGAAACATTTATAGCTTTACTTGTATATGTAGATGACATGATTTTGGTAAGTAATAGTCAGATTGAGATAAATGAAGTAAAAACTTTCTTGCATGAGAAGTTCAAAATTAAAGACCTAGGTGAATTGAAGTACTTTTTAGGCATTGAGATAATGAGAAATGATGAAGGTCTGATACTTTCACAAAGAAAGTATGTGTTGGATTTACTCAAGGAAGAAGGCTTTGAAGATTGTACACCAGTTTGCACACCTATGGACACTATAACAAAATATTCACACAGATGATTCGAAGCATTCTTGGATAACACATCCTATAGAAGAGTCATAGGAAAATTGCTCTATCTAACTGTTACCAGACCAGATATTTGCTTTGCTGTTCAACAGCTTAGTCAATTTCTGGATAAACCTTCTATAACGCACTGGAAAGCAGCACACAGGATCTTAAGGTACATCAAATCTTCACCGAGCCGGGGTTGTTTTATCCTACACAAAATACACTTGAACTAAAAGCCTACACTCGATAGTGATTAGGGGCTGCTGTGGAGACAAGAAGATCGGGCTCATGTGTATGTGTATTTTTCTTGGACAATCATTGATATCTTGGAGATCCAAGAAACAGGCAACAGTGTCAAGAAGCTCAGCAGAGGCTGAGTATAGAGCTATGGCTTTAACAACTTGTGAAGTACAATGGCTTGTAAATCTGTTACAAGACTTGGGCATAAAACAGCAAAGAGCAGTTCCCCTTTTCTGTGATAGCAAAAGTGCAATACACATTGCAGAAAACCCTGTGTTTCATGAGAGAACTAAACATGTTGAGATAGACTGCCATGTAGTAAGGGAGAAGCTCATAACAGGCTTGATAAAGCCATTGCCAGTTAGAACTGATAGACAACTTGCTGATCTTTTTACTAAGTCTTTACCAGGAGCAAAGTTAAGTAAATTGTTGCAGGATTTTGGACTGATCAATTTGTTCAAGACTCCAGCTTGTGGAGGAGTGTTAAAGATAAGGAAAAAGATTGAAGATCAAGCTGGATTCTTGAGAAAAGAGGAATCAATGAAGGAAGATCATCATGGAATGAAGAAATGGAGTAAACTGAATAAACATGAAAGAAGCTGGACTGGAAGTTGGGCTGAAGATTTTGGATAATAGTTTTATATTTTGGGCCAGAAAATGAATCGTATAAAAGGGCCCAGTCTTCATTGTAAATAAATAGAATAGGCTAGATATTTTCATGGTATTTTTGTAATTAGTTTAAGTTATCTTCTTCATTAATAAAGTCAGCTCATTAGGAGCATTAAATGAAGCGGTTATTTTGTTAACGTAGCAGTTAGTTAGTTTAGCTGATTTTCATGTATAAAAGCTGAGCTAGGCTCATTTCATTCATAATGAAAAACAGAAAATTCTCCAAAATGCTCTCTACTTTTTCTTGCTTTCTTGTTCTTATATTTCTCAATTAGAAATTCAACATATATGATCACCAAAATGCCGCCTTAGCTGATTTTCTTGCTGCTGCAATGGATGCTGTTGTTGCACACCGTCTGCATTTTGCCTTAGCCCGAGGGTCAATGACACGGCTCCAAGCCCTCCCATATCGATCCCACTTTGCTGATATGGCATTAAACCTACCAATGAGCCATCCATGGTTCCGGGAATCCGACATTCAAGTCTTGATCCCTTTTCGTGGTTCCAGGAATCGGCATTGTTCATCCGGTTCCCAGGGAAAGCTGATGACCCAATCTCTGGACATTCTGCTTGCTTATATGTTTGACTATGATCATTTGATCGGCTACATCTCTCCATTGTAGCTCTCCCCTCGGGTTTTACTGCACTAGAGCCTGTTTCTGGTTTAGCTTTGGATTCCAGGGTATGTATTTCCTCGACCATGGGTTTCCACACGCGAACACGAGCATTGATGAACCAATTCGAAACCTAAAATTATGTTCAGGATCACATTATTAGCATTGTCGATAATAACCAAAAAGACACATAAGTTCGACTTCTCCAGAAGCAAAAGAGACATGATCAAATTTCAACTAATTGGTTCAATCATCCAGAAATTGATCTTTTTTCTCATAATGGAACGTTAAAAATGGACTTGTGCCTAACTCAATTCGTCAAAATGTACCCAAGCCTTATATATTGCAAATATACTCACAAGCTAGCCGATGCGGAATTATCAACAACCTAGAAGTAATCTACACAATGAGTTTATAAATTAATTCTCCAACAAAAAAAGGACCCAATGGATATCTAGAAATGATTAGAATTTATTTTGGTTCGAATCTTCAGTCTCATTCTGCGTGCCACCTGTATCATGTCCCATTATAACAATTTATAGGTTATATATAATTTTTTGGGTTCATTTTCTGATTTTTTGGTTTAGTAAGGTGTTAGCATTTCCATCTAAAAAGATCATAAGCCTAATTAGTCTTTCTCAACCATACTCAATGAACACAAAAGAAGCAAATCTTACCTGGTTCCGAGTTAAACCAGTTTGAGTGGCTAACATATGCTTGTCTGCATCTGTGGGATACCTACAACAACAAAGTAATTTTCACTTTTAATAAGATTGCAAGGCCGAGTAAGTCATACGTTGCAACTGCGAGTCAGGCAAGAACTAACGGATGGAGGAAGTGATCAAAGAGCCAGGCCCTAAGAATAGCCACAGAACGTTCGGGAAGACCCCTTTGTGGCCTCCAGACATGCTGTTGTTGCTCGAAAAATCCTAGATTTCCGCCGCCACCAACAGTTTTCTGCTTTTGAATGGTCTGATCAATTAATTTCTGTTGTTTTGATGAATTAGTCTCCCCTTTAGTACTGCTGTTTGTGCCAGTTGTAAGCGATGATGACAAGTCTTCTCCCAAACCTTTTCTTACATTCTTTAGTTTGTCTGAAATGGCATTTTTAAGGAAACGGAAATGTTTTGAAACCGCCTTGAGAGCCAGAGAAATGTAAGGGGTTGCTAAACTAAGACCGGCCGCTGTCTCGAATGAAGAAACCACCATTTGCATCTGCTGATGATAGTGTTTATACCTTCTGCATACCTTTCAAAAAGGAGAGGCAAATATGGATAGGAGTTACTACACACGGTAAACAATACGTGTTCACATAAAATATGTCTTACTCTCCCCGTTTCACAATATAAGGCCATTTTCCGTTTTTGCATAGATTAAGGGAGAGAAAATAAGTGTTTTTTTTTATTTCATCATTTACTATTTCTACTTACATAATAAAGAATGAGAGAACTTTATTTATGAATGAGAGTAACTTTATAAAAATAACCCTAAAATTTTATAAAAGGCCAATAATTTTAAAAAGAGCTAAAATAGCTAAAATTCCTTATATTGTGACTCAGGGAGTATCTTGAATCAGACAAAAAAAATTGTCTATCTTCATTTTGTGTCCCGTTAACCGTCTCATCAATAAGAAGTTATCACTTGTTAATTTTACCCTTGAGGGTTTCACTATTTCTTTTAGGGTATAATTTTTTTAATTAAAAAATTAACACATAATAATTTATTATTAATGGGATGGATAACAAGACAAAGAACGAGAACATACAATTCTTACCGCTTGAATCATACAATAATTAGTAAAGGTAAGGAGTTTACAAGACGAATATATTGAACATTCGTTAAAACTATCTTAAAATTTAATAAATTGCCCAATCCCTCATGACAAAGTACTCGACTTGCACAAACAAATTATAATTTCCTTTCCAAAAAGCAAATCCTAAAAATCACTCAATCATGAATGCATTCAAGAATAAAAATAGATCAATTCATGCATAACAAGTACTCCCTCCGTTTCTTAATATAAATTTATTAGAACATTTAGCGAAAATTAAAGAAGCAAAAAGTATTGTGTTTTTTTTAATCAAAATTTCAATATTACTCTTTTAAATAAAATTATTGATATACAAATTTTATCTGAAAGAGTAATATTTATATTTGGACTATCAAAGAAACTCATCTATATATATATATATATATATATATATATATATAGCACCAACCTCCTCCTGCATGTAGAACAGCTTCGCCTTATTCTGAAGAAATTCTGGTCCACACGACTCATTCGGGCTACTTAAACCACCACCAGCAGCCTCCCTCATCTTCTCATTTGAACTCAAGAATGTGGATGATGAACCACCCGAATCACCGGCCAACGCACCTAAAGATTCAGCACCATAAACACCACCACCACTAGAACACCTAATATGATCAGTTGAGACTTTATCATCATAAGCCTCTAATGAATTGATAGGTAATTTTGGACCAAGAATATTATTACAAAATTCATCCAAAAGCTGCTGTGCTGGCCTTAAAAATTTCGAACTCTTCAATATCGTTGCATAGCCAGTGAATGGACCCAGTGGACCGACAACAACACTCCGATTAGCTACAAAATTAGCTGAATTTCCAGCTCCCATATCAACATAATCGCCGACTTTCACAGTCTTCATATTATTATTATCTTGATTATTAGTATTGGATGAGGAAAGGGATAGCGATAAGGCCCGATGAGATTGCGTATTCTCAGGATTTGAATGATCAGTAAAAGCTGGCAGTAAAAGTAATTCATTATTATTGTAAAAATTATGCATATCACCTCCATACTGCTTTTGGCTAGGAATTTCTTGGTAAGCATAACTATTAGTCCAATCAAACCTTTCATGAGAAGGAATGCTTTTCCAAGAATTCATGATATTTGAAGGCTTTCTTGAATCTTGATGATGAGGAACCATAGTAACATCTTGTTGGAGCATTTCAGAGGAATATATATGAGTTGTTGCTGGTTCATAAGATAAAATAGGTAGGTGATGAACAAGATCTGGATTATCATAGCTAGCTCCGAATTGATCTAAATGATTTGAATAAACTTCCACATTTTGATCATTATGAAGAACCCTCAATTTTTCACGGCGGCTTTGTTGTGCTACATGCAGCTCAGGCCTAAAACTGCCTCTCTCCATTCTAAATAACAATGCTTTGGTTTATAAATATCCTGCATGCACAATGTGAAGTTTAGTAAAAATTATATTTAAAAATAATAATTAGAAAGAAGGGTGTCTTATTATTCCGAATCGGAAGTGGTTGAAAAGAAGAGGAGTTTGTAATCAGAAAAAAAACAAACACGTGAAGAAGAAGAAGAAGAAGAAGAGGAGCTAGCTGGTTATAAGTAAAAACAAACATAGCACAGGAATTGTAATAAAGCAGATGGGATAATTAATGGAGTGAAGTGAATGAACTCCATCCGAGATTGATTCAGTAAAAAATAAAAATAAAAATTCGCAGGAATTTAAAAAAAAACAAGATATTTTATTAGTTAAAATACTCCCTTCATTCCAAAATAATGTTAACATTATTAGTTAACATTTAAACTTCAAATTTATTCCAAAAAAATGTTAACATTTAGATTATCAATGAATTTTTACCTTCTTCTTACTTTTCTTTTAACCACAATTTCAATTTTTCAAGAAGTATTAATCTTTTGTTTTTTTACTCGTATTGTTTTTAGAAATTTTTAATCTATGTGAAAAATGAAATGTGAACATTATTTTGGAATTGAGAGTATCAATATTACTCTCTTAAATAAGACTTATATACTACTAATTCCATTTAAAAGAATAATATTAATATTTTGACTAAAAAACTATATTGTTTTTTACCCTTTTTTTTAATTTTCGTTATACGTTTTTAAACGACTTAATTATGGAACACATGTAGTAATACCGAAAGATAAAACCACAAGCATAGGCTCTAAAATTTAGACAACTGGTTTTCCTATTTTACAGATTTCAAATAAGTTTGTCTCATAGACCTAAGCCTTGTCAACAAAAGGCTTGGCCCAGTCCCAAGTTCGACACCTGCTCCCCGCACAATGGCAATAATATATCTCCTCCTCTGGTGAGGCGTTCTCTTTCTCCTCTGCTGAGGCAATTCCCTCCCCAGGCATGGGACGTGCTTCAATCTTCTCTATCTAGGGTATTCTCCGCTCTTCCCCTTAGGGAGCAATCGCCTTCGGGAGCTCAAAAAAAAATAGACCTAAGCCTTCTAGGGCAAGCAACATAAATTTAACCACAACCCAATATCTCCAAAAGATTCCCACAAATAAACAGTAACCAGATTAAACATTTACTGTTTGCACTGCAACTTCATCACAAAGGTGTTAAAAGAAACTTCAACTCATAAAAACTAAGCAAAAGTTGCAGAACAACAAATCCAACACGCTAAGAAAGAAGATAGACAGTATACAAGAATCTCATGGAGAAAAATTAAGGAATCAAAAAAACAAAGTACTTTGTCCGTCAAAAAAATATCAATATCATTGTATTAAATAGAATTAGTTATATACAAGTTCTATTTAAGATAATAATATTAATATTTTCTTAATTTTTACTACATGTCTCTACACGATTTATATTATGGAATGAATGTAGTAAAACCCTAAAACCAAAGGCAGCAACCTCAAATTTTTCTGACAACTCTAGCTAGTTAGTAAACTTTTTAAATAAAGATCATAAAACTATTGCAGAAACAAGAACATATAATATGGTAACTATATATTACCTTAGGAATGGAAATGAAGTAGATCTTGATTTTTTGGGAAGAACCCTTTGATGAGAATGAAGGAGAAGGAAGATTCAGATGAGTATTTTGAGGGGAGTGAGGAGTGGGGTGACAGAGAAGCTAGCTGGAGAAGTAGCAGTGGTGGACTTGTGGTGATGGTAGTAGTAGGAGTAGGACAATGATTGTGATGGTGATAATGGACGTTTAGTGAACACAAAGAGACATTTTTTTTAACGGGAGACATAACGTCGTTTGGCCGTTATATTTGACGGAGAATATTGTCACACTCACTCCCATCTTCTTTTCAACAAATGAATTTAAACTATTAAATAAGAATATTTACTTCTTTTATTTGATTAAGCCATCATTTTTTTGCTTAATGTACATTTTGAGAGATTAAGTTAGATTTATTTAAATTTTTAATATGGTATTATAATTATATAGTTTAATATTGGGCTCTCATTTAATGTTATTATTATGCACTGTTCAAATATTGAGCTCTTACCGTAAGAGGTGTGCTAAAGATCTCACATTAAAATAATTGTGAGAATATTTTTTTTTATATGAATTGAGCAACCCTAATACCTCTCGAGGTATTTTTTTTAGCTAAACTATATACTCTTTGACTTTAATTGAATTAGGACTTGTACAAATCGAAGGCGGTAGCCCAGTGCGTAACATTCACTGCCTAAGACTGAGAGGTTCCAGGTTCAATACCGAGCCAAAGCACCCTAGCCAACTAACCCCCTAACCCCCGGGAAAAAAAAATTAGGACTTGTACCATAATTGTGAAGAGAAACTAGATCATAAGTAACTTACCATGTATTTATATTAATGGTAAGACTGATATGTTAATAGAGTTTGCATTTCTCAAGGGTGAAAATCCTCTGTCTCCGTCCGTGTATGTCCCCGTGTCCCAACCAATCAGAATTTACTATATAAATATTTGTTTCAATTATATATACACATGGTGAATTGTGATTGGTTGGGGACACGGGGACATACACCAACGGGGACAGAGGATTTTTTGCCATTTCTCAAGGAGTAGATGAATTTAGAAGAGAAAACATAATCATTTGTAGGACTTAGTTGGCCCAGTGGAAACGGCCACTGAAACGCATGGCATAACTCCACGTTTCGAATACTGCATCCCCTCCCCCCGCCCCGTAAGAACATAATCATTTCATTTAGGATGGACGCTAAATTTATCTTACCTTTTATTCATGAAAGGGTATGCTCAAACAAACATTACATGCCAAGGCATTGGTTTAGTGGTAAAAACTGAGATTTTATGACGTACAGATTATAAGTTCGAATTCCTTTCTTCATTTTTTAAATTTCCTATTTCTTATAATACATAAGTCCCCTTCCCCGATAAATAAATTTAAACAAAAAAAAATTACACAACATCTAAATTTTTTAGCGGTAAAAACTGAGGCCCTATGACGTACATGTTATAAGTTCGAATTCATTTTTCACTTTTAAATCCCTTATTTCTTATAATAGATAAATCTCTCATCATATAAATAAATTAAAAAAAACATTACACAACATCTATATATATATATATATATATATATATATATATATATATATATATATATATATATATTTTTCACTTCACAATAGTTTTCCCCATTTTATTCGATGAATCCATCATGTTATAGACCAATTGAAGGGCAATAAAATGTTATATTTGTGCAGGGGCAGAACCGACAACGTCAAAATTGGTAGCCTGGTTGCGCATACATTCTGTTGTTTAAATAATCACCTCTTTTTGGATTGACCGAAGTTGTTTTACACTTTAACAGACAGGTGTTCAAGCATCAAATTATGTTTTGGTAATTTGCTTTATATCCTTTCGAAATTTGGTAAAGAAGTCGCCACGTTTTCTCAAACCAATAAATGAAAAAGAACCATTTAGCAACAAATAATAAAAACAAAAAGAATCAAATCTAGTTTAGAGTGCCTGAATTGTTAAATATCTCGCATCGACTAGTTTATATGCATATTTATAATATATAAAATTTAGACAATTCTCCCCTCTCGAGTTACCTTTTGATGGAATGAGTTAAACCCATATTCATTTCAACATGAATCTCAAAGAACTTAATTTAGTTAATAAACGCATGAGTTAACACTTTTAATTGCTAATTGATTTCAGATAACATGAAAGTTCATGAGCTGATTTTCACAGATTCAATTCACCATTAACATGTGCAGAACAAAATTCGTCAGAATTCCTATTCTAGAGGCTAATTTTTTTAAGAAAAAACACGTGTTCATAATAGGTGTCTTTTTAGAAAAAAAATATTCACTTCCTTCCTAGCTGTTTGATAAAATTTAAGCGATTAGAATTTCTTTCATACGTACAGAACAAACATATATTTTACACCAACTGTATTCACATCAAAATTTTCTGCATTAAATAAAAATTAAACAACTAGAATTTCATGCATAACAAACATATTTTTCATTCCAATATCGTATTGTGAACAGTATTCATATAATAATTTTCGGATTCGAGTACATAAAAATAAACATAAAGCCAAATCAAATGGACCTTATGCAGGCCGGCTACGAACATCTTCAAAGTGACATACGGAACATGACCTCTAATTTTGGAGGGCCCTAAAATTTTCAAATGTAAATAAATATCTAAGTGTCATATGTTTATATGTCTAAACGAAAGAATACGATGACATTTCTTGAAATTCGAACAAGAATATATGGATACGGAAATAATTAGGGGTATAAAAGAAAATTGATAAATTATCTTTTATAAAGGAAAATAAACCTCTAATATCTTCCTCACTATAGCCGAATGGAGAAAATCACCATTGTAGATACATCTAAGTATCTTTTAAAATATACAATATTTTTTACCATAAAAAAAAGATCTTATACATGTTTTGGACATGGGTACAAACTACCAAACAAATAATACGATTGTTATCACTCTTAAAATTTATGTTTATAATTATGTTTTGACATTTTTTTATAATTAATATAATTTTTAAAAAATTAAAAATTTAACTTTAATAACTAATAAAAAAGTCTCAGAATTGTTGGATAAGAACCTGACCTTAAGGATTGGATTGGTACACCCTGGTGGAAAATGATTCAAAGTAGGTTAAGAGACAAAAGGAAAAATGCAAAAGTAGTACTCCCTAATACTACTAACTTATTAGGACAAGACAGCCGATATATAGAGGAACTGAGGATTACGTCACCTGAGAGGATTATAGGCCTAGGTAACCCCATTAGCATTTGCATCGTATATGTTAAGATAACAGAGAAAGCAAAGAAAATATAGGGAAATTGGCGAAATAAGTACTCAAACAATATGCGTTTGGCGATAATGGTCCCCGTTTTATTTTTTTTTGTTTTTAGGAACATAAACAATTTGCGTTTGGCTAAAATGGTCCTTCCGTCCATCCCAGTTAATGTCAACTGTTAGTCAACCAAAAAATAAATGAAAAATAGCAAAATTAAAGGGTATTTTGGGGAAAAAACTGTTTTATTTTTGGGAAATTGGCGAAATAAGTACTCAAACAATATGCGATCGGGATGATAATGGTCCCCATCTTCATTCTCCCTCCCTTCATCTCATTCTCTTCTTTCTCCTTCCCTTTCCACCACCCTTCCCCGCACAGCACGACCACCGCCCTTCCACCACCAATTCCTCAGTATTACTCCCCTTTATCTCCATGCCCAAAATCTTCACAAAAAAAACCCTATTGAATTCACCCAATAAAAAGAGCACTATTTTATGGGTTTGTTTTACTTGAAAGAAGGAGATGGTGGAGATGGAGGTTTGGTAGTCGGTGGCAGTGGGGAAGGGGATGAGGAGGGTGGATGATGATTGGTGGGTAGAGATGAAGGTTTGGAGGGTAGAGATGGTGGTTCTCGAAGAAGGAGATGGGGGTTTTGGTGGGGGTGGAGAAGGTGGAGAATGTGGTTTTACTTGAAAGAAGGAGATGCGTGGAGATGGAGGTTTGGTAGTGGTGGTGGTGGTGGCGGTGGTGGCAATGGGGAAGTGGAGGAGGAGGGTGGATGATGTTTCGTGGATAGAGATGAAGGTTTGGAGTGCGGAGACGGGTGGTTCTACTTGGAAGAAGGAGACTGGGGGGTTTTGATGGGAGTGGAGAAGGTGATTTTACTTGAAAGAAGGAGATGGTGGAGATGGAGGTTTGGTAGTGGCGTGGTGGCGGCGGCAAGTGGTGGTGAGCAGTGGTGGTAGTGGTGGTGAGATTTGGTAGTGGTGGTTCTATTTTTTTAGGGTGAAATTCTCAAATTAGCCCCGGTTCCTAAAAAGGGTTTTTAAAAAAAAATAATAATTTTTACCGTAACTGGGATGGACGGAAGGACCATTTTAGCCAAACGCAAATTGTTTATGTTCCTAAAAACAAAATAAAATAAAATGGGGATCATTATCGCCAAACGCATATTGTTTGAGTACTTATTTCGCCAATTTCCCGAAAATATAAGATCTTTTGCTTGAAGAGAATACTAAAATGTTACCGATTACCGATAATTAAGCCGGTCACTTCAACTGTACGGAAAAGGCCTGATACTCCAAATTCCGACTTCTCTGACTCTCGACAGTTTCTACAAGTTACGATAACTTAACTAGCAGTAGCTCTCGTATTAACTGCGACTCTTCACTCTTTTCCTTTTCCTTTTCCTTTTCCTTTTAGCCGTTCGATTTCGATTCAAAAGCTGATCTTGCAAAACAATCTGACGGTCGGGCTTTCAGGGGAAAACAAATAGAACAATCAAACGAAAAATTTAGACAAGTGTTCTATCCTATATATGTGTTCTTAGGAATAAAGTCAGAAATTGTATTTAGAGGGCGAAAAACTACAACAGTATGTCATCTATCTATAAAAGTTGTAAAAAAATATTGGGATTGAACTTGATAAAAAATTCTGAATTACATATAAAAATTAACTATATCTACTAATATTTTTAAAATTTTCGGAGGGAAATTATCCATGTGTGTTATGTCTTAATTAACATATGTTTTAACGCATGTAACATATATTTATGCAATAGGTATTATAAAATTATAACACTGATGTAGTTTTAAACAATTTGAATTATTAAATTTTTTATCCGAGAATAAAAAAAACGTTCAATATGTGCACTGTAACCGGGACCGGTGATGACCTAACTTTTTCCGCTGCTGATGGAAGATAAAGATTTATTCGTATCCCTCCACTCTCAGATCTCGATCGTAGGGCTGCCCTTGGTATTAATGCCCCCCTTCCCCCGTTCGGGGGTACCACTAATTTTATCGTCCATTCTGACTTTGAATATATTCTATACAATATGTGTTCTCAGGAACGAAGTCAGGAATTATATTTGGGGCGAAAAATTACAACAGTATATCATCTACTTATAAAAGCTGTAAAAAAAATATTGAGGATTAACTTGATAAAAAATTCTGAACTACATATAAAAATTAATTATATCTAATAGTATTTTTAAAATTTTTGAAGAAAAATTATCCATGTGTGTTCTGTCTTGATTAACATATGTTTTAACCCTTGTAACATATATTTTATGCAATAAGTATTATAAAATTACAACACTTATGTAGTCTTAAACAATTTGAATTATTAAAAATTTTATCCGACAGTAAAATAAAAAAAACGTTCAATATGTGCACTGTAAGCGGGACCGGTGATGACATAACTTTTTCTGCTGCTGATGGAAGATAAAGATTTATTCGTATCCCCCCACTCTCAGATCTCGATCCTAGGGCTGCCCTTGGTATTAATGCCCCCCTTCCCCCGAGCGGGGTACCACTAATTTTATCGTCCATTCTGACTTTGAACTCCCATACAATAGCAGCCTTACCACTACAAGTTCTCTTGAGATGATAATTATTGTGGGATAAAATGTAAGCTTCAAATTTATTTTTCAATTAAAAATAAAAATTGTAAAAGAGAAAAGTTAAAGGAATTGTCATTTGATGAAGATATTGTTATTTCCCAATTCTTTTTATATAAGTTAAACGATAAAGATATTGTCATTAAATGATAGTATCTCTTACTAAATTTTTTTTTATTTTGAAGAAAATGTCTTACTAGATCATAAGAATGACGAAATATTTGCCTCATGATCGCTTGTGAGATTTTTTCAACATTTTAAATACTTTAAGAGGAACCAACGTGCAAACAACAATATTAGAGACTAGCACATTCACAAAAGCCACCATATAAATATGCTTTGTTTTCTTCAAGTAAAAAACGTCTTAGACATTCCTAACTATTTTTGTTTGCCTCGACAGTCTGTTTAATTTTAACAAAATAAAATAAACTCTTAAACTTATGAAGATCTTTAAAAAAAATGTTAAGCAAGAGTTAGAACAATATTCATATAGCCGTTCGAAATTTTGATTGATTTTTTTTGGTTAGAATTTTGTATAAGTGAATATTTCGTTAAAGTAGAAATGATATAAAAAATGATAATTGTGTAGTATTAGATTTTTTTTCTTTTTTTTGCTGAGTGTAGTAGTATTAGAGATTTTTGTACTTACTGCATGCATGTTACCAGGTAAAATGAATGTTTTTTGTTGAATTTGTACGATAGAAATAAATGTGTTTTAATTAGTCGCATCTATGATGATAGAGGTAGTAAAATCCAGAGTTAGATTTAAAGGCCCCTCAAAGCATTTACTGGAATGTGTCGTACGTATATTTGCCTCTCATAAACTCAATTCGCCCATAGTGTTTAACACAAAATTTTAAATATATAATATTTTTTATTATTAAATAAAAAAATTGACGCTTTAGATTTTTTTTGGAGTAAGCATTGTAAGAAATAATAGTAGAAAAATAAGAAACCTTAACAATAATATAAGTTCTGTCGTGGACGGAACTACTATCTTGAAAACAAATTTTGGCACGACCTCGGAGCAATCCAAAATGCCGTTTTGCTCCCCAAAGTTAACACAACTAGCCCTTAATTAAACACGTGCACTCGTATTAAAAGGACTTGGAACTTGCACTTTATAAACTCAGAAAATAAACTAACACTACTAGTTTTTCAGGAAAAATGAATAGAAGAGGAATATCCTTTTTGTGGTTAATTTGGCTCAAGAGGGCTGCTACTATAGAGTGAAAATGCAGCTTAAAAAATGGTTGAGAAAATTATAGGCATGATCATATAATATCTTGGACTTATTAAAAATTGGGGAAAAAATTGGGATTTAGTTTTGACCATTTCTAATATTAAAGTATAGGAAATGTGCTCCTAAAAGATGTCATTTTTCAACAATCCCCCCAAAATGACATGCTTTTATGAAAACTTCTGAGTAAAGGGAGGCTGTTACTTAAGTAAACTCCTATGCGGAACACATTTTTTTCTGCACATACGGAATAGTTTTTTTCCCGACTTGAGAACGCATGACGATGTCTCAAAATTGTAATGCTGCTTTATTTTTCAATAATCTCAACTATCAAAATTTTACTATAACGGGTGAGATTTCACCTTGCATGTACGGAATAAAAATTGTTTCGCATAGTAGCCGTGGTGTTCTTACCGTTGCGTGCGAAACAGCTTTCCTTTTATGGCGTCTGATGATCTTTTATCCACCCAGGTGACCCTTAAAAAAATAGATAGAAGTGAAAGAAAGACGTGAGAATATTTTTATAAGCTCGAATCAACTCTGCCCATTCGCTTCACTTGATTTTGCTGGAATATCTTGTTGCCCTGTCTTATCTTTTCATTCACCTTTCTCCTTTTGTCCTAAATTTTACTTAACTCTAGAGCGGCTAAGTGAGTGTTTGCTCGATCGAACAAAGCTTTCAAAAACCGGGACTTCCAATTAGGGACAAACTTATAAATTTGGTGCTGGGGTAAAAACTATAAAAATATATCAAAATATATAAATTGTAAAAAAGATATTTGTGCAAATTTGACAAAAATATTTCTAACTATATATAAAATTTACTATATCTAGTAGTATTTTTATAAATTTCGGGGGCGACTGCCACCTCCGTCTCCTGTCTTCGTCCCTATATATATACATTTTAATGAAGAATGATAAAAAATTGTATTTTTAAATTTTTTAAGTACATTTTGGAGAACGAATTTTATGATACAATAGTAATGATTTTTTTTTTGTTATCTTTACATGAAAATAACTTTTTTCTATTTATATAGAGTCAATTTTAAAAAAAAAATTCTTCCTTTCTGTAACTTGGATGCAAATGAAATATAATTCTATGTTCATAATTAAAATTTAACACAAAATCGCACAAAATTATTGAGATGGCCTTTCTCAATTCCCCATCTCACCTCCCTCCCGACCATCTCCTAGTACAGAACTAGTTTATACTCGGTCGTGGAGTTTTGATATAACGATTATAAACCATATAATTAAACCATACTCCTCCATTCTCATTTAATTATCGTTTAACAAATATATATGTATCCAAATTAATTGTAATTTATATATGTTTTATTAATTGTCAACAATTTATTTCAATTATAATTTCAACATATCTTTACTGGAAAAATGAAAGAGAGAGGGGAAAGAAAGAGTATTATTGAAATTGTGGTGAAAAGATTATTATTTGTTTGAGTATTTTAATTTTTTCAAAGTGTTCTAAACGACTTATATTGAGGGTTGAAATGTATTTTAATAGAGGAAATATTTACTAATAAATAATATGTGTTTATCCGATACTAAATCAACTCATCTAATGGTTGAAATGTATTTTACACATATCCTGCAATGTATCAAGAATTACGAACTAAAGCGTTTTACCACTCTTTCACATCTGATGGTTGAAATGTATTTTGCACATGCAACAATTTTAACCACATTTTTATTCATTGTGTAATAATACTTTGAACTATATATTTTTATAGTATAGGACTTATACAAATAAAATAAATCTGTAATAAAAATATCACAAGAAGTATTATACAAAATGTACAATAACAAAAAATTTGAACCGTAAACCAATAATAGCAAAGAAAAATCACAACAAGAAGATTGTCCGGGATAACGTAGTAAAGTTTTGTCCCGTTCGATATTTCATTATTTTTGTTATTGATAAAAAATTAACATGTATTAATTTTTTAATTAAAAAAAATATAACCCAAAAGAAATAGTGTAACTCGTAAGAAAAACGTGAACATGTGTCAATCATCTTTCCGTGAGAATATAAAACGGAACTCATAATGGAGACATACAATTTATTTTTCCCTTTTTAAAGCCCTGATCAGGCGTTCTGCTCTATAAGTGAGAAGAACATCTCATAAGAGGAGAAACGAACCCTAGAAGAAAAGACAATTAAAATTTACCTCATATATAAGGAGGGTTGGGCAGGCCCTTGTGGGCTAAGGAACCTTTGAGTGTATTACAGGTAATAATGAACAGTGTGATTTATTTACTGTTTGTTGGACTGATTGGAGTGAGTAAATGATTAAGAAATTCTTTCTTCAGAGTGTGCGAGTTTAAATATTTTAAATAATTTTATGTTAAACATATAATTGTGCTCTTTATGAGTTATTGGTGTATAGACTATTCTGAAAAATTTCTATAAAATTACATCTTAAGATATAACTCCTCTACTAACACACACTTGAGCTCCCGAAGGCGATTGCCCTCGAAGTGAAGAGCGGAGAGTACTCTAGATAGGGGAAGATTGAAGCACGCCCCATGCCCTTGTGAGGGAAGATAAGCCTCATGAGGAGGAGAAATTATTTGGCCCATTATGGAGAGATATAGAAATCGAACACGGGACCGTCCCGTGTTCGGGTAGCTTTACCACTTGGGCTACCCGATTCCCATTACTAACACTCTTAAGATGTTCAATCCTCTTTTAATAATCAAGAAATTTGAGTGAAGCAGAGAAGTAACTGCAAAAGGAACAATGGTAACCAGTGACGACTGCCCTAGAGAATGACATCATTCACTTTCATGTAAAAAAAGGAACCCTACGTTGGTACGTACCCTAACCTCCCAACAATTACCACTATGCTATTGCTACCCTTTACTTTTGTCATGGTCACCTCCTTTTTCGAGTATAATTGCAACCTCTTGCTTTTCTTTTTTTCAATAGTATGCAAGTTAAACTCTTCTTGGATGAAGTTTTATCTTACGGGATCGATAATAAAATTCTATTCTTATAATTAGAATCGAACTCTCAACTTAATAATTTATAGACAATATGAGGAACGACTGTGACACATATTGTGCTAATTTTCGAGACAAATTTGATAAACTTGAAAGTTTATTAACTATACGAACCTCATAATAGTAATTCAAGCGCAAGGGTTGGTACTTGGAGTAATTTTATCTTGGTATATGAGTAAATTTAAAATTTATATTCATACCAATTAATATAATATACGTAGGTAAAAAAATCAATTATCTTTTATATAAGTTTATACTTTTAATCTACGTATATTGTATTAATTTGTTTGAATATAAATTTTAAATTTATTCATCGCTACGTGTATTGTATTAATACTTGACTTTTGAAGCCAAAATTGATTAAAAATAGTAGTTTTTTTTTCTTGTCCATAAGCAAAGATGATGCTTTAACAACTGGGGACTCGCTGCAGGCTTTCTTTTTTGTGAATCTCTATTTGAAATGATTGATATGACTTTTGTGATGAACATCGGCCCCCTCTTTGCTCTATTGAATCGATAACACCGCTGCTGAACTTCAGCGGTTGATTTTTTATTCAATGATACAAATATTTTTATTTTTAATAATCCTTATTTTTCTTGAGAATAATTATTTAGAAAAAAAAAAGTCATTTATGCTCTTTTAACTATTTGTGAATAACAAGTTACAGTAAAAAATCATTTTATGTGCCATGTATATCCCCACTGTTTTCTGGTGCTAAAAATATCTCAACACGACGAAAAAAGTTTGTGTTAAGGTGGTATTGATATGAATTTAGGTGACAAAATACGTAAAAAAAATTAGCGTGTTTGAGAATGGAGAGGCGTTGTATGTGAATCACAACGGATCCCTGCAATACTTTCAGTAACATTCCTAATTATATTATGTTTAAACTCAAATTATATCGCGTTTATATATAAAATTTATCTGTTTTAATTTTACAATATATGATTGAACATTTCTATAATTATAATGAGAGTGTTGTAGAGAGGGAGTTGTACATAGAATTTCAACCACCTTTAAATTTACCCCTTTCCACCAAAACAAAAGGTTGTTCAAAAAAGTTGTAAACATGAAAATGAAAATCATCAAATTAAGCTGGGCCCTTTTTGTTTTTTTTAATCCAAAAGGAAAATTTATGTTGGACCATTCAAACCCTTTTAAAAAGAAATCTTCCAATATTAGCAAAATTTTATTTTGCTCAAACCTGCAAGTTCATAATTACATGCAAAGTTTGAAACTTTTAAGTTTGACAAATTTCGTCAATTTTCTTTTTATTGCCAAGGTTAGGATGTCTCATAGAGAGTCTCGAATTACTATTGTTAGAAAAATTTGTAGTTAAAAAGTGACCGTTTCAGATAAGGTTCCATGCTTGTCCAAAAATAAAAGAAACAATAAAAGAAAGAGAGATATAGGTTGCAAGACCTCTATTAAAAAACGAATGAGTATTAATTACACTAATATTTATGTATAAAATGTATAGAAAATTAACAAAGTAAGAAACCAAGTAAAATAAATTTATTCAAAGTAAAAAACTAGAGAATTGATAACAAATATAAAAATTAACAAAGTAGATAACCAAGTAAAAAAACTTTCAATAGTTAGTTAGCTATAACTACTACAAAGACCAGTCCGGCTCCTATGTTGAACAAGATTTTTTTCAATATATACAGAACATCTATTTTTTCCTTGAAAACATGTATTTTTAGCTTTAAAACCGGTGTTCGCGCGAACAAGTGTTTTTAAAAAAAATGTGTTTTTTAAAATTAATTTTAGCTGTCAAAATTTGAATCTGACGGACGAAAAAGCGTTCCACACGTACAGAACATTTCTCATTTTGCACTGGAGAAATGACCAATACAAAATTCTTAATATGAGATTCACTTGTCTCACAGACATTTCATTTTTTCAATACCCTAAACATAAATCTTAAAAAAAATAATTAAAAAAAAACCAAAAGACCCACTTGGAAGCATTTCACGATTCACATATTTTATCAAATGAAAATCATATCAAATCCCCCCCTAAAGTTAACAAAGAACATATACCATATGTCACAGCTTGAAATAGTGTGGATGCACAGTCACATTGACCATTCATAGGATCAATTATGTTAGAATGGCTCTAATTAAAGTAGGGCCCTAAAGAAGAAGAAAATATCTCTACTTTCATGTGCTGCCATGGACAACCACACAATTCCAAATTGTTTGATGTAATAAATCACATCATTCAAATCAAAGCAAAAAATTGGTAGGTTCATCTCCGGTCACCACCATACGTCGCTTACAAAGGTATTTATAGATCACCCCACGAACACAACCATCATGTCGATATCGTGAATTTAACACTTGATATATTTGTAAAAACGTGTCAAATTCTTATCAACTGAGCTCACCTTGTATTGATTTTTCTTCTTCTCTTCAAGAATGTGTGAATATGCATTATAAAAGTTTCCCAAGTTAAGCAATGTTTTGGCTCTACCAAAGTATGCTTGCTTTCACCTGTCTCTCCCTACTTTAATCTTTTTATAGCAATCAAGAAATCATGAGTATGCTAATATGGTGAGGGCTATTTATACCAAACACAGTCTATCTCCCCACATACACATTCTTGATAATGGGTGTGCTGGTAGAAGATTTTGGTTTGAATTTGGTTTGTGTTTGAGTTTGAGTCTCAAACTAATCTCAAATTCAAACTGGGTCAAAACTTACAACTCATAAACATATAGGTATTTGAAATATCAATTCAAATAAATCAACCCAATTGCCCATATGCAAATAATCCACCAAATTCAAATTCAGATTTTGACCTCTAAAATTGGCGTGAGAAATTCAAATTCAAATTTTCGTTCAAAGTCAAATTTTGGCCTCAAAAATTGGCGAGAGAAATTCAAATTAATTTTTTTTTTTTCAAATATTCGTTCAAGCTCAAATTTTGACCTCTACAATTGGCGGATAAGAATAGTGTTCTTGGGTTATATCCACCCGGATCAGATAGTATTCTTAGGTAAAAAAATATGGATTATATCCAGATTTCTTGAGACTCAATCCAAATGTAATATGGGTTTGAGTTTGAGACCAGACCAAACCAAACCCAAACCAAACATTTTTCAAGCACACCCAGACGTTTTCTTGAATTATTGACAAGTTGGATTTTGTTGTTATAGATTGTCAAATCAAAAAGTTTGATTGGGAAAAATATTTTGGAATTTATTTTCGGTGTATTTTTTCATATTTTGATTTTGCATGATTTGCATTGCCGTCCCTCGGGCATAGCTATTGGCCTAGAAAAATCGACACGAGCACTGTTGTGATAGTTTTACCTTCTCTATTAGTTTATGAGTTTAATTCCTAATAAGTAAAGAATCGTGCCTCTTGTGAGAAGTTGCACAAACAACTTCAGAAATTCCAAGCCAAGAACATTCAACATGTCATATTTGAAGGAGATTGTCTAAATGTTATCAAAGGAATTAATGGGCAATCTTCATACTCTCATTGGACTGGACTTGAATTGGTTAAGGTTGGGAGTAATTTTCTCTCTAGATTTAGCTTTTGGGAGTTGCACTATGTAAATAAAGGTTAATTAACTTTCAAATGCACATAATTTACTTCTATAGCCAAATCCAATGATGTAAATTTGAGTATATTGAGCCCTGAAGCCATTCCACCTTCAATTCTTTTCAGTGATAGTGAGCGACTTTTTAGAATCCTAAGTCCCTATTTTGGATAGTTCTAATGGTTAAAAGTTTACTTAGCAAAAAAAAAAAAAACTTCAGAAATTCCAACTAAAACATATGTTGTAATTTAACTTCTTCTTTTTCTTTAAAAATTGAGGATTAATAGTGGTTCTTTACTTTTCCTCCAGTATGATTCGAACTCTCGACCTATCAGTTAGTAAAGCGTCTAACGACATGAACTGCGCTCCATTTTCATTGTAATTTAACTTCTCTACTCATTCTAAAGACTAGAAATTTGGGTCGTTAGAGTTTGAGCTCACTTATTTTATGATTTGCATTACCTCCTACAGTTTCTTTCCAAATGATTACACTTCTAGGGGGCGAAATGAGTTTTTTTTAAGTCTTTTTTCTTTTGCCTAGAGATTCTGCTAGAACTCACTTTTGAAGAAATTAACAATGAGTGACATTAGGAGCCACTAAATAAAGTTCACTTAAGGAGATTTTAGTACTCAATAAAATACTCCATTTGTTCCATATTAAATGTCTATATGTATCACAAGGTCTTTTGGGTTCGATATCCTCCCCGCGCATGGAGTATGTTTTAAATTGTCTCCTTTTTTAGAGTTATCTCTTTCTCCTCTTATGAGGTGCTACTCTCTCCCCTCTTGGGGTGTAAGCCCAGTTGGGCTTCAAAAAAACAATGACTATATGTGATTTGATATAGATACTTTAGAGAAGAAAAAAATGTTAAAATTTCACATAAGATGCTAAGGTGTGTTCATTTTTACATGCACGTGCAACTATAAGTAAATTTAATTGATTTAGACACTTTTAACTTAAACGATAAGTTTTGAGTTTGACATTTTCTGTCGAGATAATAATTTAAAAAAAATGGTAATATAATTTTACATAATATATTTAAGTACCACTTTTCTGCACAGTTGTTTGCTTCAGTAGCCATACTTGGCTGTTGTTTTTATGTTTGGGAAAAGAAATTCTGGTTCATTATGGGAGTAAAAAAGGACTTCAACTGATTTAGTGATGATGAATTAAAATAAAAAAATATCAGGCAGGCCCAACCAAACTCACATGTACCGAAATAAGGCAAAATCGGGCTTGGCCGCATATAATCCTAAGCCCATTGGACATCCCTACCTACTTCGGAATACAATTTAAAGCCCATCTAAAATGACCAATATAACTGCCAAGTGATTTCTCAATCTAAAGAAAATAATGAGAAGAGTTTGAATAGTAAATTTGTCGTATATTTATAAAAAAAAAATTGGATCAGTTAAAATACTATACAAAATCCTAATCAGTTGAGTTTAGAGATGTTAATGGATCCGTCTAAATTGGGTTCGCCCAATCCAGCCCCAATTGGAGCGGGGCAAAAAATTTCCGTGCTAAAATGAGTAGGGAGGGCAATGGGGCCGGGTGGGAGGCCGATACCACTATCTACCGTCCCAATCTTACCTCTTCCATCGTATCCCATCCCCATCACTGAGGATGGATGGGCATCTCATCCCCATCTCAGGTTGAGGCCCACTCTTAATTGGGGAAAAGCATAAATTTTTTTCCCCAAATTTCCACTTTCGTCCCAGTGGAGGCTCAACCTCGACTAAAAAAAAATAGTGAATTTAAAAAATAAAACCAAATAGAACCTTGAAAAAAAATGATATAGAATTGTAAATAAAATATTTAATGTCTGTAAAATGAAACAATATAATCTAAATTGATACTAGTATGCTCACTAAATCATACTAGTTTGTAGACAACGCTCATTTGCTGCCAACAACATAAATTACATAATATAGATCACTTTGCAAAGATTGAGAAGTCGAAAAATTTGTTGGCATATTTGGTTGCTTCTCATTTTTTGACTTGTACTCATTAAACAAATTAATGCAACACTTTTTAACTTTTTCAATCCTATTAGGAGATTCAACATCAACATATATTTTAGGAGAAGGAGCCCAGAAAGAATTTGATTCACGCGATATCCTTCAAATTAGACGTCTATTTCATTTTTTAGGTATTTGATGTCTTTTCTATTTAGTATTTTAGACGGGTCATACGAGGCGGGCCGAGATGGGGGCGGGGATATTATTTCACCCATCTCCGACCCCACCCCCGCTAGCGGGGCCAAATTTATCCCCACCCCAACTTAAACCGGGGAATCGCTGGTCCGGATATCCAATTCATCCCCCGCCCCCATTGCCATCCCTGAAGATGAGGATATTAAGTTCCTGTTCCTGCTCCTGCACCCGCCTCTTTATGAAAAATAATTTTGTATCACTTTTTTTATTAGTTGTAAAAATTGGACTGTTACTTATTTTTATATCGAAGTTCTCAAAATCTCAATATATACGCATTAGCTAATTATTACGATTAATTTACAACCCACCACCAAGTATTAAAAGAGAACCTTTTTGAATGGGCTCATTTTGTTGTGGACCTGTTATACAAAACCATTTGGATTCGAATTTGTCAAATCACTACAGAATTGTCTTTCTCCTCATTCTGTAGTGATGTGCTAATCTTGAACCACATGATCCATGTGGATCATGTCTATAACAGAAAAAATCTTTTGAATGGATTGAAGTCCATAAACAAGCAATAATCATCATCATAAAGACTATAGAGAACGGGAAAAGGGGAAAGAAAATTTATACAAACCGGCGACTTTTAACAAAATCTACTGACTCCCAAGACCGTTGAAAAAGGACTAATACTAAAAGAACTCAACTGTTAACTTCCTACAAAGAAAAATGAGGGTTTGGATTCAATATGAACTCTATAGCAGCCTGCAGGATGAGGATCATTAATAGACCCTCTCGATCTTATGCGGAATAGTGTTTTTCCAGTATATACGGAACGTTTCGAAACAGGTGTTCTAGAAATCATGATATGTGTTCGTTTTAAATTAATATTAACCGTCAAATTTTTAATTCAACGAATAAGGAAAATTCCGTACGTGCGAAATTATCTCTGTTCCACACTGAAACCAGCATCAGTAATAGAACCTTCCCGCAATTTAAGTTCTTTCAAATTAATTTCAAGTTTGACTCCAATAATTCAGTTTTGACTTTCCACACCAAGCAAAATAATACTCTCTCCGTATTAGTTGTCGTCATTTAAAATTCAGAAAAATTGTTAGTTATGTTAGTTGTTTAAGTTAAATGACCAAATTAAAAAAACAATCTATGAATTTTAAATATAATAAATGCAGTATTTGTTGAATTAATAACTGTTGCAGCTAATATGGAACAGTTAAATAAAAATAGTATTATAATTATTGCGAGACAACTAATTTGAAACAAAAAAATACAATTTTTTAACAATTAATTTAGAACAGAAAGAGTATTAATATAATAACAACAAACAAAATCCCATTATACACTAGAACTTCCGATTTATCTTAATGGATTTTATCCTCAAACTAAATTTAAAATTCCACCCATAAAATAATAATAATAATAATATATCTTTTAACCAACAATTCAACTTTTACGCTCCAGTTTCACCTTACAACACGTTTGATACGCTGGAATAGAATATAATGGAATCCCTTTTCAGGCAGAATCGATTTCTATCCCGAATGACTTTGGAATTCTCTTTCCATTCCAGCGTTTGGAAGGCAAAGCCATAATGGGATGCCGATTCCTTTTCTGTGTTTGGTAAAACTATATTTTAATGTCAGAATTGAATTAAAAAGAATATGACATAAATGCCCTTTTAGCATATACTAGTGATAAAACCTAATTAAACATTCATTACAAAATTTTACTTGAATAACATTGACATTATAAATAAATAAATATATATATATATATATATATATATATATATATTGTTGAAACATAATTTTTATTAAAATGTCAATATAGTAATAAAAATATCTTTACTTTTAAATTTAAAAATAGATTAAAACTACTACCAAGAAAAATAAATATTTATAAAATTACCATCTATGAAATTATACCAAGTGAAATAGAATATTTATGACTAAATATGAATACGTTGCTATATAAAATGAATGTAATAATTAATTAAAAGAGGGGTATAAATGTCAGTTACTATTTATTGATAATTTCAGTTTCTCCTAGAAAGGCAATTCCATAGGTTTTGGTGTGGAATGACCTTTCCCACTTCTTCCTGGAACCGTCATTCCTGTGGAATGACCATTCCCACTTCAAATTGCCCAACCAAATGCCGAATGGAAAAGGCTTTTCCATTCATTTTAATTCCCGCGTACTAAACACGTACTAAGTACATTGTATTTGAATAATTTCTACGGAGGTGGCCTTTCAGGCAAACTCACAATCACAGATACAGGTGACTGTTGAAGCCATGCATTTAACTCTTCGAAATTTCTGTCTCATTAACAACAAACTAATAAGTATCTATGGACAAACTAATAAGTATCTATGGCTTTTTTTTTAAAAAATAAAAATAAAAAATCTAAACTAAGAAGCAGTGGAACTCTAAAGAGAAAATAGAATAAACCATTATTTACAAATAAAATAAAAAATGAGATAGAGACTAATGAAAAAAATATCCTAAACTATACCATCCCCTAATTATATTGTGGTAGCTTCCAAGAAACAAGTAAACCGAGTCCAAATTTGGAAAGCTTAAAAAATCATAGGGAAATTGATGTTTAAAAATTCTTCAGTCAAGATATTGTGTTTGGTTGGGACCTTGCACGTATGTCAACTTGTCCTCATTAACCTCTAGAAAGTTGATGAGCGTGGTTTTCAAGCTAAGTAACCGTATTATTAGATTCGATAATTAAAATAATTGTTCAGAAATAATTAGTGTAAATATGATTAAAGAATCATTGTATTATTTATCGATTAAATAATTCGACAAACAATGAAAAATAGAATACAAAAAAAACAATGAATTGGAAATGGTGGTTGGAAAACCATAAGACCACCTGATTTTTATAATGTCTAAATTTAAATTGGATTAATATACATGTTTCATTTAAAATAAATTTTCGTATTTGATTTTGCAAATTTTATTGATTTTTATCAATCTATTGGGAACTTTACTCATAATTGGGTGGAGCTCGTGGCAGTGTTTCGGGGGTCCAAATAGCAACGCATACGAGTTTTTAGAAATTAAACTTGACTTATTGGCAAGTTATTCTTGTTTATTTAAGCCTCGGTTAGCAGATATTGGTCTTCTGTCAAAGTCCGGATCCTATGAGGAACAGTAAAAATTCTGCACATACAGATTGTATGAGGACAGGTGTCCTGCACGACAGATGTCGTAAATCAAGATAAGTGTCCCGTTTAAAAAAAAATTGAAGAACAAAAAAAGATATTGCAAAATTTGATACATGAAAGTGCCTTTCAACTTCTGGATCGTCATCGAGGACAACAATAGAATAGACTCTTTGTCTATATATATAGCAATTTCTTCCAGAAAACAGTCATAAAGAATTATTAAAATTTCAACAGATGAGGTCCTTGGTCTTCCCATTCGTACACACTAAATTATATTTCACATGGATCTTTCTCTAATAATTTTCTGCTTTTGGCATACTTTAAAAAATAAAAAATAATAACTTGCATATGTTCTCATGGTAAAAAAATTGGGTGCTTTAGCATATCAAATTTTGATACGTATATCTTTCAAAATGTGTGTTGATATCATAATACTTTATTATATATGAAAAATGTTTATTATTTTTCTCATATCTCAATTTGAATGTCTACATTTTATTTGCACAAAAATTGAAAAGAACAATTTGACAAAGAGAAGTTATTAGTTAAAAATATTAATGATATGATCAATATATATATATATATATATATATATATATATATATATATATATATATATATTGGAGAATGAATCTCTTAAATAAAAAATGTTAGTTCGAGAAGTTTATTAAGAAAATACGTTAACTTTAATCATTGTAATATTCGTTCTTATCAGTTTATTATCTTATACGTGGTACATTATTCCAAATGATATTAACTCAATATTTTTAGAGAAAGTCCAGCTTGATACTCAGGCTCTCAGTTGTCGCTCGAGCATTGCACATAGCCCTTGCTAGGCCACCCCACATGAAGGAAAAAAAACACTAGTTTTAAGAAAGCAGACAATTACTTTAGACAGATTAAAATAGTATGTGAACTTTCAATTTGATATCAAAGAAATGATATTCTATTGGTTCAAAATTGACTGTTTGCAGTTTGTAGTAATGAAAAACATGTGAATTTCCAACTTCTCTCTACAATTCAACCCAGCTATCAGATCTTGAAATTTCATGCAGAATCCAACAAAGTCCAATTAAAATCAATTACTTTTTGCCAAGTTCACATTGTATTATTTCTCTATATAATCACTCCCACCCCTTTCCTTTACAAATCACAACCCCAATTCCAAACCAAAAACTAGAAATGGAGATTCCAAGAAGCAAAATCTTCCTCTTCTGCTGCTTCCTTATTCTTTCCTCAGTTCCAGCACCAGCCCAAGAAGTCGGTAAGTCATTCACACGTTATTATTATTACTCCCTCTATTATATTATTCTATAATATAAGTCGTTTACGACATATAACAAAAATTAATAAAGTAAAAAATAAGGTATTTTATTAGTTAAAATATCAATGTTACTCGTTTAAGTAGGACGTGTATACTACGAATTCTATTTAAGAGAGTAATACTGATATTTTGACTAATAAATGGTATATGTCTTAAACGACTTATAATATAGTATGAATGTAGTATTATTTTTAAAAAGGAAATTATCAAGGAATGGAGTAAAAATATTTATCCAATGAAAGTTTTGAATCAACTGCACAAACATTCCTTAACAAATCATTCATCGGAACTTTTTCTTGACGTTTTTTTTATTCACATGGCAGATGATGAAAGCGAATTTAGTTACAACTACGAGAGCGAAAATGGACCGACGAACTGGGGAAAGATTAAGCCGGAATGGAGAATGTGCAACGCCGGAGAAATGCAGTCTCCGGTTGATTTACTGAACGAAAGAGTTGAAATATTATCTGAACTCGGAAGACTTCACAGAGACTATAAATCCTCCAATGCCACTATCATGAATAGAGGCCATGATATGATGGTACGTACGAAGTCACTCCATTATAGAACCGTAGACTGATATTACATCGTCCTCACATAATTTGAACAGAACCCACATTTACAAATATCCCTCGTTCAATTAATGTGAGAGGCTGTGGGGCCAATCCTTCTGTACTACTATATCTTTATATCTTTAGTTGATGGATTTCGTTACGATGTTTGAGGAATGTTTTTCTCCCTTCTCAGTGTTGATAAATCTTAATCTTATATGAAAAGTCGACGAATCATATATATTTACGTATAATCTTTTATATTAATATAAATTATTTGTTCAGTTGCGATGGGTTGATGGCGCTGGCCACCTCCATATAAATGGAACTTCCTATAAGCTCAAACAATCTCACTGGCACTCACCAAGTGAACATACTATAAATGGCAGAAGGTATTGTGTCTATAAATGACAATTGTGTCTCTGTTCGAATTTATAATATCTTGTGTATATTTAAATTTTTTTTTAATAAAAGTTTTATGATGTAAACGGATTTGAAGTAACGAGTAACGTTTGTAACAGGTTTGATCTAGAGGTACATTTGGTTCATGAATCACAAGATGGAAAAGTTGCAGTTGTTGGAATCATGTATAAGATTGGACGAACTGAACCATTTTTGTCTATGGTATTATAAATAATTGAATTTTTGGATAGGAATAATTTTTTTTTATTTTTTTTATTTTTTATGTTCTAAATAGATTATGATGGTTTTGTTTGATATATAACAGCTAGAGAATGATTTGAGGGCTTTGGCTCAAACTAGAGGCGTAGAGAGAATTGTGGGAATTATGGACCCAGAATGGATAAAAATAGGAAGCAGGAAATATTTTAGGTACATTGGCTCCCTTACTGTTCCTCCTTGCACTCAAGATGTTGTATGGACTATTGTAAGAAAGGTAAAGCTAATGAAATTATTATATAATTCTGAATTATATTTATTGAAATATGTATAGATTTGTGACATTATTTTATTTAAATAACAATACGATTTACTTCACAGGTTAGAACTGTTACAAGAGATCAAGTTAGACATATTCGAGATGCTGTTCATGATGTGAGTTTTTTTTTTGTATATTCTTTATTTGTATTTACATGATTAAAGTAAGAGTCTTTATATTAATTTGCTCGAGAATTCTATAACTTAATTAGAAACAATGGTTATGAAACCCAACTGGACCTGGCCGGTCAGACAGATAAATCGGTGATTCGATCTTCAAAACAGTTCGGATTAGATCTCAAACCCGATAAGTTTTAAAAATTGCTTTCTTTTTGCATAATTCAGTTAAACCCGCTTAATCGGACCGGTGATCTAGTGATTTAATTCGGGTTTCTGAGAACAGACCGAGTCTATAAATTAGTAAAATTAAATAAAATTTTAAGAAATTTTAATACAATTAAGTAGTTGGTATATTGTATTTAGATCAAAAAAATGTTTGAGTAAAAATTATGTTATACGATTTCAATTTTTATGATACAATTTCTTATCTGGTCAAGTTTATTTTTAACTTATAAGGTATTTAGGTAAATATAAACATGAATTGATCAAATTAGTGAATTCTTATTGATTATGATTTTTCAAATAAAATTACATTTCTAGTTAATAAGTTATATTATATAAGAATATTAGTAACTATGTATTAATTATTTATAAATATTTATGACGTAACGGTTGATAGATGGTATGGAAAAAGTTCGTCTAGAATTCCGACCACTGACCCTTACTGCAGTAACTTTTCCGGTTTGAAGTCCGACTAGATTTCAAAACCTTGTTTGAACGAAGGATTTTTTTTTAAATTAATAACCAAAGTAAATATGGTAATAAGTTATAAATCCTATTGCTTGGATTTTATTGTTGATTAATTCTTTTTTTAGAGGAATTGTTGATTAATTCTTAATGGTGACAATTGATGAATGTATCATTTATATGCAGGAATCGGACACAAATGCGAGACCAGTCCAACCAATAAATAGACGACCAATCAAGCTCTACAGGCCAAATGATCAAGGACAAAATTGAAATTTTATAATAGTATTATGTTGTATAACGCTTAGTAATAAGAGTTTTTTTTGTAGCTTTTTTTTTCTTCTTTATTTTATTAGGATCAATAGTGATTTATCACTTTTCCTTCGACATGACTCAAACCCCCGACTTACCGATTGAAAGTGAAGCGTCTGACCGCATGAGCTGCGCTTCTTTGTCATGATTTTTTTTTTGTAGCTAATGAGCCATCAGATATTGTCTTCCATTCCCATGTGGTCTATGTATGCCATTATTAATGATACATGAATAGCTTCACGTCTTTTTTCTCGTATATTTATTAAAAATTAAAATTCGACGATCTATACTACTATTAGATTCATAATTTTTGTAATTTCTGGAGATTTATTTCCACAAATGTTTTAGTTTTGATCAAATACACTACTTTTAGTTTATGGACGATCTTTGGATCTTATTTTATTAGAAAAAAGAGTTACTCATTTGATTAAAATATGTGTAATTTCTATTTTTATTTACTTATGTTTTACTTCAATATATTTTAATAACGAGTACAAAATGCGAATGGAATATAAAAAATTATTATTTAATAATAAAATATTTTAAACTAACTAGCAATTGAATTGCCACTATTGCAGATCAGTCGAATTTATACCAAAAATGCTGTAATAACAATTTTTACTTTTTAAAAGTTTCATCAATTATACATATGTATCTCACACCTCAATAATAATTAATCTATACCATACATACCCCCACAAAGGAAACAAGTGTAACGACCCTAATTTTTTAGCTACATTTATTGTGACCTTTCTAGGGGTCATTAAACTAAGTTATCTTTTAATTTTTAATTATTCTAATTGATTTCTCAAATATTACAAGCATTTTTCCATTAAGCTTGTGTGTAAAATTTTAGAGATTTAAATGACATTTTTTTTTCTCCACAACCTGAATATCCTAACAAAAGATGGAAATTGCTCCTCCTATATATTGTCTACAGGTGTAATTATATTATGTATATATGATACTTATCAAAGGTATTACTATTTTATCATTTCTTTGACTTATCTATTAGTATATACAATAATCACCCACTAAGTTATTTGTGACGCAATTCATTTATTAGTATATACAATTCATTCATCTATATCTAATTTTATCACATTTTCTTTAAACTTTCCTTCCATTTTCTCGACTCTTAAATTCCTCTTTAGTACTTTCAAACGGACCGGACCGGACCTGACTCACTTTAAACGGACCGAACCGAACTTAGTCCATTTTTTTTTGCGGACCTCAAAATGATAAGTCCATGCCCAATCCTCTTATAGTCCATGGATTACGGACCGGTCCGCGGACTTTCTCTTTTTTTTGACAATTTTTAAAGGAAATAATAAAAAAAGCTTAAGATTAATGAATCATAACATAAAAAGGTTATGTTGTGATAAAATTAACAAAACAAATCATGCAAACACAAAAAACAAATAGATCATCATCCACTCAAACTAAAATAAAATACGCATCATCCAAACTCCAAAGTCCTAACAACAATTAAAATGTCTAAAGATCAAAGTCCAACAACAAATTAAACATTCAAATAATGGAGAGAGAGAGAGAGGAGTAAGGAGAAAATAGGATTTGGATTTTATATAGATTTTAGGGTTAGAAATCTAAAATCTTTGAGACTTTGACATTAGTCACAATACTAATGAATATCAATGAGTCAAATTTTGATATATAAATATTAAAACATAAATTAAATAATATATATGTATATTGCAGACTGAACCACGAAATAGTTCGGTTTTGGTCCGTAAAGTCTAGGTCCATTTTTATATTTTAATTCCGCAGACTAATCCACGGATTAATCCGGGTCTGGTCCGTGAAGTCCAAGTCCAAACGGATACGGGCACAAAATACCCGCATTTAAATGGATTTTATTTTCGAGTCCATATCTAGTCCATTTCTTGCGGGTTACGGATAGTCCGCGGACTTTCGGTCCGTTTGACAGTACTATTCCTCTTCATTTCTCCTGGTCATTTTGCTTGGAGTATCATATTTGTTCTTTCTCTTACTGGCACACGCTATAAGGACCGGTGAGATAATGATTTTATTTTATATAGTCGAAAGTGTAACATGAGGATATGAATTACTTAAGATTTCAGGATTGAGACAGTTTATGAGATTGAATTTTAGTATGTGACGAATTGATGAGTGAAGTTTTTTACGGGCCGGGCATCGTAGACTATCGGCACAGCTCATTTGCTGCACGATTAAGAATTTCCTTGACATAGAAGAGATTCTAATATGAACACACGATTGAATTTCCGGTTCTGATACACAACACTAAGTCTATTTGTGAACCAGACATCTTAATCCAGTATATTGATAAAGTCTATAACGCTGGTTCTCTTTTGTTACCATGTGATCCTTTAACAAAGAGCAGAATCAAGGTGCTTGGTTCACTTCATTGACACAATGGATTTGGACTATTTGAGATATTTAGATAGTAGATAGTTTATCAGGGAATTGCTAACAAATATATCTGGATATCCTTTATGGTATTTGAAAACTTGAACTTGACAGATGAGTCCCTACTTTTCTTAAACTTTTTGAATTGATATTTAGGAGCATGTGAATAGTTTCCAAAGTATGCCTATGATGATATTGACCTGAAATTGAGATTCACTTTATGGGAAATTATTTTCTGAATTAAATCCCGATGCATTTAAATTTTTCTACACATTTTAATAAAATGCACATGCATCTCATTAGTTCAGGCTCGGGTTATTGGTTCAATATGATGAGTTCTTATAAAACGAAAATCTCGAGCCGGACAGTTGTTATTGATTGAATTGACGATCTTTCTGTATTCACTATTCTGAAACACTCTGGAACATACTATTCTTGTGGGCCCCAAGACCGTGGATGCCTTACGCCATTGTGGGGAAAGCAAGGGTTTACGACTTTTGGCGTATGACTCTGCAGTACTAATTGAGGTTGGCCAATTATGGGTTAGGATTTTTAGCTTGGAATGGTCAGATCTAGGTTAATATAGGCCTAGTAGGTACCCTACCCTGTGATTCACCTGCTGAATTTCTGATGGATAAGGTAGCAAATCGCCCGTATATGGTGTTCGGTTGGTATCTGGTCTTCTTGTACCTGATTTTCTATCCGTTGTACCAATTACTATTATTCCCCATCCATAAAAAAAAGGAAGTGCATGATTTACAAAATTGCATGATCATTTTGAATGTTAAAATTCTTAAATTGTACTCACCAGAAACCTTTATTCATTTAAAGTTATTTAATTTGTTTCATTTTTCAATTGTATTGGAAATGGTTTGAGCATTCACTCGACTCGGTCCCCATCGGGCCAGGGGGTGGGTCGGGGCGACACAGTTGGTATCAGAGCATAAGATTCGGGAGTGGGTTGTTCATTAAGTTTAAACATCTTAAATAAGATTGAATTTAACTAGAATACTTGTTCTCCATAAGTTATTGGTATTTCCGCAATAGTTACTGGTATATATGTGATGTACACGTCGAATAAACAAGGACAAAATGATCTTTTACTTTTCTAAAAAATAGACAATTTTTCTTCTTCATATTCTTCATTCACTACAAAACATTGATTGATCGGCTACGGAAATATCTGTTGCCGACGTCCTAAATTCTGTAGTTGATGACGGCCAGTTACAACTCAATTGCAAAGAAAAAATCATAGCAAATATGCTCGATGCTGATTTCAGCTATATCAAAAGTTTTCCTTACGACTCATTATGTAGCTAATTAGTCACAACTTGTTTTGTAGATAATTAGCCACAAATTGTTTCATATATAACTAGTTAGTTACGACTAATTGCGTAACTGATCAGGTACGACTTGTTTTATAATTACTTAAACTACAAGAAAACATGATCATTAGTCACTATAGATTGCCCTTTGGTGACAAAATAAAAATTATTCACTAATGCAAGGTGACGAAAGTACAATTTGCTAACTAAAGATATGATTCAGCAACAAAATTCAAATTCTAGCCGAGCTTCTCTATAGCGACAATATACATTCCTAGTTAATAATATGTATATCTTATTAGTGATAAAACTCGCTCCTCACTAATAATTTCAAATTTCCTAGCTAATCATGGTTTCTCAAAAAAATTTAGTTTTTCTCATTATTTTGAATATACTTTTTTTTATATACAAAATTAATTTTGGTATCTTTAAAAATCTTTTACAATGATAATTGCAACACAAAATTTAAAAATCTTTTACAGCCAGACTGAATTGCAATTGATTTTCTACCGAATTGAACATGATCTCAAAAGTTTACTGGTCAAGTATTCATTATTATAAAGAGTTAATAACTATTTATAACACTAAACTATTTACAAATTTCTCTTTATAGACTAAACTTTTTTTTTATCTAAATATGTCACTCAACTATTTACGTTTATCAAAAAATATACAACCACCCATTTTTTGGGTGTTTTCCGGCCAGCGATGTCACGTGAGTTGCTTCGGAACATGAACAACGACGAAAAGGAAAAGAAATCTTGGAAACGCTCAGCGACAACCGCTTAATTTGTTGTTGCAAGCGGCAAACGAGTCCTGTCAAATTAAGCGGTTGTCGCCCGACGTTTCCAAGATTTCTTTTCCTTTTCGTCGTTGTTCATGTTCCGAAGCAACTCACGTGACATCGCTGGCCGGAAAACACCCAAAAAATAGGTGGTTGTATATTTTTTGATAAATGTAAATAGTTGAGTGACATATTTAGATAAAAAAATAGTTTAGTACCATAAAGAAAAATTCGTAAATAGTTTAGTGCTATAAATAGCTATTAACTCTTATTATAAATATATAATTACAATGTTTAAAGATCAAGTAATTAATATCATAACATATGGTGCAAGTACAATTCAATAATAAAAACATATGGACACAACATTACACAACATAATAAGTTAATCGAATTACACGATTTGCCACCTCTATTTGAATCTTCCTTAAATAAAATCTAAAGACATGAAAATTGTAAAAACATTACATACAAGTATAAACATGAAGTCAAAAAGGGAAAAAAATACAAGTAAAAGAATTCCTTTTGTGTTAGGATGTGCTAACTCTGAACTCTTGAGTTCTTACTAGTATTTATTGCTAACTACGTTATACGAATCGAAAATTTTGCTTTCTTCCATTATTATTTTCTTGGAGATTGTGCAAAAAATTATAGTTTTCTCCTGATCGAAGGGTGAAAATTTGATCGATCGATTAGCAAACCTAGGGTTTTTGTTTATGCTCAAGGTAATGATTATTTTATTATTCAATTTTCTGCAAAATTTCGTTTTTTAGATGCTAAATTAGGGTTTTTTATTTTTACTTTTCCAGGAGGAAGTAGTTTTTCTGTTATTTTTGTTTTGCATTGACAGAATTTATGTGATTTTGCATAATTAGCTATAGTTGAAGAATTGGAAACTACAATGATGATGAAAATTGCATTAGTGTTTTTGTGTAATGTTTGCAAACTTGGATAATAATGGTATATGATTACAGTCGAAATTTAGATTTTCGAGCGATTTGCGGTGTAATGTCAATGTAGGATTTGGAATTTTGTTATCTATTAATTGTAACTTTGAATAGCTTATATTTGAGTTCATAAGTGCTCATTGCAAGCTTAAAAGAGACTAACTTTACATGTTAAAGTTGAATTATGCTCAACGTTTTGCTAAAAAGATTTTGAATTTTTGTAGTTGGCTTGAGTTTTAATCTTGGTTTATGTTTGTAGAATCCTATTAGAGATGTAAGAAGTTTACCTTTATGTTATTTTGACTTGTGATTGCTTCCACATTGTCTGTATCTGTGGGAGAGGGGCGGGGGGTGGGGGGAGGGAGTTATAGTTGATGAAGGGGGGCTGGAACAAAGTGAATAAAAAAGATAATGTTTCTGAATCTTTATAACTGGCAAAGGTATCGCATTTTAAATGGACTTAATGTTGGTATTTGGTTATTTAATCTTTTCAGGTATTTTTGTTCATGGTTAATAGTAAGTATACATGGATCTCATATGGGTGTTTTTGCACCATGTCATATTGGTATATTGTACCAGTGTTTACTTTATATTGCTTCTGCTACAATTAGTCATTTTGTGTTGAATTTTGAAAGAGCTGAACTGAAAATTTTGAATTTGCAGCTAAAAGTATGACCAAAGGAACTCGGGCTGGGCTGAGAAATAGGGATAACGAGAGTCGTAGTTCAAGGAAAAGTTCGGATAATCTGGAAGGAATGTTGAATGGAAGTACTAGAACAGTTTCTCCTTCAGGTTCAAAACAGTCAGCCAAGGTTGCATCAAGACAAACGACATCGAGCCCACTTAGTACGAGGAAATCTGAGCGACTTGAGAAGCGAACGCCTCCTACAACTCCAGTTCCAAGGAAATCCGAGAGATTGGTAAAGCACAGTACTCCTAGTCCTTTAGGGAGGTCTGATAGGGGTAAAAATCCTTGTTCATCAAGTACCTCGGGATCAAATCACTCGGGTAAAAGTTTAGGTTCTCTAGATGCTAGAAAAAGGAAGGAAAAGAAAGAGAAGAGCATAGATCAAATTACAATGGACTCTGGAAAAGTAGTCTCGAGTGAGAAATGTGATAAAGGATCAAGTAGTTTGAAAAGGAAGAGAATGGATGCTCGCAGTTACAAGTCTTTGTTTAAGGCACAAAAAAGAAGATATTCCATATCAGGTAGATGAACTTCTAACGTGAAATCTCTCTCTGCTTAGCCCCATGGTTATCAGAAAAATTAAATAGCCCCTATTGTTTTAATTTGTCACTCCTCTTTTAGTTCTTTATTTCCTCTGTTTTCTCTGGCTGGATTTTTTCTCTCTCTTAATTCTTTCTTTATCTTCTTTTAAAGCTAAGCTATTTCCTCTTCGAAAATTCCATCATTGCTTCCTAATTCAAGCAGCACCATATTAGCCACAGCTAAAAGCTGAGATGGTGCTGCACCATTAGTAAACAGGTCAGAGTTAGTAATCAATACATTTACTTGAATGTGCAGCAGTCAATGGCTGATGGGTGTCAGGTTACAAATATATCATGTCCATTATGCTCCTTTCTAGCAGTGCGTAGTTCCTATGTTTAGGATCGTGATGATGTAGTTTTTAGTTTACTTTCTTGAGGTTGTCTTGACCTCTTTCTTGTACTTCTTTTGATTAATAGTGTTTGTTCTTTATCTAAAAAGGAATTTAATGAACTAATGCTTCTTACCCCTTTTCCTTTTCAAAGATAGTGGCAACGAGTTGGAAAGACAAGATACATTGCCTCGAGTTGATAATATTGAGAGCAGGGGTGGTGATTCCAAGTTAGTAGGATGCGTGGAGGATAGAGGTCACAAATGTGATCATGCAGTTATAGAACATGGAGAAGAAGTTTTGGGGGGAGCTTCTAAAGCAGCTCCACCCGTATCTGTTTCTGGTTTCCAGGATATTGATGCAAATATATCGGGGAATGATGCTGAAGCAAAATTCTCGTCTTCAAGCAGTGAGCATGATTTATCAGAAAACACTCCTGACCATTTTGATGTAGTTGAGGATGGTATCTCTAAGACGAGTCACACCATTAAAGCAACTCTTGATGAAGCTACCAAGGGGCTAGAGGATTATTCTGGTGTAGAAATTTTGGAAATCCCCGAGTCAGTGGCTTCTACCGCTATGCAGAGATCAACTGGCATTGATACCTGTTCAGAAAGTACTAACCACAGTGGAAAATCAAAAAGCACGAGTTCTACAAGGAACAGGCATTCTAATGTTGCAGAAATGGAATTTGGTAAAGATGATATGGAGGGTGCTTGTTTGCGACCAGCTAACCTAAAAACGCATGCTATCACTGGGAGCTGTGTCGTATGTTATAAAAGACGAAGGTACTTTCTGCTCTTTCTATTTCGCTGAAAGAACCACATATATTTGGATGTGAACTTTGTGAGATATTGGATATAACCTTTAAATTGTAAAAATCCCAAAGGTTGCTAACTTTATTGAAAATGAGCGATATACTTTTTGGCTGGGCAGTTTTGTTTTAAATTATAACAACTTATTTGAAGAGAAAGCTGCTACCCTCATCGAAACCAAATAGTATGAAATATTCTAATAAAGAAGAATTTGATAAAAGTACTGCTAGATTGGGCATTCAACTACATGAATTTCTTCTCCTCAGTCCTCCCAGTTTACTATAAAGTTAGTTACACTGCTTCAGCGGAACGGTTGTGTTATTTCTATACTCATTTTCGGTTTTGATATTTGTAAAGACAAATAACAAGGCAATTCATGTAGGTTAAAACAGGTCTTTTATTTCTTGAATTTGCTTTCCTGCAATAGAAATCTAATATATATTGTCCACGTACTTCAGGTTAGCGTATGATTCACCGAAAGAGGAGCTTTGTTGTTGCACTGCAACAGACAAGGTAAAACTCCGTATATGAACAGATCTTTTTGTCACGCTTTGTAATGCATCTTTATATAAACATATCCAAGAAAAATAATTGAAATCTCATCTTGAATTCGTAGTTTATTATATTATTTTGATTCGCCAATACCTGGGATCCTTAAATCCCCTGACTTACTCTCTTCCGTACAGCTAAATGACTGCTCCAAGCATTTGCTGGGTTTCAGCACCTTTTGCCCTAGATAGGACCTCCCCTACAAAAGGGGGGAAAATGAAGAAAAGAGGGTGTCATAGAATCGTTGAACCAGAAACTTATGTTGGGCGGCAATCTCCACAGGAACATATAAAAATGGACAGGACACTGTAAAATATTTTGCTTTTTTTGGGGGGTGGTGTAAAGTTTTTAATGATCTTTAAAAAACCCTTCATTTTCATAAAGGGAAAATTAGAAAGTTCTAAAATTCCATTTTTCGGCCAGAGGTAGTTCCATATATGTGTAGAACTAAGAAAGACAATCAGCAGCCTTTTAGACATATGTTGAAATTTTGCAGAGCCCCTTTCTAGAATCAGCGTCTGTTTGGAAATAATTATTTAGAATTAGATATTGCTTTCAAATGTAATTATTTATCTGATTCCTGAGTAGATCATAAATATTATTATCATAGGAAACCTGATACACTTGGTACTCATGGCTGCTGTTCTTACATATTAGGATAATGGGAAAGTTGAACTTGCTGCCAATTCAGAATCTCTTCAGAGACATGATTGGGTTACCGGATTCAACGAAACACTACCCAATGATCAGACTGATTATGATGGAAATGTGTGTGTGAAATGCAAGCAGCCTAGAGAGCTCCTGTGGGTAAACTGTTGGATTGTTTTCAAAGTTTTGATGATTACTTCATGATTGCTCAGGAGAATTTACAATGCTTTCTTTATCAAATTGTTACGACTAGTTACATCTTCTGCCCTTATTTTATGGAGAAAAACCACTAAATTCCATTGCTTTTGAAAGGCCAATGGTTTTAAAAACTAGTGTCGGATGACAAGTTGCAACAGCGCCACATGGTGTAGTTGGATATATATATATATATATATATATATATATATATATATATATATATTCTTTTCGTACCCAGTGCACAAGGCTTCCGTTTCAGCAGCAGAGACTGTGGAAGGTCTGATGTTTGGATCTATCATCAGCCCTCCCTGGCTCAATAGTTCTACCACCAGCCTCTCTGCCCCATATAAATCTTAAATATCTAGGCACCATCACGGTCTCAAAACCCTCCCCATGCAGACATGCCTGGAAGGTACCAACTGGCTCCTGACCTCCCAACCCTTTTGTGCTTTATATCTCCAATACCAGCAGTCCTCAGCCCTCCTAAATTCAAAATGCCACTCGAAATTTCAGTGCTTCCAAAGACCTCCCTGACTCTTCAGTGCCCAGAAGTGCAACGGTCTTCCCGTGTCTTGCTACTTCCACAGTCCTGATTCAGGAAAGCATCAAGGCTTATCTTTGGGGGTTTCCATTATCCTGGCTACGTGTCAAAATGCCCTCCCACCCTACCAACTAGCACCTCCTTTCCTTGAGCATCCTATTAAAAACCATTGCTGATAGTCTCTCTCTCTCTCTCTCTCTCTCCACACACACACACACCTTCTCTATCACAAGCAAATTTAGTGTTTAGGTTGGAATCTTTGCAAGCACGTTGTGTTTTGTCTGTGTGGTGCCTGTACTTTGTTGATGCATCAGTAGTTTGTATGTGTAATGTTATCTTTTGGTTGGTTAGTTCTGTGGAAGTAGGAGTGACATTTGTGATTCCTAATCTTGAGGAGAAAGAAAAGGTCAGGGGCAGGTAGGATTTTGGAAAGCTTAGGCTTTGAATGTGGCTCTGGTGCCAACTCTTGTAGGTTACAATGATGATCATGGGGTTTATAATGGTTAGGGTAAGAGAAGGAAGAAACTAGGGTTTGAAATGTAACTGCATATGTTGCGATATCAGCAAATGCTTCTTGTTTTCATTGGGGGATTACTGTGAACATTTCTACTACTGTTTCCCTGGCATGGTTTGTTAATTTTTCAAAGCTAGGTTGGTTTTCTGGTGATATTGCAAAAACATGGGAGCAAAATGTAAAGAACCATACTTTTTTAGTGTGTTTTTGCTGAATATGAACTAGCATTGTTACTGCATTGCGGGATTAGTGATGGTCCTTAGGGAACAAGTAACGGTTAACGTTCTTCTATATTCTATGTTGTTTGAACTTGCTGCATGTAGTACATCTTTTCAGTGATACACTCACCTTAGACAATGTCTAATCAGAATTTATCTGGCTATACTGCTTCCCTTCCCTCCCCCTCTCTCTTTTATTATGACCTGTAGGCCGTAACTTTCCATGTCTTATTGCATGATTTTCAGGCACTGCCAGGGAAAAGGTTGCAAGAGATGCTACCACCTCTCTTGTTTGGATCCTATTTTATATGATGCTCCACCAGGAGTCTGGCACTGTTCCTATTGTACCAAGAAGAAAATGGAATTTGGTGTTTATACAACGACAAAAGGAGTAGAGTCAATATGGGATGCTCGAGAAGTGGCGGTAGCTGATAGCAAAGGTCTGATAAGGTTCCCTCTTTACTAGATTGTTCTCTGTATGTGAGTAATGAGTATTGGAGTTTGATATTGATTATGCTATATATTTCAACTTAACTTGTTTACCTACCTTTTGTCGATTGTATGTGTTTGATTGGTTTTTTGCAATTATATTACTTCTCAGGAACACCTGGGCAGAAGCAGTACCTTGTCAAATATCAAGGTCTTGCTCACGTTTACAACCACTGGGTAACAGAATCTGAGTTGCTTCTGGAAAATCCATCACTTGTTACAAGTTATAATGAAAATAATCAGGTTACATGCTATTGACAAGCATTGTTTGGTTAGTTAACTGTTATTCATAAGTGCAACTAAGAAGATGAAGATCTTAGGTTCCTGATAAATGGTGATTTTGTTTTGGCCTTAGGGAATTGTGTGGAACTTGGAATGGACAGTTCCAAGTCGGTTATTACGTAAGAGACCTTTAATGTCCCTTGAACTAGAAGATAAGTGTAGTAGAATGGGCACTGGAGCTGCTAAAGATTGTCGATATGAATGGCTTGTGAAATGGCGTGGGCTTGATTATGTGCATTGTACGTGGGAGATGGAGAATGCTAGCTTTCTACAATCAACTCTGGGTCAAAAGCTCATCAAAGAATATGGTATTCGTTATGAGAGGTCAAAGAGAGTGGTTAACAAGGTGAGACCAATAACATAACATAACATCATATGCAAAATAATAATGTTCTTATTTTTTGTTTTATATTTCATCGGATATTATAGAGGTAATATTTACTGTGGTTCTTGGCGCATTGCTACACATGTTAGTCGATATGCCCTGCTTCAATTTCTAGGGATTTACATAATTTGTTTGCTAGTCAGCTCGTCTCTACTTTACATTACTCTTATGTAGATATAGGTTGATGAATTGTGGGTATCAGGAATTGAATTTTATGTAGTTGTGCTTGCATCTTTGAACTTATTTCTCAGCAAAATATATGCTTGATATAGATATGGTTTGGTCCGATTCTCTGTACGTTCGCACATTAGATCTGATTTTGAAAATGTACTGGATTTGTCTTAAAAACATTTAATCGCTATTAACCTACTAAAAGATAAATATATCAAAAGATTGCTAGCTGCTGTTCTTTTCCTAGAAGTACAATTGGAGGTCTTTCTGCTTAGCTGCTATAGGGATCCTTGTTTTGTTCTTGAATTTGATTGATGAACTCTCAAGCTTGAGTTTCTCACATATGGTTGCCCCCTATTGTTTTTGGTCAACCAAAGTGACTCTTTATGAAAAATCTCCTACAGTCCTCGAGAATGGAAGCAAATATTTTCCGCCACCCCTACCCCCTTCTTTTCCCTTGGGAACAAAAGAGATGAAAGTCTTTTGTCATTTTGTTTACTACATTTGCAAATCTTGCATATTTCATGACTTGTCTCTGCACTTTGCTGACACTGCAGAGTCCAAAGGGATCGTCTGCGAAGCTTCAGAGGCTTTTAGCTGGAGGATCAACTTTAACCGATGAATATTGCTTGCCTAATGTGAACAAGTTGCGGGACTTATGGTACAGAAACCAAAACGCTGTTGTTTTTGATGAACAGGTGAAGTTGTTCTGCTTTCTAATTCAATATTTTATAATTTCTGCTGCATGCACTGTGCTTAGTCCTCTGACAGGCCTCCATGTTAGCCAAATTTCTTCCAACTCCTGATTAGCTTTAAATTTTAATGCTGTATGGTATCAGCTCATTGAACGGAAAGTCGGACTCAGCTTGAAATTAGATTTTCGCCAAGGCCATTCAAGTCATTTTTTATATGATAGGAATTAACAAGAAAACTTTTTACATTCTTAACTATCTATAGCTGAAAGACATGCTAAAAGTTGAATGGTTCACTTTGAAATATGAAGCAATTATTCAGTGCTTTCTGATGTACAGGAACTTTATCAATTTTTGTTTTGGTTTTTTTGTGGAGTAGGAACTGTAACGGTTTATTCATTAGAGAACCTAACATGAAGACGTATACAGGCCTTACCTACTGGAAAAATTAGTTAGTGCAACTAGTAAATCCTATGATTTTGGGAGTGATTATGCCCTTACCTCTCCATGAACAAGGGATGTTAATTTTTCTTGTAAGCGCACTTGTGTTCAGTTGAGCCAGGACCAAAGGTTCCTGATATTGATTCCTGGTTCTGGGATAGACCATATTCCTTTTTCAAAAAAAAAACCAGCTGTACCATGTTTCTTTTTGCATCTTAAACAGTATTTATGCTTTCCTTTATCTGTTGAAATGAAAGTTTTTAGTGTTTTCCTTTATTTCTCTTAAGAATGATTTCAGAATCTCTACCAAGCTTGCTCTAACATATAGAATTTCAGGTTGTGAAATAAGAAACATAAACTTATACATTTAGCAAGGACATGGACAGCTTTCTGAACATAAACTTTTCTCTATAACTTGTGAAAAATTCAAAACAAATGCATGCATTATCCACCCCTTCACATCTAATTATCCTTATATGGATCTGCAAACTTTCTCATAATTCTCGAGTTAAAAGATTAAGCACATACATTCACGTTCAGGTAAGTTCATTGACAACCAAGCAACTGGGACGAACTCCTCATTTTATAGTCTTCTTAAGCTTTATGGTGTAGAATCTTGGAGACTGTGAGTTGTTAATTATTCACATACTTCATATTCATGAAAACATGTTTGTAGGATCTTTCTTTGAGCATTACATCCTATAGAATAATTAGTAGTACTATAGTCCTATAGCATCAGGAAAGAACTCTGTACCATAACTTCTGCTAATCCTAATTCAGATACTCAAATCAGTTCTTTATAGTAAGTAGTACTATAGTCCTATAGCATGAGGTAAAAAAGTCAACACCATAACTTCTGCTAATCTTAATTCAGATACACAAATCAGTTTTATATAGTCTGTATAAGCAAGCCACGTTTATGAAGCAAACCAGAGTTATGGATCAATGCACTTGTGTTTTTGCAGGAACGATTTGCAAATATTATTTTCTTTATCCTGTCTCTGTCAAATGATCATCAGCCTTTCCTTATCACTTCAACTTCTGAGTCTCTCTCCCAATGGGAAGCTGAGTTCATGCGCTTAGCACCGTCTGTTGATGTTGTGATCTACAAAGGAAATATTGACACCAGGAGCAGCATCAGGGCACTAGAATTTCATGAGGAAGATAAGGATGGTATAATGCTACAGGTGTTGTTATCTCCCATAGAAGTTGTTCTTGAGGTAAGCTCCTGGTCTTTGTCATTTGGTATTGTGTTCTAGGCCTCTTTTTGTTGGGATATTGTTCAGGTTCCCATATAGACTGCGTAATTTTTTAGGAAACTAATTTACTCGTTTCATGATTTTGTTGTTAAAATAGATGTGTATGTGAGAGTTGGAAGAGAGAGAGAGAGTGTGTGCTTTTTTTGTTGTTGGGGGGGGGGGATGTTATATGTCTCTATGAAACATTAGCAAAGAGGTTTTTATGCTCTCTGATTTGCTTTTCGCTTTTTTTCATTGGCTCGCTCCAGGATATACATTTTATAAAATGGTTGAAATGGAGAGTAATTGTGGTCGATGAGTGCCTGAGGGAATCCCCAGACTTGAAGAAAATGAAGCTGCTTGATACTGATATGAGGTTGCTTCTTTTTAGTGGTCCAATGAAGGTTTCTTTTTCTCCTTTTCAAGTTTTTTTCTCCTCTTGTATCGCTTGTAAAGGGCATGTGATTTCATCTTGAATAATCTACAGGATACAGCAGCTGAGTATTTAGGTCTGCTCTCGTTGCTTGGTTCTCCTGAAGATCTTTGTAAAGCTGGTGGATCAAAGTCTGACACAATTGATGATCTTGTTAAAGTGAAAGAAATTTTCTCCAGATTCACTGCATATTCTAGATTTGTGGAGTATTTGGTCCCAGCTGAGATATCTGATTTGCAACTTGAGCAATATTGTGCTACATTACACACGAATGCTATTGCTCTACGCTCTAATTCCTATACTGATAAAGTTGGGGCCTTCAAAGAGATCCTCGTTACACTTCGAAAGGTTTGCTATAGTTGTTTGCTGCATTGCATGGATCTTCTTGCCTTTTAACACTTGTTTGCTGCATTGCATGGATCTTCTTGTCTTTTAACACTTAGTTTTTGTGTTAATAGATGCGTTCTCTTATGGGATTTAGCTATTAGTTCTTTGTCTTTTTCTTGAAGTAACTGGTTTTGGCACTGCCATTTTCTTGTTAAGAGCCAGCCCTTGACAAAAGTGGAAGTATCAGCGTCGGTGATGCCCATTTTTCTTCAAGTTGGGAATACAATGGGCTTTTGTTGATGTTCATGCATATTCACTAACTGTCCCACATGTTCAACAATTAATAGCCCATCAGAAGAAATGGCAAAGATATACATAGCACAACACATGGATAAATTGACATTAAAACCTTTACCTACCATGTTTTTCAATTTTTTTGCACAATGCAGTGTGTTTTCTTGCGCAACTTAAGAAACATTCTCGCACTTGAGTCCCATTTGCTTCCACATTTGACCTCTCTATGAAGAGTATATATGTCTTAAAGTAGAATGGAATATGGCCCCGCTGTCTCATGAGGCCTTTCCCAGCCCAATATAAGATTGACCTATATCCTGTCAAGGATGTGCTTGCTGTTGTGTAGCAAGTCAAAGGGGAAAAATGCTACATATATTTATTTATTTATGTTCTACATGGTTGGAGTATCACATCTAATTCTGATTAAGAGGCCTTAATTCTCAGACTCATGCCAGAAGAGGTGTCAATTCTCTACTTGTAGTCCTAAAGCTGCCATGTCCAAGTATATCATGTTTTTAATGATTTCCCTTGATTGTAGAAATAGTTAAATTTTCATAGTTTCTGACAGCCTTTTTTCTTTTCTTCCTTGGGAGTTTTGGCGAAGTATTTATTTTGTGGTTTTGTTGGTAGTGTTGTGATCACCCGTATATTGTGGACACATCTCTTCAACCCTCGATAATTGCGGGGCTAACTCCAGATCAGGCGTTGGAAGTTGGAACAAAGGCTAGTGGGAAGTTACAACTTCTTTATGAGATTCTTTCAAAGATTAGAGATCAACGACTTAAAGCACTTGTCCTTTTTCAGGTATGTTATCTGGCTATTTATAATGAAATGCAGATTCTGTAATGTTTTATTTCAAAACTGCACTAGTTATAATTTATACTTGGGGGGGGGGGGGGGGGACTGGTGTTGTCTTCGTCTTGAGACCATAGCAAAGAGCAGTCATCACAAGGTGCAACAAACAAAGAATCCTCGTGTTTGTCCATGGCACCCATTTGTATAGAGAAAATGGGACTCAAAGGTAGCTAGCTATAGGTGTTGAATATTGAAAGTAAGAAGCCATGGAAGTATTCTGAAAGTGGAGATTGTATAGCACTTGTCGTTAGAGGACTTTTGTGAATTGTATAGAATTAAAGCCTGTTATCTTACACTCTTTTAATTGATGAAATTCGTAAATACAGCCTAGGTGTTTCTTTTATGTGTACATGTATTCATATCATTTCATCATTTTTTATATTTTCTTCTCTCTCCCACTGACAGTCAATTGTTGGCTCTGGGGGAATTTCAATTGGAGATATATTGGATGATTTTGTGCGTGGAAAATTTGGTCAAAATTCTTACGAAAGGATCGATGCATGTTTGAATCCAGCCAAAAAACAAGCTTCTCTGAACAGGTTCAACGAAACAGGGGGTGCACAATTTGTGTTTCTGTTAGAGAATCGTGCTTGCCAACCAAGTATTAAGTTGTCAGTGGATACTGTTGTTATTTTTCATAGTGAATTGAATCCAGCAAATGATATAAAGGCATTACAGCGGTTAGCAATCCATTCGCAGAGTGAAAGTATTAATGTTTTTAGGTTATATTCTTCTTGTACCATTGAAGAAAGAGTATTGATTCTTGGGAAACAAAATCACAATGTGGAAAATAATCTGCAGAGGATCAAGTACAGCAGTAGTCTTCTCATGTGGGGAGCCTCATGCTTGTTCAGTAGATTAGACAAGTATCATGCTGCAGATAACTCCAACTCTGCTGCAGATATCTCATCTGGACAAAAGCTGTTACATGATGTCTTATTGGAGCTCTCCTCTGTTATGTCTGGTTGTTTTAAAACAAATGGTAAATGCGAACCAATCATTTCAGAAGTTTTCAGAAGTGGTGGAACTTACAACATAAATTGTCCATTGCCTGGTGAGAAAAAAGTCCAATTGACAGATGTGGAAGAACCTCATATATTTTGGAGAAGGCTATTGGAGGGAAAAAATCCGAGGTGGAAATATGCATTTAAGCCAACTCCAAGGAGCAGGAAGAGAGTTCAATATGCTGAAGAATCATCTAACAGATCAGAGATGGAAAGTGATGACTCTGGAAAGAAGCACAAGAAAGTGGCTTTCAGTGCTGCCTCTGTGCAACTTGAACAGGAAGAGAGTCAAGTTGCAGGCTTCAATGGAGGTAATCGATATGCTTGATTTTCGAGCAATAATCATCATAAAGTTTCTTAGCTTATTTGAGGAACATTTTTTATTTCCATGGGAATATTGCAATTTCATATCTTTTATTCTGTTGGTTTCCAAAATAATATTGTGTTGGAGCAGAGGCTTCTACCGTTGCTGCTGGCCATCAGTCTCAATCCTTGTCTGCATCAGTTGCTTTGCAGTCCAACAAGCTCAGTGCAAAAAATGCTGCTAGTTCTAATCGGAGTGGCATGGCTCATCTTCAACTGAAATCTCCTGAGAATCTCCATACTTTTGTCAAAGCAGAGATCAGGAAGCTTTGTGAAATTTTAAAGCTTTCGGTAAGATTCCTGATCTGGATTTCATCTTTTCTTCCTTTGATCAAGGGAATGTGTTACTGAAACTTTAAGTGCTAATGGTTGTGAATGATTTTGCCATCTGTTTTAGTGCGTGAGTACTGAAATTGTAATATCAGATCTGGGCTCTACCGAAATTTTTTGTGTTGATTATTTTCATTAGTTGGATAGAACAATTGTCACTTGAGAAGTTTTTATATTGACACTGATCGAGGTAATTGGAATTTGTTCTATTTCTACTTGTCTAAAGTGTTCTATCTCTGTTTGGTTACAGCATAATCTGGCTCTCTCCTAATAGTTGATGCTAATCATATGATATACCACCTTGTTTCGAATTTGGTACAGTTGTCAAGTTGAGTTAACTTCAAAGTTCAAATAAGAAACACTTCACTCTTGGAGTCTAGCACAGCCTCTAAGATGTTTGTCAGTCCTCCATCCAGACTATATTTTGCATATGCTGCATAAATAACTGTGAATGCTAGTGGTCAACCCTGTGTTTGCTACCATGCTATCTTCAACTGTTGGGGCTACTGGTTATCTCTTCTACCACTTACTTATTTCATATTACTTGAATGCAGAAAGAGGTCCAGCAGTTGATAGATAGATTTCTAGAATATGTCATGGAGAACCATCAGGTCAACATGGAACCAGCATCCATTCTTGAGGCTTTCCAGATGTGTGTGGTTAGTATTTATCTTACCACGTACTAGTTCATCTTGATTTGTCATACACTAGAATGAATAATAAACCCTCCCCTGAATTACACAGATAAAAATAATCAAAAGGGTAAATTATTTATTAGATAAACCCATCACCTGCAAGGATGTATGGAAAAGAATAAGCTGGTTGTATACTTTTTCTGCTTTCTAGTTTAGCCGTTCTCTCTGCGTAGTAATGAAAGATAAACAATACACAAAAGATTCACACGTGACTCGGTAGCCCTGATATACTTGGATTTGTTTAAGAAAGAATAATCTTCTGTAGGCTAACTCAAAGAGGACTGTTAGACTGATGAGCTGTGATAGTAAATTAGCTGGAAAGTGGTTGTGTGGAAGAAAGTTTGTGTTCCAGGAATGTAGTGACATAAGGGCATATCATTCGAGTTGCATATGTAAACAGTATGGTGACATTTAAATTTTCATGCTATTGCTAGCCTCGACAGGGGGAGGATTTATGAGTTATAATCCCTGAAGTCTCTATACTTTTGCAGTTGTAGTTAGCTCTATAACTGTGTGTCCTCTAACAATATTTGGCCTTAAATGATTTGTGTATTTGGATTTTGCATGTCAGTAATGTGATACTAACACAATAACTTCCAAAATCTTCGAATTATGAATTCAACCAAGTCTCAAATATAACAATGGAGTTGTGGAAAGTAATATTTAAAGAAGGGGAGGAATAATACAACTTATACTGAAGCATATAGTACTTCATTTAAATTTTCAAATTAAAAGTTGTGTGAATGTCTACGCGCTAGACATGGCAAAGGAAAAAGCTTATGGACAAAAAAAATATGGTCTGGCCAAATGCTCTCTAACATAAAGTTAACATCACATTGATATGTATGTGATTTAGGCATGGGTTTCTATCATATAGAAAAATAGATAGACTGAAGTACACTGGACAATGTTCTGATTGCATTAAGGTTTAGAATATGTGTAGCAATTAGTAATGCTATATTTGTTATGAGGAATAGACCTTATTTGACGGTTTGTTCAAGATCATGCAAAACTGAATAGAATTTGAAAAAGGCCATTTTTTTCCAGTCCGTGTGTGCGTGTGCGGGGTGGGGTGGGGGGGGGGTGGTACTCATGGTCGTTAAGTTATAATCCTTTGTTTATAGGACACATTTTTGTGCACTTGTAGGCCAATGCTCATGGTCACACCTTTATGCACTTGTTAATCGGGGCTTGGTCATTCATCTTGATGATGCTTCTAGAACATGCTAATGTGGCTGGATATAATTGTTTTCTGTTTTTTCCAGTGTTGGACTGCAGCTTCTATCTTGAAGCAAAACATTGATAAAAAGGAGTCGCTGGAGCTAGCAAAAAGGGTACTGAATTTTAAGTGCACAGACGAAGAGGTAATCTTGATCTATGAGAAGTTAAGGTTGTTGAAGAGAACATTTTTGCAGCTTCCGGGAACCATTAGTGGCTCAATGTTAGAGAATTCCAAATCAGCCATTGCGGACATTACGTCAATATCAGCAGAAAATGCAGGGGAGCCACCATCTGAGTCTTTTAATCCGCAGAATGTAAAAGCTGAGGTTGTAGAAAGATCATCCAATCAGGAATTTCCCCAGGCGCAAGAGCCAAATGAAAAGCTAACAGGAAAGAAGGTGAGGAAAGTAATTTAAAAAATTCAGAAAATTTGTGATAAGCGCATGTCAAATCTTCATCTGAAGCATGAAAATGAAATCCAGGTGTTCCACAGAATGTGGGCCGAGAAGAAGGAAAAGTTGGAGGCAGATCACCGGAAGGAGGTAATTTTTGTTCGCGCTATTCATGGTAACAGTGCAACAGGGATGGAAAAGCTTAAGAAGTCAGATGCTGAATTTGCAAAGAAAATGGCAGAGCATGAATATCTAAAAGAAGTGCAACTTAAAGAACTTGATTCAAAACATACGGCTGCAACAGAAGGTGAGAGAAAGAAAATTTCTAATTGGTTAGCTGTGGCAAAATCTTCCAGTAATCAGTCTAGAATTGGTTATCTGAAACAGGACATGTTAATGTTGCAGGAACTAGTACATCTGTTGATACATCTACTTCTAAGGGGAAGATTGTTCGTGAAACTCCATCAACCAATCAAAGTACCGAAATGGCTCCAAGCGTGCCTGTAGGATCCAGTGCGGGAAATGATGGAGGAGATATAGTCGCCACTGACATTACAGGAAACCAGAAAGATCAGCTTGATGGTTCTAGTTGTGAAGGCGTGGCTAGCCTGCAGTTATCGTCAGCAGATCTCACTGATTCATTGCAACCCATTGCGGTAATGTAGCTTCTCCTCTGCTGAACTTTCTTATATAAGTTTTTCTTTTAGTTTTGTCTCCATGTGTTTTTCTGAAAATATCCTTTGTTGAGTTTTCTGTCAGAAATCTCTTTTGCGAATATTTTTTTTCAGGGTTGAATTTTTCCAAGTCTCCTTAGCTTCTCTAATACCTGAAGGAGGAAGTTATCTAGTGTGAAGTGTGGACCCCCCCCTCCCCCCTCTCTCCTCCTCCTCGTCGCAGTATTACTACATCAGCCGACCCCCTTATCCCCTCCTCTCAAAATTGTAATCAAGCTCAAGCAGATCTGCAAGCACTCTACTTCATTCTGACAGAAATTTGGGGGTAGGGGTGGGGGGATGGTACATGTAGGCAATTTCATGTTCTCTATCTTCCATATTGAAACTCTCTGCCTCTTCCTGATTAAAAGTGCATTTGGGCACCATTTTGTCACATTTTCCAACACAAAATTTTAACTTTAGGCCTCACTCTCACAAACAATTCTCTTTTTTCCAATCACTGAGAAAAAAATTCTTGAACCAAAAGCCAATCCAAGTGCACTGTGCACCCTAAGTACATTTTCTAACAAGTCCTCTCTCTAAGTAGGTATCTGACTACATATTATATATTTGATAATTATATTCTTTTTTCTTTCATATTCCCGCACACTAAAATATCCATATATTCTCAAAATTCATGAGCATTGATTTAAAAAAGGAAAAAAAGAAAAGAATTATATTTCTATATATCCTCACATTCACAGTTTCTATCTATAGTACGTTTAAGGACAGACATGTCATCTAATTGGGTCTCTATATATCACTTTTTTTTTTTGGGGGCGGGGGAAGAGTGGGGAGAAGGGATTTAGAGTTTGTCATGTTTTATTAGTTCATTGTTGGGACTTTCTTGAATTTTTGTGTTGGCAAAACATTCAGTGATGTACAAATTTTTTGTCTCCAATGATAGATTAGAAAGTTGCCGAAAATATAAATGGAAGTGAAGCATCGAGGTTAAGTTGGTCTTTTTATTGTAGCAGAAATTGTTGCCAAAGTAGAATAAACAAATTGTTGTCTGTGGGAACATAACCTTATCTTGTCCAATCAAAGAAAAAAAATTCAGATCAGGCAATGGATGATCTAAGTTTTCTGTTTCCATCATTTGATTCTCTAGGTTGAAAGCCAGGAACACCAGGAGTCTATGGATATGCAAGATGAAGATACATCAGGCACATGTAATGTCACAACAGTTGGGATCTCACCAGCTCTTGATGCTGGGACGAGTTCACAGGCTAATCTTGAAGAATTACCTGAAAATAACGAGCAATTGGAGCAGGCATCTGAAGAAATAACTCCTGGCAGCAGCCAATCTCCGGCTGCTCAAGCTGTTCATCAAGGTCATCCAGGGGGGATCAATTGTCTGCAGAACCCCATGATTTCTCTTCAGTTACGGGAAGAATCGATGGAAGTTTCACATCAAGATGTAGAAAACATGGCGCTGAATCCTCCAGCTGAACTCTTGGGTTCAGCACAAGGTCACAATCATCCAGATTTACCGAGAGCTAACAGATTGGACCATGAACCCAACAATGAACAATATGCACGTTCCCACAGAAGGGAGGCTCAGGTTAACCAAAATGCTGCTGAACTCCGAAATCTAGCTTTATCACAATCTTGGCCTAATTTGGCCGCCCCTGAAGCTAGCCATCTTCAATTATATGGCACTCATCGAGCAGCCTCTTGGAATATTACTGTTCCTTCGCAAGCTGAACCACTTCAAAATGAGTTGGAAAGAATGGGAAAAGAAATAGAACAAGCAACTAAACTTCATCTTAGTTCAGTAAGTAATCTTTTCTATACTGAAATCATTTCACGCATGTACTGAAAAATTCATGGTTGGTCCTTGTTTGCTTTTTTTCTCTTTGAAACAGAAGTCACAGCTGGCGTCCAACTGCGAGAAGGAAATCGAAGAAATACGTAACAAATACGATGCAAAACTTAAGGATGCCAAATCAGCATTTGTGTTAAAAAAGACTGAGCTTGAATCAAATCAGAAGATTGTTCATATGAATAAGATATTAGCTGAAGCTTTCAGGTCCAAATGCCTCGATCCTAAGCCATCTGGAATTTCAGGTGTGCAGCAAGTTATTTTTCTTGGATATCCCTTATAGGGCAGCAACTGACTTCTGAGGCGGGTTTGGAGATTCTTTTTTTGTACTGGTCTAATTGAAGGTGTTAATGCCGGCAGTGTACATGAATTTCACTATTCAATTTTCCAAGAAAACCTATCATTTTCATCACTGATTTAATGCTGTAGAAGTATATCCTCGTTTGTGAGACTATATTCAGAGGTCACTGATTTAATGTAGTAGCGCAGCTATTTGTTTACCTACAAAGCTCTTAACGAGACTGTTTATTTTGCAGTTGTTTCTCCAAGTTACTTGCAGCACCTACAACATCAGATATCATTGAGGTCCTCTACGGCTCATTCCCCTGTCAACAGCCAGCGCACTATCAACCCACCTGTGCATAATATTCACCGTTCTGCTGGAAATTTTACTGCCAATCCTGCTAGACACCCCCAAATCAATTGCATTACCCTTAGCAGAGTTAATGCTCGAGCGGGTGGAGATGTTCGAGCCCCAGCTCCGCACCTTCAACCATTTAGGCCTTCTGCTTCAGCTAATATGTCATCTCTTCCATCCACCCCCAATCATCAAGGGCCTGTAACTCCTCCTTTACTTCCTCCATCCCCAAGCATTATTAATGTCATCACTTCAGCTCAACAAGAATTATTAATGTCGTCAACAATTTTGCAACCAAGTCCCCCATCCCCAGCTCCACTACCACCTGTTAAGATCAACCAGTCTGGTTCTGGTAATCAGCTATCTGAATCCAATGATGTAGTACAGACGAGTCCTCAAAACGCCTCCCTCTCCGCAGTTGAATTGCTCAGAAATGTTCAAAATCAACCAAGTGGCCGTACATCCAATACATTACCTTGTCCACCATGTTCTGGTTCAAATGCTGTTGCAGTGGATCCAGCTGCTGATGTTGTTTGCTTATCTGATGATGATGAATGACGCGTTGGCATATTATTAAACCGACTTTCTAATCCTTAGGCCTCATAACTTGCTCTTTTTTGGCAGTCTCTTATGACATTAAAGATTTTAAGCTTTTCTCAGACAACAAATTGATCTTGCGCAGCAGAAAAGTAATATCCGCCTTCATACTGCTCGCTATTCTGCAGATCCAGCAAATTGTTTGCAGCTGTGTTGGATAATCAAGAGTGGCATTCAACAGTTTGTACAAGGAGCTAGTTTAGTATGTATAATCGCCTCCGGCATGGTAAAAGTTTATCCTCCTAGATGCGAGTTCATATTTCTAGATTGTACATTTTGTTTTTCTTTTCTTTGCTATAAATGCAAGAAAGAAAAAATCTTTTGTAATTTTATTTTCATTGATATTAAGATTATTATATAAGCCGCATTTAAATAAGTGAATTTACTTCATTTCCTGTTGGCAAATGTTGCACGAGTAAACGGTCCAAAAACCCATACTGTATAGTATTTAAGATTCATTTCCTTCTATCACACTTTATAATGTTTGATGAAAGTAATTTTGAATTTTAGACCAAGTCATCAAATAATTAAATAATGAACCTGCATATACATTATTATTATCATCAAATTTATTAAATAAGATAATTTTAACTTCAAATACTGGTTTGCGAGAGATGATAGTTTTAACAATGTTTAATAAGATACTAGAGTGTAAGCATAAAACTTAAAATAAAAATTGAATCTCAAACACACAAAGAAAAAGTCGTAACTCGTGATGCTTCCTGTACATTCTTTTGTGGAGTACAAAGTATCCTCTACAGGGGCGCTTTGTAATAAAGCGTTATCTAAAAAAAATATGATAGAAGGGGAAGAAAGAAAATTGAAAATAACTTGACAACTAAACTCACTCAAGATAATACAAACCTATACTTAATATACAAGTCAATTGAAATATTGAGCTCTAGAAGTGGCTAACACAAAGGCAATGGAGCACCATTCCATTCCTTTAAGCAATCAAGAAGAGGATCTATAATCTTACCCTCACAAAATGCTGAAAATACTTTGTCAAATTCCTCACCAGGTGACTTAACTTTCTCTCCTGTCAAAACTCCAGTTCCCAGTTCTTCCCTCACAAACTTGTACAATGGATAAGACCTGCACTCCTTGATCCTGTTGGGTATTGATGGATTACCTTTTCCCAAAACCTCCCTTGCGTTTTCGACTTCTTTTGGCAAAAGGGTTGTTAGTTCTTCCTCAAAGGCTCCAATCTTGAGAAAAATTGAACTGCTGGGAGTTAAATCATCTTTGTTGATCAGAGCATGTTCAACAAGAACCTGCCTTAGCTTCTGCATTAGTGGATAAGTTGTGCTACAAAGATCATCTATGTAAGCGAAAACATATTTGCGATCGACTAATGTCAGCAAGTCCTTCTCACAGAATCTTGAAGGATGAAGCTCACCACCATTGCCTAAAGTAAGAACTTTCTTGGCTACTTGACTCACCGTGTTCTTGACAATTTGTTTCAGATTTTCCTCCAAGTGCCTTAGATCAATGGCCTGGCACAATGCAACTAAGTATGTTGAAGACATTAGTTTCAAGATTTCAATTGCTTCGGCAGTTTTTCTTGAAGAAATCAATCCCAGAGAGTTAACATCTTGATTGTGTTGCTCAGCACTCTGAACATGATTTGTAACTGGATTGGCCAGAAACTGGAGTTCAGAACAATAAGATGCCATTGCTATTTCAGCTCCCTTAAACCCGTAATCCAAGCTCGGGTTTCGTCCTCCTGACAGATTAGAAGGCAATCCATTGTTGTAGAAGTCATTGACTAGCTCAGAGAATTGAGCAAACATGAGTTTTCCAATAGCTGCTATGGCTAGTCTTGTATTATCCATTGACACACCAATTGGAGTTCCCTGGAAATTGCCTCCATGCAAGGCCTTATTCCTTGAAACATCGATCAAAGGGTTGTCGTTAACTGAATTGATCTCACGTTCAATTGATTTAGTTGATGATCTGATGACTTCAATTTGAGGTCCTAACCATTGTGGTGAAGTACGAAGAGCATAACGATCTTGTTTTGGCTTTTGGAGAGGATCCATTTCATGCAACTTTTTTGTTGCCTTGACATAGGAGCTTCCATCTAAAATATGTTCCATAATTGCCGCAGCTTCGATCTGTCCTGGATGATGCTTTAGTTTATGTGTCAAATGATCGGTAAACTCTGGTTTTCCTTGCATAACTTCAGCAAAAATTGCTGATAAGACTTCGGACAAGAGGGCTAATACATTGGCCTCAAATAGAACAATGGAGGCCAAACCAGAGCCAACGGCCGTGCCATTAACAAGTGCAAGGCCTTCCTTTGGCTGCAACTCAAAGAATCCACCATTGATCCCTGCTAGGCGGAACGCCTCAACTGCATCTAGTGACTCACCATTGGGAGCGGTAGACTTGGAATTAGGCCTGCCAGTCAATAGTCCGGCAAGGTATGAAAGTGGGACTAGATCACCAGAGGCGGTGATTGTGCCACGAAGAGGCAAGCATGGAGTAATGTTATGATTGAGAAACTTTGTAATAGCTTCCAATATCTGAAATCTGATCCCTGAATAACCTTGGAGAAGAGTGTTGATTCTCACAAGCATTGCAGCCCTTGTTGCAGAATGTGACAATGTGTGCCTTGACTCTCTCCCATTTCCAAATATTCCAGCATTCAAGAATCTGATACAAAATCAAATATATATAAATATTCAATTCTTTGTTTGATTAAGGATGTCCATAATAATTGAATAATAATTCCGGATTGGTGCTTTCTGAGAAGAGAAGAGAACACATTTGAATTAAAATAAAATCCATATGGAATATTAATTATGGATAGGTAATTAAACTGCTTCCTAGTCCCATTAAAAGTAGCCATTTGACTTTATTATTATTAATTATTATATATTTAGTGGGTGGGGCCCTGGGGGGAATATATGAAGGCATGTGAATGAATCCAAAACCTTAAGTATTGAGGTGTATTTAAATTTCTCAAAAAGGAAAAAGATAAGAAAAATATGTTTTACTACAATGTTTAGAATTTTTTAGGGTCAACGGGTCTTTATGTATCACTTATCATGGTAGTCAAGTAGAGCCATCTAAGATTTTTAGGGCTGCTTGAAAAGGTATAAGCACAGCCCTGCTGTTCCAATATGATTGACCCCTTATCATTGACTCATCTTAACATATGTTAAGGGTTGCGGTTATAGTGTAGAATAAAAAAAATATCAATACATACATATTTTTTTTTGACAAGCATTATAAAAGGTGTCAATAATATGCGTTTTTTTCTAATTAACATATAGTATATTCTAAAGTATCAACACATGTGTTGCATCCCACTTGAACGGACATAAGAATCACATTTGTTCCTCGGCCGGGCGGGCCGGGCCGGGTCGAGATACATTGTCCCCCCACCCCGCTCACCCTTGTTATCATCCCTAATCGGATAACATTAAATCCTACATTTTTTGACGTGATAAATATGGTTTTAGCAATTAAATTACTGAATTAGTCAACATAAGCAATTCATAGAACATTGTTTGCTTTATAATCATCTTATTTTTCTGTTTTTTTTATAATCCTTAGCTAGTTTGTTTCTTATCCAATAAGTAATACTTACAGTACTACACAAATATGTATACTCTCTTTTTTTTTTTTTTTTTTTGCTGAATAATATGTATACTCAGTGTCATAAAACATTAGATGAAAAATCAAAGTTATGACCAACGACTTCTCTACTACCATGTGTAATGCAAAGAACTTTGTTTTATCTTTCCCCCCAAAGAAACGGACAGATTAAATGGCAAAAAAATCATATGTCTCGTGTATGTTCTATTCCTATACCCAATCAATCACAATTCTTATGTGTATATACAATCGGAAAAAATATTCATATATCGAATTCTAATTGATTGAATACAAAAATAGAGATATACACGAGAACCGATAATTTTCACCCCAAATTAATGGCCGAACTTTCTAATTTTCACCCCTTTCTTTTCTTCATTTATCTAATACACACTTACCACAAATGTTCTAATAGTATTTTTTTTCTTCTTTGATATATATATATATATATAATCTACAAATAAATAAGAAGAACTGACTGACCTTATAAGCTCCGCCTGAAGAGCATTTCCTTGTTTAGTTCGTCTATGTGATGTGGCCCCAAATCCTGTCGTAACTCCGTAACTATCCGTCCCTTTACACATACTCTCCATCACCCAATCACTGCTCGCCTTCACACCACCTCTCGCACTCTCCGCCAACTCCAACTCCACCTTCACCTTCACTGCCGCCGCGCCGCCGTTCCCTTCCGCCACCGCCGCCACCTGCCCTATCGTTAAACTCTGACCACCTAGCTTCACCACCGGTTTCCTAAACTCATTCACCATTCTCTTCACTTCATCTAAATGACTTCCTTTCATGGCCTCCGCCGCCATATTCCAATTCAACGGATCGTTATTTTTAACGGAACCATTTCCATTGGTGATGACGTGTCCGTTTCCGCCATTGCAGTGGTGGTTTTGAAGCTCCATTTTTAGTTTAGTTTAGTTTAGAGAGAGAAAGTGTGAGAAGGAAGAAGAGGTTGATGGTGGAGTTTAGTTCAGCTGTAAATTGGTTTAAATAAAGGGTACGTCTGCAAAGAGTGTTGTTAGTTGAGATTAAGGATGTGCTTGACAGGCTTTAGGCTGGCTTTGGCTTTGGGCTTTGGTCTCACTTTTTGTGAAAACGCCCAAAATTCGACCACTTAAAATAAAGTGAAACATTCAAATTCAAATTTTTTTTCTTCAAATAATCGCTCAATTCCAAATTTTCGCTCTATAATTGTTTGAAGATGTTCAAATTCCAATTTTTTTGAGGCCAAAATTTGGATTTGACGATTATTTCGAAAAAAAATCAATTTGAATGTTTCCCGCCTATTTTAAGCTGGTCAAATTTCTAGATTTCCCAAAAAGTCGGTGACCAAACCAAACCAAACCAAGCCAAGCCAAACCTTATCCAAGCACACCCTAAAGTGTGGCCGTTGGATCTTCATGTGAACTTATGGATGGGGATAGGATAAAGATATTTTTGTGTGAAATGTGGGTTGGATACGACATGTGCCAAGTGTATCCATATAGAATTAGAAGATGAATCCACGTTTGAGGATGTTGTGGTTTGTGGTTGTGTAGTATACTGCAATACATACATATTTTTATGCCTAACCAATCATAATTTATCGTGTAGTATATATAATTAAAAAAATAATTATATGACGAATTTTTTTATTGATTGAGCTAAAAAATATATATACAAACATGTACAGACGATTTTCACCCTAAATAATATATATACTCAATGTTTTTTCCCGGGTAAATCAATATATATACTGCAATGAGTTTCACGTTTCTTCCTTTTATTTTCCCATACTATTAGGAAGGAACATGGATAGGGGCGAGAATCTCCTTAATTAATGTTGTCAAGTCATCATGTACTATGTATGCTACGTGTAGGCATTAACATTTTCTTGGATAAATTAAGAGTGTAGTAAAAAAATGTGTGTTTGAATTAGTTTTTATTTTAAGATTTTTTTTTTTAAATTTAAGATTGAAAAAAATAAATTATTTGTATTAAAAATTATGAATTCGAAATAAGAATTTTATGTTCGAAGGATATGTGATTAAATAGTGTCCAAATGCAGTATCTAATATTTTGGGTGGGGGAAGGAAAAGTAATAATGTTTAATTAAGTGAGACATATTTTATCATAAAATTCAAACCTTTCATTTCTCAAAAATCAAAAATATGTTTTTCTCAAGTTATTGAGTTCATGATTGATGTTATTACATTAGAGGAATATTCCCTTCTTTTTCCTTTGTATCAGATTCATTTGCATAGTCAGAATTATAGGGGTTTGCCATGGTTTTAATTACATTATTAATTTGTTTATTAAAATGATTGGCTGTGCAGCTATGATTATTGATAGCCAACTTGTATAATCAGCAAATTAAAATAGCATCTCCAATATTATTCATGATCATGGTCTCAAAGCTTGGAGAGAAAAAAAATCTCCCTAGATTATACTCTATAACATATCCTAATTATTTGTAGCACAATTCATCTGTTTATATAAAATGTTATGAAATTGAATATCTAATTTTTTGTTCATATTTATAAAAAAAATAAATATTTAATTTCAAACCGATGTAGTAGCATAGAGTAATTTTTTTTAAAATAAAAATAAAAAAATAGAGTTTTCCTTTTTTTTGGTTATCCTATGAGCCTCCATAGTGTTCACCTGTAGCAAAACTAATACAAATTTGACTCTTATTCGAATAAGTTTTGACTTCGAAAACTTTTTTAATATAACACCAACTATCTAAGGTGAAAATGAAATATTAATTCTATTAAGAGAACTCGAACCCTAATATTTAGTGGGACATTAGCTAGTTGTTATAACCTAGCGCTCTAAGCTCAGAGGCTGTAGCCTATAAAGTTTATCTTTAAAATAAAATAAAAAATAAAAAAAATAAAAATATTAAGTTTCGACCCCTCCCAAAATGTTATTGATTTTTATATAATCCTTTAACGTATGTTTTTATACAGCGACATTACCTCAAAGTTATTAAATTGTCTCCGATTTCATCGTAATCTGTTTATAGATTATATTTACTTTATCATTTCCAAAAACCTTAAGTGCACCTCATGAGGTAAGACGCATCACTTCTGATCGGTAGGTCGAGAGTTCGAGTCATGCCGGAGGGAAAGTAGGGAACCACTGTTGATCATCCTTTTAAAAATCTTACAAGGAATATGTTACCTGTAAATGAAAAAATTATCTCCCCAAGGTTGGAGAATTACCAATAAACTGATTATCAATTATGGACTAAGACATAGTATTACAAAAAGGATTATTTTGAATGAGTTCTGCATGGCATATTTTACATGTAAAACTACCTAATTAGTGCCATTAATTAAAGATTTTATGAAGATGCATACATTTTCCCTGCAATGTTTTAAAGAAGTTATGGAATTAAGAATCAAAGTTAGGTGCATGCATGGAATGTCAGAGAGCTGAATATCACAATGTTTACAGAATAACGGGTCAAGTTCTAATTTTTAAGATAAACGGTACAAATGGATATAGAATATTGTATACCGTATTTTTTTTTTTTACGCCCGTTGGGCGATGCCCATGAGCCGGGGAGATAGAACTGCCTCACCAGAGGAGGAGAGAGTAACTCTAGAAAGGGAGCCAAATTAAAGCATGCCCCATGCGCGAGGAGGGTATCGAACCCAAGACCTCACGGTTGTGGGCAGGTCCTTACCTTACTTGGGCTAAGGAACTTTTGATATTGTATACCGTATTTGTATATGTTTTTATAATTTATTACTGTATACATATTCGGCTTCGCCGGGTTCAGAATGTCCAAATTCGTACGGTTTGGATCTAGATACATATTCGGGTATACCCGTTTTAAAAAATCTAACATTTCTCCTTTTTATTTCAGACAACTAAATACATTCATATTTAATCTAACATACATATGACTTTCTAAGTAATATAATCCATATAATTGGCGTGAGATCGGGCAATAGTTAAAATAAAAACCATATATTTACATATATTTAACAAATAATAAGAGAAGGTCGTGCTTGACGTGTGATGGTCAAGTGTTTACTTGCTATTCGTTAGGTCACAAATTCGAATCTCAGAATGCTTTTTCGTATTCTTATCCCCTTTATTACTCCTAAATTGATCAAGACACGAATACATATATTTCGCTCTAATATTATTATCGTGTCTGTATGATTTTTACGAATATGGGACGTCCAAACCCACTCTGTTTACAGACCTAGTCTTATGACCATTTTAAAAATTAATTTTTAAAGTTAATCATACCTACAAATAATTCTTTTATTAAGATCAACCATATATTTGCTGGAGTTAGTTAAAAATATATTAAAAAATCATTATTATTTTCTTTCTTTAATCTATAAAAAAATGTCAAAACACCTTAAAATTGATAGAATAATATCTGCAAGGCTCGTCCAGCTAATATCAATTTAAGATTAAGAATCAATTATTTGACGTGTAAATTTTCTCAAATTTAAAAAAGAGTTGGCATATGGGTGAAACATGTTCAACACGGCAAGATGGCCGCTGGATCTGTGCCTTTTAGATCTAGCGATCAACAATGTCTGCTTGATGCATATGCGCGCGCCTCACTAGAAAAACAGAGCAAAAGGCGTCGGTTCCCGCTTAGAATCCACGATTTGAGCAATCTCAAAAGTGTTTTGGGTCCTAAAATCGGGCAATTATGAATCAATTTCGTCATCATGCCTTGTATTCCTGACAATCATAATATTCGTCAGTTTCAATTCCCCAAAAAACCCTAAACTCTCTTATTTTGAAGTTTTTCATTATGTTCTTTTCTTTTTTCTTTTTTCTTTTTTTTTCGATTCCTTCAATGGATAATTCAATTATCGATAGTTGGAAACTACCAATTTCATTCACCAAATTGCTTGCTAGTCAATCAATTTCTGTTTTTGACTCCATAGTTATTTCGGTGGCAAATCATAGTGGTTTTGATTCAATTCCAAGTTGTAATGATGATGTTAATGACAGGTTTTACATTTAATATATTTGTCATATTGTGATGTTGTCTTTGTCCTTTCAATTTTAGGTAAGAAACAGTGATAATGGATATCATATATTCTCTGATGGAATTGTTCTCATTCATCATATTGTGATCTAGTATTTTACTTTTCCCTTAGAATTTTACAAATTTTTTGAGGTTCTAAATTAATAAAATGACAATTTTCTAATGATAAGACACAAATAAATGGTTTGATGATCACGTGTCTTACTCTATCACGTCCTCTTCCTAAATGAATAGATTTTTCAAAAGGAATAGGTTAATAATGGGATCATATTCACTACTGTTAATTTATTATTAAAGTCATTACTTGACTAATACATTAATAAAATTATTCAAGTCTATCAATTCAGTTTAGTCCAAAAATATCATTATATAAATTAATTTTATCAATATATTAAAAAAAATGTATTAAACAATCATACCAATAGCATCATACTCATGGCTTCATGATGGCAACTATATCTATCAGAGCATTTATCTTCTCTTTTTTTTTATGAATAAGTCGGAGCATTTATCAGGGTGGGAACGGGTGAAAATCCTCTGTCCCCGTTCGTGTATGTCCCTGTGTCCCTAACCAATTAGAATTTACTATATAAATATTTGTTTCAATTATATATACACATAGTGAATTGTGATTGGTTGGGGACACGGGGACATACAACAACGGGACAGAGGATTTTTTGCCCGTGGGAACAATACACATCGTGGACGAATGTCCATTGCACGTTGTACCTAACAAAGCAAATTAATACTGAAAGATACGGACACTGAATTTGTTTCTTGATGAAGCCAAATATAGAAAATGATTGACTCCTAAAAAATACTGGGTAGAAATTTTAAATCTTTAAAATGAGCGTGTAAAATTACTATATACCCTTTTGAAATTTTTTAAGATTAAATTTAGTTTTTATTTATTTTTAAAGACTCTACTCTACTTATTTTTTTTTTTTTTTTTGGTGAAATAAAGTTTGGGTGGGTTCGGCTCCGGTCACCACCACGGGTCAGGGCAGGCCCTAGGGACCATAGGTCGCTTACAAGGGTATTTACAGATCACCCACCAACACAGCCCTCATGTCGACAGCGGGAATTGAACACTTGACCTTTGTAAGGACGTGTCAACTCCTTACCAACTGAGCCAACTTGTGTTGGTACTCTACTCTACTTATACCTATACTACCTATTATACTATATCATTCAATATCCAAAAAAACATTTATCACTCCCTTGTTCCAACTTCAATCTCAGCAAATTTTAAAGGAGTTGCCCAGATTTATTTTTAGCGAAGACGGTGAAGAGTATATATTTTTTTATTTTTTTTTGCGAAAAAACTTTTGCTTTTATAAAATTTCGTTGCACCTATTAAAAAAAAATCGTTGCAAATATATTGGGTTTTTACCCACTTAATTTTTTTTTAAAAAATAACTATAATATGTGACCTTGAGTAATTCATTCTCAACCTCTAAGTTTTAGGTCATTTGTGTTGAAGAGTAACTCCATTTGTCTTGGAGAATACGATGAACAGTAACTCCACTTGTCTTGAATTTGTGTTGCAGGGGACGTTACGATTTTTGAGTTGTTAGATCTAGTGCGGAATATTAATTGTTCTGCACCGTGAAACCATTACGGGCCGTCGGATCTAAAATCTAACGACTGAGATCATTTGATTTAACACCTTCTTTATAATATTTATTGAGACCCAAATGATTTCAGATGTCAAACTTTTATCTGACGGCCTCTAAATGATTTGAATGACTTATACTATTAATGAACTTAGATAATATATATCAGAAACAATTAATTAATAGTATAAGTCATTCAAATCTTACTTACACTAATTCTAATTTTATATTAATAAGTAATCTAATAATTATTATAGTATTTATATTTGTTCTTTTTTAACATGTGTTTTATGTTAACAAATAATTGAATCTACATAATGCTTAATTAACTCTAGGAGTGACTATGTGTTACTTCATGTTCTAACAAATACTAAGCTACATAATGTTATAGTATTGATAATCATTGTTATGGTGTTGTGATTCGTTCTTCATTTCACAAAGGTTATTTATTAACAAGTAATCTAATCATAATAGGTGTTTACTAACAAGTAATATAATCATTATTATAGTATTTAGTGTTAATAATTTCAGAACACGTAATGTTTTAGATTAAGTGTTATAATACTTGGTGTTCTAACAAACACTAATTTTAATTTGGCTACAAAAAAAAACTGGGGTAAATTTGTAAAATTAAAAAATATACATCAGAAGAAATGGTTCAATTTATAAATTATAAAAATTGATCCCGGGGTCAATTTGTTAAAAAAAGATAAATTTGGGATCAAAATAATATTTTATAGAGATTTTAGGGTGATCAATTCACAACCCTAGAGGGACTTAGGGTAAGCATTTAATAAAAGAAATAGGGATTTTACGTGCAATTAATGAATAAATATATACCGAAAGTGTGATAATGACATTAGGTGTAAGAATTCTGAAAAGAGTGATGGAAAATGTTAATCCGGCTACAGTGTGGAACACCAAATGTTCCGCACCGTGCAAAATATTTAATGGTCGTTGCATCAAGAAACTAACGTCAGAGATCATTTGGGTCTCAATACTTATAATGAAAAATGTAAAGTCAAATGATCTCAGTCGTGCAAAATATTGATCTGTGCAAAATATTTTGTGTTTCGCGCTGTAACATGTTTGGAAAATGTAACTGGGAACCATAAGTGCATGTACTTTTTTGCATTTTCTTAAGGCATTCATTAGAGCATACACGATTGAGACCTTCTACACTTCATAGCATTAACACCCCGCCAAAGTTCTGTTTATAGAGTAATACTCAGATCCAATGCAATGATAAGAACAAAGCACTGCACTTTTACATGGAAGGGTAGAATAGAAAAAAATGATATTGCATCTTTTGAGTGAACCCAAGTGGGTAGGGAAATCTGGTACTTTTGCATCTTTTTTCTTCTTTTTTTTTTTTGGATTTCCTGAGGTTTGGGGTTTTTAGGAATTGAAATGTGGGTATTTGAGGTTTAAATTCAGCTAATCAAGGATTGTTTTCTGGTGGGTTTGGGGAGTTTTGCACAGATTTGTAGAAGAAAATCCTTTCCCTCAGAGTGCAATGTGGTGTAGTTCTTGGTTATTTTAGAATTCTTGAGCTTTTTTTTTACATTTTTGAACAATAATTTTCGGCCACTACTGAAATGAACACTAAGTTTTCATGGTAAAATTAAGATAAAACATTCTTCTCCTTTAAGAGAAACACACAAACCGGTATGAATAGTAAATTCCGACAACTTTTTAAAAATGCTACTGAAATGAACACTATGCAGAGACATGGTGAAAATGAGAGAAAGCATTGTTCTCATGAACTGAAAAACTGAAAAACAATGCTAATGAAATTAGTAGTATGTTGAACCTGATAGAAATCGTTGTTCTAAATAAACTTAAAAACTTAAAAAGTGATGAACAATAATTTTTGACAACCTTTAAAAAATGCTTCGAAAATGAACAGTATTTTGTTCATTGTGGAGTTTGCAGATGAAGAACAAATGTTTTTTAAGATGGTTCATATTTATTTATTTTGAAAAATTCCTCTTGGAGCATTAATTTTTAGGCTTGAATTTTGAATTTTTTTTTTTTTTTTTTGAAAAAAGGAAGGCCATTTACTGTTGAAAACGGCACAATTGTCCGGAAAATTTTTTTTGTCGATTTTTAGTCAATTGATTTGAGGAGCCTAACATTGTCCATGAAATTAATATCTAACGTAGACTCAGGCCGCGTGAATGAAACATGGGGCTTGAGGCGAAATATGATTGGAGACTTATATTGGAAAAATATTTTGAAAAGTTTAAAGAAATGTTTTATTTTTCTTAATTTTTCAGCTGCAAAATTACTTATTAAAGTTTTATATTAAAGATGTTCTAATAAATTGTTTTCAATAGATAATATACCTAATCAATTTAATTTGTCTTGTGACATAGTTGATCTTAAATAAGATTTTATTAGTTTTAATTTTGAAAAACTTCTTTCAGCAGAAGCAAATGTCACATGTATAGTTAATAAAAATTTATAAATAATACATGCATTTGGAAAAGAATCTATTTTTTTAATGTAATTTAGTACCACAATTAGAGTATTAATTTCTACATTAAGAGTTTCTTTCAACGCTTTTAATTCTGAAAATAAATGAAATCCATCAACATATGAATGTTCATTAAATTTTAAAGAATTTTCAAGGTTAAGACAAGAGTTTTTTAATTCATCATCTTTTAATTCTTTTGACTTGTTTATCTAATTGCTTCCACATAATTTTCTAATTCATTTCAATTGAAGATTGTTCATCAAATTAACCTGATGTTCTATCTTGTTTATTGATAATGAAAAATTAACTTATCAAGTATTTTAAATTGAAATTGGATTAATCTTTCAACTCTTCTTTTTTTCATTAGCTTTTTATAACCACTTTCAAATTTTCTATTAGACATAATTATAATTTACACTAAAAAAATCAATCAAATAAAAAATACAATACAAAAAATAATAAATCAATAACAAATACAAATAAAACAGAAATATAGTAACTGATAATGAAATTAAAAATATAAATTCAAATAAAAAAGATTAAAGAGATAGAAAATAGAAAGATGGAACCAGAAATTTATATAGCCAAAATATTAGAAAATGTGAGGATTGAGAGGTGATAAAGTTGTAGTGGCTCTCCCTCAGTATGAAAGACAGGATGTGCGTATTAGAATCCAGAAAGATGCATCGTTTTTTCATTTATTTGTTTACTACTTCAGGAATTTGTTTAGACCGAGCATAGAGTAAGGAGTAAAAAGAATAAAAGCCTCCAATTTTTTAGGGATGAAAAAGATGGAAGATAGAAAGCCACTAACATCACGTTTGGTACGCTGGAATGGAATCCCTTTCCAGGCAGAATCGCTTTCCATCCAGAAAGACTTCAGAATCCTCTTTTCATTCCAGTGTTTGGAAGGCAAAGGCAGAATATAACGTCGATTACTTTTCTGTGTTTGGTAAAACTATATTTTAATATCATAATGGAATGAAATTAAACATAATATGACATAAATGCCCTTTTAGCATATACTAGTGATAAACCATAATTAAACATTCATTACAAAATCTTACTTGAATAACATTGACATTGTATATGATATATATATATATAGTTGAAACATATTTTTTATTAAAATGTCAACATAGTAATAAAAATATATTTACTTTTAAAATTAAAAATAGATTAAAACTACTACAAAAAAAAAGAAATATTTATAAAATTACCATCTATTAAATTATACTAAGTGAAATAGAATATTTATGACTAAATATGAATACGCTGCTATGTAAAATGAACGTAATAATTAATTATAAGATGAGTATAAATGTCAGTTACTATTTATTGATGATTCCAACTTCTTCTGGAAAGGCCATTCCATAGATTTTGGTGTGGAATGACCTTTCCCACTTCTTCATGGAATCGTCATTCCCGTGGAATGATCATTCCCACTTCAAATTGTTCAACCAAACGTCGGAATGGAAAAAGAAGTGGGAAAGACCTTTCCATTCCCGCATACCAAACACGCACTAAGTTTTTATAATCTTAAAGTGAGTCTCAATGGGCTTAGACGAGGTCTATGTTTGGTAGGCAAGGGGTGTAATGTAATTATATGGGGCCTCTATTTTTTTTAAGTGAGGTTTTAGTATAAAAAAAAATTAATGACCTCTATTTTGTGGGGACCTGAGACAATGACCTAAGTTGCCTCATGACTGATACAGCTCTGCGTAGACTAAATAAGAAACTTCGTATTTTGAGGGCAAACTATATAAGAACATATAAGAGTAGAAAATAAATAAATATTACATAATTTTTAAGAGACCGAAAAGTCAAATTTATAGTGATATTTTTATAAGTTTTAACTTTATAAAAGAAGAATTATATTTTTAATTTGTTTTTGGCGGGTGACCAACACCCTCACCAACTCCTCAATCGTTATGAATGGAAGAAGAAAAAAAACACTAATTTCATCCAAAACTAAATATCCAATCTCTTATAGGGATGAATTTCAATTTGGTACTTGAAAATGGACGGAAATTTCAATTTTGTCCTTAAAAGTGGTATTCAGTCAATTTAATCCTTAAAATTGGCTTAATCCTATCAATTTGGTCCTTAAAATAACGTACATCCAACAAGCTAATGGAGGGTTACTTCTGATTTAGTCATTGGAGTTTTATTTATTTTTAATTAGGTCACTATAATGGGCAAAAAGGTGCCAATTTAGTCCCAGGAATAACTAATCACAAAGTTGCTCATAAATAATAGCTATCTCAATTCTCAATCGTCAGCCTAAACAATCTATATTACTCCAGCACGATGTTAACACAATACTGAACGAGTAGAAATTGAGATATCACTTAACATTTGAGAAAGTTAAGGTGGTGAGCATGTTTTATCAGCACCATATGACGAATTTTCAATTATCGAATTGAACATTCCGATAACTAAAATTAAAATGAAAAATAACAATCTAATAACTATTTTCTCTACTGTTAAATTAAACATTAACGATAACAAATAATGAGCAAAAAATCTCTATCCCCGTTCATGTCCCCATCCCTATCCCCCCCAATCACAATTCACCCTGTGTATATATAAGTGAAAAAAAATATTTATATAGTAAATTATGATTGGTTGGGGACAAGGATGAGGATTTTTTTCAATTATATATACACAGAGTAAATTGTGATTGAGTAGGGATAGGGATGATGACAGTGAATCGGGACGGAGGATTTTCACCCCCAAATACTGTAACATTAAGAAATAAAAACTACAAGTATCATTTCCCTTGAAAGAACCCCGGCCTAATAGGGCCCTTAGAGCCCAATAGACCACGGCCCATAAGTACATACGTTACGAGCAGAACCAGATTCTCCCAAAACTTCTTCTCCTCCTCCTCCTCCAAAAAAAAGCCAGAAGCCGCCGGTTGCCGGACCTCTTTCTTTGTATTGTCCGTCCCAAATTCCATTCTCCCTAGTGCCCTCACTCTTATTCTCTTACCTTATATTAACAAATTTACAATTTTTTTTAAATTTTTTTTTCTTAGTGGAGTAATATAGTAAAGAAATAGAGAAAAATATGGCCGGAAAAGGAGGAGCTACTCCGGCAACGTACACTCCGTCGCCTACGACGAAGAAGCATAAGAAGAAACGCTCTAGTTTGACTGATTCCGAGTGGGTTCGACCCGATGGCCGTAGCTACCATCAGTGTAGACCTGCATGTATGTGAACATTACTCCATATATTTATATACATATCAAATGTATGTATCTCATTAGGGTTAGGGTTTTCATTTTGGGCCCCATATATCTTCTCACAAATAATTCACTTTTTTTTTAATTTCTGCGAGATATAAATTCTCAAACAAAAAAGTCAATCCAAATGCACGGCATGATTGAAATTTCTTACTTTCATCTTAAAAGGACTGATTGAATTTTTTTTAATAAAGAAATGATTTTGGTAGACAAGTTGTAATGTTATATTGCATATGAAAATGCACTTATGTGATTGTGATTGTTAGTTAATATAATAGTATGGTAGAAATAGGTGATAAGCCAGAAGCCGAGAGTGCCGTATTCATTGATTGTTCATGTGAGTTATGGAGCTTTTTTAAGCCAAATTCAGCTTTTTAGTTAGTAATCTGTGGAGCATTACTTATGGTAGAAGCTTGGCTGCAGCCACGTGACTAGTCCAAGGAGTTTGATTTTAGTTATTGAGTGTGATGTTGTTTTCAAAATGTTTTCTTTGGAATGTGTGTTTCACATGCTAATGTTAATGCAAGTGCGGAGGTTTATGCCGACCCACCTTGCAGGGTTCTATTCAGTGATCTTTACACTTGCCTTGAGCTTTTGTGACCTCTTGTCATTCTGTATTGCAATGGTCAATACTCTAGTCTGTCTCATGTTTATTTTCTAGAGTTTTGTGCATCTGTATGGAAACGCTATGCTCCTATTCTGCACTCTGTTTTCTAGAGAGGATGTTGCCTCTGTTTTATATACTTCCATGTTTTCTACTGAACTCTTCGAGCTTATGTTTTATTGGGCTACTGACTTACAAAAAAGTACTAATTGATCTTGCCTTCCAGTTTTGAGGACTGCTGCAGTGAATTCTGCCTCAGGATCTGCTTATGCGGAGTTTGGCAGTACCAAGGTTATTGTTTCAGTGTGAGTATATGATTCTTTTGTACCTTTGGTTGCTTGATGGGAACCCATCTGTGGATTCTTAACCTTAAAGTTAATATAGGTTATATTTCAACTAATGTTCTTTTCTGTGGATAATTCCATGAAAACTCTACTTGATTAATTTTACTCTTGGAATAGCAGATAAGTACTTCCCTTATATTGTCCCATGCTATGCATTAACTTTGTACTTGAAAAAAAAGGGAAAAAATAGTGTTGCTTCTTTGTCAATTCTTGCACATTAACGTGGGAGTTTCAGCTGGACTACCTCTTCTTGATTGTTCACATTGGACCTACTGTTTGTTTGGTTCTGGAGGAAGAGAAGGGTGGGAAATATTCATCAGATCCTCATAGGAAAGACATACTTGTCTTAGTAGCTTATTTTGCTTCTGTGTCAATCTCCCCCCACCCCAAAAAAAATACAACAACACCATATTGGAAAGACACTCCACTCTATCATGATATCCATGAACCTCAGCATTTCATATGCAAACTAGATTGCTCTCTGTTTACATGTGCTGTATCCTTTGCAATTGGTTTGTAAGAGCATAGTATGATCAAGTTATTGGTCTTTGTTTAGATTTGGTCCAAGGGAGAGTAAGAAAGCAATGATGTACAGTGATGTAGGGCGTCTGAATTGTAATGTCAGTTATACAACGTTTGCCACTCCAATCCGGGGGCAGGTGTGTTCCAGCATATATTTGACTTCTTACTCGTACTTCTTTTCCTTTTTTCCCAAAATATTTTGTATCTGAGACGAGGTGCCTGTTTTAGGTAGTTGACAATAAAGATCTTTCCTCAATGCTACACAAAGCTCTGGAGGGTGCTATAATTCTTGAATCCTTCCCTAAGACGACTGTGGATGTTTTTGCTTTGGTGTTGGAATCTGGTGGCAGTAAGTTTTTATTTTAGATTTAGCAATATTGACGTCATATCCAATTGTTTATACCTTTTTAGCTAAAATTTTTATCTTTAACCATAGCTGATGGTGTAGAAGTACTTCACAGTTGGCAATTACAAACTTGTTTCAATACATTTTCATGTTCCTTTACCTTTGCTTCTTGCTTAATCGTCGACTAGTGTCACAAGCTGTTTTAGCTTGCCCAAGTGCTAGTCCTGATCATGGTTTATACACCCATGTAGTTAATTTACTAGAAATTTTAATATTGTATTTGTAATAGAATATAATAATATTTCCATCAATTTGGCAGGTGACCTTCCTGTTATTATCTCTTGTGCCAGTCTTGCTCTTGCTGATGCTGGAATCATGCTATATGACTTGATCGCCTCTGTCTCTGTGGTATCCATCATAAGCACAGGCTTTTCTTTCTTTATAATTTGTATTTTTCTCTTTGCCTATAGTAGGAGAAAATAAATTGTTTATAATGGGGTCTTTCCTTTTAATCTATGTGGAAATATCATTTATAATCACAATTGGTGGCCAAATATTTTGGCCATCCCTTTGATCATATCCAAATAGTTTAAACAGACGGTTTTTCTTTTGAAGGCTTGTTATATCTCCTGTTTTAGAAATTGGAATATTAGTAATGAGATGGCATTAAAACAGCATGACGTCCCATAATCTGTTTTCTCCCTTTTTTTGGTAGCCCTATGAGATGATACATCTTAGTTTGCCATTACTTTGGAAGTTAAAGAAAACGCTTCAAGACTTTTTATCTAATTACTAAATTTTAGCTTTTCCCCTTATAACAGTCCTCTCTTGGAAAGAACCTTGTCATCGATCCTGTGTCGGAAGAAGAGATTAATCAAGATGGAAGCTTTCTAATTGCGTGCATGCCTTCGCGTGATGAGGTTACTCAGCTAACTCTTACCGGAGAATGGTCAACACCACAGATCAATGAGGTAAATTTAGCGACTGCCTAGAATGACGTTTAATCGTTTATATCATCTGTTTCATGCTTTCTTGGCCCTTTGGTTTCAAAAGCAGTCAGCTGCTTTGATGGACTGGTCTGTGCTAAGGCTTTAGCCTCTATTGTTGGGCTTGTCATATTTACATTTTCTTTTGGATCAATGGAGATGCCTTTTACTATACTCTTTGCGGAGTTTCTGTTCATATAAGTGGCAATGCGTGTTCGCTAGGAATGATCGTGAATTTAGAATATCATTAGAAGTCTAACAGAGCAAGCAGAATGTTTATTCAGTGAGAATTGAGCAAGATTATCATTTTTTGTGTGTAGGCAACACAGCTATGCCTTGATGCTTGTAAAAAGCTGGGGAAGATCATGAGATCGTGTTTGAAAGAAGTCGTGTCTGGTTCCCAGGAAGAGGATTAGTAATACATGTCTCCCAGTAGATACTAATATTTTAGTTTACAGTATTTGTAGATTTTCTTTGGCGCTAAATCTTCCGATGTTCCGAGAAATTTTGCTTCGGCTGCTGGCCTGAAATTTTGTTAACAATTCCATTAGAAATGGTGATGATGCTATCTCTATTTATTTGTTTTTATTTGTTATTACTTGGGAATTTTCTTAGATGATGCCTTTTCGCAATATTTACCTTTGCAGCATCTGGTGAATTCCTTTTTTTTCTCTTATTCTATTTTTTTAATCTTAAAAGATTAGGGAGGCTGCATTCTTCATCGGTATTACGATCTGTTTTGAGCCCTCCCATGATCATTGTCTATTTTTCTGTTTGAGAATCATTGGTGGGAAAGTCCTTGTGAGACACTCACTCCATTCCTAAATATAAATATAAATATAAGACTTTCATTATATTTTGCAAAAAATTAAGGAAGTAAAAAATTAAAATATTTTTGTAATTAAAATATTAATATTACTCTTTTAAATATAACTTGTATATCACTAATTCTATTTAAGAGAATAATATTGATATTATAATTAAAAAATATCTTAATTTATACCTCCTTAAGGCTTATATTTAGGTAGTACTAATTTTGTGTGTGTGTGTGGGGGTGGGGGTAGGAATATTCTGTTCTCGTTCGGTGCCCCAATTCCTGTCCCACTAATAAAAAATTGACATGTGTTAATTTTTTAATTAAAAAATTATAACCTAAAAGAAATAGTGGAACCTGTAAGAGAAATATGAACACGTGTAATCATCTATTTGTAGGGAACATGACACGGAACAGGGGATAAATGATTTTTTGTCGTGTGGAGGAGATAAAATCGTCTGTCCCATAACCATATCCCCTTCCCTGTTCCATCACTAGAAATGTGTGTGGTGAGACAAGGAATGAGATAGATAGGGTTCTAAGAGAGACGGTTTTCTCTTGGGGGCTGTTCTTTTGGTTGGCAAAGTCGTGCATTTCAGTTTTCATGTTTTTAAATGAGTTTTGAGTTAGGTTTTAGAATTGGGGATTTGCATGGGCTTGGCCCAGTTTTTCCAGATCAGTCATAACATGGCACCCGGAAAAGTGGGATAAACATTTTTGTCCATAACGGAAGTCCCACTTCCGTTATGGCTGACGTGGCAGCTTTTCCCACGCGCGTTGCCACGTGTCCAGAACGGAAGTCCCACTTCCGTTATGGCCCCGGGACGGAAGTGGGACTTCCGTTATGGAGTCGGCAGTTGTGTTTGCCCAAAACACTTGGTTTTTTTTTCCAGAGGTTATTTTTCTGAGGTGTTTGTATTATATATAAACAATATTTGCAAAACACAATACTTACTAAAAATTGAGCAAGAAAATAAATAAATTGTATATTAATATAAAACAAGCAACGGAATTATCGTAATAATATTTTTCAACCGAAAAAAATTAACATTCTTCGTAACTACAATGAACGAAACGTAAACAACGTAAATGAAAACCTATCTACGGCGACGAAGGTGTGTATGGAACGGTGTGTTTCGGGGCCGGTCGCAGGAAGTAAAGGTCGCCATCTCTCACTCACGCACGCGCTACCAAAATTGGTTGAGATGACCTCCGCGCCCGTCGTGGTCGATAAATATCCGCTCCTCGGGGTTTATCGGCAACAGAGTCCACTGATGCGTCTTAGTGATGTGCAGGGCTGTACGAAGGCGTCCCCTCCCAGTAGTAAGCCCCTACTGTGCAGATGTAAAGGGCCCCAGCACTGAGGATCCCCACCCGTCTCAAAACTCAGCTGAAAAAGTACCTGGGTGATGCAAATTGGTACTCAAAAGGGGGTGGGTACGCCGACTGACTCGGGAAACTGTGTATGTGCTGGGGATCATGGCTGGATCTGTCGCCGGTGCAGCCTGGCTCAGTGGCTCGCTCGCACTGCCGTTGTCGCCTCGCCGCTAAGTCCTCCCGCGCGGCATCCCGTTGCCTCCGCGTACCTCGCCTTTCCTCTTTGGGGACCGGCCGAACGAGTTCTCTCGGTTGCGTCACCGGTTCCAGAACCGCCGACTTCGCCACATCCGCAGCCTCTCGATCTCGCAGTCGGGACTTCCCGCCGCCACGAACGCCTCTTTGATTGTCTTTGAAGCCCGGGAGATTAGGGACTCAGTAGTGGCCGATTGAGTTGGAAGCCGGCTTATCGAGCTCCGTCAGTATGAGTTCATGTAGCATCCGCCCTGCAACATCAATTCTCGTGTCGGTATATTATAAACAAGGAAAAGCAATGTAGACAAACAAAAATACAAAACTTACAATAATGTCCTCGGGAAAGGCGCGATGGGTTAAATGCCCATCGGGAGTGGACCGGCTTCCCTGTTGCGTGGGTTTGTAAGGAGGTGCACGGTAATGCGATTGTACCAATCCATGTACTCACGGGTTGGTAAGATCACATTACCGGGGCTCGGGACAGCGTTCGCCAGTGCATCCTGTCGGGCATCCCACATGGCTATGTAGTCTTTGTGCTTCTTCGCCCTGGGTTCATATTCGGCCCCGCCATGTGGGTGTGGGACGTCTTCGCCTCTGCTGCACTCCTCCGCCACCGATGGGGCCGGTATCACCCTGTCTGGAACCCGAATTGTCTAGCAACCCTGGTCCCGGCATGTGAAACTCAACCAACTCGAAACACACGAGTGGCGTACGAGCCCGACAGGTGGATAGGAAGCCCTCATCGCGTGAGACCCGAACGGCAATAACCCGATCGAGTACGGCCTCCACATGAATCGTAAAAAAAAATTGTACATTAGCATAAATTAATTGCGCAAATAAAAACAAACACACGAAAAATACGATAAACCTTACCCCCCGAGCGTCCAGTCGGTCGGTCAGTCAGTCACGAAACACTGTCACTGAGATTTCGGTGCGTTCTTGAAACTCCGGGCGGTGTTCCAACGCGCCCGTACGCTCGGCCGTCCCGCGGGAGGTTCATTCATAATGTCTCCCTGTTCGCCGACCGGAGAAATGAAATGCGCTCCCACGCCCACAACTGGTACAAACAAACACAGATTAATCATCAAATATTTAAAAATTTGCAGGTAAAATTACACAAACCTGGATCAACAGGCAACAGCCAGCTATGTCTTTAGAGACGGCCTGTGCAGAGATGCACATCTGGCGGTATAGGTACGACAGGACGGCGCTGGCCCAAGAATGCTGGTCATCGGTGAGGTCCCCGTCGCTGATGAGCAAGAGATAGCGCATGTTCCCTCGCGACCCGGATTTATCTGGTAAACCGCGAGGTGCGTGGCATCCTCGCCTAGGGGCTCGGAAATGTGGGCGTACACCTCTGCAAGCTCGAGGGCGTTACCCTTAATTGACCGGGCAGTGGGGCGGAAACCTAGGATATGGTTCACACGCTCAATCCACCGACCCTTGGTCATGTTGTAGTCCTCGTCCCCACGTCACCACGTCGCCCCGGTGGCGGTCCTGGGAGGCGACCCTACGTCCCTCTAGGGGTGATGGTGACCTCACCGCATGCGAGATGGAATGAGTGCGTCTCGGGCGCCACCGCTCTACTAATGCGGTGATCGGTGCGTGGTCTATCTTTATCTTACCTATCCGACAACAACCCCCGAAACCTATACTCATCAATGAGATCTAGCACTCTCCCGGTTGCCCTCATGCGTTGGTATGCCTAAAAAAATGCCCGTCATAGCTAATGACCTTCAAACCCTCGTCTAGGACTACATCCCCGCCCCAAATCCTAAGTGCTCTATGTGACGTGTGTTTGTTCAACACTACTGGGATCGTACTGGGACCGGGCATAAGGTGGGCAGGAAAAGCCATCTGTAACAAAAACTGTGGGATTTTTATCAATAAAATGTGCGTAGTATAACAATTCGCACTTAAATAATAAGAACATCAAAATCTCAAAAATTGCAATTAAAATACATAAGGATATCAAATTCACATAATTGCAATTACAATGCATAAGGATATCAAATTCACAAAATTGCAATTTTAGTCCATAAGAATATCAAATTCACATTATGCAATTACAATACACAAGGATATCACATTCACAAAATTGCAATTTTAGTCCATATAAGAATATCAAATTCACATAATTGCAATTACAATACATAAGGATATCACATTCACAAAATTGCAATTTTAGTCCATAAGAATATCAAATTCACAAAAAATACATACATATACAATTCGCAAAAATACATAAATATCAAAACTATATATACAAAATACATTATTAATCTGCAATTGAATTTTAAAACTATATATACAAAAATTAACACTTAAATAAAATTAAAAAAAAAAGTATACCTCCAAATTAAAATTTTGGAGAGAGAGATATTGGTGGTGGGGAGAGTGAGAGTGACGGTGGGAGGGAGGACCGGCAGCGGCAGCAGTGGGAGGGAGGGGCTGCAGCGGAGGGGGTGGTTTTTTTTTTTGGAAAATTTCTCTTGCAAATCGCTAGCGGGGAAGAAGAAGGGTTTTTTTTTAGTCGGGAGCCCATAGCTGAAGTCCCACTCAGTTTGCGGACACGTGGCAACGCAGCGTGGGAAAAGCTGCCACGTCAGCTGAACGGAAGTCCCACTTCCGTTATGGCCCTCGAACGAAGTGGGGACTTACGTTATGACTAAAAAATGTTTGTCCACTTTTTCCAGTCACAGTATGATCTGATTCGGAAAAAGCCAGTCAGCCCATGCAAATCCCTTAGAATTGTTGTGTTGCTGGACCCTGGGGCCTGGAGGCAAAGTCTAAGCCCATCTTATTCCACACTACACAAATTTTCTGCAAGAACCATCAGATATTCTGATACTATAGACCTATAATAAAGGGCAAAAGGTATGGGACACACTTGAATTTTTCTGGAATATCCAATTTAACGCTCAACTTTTTTTTGGGGGACGTTTTTAGCACTTGATATCCAAGTATCCAACTGATCATTTTGCTAGATATCCGCCTTGCCTTATCTCTACTCCTTCAATTGGCGATCGTGGTGATTTTGATGAGGGTAAGACTGAGACGAGTCTAAATTTTGTTGAGAACGCATGGATTTAGACCTACCTTTAGGATAGGAGTTTGTTGGACCAGTTTCTTTCGGCAATTGGTTGGACGAATAGCTGAGCTGACTCCTGACTTCTAGCTAATTAGCTCAGCGAGCCCTGTTCTAATAACCTGAACAACTCGTGACCCGTTTTATCAACCTGACACATTCTTAGTACGGCTGACCTGGTGTTTTCTGTCTCCGAGTTGTTTCAACTGCCCAAGTATTTTTGGGTGTTAACAATTACCAAAGAAAACAATTTGTTCCTACTCCAAGAATTTATTATGAGACTTTTTGCTCGAGTGTTAAAAAAAAATTCATAATATATATTTAACTATGGAAATACAAGTCCTCATAACAAATAGGTGAAACACTAAATTTTCCTTAAAAAATTAAAACATGCATGTGTGGATAATAATTGTGGGATTGAGACTGGATGAGACATTATGGGCAGAAGAATTGATGAATCAATTCTTAAATAAAGTACAGATTGGCAATTGATGAAGGCATCCTTTTGTTTTCAAAAGAGTCACATGTAATGTAATGATGTCCTTTAGGTGAAAAATCAAAAAATGTTTTGCAAATGTGGTCTTAGTTTCTTCTTCTTTCTTTTTCTTACATCTTTTCATGTTTCCATTTAATTTGTTGATTGACCTTTACCTTCTAACTCTGTTTGTTTGATTATGGAAATTAAATTGACCTTTAAACATTGCGGAATAACTTATCTAGACCCATGTTCCCTTCGTTGGACAAGACATTTGAGGTAGTTCCTCCTAATGTCTAGGATTAAACCAACATTAATTGTCCTTAACCTGGTTCAGTTCACATCTTTGTACTTTTATTATTATTATTATTAAAAATATGTATATTATTCTACCAACACTCCATTTTGAAGTTCTTTTACGATAATCAATAGTATAAAGAGTTAGTTATTTTGATGACTGTAATATTAGAGATTAATTAATGGACCTTAGTTTGGTTTCGCTAATGATTTAAATTTATATAACTGATAAGTTTGTGAAAATTAGTGTTTAAACCATACTTTAGAAATATTTTAGTATACTTTTAAAGTTAAAAAAATCTATATGTTTAAATAGGAATTTTTGTATAGAAGAATGCCTCTAGTCACTGGGCAGGTGCCTGCCCACGATCTTGAGGTCGTGGGTTCAATACCCTCCGCCTGCGTGCGGCAAGCTTTAATCTCCCTTTCTAGGGCTATCTCCTACTCGCTCCCGAGACAGCTTCTCTCCCCTATATGCAGAGCCGCTCAATCTGGGCTTAAGAAGAATGCCACTAGTCTTCTAGCCTCTAAAAAAAAAAATTTGCATTGAATGGCTGAACCACCTGATACATGGGTGACCATACATATTGTATATCTATGGACCAATTTGACTTGCTACCCACTAACATCGGATTATCCAAACTTTACATATGCATATGTTGATTTTGATAGAAAATTACTCCTCATTTGAAAAATGGGGTTCGATTGGGTTGTGTTTTTCTTCGACTTAATCAATGCACGCATCTACCATCACCACCACCCAATAGTTGATTGACCATAGGGTTCTTAATTAATTTGGTCAATAACTTCAGCTCTGGTAAATGAGTTAATGATATTTACTTTACATTATGATTCTTTCATCCTCGTGTGTTTTGCTAAATACAGATTTTTGTCATTATTTGTTTGCACAATCTCGATAAGCATGGGAACCAAAATCCAATTACTCAACCTGCCTTGGCAATTAGAAAGTTGACACGTGTAATTACTTTTATAATTATGGAAAGAAGATTTTTTTTTCTTTGAAGCTCGATTGGGCGGTTACCCTATATAGGGAAGAGAGAACTGTCTCAAACAAAAGGAGATAGCTCTAGAAAGGGAGATTAAAGCTTGCCGCACGCAGGCTAGCACACCTTTGATATTATGGAAAGAAGACTAGTACTAAAAATACACACAAAATTATGAGCTCTGGGATTCTTTGGTAAAGGGAAATTGTGCACGGTCCTAATGTGTGTTAATCTGGCCCACCAAAAAAATGAGTGTAATTGGATAGAGTCTGATTTGAATTTGAAGTTCAATTTTTTTTAGATTGAGTATGTGAATGAAACTTCAAGAACTAAATCATTGAGAACTTTGTTTGAATTTGAAACTAATTTATTATTGAAATAAAGAATTTCAGATTGAGACTCAATCCAATCAGACTCAATATCTGTGTTAATCTGTGATTGGCTGAGAGGAAGAAAAATGCTTGGGATTGGTGGACAATTGTTTTTTTTTTCCTTCTTAAATGTTATTGGTGGATAATTTGCCAATCTATGACTTCTTTACCCATCCACAAGGGTAGCCCAGTTGGTTCGGGGGTGGCAGATTGTGTAAGAGGGCGTATGTTCGAATCTTGGCAGTCGCAGTGTGGAAGTTTCAACCCTCCAATGTGGGGGTGGCGTCTTGCGGTGTGTTAAGACAAGGCCTCCCACCAGTTGAGTCACTGGGTCTCCTTGATTAATATCTTCCACAATTTTTGTCGGATCGGAAGGTGAGGGCCCTGGAAGCGTGGGTATCACCTTTTATGTGTAGGATGACTTCTTTACCCAACAGTGGCGGGGCAGAAATGTCACTAATCACTCAGTGGTGGTCAAAAAATGGAGAACTCAACTTTATCTATTTATGGAAAGGACCAACACATTTTTCATGTCTTCAACTTCATCCATTTTTGCCTCATTAGACAACTTGGGACAATTGGTTTAGCCTCGATTCATGGTGAATAAAATGGAGATATATTTGAGTAAGCGGAGTCAGTTTTAATCCTCTTTACTTTTTATTTTTCAAGACACGTGCAAAATAAAATTGAAAACTTTAATTACTTAAAATGTAATTTTATTTAATTTTAACTGTTAAAAATCTCTGTGCACATCCCACTAATATAGTTAGATAATATTCAAACACGTGTTAACAAAAAAAAATGGAGGGATATTTCATTGTTTTTTTTTTGTACCTGATCAAATATAATTAAAATAAATTTATAGAAAACCTAAACCTAGTAAAATAAGAATTAAACCTACCAATTTTCAAATTTTAGTTGAAATCGTAATTGCAATTTTTTCTCTTCATATGAAGAATGCACTTTTGATATTATATAAGATAAGAGGGAAATAATTGGTTAGATTTTAGTTAATAATTTTAAGTGCCCTTTTGCGTATGAAATTAAACATTGTTTGACCATAGACTAGATTCAATTAACTTTCAAGATAAGATAATATGGAAGATGCTTTTGCTTTCTGATCAGCAGCCTTAAGTACTTCTGTTTCTTCTGTCTACAACACTCACGCTGTCCTCTTTGATCATTTCTCTCTATGAAGAAGTGGTCAATTTTGTATCCACAATCTTCTGAGGTATAAGTCAAATACACCAAAAAATGAAAAAATAAAGTTTCAAGTCGGTAGTGTTTGACTCGTAGTTCAAGAAATCATAGATCAATTTAATGAGCCACGGCCTTTTTGAACTTTGTCAGTCCGCTCTAATAATATAAACGTGTCATGCCAATAAGACAAGATAAATCTGGACCGGCACAATTTGTCACCCTTGAACCACCTTCGCACGAGTGAAAATCCTCTGTCCCTATCCCTGTCCCCATCCATATTCCCAACCAATCATAATTTAATATATAAACAGTTTTTTAAATTATATATACACAGGGTGAATTATGATTGGTTGGGGATAGAGATGGGGACAGGAACGAGGACAGAGGATTATTTGCCCCTTCGTACAACCACCGTGTCAATACTTTTATGTAATTTTGTCCCATGTGGAATGTTATGTGTTTTTGTTTGCTAAAGACCTATTTCTATTGTTTAAAACTATATGTCAATATAAAGTAAATCAAACCATTCTATCAAAATTCCCTTCTTATAAAAATCCAGGTCTTCAACCGGCGAAAACTATCAAAGACAATTACAAACGGAAGGATCGAATATAAATTAGGGAAATGATATTCATATTTCACATTTAACTCTTTATCCTTCACTCTCTTTATTTTATATATGAACAAACTTTGATATCATGTCGTCGTCTTTCTAAAATTTTAAGTTTAAGTTGAATTTATTAAGTTTTGAATATTTAAACTTTTTCATGCATAAATGAAAGAGAAAAGTGAGTATAAAAAGTTAAATGTAAAATGCAAATATTATTACTCATATAAATTATTCATTAATTATATTTTGTTTAGGCCCTATACTTATTATTAGGGAGGAATCAATGTTGTTTGTAAGGAGACTTTCCTTGTACACACGCGCGGTTGATAGAAGAATATAATATTTAGTTAATTAGTGTTATAAAATCATGTGCTTATTCGTTAGCTGTCTTAATTTTATCACTTTCAATCTATAGTTAAGTGTTATGAGATCACGGTTTGAATTTAATTTCCTATATATATGGTTAGATAAAAAGCGTTGACATGAGTGAAAAGAGTTGAGTGTTTTTTAAGTAAAATTTTGATTCATAACGTTGTAAATATCTTATAAAGAGTTTAATTGTAATGATAGATCAAATTAATTGTCGGCCATAAAATGAAAGTAGCTACCAATTAAGTTTTACGCCCAATTCAATAAGTACTTTTCACTTGATGTATATGTATTTATCAAAAAGGAATTGAAATTTGATAAACTTTTCAAAACTTAATTACATGTCTATCTAAACTAAACCTCACGTGGGAGTCTTCTGGCCACAGTAAACGGCCGTGGGACGCAGGACCGAGGTCCCTTGCGTTCGATTCCCGCATCCCCGCCCCGTATAAAATAAAAAAAATCAAAAAAAACTAAACACCACATTTTGGGGAAAAGAAGGGACAAGAGGTAAGGTGTGGGGGGGTGGGGGCTGGTGCTGGTGCTGGAGGGATGGGGATTGATTTGTTTTTGTCTCAAATGTGGCTAACTCACCCCATATTTAGTGTATGGATCTTATGTCTCATTTTGTGTCATATTTTCTATTATATTATTAAAAAAAATTGTCATGTGTCAATTTATTAATTAAAAAATTATAACTTAACAAAAATAGTAAAACTTTAAGGGAAAAATGAACTAGTGACAATAATCTATTAGTAGGGACAGAAAATGAGACAAAATTCGAAACGGATGATTTTTTTTCCCCTCTATATATATGTAATCAAACCACATCACTAACATGTGCCTTTAAAATATAGAGAGATTACTAGAGAAGTAAGAAATGGAAGGAGACAGAGAGAATAAGGAAATGAAGCAATATTCAAAATTCAAGAAGATTTGTGTCTTCTGTGGAAGCAGTCCTGGAAAGAAAACCACTTACACTGAAGCTGCTATAGAACTTGGCAAAGAATTGGTACTTTTACTTATGCCCCTCTTCTCTATGCTTCTCTCTTTAATTTCCTTTCCTCTATTCCAAGAATATCTATCTTTATGGTTAGGAAATAAATCCTCTCAGTTCTACCACAAGCAAATCTAAATAAGGAAAGTGATAAAGGGATATAATGATTTACGTGGTTCGGATAATCTGACCTACTTCTATGGGTAAGGCGGGTGAACACTTTTATTCTAATGGAGAAAAAAGAATACAATGGAGATTCCTCCAACACAGGAGTAGTAAACCATTAGTTAAAAAGATTAGGAGTTCACCGAATTAGTAGTTTACATAATTACTACTCCCTCCATTCCTCAATATAGGACGTTTAAAGACACTTTGAAAAAATTAAGGAATTCAAACAAATAGTTATCTTTCCACCACAATTCCAATAATACCCCTTCCTTCCTCCCTCTCTTTCACTTTTCCAATAAAGGATATGTTGAGGGTACAATTGGAATAAATTGTTGACACCTAATAAAAGACGTGTAAATGACAATTAATTTGGATATATATATATATATATATATATATATATATATATATATATATATATACTCATAAACGACAATTAAATAGGAATGGAGGGAGTAATTCTTAATCTAATTAGTAATTTTTAAACTAAAGAGTGAATATGGGTTAAAACCCAACATTTATATGCTAATTATAACTTTAATTTTTCCTAAAAACTCATGATTTTATCAGTTCAAATCTTTTTTACGAAACCCCATTTGTTAGCTTTTTCAACTAACAAATGCATGTGCAAAAAATGCATGGGAGATTGAATAGTATTTATTTTTTAAAAAATTATTTTTAATTTAGTAAAATTTGAATTAATTGTAAAATGAGATCTGAGTTCAAACATAAAAACTTACATTTAATTTAGATGTAACACTGTACAAATAAACCAAATCCAGTAAGGAAGACAGAAAGTATTGTCTGAAAATTAAGCGGGCCCTTTTAGAATTCACTTGTGGTCTATTTATGTTAAGAATGTCCGATTTAAGGTAGCAATATTTTTTACTCCCATCCATTCCATATTAATTATCGTTTAGGAGATATCTAGGTATCCAAATTAATTGTCGTTTAAGCTTCTTTTCTTTATGATGTATTAGTGAGAGAGAGGGAAGGTGGGGTAATATTGGAAGTTTAGATGAAAATAACTTTTTTAATTTTCTCAAATTGTCTAAAGAGTCTTATATTTAGGAATGGAGGGAGTATATCACAGGACTATTATTTTCCTGGCTTCTGATTTTTATATATGTAACTTTGTGAAGGTATCAAGAGATATAGGGCTGGTTTATGGAGGAGGAAGCAATGGTTTAATGGGTTTGGTCGCCCAAGCTGTTCATAGTGGTGGTTGCCATGTTCTTGGGTAATTTCATTCTTCAAAAAATAAAAATAAAAATATCTTAATTTGTCTATATAATTTATTTTTAACCTAGTATTTGTCACAAATGAATAGAGACTAATTTTGATATAGATAAGGATATAAAATAAAAAAATATATATCTTTCTTATCATCATTACAAATAATCTTAATTTTTGTCATTTATTGTTTATTGTCTGCAGAGTGATCCCCAGAACACTACTGCCTAAAGAGGTATGTGACTTTTCACTTTTTTTCATAAATTTTGATTGGAGCTTCTCAAATTTTATGGTAGAAAATGACAAGAAATTATGGTATAAAAAAATATGAATGTTCTTCCCGTGGGGTTGTGTGTGTGAGAGAGAGAGATTGATCCATATCCCCCTTTTGGTTTCTGATCGTGTAAACAAACAATGGCCCTTTTCCATCTTGTGGTGTCACCTTTTACTCCAATTGCTACCTCTCCTTTCTTATCTTCAACGTGGATTTCATTAGCCCGTACACAAAATACTCCATTTTTCTTTAGAATGACTGAATTACAATATCTAGTTCTTCATATCGACTAATGAGTGAGCAAGTTTGTTATTTATAAAGATTGAACAATCTTTCTCCTTTTGAGTGACTGGGTTAAACTCAAGTTTATTTTTAACATGGTATTAGAGCCAAGTTGTTCGGTGTTGGGCCCCATGATGTTCACGCTCTAGATGTTTAGCCATGGGTTTGAGGGAGGCGTGTTGAGAATTCTCACACATCGACTAACTAGTGAGCAAATTTATTCTTTATATGGCTTGGGTAATCATCCCCTCTTGATGTACATTTTGAGGGATTGAGTTAGACTCAAATCCATTTTTAACTTGGCATGATTGCCACCTAGCTAGTTCTTCGATGTGCAACCTTGGACGTGGGGTGTGTTGAGATTCTCATATCGACTAATTAGTGAGCAAATTTGTTCTTTACAAGGATGAAGCAATATTTCCCCTTTGAAGTACCTTTGGAAGGACTGAGTTATGCTAAGTCAGTTTTTATTTTATTTTTAAAAAAAACTTTAATTTGTGTTAATCATGTTCTTCCCTTGTAGTACAAAAAAGTTTGTGTGCTCTAATGATAAATTTGCTTCTTATTTTCCACATTGTAGTACGTGATGACCCTTGCATATTGATATTTTCGACCACCTTTTTGTCTTTGCCTAAGAAGCTCCTTATGCATATATGTTTATTCTTTGGTTGCCTAAGAAACGGATGAATTGGCATCTTTCTATTCACTAGCTTATATTGAAATTATATCTAAAAAGTTTGAATAATATAACTTATATATTTTGAATAATACAACTTATACTGAAATTTTACAAAAGCAAAATTTGCAAAACATATAGTTAAAGATTGATCATATAACAATATTATAAACGTATTCGCGTAAAATTGAAAAAAAAGAAAAATTATACAGATAGTATACAAAAGATAAATCATGCAATAAAGCATAAATGTAACTGTCTGGGGTACTATTTGGAGATTCTTTTTGCCTTGTACCATCCAAAAGTGTATTTTAGTGGAGCTATTAGAGATTTTTCTTGGTTGGTTGATAAATTAGAAAAACAAAAATTAAATAAATATATATATGAAATAATATTGGTGGTGCAGCTAACAGGGGATACAGTAGGAGAAGTAAAGGCAGTTGCTGATATGCACCAAAGAAAAGCTGAGATGGCTACTCATTCTGATGCCTTTATTGCTTTACCTGGTTCGTATTATTTTGCAGAATTCAATTTTTTATTCGTACTATTATTTTGCAGAATTTGAATCATCAATTTACAGGTTTAAAGAAAAGTATTTTACCGCTTAAATTATGTTTTTTGTTTATTTAGTGTTAGTTTAAAAAGTAATAATATTGCATCCCCGACATCATTAATAAAATTATTTAATATGTATATGTATTCTCATAAAAACAAACGTATATAGTAAAAGGATTGAACACAACGTTAAGACCTACATTTTACTTCCTTTATTACTACTTTCATTGTATAATATGAGTCGTTTAATACTCAGTGACGGATCCAGAAATATAATTTACTGGGGTCATTTGATATACACAACAATTCACTAGGGTCATTTATACATTTATTATCTAAATAGAGTAAAATATATCATATATAATTAAAGAATTTTTTTTTTCACTGGGGTCAAATGACCCCAGTCACAGGCATGTAGATCCGTCACTGTTAATACTTATAGCGAAAATAAAAAATAAAAAAATTAATTTGTTATATTACTTTCTCTTATATATATATATATATATAGTTTATATACTACTTATATTATGGAATTGGTCTGTAATAATTACAAAAAAAGATGGTTATATTCGTGGCTGTCCAAATTGCTGGGCCTCGGTACACGACTGGTTGAACTCCTCTTGACTTTAGGCCTTACATTATTTGGGCTTTAGCCCAGCCCATCGAGCAGATATACTATGTCGCAACTGCTGTTGACTAATTTTATTTTTATTTTTTTTATATCGATAAATTTGACTATGATATCTAATTAATAAATACTAATAATAATACAGGAAGAAAATGAACTTCTGAAATTCATATGGAAAATTGCTATAAGTCTAATATTAACGAAATTATTGTGATTTAATAATTTTTATTCTCTGGTGGATGTAGGAGGTTATGGAACTCTTGAAGAGCTGCTTGAGGTGATAGCTTGGGCGCAACTAGGTATCCATGATAAACCGGTAAAGTCTCTTGTTTCTCGATTAGATAAAATTTGAATTTTAAATTTTCATTTTACATTTTGAAAAGAAAAGAAAAAAGATGTCTGATTAATTTTTAAATGTAAAATACTGTGCAAATACAGCCTCAGTTTGTAATCAATAGAAAATCCTGTCCATGTGGATTGTTGTGCAGGTGGGATTGTTAAATGTGGATGGATACTATAATTCCTTGTTAACATTCATTGATCAAGCTGTAGATGAAGGATTTATTAGTCCAAATGCACGCCACATCATTGTATCAGCCCCTAATGCTAAAGAGCTCATGAACAAACTAGAGGTAATTTCAATATCCTAATTCTCTGAATTTGGAACTATATATATTTATACTAATTTGTATCAGTGGTGCAACTCAAAATTTTGAATATTGATATTAAATAAACATGAGAATAATCAATATGTTCCTCACTTATAACTGATCATAATATTTTAATAATGTCGATTTGAGTCTATAATTTATTTTAACCCCCCTATAATGCTTTAGTGTATAGACGTAGTGATTACTCATGGTAGGGATAAGTTAAAATTGATTAAAAACTTATACCGTTGTAAATAATAATGTCATTGTCAATTATGAGCGAGGGACATGCTGGTCATTTCCTTCCCTATTCAATAGTAGCTTACTATTTAAACTGTTGACTAACGGTTATTGAACAATGCGAGTCTTTTCTAGACATGAGATTAAAGTGCAACTACCCTAGCAGGGTTGAAATTGCAATAAAAGATAATTTTTTCTAGGAAGAAATTAGGTACTGATCACCATCCCTTTTTTCATTTTTTTTTTATTTTTTACAATTCAGGGCTACATCCCCTGCCATGAGAGGGTAGCTCCAAAAGGCAACTGGGATATGGAAAAGATAGCATTCTCATCAAAATGTGGTGTTACGCGGTGATATATATATATATATATATATATATATATATATAAATCAGTCTTGGAAAGAAGGCGGAGGCGATAAATCAAGAATCTTATCTTAGGAAAAGTCGGGAAAAATCGTTTGTCCCTAATTGATGTTTCCATATCTGTTCAAAATAATAAGAATTTTTCATATGGGTATCCCCTCAAATTCTACTTTTATTTAACTAGCAGGTATAGAGATACGTGACTAATTCTGAATAGTTCTAACAGGTATGGAACACCCGTTGAGGACGGACGATTTTTTAACAGTTTTTCTCTGTAATATTTGGTTGCATCCCATTGTAACAACATTTGACGAAGATTTAGTAGTTTTCTTTCTTTAATTGTAAATTGTTTTCTTGTTACTCAAGTAACCTAAGCAGTAATAATCTTTTATCGAATAGACCTATATATGCAATCAACCAGGACTAAACACGAATTCGGAACTCCAAATTAGGGGACAAAGTTAAAATTTTATCGAATCTTTTAGGGACGCAAGCTAAAAATTTCTAATGATATCTTTTTATGTTTTGTTTTACGTCTTTTGTTATGAATAAAACCTTTTTTTACTACTTGCAAGTGGTGTTGCAAAATATATATTAGTGCGCATATCGAAAATTCTTTATGTTATTCGATATAATCACTCTCTGTAATATTTTTAGTTATAGTCTTAATAACACAATATTTATCTTGTTTAGTATATAATATATGAATCAAAATTCAAACTTCATAAAAAATTCTCTCTCTAATTTTTTTATTAATTTGGAATTTTCATCTTTACCCATATAGGAGAGAGGCAATATGAGAGCCGTTTAGACACGTCATCAATTTTGACGGCTTTTAGACAATTATTTAACAGAAAGACAAAAATGACTGCTCGTAAAAATTTTGGGGATGAAAACAGTTTAAAATAGTTTAAAATGATGAAAGTGGCTGCTCAAAAATAATTTGATGACCAGGCTAATAATTCAAGTTATTTTATATTTTATTTTAGAAAAATTATTTAACTTATATAAATAAATATAAATTTAACTCTTTTTTTAGATTGGTACTCAAGGGTGTTCATGGAAAAGCGAAACCGACCAAACCAACCCGATTTTTCAGTTTGAGTGGTGAATTGGACTGGTTTCGGTTTGAACTAAATTAAAATCTAAATTTTGGTTTGTTATATATATATATATATATATATATATATATATATATAACTCTTTTGTAATAAAACATATTGAATTTCTTATTTATACAATGATATACAAGTTCTTCAAGTGGTAAAGTAAGAGATTGAAAAGTATCTGTTGTATGTGATTTTAGATTCACATGAAGTTTTTGTTTTATTTTGAAACTAATAATGGTGTAATTTTTGTTTTTCCTCTTAGGATAATTTTTCAGTAATTTGTTTGAAATTGAAGAATCAAGATAAAAAAATTATGTTTAATTAATTTTTTTTTGTGTTTTAACTTGTGAAAAATAATAGACATATTTATTTATATTCTTAGTAGCTAGGTAATTATATAAAATTTTGTTTTATTTTTACTTTATATTGAAGTTCAGAAATAAAGAATTTATATTTAATTATTTTGTTTTTGATTGCTTTTAACTTGTGAAACAATATTATTATTTTTTTTATATTTAGCAGCTAAGTAAGTATATAAAAAAAATCGTTTTATCTCTACTTTATAATTAATATATTTTGCATCTCCCGAAAACCGAATAACCAAACCAAACTGAATGCATCGGTTTGAGATTTTATATGGTTTGGATTGGTTTCAAAATTTTCAAACTGAATATTTCAATTTGGTTTAAAAAATGTGTAAAATCGAACCAACCCGAACTATGAACAACTTTATTGGTACCGTATAAAAATACAAACTTAAATAATCCCATTTGTAAATATGAAAACGAGTATGACGAATATATTTGAGTTTTGTCGTCAGAAATAAAAATAGTCGGAGCACTATTAAACAACGCCGATCTATCAGCAATTTCTTTCAGTCTTTCTGCCCTTTCCCTCTCAATTTTTATCTCTATCTTCGCGACAAACAATTGGCGAAACCTGGTAACCCTCAAACCCTAGTTTTTTCACCACTATTTCTTCTTAATTCTACATTTTTTAATCTTTATTCTGTTTATATTTATTAAAATTAATTGTTTTCTCTACATTTAAAGCTATTGATCTTGTATACGGGAACTTTTCTGCAATTTTTTAGTGTTGGTTTTTTTCTCAGCTTTAATCTTGTTTTTCATACTATGATTTCGTGATAATTTAGGTTTCGTCGGGTATTTATTCCTAATTTGTGCTTATATTTGTTGATTTTTAGCATTTAATTTCCACGAGATTTGTTAATCTCATTAGTTGAAGTTAAGAAATTTTACTTGGTGATCCTTCTTTCTATTTCTGATAATTTTGCTATCTGAGATGACATCTTGCTAAGAATCTCGCATGAATTAGCAATGACTGCCTTGTGAGCTAAATAAATACTCTCGGATGACTTATAGCTAGTATAGCGAGAGAATTCTGAAAAGAACCCCGTTGCGGAAGTGAGATAGAAGATGAAAGCCCTAGCTACCAAGCGGTTGGAGGATCATAGGGCAGTACCTCATGGAGAATGGCTTGGTTAAGAGAACACCAGGAGCTAGTACCGAAAGCAAGTCTTCTTAGGGCAGTTTTCGCTGTTTCATAAGCTGTTTGTTTTTCATTTTTCATCGTGTTTAAGATTCCTTACGTGTTTTGAAGGCTATGGTGGTTAATTTTGGGTGTTGCACTGGTAGTTGCTTTCAACTACTATAGCTTTTCTTCTCTTAAGGGAAAAGAGAAAGGCCCTCAAGATATTTGAAATTGTTCTCTTTTTTTTTTTTTTTTGAAATTGTGATCAATGTAAAGTGCATTAAGATACCTTCACTGATTATGCGTATGATTGCTTACCAGATGGTGATAATTTATTTAACTTGAGATATTTCTGCTGATCTAGGATTGGAGTAACATTTATTGCATTATTTACTTTGTCTTTTCAGGAGAGTTAATGCTCTGGATACATTAATTTCTTCTTGAATCTGGAAGCTGCTGGATATACTTCAAGTGTCACTCAACTGATAGGTTTCTGCCTGGTGTGTGACCTTTAAGTTGAGCAGCTTTTACCACGATGGGAACCTTGCATCGCGGGTCTGTAGGAATTTTGCAGTCTTCTTTTTGTCACCTACTAAAGAGCATCTTATCTCATTAGGATAATGCTTTCTTGGTAGCTAAATTAAATTTATGATTATTCTACAAAATGCTTAATTAGTACTTTTTTATGTATGCAGTGGGGTTTTCAAAAAGTCAAATGACAGTGCCCGGATTATTATAACAACCATAATGGGGATGGTATTTGGATATTTTATTGGCATGTCATTTCCATTTGTTTCTCTAGCTAAGGTACGTTAGATATTGGATGGTTTATGTTATGTTGTAGCAGTGTATATCATCCTTTCTGATTCATTTTTGCATTTTGCAGATAAGTTTACCTTCAAGCGTGATTTCATCTTTTGACGTAGCCTTTAGTGATGATCATCATAGACCAACTGAGCGTAGTTTCCCAGAAAATCTTGGTTCGGGTAGTACTCCCCAAACACCTAAGGTATTTCTTTTGTTCTTGTTTCTGTCTTCTTTCATTTAATTTGATAGAATAATCTTGATTGTCTTTCACTTAGGGAACCAATTATGTGATTCATCTGACAAGCAAAAAATACAACTTGCTGTTTGTTGAGAAAAGAGAATAATTTTACATTTGTAGTGTTATTACAAGGTATTATTGGCATTTGACTCTAGTAGAGTTCCTGGTACCCTAAATGTTCTATACAAGATTGCAATTTGGTGGATGCCTTTTACATAAATGGATGTATACATAATGGATTTTTCACGCGGACCCTAGTTTGCTAAACCCTGTGGAAATGGAGGATTCTTTTCCACTGTGGGGAGGGGGGATCGTCATTTTCGAGTTCTGCAAGTTGTTATTGCAATTTTTCTCTGTTTTTCTGGGTACTTGTCTAATTTCTATTGTTAACTTGCTTATTGCTGGGAGAACTTGGTTCAGCATTTTCCCTTTCCCCCACTCTCTTTTCCTTTGCCTCTATTGACTGGTTTAGTGGCTCCTGCCATCTTCGTCAATATAGGTTTATAGAAACTTTATAGACCGTGAAGTAAACATTGCATGATATATGTTATCGTCTTTTCCATTGGATAATAATTGGGCACTGACACATTTGTTTTGGCTTTAGATCTATGTCCCTACAAATCCTCGAGGTGCAGAATCATTGCCCCCAGAAATCGTAGTGTCCGAGACAGACTTCTATCTACGAAGATTATGGGGTGAACCAAGTGAGGTATGGTTTCAAAGTGGTTCAATAAGAATATGTGTTCTTTTCCTGGAACTTGGCTTTTTCCAATCAATTTGTTGATCTACTTGATCCTTAGTTTTAAAAGGCGCGAGGCGCTCTATTTTTGCAAAAATTCTCATAAATTAAATTTATATACAATTTTGTATTAGAAACATTATTTCAATATTATAAACACTAAATAAAAGCATATATTTTATACTACATCCCAAATTGTCCACACAAAAATATCGCGAAACTGTTAAATGCATAAAAAAGACCACTACCATCATTCACAAGTGTCCAACATCTTAAATTAGAGTAAAAAAACATGGAAAATAAAAAATCAGAAAATAAAATATTAAATATAGGATAATAGAAGAAGATGAAATATTATCAAAAAAAAAAGAAGAAAAAAAAAGAGGATGAAAGAAGATTAAAGAAGAAGAAAGAGGATGAAATTAGATGAAGAAAGATTGAAGAAGAACATACCTTTGAGAAGAAGAGGAGCAGGGCAGCAACAAATTCTGAAGCGGCAAGATACAAAGAAAAGGAAGCAGACCTCTTTTTAATTGGGTCAACGAGAAATATTAGCCTATGATGCAGTTGTTTCATTTTTGTCAGTCGCGCGATGCGCGCCTCATGGACACCACCTCGCCTTGCCTCAGGCGCGCTTTTTTAAACCAAGACTTGATCTCATTCAAACTTGGATACTGAATACCAGTTTTTGGCTTGTATGTGTCCATTTGTACAAGTTGTGATTAACTGCGCAGACAAACTTAAATTCATTTCCAAATTTTTTGGGCTTCCTTTTCTATGCTATTTGGTTGTGTTTGTCTTTTTGAGGACAAGATCTCTGTGTAAGGGAGTTCTTCTAAAGTGTTGTGGACGTTTTAGGATCTTAAGAGAAAGCCGAAGTACTTGGTGACGTTTACTGTTGGTTGGGATCAGAGAAATAACATCAATGCGGCTGTTAGAAAGGTTAGTAAAATGCATGATGTAGCGGGGAATTTTCTTTCTCTCTTTTAGGACAATTGTATGAGTCAGAAATCTTATTCCACACCTGTGGTTTGTTGCAGTTTTCTGAGGATTTTCAAATTATGCTTTTTCATTATGATGGCCGGACAACTGAATGGGATGAATTTGAATGGTCAAAGCGTGCAATTCATGTCAGTGTTAAGAGACAAACAAAATGGTTAGATAATATGATTTTATGTTTGAGATTTCACTTTTGAGTTTTGCTATCATTTACTCCATCTATCACGAACTAAAGGTTAACATTTTTTATTTTAGATTTTCCCTAGTCGAATCAAACACTCACATATAAGACCTATAATAATTCATTATAAGGATAATATGGTAAAATGAAGATTGCCAAAGACACCCCTAGGGAATTTTAGTGAAATGCTAGTATTATTGTTTACCTATGCAAACAAAATGGTTTCATGATTTTTTTGAATATATCTCAGTTCTACATTTAGTTTTCTGTAGCTAAGTAGAATTGTCGAGTTAGTTTTAGTCTATAAAGAGTTCAATTGAGCCAAGCTTTACACCTGTGGGCCATTCTATGTTTTTGAGCTTTACCATGAGTCAGAAACATTTTAATTTTGTCGATTAGTGTTATGAATCTATGCCCTTATATTGTCTTTCTATTCCTACTCAAAGGTGGTACGCAAAGAGATTTTTGCATCCGGATATTGTAGCAGCTTATGATTATATTTTTATTTGGGATGAAGACCTCGGAGTTGAGCACTTTAATGCTGACAAGTAAGATATTCTATTACAAGAACTCTTCCAGATGTTCTTTATTTCTGGTCTTGTTTTAAATCTCATTTCTTTCTCCACCTTATTTTCCAGGTATATTCAACTAGTTAGAAAACATGGTTTGGACATTTCCCAGCCTGGTCTTGAACCCAATAATGGGCTGACATGGCAAATGACAAAGAGGAGAGGTGACAGAGAAGTTCATAAGTAGGTTTATATTTTCTGTCTTCTCCTCTATTGTAAATTTCTGTTATGGACTTGTTTAGTTGCCTCTGTTCTGCATGCCATTATAAAAGTATCTGTGTGAATTGATGATCAGGGATACAGAAGAGAAACCAGGGTGGTGCAGTGATCAACATTTACCTCCATGTGCAGCGTACTCCCTCTTACTCTTCTTCTTTCTCATATGCTAGTATGAGGAGTTCTGTAGTTATATATATCTATGTTACCCGGACCCTTCATTTATGCATGCCGTACCCGTGTCGACACGACACGACATGGGTATGGGCATGGGATACTTACCGGATCTGATCAACACCGATCAGACACTTTGTTTAGATGTTTAAGTACCCGACACCTAAATACATACCCGTATCCGACACCTGTCTCCCAGTCTGAGTAACATAGGTATCTATCTGTGCATGTGTACGGCTTGGTTTAAATTATGAAACAGGCAGGCAAGCCTTGATAAGAGTTCGCTTTTTGCATGTAAAAGAAGTTTGGCTTAGAATTTCTAAAAGTAAAAAGGGTCTTATTTATATTGTCGAATTTGGAACAGTTGGTCGAATTTAGTTTAAACGAGCTGGGTACCCTGAATCACCCGAGTCTCAAGCTGCTTAAAAAGATAGTTCTCTTTGAAAATATAGATATTTACTAAAGTTCCAAGGTTGCATATTGGGATCAAAATAGTTTGTTGTATGGGTGCACGAAGATATAAAGAATACAATGGTTTCCCAGTAGATATTTAATAAATTTGCACATGGTTTACCTTTTTCCTTGCAGATTTGTGGAAATTATGGCTCCTGTCTTTTCTAGGGAGGCATGGCGTTGTGTCTGGCATATGATTCAGGTACTTGTATTTTCGGAAATCACAATTTGATGCTGTCTCCTTAGGTTTGGTTAATTTATCTCCCTGAGTGATTTCTGTTTTAGCTGTTTCTACAATGTTACTGATGCCTGGTGTTTAAATAATTTATGTAGAATGATTTGGTACATGGCTGGGGATTGGATTTTGCCCTTAGAAGATGCGTGGAGGTATTGAATATCTTACTTTCTTGCACTTTCACAAGCCGAAATATGGTCTATCTATATGAATTGTTCTTGTTAGTGTCTCAGTATCGAACTTATCAATTTCTATCATTTTAACTTTATTTGCGTTTGCAGCCTGCACATGAGAAAATTGGTGTTGTTGACTCTCAGTGGATAGTTCATCAAGTGATTCCTTCTCTTGGAGCTCAGGTCAGTAATGCATTATATTGCAAATCAGATCACTATCCAAATGATTGATTGAACATATTTAGTGTAGTTAGTAGAGACTTGGAATTTCATTCCAATTTTGTTTGGTTTAAGTTTAGGATTTGTCAAAGAAGCATAACCGGTTCCCCGTCTTAAAATTTTCTGCTCCTTATTTTCAAGTATCTGATGATATACTTTCTGCAATTGATAAAATAATTCAATTTAGGCTAGTTACTTTGATGGAAAAGAAAAATGGGTTTTGAAAGGAAATGCAGAGGCATATAACATCGGCTTTATGTGCCCCTTCCACCCTAACCTCAGTCTATCTTTGCAACTCTGACCCCTTACAGTTTTTACAGCCAATCTTAAATTAGTTCTACTGAATTAGCTTGCTTATTATATTTCTTTCTTCTTTGCATATGGTTTGGTAGTTGGTGAGTCTAACCATTTCAACATATGTGATTTCAGGGTGATTCTGAAAATGGCAAACTTCCTTGGCAGGGGGTATGTATATTTTTTCTCTTCAACGATTTCTCTACTTTTCTTTTTGCAATTAAATCTCTACAGAAGAAATCGACTAAACTCCTTTTTCAACCATTTGGCATTATCGGGAAGAAAAAATAGTGCTTGGAGAGCTTCATGTATTGGTCTGCATAAGTTTAGGGCTGGGCTTTTGATCAAAGTTTCTTTTGGGCGGCCTGGGGGGGTGGGGGGGCTTGTGTTGGAGATAGGATATCGAAGCAACTAATAATATTTATAAATTCTTTGCGTTTCTATTTCGTAGGTGAGAGAGAGGTGCAGAAGTGAGTGGGCGCAGTTTCAAGATCGGCTTGCGAATGCAGACAAGTCATATTTTGCACAGCTTGGGAGGAGGACCTAAATTTAAGAGCTATGATCTCTCATCACCACTTGTACATTGCTCTGTTTTCTTCTTCCCTTCTCCCCATCTTTGATCTTGAGGGTTTTTCTCGAGCCCTATTCTTTTCGGTTATGTTTTATTATTTTTTTCCTTTTGGAAATAGCCTGAGTTTTCTGTAGTTATGAATACTTAAAGGTCAGATAATGGGAGGTGGTCAGTCCTTTCTGTGTATAAGTAGAATAGGTTTAACTTGAGTTGAGTTGATGTATACTTTAAATAGGCTTGCTTTATTTTTATTTAATGTTGCCCGAAAATTAGCCTTGTTTTTCCTTTTTGTTTTTTTAAATCTGCCCTTCTCTTCTTTGCTGGGTAATCAACCTTGTCACTTCACTTGTGAGGATATGAGATTCACATATTTTCATTTGGGCAAACACTTGGAAGTTGATTTTCCACCCACCCGGAAAGGTTTTCTACAAATAATGGTTTTGGAATCTTTTTCCATTCAATTAATTTGGGAGTAAAGCCAAAATGAAATGACGATTCTTTTACTGTGTTTGGAAAAACTATTATGCAATGTCGCAATGAAATGTGATTTAATATTAATATGATCTAAATGTCGTTATAACCTAAATTGATATATAAATTTTACATTTTGGATTAAAGATTGTGAATTTTGTTGTTTCAGAACAAAGAGAGAGATACAACTCCTCTATTGGTTAGCAAGAACTTGGATGAAGAAAGTACTAATCTGATATGTATCTAGATGAACCCAACTAATTCGATATGTGAAATTTTTATTGTTTCGAATTTTGAATTTTAGCTCACACTCATTTACCTGTATTTTTTTGTAATTTTATGAAAAGCTATTTATCAAGGAAAGATAAAAAGAAATCTTCCATCCCCAAAATCCAAACCAATTTTGAATTCAAATTGCACATCTTTTTTTTACATATGATTATTAATACAGTATATCTTTTTTAAAATAAACACAAGTTATTATTACTCATCTTTTTTTTCTTTTTTTTTATAGCAATTATTACTCATCTTATAAAGTACAAAAAGTGGTGTGTCGTATTATAGGAGATAAATGTGAAAAAGATTCCCATATTAATCAATGACGAAGACAGGGGCGGGACAGACGCCCCCGAGATTTTTTTTTTTGCCATTTTTATATGTAGTTCGACATATTGTTACAATTTCGCACCCTAACATCAAATTTCTGGCTTCGTCCCTGATATTAATATAAATTAACCTAAGGGTAGTGATTATTGGAATAAAAAATTTGGATCAAGAAGGTATAATATCACATTAAATTCTAACAATTATTTTTATTTTATATTCTTTAATTCTTATTTGATCCAACTTTTTTTATCCAACAATTTAACCTAAACATTACCCCTAACGCACTTTAGAGATTAGAAAGTGATGGTTGGTTTGGATGGTCGGTCTTGACGTGGACAACCCTCCCAGGTTGCTAAAGTAACATGATCACCCATCTTCTCTCTGTTCCTTTTTTGTCCATAAAAAACAAAAACAAAAAAACAACATAATCAATCATCAATTTTTTTTAATAAAGACAGGGGGAATTATATCGATGTGCTGACCGCAAGTATTAAACTAACGTTAAAATTGGTGAAGGAACGCTACACGAATAATTAGCCACTTTGATTAACAACCTATTTTCGTCTAGCCACTTTGGTCAAAATTTAACTTTTTTAACTTATTTCATCACTAAAATTTTTCCATTCTGCCATTTTGATCACTAAAGTTTTTTTTAACTTTTTTCATCACTAAAGTTTTTTAGACCTGCCATTTTGGTCACTAAATTTTTTTAGGTCTGCCATTTTGGTCACAAAAGTTTTTTCATTCTGCCATTTAGGTCATTAAAAAACTTTGATCAAAATGGCAGAATAAAAAAACTTTAGTGACCAAAATGGCAGGCCGAAAAAACTTTAGTGATGAAATAAGTTGAAAAACTTGAATTTTGACCAAAGTGGCTAGACGAAAATATGTTGATGATCAAAGTAACTAATAATTCGAACGCTACACTATTACTAAAAAAGCGTGTTGACATATAATTAATCATCTGTATTTTATACAGTCATGTGTATCTAAATTTACAAATTTATTTCTCTAAAGAATAAATCTAAAACGTTTCTAAACATACATCACTGCTATCTTTTACAGTGTTTATACATTTATATATATACTTTCTAAAAATACAAATTTATTTCTCTTGAGAATATAGTATATAGAAATGGTCTTTATAACGTGTGTCACAATACACGTGTTAATTCAGACAAAATTTATTTTATATAATAATTTAAGTATATTAAAATTTAAAATCTTATAAAAAATGGGAAATCTAGGGGAACAAAAAAACTTCTACTATTATATGCAATAACTTATCCATATTAATATGTATTTCGAAAATAGAAAATGACATGCCACTCACCCTTTTTTTTTTCCCTTTTTCATTTCTAGTAGAAATAACTTCTTCGTGAAGGCCTTCTAATTCATGCGAACAAGGTGAAACTATGTAAACTTAAACAGAAAAATTGGAGGTAAAATATAACATTTATAAAGAAATTTTATAAAAAAATAATTTTTCCTATAGATGCGATCAAACCCTTGCAAAAATAACCGATGGTATTGGGTGGCGTCCGACCTGTAAAATATTCTTGATTTTCTTTTTGTAGAAATATTTTTTGTAGTATTTTACAATTTTACCCTTTATTATTTCAAATTATTTGGGCGACTTGAGATAAATAACATTGTCTTGTTTAAATTTATAGAAAGACGATGTATGACAAATTAATAATCAGGTACTTTATTTTTTAAAACATTTTTTGATTTTTTTATTGTTTTGAATAAATGATAGAACATACGAAGTGAAAGTTAGGAGTAAGATTTGAATAAAAATTACTATGTCTTGAGTAGTGCTGTCAAAGTGGGCCGAAGCCCACGGACCGGCCCGCTCCACCGTGGATCGGGTATGGACTTAAGAAATATTGATCCGCAAAAATGCGGGCTTTTTAGCCCGCGGCCCGGGCAGACCGGGTCCAAGGATCGCGGGCTTTTTCATTTAAAAAAAACATATTATATATAATATTTTTGGGAAAAGTATATATATTATATATAAATGTTAATGAGTATAATATTATAATATATTAATATTTGGCTAATATTTCCCCTAACCCTAATTCTAAATCCCTCTGCCTCTCAGCCGTAGAAGAAAGATTTGTTTCATAATATTCTTTCAGGCTTAGGACACTCTATTGAGTATTGATATGGCAGTTGAACCAAGCTTCACATAGCCTTAATATGTTGCACTCGGAGAACAGTGGGGAGAGAGAGAGAGATCTTCAATTCGCAGTATCAAGCTTCAACTCGCAGATTTATAGTTGTTCAAGAAAGATGCATCACACTTATGAAATGTGGTGAGAAATTGTCCATCATACTTTTGTACAGAGAATCTGAGAGACCTTTGTTACCTGATTATAGAATGAAGCGTTGCCAGACGATACGGGCATGATTACAGAAAATTTGGGGAAAAATTGGATGGGCCCGTGGGCTTTTTGCGGTGCGGATACGGGCATGAATTTCTTTGATCCGCAAAATATGGGCCCGCCCCGCCCCGTTTTGAGTAAAGCCCGCGCGGGCCCGCCCGCCGCGAACCGGGCTCGCCCGTTTCACAGTACTAGTCTTGAGACCTTAAACTTCGCAATTAGAATGACTAATCAACAATAACCAAGTACTTAAAGACTTTTAAATACACTACAATTAAGGGTAAAACTGGAACTAGAGCAACACACTACTGTAAATTCACCAGATTGACGAGTACTTTTTATATTTGAAATTAACTGTTATTTTAGAATACTATTATTAAATTAAGAAAATGATTTGTTAAATATGCACATTCAGAGAGAAATTTTTATATACTAAAACATTGTTGAAATTTAACTTCGAGCACTGAGACAGCTGATTGAAGCTATAATATGTCTAGTCATTGACTAGTGTTTTAATATCTTAGTAAACTTTGACTCTCGAGAATTTTTCTACAATTATAAGCTCCATATAAGAGCAATATGGAACCAAACTCAAATTAATCACTATGATAACAATGAACCCTGAGAATTGAAATAAAAAAAAACATTGTTGAAATTTATGTGTTGTCCTTTTACAAGAAAACAAAGAAACATTGTCAAATTCAAACTCCAGAAATCAAGAAAGTAGTTGGATTTTGGCATGAAAAAATCAAAACATTGTATGGTAGGGGAGAACTCATTATTCAGTGCACAAAATGAGATTTTGTTCTGCACATGTAAAAATATTTTAAACATCAAATACAAGATTTAAAAAAATATTTATTTGTTAATTTTAAATAGCTATTAATTCTATGTAGACAAATATTTGTTCCGCAACAAAGTTAAATGGGGTGAAAGAAGGATGAAGGGCATAATTGTCATTTAAGCATATACTAATAATATTGCCTGCCAAAGGTTTGGTCTAACGCGGAGGCGGCCAGCAACACCCATTCAATTTCTTGTTTCCTTGCTTTAACAGTAGCAGTAAAAATAACCAACCAAACAATAAAATAAAAAATAAAAAAAAAAAGTTTTCTACTAGTACTACCTTCTCTCTCTACCTGTTCTTCTTCTTCTTCGCCAGCACTGCAATCCCGTAACCACTACTGTTGCAGTTCCAAAGATTCCCAGAGATAAAAAAGAACCGGAAATCATTGGTGGGTTTTTCATTAAATGACGAATATTTATGCATAACTCACTAAAATTAGGCTTGGAAGAAGTAGTTTTTTACTGAGTTGTGTTGAAGAATTTTGATATATATTGTGGGTTTTTGGGTTATTTACAGAAGATCATTGAGATGGGTTGTTTACAAAATGATAGTAGCAGAATGGAAGGATGGTTGTATTTGATAAGGTCTAATCGGATTGGACTTCAGTACTCCAGGAAAAGATACTTTCTTCTTCAAGATCATCTTCTTAAGAGCTATAAATCTATCCCACTTTCCATGAACGAGGTCTGCTAATTTGTATTGTTTTGGTTTTTTTTTTTTTTTTTGCTCGTGAATTTTTTTAGTTATTTTTACCATTTCTCTCTCTTATATTTGTTGTTTAAAACTGGGGGTTCGCGATTCTGTATATTCTCTAGTACATCTTTTAGCGCATTTTCTATGTACCAATGATATTGCTCCACATGTAGCAATCCTTAGTGAATTAATGGTTTTGAACTAATCACGTCATTGCACATCAGAATGGTGTACTAGAGCATGTACTAGAAGATTAGGAATTTTTTATTTTCCTTTTTTTATCAAAGTTGAATGGTATTGGAATATCTTTGTTCTGGGGAAATGTCTTATGATGTTCTGAAAAATGTTGGAAATTAGTGAACGTCAAGTAAGATGGGAAATGAGAAGGTTTTTTCTTATATAAAAATTAGTGGACCATCAATATCTATGGGGAAAAAAGAAAAAATAGAAAGGAATAAGTGGACATGGTTACTTATAGGATTTAGTAAGAATATTCTAGGCATTTATTGTGGGTGTAATTTTCTTCCTTTTTCTCTCTTTTTATCACTTAACTAAGTGATTGATGGTGCTTTGGAGGTTGATGTTTCTATTGCTTGAATAATTGGAATCCATATGACAGTCTAGTTTGAAATACTAATATTAGCTGCAAAATTCATTTGAACTTTCTAAATTTGGAGAATTGACAACAGACTGTCTGATTTTTATGTTATTTTTTTAAAAAAATATTATCGAGAGAGGGGTGTCGAACTGGGGCCTGTAGTCAATGGATGATGACCCCTAACTTAGTTTTGTTTAGTTTTGCAATAAATTTCTACTTCTTAAATTTCCTTAAATGTTGTGCTATGTACTACTAAACTTACACTATCTTTGACTGTTACATGCTTTGGTCAACCCTAATGCATAAGCATTATCCTTCCAAACATATGTTAGCTGTTAAGATTGGATTGAAAGATGTTGGTAAATAAAGATGATTAGAGGTCTTGCTGTTAGAAATCACCAACTATCTCTCTCCCTTGATCTAGAAGCTTCAAGAAATGGAGAGATAAAATCTCCAAGAGAGCAAGCTCTAGAAAGTTCTAGAATTGATCCATAAGTTCATTCCTAGAAAAGAAGTTCTAGAATGATCTATGAGGGAAGACATGGGAACACACTAGAGAAAATAAGAAGGTAGCTTCTAGATTGTTCTAGGTTAGGTTAAATGCCTAGATGGTAGAATATTCTAGATGGTTAGAGACTAATCTAACCAACTAGTATAAATATGAGATGTGTGGTAGGCATTTGTAAGTAAGTAAGAAGAGCAAGTAAGAGCAAGTACTCCAAAGCAAGAGTCAACTTTGAGAGTGAAGCAAAGTTGTGAGCTTGAGAGCTAAGTGAGCTCAAGTACATAAGTGTGAGTGTTAGGTGGCTTTGTATAGTGTAAATTCAATTGAAATATAAAAGTGTTTGTCAATTGAATTTCTCTACAAGTGGTATTTGAGCTAATACTCAATCAGTAGTATTAGATCAAAATACTCAACAAGTGGTATCGTGAGCAGGGTCGTCGGGGGACCGTAGTAGAGATCGTCGATCGGTAGTCGCGCTACGAGGAGACTCTGTCGAAAGTAAACGGTCGGGGGACCTAATTCGACATTGACGAGTCGAGATCAAGCGTACGAGGAAACTCTGTCGGAAAGCACAATCTGGGATTGTGAAGTCGTTGGTCGGGGACCAAACTTACTTGGTTAGAGTGCAGGGGCATCACCAAGTCACAATGGCGGAGTTCGTAAGTACCAAAGACGATAGAAAAAACTTAGCGACGACAACTACCATGACTGGAGTATATGTCTCAAGTTCTACTTGAGAGGACAAGGCTTGTGGGATATGATCGACGGCAACCTGGACAACGCCACCTACGAAGGAAATATCGCGGAGTACAAGAAGTGGGATGCCAATGCCGGTAAGTGCTTTATCTATCCTAGCACTTAACTGTAGAGAAAAGATTTTTGGACAAAATTAAGGGACGCTAAAACTCCCGAAAAAGCTTGGGATATATTGGCGAAGTGCTTTGCAAAGCGAAATGACTTCAAGCTGCAGAGACTCGAGAATGAGTTGATGAGTCTCTCACGAGGCGATATGACGATGAAGTCGGGTTCTTTGACAAAGTTAAATCTTTGTCCGAAAAAAATTACAAAGCTGAGACCCTCTTCATCCCCGTCGATGAGACACGGATGAGAAGGATTATAGTGCGGGGGCTTCGACAAGAATTTAATCCAATTATAGCAGCAACTCGTGGATGGGCCAAACAACCCACTCTTAATGAGTTGGAATACATGTTGGCAGACGAAGAAGCTCTCAATAAACAAAAGGTTAGAGCTTCAAATAAGGATGATGAGAGAGCCTCTTTATCAAAAAGAGTACACTATAAAGTGAAGAAAATTCCAGAAGAAACGAAGAATGAAGGAAGGAGTAGCTTGAAACCCGAAGGACGCCCTGGAAGAAGGTCCCAACAAGTGGGAGGTCGACCAAAAGTTAGCAACGGTCACATGAATCAACGACGAGATTACGTGTGCTACAATTGCGGGAAGAAAGGACACTTCGCCCGAGATTGCTGGGCACAAGCAAGAGAAAGGTAACACCGCCGTTTCAAAAAGCAGTCGAGGCAGTGATGATGATTGGGACGTTGAGGCATCCATGGCAATAGTAGAAGATCACGCAATGGCCGCGGTAAGTGAAACTTTAATCGATTTCAACCATGATTGGATAGTAGATTCAGGATGCTCCAATCATATGACGGGAGATAAGGAGAAATTCTTGAATATGGAAGAATATAACGGGGAAACGAGTTGTTGTGGACGCAAACAACTCAAGAATGCCAATTACGCATGTCGGCAAGACGACGGTGGTACCTCGTTTCAATTCAAATGAGATAGAGTTAACGGATGTGCTATATGTGCACTGGATGAAGAAGAATCTCATCTCGATATCACGATTGACGTCGAGACGGGAACTATGTGGTGTTCGGTCCGAAAGATGTAAAGGTTTATCGTAACCTAAAGCCGAGTGGGACCACCAAGTAATGGAAGGGACGTAGGGCTGAGTCCCGTCTACGTAATGTCGGCAGAAACCGCTATGTGGACAAGCGCAGAAGAATGAGACACCGGGTTATGGCACGCTCGACTAGGGCACGTTAACTACACAAGATTAAAGGTGATGATGAAGAAGGCGATGGTTAAGGGACTTCCACAGCTAGAGTTACGTGATAACATAGTATGCGCTGATGTCGATGACGGAAAGCGCACCAATTACCATACGAAGAATCAAAGTTTAGAGCCAAATCACCACTGGAGCTAATACACTCAGACGTGTTTGGACCAGTGAAGCAACCATCGGTAAGTGGCTATCGATATATGATAACATTTATCGATGATTATTCTCGTTATGTCTGGGTCGATTTTATGAAAGAAAAGTCAGAGGCGCTGGACAAACTCAAAGCTTTTAAGGAGAAAGCAGAAAGCGAGGTAGGTCGTCGGATACAGTGTCTACGGACAGATAATGGTGGTGAATATACATCACATGCGTTTGCGGAGTTCTTAAAGAAGAACAAGATCCGACGACAATTGACATGTCCCAACACCCCACAACAGAATGGGGTTGCGGAGAGAAAGAATAGACATCTGGCGAAAACTTGTAGAAGTATGATTCATGCCAAGAACGTACAAGCACGTTTTTGGGCTGAATGCATGAAAACAGCCGCTTATATCACTAATCGGCTCCCGCAGGCGAAACTTGGGTTTATTTCGCCATATGAGAAGCTCTGGAAGAAGAAACCATCGGTATCGCACCTCAGAGTATCCGGATGCGTTTGCTACGTACTAGTACCCGATCATTTACGAAGCAAGTTTGATAAGAAGGCAATCCGATGTATCTTCGTCGGCTATAATCCGCAAAAGAAATGTTGGGTTTGCTGCAACCCAAATACCGGGCAATGTTACACATCTAGAAATGTGGTGTTTGACGAAGCATCATCCTGGTGGTCAACTAAAGCTTTGAAGCTACCAGTTTCGAAAGAGATCGAGGAAAATGTTGAAGAAAAACTTAAGGAGCAAGGGGGAGACTCTCTACCCGTTAAAGCGATTGAAGAAGAAATTGAAATACCAGAAGAGCAGGCATCAAGAAGAGGGAAAAATCCATGGAAAATTGGAATATACAAGATTACAAAGGAACAAAGACCGAGCCAGCACGAGGAAGGAATTGAAGAGAAAATATTTGAGCCACAACTTCGGAGGTCTACAAGACAAAGGAAACAAAATCTTAAGTATGCTAACGCTGCTTTGGTCGAGGATGCTTCCCTAAGGAAGAAAGAGACGTGGAACATAGCATCGAGATCGGGGAGTATACAACCGATTCCGTGGAAATGGGTGTGCAAGTTGAGAGCTAGCCCGGATGGCTCGATTGATAAGTATAAGGCTCGATTGATGGCTCAAGGATTCTCGCAAAAGGTGCAAGCAAGAATGAGAGAGATTAGTTGTTGAGGGGGAGTGTTAGAAATCACCAACTATCTCTCTCCCTTGATCTAGAAGCTTCAAGAAATGGAGAGATAAAATCTCCAAGAGAGCAAGCTCTAGAAAGTTCTAGAATTGATCCATAAGTTCATTCCTAGAAAAGAAGTTCTAGAATGATCTATGAGGGAAGACATGGGAACACACTAGAGAAAATAAGAAGGTAGCTTCTAGATTGTTCTAGGTTAGGTTAAATGCCTAGATGGTAGAATATTCTAGATGGTTAGAGACTAATCTAACCAACTAGTATAAATATGAGATGTGTGGTAGGCATTTGTAAGTAAGTAAGAAGAGCAAGTAAGAGCAAGTACTCCAAAGCAAGAGTCAACTTTGAGAGTGAAGCAAAGTTGTGAGCTTGAGAGCTAAGTGAGCTCAAGTACATAAGTGTGAGTGTTAGGTGGCTTTGTATAGTGTAAATTCAATTGAAATATAAAAGTGTTTGTCAATTGAATTTCTCTACAAGTGGTATTTGAGCTAATACTCAATCAGTAGTATTAGATCAAAATACTCAACACTTGCTACGTAGCCGAATCTGTACATTTATTTTTGTTTACTTTATGTAGTTTTATTAATGTTTTAATTATAGGCGGAAAACACATAAGGGATTACTTTAAAGATTAGTTTCCCTGATGTATGATTATTGTTCGGAGGCCGCTGAAACTGCTGCTGGATTGCACAGCATTTTTCGCCTTATGGTGTCATTGGTGTGTCGAAGTTTTTGTATTTCTACTCAAAGATTGCTTTGACCACCAAATTTATGTTATTTACCTGAAATGTATTGAAGCCATCATTCACAGCTTGTTAGTACGTTGGTAAATCTTTAACTTATATCCTGGCTTCTTAGCATTTGTCAAAGTTGCTTGTGTGGTTTTAAAATGACATGCTAACCATGGTTTCAAGTTCTGTTTTAATTTCGTGTTCTGTGTTTGCTCTTCTTATCTTTCTTTAACATCCTGGCTACTCGACATTTGGAAAAACTTGATTGTCGTAATCTTGCTTCAGGAACCAATCAAAAGTGCAATTATAGATTCCTGCATTCGAGTATCAGATAATGGGAGAGAAAGCATCTCAAGAAGAGTATGTACTTTGGACCAATTCTTCTTTTCTTTCAAATTCATCGTAGTAATTAATGTGCATATATATGTATATTTGTGTGTTTGAGTGTAAATAATTTTCCAACAGTCCTAAAGGACTTGGTATTTTTAAAATTTGCAGGTGTTCTTTATTTTCACACTCTATAACACTTCCAATCACAGCGATCAACTGAAGGTGTGGAAATTTTGTTTCTAAATTTAAACTTTTGTGTAAAAAGTGTCATGAATAGTCATTTAACATAAAATTCTTAGCTGGGAGCAAATAGTCCTGAGGAAGCAGCCAGATGGATGCAATCATTTCAAGAAGCAGCTTTAAAGGTCTATAGAATCAATTTCATTAAGTTGCAAAAGAACTGAGTTCTGCAAACTGACATTTCAGAAACCTTGCAGGCAGACCAGAATCAAGTCTCCAGCCCTGAAGCCCAGCCATTGAGGTCTCTTATCAATTAATTAACTTCTTTTTCTTTTTCTTTTTTTGCGGGAAGGATGAAATATGCACTAATCTTTGTTAATTTTCTAACAAGTTGAGGGTCATAAAAATGCTTTATTCATCATTTGTTTTATAGTTCTAAATAATATATGTATCTTAGTCTTCTTAATTCCAATATTTTTGTTTTCAGGTTGAATTGCTCTACAAAAACTCGGCATACAAGTTCTCTTGACTGGACTCTTTGTTCGTCTAAAATACATGATGCAATGACATCTGATGTTATTGCGCCATCACCTTGGAAAATCTTTGGATGCCGGAATGGTAGGAACCACACCATATTGCATTAATAGGAAACTCGTTGCTGAAACTACTTTTTAACTATAATTGGCATACAGGTCTTCGGCTATTTAAGGAAGCTAAATATAGAGAATTTCATACAAAGGTTGGTGATGTTTAATTTTATTTTTGAACTTCCAAATCAAATTCTGTTAATATGGTCCTATATATTGCAGTGGGATGATCATCCTGCAATAATGGCTGTTGGAGTAATTGATGGATCTTCGGAGGCCATTTTTCAAACACTGATGTCTCTTGGTCCTTCAAGATCGGAGTAAGTTGGAAAAAGGTTCAGTTTAAGTTTTAACATCTGGCATGATAATGAAAACCCGTTACTTAGTTAGCAGTTTATACTACAAAGGAACCATGATTATTCTTTTTTCTCCCCAGTAATAGGTGTTGTTCCTCTCTCAGAGCATATAATTACTGCTTCAATGACTATACTAAAATGAAAAAAGAATCTCAGTTGGCCATTAATAATGAGATAGAAGTTTTCATATAATTTTGGGTAGAGCTAAACCCAATTTTTAAGGTGATACGGGAAAGATTGACGGCTTCCTTTTAATAGTTACCCAAGTTGACTGAACAACTATCAAATTCATGTGTATTTAATTCAGAGCAAGAAAGGCCATTATATATGAGCAGACGGGCTTTGCGTCCGTATTAAAAGTCATTTTGTGTGTTGCTTACTAATCAACTTGACAATTTCTACAAAGATATAGTCCAGGAAATTATTTCTTGCAGAAGACATAGTTTAAGATGTTCCCTATGAGAAAGTTAGATTTGCCATTATTGAACTGAGTTTGTGTTTTTTTACTCTCTACTTTATACAGCTACAGGAGAGAATAGCATGTTTTGTATTATCAAATACTGACTATAAGAATTGACTTATAACTAGAAATTAAGTTCAAGCAAATGCACTTCCCAGTGCAAATGACTTTTCAAGGACCATGATGTCTCGCAGAATATGTTGAACTGCATATCTGGATTCTCTCTCTCAGAATTTTAACCCATATTTATCCTCTGGTGATATCTCGGATGTACTAGTGTAATCACTGTCCTTATCTCTGCAAATGATAAATTTTACCCAGAAACGCATATTTCTTCTAACTCCCAACAAAAAATGAGAGAGAAGATGGACGAAGCCTTTTTCTTTCTTTTTTTAATGGAAAATTTGTTTGTCTCAGTAAACCATGTAGCATGTCTTCCCTGATATTCTTACAGTGAAAGCCCTGGTGATTTTAGTTGTACTCATGTGACTCATTGTAGTGCCTACTCAGCTCTCTCTTGGGAACCTTTTGTTCTTCACACGTGTCCTGCTATTCTTGGTTTGTCATATTCTATTTTTCTTCTACTTTCAGAAGTTTTAATAGTGTATGACTGGTAGTTTTGAAGAAGCCAAGTCTAATACCAGAGGTGTTCATGTTGACTATTTGAAATATAGTTGGTTCAAACCTTCCCCCATAAAAGCTTGAGAAAAATAGTAGACCTGCTTTACGAGTTCCTCTATCCACTTTCTGAAGTCAAGAATTCCATCCATTTAAACATTTTCTTTTCTGACTGTCCATTTGTCTTCTATCATCTTACAGGTGGGACTTCTGCTTCAACAAGGGTAGTGTGATTGAACATCTCGATGGTCATACTGATATAGTTCACAAGCTGCTGTACCGCAATTGGCTACCATGGTCCGAATTATGCCTTCAAATTTGTGGAGAATCTTGGTTTTTTACCTTGACAAGTCTAAACATCATATGTCTCGTTGCAGGGGTATGAAACCTAGGGATCTTCTCTTGCGGCGGTATTGGAGAAGAGAGGATGATGGAACATATGGTAATTAGTTTTTGGCATAACATACAAGGAGACTTTTTTATCTTCTGCCGTAAATATATGCATGTATTTTTAATAGTTACCTTACCTCTTCTTTTATCGTACTGCAGTTATTCTGTACCATTCTGTTGTTCACCAGAAGTGTCCTCCTCACAAGGGCTACATCCGGGCCTGCCTTAAAAGTAATGTATGCTTACATATAGAGAAAATGCAAAACTGGTTTCAGTGATTCTCTAAATTCATATTTTCCTAAGGAAATGTTACCAGTATCTTAAGTATTTTCGGTAAAATGTATTGTGACAGAATCCCTTTTCTTTTTCTTTTTCTTATTGTATTTTGCTTGTCATCCATCTTCTATGTTGTGTCTATCACCATGAAGTTGTTCATAGATGATACACCCTCTATTTCATAATAGGTCTTTTCATCTCTTCCCAAAATATATGGCCTTTTTCCAATTTTTAAGGATTATTTTCCTCAAGTGAGAGGGTATAATAGGGCAAGAGTGAGGTTGGTGGTTCGGTCTTAATGAGGATGAATTAAATTACCTAAGGGTATAATAGGACAAACAGCCCCTGTTTTCCCCTTCCGCTAAGATACCTTAAAAAAATTTATTACGAAACAGAGGGAGTATATATTTACTGCTGCCACAGCTGTCGAACAAATGTAAACCTGCCTACGGCTCCTTCTGCTAAGAATGTAGTTTTATCGGACTTCTTCAAAATACTAGAAGAACTCTATGAGTTTGTGCTGGAAATAAGATGAATATACTATCCTTACAGGTGGGGGATTTGTAATATCTCCTGTGGATCAAGGAAAGCAGTCAGTACTTAAACATATGCTTGCTATTGACTGGAAATCCTGGAAGTCATATCTGCAATCATCCTCTGCCCGATCCATAACAATCCACATGCTCGAGAGAGTTGCTGGTATGCTAAAAGGCCTGTAAAAAAATCTTTCACTCTTTTCATTTGCTTTCTTCACTTTTCTTGTTAGTGACCATTCTATCGTGTTTTAACCGCAGCTTTAAGGGAGTTGTTTAGAACAAAACTTGGGAATCATACAGCCTCTGATATCTCATCTTGTGAGCTGATGAGAGAGAGAAGGTTGCACCAAAATGGAGAAGATTTAAAGGTTGAAATCCCAACCAGGCTGGAGATTGGGAAGAGCAAGGAGGAACCATTGGAGGGTGAAATGATTAAATCGCCTTCAGAACATGCAAGCCTCGTGGGACTACACGAGTCAACTGACGAGTTCTTTGATGTTTCTGAACCATTGGATTATGATCAATCAGAAGATAGCTGGTCTTATGATTTTGGTCCAGATACGTACTGTCAGGTACCATCTTATAGCATATAACATTGTTATGTTTGAAAAGAAGAAGACCAAAAGAATGTTGACTTTTTCATCAATTAGAATCCATTGGGAAATCGCAAATATATAATGCTACCATAATGCAACATTTAAGCATTAAACTTAAAACTTAGACCTAGCAAGTGTAGACGCTTGTATTTCTTTTGCAGTTGAAATGATTCCCTCATCCCCCATACTATTAATTTGGACTTGTTGTGGTTACTCTATTTACATAAAAGGAAACAAATCTTCATTTCATTCTGGATTTGTCTTTGGGTTTCCTTTAACTGCTTCCACATTTCAGGATACACGTCATCCAAGATTATCAACTGCTGCTGTTTTTAAGAAAAAGATACATGATCTTGCAGGTGAGTTTCAAGATGTGTCTACCGATGTCAGGGACGACATCATCCTGATTTCTTTAAGTACCTCAGCATGTTACTGTATTGGGATTGTAAGGAGTTGGATAAGAGATCCTCCTATTTTACTTATTCTTTCCCTAGCTATTTTTATTCCTATTTTCCTATATCGTCAAATTTGGATGGGTTTGATGACTCAAGAGCATAACGTGTGTATTTGTTGTTTTTTCTTTCTTTTTTCCCCGTCATTTTTACCTGTTTTTCTCTTTGCTAGTTTCAAGAACAAGAACTTGGAGATATTTTTTCCCTTTGAATTCTGATAAGTTACTTATGCTTTTGCTGCAGTTCAGAAGAGGGGTTATGTGGATTTACAAGAGATGGTAAGGGAAGATAGTCTGTCGTGCAACTATGGGTACACTCTCCCAAAGGATCCAGCTTGTAATCTTCTTTGCAGCTGGACTTCAACAGATCCCTCATCATTTCTGATTCGAGGAGAGACTTACCTAGAGGACCGTGTGAAGGTGTGCTTTGAGAGCAGCAGAGCCTATAGACTGCACTGCACTTCACTACTTGAATTTTTATTCTGTTCATACTGGATTGTTCCTCCACCATGAAATGTGTGTTTCCTTGTTTCTTTCTTTAAGAATGATTTTGCTCCGCCCTTTCCAGATTAAAGCAAAAGGCACTTTGATGCAAATGGTTGCCGCAGATTGGTTGAGATCGGACAAGCGAGAAGATGATCTTGCTGGCCGCCCTGGGAGTATTGTGCAGGTTCTATTAAGTTACTTCTGAAATCGTTTATCTTGTACTCCCTCTGTTTCAAAATACAAGGACTTTTCACTTTGTGCATTTTTTTGGCATACATTTAGGAAGATTAAAACAAGAGATTTTTTCCCCCTATTATATCCTTTACTAATTCCACTAACATAATAGAGAATGAGAGAATTAAATTTAAGGGTGTGAGTAACTTTAGAAAAAATTATTCTTCAAATTTGTAAAAGGCCACAAATTTTGGCAAAGGGATAAAATAACTAAAAAGGAATTAGATTGTGAGACGGAGGGAATAGTTTTCTGGTTATGCACAAAAATGACCTCTTGCATTGGTTAATTCTTGTATCATCTACTCTTAAATCTTAATACTTGGAAAAAAACGATGTAATGCTTCAAAGTAGATGTTTCATTTGCTATGCAGAAATATGCAGCAAAGGGTGGTCCAGAGTTCTTTTTCATTGTCAATATACAGGTAGAATGCACTTCTTCATTTGACAACTGCTTCTGGTTTGACTGCTAAACAAAAATATTTAGTTGTCGTTAATGTCGTGACAATAGGTCCCAGGGTCAACCACTTATAATCTGGCGCTATACTATATGATGAGTACTCCGGTTGAAGATACACCCTTGCTGGATAGTTTCGTGAAAGGAGATGATGCTTACAGAAATTCGAGATTCAAGCTCATACCATACATATCTAAGGTTAAGTTTGTTCGAGTTCTTGTTATTTTATTTTTTTCTTTTCAACTTGTTGCTGCTACAAAAAGTTCCAAACTAACATTCGTTTGAAAGAAAAAAAATTAGTATTCAAATTTACAGTATATATTATTTGTCTTGCAGGGTTCCTGGATAGTAAAGCAGAGTGTTGGAAAAAAAGCATGCTTGGTTGGTCAAGCATTAGAGATTAATTATTTTCAAGGGAAAAACTACATAGAGGTAAAAATTCCAGTGTAACACTATTTTTCATTGTACAAGAATTTAGCTGAATCACTGTTATCTTGGTCTTTTGATATCAGCTTGGAGTGGATATTGGTTCGTCGACAGTTGCGCGGGGTGTGGTCAGCCTTGTTCTTGGTTACCTAAACAATTTAGTGATAGAGATGGCTTTCCTAATACAGGTAATCATATACTTCACCTTATAGGGATTTTGGAGCCGCAGCAGTTAGATTTCCAATAGTTGCGGCCACTTGTTACACCATACAATTTATCCGGTGCACTTGTAGACGAATGGTTAGTACACTTTATAGTGTATATACTCCGTCGATGGACTTTTAAACTGTGAATTATACCTTGTGCACCGTAAGGTGTACTCCGGGGGGCCCAACTGTTTTCGGCCTTGGATCTTGACAAACGAAACTGTTCCCAATCATTTTTGTTTACAGTTTCATCCATTATAAAATACCTTTTTGTATCTTCCACAGGCCAACACACCGGAAGAGCTGCCGGAGTTTCTTCTGGGGACTTGCCGTCTTAACCATCTTGATGCATTGAAGTCGATTCCGGTGAAACCATGATGAATCCAGGGGGGTTTTTAAGTCCCAAGTTTGGATGATGAGGGCAATGGGGGGAGGAAGTGACAACATTCTTTTAGAATGAGCTTGTGAATGTCAATTCTTTTATTCAATCAAAAGCAGCTGTATATTGCATAAATGGGAATATGAAATTCAACTCAAATCTTTTGAGTCTAAAATCTTTATAATAAAAACAAATTCGTCGTTGTTATGAAATATCAAATAATGGAGTCCTTATGGATACATAACCCCTTTTACTTTATGGATCCCGTAACTCCCATTGATAGAGGAGTTACAAGAAGTCCATAACCTCCCATTGATGAGTCCACTAGCCTACCTATTGATGAGAGGTTTCATAACCTATATTTTTCATCCCTGTAAATAGAGAGCTTTTGTTGATGTAAAGGGTTGATATGAATAATATAGAAGCATTTATACCAACTCTTGTCTTTTGTTCATTCTCTTTAGTTTATGTTTTAGTTTTGTGGTGAAATTCATTCTAGAATTTCATCCATTTTATAACACGTTATCAGCACGAGCCTCTACCGTTAGCTGATTAGATTTGTGAGACTTTTTATCTCTTTGGTAGATATTCAGTCCGAATCGTTATGTTCATATATGTATTTGAGTTTTGTATATTATTTTCTCACTCTTTAATATAACGGACGTATTATTGAGGTTGAAGACTTGTGGGAAGAGGTTAAGATAAGTTGTTTATATTCTAAAGATTAATTTAATGGTTAATCTTGCTAAACTTGAATTTACAATTCTTGAGATCAACGAGAGATATTACCTATCATTGATAGATATTACATGATGAAATCCATCTGGAGGAAATGGGTCTTGAAGATACCATTGGAAAGCATCAAAGCCACTAGATTGCTGACAAATCTTGAGAAAATATACAACCACAAGAAGTTGGTTGTGATGCAAAATGCTAGTTGTGAACAAATATCATTGTAGCTCATAATTTTGAATATATCAAGATTTATCATGTATATAATTTCTTCATGTTGGAGAAAATAGGCAAATTGGCTCTACAGGTCCAAAAACAATTTAACTTTGGTGATTTTTGTCCAAAATCTATTTTTTTTGGTGGGGAGGGTCCAAAAACAATTTATGTTTGGCGGCGTAGGTCTTTCCATCCAAAATTCCGTTAGTCAACCGTTTAATTAAATTTTGAATCTGGTCAACCCTAAAATTATCAAGGGTATTTTTGAGATTTTACACATTAAATTAATCCCCTACCCTAACCCGACCCACCATTCCCATGACCCCCAACCCGACCCATCCCTTCCCCCTGACCCAACCCGACCCACTCACCTTCTCCACCATCTTCTTCCACAAAACCCAGCACCACCGCAACCACCATCTTCTTCCGCAAAACCCTCAATTTATTTCGTATTTTGTCATTTTTTCTGCAAATTAGGGGTTTACATACATAATCACACTCGTGAATTCATTTTTGGTTAGCAAAACCCGCAAAACCTTCATGGTGGTGGTGGTGGTGCGGTGAAGGTGAGGGGGAGGGGAAGGCTCGGTGGTGCAGTTAATTGTCATATGTATCCAAATTAATTGTCATTTACATGTCTTTTATTATGTGTCAATACTTTTTTCCAATTCTACCCTCAATAATCTTTTATTGAACAAGTGAAAGAGAAGGAGGAAGGAAGGGGTATTATTGAAATTGTGGTGGAAAAATTATTGTTTGTTTGAGTTCCTTAATTTTTTCAAAATGTCCTAAATGACCTATATTGAGAAATGGAGGGAATAGTATTTTTAAAAATTTTGGGGGCGCTGTCTTCGCCCATGGTATAGCCTCAAGAGCTTTAGGCGCATAAGACCCCACGCTGGCTGAATAAAGGCCCCAAAAAGGTATATAATATGTTAAGTACTTATGAAGAAAGACTCTTCAAAAAATTTAATATGTTAAGTGAGGTTTAATAAGATTTAAGGAACATTTTATTTCTTTTTTAACTTTAGTATCATATATACTGTGTATTATTGATAAGTAAATAGAAATTGATCGTCAATTAGACAGTGAGTTAACTAAAAATTAAATTTATTTTAAGAACAAACAAAATATTATGAAACTGTATTGAATGATGCATTAAGATCGACACATTAGAATATCTTGACCATGAGTTGTTTTTATAAATATTCATCGGCCAAAAGGCTAGAAAATTAAGAAAAAATAGGTTATCTAACTTGGGCTTCAATAACAAAATTTCCTTTGCCCCATAATTCTCCACATAGGCAGTAGAAATAGCATTTAACTTAATATTTTTCATACAATTGAGATTTTAATGATTTTTCTTTTTAATATTTTTTGGTCGAAGATCGTAATTGAAAATTGCTTAATTAAAACATTAATAACCGTGCATTTGTCAAAGTTGACAGATAATATAGTACAGATGAAGTATATTATTTAATATATTACGTAGGTTTCGAAATTGCAGACAAGCAGCTGTATGAGACAGAGAATAAATAATCAGTAAATTATGGATAGACCCTTCATGTTTGGAAATATTTTCATATAAACCCTTGGGCCTAATGTATCTTGCTACAAAAGCCCAAAAGACTATAAATACTTGACCCGGCCCACAGTAAAGAAGCCCGGCAAACAGGAAAAAAAATATGAAAGAAGTGATTTGGGTTTAAGAGCAGCAGTCCCCTCAGCTCAAAACCCTTGCTTTTGAATCTTCTGAGCTGAGAATTAGGAGGATTTCACCATCAAAAGATCACTTTTTTTTGGAGGTTGGAGATGATTAAAGTAGGAGGAAAAAGCTTGGTTTCTTCGCCGCCGGCCTTCTCAAATGACGCAAACAAGCTTCTTGTCTGCACCGGAAACACCGTCTCCATCTTCAGCACCTCCACTGGCTTGCTTGTAATTTATTTCATTCAATTTTTTTTTGGTGGTCTGTATATCTAATCCTCTGTGTCAGTCTCCTAATTACTCCATCCATTCAATAATAATATAAGTTGTTTAGTACATGTATGAAAATTAAGAAAACAAAAAAGAAAGGTAATTAAATACGACTTATACAAATATTAATCTCTTAAATACCACTAATTCTATTTAATAAGTAATATTGATATTTTGACTATTTTCGTTATCTTAATTTTCGCTACCTAAAATTCAAGTACATAATCGGAGACACCGGTAATTTTTCCGTTATTTTCATAGGTTTACTGTTGTTATTATTATTTTTTTGATTTTTTGAATGTTTTTATTTTCATATTTTGTTGATAAATTTCAGATATGAGTTATTTTATTTGATTTATGTTATATTTAATTGATGATGATCCGTGATTGTTAATATTCGATGTTTTCTGTTCAATTTTCTTTGGATCTTATTCATTGTATATCCATTATGCAAATTGCCGTTTTGCAATATTTAAGGAGTTAAAAGTTCTGTTGTATTTTAATATGAGTATTCTGGTAGCTTTCATGAAATAATAACAGCAAAGATTTGTGCTTTTTTTTCCGGCAATACATATTGGATTGGATTGAGTGTTTTCTGTTGTAATAATTGATGAAGTTTATTGATCTTTTACCATTCTGTAGTTAAATTCTTGTTGAGATCCTTAAAGAATTGATGCTGAGGTTTTGGATGAGATAAGAAAATCATTTTGTGCGGATCCTCTTAATTGTTATCAGCACGAGATAGGAAAGAAGTTCAGATAACTGCGGATGAAATTTGATGTAAATTGCTAAGCTTAAAGTAGAATCAGCTGGTAAAAAGAGGCAAAGACTTTTGACTGAATGAGTACAAGAACAATTAAGGCATAACTAGTTATCTTTAGGCTGTGGGAATGAGGAATTTGCAATTTGCAATTTGCAATCTTTCTGATCTTCTGAAATAGATTGGACAACAATATTTATAATGCATGGGATACACATAATCTATATATACAGAACTCTATTATGAATGACTATGAATTGCATATCAGTTGAAAATTTAAATCATGAAGAATATTTGCATTAGGTTTGAGAATTGAATTTCCTACAAGTTTCATGTAACTACAGAATATAACATCTTTCCAATTTGAAATATGTTTGGCTACTTGAGAGGTTCATATGTATTCGATATTTGAGTTGACATCTACCTAGGTCTGTCATATGAGAATGGGTGAAGAATGTGCCCCCATCTATAGAGTTGCTAGCAGTTGTTTAGCGAAAATTACCGGTTGTTTAATTTTGTTTTTGTAGGTAAATGAGTTGGAAGGACATGGAGCTCAGGTGACGTCGGTCATAGTGGTTCCAGTCACTAGACTGGCAAGTAAATTATTGCCTTATTGTTGGACAACATCCCTTGATGGTAAAATTAGGTATTGGGACTTTTCAGGGCCAGAATTGATGAAGATTATTGACATTCACTTCCCAATTCACTCCATGGTATGCTTGGAATCTAATGTATGGGCTTTTATTGTAAATTTGATAATTTGAGGACCCTTTTGTAGCTTTTGGCAATCTTTTTTAAGATTTTGACCATATATTTATTGAGGCTTCTAGTTCGTGTATGTCGAGAAATATCTATATTCACTTCATGGTAATCTTGGCATCTAAAATACTGGTATATATTGTGAAGTTAACAATTAGCGGACCATTTTCGATAGCTTTCTGACATTTTTTTTAAATGTTAAAATTTTGACCTTATATTTATTACGGCAACTACTTGTAAGTCAAGAACTACATTCTGCTATGTAGGATTCAAGAAGTTCAATTATTTTTTCCCCTTTGTACTCCATGGAATGGGTGGGGAAAGAACGGGAAGATTCCATTTTCTTTTTCTCCTTTGCCCTTATTTTGTTAGTAAGAATTCTGCTTGGAATGAGAGAAATGAACTGGGATTTGATAATTTTCTCCGCAGGTGATTCCTGGTTTATTATGCAAACCAGCTGATGATGGTGGGAAACCTCCTGACCTCTTTGCATATGTCTGCACTGAGGATGTGAAACAAGAGGCATCCTGGGCAATTCGGAAATGTAATTTAGCCAAGTCTCGTTTGTCTGGCGGAGTGATCTTGGCAGAGGTGCAATTAACTTCATTGTCTATAGTCATCTCTTTCTCCAATTACATTCTAAATAACTGAATTTACTTTCGATTTTACAGACCTTGAAACCTCGGTTTATAACCATTAGTCCTTCTGGAGACTATATTGGAATTTATGAAAAGCGCAAAATTCGCTTATGGCAAATCCCCACGAAAGATTCTGACCGTGTCATGTTTAAAAAGATGAGATTGCACCATACAAAAACAGTTACTGCTCTTGCATTTCATCCAACCGAGGGAATTGTTGCAGCAGGTGATGTCACAGGAAGAATATTAATATGGAGAGGTGTCGGGCGTCAAACATTTGCTGGTGCTGGTAATAACTTGATAGCTAAAGGGCCGATTAGAGATGAAGAGGAAAAGCCTGGAGTGAGGGGGGATGATGATGCTGAATCGTGCGCCACATGGCATTGGCATTCCGCAGAAGTGAACACCCTGTTTTTCTCTTCTGATGGTGCCTATCTGTACTCAGGTAGATGAAAGTCTATACATTTGTCATTACTCTCTGTTTGGGTCTTTTGGTTGCTCATTTTGGTCTTCAGGTAAAATAGTTTCTTAAACGTGTCCCAGGTGGGAAAGAAGGAGTTCTTGTACTTTGGCAGTTGGATACAGGGAAGAAGAAGTTTTTGCCCCGAATAGGATCTCCTCTTCTGTATTTTACTACTTCTTCAGATCCTACATTGTCTTCTGTAAGTAGCCTCTTTATCTGGTAGGTTGCAGTTGCTATGGAATAGCTGGTTACTGATTCAATTTCTTCAGATATCGTGTGCAGATAATCATATTCATCTATTGACATCGCCTTCAATGGAGATTTTAAGATCAATTTCAGGGATTAAGGTATGTGTTCTATAATAGTGGCATTTTATTTCTTTCTTGCTAGTTAAATCATCGTTCTACACAATTCAGAAATATGAGGTTAATTCGGTCTTATTGGTCTTATGAAGTTCATCCATAAAGTTAGAGAAGTATTTGGATTATCTCCCCATATCCACATCTGTCATGCTAATATAGATGAGTTCATTATGCTTGAATTTCAGCCCCCTTGTTCAGCTCTGGAATTGTATAACAGCTCCAGCAATAGTATTGTCTTTGATTACTCCAATGGCCTAGTTGCTGTTTGTACAGATAATTACTGTGTTCAGTTCTACAGCCTGTTCAATGACCGTGGGATTTGTGAGGTAATCTTGTTAAATTGCAAATAAATTCAATTGATTAGTTTCACACATCATGTGGATTTCAAGAAGTATACCTTTACCTGTGTTTTATGGACTCAAAATATATTTCTTCTATCTTATTTAAGTTTTTTAGGATGCTCTCTCTCTCTCTCTCTCCCCATGCATCTGTTTGCTTCTCTTTTTATTTCACTTCCAGGCGCAATTCCTGTAGATTTGAGTTTCTAGCTTATAGAAGCATGATTACTACTTGGATCTAATGGTAGCTATCTAGCTCTGGGAATAAAATCATTTGCTATTTTGCTAGTTACACATATTGGATCTTCTGCATGACATTAAGAGAACCGATTGGTTCCATTCAATAATTCAATACTCTTAAGGAAACAAATATGAAATTTATGGTTCAAACTAGCAATTAGGAATTTTGATGTCATTGGCTTTCATTTTTGCAGGTTCAAGTCTGTGAAAGAAACTATCAGCCAGGAGATGAAATCACAGTAAGAAACTTCCACTATTATTATTGTTGTTGTTGTTGTTGTTGTTTTGGAAGTATAATGACAGAGAATGGTCTGATATGGGATTCATGTTCCAAAAGAGCATGCTTATTTTAAATGCTTGGTCCTTAGTTGAAATGCAAACAGCGATTATCTTGAAATTCTTCCTTCCACTCCGTTCTGTCCTGTCCCCACCCAGGGGCGGATCCAGGTGGTATGCAAGGTATGCCCAGGACCACCCAAAGATCAATAATTTTTTTTTTGCTAAAATGCTAGCCCACACCGGAACATTCCCCTTTTCTCTTTAATCTCCATATTCCAGAGACCAAAATCGTTTTTTTTTTCTTTTCAGCTTCGTCCTCCCCAAGACCCCAACTTCGTCTTCAATTTTTTTTCCAGCAGTTTCCCCCTGCTCCAGCCACCGTCTTAAATTGTTGAGGGACCACCCTAAATTTCAATCTTGGATCCGCCCTTGTCCCCACCGATTAATTATATAAAGTGGTCCATTTGTTCCTTAATTGCTTCTTTAAAGGTCTTGGTATTCACATTCCTTTCCCCTTCTCTCTACCCCCATCGCCGCAGGGGGTTCAGAGGGGAAGTCCTTGCTGTATTAGGTTCAATGTGATATCTCATTTGTTGTGTATCCTTGTCATATTCAAAGTTCCTTTCATCTTCTTTTAGACCATGTACCAACTGTATTTTATGCGAAAATATACTTGCCCTTTTAATTTCTGTGATCCTGTTTTTCATGAGTTACCATGGTTGTTTTGTTTTAAATTCAGATGAAATGTAGTAAGAATGTCCTTTGGACGACTTCCGTTCTTGTTTCGTTGAATCTGAATCTTGTGTGATATTTCCTTTTATGCGATGAGAGAAGAAAAAAAATATTGTTCTTTTAGTTCCAATGCGGAAGTTATTGTAGCTGTTCTCTGTTTTCTTTCTTTTGTATCTCTAGTGGCTGTCTCGTAAAATTTTCCCAATATTTGTAAACTGTTTTTGCAGGTGGTAGTCAATTTGGTTGCTCTCTCCCCAAATGGTTTTACCATGGGTACTGTTGAAACTAGACTCCCTGAAGATGGAATTGGGAGCCTTGTAAGTCTTAAATTCTGGGAACGTGGCGCACAAACTAAAGACTTTAGCTTATCTACTGTCGTATACGAACCTCACAGGTTACTCCTTATCTATCTTGGTATTTTCTTATTTTCAATTGGATGTGATTCGTTTTTGTCATAACAATGAGAAACAGGAAGCATATTCACTCTTTGATTACTGTATCATTCATGCTTGCCTAAAATACAGGGATTCTGGTGTTTCTGGAATTGCTTTTCATCCTACCCGTCAAATGGCTGCCAGCTGCTCATTTGGTGGTGACTTCAAGGCAAGTATAATCTTTGGATAAACTTCTTCTGAAATGTCGCATGAATAACATTTTCAAAAATTGGCAGACTTGGGTTTGCAGTTCTCGGGTGCAACAGAAGGACCAAATACATCAAAAGGATGGCTGGACATGTCATGCTGTTGGTTCTTACAAGTATGGTCCTGGCCTGAAGTGAAATCTAGTATTTGAATCATCTTTTTCTTTTGATCTCGAATTATTGAGAGGACTTAGCGTGGTTGAGTAAGTTTTGGTTTGGGGGAAGCTTCAAAATTGCACTCGCTCCGCCTAAAATTAAATAGTCACTTTCCTATTAATTATGTATTGGAAAGTGGACATTCGATTCTAGGCGAAGGGAGTAGTTTATTTTAACTTGCTTGGTGAAGGCATGGCTCTTCCATGTCAAGAAGACCGTACTATCTTGTTGTCCCTTGTGCCGGTGTTGAAGTTTAAACAGCACTTGGTCAAGTTGTTAGTTTGTCTGGAAACTGGCACTTCTTTCGGAGTGCCATCTCTTTCTTATTGCTGCAATTGCTATTAACAGAGTAGTTTCTGGACTTGTGGGGGACCTCTTTTCCTGTATTTGGACTTTTATCTTGCAGCTGTTCTCATTTTCAGTCTCTAGTAGATGTCTTGCTGTAAACTTGATGGAGGTTTTCTTCATGCAGGAAGAAGCCAATGACAGCTGCAACATTTTCTTCTGACGGTTCTGTCCTAGCTGTTGCTGCAGAAAATGTGATAACATTATGGGATCCAGATAGGAACTTTCTTGTGGCTGTAATTGGGGAGACTGTTGAGGTGACCTTTTATCTCGAATCCTCCTTTCTTGTAAAAAAATTAGTTTTGATGGTAATTTCATTTACTATGATCTAGTAATGTTTTCTTGACACCGAGAAGGTGAGAATAACTGTAGGAAAAAGTATGAAAGAGACCGTATAAATAATCTTGTCTTTTGATTATTTGCTTATTTTGATAATATTGTTTCAGCATAATTACCAGGAATTATTATCTTTTGAATACTTTTTCCGTCCCACAGCCTATCAAGACCCTCTCGTTTGTGGGGAACTCGGAGTATCTTGTGTCTGCATCTGGAGGTCCAAATTCCCAATTGTCTGTTTGGAGCATGTCAAAGCTAGCAATATCATGGTCTTACAAGCTTCAAGTAGAAGGTCTGTACTGCCCTTCTATAGAGGAATTATGTTATTTAGTATCCATCCATCCTCCTGGAGATTCATGCAATCTTATTCATAGTTGAATAGTTGACTTATTGGGGTGAATGTCTTTTTTCTCTCTTTGTGAAGCTATAACATGTGCTGTGGATGGTGGTTCCTCCTTTGCTGTTCTCACTCTTCTTCCCACATCAGGTGAAAGTAAGGATTCTTCTGAAACCAAAACAAGGGTTGCAGATGGGGCTATTTTGTTATTCAATGTCGGAAATCCAGTTCCCGTCTCAGCCTGGTTTGTGAGCAAGGTAACATTTCTTTCTTCCTCGGTCCATGGTTCTAGCTCTGGTTTTGCACCCCAATGATTGCCCAGCTGAAAAGGCTATTTTTTGAACAAGTTTCTTGAAACGTTTCTGTTTATTTGCCCCTGAGATATTTCCCCATGCAGGCTCGAGGTGGAGGCCTTGCTTTTATCCATACAGGCTCTGATTCTGAAATGGATGACGAAGGATCCTTTGAGTTGCTAACATATATCAATGGAAGTCACGAGTACGTTCTCTTAGATCCATATGGAAAGCAAATCCCTATTAGTAACATTGCTCTCGGGGAAAGACGCATCGAATCTAAGGAAAATGGTCAGTCTTGTTACCTTACCTTTACTACGAGTATGAAGAGCCTCCATAATGTGGAAGCACTTCCTGGTCGAAACAAAATAACACATTCTTGGCATAACTTTTGGTGCAAAATTTTCTGTCTTTTTGGACAGGGTTGTATGGTTATGCATCACTCTATGGGGAACTACCTGAATTTGACCTGAAAAGAAATCAGACAGCAGCCGCGGCAGCAGTTCCTTCAGTGCTACCAGAAAGGGCATGGGAGACCATTTTCAGCGGACCATCGCATAACCTTCCCCCACTTACCAAACTGTGTTCTGTATTCTTGGAGTCATTACTGGAAAGAAGATCCACCACTGTTGAATGAACTCTTGCTGAAACTGCCTCAAACCCGACATAAAAACGCCTGCCAAGTCTTCCTGCAGTTAGGTGAAGAAGTTGCTGTTGCTCAGGCAAAAGGTAACCCATTGAAGTAGCGCTGATTAAAGGTCTTGTTTTCCTTGCACAAGTAGAAACCTAGGATCAATCCTCAAGATTCCCTTTCTGGGAGTGTTTATACAAGATGGGATATTAGTTATTAAGTGAGCTAATGAGAGATTATCATCCCAATCCAATTTTGATCCCAAAACTTTTCAATTCTTTGATGTTGTCATTTTATGTAGTGCTGCTAATGTTTTGTGATGTATACTATTCTAATGGTCAAAGGTAGTTTTTTCATGAAATTCAGTCTCTGGTTGAATGGTATTTGGTTTTGAAAATAAGTCTTAGTTTAAGGTTTGCTGAGTGTCTTCGGTTTTGAAACAGAGTTTAGAGTTCTGTAAAAGTTAAAATCAAGATTGTCAAAATTGCAAGCAAGATAACTAAATCGAACGATTTTACAATTCAATTTGGAAGACATAAATCGAGTTAAATTCGATAAAAATTGATGGAGGACATAATCAGATAGGATTAACGATTTGACACGTAAAATCGTTGAGTTGGACGATTTGATACTTGCTGATTTTGTCTATGTTCAGCTGACTTGTAAAATCATTGGACCGGATGATTCAGTGCTCAGCTGAGTCAATGAATCAGATGGGTTTGGAAAAACCGAATTAAAAAAATATTTGGTTAAATAGAAATTTTTTAATTTCGAGTTTAGTTCTAACTCTTCGATCATCCTCACCGTTGAGAGTTATATCGATATTAATCATCCTTTATTCTCACCGTTGAAAGCTATATCTAATATCTAAAATAAGACCAAATTGATTTTAGTAAACAGATAACTAGAATTCTTTATCGATTTTATCAGTGAATAAAATATTATTACTATAAATTTATCATGAAATATTATTTAAATAATTTTATAAAATCTTTCTATCTGTGCTAGAATCTTTATATTTACGAGTTTTTAGTTTTTTTTGTTCCAGATCAACCTTGGTTAAAATGTTTGTGAAAGAAGATGGCAGTACCGGAGGTTTGTGTTGGAGGGCGTGCATGAACAGTTAGCACATTTTATTATGTCATATGAGAAGCAAAAAAACTGAAAATTACATCAATAACAAGACCCTGAAGAACTCCGCTTGTAGTACTTAAGAACTTCTTGTAGAGGGTTTTTCGGTGCCGGCAGCAGCTTCTCCGGTAGCGGCACCACGGCGCATCTGCAGTTGAGCATGACCGGAGCCGGCCTCCTGCTGCTTTGCTCTCTGGATGTTGTGGGCAGTGGAGAAAAGGTCAACAGGATCAGGATCAGAGTCAGATTAAAGCAAAAGGCACTTTGATGCAAATGGTTGCCGCAGATTGGTTGAGATCGGACAAGCGAGAAGATGATCTTGCTGGCCGCCCTGGGAGTATTGTGCAGGTTCTATTAAGTTACTTCTGAAATCGTTTATCTTGTACTCCCTCTGTTTCAAAATACAAGGACTTTTCACTTTGTGCATTTTTTTGGCATACATTTAGGAAGATTAAAACAAGAGATTTTTTCCCCCTATTATATCCTTTACTAATTCCACTAACATAATAGAGAATGAGAGAATTAAATTTAAGGGTGTGAGTAACTTTAGAAAAAATTATTCTTCAAATTTGTAAAAGGCCACAAATTTTGGCAAAGGGATAAAATAACTAAAAAGGAATTAGATTGTGAGACGGAGGGAATAGTTTTCTGGTTATGCACAAAAATGACCTCTTGCATTGGTTAATTCTTGTATCATCTACTCTTAAATCTTAATACTTGGAAAAAAACGATGTAATGCTTCAAAGTAGATGTTTCATTTGCTATGCAGAAATATGCAGCAAAGGGTGGTCCAGAGTTCTTTTTCATTGTCAATATACAGGTAGAATGCACTTCTTCATTTGACAACTGCTTCTGGTTTGACTGCTAAACAAAAATATTTAGTTGTCGTTAATGTCGTGACAATAGGTCCCAGGGTCAACCACTTATAATCTGGCGCTATACTATATGATGAGTACTCCGGTTGAAGATACACCCTTGCTGGATAGTTTCGTGAAAGGAGATGATGCTTACAGAAATTCGAGATTCAAGCTCATACCATACATATCTAAGGTTAAGTTTGTTCGAGTTCTTGTTATTTTATTTTTTTCTTTTCAACTTGTTGCTGCTACAAAAAGTTCCAAACTAACATTCGTTTGAAAGAAAAAAAATTAGTATTCAAATTTACAGTATATATTATTTGTCTTGCAGGGTTCCTGGATAGTAAAGCAGAGTGTTGGAAAAAAAGCATGCTTGGTTGGTCAAGCATTAGAGATTAATTATTTTCAAGGGAAAAACTACATAGAGGTAAAAATTCCAGTGTAACACTATTTTTCATTGTACAAGAATTTAGCTGAATCACTGTTATCTTGGTAGCTTGGAGTGGATATTGGTTCGTCGACAGTTGCGCGGGGTGTGGTCAGCCTTGTTCTTGGTTACCTAAACAATTTAGTGATAGAGATGGCTTTCCTAATACAGGTAATCATATACTTCACCTTATAGGGATTTTGGAGCCGCAGCAGTTAGATTTCCAATAGTTGCGGCCACTTGTTACACCATACAATTTATCCGGTGCACTTGTAGACGAATGGTTAGTACACTTTATAGTGTATATACTCCGTCGATGGACTTTTAAACTGTGAATTATACCTTGTGCACCGTAAGGCGTACTCCGGGGGGCCCAACTGTTTTCGGCCTTGGATCTTGACAAACGAAACTGTTCCCAATCATTTTTGTTTACTGTTTCATCCATTATAAAAATACATTTTTGTATCTTCCACAGGCCAACACACCGGCAGAGCTGCCGGAGTTTCTTCTGGGGACTTGCCGTCTTAACCATCTTGATGCATCGAAGTCGATTCCGGTGAAACCATGATGAATCCCAAGTTTGGATGATGAGGGCAATGGGGGGAGGAAGTGACAACATTCTTTTAGAATGAGCTTGTGAATGTCAATTCTTTTATTCAATCAAAAGCAGCTGTATATTGCATAAATGGGAATATGAAATTCAACTCAAATCTTTTTAGTCTAAAATCTTTATAATAAAAAAAACAAATTCGTTGTCGGCTTGAAATTATAAAGCATGTGAAAACAAATCAGAGATCTAATCTCAATTTGTTTTTTGTCCGTGAGATCTAATATAATTGAAGCATGATATTGATATAGTTGTAAGCATATAGATCTACTACCATTATAACAAAACAAAAATAAAAGAACAATCTATTATTGAAAGTCCACTTTCTCTCTCTATTTTCCCTCCCACCTCAGCCATACTATCATTTCATAATTCTCTCCATTTAATTGCGCGAAATAAAAAAATTCATGTATCGATAACATTAGTTTACATAGTTTATTAATCGATGTTAGTTAACTGTGTCTACCACTATTATAAAAAAATTATATAAAATATTGATTTTAAAAAAAAATTAATAACTATAAACACACTTCACTAACATCCCATTTTCTAGATGTGGTTCAAATTTTTGTATCCAAACAGAAATAATTATAAGTGACAGCCAAATCCAAGGAAAATTGCATTTGTCATTGTTTACAAGTCACAAGTACCATTACTCCTTTGGACCCCTCCCCAGCTCACCATTCATCACAACACCAACATTTTACCCCTTCTTGGGCCCCCACCCCATTCATCCCACCCACTCCCAAATAAAAAGAAAAAACAAATCATCCAAATAAAAGAAAAAATACACATCTAATTAATTCACACAGTTGAATCAAGAACGTGCATGGATCTCATCAGTTTATATTTATGAGACGTGTTAGTATTTTAACTTATCATTTTAAATTATAAGTGATGCGCTAACTGTATTAACTTTTCTTTGACTAAAATTTATGAATAAGTACTTTCTTAATCAGCAGTTAAACTGGCAAAACGTTACTAACAAAACGGAAGTTCTCATATTCCGCACTCAATTTCATCTCTTTTCCTTATTCTTTTGTAATAATAGTACATAATTTACTATTAAAAAAACTATTGCTAAGAGACACTAGTTGATCCAATTAATTAAACCAATACAAGAATAAAAATATATTTTTATATAGACAATTTTACTCTTCAACTTTAACCATTTTCATCCAATAAGCCATTTAGCATTTTCTAAGAAAATATATCATAGTTGACAATTGGACATTACCATATGTAAATTCAAGTGCATGATCGACATCAGTACTCCAGTATATTTCTCCGTTTGAGTCGGAATAAATATGTTTTCGAACTTTTTCTTTAAAATTCAAAGTGGATGTTCTCGCGCGAATCTCAACAATCACTTGTTCTGATTCTAAGTATTGATCATTTTGAACTAAAAGAAAACTTTTTGGAGGGAATATTCAGACTCTGGTCAAGATAAGAGTTTACAAAAAAAACTGGGGTACTAATGCCAAATTATAAGGTACTACCCGTGTATTGTCCCCTCATTCTATAAGTCCAAAAGCCCATTAATTTAAGTTTTTTTCCTTCTCTTTTCCCAAAACCTAATTTATCAATTACAATACTATACAGACATATATACATACAGTTCATACATAAAATTACTAGGAAATAAAGAAGTGTCTGTGACTGTGTTCCCTCCCACCCTCTCTCAATCTATCTTCTTTCTTACCCCATCTTTCTTTCTTTTATTTTTTTTCTTCTGCTGCCCATTTTTTTTCTTCCTATCTCTGTAAAATCTTGTCAAACTCTGCAAATGGCGTAACCAGGGGTTTTTAAGGGTTTTTATTTTTTTATTTTTTGGTCATGGTATGTACAGAATATTTCCCATTTCACCATCATGCATGAATTTTTTGTACTTGTTTTGCCATTTCAGGAATTTTTGTTAACTAACTTTGTAATTCTTTGCAGTGGTTTTGTACCTTTTTCTGGGGTTTCTGTAATTCTTTGTACTTTTTTTTCCTGTGTTTTTGTTGCAGAGAAAATGGGGGTTTGGGTTTGGGGTGGGAATGGGAATGGGTTGGGAAAATGAGGGTTTTTTTTATAGTAATTTTCCCTTATGGGTTTTGTCAAAAATCTTGGTTTTTGAACTGGGGTTTTCAGGAATGTAGAGGTTTAATTTGATTTTTTAAAGGGTTTTCTGCATTTTGTTAGCTTGAATTTGGTGTCGGTTGTTTGAATTCCATTTCTAGGGCAAAATAAGGGGAAATGATTTTTGGGGAAGACGACGTAAAACTACGTCGTTTTCTTCTTTGCTAAAAATGTTGTTCTTCCCCCGAATAATAAGAATGACAATTTTTTTCCTTAATTGCTGACTGTTACTTTTTCCACACTCAGATTTGATGAGCTGGAATTAATGTTGATTTTACCATGTTTAATTAAGTAATTTCTCTGCCCGAAAATTATGTTCAATGTTTTTAATTTGCTAATTTTTTTATAAATGTAAGGAAAAATAAATAAGTAGAAAAATCAGGGGGATAAAATAGGAAAGATGATTACTTAATTCCTATGTTAGAGTTATTTTTGGGATATAATCTTTAGGCCTTAGCCAAAAAATAAAAATAAAACTGTCACACTTTGTAGGCTAAGATTTACCCTTCTAAGTTTTTTTTATGGATAATATTTCTTTACTAGATAACATTTACCACTTTTATCCTTGTTTTTTAACCTTGCAACTGATAAGAGTAATTACAAGAATGTAATTTTGTACCCACATAAATGAAACCTCGTACTAGTCTTTTATTTGTCTTGTTGATTATTTATATTAATTTATGGTGTCTTTATATTTTGAGTTACAGATGAAAAATAATATGGTTGAACCGAATAGTTTGGATGGGTTTCTTGGTGGTGTCCCTGCCCCGAATGACAAAGGATTTCCAGAAGATGGGCCACTGGATATACTGGACTTCCTTGATTTTCCTATGGAGGGTTTGGAAGATGATGACACTTGTGGTGGTGGTGATTGGGATGCTAGTAAGTCACATTGTCTAGGCCCAATCCCGACCGATGCTTTGTTCGGTCTACCACCGTTTCCGAGTGATAATACTACTGGGAATGCCTTTCCGAGAACGAGATTGCCTCCGCAACCGAATGCTCATGTGAGTTTTTCATACTCAAGTGGTGATGTATTATGCATTGAGTTAGTCTTATGCCACTGCATATGGAGAGCTTTGCCACGGATTGAATTTTTTAATTTTTCCTTATGGGTTTGGGTTTGTGTAATGTGTTATTGCATTATTGCTTTATGACTTGTTTATTTTCTTGTTGAATGTCAATTTTGATTCTTACAAGTTGAACATTGCAGACGTTTCGAAGTAAGATGCTCAGTTGGAAGTACTATAAAATTGTATATGAACTTTTTTCAATATGATTATAAAATTCCCTCACTATCTTGGGGCTTAAGGTTTTCAAAAATAATAATGAAAAAAAGAAAATCGGTGCTTCATCTTATCATTTACACGTTTTACGACTGTCTGAGTGCCAATATATGGTGTAGGATATTTTTTCCCCTTGCCGTGCCCATTGATGATTCTCTTGCCGTTCTAATAAGCTCCTCTTAAGAAGTAAATCAGTTATTTGCAAAGCTTCTTTATAAATATGAAAAATGTAAACTTCATGAATATGCTTTAGCTGTTCAAAGCATAAAAAATTTAAGCAATTAATTGTCAGGATTTAAGTTGGAAAGAGTCAGCAGTTGTTCCAGGGTTATTTTAATCTTTTGGTATCAGAAGTAAATAGTATGAGTATTAGATCTCGATCTTTCTCATTTATATATGTGATTTTTATCTCTTGAATTCTTTTTCTTTCTTCCTGTTGTTTGAATAAGAGGTTTTATCTGATCTTCCTTTTGCTGCTGTCTTGTGTCTTATCTATCTGATTATCTAATTATTCATAAGGTTGGTGGAACTGGTGAGACTCGGGAATCTGGTTCTTTCCAGATACACAGTCCAGTTTCAGTGCTCGATAGCAGTGGCTCTTGCTCAGATGGGAAAGGCTTGCCAATCAAGTCTGATGTTGTCATTCCGGTTCGAACTCGATCCAAGCGGACACGACCGTCAAACTTAAACCCGTGGTTTGTGATACCTCCTATATCTTCTGCTAGAAAGATGATAAGATCCCGGAAAACCAAAGAGAAGAGAAAGAGAGTTTCGGCAATATCATCTGTGCAAAATGCTGATTACTCCTTTCACTATACCGAGGAAGACGTATTCAATGCATCAGATGCTACCCTAGAGACAAAAGAAGGTTCCCAGCAACGTTCTGGCCCTGTGAAAAAGTGCACGCACTGTGAAGTGACCAAGACGCCACAATGGAGAGAGGGGCCAATGGGGCCAAAGACTCTATGCAATGCATGTGGGGTTCGTTACCGTTCTGGACGATTGTTCCCGGAGTATCGACCAGCAGCTAGTCCTACATTTGTCCCAACAATTCACTCAAACTCTCACAAGAAAGTCATAGAGATGAGGCAGAAAGGTATGCCGGAGACAGCTACGCTTCGTGACGTTCCTGTGTCACCGCCGCCGGAGTTTGTTCCAGTGAATGGCTCTCCGTTCGACTTAATTTATGGAGGTGATAGCTATATTTCTAGTTAGGAGTTGGAATTTGTTTCTTGTTCGTGTCAATTTCTATTTTCTTTTAACTCAGGGAGGTATGTTCTGATCTCTGGTGAAGGGTTAGATTTATATGTAAAAAAAATGAGATTAGGGAGTTTAGAGTTAGCATTGTGGTTGCAGAAAGAAAACGAAATGTGTTGAGCAATTAGTTTAGGGAGGTGGCTGTAGTAGGCCTGGAAGAACCTTTGTTGTTGAAAAGGGTTTTCTAGTTGTGTAACATGGAATTCTTATATATTAGATTTTTCAGGTACTTAAATTTTGCCCTTTTCATTTTCCTTTTTAGATATATCAGATTTTTCAGGTACTGTAAATTCTGATATTGGCTCTGAGCCATAGTACCCTTGCAGTGTTACTATGTTCCAAAAGTGGGCTCAGTTTAGAATGGTTTGCAGGTTTGGTCTTCTGCTTTGTCAATGAAGGCTAACATAGTAGTTGGTCCGACACTTTTATACTCGGAACAGTAGGTTTGTGGTTCCACACTCTCCTACCTGTTGAGAAAAAATGTCTGCCTTATGGGAAAAGCTTATTTCAGAAATCCTGCATCTTCTTCTATACTTGGAACGTATGAACTCTAGTTCTTACTTGTTAGGACATGGAAGGACAGTGTTCTGTTCTCAGAGCCGTGTGAATAGAACACGGGGCCAAATTTTATCGAAGGCTTATATTTGTGAAGATTATTTCCTATACATTGCCTTTTTCATCCTCCATTTCCTAGTGTTAGTATTGCTATCAAGTTAGGAATTGAGGAGGTGGGGGACATTATACAACCAAATATGGTTAACCACTTATCTTGTCTCTACCATTTTCCTTTATTGTAAGGATTTGTAGAAATGAGACTTTTTACCAAACAAAGCTTAACAACCACCACAACAACTAGCACTATAGTTAGAATTGGGATTTCAATTTCTCTCTCTAAAGGTTTTTCTCACCACTTACTAAATAATTATTAGTTGGATCAATTTGATTTGCCATTTGAGGTTTTGTACAGCTATATTCAAGATAAAATACTTGTTTTAAGAAGAAAAAAATATTTATTTTTACACCGTTAATCGAAAATCAACTATTAAAGATTGACCAACATGTATTGAAACTATATACCTTTCTCTAACCACCTTCTTTTGTTAGAGGAATGCAATAGAATTTAAACTTTTGATCTTTTAAAGTATAAATCAGATATTCAACGACTAGTTATCTCTCTTACTTAAAATAATAATAGTACTTTATGTCTTTTCAATGACTTATCTATTATGAATTCAATTCTTATTCTTTTTTTCACGAGTAATAACCAAGAATGAGTGTCATAATTTGTCATTAGTCATTTCAAACCATGCTTGGTTGGTTATAATGGAAAAAATTGTTAGGGAGTTGTGATGTTAGTTCATCACAAAGGGCGCAAGAAACCACATAAATTGTTTTTTTCCCAATTGGAACATGTCCAGGTCCTTTCAATTACTTTCCCATGTGATTTTCTCATCAATAGTTTCATCTTTAGAGTTACAAGTCACCATCTACTTAAATTTTGGTCGATCTATAGTTCTAAATATTAAAACATTAAAAGTTTAGTATATACTGAATATTTTTTTTATTTTTTTGAATAAAAAATTCAGCGGTTCAAATTATTTTGAAAGAACATGTATTATGATCACTTGTTGCTTAAAAGGGTATTACATGCCAAATCAGGAGAGAGCATATATTGTATAGAATGTAACACTCGTCTAAAAACATATAACACTAGTCAAAAAATATTTAGTATATACTAATGTTTTTTTTGTCCAACATTATAATCGCGGTCATTTAAATTCAAGCTTGAAGTATATATTTATATTTTTGTTACATGTCTGAAGTATTTTGAAAATGAAAGTGCATAAAAGCACAAGTTAATACAGCATAGACCATATAAAGTTGTCTTTCTATATGACTCTAAATATCAAACCACATTTCATTAATCTTGAAAACCAAACAATTTCTACAAAATTAAAAGACAAATTATTCAGGTAAATTTTTTGATAAAGGCATACTATGTCTATTCTAATCTTGGAATGCTTTAATGATTGTTTGGTATATCTATTTCATGAAAGTTTATCGCGTGAGACAATTGAATTAAACATTATAGCATTACTTAAAATTGAAATTTATCGAGCATCTAAGGTTATACTTTATATTGTCAGGGGAAATATCTATTCTTTTATCTTATCTGCTGTTAGGGGAGATTAGTTATCTTCCTTAATGAATTTCACAAACAAAAAAAAATAGAGAACTAAAAAATTGTAGGAAAAATATATTCACTAAAAAATATGAGAAACAGATAACTTTACAAACAAGATCAAATCTTGTGAAATACACAATATCCTTAAACCGAATTCGCCTTTTCCCTCCCATACGGTGCTTAGGATTTTTGAAGGTGTTTGATTCAGCGATAAGATGATCTCGCAGTAGAACCCTTCACAAGCACTGGAAGCTCCACAAGTGAACTGCCGACGAGCTTGCGACTATCACCAAAAACTGTTTGTAAAAGTATTGTAGAGTTTTTTGTGCGTTGTGTGTGCAATGGAGAATGAAGGGAATATATAGTGAAGCTGGTTCACTCCAAGCAAAACAATGTGGGATACAAATTTTGCATTCACTAACCATATATCCAACAAATATGTCTGGTTGAAAAATGTGGCAATCCATGTAAAAATAAATAAATAAATAAAATATTTTTTTCCATGTTGTTCAGGTATAGACTTGACTTATCTCGGACATAGGCTCAACTAATTTAGGAAATTTGCGCAGATATATAGACTAATTAAAGCGATATGAAATCGCATCTCAAATTACTCAAATTCGCAACTTTACGTTAAATGTAATATGCAGAACTTAAGTAAGACCGCAACTAATTGCGCTACCACATCTTGTCAAACTTTTTCCTTTATGGCTATTTATGATCAAAATATCCCAAAAGAGAACCACAAAAGTGAAAAATTCTAAGGTAAAGCCGCATTTATGTGACTGATTCTACAACCCTCTCACATGAATTAGGACGGGATATGCTTTACAGATATACTCTACTCCAACTCATGTGAAAAGGTTGTGGACCAGTTGTAGAAGGGCGATTACATGGCAGAGTGATCCATGGGTGAAAAAGAAAAACATTTTCTCATCCATATGTAGGGATGTGCATTCGGTTTTCGGAACCAATAGTTCATTTATTAAAATCGAGCCGAACCAAAATTTTATGGTAATCGAATACCAAAATTATTTCGGTATGGTTCGATTTGTACCATAAGTTCATTTTTTCTTTTGGAGATCAACTTAATAAAAATTAGACATACATAAATTATAATGCACAATTAAAATAAAAAACAATAAACTAAATATTAAGAATAAAATACAACTCTACAATAATAACATGACTCATTAAGTCCCGAATAATGTGTGGTATGACGGGATGAATATGGTACAGACCTAACATTTGACAATAAATGCACAAAGTGTCAGCTCCCATAATGTCACTGAAACAGATGGATTGAAACAAGTCTAAGTAATATTAATAATACTTACAAGTACAATATAATTAATTTGAATAATAATAATAATAAAATTGGTTTATTCGGTATTTCGACTTCTTAAAATTAAAAACCAAATTATTTAAACTTTTTTAAAATCGAATCGAATAAATAAAAATACCAAAAAAAACCAAATCATATAATAAAATTCAATTTGATATTTCGATTTAACCGAATAGTCAACTTCAATATTAGGCAACAATTTTTTTCAATCATAACAGTTAATGGAACATTTCTTGTCGAATGAGTGTATTGGCGGACTAGTACACTTGTCAATTATGTTCTTGTGGGCCCTATGAGTGGGCCTAATATATATATTTTTTGGTGCCAAATTTACCTTTTGAAAATGTGAAATTCAGGGACATCAAAGAATTTTAAAATAAACAAATTACTTTAGCTTCAATATTTTGGGATTTATTTTCTCTTGCCCTCTTTTTAACTTTCACAAAATTCATATAAAAATTATTTTGAACCAAACATTATCTAATCTTATCACTTTATTCTCAATTATAGTCCAAAGTTAAATCAGAATCTCTTGTATGGGTATAAAACATAAAATATATTTGGAATCGACATTTATCTTACAAATATTATGATTTTTACGAATTTCAAAACATTTTAATTTGAACATCAAATACTATTAAACTAACTAACTAAAATTATATATATTACTTAGCAAAAAAAAACTAAAATTATATCGAATTCTTTATAACACTCTAATTGTATAAGCTTTTTATTTATATATATACATTGAACTCTAACGAATAAATCCTAAATATTTAAAAATTATAATGAAGAATTTATAGAAAATTGTACATAAAATGTTAAAGAAATTTCGAATTGAACTAAAACTTATAATCAATAACAAAAAGTTATACTAGTAGTAAGCGTGGAGACTGGGCGTGGAAAAATTCAATCATACAATCGTTTTTGTAGAACTGGCATCACAGTTCTTTTACATGAATTGGGAAGGGACTATCTGTAGATGTGGTATCCGCTCAAATAATGTGAGGGGACTGTAGAACCAATTTCAGAAGAACGGTCCTAAAATTGAGTAACTCTAGTTAGGCATGTCAATTGAGTCTATTGAGTATAAAATATTGGGTTCATACTCAGACCCACTAAATTGAGACCTAAGTTGGATTTCTATTGGATTAGGTCTAGATCTTTTCAACTAGAATCCGGACTCAACCACATTGGGTCTTGGATCTAATTGGGCCCGCTCACTAATTTTACTTATAATTTTATTAATATTCAATATTATCAATCGAAACGTGCATATTTTTTTAAATAAATTAAATAACGATTATTAGCGAAATATTTTTTTTGAAAAATAATATGCACCGTTCATTAACATTAATATCATATCCTTAGGTTCATATAAAACAAAATAAAAAATAATTTTTAATTGGGTCTTTGGGTCCTTGGGTCTTTTTAATCTCTTGAGTCTATACAATTATTATAATTTAGACCCAAAACTCTTGAGTCTCATACTTGTCTTGGATCCTACCCATATAAGTTCAGACTCAATCTAAATCTAAATATAGAAGAGTCTATCTAGACTCAAATTGAATCTTATAAATCTGATTTTAAACTTTGAACTTTTGACTCTTGAATCAAATTGACAGACCCAAATCTACTGCGGGTGAGGGGTTACTTATAGTGGAGCAGAGGAGATTTTCACTGTTTGGGTGTGACTATTCAGTGGGCTAATTTATCTCAGCCTTACGTCTTCATCACCATTACTAACCCCAACTTCAACCAGGAACATCTACATATACTCCATCTTACCACTCATTCACTATGCAATTTGAAGGGGAGCATATATTTTGTCTACAAGTACGGAATATTTATTTATAATTAAATGAGTTAGTTTAACAATTAAATTTTATTTGAATAGAAATGATTAGTTATTTAAAAAATTTAAACAAAGTTTAATAATTAAATCAACTCATTCAATGGGAATTGGGTAGCCCAAGTGGTAAAGCTATCCGAATACGGGCCGGAGGTCCCGTGTTCGATTCCCGTATCTCTCCTTTATTGGGGCAATAATCTCCTCCTCTGGTGAGGCGTCCTCCTCCTCCTCTGGTGAGACAATACCCTCCCCAGGCATGAGGCGTGCTTTAATCGGCCTTTCTAGGATACTCTCCGCTCTCTCCCCCTCGGGAGCAATGCCCTTTCGGGCTTCAAAAAAAAAAATCAACTCATTCAATAATAAATGGGTATTCCATACGTATATATGAAACACATATTATGTATAGATTTCAAAACTCGCGATTAAAAATACTTATTTTGCTTTCGAAAAGTCTCATTATTTTCTCATTCTCTATCACATTATTCATGAGGTGTTATGCATTTGTTTTACATTAAAGATATATAATTAGATGTATTTGAACGATATTCAAATTTCACATTTCATAATTAATCATATATCTCTACTCACAAACAATTTAGATTTTTTGAAACCCAAGGTAAAATCTGAGATCTAAAATGATATACAATGCAAGCTTAATCAAATTAGATTCTTGATAAAGTTAGAAGAAACTATCTGGTTGGCAGGCGAACCTCATTTCCATTGCTGGTAGGAAAATCATTATCCAATCTTCATCGTCTCAAATTTTATCCTATTACTCCCAGTGCTTACCTATACTCATCTCAGTTTGTGATAAAATTGATAAGGAGAATAAAGCTTTCCTTTGGGGGAGCTCAGCGTCAAAAAAGAAAATACACCTGGTTAAATGGGACAGGGTAGCTAGGCCTAAGAAATTGGGAGGCTTGGGGATTAGAAAGGCCAGGCATATCAATCAGGTTGGATTGGCGAAACTCAATTTGAGGCTTAACAAGGGTAATTCTGGTGTTTGGTCAACTGTGCTTAAAACTAAATACATCAAAGATGATACTGGGCCTTTGATCTAGCTAAACAAAAATCATGGATCTATCAATCTCAAAGCCCTTAAGAGTGGTATTGATCTCTTCCACAAGTCTTCCTCTTGGATCCCCGGATGCAGAAACATTATTAGAACATGGCATGATGATTGGACGGGCTTGGGTCCACTAAGAAAACTGATTTATGGGCCTCTCAACAAGGATGAAGATGAGAAGACTATTAAATCAATCTTCAACGACCAAGGAGACTGGAATTTTGACGGTACTTCTCTTCAATTGCCGAGGGAATTAGTGGAATACATTAGAGCGATACCGAGAACGTGTGAATCAAACATACCAGATAGGAGGAAGTGGACATCGTCACATGATGGTGAGTTCAATGCAAAAGACATTCCTTTCTTGATTCACCAGGAAGATGAGGACGAGGCAATTAGAGGAAAAAATTGGGATTGGCTTTGGCGCGTTAACTGTAACCAGAGAACAAAAATTTTCCTCTAGCAATGTCTCCATAATCACCTTCCAACTAGAGAACATCTCCACAAAAAAAATATCGCTAATAACCCTTATTGCCATTTGTGCCATCTCATCCCGGAAACTACTGAGCATGTATTGAGATTTTGTAGTGTAGCACAGCTACTGTGGCAAAAGCTACAATTATACCGAATTCTTCCAGTATCAACTAACTACAACTTCGAAGAATGGCTCACAAAATGTGCAGAGTGCACAAAAACATCTCACATAAACAACATACCGTGGGGATGCTTGTTCGTTTATGGTTGTTGGGTCTTATGGATTAGCAGGAATTATAAACTTTTCGACCCGGGAAAAAAGGTAAATGAACCATTCATTGACACCATTACCAGATCCACCGAATTCATTGTTTTGGGTCCAAGTACAGGAAATACTAAGAGGACTACACAAATCTCTTCGACTAAGCAACAAGTTGAGTGGTTGAAGCTTAATATTGATGGATCGTCGTTTGGGAACCCGGGAAAGGGAGGGTGTGGAGGATTAACCAGAGATGCAAACGGGGATCGATTACAGGATTCCCGCGAAATATTGGAATTTGCACTAATAATGTTGCGGAACTTTGGGCTCTCAAGGAAGGACTTACTCTGGCGCTTAGAATTAATGTTCTTAAGCTTGATATTGAAATGGATGCTCAAGTCATTATTCAGTTGATTCAACATGCAGATACTATTATTCATCCTCTTTCAAATCTTATTTCTGATTGCAGGGCATTACTCAGGCGAATCCCGGAGACTAGGATTTCACACATCTACAGAGAGGCCAACGCTTGTGCGGATGCTCTTGCCAAAGATGGAGGACTCTCTACATCCTCTGATCTTGTTATCTTCAACTCTTTACCCTCATTTGTATGCCATCTAGTGGCGGGGATGCCCGTGGGTCTCTTTTTGATAGGACTATTTTTGATACCTCTATCCATAACCAACATTTTGTTAGCCTTATAATGGTAGGTTATGGACAAGAGGTTTTGATATATAGGCCTAATTGTAATAATTTTATGCCCTACCCTACGGGTTAGGGAGTGCTTTTGTGCTTTATTTATATATTTATCGCCTTTTTTACCAAAAAAAAATGTTATTATTTATAAATGTGATTATTTATAAATGAAACCACGATGAGATAGAAAACAAAAGATGATCTTAAACGGAATTTCATATTAGTGTAATTTGATTGGTTTTTAATTTAAGAATTGTAAAATTTTATTTTAAAAGAGTAAATTTTTTTGTAAAGAAAGACACTTTTTAGTGAAAATAACAAAAAGTGGGGTTATTGAAGAAAAAAATGGATGATTTGACAGTGTCAGAACGGAAAAGGATTGGGGGAAAAAACAGAATGCAGGGAATGGGGGTTTGGGTCAGTTCAGGGAATGGGGGTTTGGGTCAGTTCTTGCCTTGTGGGGTTACCATTCCATCTTTTAGCTGGTTTCAGTTTCCCTATTTGTCGGAAAAAAAGGTTTTCATCCGTACATATTCACACTTATATTTCTAATTATTTATAATTAGTTATATAAATATAAAAATTAAAAAATAAAAAATAATATAAATAATAAATTATGAATAATAAAAATACATACGAAGACAGACGATTTCTAACTATATTTGTTCCTCCATTTTTTCCGTTTAACTATAGTTAGAGATGCCCAAATTTTATCACCGGAACTTGTACTGGCTTATTTGGAGCCGAGTAGAGTGAGAATCGGAAGATCCACATACAATAGTTCCACGGTTTTAATTTATTCGTTTATTCGTTTATTTTTATTTTTATCCTTTTCTAACACTTATTTTTTTTCTTCTTATAATGAAGTATGAAGCTAGATATTTTATGGAGGGGAAGTAAATTCTACACAATTTTTTAGGGGTGGCAAATAATTTTGTTAATACTATTTATAAAATTTCAAAATTTTTTAACAATAAAAAAAATGCTATTTTCAAACTTCTCTTTGGCTGTGATTGTATTTACCCTATGTATGTGAGAGGGTGATGAAAAGACAGATAAATCTTGTTCAATCTCCCTTCATTTTTTGTAGGGTAACAAAAGACTTTTATACTCTTTTTTTTGATAAATTAAAGACTTTTAAAGTTAGAGCATTTTGATCATGTTAATATTACATGCCATTAATCTTCATATACCGAATAATGTGTCAAGATGGCCACAACCCAGTGGGACTAGCCTCTACCCACAACCGTGAGGTTGATGGTTCAACACCGAGCAATTGCCCAGACTACTAACCCCCAATAATATATATATATATATATATTACCGAATAATGTCATGTTCGACATATATTTAAAATTTTCATTATATTGTAAAGAATAAAACTACAAACCTCATAAATTATAAAAAAATAATAATACTAATGAATTATAATAATGATTACCCAACGTTTACTTGTAAGTTTCTCTTGGAGTGAAGTCTTGTAAGATCGATCCAATCTAACAAGTCAACATCAAAATTGTCCAAAGGACCAACCACGAAAGCAACATATTGAAAACCAACCAATTATGTGAAAATTGTTAAGTTTGCAAGGTTGTGGTTGAGAGCAGGCATGAAACGGCAAGCAAGGAGGTCCCTTTATTTTATTACAAATTAGGAATTGATCCTAAATACTAATATATTTCTTTTCATTCTTTTTGTGAGAAGGAAACAAAAGGGGAAAAAACCAATAAGTATTAATTATAGCTTACAAAAATGTCAATTTATAGTTGGATTGATATGGTATGTCTGCATCATTATTCTCCTTTCACCAACCACTTTCAGTTTTGTTCCTTTGTAATCTTCTAAATGTGGGTTCTAATTCATAGGAATCTTCTCTACCTGTTTGATAGTCTCATTCTTTGCGCCTCTAATAAAAATTTGAAATGTATTAATTTTTTAATTAAAAATATTATAACCTAAAAAAATAGTGAAATTCGTAGAGGAAATTTAAACACATATCAATCATCTATTTGTGGAGATAGAAAATGAGATATATAATGGGGGCAGAAATTTTTTTGGCCGTTCTAATGTATGGTGAAAGGTATCTTTCTGTTTTTATTCATCACTTTAACATACTATCAGCCGTTTTTTTTTTACCGAATAAAAAATTATGAAATTAATCACAAAATATGTGAGACACAAAAAAAATGATGGCTAGAGAGAATTTTAAAATGATTTCTCGGAAAGATATATAAAACTGAGAAAGGTCCCAGAATAAGTCTGTGTTGATAAAAACCACCAAGAAACATCAAAAGAAACTATAGGATTTGAGAGTAGATCTTACTTCTGAGTCTTAAATATTGAAAAATGATGGCTAGAGAAAATTTTAAAATGATTTACGACAAAAAAGAAAGACGTTGACACAAAAAATGAAGGAGGTATGGCTAGATCCGACTGAGTAGTTGGAGATTTTGGGCGAATCTAGCCATGGAAGGATATACTATCAGCCGTTTGGTAAACTATAATCATATATATTGGAACATTTACAACAACGACAAACTCCAATAAGTTTTTTTTTAATATTATTATTTAATGTATAAGTGTTTAACTGTCTCAGTAGGAATTCTTGAAAACGTATTACAATTTTCACTCTTGAAAACCTATAGTTTAAGTATAAGTAGTTTATTACTTTTTTTTTGTTTTTAATGTTCTATTGAATTGATAAAAAATAAATTATTTGATATACAATATAAGCAATACATTTTTGCCGGAGAAGTTTGTGACGATTACTTTTTTTTGCTTTCTTTTTGTCAAGTTTAGATTTTCAGTTGAAAGACCTATATGCATGTAATCAAGTGCGACTAAGAGGGTGTTCGAGACGTTTGACCGAACATAGCCTCAAAAAATTTGGGCCCTAATTTTATGTTATATGTGTGTGTGTATTTTGTTGAAAAAGATAAAATTTGTTTATTTTTAAAATTTTGTTAAAAATATTTTAGTACATTTTTTTTATTTTTACTAAATAAGAAATTATCCGTTAATCATAAATCAAAAGATAAAAAGAAAATAAAAATTATACAATGGTTGAGACCACCATAATAACAGATAAAAGTCCACAGAGAAACAAAATTATGATACAATTGTAATGATTTTTTTGTTACATTTACATGAAAGTCACTTTTATCCGGTTACGTAGAGCCTCATATTAAAATTTAACAAAGGGTCCCCAAAATGTTTGAGACGCCCCTGTACAATGCATGTTAGACTTTATTCGACGAATTTTTATCTCATAAAGAAATTGAAAATTAAATGAAAGATATTTTGACTGACTTGACAAAAATTTCATAATTAATGACTATTTAGTAAAAAACTGAGATTTTTTTGAAGAATTTTGATGAAACTTCATTTTCTTTTTTGTATGCAGGAAATAATAAAAATCGAACTTGAGACATTTCTTCTTTGAGAAAAGGGAAAAAAAAAAAGTGGTGGCATACTCTAATGAAACGCTTATTTAAATCTATATTCATTTTGTAACAACATAATGTGATCAAAATTCTTCCATAGGAAGTTAATGAATGCATAAAATACTACCATCATTCCTAAATATAAAACTTCCATTACATGTTTTGAAAATTAATGAAATTAAAAATTAAAATATTTTTATAATTAAAATATCAATATTACTCTTTTAAATATGATTTGTATACCACTAATTATATTTAAGAGAGTAATGTTGATATTTTGATTACAAAAATATTTTAATATTTGCTTTCTTTATTTTTCGCAACATGCAATAAAGTCTTCTATTAAGGAATAAAGGTTTTTATCCTAGCATTGTTTTTTTTTGGGGGGTGGATTCCTAGCATTGTGGAATCATAAACCATGGAGAAGTTTATTCATTAACTACTTGATGTCACAGGACTCAGGTAGCCCAGTGGATGGTTACCCAAGAAACGCTTGGCTAACCTAGTTTTCGAATCCTGTATACCACTCTCCAAAAAAAAATGCTCTTAATTAATTATGCTTTGCTAATAATCATTTTCAATAGATGCTTTATTATATTTGATTGGCCATCAACTTGACCAGAACAAGCTTTGTTTACATACAGTCAAAAAATTTATTAAGTTTCTTTCAAGCCCTTCAATGTTTCATATCTTTTTGTTAGAAACAAGAAATTATTCACCCAAAAAAAAAAAATCTTCAAATTACATTGAAAAATAAATAATAATTCCTATGATAAGGATAAATGATATTTTCTAGAAACTTGTTGTGTCACACAAGGGCTTCACCGACTTAGCTACAGAGTTGGAATTTGTGGATAAATTACCAAGGATTTTGAATATTTGCTTGAACCTTCGTACTTACACAATCTTGATACACTGCAATCAAATTGATAATAATCGTTGCATGGGGACCTCTTCTCACAAAAAGTAGTAACAAATAATCTGGATTTGCAAAATTTACTATTTCCCCTAGATTTTGAAAAATGGATAGTAATATTGCCAAGGTAGATTTCCTTCTGCCAATGCAATTTTCTTTCAAATGACCAAACTACCCTTTTGATTATTATTAACCTCTCTCAATTAGTTTCTCTATCTAATATTTTCTTTCCTAATCTATACATAATCAATCTCTAATTTTCTCTCTCATATCCCAAAAATCAGACCATGATTTTCTCCAATATCTTTCTTAATCTATTCACACTCAATTTTTTAATTTTCTCAATTTTATAGTGCTAGAATTTCACAAGAAAAAAATCAAATGATATAAACCAAAAGTAATTCATGGTGTAAGATTCTCATTCATTACAACAAATAAGTAAGAAAAATTTGTAAATTTATAGTGCTCGAGTAATATGACTTTAATTATCTTCTCAACTTACTTCACATGTCAAAAAGGGATCAATGTATAAGTATGACAAAAAAAACATTAAAGTAAAAGAAGAATTTATAGTGCTTGTTTGATTTTTGTGAACTACTACTACTATGATAAGATATAAAAAATTAGAGATTGAGTGGAATAGATTTTTTTTTAAGCCCGGCTGGGCGGTTGCCCCATGTAGTGGGAGAGCGATGCCTCACAAGAGGAGGATAATAGACCTAGAAAGGGAGATTTAAAGCTTGTCTCACGTAGGAGGAAGATATCGAACCCGCGACCTCACGGTAGTGAGCAGGTGTCTGCCCCACTAGGTTAGATGAATGGAATAGATTAAAGAACAAAATAATGAAGAGATTGTTGATTGTTTTTTGGATAAGATAGAAAATTCTAGTGTGAATAAATTATGGAATAAAATATTAAAAAAAGAAATTAATTGAGAGATTAATATTAACTAAAAAAGTAGTTTAGTCATTTGAAGGTCAATTGTCTTGACAGTAGGAAAATATGCCTGTAGCAAATATTACTAGGCTTTGAAAATAAGTATTGTAGAATACTTTCCATACCATTTAAATATTTAATTTTGAGAAAGGGCCTAAAAAAATTTCGAATTAAAAGAGAAACTCCAAATCTAAAAGAATCTGAATTAAAAGATGCAGTTGAACTAACAAAAGGAGTTGCTTACCAAAAAGTTAACCTCTTGAGTTAAACAGTTAGAACAAAAAACCTGACAACTATATTTACTGCATTTCCTCACTTTTTCACATTTCTGGTAAAAACCCTAGACTTACTCCTCCTCCCTCTTCTCCTCCTCCTATTTCTATTTCTATTTCTATTTCTATTTCTATTTCTACTTCTACTTCTTCCATTTTGCATACCAGTCAGTAAAAAATCTCAAAAGAATTTGGTACTCCCTCCATTCCTAAATATGACTTTCATTATATGATTTAAAAATTAAAAAAACAAAAAATAAGATATTTTATTAATTAAAATATAAATATTATTTTCTTAAATAGTATTACCTTTATTCCTAAATATAAGATTTTAATTACATCTTACAAAAAGTAAGGAAGCTAATTCAACAAAAAAAAATATATATATATATATATATATTTTTTATAATCAAAATATTAATATTACTCTATTAAATATAATTAATGGTATACAATTTATATTTAAAAGAGTAAAATTAGTATTTTAATTAAGAAAATATCTTAATTTTTTTTTCTTAATTTTCGTAATATGTAATGAAAATATTATATTTAAGAATGATGGTACTATTATTTTTCTGGATTTGTATATAAATTGTAATAATCGAAGATTATTTTATTAGTAATGATTTAAAGAAAATGGTTTTTTGTCATCTTGTATCTCTAGCTCTCTATATTCATTCAGATTGGTGCAGATCTGTAGAGAGAGAAAGTGGAGATAAGTACTTCAAAACAAACAGACACAGACAGAGACACAGACAAAATCAGGTAGAAGAAGTAGAAGAGAGAGAGAGCATCATTTTCTTCTTCTTCAACCTTCTTTTGCTATCTAGCTAGCTTTCTTTTGTTTTGTATTCTTGTTAAAAAAAAATATGGCCTTTTTCTCTAAGGAAGATTCTTTTTTCTTCTTCTTCTTTAGATTCTACTTTGTGTTCTAGAGAGTGAAATAGGAAATGGGCTGTTGAGTATTTTGGATATTTGCCCTCTTTTTCAGTATTTCTGTTACTTCTCATCCCAACATTTTTTTTTGGTTTTTTCACTTTATTTCTACTGTCAATTTCCATAGATATATTTGGACTTGAATATTGCATAATTACTGAGGAAAAAAAAAGGGGTTAGTAATCTGTAAAGGCTTTTGGAATTTGCTTTGTAGCATAAAGAAGACAGACAGGTGGGAACTGAAGCTTGTTAAACTAAAGAAAGATAATTTCTTTGTGAATAAGGAATAAAACATATTTCTTGAGAAGGTTGAAATGAAGGAAATGGTGGAGAAAAGCTTGGACTCTCAGTTATGGCATGCCTGTGCTGGAGGTATGGTTCAAATGCCTTGTGTGAACTCCAAAGTCTTTTATTTCCCACAAGGACATGCTGAACGCACACTGATCAACGTGGATTTCGCGGGTATGCCTAGAATCCCAGCTGTGATTCTTTGCAGAGTTGCTGCTGTGAAATTCTTGGCTGACCCTGAAACTGATGAGGTTTTTGTAAGGATTAGGCTGATTCCTATTGGAAACAAGGAGAGTGACGAGTTTGAGAACGAGGGTTGTATGGTGAATAATGGGTCTGAATCCTCAGCTGAAAAGCCGGCATCTTTCGCGAAAACATTGACTCAATCCGATGCTAATAATGGTGGAGGGTTCTCTGTTCCGAGGTATTGTGCTGAGACAATCTTCCCCCGATTGGATTACAAAGCTGATCCACCAGTTCAGACTGTTGTGGCTAAAGATGTTCATGGCGAGATTTGGAAATTTAGGCATATATATAGAGGGACGCCGAGGAGGCATTTGTTAACAACGGGTTGGAGTACTTTTGTGAATCAAAAGAAGTTGGTCGCAGGTGATTCCATTGTCTTTCTGAGGGCTGAAAATGGTGATCTTTGTGTCGGTATTAGAAGGGCTAAAAGAGGGGGCATTGGTGGACCTGAGTCCCCATCTGGCTGGAATTCTGGATCAGGGAACTATGGAAGTTTTTCGGTTTTCTTAAGAGAAGAAGAAAACAAGCTGAATTCCTCTGGTGGTGGTTTGAAGGGGCGGGGAAGAGCAACGCCCGAATCGGTGATGGAAGCAGCTTCGCTTGCTGCAAGCTGGCAGCCATTCGAGGTTGTGTATTACCCTCGTGCTAGTACTCCTGTGTTCTTTGTTAAGGCTTCATCCGTCAGTTCTGCAATGAGAGTCCAGTGGTGTGCTGGAATGAGGTTCAAGATGCCCTTTGAAACCGAGGATTCTTCGCGAATTAGTTGGTTTATGGGCACTATTGCTTCCGTTCAGGTTGCTGATCCCATTCGCTGGCCTAATTCGCCCTGGAGACTTCTTCAGGTAATTATCAATGTTCTTACGGAATAGAATAACATTTCCAAATATATCGCTTACAACCCCACCCTGGATTATTTCTCTTGCACACATTGTTTATGCATTTGATTACTCTGTTATTTTAATGCGCATTTTACTGCATTTGGCTCTCCCTTCAGTAGCTGGTAGTTGATGAACTGCATTGTCTCTCATATTAGATTCCCTTATTTTTCAAGTCTAAGTAGACAAAATTAAATAGATAATTGAGTTCATGTTCGATGATTATGCTTGATATTGAAATCATCAAATGTTATTGCTGAAGTTTCAAATGTTATGCAAAGTGAAAATTTTCAGATGGGTGATGCACTTGGATTGTATATTAGCAAACAATTCATAGTGAGCTAGACTTGTTAATCTCTTCGATTGGCTTTTAAATTTGGTGGTTCGCCCGAGTCCTGTAAGCTTACAAAGATTCGTTTTCACTTCTTACCTTCTTGCACCCTATCTTTCAGGTGACATGGGATGAACCAGATTTGCTGCAAAATGTCAAGCGTGTCAACCCATGGCTGGTTGAATTGGTTTCAAATATCCCCGTAATTCATTTATCTCCGTTCTCACCACCAAGGAAAAAGTTACGAATACCACAACATCCGGATTTTCCTCTTGACGGCCAATTTCCAATGCCGTCATTTTCAGGGAACCCTTTTGGGCCCAGCAGTCCCTTGTGTTGTCCAACCGACAACATTTCTGCAGGCATACAGGGAGCCAGGCATGCTCAACTTAGAGTTCCATTACCGGATCTCCATCTTAGCAACAAAATGCATTTGGGACTGTTGCACCCCAGTTTCCAGCGTCTTGATCCATTCGCTAAAATTCCTGATAGCCTCATTCGAGGCCATTTGGAGGGCAGCGATGATGTGTCTTGTTTGTTAACCATGGGGAGTTCTAACCAGAAGCTGGGAAAAACTGATACTGTTAAGACATCTCGATTCTTACTTTTCGGTCAGCCAATATTAACTGAGCAGCAAATATCCCATAGCTGCTCTAGCGATGCTGTTTCGCAAGTGGGAAAAGCTTCTTCATGCTTGATATCATCACTCAAGGCAGAAAGATTTGCCCCTGACCAAAAAGTTCATCCAGAAAGCCTTCCAAATTCTGGGTTTTTATGGAGCCAAACTTGTCATACAGCTGAACTTGGACTCGATACTGGTCATTGCAAGGTATTCTTGGAATCGGAGGATGTTGGCAGGACTCTTGATCTTTCTGTTGTCGGTTCATATGAAGAGCTATATAAGAGGCTGGCAAACATGTTTAGAATAGAAAGATCAGAAATAGAGAGCCGTGTGTTCTACCGCGATGCCACTGATGCTCTTAAACAAACTGGAGATGAACCATTCAGGTAAATTTTCATTCATATAACACAAACATTTAGTTTATACGTTTTATTGGTGGCAGAATGTCGATCATCTTTCATGAGATTCTTTAAATTGCATTACGGAGACACTGTTTTCACTTGCAGTGAGTTCATGAAAACTGCAAAAAGATTGACAATTCACAAGAACTCAGGCAACAACAATCTTGGAAGGTAAATCTCGACCTATCTAATCAACTTTTACGATAAATGGTTTCTTTCTTAGTTCATTGTAACATTTTAATTAATGGCTCTGTGAATGATTGAATTGCCGAAATTATGATCTAATTTTAATGGGACTTAATGTTGAATTCTTGAATCCTTGTTGATATAGGAAATGGATAACTGGACTTCCAAGGGGTGAATGTGGGCTAGATTCTTCAAACCAGACAGGACCTCTCAGCATATTTGCATAGTCTTGAGAGTTGATGTAGAAAATAAGTAGACAATTTGATCAACTCTTAATGTGTATTTATTTTAGGAAACTCTTCGTTTCGCTACCGCTTTACCTTAAATTAGTCGAAAAAACCTTGTTTGTATTTCTAAGTTATCATGAGTATGCTTTTTAGTTATGAAGCCTAGTATGTATATAGCCTTGAATCCTTTGCGTTTGCACTTGAATCTTATTAGACCACTTATTACTAGTGCATTTTTAGTTGATAGCTGTTTAACACGTGACTTGTGAGCCTGACATTATCTATTAGTACTTGGCAAGTATTTCTTTCTTCTAAAAATAACATTCAAGTCTATGCTTACGTGTTAAGAGTCGAATAGCAGAGCAGACTGAATTAGTAGTAGATTATAAAACAGACACTTTCAATGCGGATTAGTCTCTAGAACCAAATTTCACAAGTGGAATGGTGTATTACAGATGCTTTCGATTGCTTTATAAGGAGTTAATCAAACAATGTTGTTTACGTAGAGCAATACATGACTCGAAAGGCCTCAAAAAACATAGAGAGAAATGAATTGAAACACCAAAAGACAAAGACAAAGACAGAGAAAGGGTTATTTAAGTATAGTCTAACTACAACTATTAAATGTCTAATTCGTAATTTCAAAGATTAAGGTTCAAAATCTTATCCCTATTTTTGTTTTTCAGGATCCACAAGAGTTAAAAGAGTATAGATTGGATTTTGAAATGGTACAAATGAACACACCCTTTATGAGATTATGAAAAGGTTTGTTGTCAACTAAACTATCATGCTATGCCATTAAAGTTCTCCGTTTTATGAAATTTGATTTGGCCGAATCAAACAAACCAAATTGCTGCAATTGCTAGTAGTACTTCTTATACCTCCAATATGTATGTATTCCATATTGTATTAGTAGTACACCAAAGCTGCTTAGAGTATTCTCTTTTTCTTGGTAAGAAATGTTGAGAATCTCACGTTAGTTAGCTTGTGAGAATATTTGCAATATATAAGGTTTGGACAATTTCCCCCATCTTGAGGTACTTTTTGAGGGATTGGGTTAGTATCAAATCCATGTTTAACATGGTATCAGAGTCACCAAATCCGATGTTGGGCCCCATTGATGTTCACTCTTCATATTTCCAACCTTGAGCGTGAGTGGTTGTGTTGAGAATCCCACATTAGCTAGCTTGTGAGCATATTTACAATACAATATATAAGGTTTGATTAATTCTTCCCCTCTTAAGTATCTTTTGAGGGATTGAGTTCAACCCAAATTCGTAAGTATTTAACAAGAAAATGGCTAGCCATAGGAAGAAAAAGGAAAAGATACACTGAATTCCAACAAAGAGTAATTAAATGAGATATTGCATGCATGGTTGATCCAAGTTTTTGACCAAAGGAAAATAATGCAAAATCCAATGAATCCATAAGAGTAACAATAAGTCCTCATTAACAATCACCCCAAAAGCCAGGCATTGGGATACCTGCATCGCTCGCAGCTCACTGGTGACTCTCAGTATCCAACTTTTGTTCGTCGATAGTTTTGAATGGCTGAGGTGATGTCTCTATCAATCGCTATTAATTTTTTATTATTTTTTTTAAAAGAGCGGTCGCTAATCAATTATATGTTTTTTATGTTTGCTATTTTTTTAAAGAAAAAGTTTATATTTCACAACAAAACGGTCTCTATAAAGCTTAAATGAATTGAAGAAATTTTTCTTAATTACCAAAAATTGATTTATCAAACTTTAATCAACCAGCCCACAAAAGACAGATAATACGATGACATGGCAATGAGCTTCTCATCCGTGTGGGTGAGATATTATTGGGTCTGTCTTAGCCAAAAAAAAAAGGAGATATTAGTGGGTCCTACCTCCCACCTTACTGTAGCATTTTCCTTCTTACATCACTTTCGATAAATTAACGTAAAATATAAGGTGCGCGGTTAATTAACGTCCACGCACCGTCAGCCGCAGACTCTGATTAAGTGTAGGGTCCAGATTCATTTGTATGTTTGAGGTAAAAGATCCAGTCCGGATCTAGTACAAAACGCAAAAATTCAAACGTACCAAACTCATTTAAATAGGTGTTACATTTTTCTTACCCTTTAAACGTTTGTTACATTCCTTTAAATAAGTATTCTCTTCAGTTGAGTATGTGTCCTTTAAATGTAACATCTATTCTAATGTAACATATAATTTAAAAATCAGAACATGTGTTTGCGCTAAAAGAATTTAACCGTTAAATTCTCAATTTAAAATTTAATTTATTTTTTGAACGTATAAATTTTGTAGCGTTCCTTTGTGAACTCGAGATCTGATGCGCCAAAAAAACCCTTACAAATCAAAGGAAAGACTTTTAACGGAAAGAAAACTCCATGTCCATATTACAAAATCATCAACCAATCCTCTGGCAAAATTCGTGAGCGGATGGGTTAACTGCTGATGAAATTCGAGTAAAATAGAAGCGGGTAGAAAACCCACAAATCATCCTGATGAACAAGACCCTGAATAATAAACAACAATGAGTATATAGCAATAAATAATCAGTAACAACTATATAGCCTAGTGTTATAATCCCCATTTGGAACAAAATTATACTGTACATATCCCTGCTGCATCAAACCAGGCCAGCCTAAACAAGGGGGGACTATATTCCAGTTTTCAACATTTCTAAATCCGGTCTTCACATAAACAAGGATAATCCGGCAGAATTAATCCAATACGGCAACTTCTTGCTCAACTCTCCAGTAATTCGCATCATTGAATTCCTTTACCCCAGCTCCATCGCCATCTGGGTTCTCCTTTTCAGGACTTTGGGGAACCAAGTTCCTCTTCAATGGACCGGCTTCCCCAACAATCCCCACATTAAGAGCCTGCTCCATTGCCTTCTCCGTCCCTTCTAACTCCAAGCCTACAAATTCAACATCCTCTTCAAACAGAGAGGGTGCTGAAGCAGATTTCTGACTAGAATTAGATCCAGGAGAACTTGCACTAGAATCAGCAGAATTGCAAGTACCATTTGATACAACATCTCCACTTGAAGTAGAAATAATGGGGGTCCCCGCTGGATCCACAGAGTTGCTCACATTAGAGTCATTCTGATCAAGAAATGGATTAAAACTCGAACCACTAACTTGAAAATCTGATGCCTCTCCCCATCCCACCCATTCGGGTATGGGCCGATCACCAAAGAGATCATCATTGTCGGATGGCTCAAATTTGAAGAAACCCATGTCACCAGAAGCACTTGTTTTCTCATTCTGAGTATCCAATTCATGTAATGAAGTTTCCCCACTGGACATACCTGTACCATTATCTGGTGAACCATTGGCAGAATTTTTACTATCAACAACTTCCTCATCCTCTCCCACCACTACCTCGTCATCACTACTACTGTTACCACCATTGGAGGTTCCATTCAGGTTGATCTCATCCATCACCTCAGCTGCTGAGTTGCTCCTAGCTGCATCCCCACTTCCATCATCTTGGAAAGCAAACCAGTTGGAATTTGTGAACAAGCTGCTGCAGGATGAGAAATAAAGAAGAAGAAGCAATATCAATGTTAGAAAACAAAAAGGTGTTAATAGAAAGGGATCACAAGCCACGACTTATAGGAGGGCAAAACCACTGCAATGAAGAATTACTTTGCAACCATCTTATTCGACCAACTTAGATGCAACATTATAAATTCATTACCAAAACAGTGACACAACTTACCTCCCCTGGTCATCACCCAATCTCAGGGAAGATATTACAACTTCAGCAGATTCATCATCGAAGTAGACATCCTGCAATGCATGGATGAAATACCACGATTCAATCAGACAAGGGAAAGGTGTCAAAAGATAGTATTTCAGGAAATCATACTTCATACGCGGTACCTTTTAGCATCAACATTTTGATTCATCAAAAAATATAATTCAAATTTCTGTCCAGAAACTATAAGCAAGAGATAAAAGGTTGAATAAACGAGAACATTACCTCATCATCTCGATCAAGGCGGCCATGGCCCTGCAACAAAGTAAAAAGCCATTAGAAAATCCATTTTGTGACAAGGATGCCTATCTTTTTTCCTTTTCACCTATTTGGAGTCTCTCTTTTTTTTTTTTCTTCCGCAGGGTGAATGAGTGCTGGGGTCATATAGCATCCTGTTAATTTTGTAAAGAATTACTACCTCTTCGTTGTCATCATTATCATATATGGTGTATCTGAATGCTTGGCTCAAATTATTGGCTAAAGCTGCTACATCATAATCTCTATCATGGACATCCTCCTCATCACTATCCCTTGTTCTGTCTTGTAACACAGTTGGCCGCCTGCAAATCAGCAAGAAAATAGTGTCAGAAACTGAATGCCAACTGTTCCTTTTCAGCAGTATGTAATTTGCAGGGGTTCCTTTTCCTTTATTGGGGAAAATCCTTCCTTGTGGCCTTTGTTATTGAAATGGTAAAACTAGCCAAGGAAGAAGTCTTTTCATCGAAATCCCTTTCCATCAGTATGGAGCTTTGGAAGGGATTTCATTTTTCTTTATGATGACAAAATTTTTCTATCTCCTTCGTCATTAAAGGGGTAAAACTAGCTAAGAGAGTTTTTTCATTGAACATATGAAATAAACCCTTTCTGGTGAATTTTCTAAATGATTCAGGAAGAAACTGTAGGAGTAACCAGTAACCACTAAACAAAGGTTTAGTTTGAAACCGTCTCCAGAATTTGAGTAGCTAAACTCGACAATTTTTCCGCCTATCCACTTCTTCTCTATAACTCTACTTTTATTGTCCTTCAAATTCAGATTATTATCCAGATTTGTTCCTATCCATCTTCACATAAATACTCTGGATGTTGAATGAAATAAGCATTGTAATGTGCACATAAAACAAAATGGTTATCGAGTATGCCTTCTCTAATGCCTTTTGGCTTTGATTTGAGGGTATGATTCTGTAGCAAACGTGACAGTATAGGGGGACTATTATATAAATGTAGTCGGTGCATTCATTGCCAAAGGTTAGGTCAGTCTCCAATCCATCTGTTTTAATGGTATTCTAGGAGCAGTCATGTTGTGCATTTATTGCCAAAAGTTAGGCTCGTCTCTTATCCATCCCCGCTCATACCCCCAATTATTGGGACTTAATGGGTTATGTTGTTCATATCCATCTTGGCATCTGCAGAACTCTTCCCATAGTTGATTGTATAACTACGTTTAATTTAATATGAATAAAGTGCTTGCCTGATATGGGGTAAGATGCACATTAATTTCTGCTGCAAGCAGATCTAAACACCGACAGTTTAGATAAATGTCAATATGCATTTTAATACAATGGAATCAGAAGAAAAATACAATACTCACTCTAAGCCAAAATTAGTCGTATAGGAAATTGGATAAATCTCCAAACCACATGCAAAAATGATAGCCCAAAATTAAGGCTTAAGGATCACAGAGAGGATTAAGGAAATAAGCATATACCCGCAAGCCCACCGGTATACGTTTTCAACTAAATTGCGCTCTTGCAGGACAGTAGACTGCCACTCGCTCCACTCATTATTTTCCTGGACAAAAAAAAATCAATATAGTCAGTCAGCCCAAATACAAACAGGAATTTTTATTATTATCATTTAAAAAAAAAAGAGAGAGAGAGAGAGAGAGAACACATTCCTCTACAAGAATGAATTACAAAGAACTACTCTTCACCTTATAGTGCATGGCTTCTCCAGTACAGTAAGGTAAACTTGAATCCCAATATGAAAATTTATTAAAAATTTATAGTGGATGGTAAAGAAATACCACTAAGAAATTAAACCATTTTCACCCTCTTAAGATGATAATAACATTAGAGGCGTCATGATTTATTAATAATAATTAAAAAAAAACTAGTTCAAGGTCAATGAAGAAGTGTTTTTGGAGAGCATTCATACATAATAAATAAGGAAAGGAAAGGAACAATTCGAACCTTAAGATGTGCTTGAATACAGCTGTCACTGTTTACCAACTGAACAAGTTTATTAGATATCCGTGTTATGTGTCCAATGTATCCTGCCCGGGGTACTTGTCTTCCATCAGCAGGTACAGTTGGCTGTACCAGAAGATTTGGAGTCAGATTTCCAACAGACAATATTAAAGCAAAAGGTGAGAAGGGGAAGATAGAAGGTAAAAGAAAATTATATCTATAAAAAACTTACAACTAAGCTACCAGCATGGATATGAGCATAAAGTGTCGGAACTTACCAGACTACAATCACCAGAAACAGTAGGAATTTTATCAGCTTGAAGTATCTTCCCAATCAGATTACAATCTCGGAAGAGATGATCAACAATTGCTACATTTTTACAGTCCAGGCATGAATGTATTATGCTTTCAACGTGATGATGCAATGCATTATTGTAGGGATACCTGTAACAAATAACAGAAACATCTTAATCATGATGAGCATTTTTAAACAGGACAGGGGTCAAAGCAGCTTATTTAAGAATCATTGACTACCACTAATAATAGATAAATCAACAAGTAAAAAATATAAAGGGGCGAAAGGAGAAAAGTGTTAACATACTCAAAGAAGAGATCAAGGATTCTTTGAATTGTCCCAGAGCTCACCAATTCCTTCTCGGCAACCTCATTGCCAGTTTTTAGTAGTACCGCGATGAACTCTACAATCTGCAACGAACCACGAAAATATTTGGACGCAGAACAAACTTTACTATTTTGAACAGAAAGCAAGTAAGGATCCACTTGGATTAAGAGTTCGTTCAAAAAAATTCACTCAACTAAAGTTAAGTTACATTTAGGGTGTCATTCAAATTTTGAAAAAGAGGGGAAGTGTTTGAGCCATTCACTTTAATTAGCAAAGAATTGCAGTGTCTTGTCCAAGTGGCTGAACTTAACTTTTTTTTAATCAAACTTTAATCCAAATAGACACTTAGATGCAATATTGGTCATTGCTGGTGTCAATTTTTTGCATCACTAATCTCCATATTTTGGTGGTGTCTAGGCCACGGAGAAACTTGGCAGTTGAGGAACTTATCAAGCAAATGAATATGATATATCAAAAGCAGTACTGAAACCACTTCTTTTCTCCATGTCCAGCACATATCCTCTTCGATGGAAAACATGTACACTAGATCGAGCATAAATTCATATCATCCTATGTCGAAAGAGTCTCACCAGTTAATGTAATTAAAGAAGGACCAACCTTTAACCGATGCTTCCCAAGAGGAGGCTTCAATTCACCATAGGTCGTAGGTAGAGTCTTTCCATCAGATGAGACATTTAACAACACCAGCAGATCAGCTGAACAACAAGAGAACTTGAAATGTCACAACACTTGCCAATGAAACAGAGATAAGGCATGAGTACTTTCGTTTACATAGCAAGGAACATTTTTTTTTTCTGTTTTTTTTTGTTCATTTGTTTTTTATTTATGGAAGCAGGAAGGATCAGATAAAGTATAAATGAAATCTTTGACAAATTTACGGCAGCATATGAATCACCTGTGTCAAATGTGAAAGAACGCGGTTTTCCATTTTGTTAGTTAAAACTGATCAACATTTGTCCCATAAAACAATTGATTTATACAACCAAACATACGAGTCCCAATTGTCATGCAATATATCATTCTAAATGTCCCTCAAAATCGATAATAGAAAAGGAATTTGGCAGGTAACAGACCAAATTGTTTTAATTGTTCTACCAATGTATAATAATTATGCAAGATAATAAACAAACCTACCAAGTTTTGGAAGCATAGCACCAACAGTATCAGGATTAACATTTATAGCTGACTCATATACATGCTGATTTCTAATGGAGTACATTAGAGTTGAAGGAATCGATCTTCTTGGATCCAGCAACGAGATACAGACCGATAATGAGTGAACAAGAGCTGAATTTGAATGAGAGTCTTCAAGTCCGTGGTTGAGAATCCTTGCAACAAAGCTGGACCCAAAGAAAGGCATGGAGTTAAAATAAAAACAGCATGAAGTAAAAGAAAATGAAATGAGCATAATAACATCGAGAAAATACAAATAATTTCCTACAAACCTTGGGCTAGATAATTTTGTGGCCAAGGGAGAAGGGGCAGTTCTGGTTATAGCACATAGAGTTTCTGCTGCATTTGCATGTACCTCAGGAGGATTCTGACAAGAGCAAAAATTAAGTTAAATTCCAGCTATAGACTGGTGTTTTTCCTAACTCAAAGAATTATACAGTGTTATCAATAGCGGCGCTATAGCGGAATAGCGGAGCGGCCATATGCCGCTACAGACCCATCCATATCAGAGCGCATCAGTGTTGCGGGAATAGTGGCCACTATTGAAGCTAAAATAGCGGGAATAGCAGTGCTACTTAGATAAGAGTTTAAAAATCCCCTTTTAACCTTTACAATAGCAAAAAACTTATGGGTAAATTGGGGATTTCTCGAATTTAATGGCTTTGGTTTTGTTTTTATCTTGTATTAAATGATTTAGGTTATGTTTTTTTATCTTGGTTTTAATGATTTTGGTTATGACTTTATTTTCCTTGTTGTCTTGAATTTTTCTTAATTATTTATATTAATTTCAAATAGTGCCGCTGCCGCTACTGCTATCCCGCTATAGCGTTTTTTGATTTGGCCGCTACGCAACGCTATCTGGATTGACAACGCTGGAATTATAGCATATTCTGTCTTCACTCAAAAAGAGAAAAGGAGTTATAAGGCAGACAATACATGAACCTATAGGCTATAGGAAATTAACCATAATGAAACAAATAGCATGGTGAAAACCAAATTAAACTTCCCCATGGTCATATTCAGTAATCTAGAGGAGAAAGATTCCATAAAAGTAAAACAGAAAGGTTACGAGAATGTGACTATTAATTAAACTTGCAGTAACTGCTACATTAGCTACTCAAATATTCCATCACATAGCATATCTTGCTTCCTTAGACATCTCTAAATTGATAGCTACAAACAAATGATCTTTTATGCATTCAATAACTCTTGCTTTACATGCCAACAATACAAAAAGATATGCTTAACAAAAGGACATTACCCATTCAATAGGGATTAAAGAAAAGGTCATATGATGTAAAAGAATCCACTCTAACAATGCTATTTGCTTACCGAAGAGTTCAATTTATCCACGATCATTTCTAATAAACTACTGTCAGCCAACCATTGCATCACATCCAAAGAATTGGGATAGAGGTGATCATCAGCACCAACAAGACGTACTAAAACCTATACAGAAGACAGATAAAAGGTTATGATACTGAATGTAGCATAAGACAAAACCCACTCCATCCGCACAAAACTAAAACAAAAACAAAGAACCCCCATTAACCTCCATGATGGATGTAACACCAATCAAATCAACCAGCTGGCCAAAAACGTCTTGATGAGACTGTGAGTGGGCATAGAGACATGTGTTAGAAGATAATGAAACAAATATTGCAGCTTTCAACCAATTGATACACTCTGTCTATCCAGCGTTAGCAAGCAATAAAAGCTGTCATTTACCTTCAGAGGGACAGTTTATTTGATTTAAAAAAGACTGTTATCATGTAAAAACTTCTAAGATAAAGACTTTGCATGCCATCAAGACAAGTATCACTTTTTTATTTATTCTGATAACCACCACCGATGAGTATAATGTGAAATCCACTATCATTGAAATTCATAATTCTCCTTCAATTCCCATAATAATACAAGCACTTAACTAAAAGGAGACAGTATTTTACATTAAAATAAAAATGATTTTTTCTCGTAAACCTTCACCAAAAAGTGCCAACTAAGGTATTTCAAATTGCTCTATGATACTCAAGTAAACACCAAAAGATAGGACTTGCGAAAAGTCACCTGAACGTAATTCATAAGTGGCACAGTCTTCCGTAGCATAAGGCATACCACAACCTGGGAATAAGTAAAGTTACATAAAAAATCATGTTTTAACCATACACCCCCCCCCCCAAAAAAAATGGCATGTGCACAGCCCTAACCCAAAGGCAAAATACCTTGCTAAAATATCCAGCAAGCAAAGCACTGTGAGGGCGGCTTGGTTCCAGAAAAGAGAATAGCAAGTCCATTAGCTGCAACCAGAAATAATAAAATAGAACTCTATGTATAAGAGCTAGTACGAAGCCTTGCAATTGTCTATATTCAGCAACTCTTAACAGGACGGAAATACCTCCTCTTCGTCAACTAGCGTCTTCAGAATAACATCAATTTCGCATGTAAAAATCTCACAAGCAATGAAAGGGAACCTAAGTTAATAAGGCAAAAGCTTGTTAGCAAGACGCCAACATCTTCAAAATTATTTTTAAAAAATGGGGGTGGAATGCTGGGAGGTGAAGGATTACAGTTATCAAACTTTTTAGTGTATTCTTTTTAAACTGAATCAAGATAACCTACTTGAAAGTCCGTTTGCTGTCAGCGTCTTCAGGAGGCTCTTCGATTACATATCGTAACAACTGTTCAACCTGTGCTCTATCCCTCAAACTGCATATCGAAGGTACCAAATAATTATTTCTGAGGTATTGAAGGTGCTAAAAATGACTTGTATAGTAAAGACTGATAGCTCCCTTCAAATGCTAAACCAGCCTATTCTTTTATCTTTTTGCATCTCTTTTCTTTTCCTTTTTTTCCAGAGGAAGGAGGGGAGGGGAGGGGGGGGGGTGCAGAAGGGATACAGTGGACAGTAGATTACAAATTTATAAGCCGGCTGTTTAGAGCTTTGCATTCTTGAATTATCTCTTCTTCATCCAGAAGCTCTTCCAATGTGAAATTTTCCTTGTCTAACACCGCTTCAACCTAAAGATCCCACAATAAGATGAGAGCAAAAGTGACAGTTTAGGAGGCAAATAAAGGATATTTCAGAAAGGAAAAAAATGCATTTATATGCAACTAGCCGTTACAATGAATGAAACAGTTGAACACTTTAGAATCACTCGGTAAATGGTTCAGTAAGGAGAATCAACAGTGAAGTGCACATTAAATATAAGTCAATGGTCTAGTGAGCTGAACCAAAAGGGATTTATCCAAGTTCAAACTTTTCACCGTACAAATAGGAAATATTTATAAATAGGAAAAACTTAAACTATGAATACTTTTGACTTCCATAATTCATAATGATCCAAGTTTCCCCGTTTAGTTTGCTAGTTAATGAGATAAACATCAGTTCATGGAGCAAGAGAGTAAAAGAATGAATTAAAAATATCCAGCTATGTCTCAGCACAACTAATACCCGAATTCTATTGCTTAGCAACCCCCTAAGACAAAATAAAGGAATTTTATAACCCACCTAGCAAACATTATGAGATCATGACGCCCGAACGACTTCTTTTTTTTTTTTTAGCTCACCCCACTTACTGCAAGATGCAAATTGGTTTTGATATCCCTATTAACACTTTTTTTTTTGCCAAGTATCCCTAGAAACACTTACACTAGTTATTAGTATCGATCAATGTTCATCTAAAAGTACTTACCGCGGCCAATAACAGAAATACCTAAATAAACTTTAAAAAAATCCAATTACCAAAAGCAAAAGAAAAACATAATAATTGCGCAATAAATACACCAACAAAACAAATACACCATATTAAACCTTTCTATCAAGTAAACAGAAAAAAAAATCACAATGATTAAGCTCAACCACACGTATCAGCAAAAGTGAACTTCTCCAGCAAGAGAACACGAATACAATTACAACTAACAACACAATTACAGTAATAAATAAATCTTAAAATCTCAAAACAAAACATTCCAGATTAAAAACAAAAATCGACAGCCTATTTTCCCCAAAAACCTCAAAAATAATTAATAGAACATGAAAATTGATCGAGTAAACTCACAGGTGAAGAAGCAGAAATAGATGTGAGCTTCCAGAACATATTCAAATTCGCGGAGGCGCGTGCCTAAACCTAAACAGAGAGATTAAAGTGTTGGAGCTTTCAAAACAAAGAGCTCTGAAGAAGAACAGATCTGTAAAAAGTCCTAGAAAAATGAGCTGAAGATTTGGGGGAAAGAGGAGGAAATATAAACCCTAATTTTGGCGAAGATAGATCGAAGAAGATTGGAGCCGTACAGATCGGAGAGGGAAGAAAATTCCAAATGTAGGCGATGATAGGTTATGTTACTGTGTGGGCGACGACGGGGGAAATAAATGAATAATGGGATAGCGGAAAAGTACAAAATCAGGTTCGGAAAAACCAAAATTAACAAACAACCCCCTCCCCCTAAAAAAAACAATTATTCGATGAAAATAATTAATAGTACTTGTTAGAGCTAGATTCGCGCAGCAGTAGCTATAAATTTGATTTTAACAATTGTGATTTTTCAACATAATTTAGTACTCGTAATTTAAAAAATTAGAATAAAAATACAATTACAGGTGTATTTAACAATTGGTATTTCAAAAATTAATTTTGAATTACAAATTGTGCACTATATATCTCTAATGTATATTCTCACAATCAAAATTGAATTTCCAGTGTTTTATATAGAATGAATATTCAGTCTTAAAATAAGGTTATTCTTAGGGGTGGAAATGAAAGTTTGAAATTTGAAAGTTGAAAATGTTTCAAATTTCAGCTTCCACTACTAATTTTCTTGCATTCATACATTTCATTCATATTCGATGTGAAATTTAATTTTTCTCACTCAGTTTCAACTCATCGATGAAAGCTCACGAGCAAATTTCGATAGCTCACGAGCAATTTCAACTCATTTATCTACAATTTTTTTTTAAAACGATGACTTATAATATGAGTTTAATATCAAACCAATACAAAATAAATCAAGAGATTTTCTTAACACAATAACATATAATAAAAGTTTAATATGTCTCTATTAATTATAATGTATCAATACTCCAAAAATTTGTAGGGTTTTGGTTATTTGTTTTGCCTTGACTTTAGAAGATGTCATGTGCGGCTTTTTTATGTCCTACTTCAATTTTTTTACAGCATACTTCAATTTTTTACAGCATACTTAATGTTATAAAATGTTATGCGCAACTAGAGTTTTGTTGTATAGAAACTTTTATGGGTTACTTCTTTTTTACTGATCCACTCCATGTTTATATATATATATATATTGAGTAAACTCGTAGAGACAAATGAGTCGAAACTCTACTTAGCTTTCAAGCTCGACTCATATTTTAGATGAGCCAAAAATCTGGGCTCATGTATTGCTCATTTAGCTTATGAGCTGAGCTCGTTGAGCCGAATATCGAATCGAATCGTGAGCTACTCACGAGCCGGCTCAACTCATTTCCACCCCTAGTTATTCTCATATTATTTTTATAATTATCTGTTATTTAGTTAATTATATGATAACTAGTCATTTATATATAATTTGTTTTATTTTACTTTATCATTACATAATAAAATTTCATATAAAAATAATATTAATTCAACTATATAATAATACAAATACAAATATAACTTTTAAATAATGATTTTTATACTAATATAAATGTTAAATATTTATTGATATCTAATAAAATAAATTGCATATAAGGTATGAATTTGTTTAATAAATAGAATGTATTTAAATTAAAATATCAAGGCTACTGTCGAAAATCAACGATTAAATATCACGTTTGGGATTGTCGTTTGATCAAAGTTAGACATCCACACTTTTCCTAATCATGAAAAAAATCACGATTGAAAAAGTTAAACACTCAACTGATTTGATTTACAAAACAGCTCAGCTACCCAAACGCTAAAGTCGTATTGATTTCCAAACGGCTAGGTAAACAGTGTTCCGTTTAAGTTGAAAACAAAGCTGCCCCTTAATGCCCAATAACAATATATTTTTTGGTCGAAACCCATAATGTGGTGGTAGTTGTGACTAATTCCCCATGTTACAGTATGAATCGAACTTATAACTTCATGATTAAGATAAATGATGTGCTATCACCATGTCACACCTTATAGTTCTTAACATCACACATTAGATCATATATAACACTACTTGTAACACTCTTTGTAGAATTCTTAATTAATTCCCAGCTTGTTTCAATGGTAAAGTTACCAATTAGAATTTAGATTATAGAAATATAAATTTTCATTATTTAGTTATTAAACGTAGATCTGAACCGCTAATAAAAATATACATGATTGAGGGGCCAATTAGTGGTGAGGGATAAAGTAGTCCAATTAAAAATTGTAAATTTGACTCCTATTTAATGCAAATAAATAATAAATATCGCATATTTTTAAAAATTATTAAGTTAAGTGGTTAACTAATCAATTGGAGTGTGAAATAAAAAAATGCCTAAAGCTCGCTATTTAAAAATTAATATAAATGAAGGCGTTCAAATTTATTTGTTTGATATATCAACCCTACTTGAGAGAGAATATTATGTATTCTTTACGCTTTCAGGCGACGAGCGAACTGAGTTGTCACTGTATGCAGTGGCGGAGCATACGAGGGGCATGGGGCGCTCGCCCCAAAAATTTTCAGAAACTACGAATTTTTTATAAAAAAAACTATTTTTGTAATATTTTATTATAAATATTGTATTTCGCCCTCTAAAAAATTTCAGTAAGAAATTCGGCCTGACAAATTCCTATTCCGCCATTGACTGTGAGTGGCCGCTTCATCAACCCCGTAAACAACTAATTCATTCCGCCACTGGTTTCCTCCAGATCACGGCGACGTTGACCTCATCAGCTCAACTTCATTCATCTTCGAGACAATCAACAAATCTACCTCTCCAGATCCTCAAATATTATCATTGAATCACCAATTAAACTGCAGAGGCAAAAAACGTTAAAAAAAATTGAGTGAATAAATATTTTTATGCTGAGATGATTTTCAGGCAGAGAGCGGATTGAGAATTGTAGTAGGATATTAGATAAATGAGTGCGAGTCACGCATCTGTTCACCCTGTGGCGCCAGAAGAAGCGCCGCCGCCGCAGCAGCAGACGGAGGAAGCTGCGAATGTGCCTCCGCCGCCGGCGCCGGCAATTGGAGTGAGGATGAAGAATATTGAAGGAATGCCTGGAACGATCGGCGGTCTTGCTTTGCGTTTGGCTCAGTTCCTATTTGCGGTTGTTGCTTTCTGCGTCATGGTCACTACTAGTGATTTTCCTTCCGTCACGGCCTTCTGGTAATTAAGTTACTATAGTATTTTAAAAGAAAATATCTGAAATTTACTGATTCCAGGAGTGATGCTCTTTGATATCTCAACTAGAATGCAAAGCAATAAAGTTTCAAACAAATTACAGTTTTCGCTGATAGTTGGAAATGGAATTTCGGAGTTCAAACAATCAAATAAATTCTGAATGCTTCAAAGACACTAATGTAAACTTGTAATGTGGCTGAAAATAAGTAGTATTATTTAAGAACATGTGGTCATGCAATACACTTTCTACCCTGCGAAGAGATAGAGTGATGAGTTTTAGAGTTCGATTTTGCTTCCGGAATAATTGTTACATTGCATCCTCTGCAACACCCTATCCTGAATTGGTGACCGTAGATAAGCTAGGAACACCCGAAAAGGTTTTCTTCTGTTTATACCTCCTGCTCTACAAAGTGACGGATCCAAGAATATAATTCATTGGGGTCATTTGATATACTCCCTCCATCCCTAAATAAGGTTAACATTTGACCATTTCACATGAATTAAGAAATTCCTAAAAACTATAAAAAGCTAAAGCTAAAAGACTAATATATCCTCATTAACTACATCTTAAAAATTGAAATTGTGTTTAAAAAAAAGTAAAAAGAGGGTAAAAATGGTAAAAGTTCATTAAAAATTCTCATTGATAATCCAAATGTTAACCTTATTTTGGGACAAAATTAAAGTCCCAAATGTTAACCTTATTTTGGGATGGAGGGAGTACACAACAATTCACTGGGGTCATTTATACATTTATTATCTAAATTGAGTAAAATATATCATATATAATTAAAGAATTTTTTCTTTTTCTTTTTTTCACTGGGGTCAAGACCCCAGTCACAGGCATGTAGATCCGTCACTGGCTCTACATAAATGTCTCAGTAAAATGAGTCTGACATGTCAAACTTCTTCAGGTGTGTACCAACATTTCAATCCACTACAATCCGAACATTTTCAACTCCTCGTTAATGAGTCCAAACATTAACCAAAATCTTTCTTTACTGAAAATGTCGGAATTCAAGGAATCTCCTCAGAGTTAATTGTATACTGCTAGTTGGAATTCTTACTGACTTCTAATGCTCTTAATATTTTATTTGTTCTCTGTAATTTTACATTTAGGTAACTCGTTAGTCTTGTGAAAGCTTATGTTATAAAAGTTCTATATCTAGATCTAATATGGTAAATTTGAACTTCTATATGTTTGGTGGTTGTATTTGAGGAATTACATAGATACCTGAAATTGTAGACTGTAATTAACATGGGTTCCATTTGGCAACTTGGAACTAATTGCTGAGGACTACCGCTAGTAGACATTGTGCTTAGCTCAGTAATACTGAATTTAATTTTTTCTGTTATCACAGTTATCTCGTTGCTGCGGCCGGATTGCAGAGCTTGTGGAGCCTTTCACTAGCAATTGCGGATATCTACGCTTTGCTAGTAGGACGCTGCTTGCAAAATTACCGAGTTGTTAGTTTATTTGCTGTTGGAGATGGGGTAAGTAACAACTGTTGGTTGGCTCAGAGATTGAAAACATGACATGCTAATACTGTTTGCTGTATTGCATTCTTGCCGAATGTTTTGTTAGAATTGTTCTAGATAATCATGGTTTCTGAATTTAAAAGCTTACTATGGTTCATTTTCTTGAATTCTGCTCTTTCATTAAGTGAGAGAAAGAGAGAGGGGGGGGAGTGGATACCATAACGTTCAAACATATAGTAGTGGGGTTGTCAAACCTTGATTATCACCATAGTCCTCAAAATCAGATTCTAGAATGTTAAGTAGAGTCTGTCAAGGTTGATTCCATCCGTCAGTTCAATGGCCTTAAATGTGTGGAATTTGCAGACTGTTAAACTGAAAAATGGAGAAACCAGCAAGAGACTGTTAAATTAAAAGTGTGAATATGAAGGCTCTTATAGCATCAGCTAGTGATAAGTTTGTTTCTAGGTGGTTGTAAATGAAGTCTACTAGTCCCAAATGCATTTTGCTATCTTATGAAGTTTTACTGTAAATTCATGATCTCGTGGGACTGAACACACAATAGAGTGTGCGAAATTTGCTCGTTGTGGCGACAAGAGACTTGTAGATGATACAAGATCAGTATTTGTTCATGTCAGAATGGATTGTGATTTCAAGATGCACTGTTCATATGCGAGTACATTGCCTTTTTCTGCAAGCTCATTCAGCATGTATACTTTCCTGCAGGTCACTTCTACCCTTACTTTTGCTGCAGCCTGTGCCTCTGCTGGAATAACTGTTCTTATCGGCAATGACCTTGGTAGCTGTGGCCAAAATCATTGCACTGAGTTTGAGACTGCAACAGCCATGGGTTTCCTAAGTTGGTTTTCTGCACTACCGTCATTTTTATTGAACTTTTGGTCACTTGCTTCACGATAAAGGCATTTTCTGGACAAGATTGGTCATTTAAAAGTAACATTTCAAAATATCCTGTTTGTATGATTGTGTTTCCCTGTTGCAGTAGCACACTGTCTATAATTGAAAGTTGATGCAACAATGTGTATATATGCTGTAAATTTGATCATTTTCCCTTTTATTTACAAGGATGGAACTTGGGCTTTGCAGCCTGATTCATTTTTTGTATAAAATCCTGACATTGAGACGTGGCCAGGGACAGATGTTCGACATATTTCTTCTTTTTTTTGTAAAATACCTTCATCGTATTTACTAAAAACAAAAGAAAAATATTCCTTCATCCCAAGTACAAGAGTTGTTATTCGAACACAATGTTTACCAGTTTGTTTATATTTGGTTATTTATATAATCATATACTTCCTCTATTCCTCAATATAAGACGTTCACAACGTGTAGCGAAAATCAAGATAGTAAAAAACAAGGTACTTTATTAATCTGACGGGGTTATTCAAAAATTTCATAATTGGCACCAAAATGATTATTTCCATATCATGAGCGATTATTATCTTGCTGGAAAGAGCCTGCAAGGGGATTTAACTTAACCGGAATACAGCATCCTATAAAAGTTCCAAAAACCTCAAAAGTAACAAAAATGAGACACCTTGGGCAAACAGCATCACATTCTAATTAAATTAGATTAAAACAGACCTGGCTTGATGTTTAAATATTACAAAACTTTTTGCTTCTTTAACATTCAACAAATTTTCTCAAAACATTTTCAGGGATATTCTGATAATACTCTTTGAGAAAGAGAGCTAATTTTAATTGTATTCATAAATAACATTTACACAAAAGACCAATTAACAAAAGTGAAAGCAAGGCAGTGGACGGTGGTTTCATCTGCAGCAAGAACTTTCCAAGCTATAGCTTGCTCATACGAAACATGACGTCCCATTGTCGACATGCAGATTCCACCCGGCAAATAAGCATATCCCTGAGATTTAAACAAAGCTATCATAAGTTTTTAGAAGCTAGAAGAAAGCAGGCAGCTATTTATCTCGTTTATCTTGTCTGTATGGCACTAAATCCTTTCTTCATAAAAGACAATTGATCTTTTTTAGCTTACCTGCTGCATGATCTTTGCAAATTCTGCAAATAATGCTTTCTGACCCGAATCATCAAATATCTTGTCCAAGGTAACATCTTGCAAAGCCACCAGAGTTGTCTCTAGCATGTCAAGTCCTGCTTGGTTCGCGAAAATGAAAACGGGCAATGACTGCAGAACCAGAATAGACGATCAAAAGAATATACACGCTTAATATGGACCGTGAATGCATTGATAAGATAAAAAAAAGAACCCCACGACCAAAGGAAAATTTCTCAAAGTAACACAGAATGATTTTAAATTGTTAAACTTGTTAGTCGTGTTTAGACTTCCATTTGAAAGCAATTCTTGGTCAGACAAGTTCTTGTTTTTTCCCCTCTTAGTAGTCTCACGAGTACAGCAAAGAGGATTGGATGAAGGGGGGAAATTGCAAAGAAGCGACAGATGACATTAATTAAATATAGAATCTTCGGTAACATACCTTCAGTGAGCAGCACAATATGGCATCTTGATGATGCCAAAGATTCTTCAACACCGATTCACCATCCGAAGAGTCTGCCCGTAGCAACTCCGTCCCCAAATGGAAACTGAAAAGTAAAATGAGGTAGCACAATAAGTGAGAATCAAGCCTTAATAGTTCTCTTTTTCTTAATAGCTAGCAGGGGAGTGGCGTGAGATAGGGGTTAGGAAAACAGTAACATGCATTGCTAAGTCCTCGACTCTATTCATAGTTGAAAATACTTCATAATTGGACTATTCTCTATTACCTTCAGGTCTCAATTATCAAGTATTAATGTTCCACAACTTTGCAGGAAAGAAAGTCAGTAAAAATATGTGAAGTGTATGTATGATTGCCCCAGATGTTGCTTGACAATAGAACTACCGTTGGAGCTAAAGCCCAATCTTGGACGTCACTCAAACTAAAGCACCGTTTATGAATCTACTCAAATGGTAGTAGCACAATATTGCTAACACAAGTTAGGAGGATATGCCTACGACATTTCTCCGCGTTCTCTTTTGAATGATTAAAAAAAATTAAAAAAGGAGAGATACCTGAAGCTTTGGCAAATCCAATGAGCTAGTGTTAGAGCTTCTGGAGAACCTGGAGATAGATTTGGGCCAATAGTAGGGATCACTCCAGATGGAGAAATGGCCATGGCTACTCTTTGAACAGACGTGATCACACTGCGAAGGTACTGGCGTGCCATTGTAGCTACATTCTCTTGCAGATTGTTTTCAAAGGGGAACTGCAAGGCAATAGTTAATACTGATCTTGCATGGTAACTTGCTGAAGTCTCTCCAACAGCGCTACTTGGAGCTGGGCCCACTTCAAGACTTGATGTCAGATCTAGTGTCCTCTGTACGGTCAGTGTATCCTGTGCATCACCCTGAAAATTAATGTTGTTATACGTCTGGACATAATATATGTGCAAACTATATTACAATTATGAAAAGGGTTATGTAGGACACTGTTTACTCAACTGATTTTGACTCCAAAGGAATGATACGGAAACCAGAGGGCAGCAATGGAGCATCATCAGGGAACATTTCATCAATTGGAGCAAAAACGAGTTCAGAGCAGGCACCTACGGCATTCTCATCAACTCCACTGCACAGCTGCATAGGAAGAGACACGCTTTGTCAGCTTACTGCCATATATTTTTCACTTTATTCTACATGAAAGTATACATAGCACGAGCACAACCTGCAGGAGATGGATGTCCCTTGACATAAAACCATCTTCTTGACCAAGCGAGTGGCCCTCAAGTCGTATAACTTCAAGCATCTGAATGCAAGGAAAATTGTAAGAGCCAACGAGTCATATACTCTTCGTTCACTAGCAGTTTTACATGATAGCAGAGAAGTTGAAAATTGGATAGTGTTCTATTTCTTTTCAGAAACATACCTCCTCATGTTCAATAGTGTGGCCCAATGGCATGATGATCTGGGTACCAGTAAATCTTGTTGGCCTCATTCCAGGATATGCATATGAGCCAGTTTTTAAAGAAGCCGCAGAGTAAGCATCAACATTGAAGTCAGCCCACTCCGAACGATGTTCCCTTAGGAAACGAACCAGCACAGCCGGAGGAACATTCTGCAGGAAACAGGTGTGACCATTTCTTTCAGTAATTGCAGATAGATATTTCCAGCATATACTTACAAAAAGAAAGATTCAAATGAGAATTAATTTATTTGTCTCTACGAAGTAAATGAGTGAGGAGATATAGATATCCAGATGTAGGGTTGCCACAGATTTTCTGAATTTATAGCTACTTGTTATACCTTCAAACAAAGATTGACTTCTGAATCTTTTTTGGACATCCCAAAGAGCGCCAAATTTAGTAACATAAAATTTGCTACCAGCTTCAGTAAAAGATATGAGTGATTTTTTATTTTTTTTTATTTTAAAAAAGGATTCGATCCCGCAACATGCGGGTCGAGTGCCACACCACATTGCGAGCTACTCTGACGGGTGTTGGTATATGACTGATTTATAATCATACACATAAGATAAATGTATTGATTTCATTCATGATGAGAGAATGGTTTACCCGAAGTAGCATAGATGCTTTTGCACAAAGAATGCCTCCAAGCAAGGAAAGAGATGTGGAAGAGGCACCAAGATTCTTGGTAGAATTGACAGCAATTATTATATCTTCAGCACTATCACAGCTCAAAAGTGACCATCCATCATCATTGAATCCGTTGATAGCATCATTAAAGCCTCTGTAGGGAAAATTAGTAAAAAAAACAGTAAATTCCAATGGCCCATGGTCCAATCTATCAGGATTTTGGAACAATTAAACAAAATTTAGAGGTCCCATTTTAGAATGCATTCTCAAAACGTGCGGAAGATTGAGCATTACCTGCTTAATCTCTGGCTAAATGTTCTCAGCACAGCTGGTTGCCTGCCGAGACCATACACAACCTCACCACTGGTCTCCTGGGCTATTTGTCTGATATATCTCAAAGCCTTCCAAGCATACGGAAAAGTTAGGTTAGAAACGAGGGAAAATGCATTACTTCCAGTCAGACAATTATATGACCGTATAGGCAAAAAGATGATATATATTTATAATTTCTTATCACTAGGATGATTCCAGCGTGTTTCTGGTATAGTATTGAGTAATTTCCTGAATTTTCTGCTTATTGTTATGTTCTTAGTAATCTTTAACAGTCAATTTTATAGAAAAAACTCATTCTAGAACACCAGTCAAAACTTCAGAAATCAAAGGTATAATAGAAATGGTTTTGCGCACCGCAATTGTCATTTTCTGTGCTATAACTTTTGATGATTCATAAAGTGGTCGTAGAACTTCTGGAACACTCCACGCCTGCACACAATAGTGCACTTTAGTGAATATTCTGGTGCAAGCAAATAAAAAGTAAAATAAAGCACTTTCACGAAACTAACCTCTAGGTTTAAATGATCGACAATGTGGATGATAGATCCTCCACCCTCGCATGGCCTTATCAAATAACCAGAAGGAAGCACCTCAGCTCTAATGAATTGAGAAGCTGCAGCTGCATCTGGACCAGCCCCAGTACCGGATAGAGATCGTTCACATACCTTAGATTGACAAGAAAGATAGGGAAATGGTAGATGTTACCATCTTTTTCCTGGTATAATTCCATTAAGAAACCTAGGAACCGAAAAATACGACTGCTAAGGTGCCCAGAAATATACTATTTTCAGATATATTCATCATGTGGAACATGAGAAAACAATATTGCTGAAGCATCGAATGCTTCAATGTATACTTAGAAAATTCAAGTGTTATTCCGACAAAAAATGATCCAAGATACTTTAAATAGTGATACATATTCAAGGATTTAGGGAAGAAAAGTCCAAGCATTCATGAGCAAGTTCAACATGTCCTATTCCCGGATCATAAGCTCTGGATCTTATTCAGGAATCAGTTGGCATGACATGCATAAGAAGAAGACTGTTTGGAAAAAACAAACCCATGGCGGAATACCACAAAGAGAAACTTAAAAAGATCAACGGATATACATACCACAAAACTACCATTTACAAAGAGAAAGTTAAAAAGATCAACGGATATACATACCACAAGACTACCGTTTTCTAAGGTGGTCGTGTATCTCAGAGTCCACAAATCCCGTGCAGGAGCTAGTGTAGTAGGAGCATATATCTGCAAGCATGCTAAGATTCATTAATTTTCTACTGCTGCAATTTTGATGAATGTGAAACAGAAACATAGCAAGAAGACAAACCTGTGTATACACAAGTTCAATTGTCCCTCCATTTCCAGCAGGAAACATCGTGAAAACTTTAAGGCTCCGACAATCCCGGAACCAAGACGGACGATCTTTAAGGATCTCTGCTATCTGTCAAATTCAAAAAAGTAAGAATGCAACTACCTAGTTTCCTACATGCTGATCATTCGAACACAAACAAGCTAGGTTAGAGCTCAAAATGCAAGTAGTTAAGACCAACCTTTGTTGGTTCCAAACTAACAAGACCGCATGCTCGAGCAGCCACTCCACTGCATCTCTGTGAAATGGCAAAGATCCCAACTGATTCCGGACCAGGCTGAAAACAAAGTTCAGAATGGTTCCATAAAACATCAGTCTATAACAAGTGGGAAAGTTGGTATCAGTATTCACAAATGCAGATAAAAAAACAAGTTAAGAACCTTCATCCCAGGCATCTGAACCCAATCGACAGCAGTTCCAGTTGCCTTTGAAAGGAACTCTGCCAAGGTCTCTTCTGCAATTGATAGGAGTCTGCCAAAAGCAGAAGAAAAATCTTATAAGTAAATAACAAGCGGAACTTGTAACATGGAACAATAGGGAATAGCTAATGATATTGCAAGACTAGATTACCCTGCAGGGTTATTAGAATCCCTCATAGTAGGCTGATGGGTGGTTACTGCTGATTCACAACTTGCATCAGTACCAGTTGCAGAAGGCCCCTGCAGAAATTTTATTAAGGAGAGAGAGATTCAGACATAGATACAAAAGAAAGAAAAATAATTCCTCACACAGCAGAGCAATCGGACTAGAAACAAAGAACCCCGAGTTTTTTTTTATCTTATTAGTCTCTTTTATACAACATTGAGCAACAAATCGAAAACAGAAACTAGAACTCTGAAGGTAAAGTCCCCACAAACAGAAAAACATAACTCCAATATTGAGATTCCATATCTTCAATTTATACAAAGTGACAAAGAGACGTTCTTATAACATGGTGCTAAATGCTTAGAGTTTTCAATATGATCGGATATCTGTACTGCCAAAAGGACACATTAACCAAAAACTAATAAAGATTCCATGTGCAATGAACTAAAAAAAAATAGAGTTCGACATACAGTGTGCAATTGTTGCCGCATATACCCATTTTCACAGACCAGCTGTGAAACCTGCTTCTGCAGCCTATCATTCTCCTCCATCAACAACTTGTTCATTGCAGACAACTTTCTGTTCACAGTTGTGAGTCGAGACGACTCTTTTCGTTGCTTCTCTCGACACCTGCATCAAAACAAAACCATCATTTCCAGCTCCAAGAACAACAACAACAAAGCCTTAATCCCAAGTAATTGGGGTCGGCTACGTGAATCAATATAAGATTTTTGTGTGATTGTTCGCATTAATACATTCCCTCCATTTTCTTCTATCAAACCCCGTACTCTCATCAAAGTCTAACAAATACATATCATTCTTGATGACTTCGGTCCACACCTTCCTCAGACTCCCCTACCTCTTACAACCTCATGACTAAAAAAAAAACTTTCCTAAAGAAAACCAAGTAGTACATCCTCCAATATAATTCAAACCTCAATTCAGAGCAAACAATAAGCAAAAATTACAAATTTTGAGTTGCATGTTACTAATTTTAGCATAGCATTTCTAAAATAAGGTCAATTATAAACAAAATTCAGCCTAAATAGTACACAAATTTAAAGAATTGATTAAAGAAATCATGAAATCTCTAGTATACCTTCGATTTTGGAACCAGACTTTGATCTGTTTAGGTTCAATATTAGCCAAAATTGGACATTCTCGAACCAATTGCTGCCGGCGCAAAGAACTGGGCTTTGGACACTCAGAATAAACCCTTTCCAGAGCTTCAACTTGCTCAGCTGTGTACCGGACATATTTTCCGGCATCCATATGCTTATTAATGCTCCCACTGCTACTTTCTCTATGATGCTGTACCACCATCGCCATTTCTTTTTTTCTTTTCTTTTTCAAGAAGATGATGACAGAGAAAAAGGGACTTCTTCTTTATACTTTTTTTCTTGAGATATTGTTGTGAAAATGTATGAAAGGTATGATCTTGAAGTGAAACAAAGTCAGTTGTAAATTAGCTGTAATCTTTTGGACAATTACCTTAAAAACCTGAGAAACAGCCAAAATAGCTGAAACAAAAAGCTCTAATCAATTATTGCAAATCCCAATTCACATTAAACTTCTTCTCTAACCTCTTTTTACTTGAATGTTTCACACCAAAAATCCAATCTTTAGCACACTTTCCACCTGAATCCAGCACAAAGATTATATGGGCTTTTCCATTTTTTTATACGTTTTCTTGAGAGGAAGTGAGGTGAAAATTGAGGGGTTCTTTTTTTGGTTCTAGAAGAAGCAGACAAAATAAGAAAAAGAAAAAGATGAAAACTTTGAAATGCAAATGCTCTTTAAATAAATAAATATAAACTCTCCCTCTTCTATCCCTCTCTCTCTCTCTCTCTCTCTGGACCAGAAGACAAAAGAAAGAAGAAGAGAGCTTCCTCTTCAGGAGCTTAGAAGATAGCCCATGAAGAAATTCTTTGTGGGATGATAAGAATAGTGAAGAAAATGAAGGGACTGTGAGGTAGAAGAAGTTGCATAATAAGCTCAGCTGGAGAGAGAGAGAGAGAGAAGGGGAATTGGGGTTTTGGGGGACCCTTTGCTCGGAAATCGAAAATAGGGGAAGGAGTGTTTTTATGCTATTGCAGCCGCTGCTGTGCGCTGCTCTGCTTCTTTCTGCTCTGTATTTTTCTTTCTTTCTTTTTATCTTCTCATAGCTTTTGTCGTATTATCATTTTTTTATTATATATAGGAGAAAACGTCTCACTCATTGTTTTTTTTTTTTTTGATGGATATCTCACTCATTGTTAGAGGGTATGATTATATTGAATTTCAATATTAAATTTTTAATATAAGATTCAGACTAATCAAATTTTAAAAAAAATTGAGTTTTAAAATCAAAACAGACTCTATACAAATATATTATATATTTTGGTTTGGTGTATATAGTGATGTGCTGTTTTTTTTTTTTTACGCCACGATGGACGATTTGCTCCACATTAGGGAGAGAGAACAGCCCCATATTGGGGAGAGAAAATACCCTATATAAGGTAGAATAAAGCTTACCGCAGGATATCGAACCCGGTACCTCTCGATCACGAGCCGACCAATACCCCATTAAGCTATTGGCCTCTTCGATTAGTGATGTGCTGTTTAATCAACATACATAATCTACAGACTATTTTCTCGCAACAATAAAAATTATGGCCACCATTTATACGGTAGAATCCGACTAATTCCATGCAGATTCACATGCTTAATAAACAAAATTAAAATGATCTAATTGTTGGATATTTTTTGGTTCACTTAAAATAATTTTGATACTGTTTTACAGTCATACTGTTACTATTTTATTGTTTTATTGTCAAAACAGAATAATTAAAACAGTACAGGAAAAATAAAACTGAGATAGAATACTGCTACAGATTAATTATTTGCAATTAAAATAAAACAGTGCAGTTTCAGAACATAAAATTGTACTGATATTCTGTAACAGAAAAATAAAATCTGAACAGAAATACAGATACAGATTTTTACTGAACACAAATACAGAAAACTGTAAGGGAATAAAAATAAGGTTCTCATAAAGGGCATAATATAAGTAAAACAATTTAAATTCATGTGAACCACTTTAACATATAAAGGGTTTTCTCTTTCATGAATTTAAAATCCAATGCCCACATTTCAATAATAATACTTTGTACCAATTTATCATTCACACTAAGAATTAATTTTCTCACATGTTATGTATCATCACGAAGCTTGCGCAACCCACTTCGTGATAATCTCAATAACATTCAAAATTGAGCGGTGTAATATATAATAATATTGGCTCAAAAATATTCTCACGACACTTTAAATACACTTAAATTCTTTGAAAAAATTCAATTTCTCCAACACTAATTATTAGATTGCTCTCAATAAATTATTTTTTTTAAAATATCAACTCCCTTTATTCGTCATGTCACCAACTACCATCACCATCACCGATCTCTAAGGCAAAGAAATTCACATTCACATCTTAAAATATGTGGATAAATTTTATCCAAGACTGCTAGAAGTGACAACATTTAGTGAATTAGACACCCAAATTAAAATTTTATTCAATTTCAAGCTTATGAAGTTTATTTCCAAATTAATAGCTATCAAATTTCACTCACTTACTCATTATATAAAAACAAAATACATCACACTTCAACAAGCATAAATGATAAATTTGAGTTTGAATTCATTTCACAAACATTTCTTTTTTGTTAAGAGTACGGAAAAATAACGATATGTTTGCATTTTTTTTTTTGAAATCCGATTGGACGGTTGTCCCATATAGGGGAGAGATAACTGCCTCAAACGATGAGAAGATAACCCTAAAAAGGAAGATTAAAGTTTGTAGTACGCAGGCGAAGGGTATCGAACCCACAATATCAAGGTCGTGGGCAGACGTCTGCCCCACTGGCCTAGGACACCTTGATAAGTTTTGCATTGATAAACAAGCTATGATTGGAGAAAAAATCGAGTAGGGACATTTTGAAAGATTGCTCCGTTAATTAAGGACAAATATTTGCAAAAAGAAGTAAAAACAATTTTACTTGATACGAGGAGTTCTAACTGATTTTAATATTTGTGATATCATATTACACTAATCTCCATTCGCACCGAAACGGTCTATAAAAGGGTAAAATGCATGTTAAAATAACGACTTCATACGTGAGTGATGTTCGAACCCTTAATTTCTCTTGAAGCGAGAAACTACCGAATCAGCAACAACAACCAAATTTGGTTTAAAAAAAAAGTAAAGTAAAGTTGTATTTATTGATTGGTAGAAATTGGTCTAAAACTGTTGAGTCCACTCTGTTAACTTTTGGGAGTATTTTCTTTACCTTTAAATGCTATGGTCAAATCACAGTAACAAAATCTTCTGCCATTGGTTCTCTGTTTAAGACTCTGCACACATTGTGGTCTATGCCTCTGAGGCTCTGACTAGCATTTTTTTAGGGTTTGTGCTTCTGGATCTTGTTTAGGGAGTTTTGTTGTCATTTGATCAAAAAAGGTTCTTGCTTTTTCTTGTTTTTTCATCAAGAGAGAAATCTTGTTGGATAAGAGTTTTTTGTTTTGGGAAATTTTCCTAATTTGTAAATTTCTTCAACTTTGGGTTATGGTTCTAAGAATCAAGGTTACTTTCTTGATTGAAGAATTGTTGTAATATAGCACCATAGCTTCAGTGCGGAACTTTTTTCATCCGTTAGATTTTTTACGGTTAAAATTAATTTAAAAAAATACCTGTTCTTATTTTCTAAATAGGTGTTCGCGCGAACACCTCTTTTTAATCTAAAAACACATGTTTTAAAGTGTTCCGTATATACTGGAAAAAATCTATTCAATCTAAGGCCTAGACTGATAATATAATTAATTATTAACAAATGAGATATTGGTGTAGTGGTTAAAAGTGAAACCTCATATTTCAAGGGTCTGGATAGAGATATTGATCTCCTACTGCTTTTTTTTTTTTTTGCTAAGTAAAAATCAACCATTAGAACTCGAAGCTGGGTTAGAGTTACAAAAAGTGCCTCCCCTATCACAAAGTACTGAAGGGTGAATGGCAGAAACATCTAGGTAGCCAACTACATTGTTCGATTTCGCCCACTGGACTAGATTATGAGCTTGATAATTAGCTTCCCTATAAATAAAATTACACTTCCATTGCTTAAATTTAGCAAGAATGGCACTGCAACATTTAGTTAGCTCTGAACCTGTCCAATGTATATCAGTAGAAAAGCCATTGATACCTCTCAGAAGATGTAAACAATCTCCTTCAACAATGGTTTTGTGCAGATTCTCGGCTTGTATATATTCCATTGCAATCAAGGCTGCACGTGCTTCTGCCTCATATGGGGTTCGTGCATTGAATCTTTGAATCCACATTCCCATATTATCTCCTTTATCATTTCTGATAATGAAGGCACTAATTGCCGCAAATTCTCCAACGAAACCAGCATCAAAGTTCACCTTCAGAAAATTTTTTGGAGGAGGTTGCCAATGGATAGCCTTCTGGTTCCCTCCTCTCTTCATTATCCTTCCAATACCCGCTTCCCAGTAATTTCGAGACTTTATCTCTATTAATTTCAGCATTTGTTCACCATTCTTCTGCTCCTTGCCATGAAGAATTGCGTTTCTTTGAATCCAGATCTGCTCCAAGGTTACTGCAAAATAATTCAAAAATTCAGTTCTAGAATTATTAGATATAGGAAAGCAATTTAAAGGATAAGAGTAAAATACATCCCTAATCCATCTTGAAATACTCCAATCCTGTATATTATCCAAGTTTATCTGCCACTTTGAAGAAATCCATAAAGCTTTAGTGTAGGGGCATTGGATAAATATATGGTCCAGATTTTCTTCTACCCCTTCCTGACACAATAAACAGTTGACATCTTGAATCCCAAAGCAAAACTTCAGTCTCCCTCTACAAGGAAGAACATTGCTGAGGATTTTCCACACAAAATGATTATGCCTATTATGCAAATTAGAGTGCCATAATTTCTTCCAATACTTCCTGTTAATTTGTGAAACACCCTCGACTCTTTCATGGATCACTGTACTGTACGCAGACTTTACAGTGAATTGCCCTGTCGAAGAGGGCAACCATACCATAGAGTCAATTCCTACTGCTTTTTCACATGCCATATGTTGTCGATTTTGTTTAGCAGAATATTTTGGGTACTTTGACTTGGAATATTTGATACTTGCTAGCCACTACTATAAAGAGATTTCATTGCCTTGTGCTTGAATAGACTTGCTTCTATTTACTTTTAGCAAATAGTCGGATCAATTCCGGATATATATATACATCATGTATGCATTTAAAATGTTTACTCATGTACATTATATTTTTTAAATGTTTTTTCGTTTGTTTTCTTTTTATTATACATATATAAATGCTAGCATACTAATAAATTTCATTATCATATTAAGTTTAATGTAATATAGTTAAATAATTTTGGATATTTTATATAAATATATTTAAAATTTTATTTTATTTTATTACTATATGGAGGTAAATTTCTTAAGGATGCTCCTAAAAAATATGAAATTGAGACCATACATTTTTATTACTATAAGAAGGTTATTCTTATATAGAGTATTACTATATATAGGTTTTAATGTAATTATTTTATCTATGATTTTGACATGATAAATTCCTCTCCTAAGCTTTTACAAAAACATGTGATTTTCTTCCCTTAAGAAACCCAAAAAAAAAAAAAAGTGATTTTACCCTTTTGATTTATGGATGCTTTTTCATTTTTGTTTCTGCCAAAATCTTGTGATTATTTCTCTTAGATACTGCTAGAAGATGGCATTGAATTCAGGGAGGAAGACAAGGGGCGAGAATTTTAAAAATACTATTAGGTATAGTAAATTTTATATGTAGTTCAAAATATTTTATTAATTTTGCACCCTCAAATTTTTTTTTTTGCCGCTTTTATATGTTGTTGGACATACTGTTGCAGTTTCTCCCCCCAATACCAAATTCGTGGCTTCGCCCCTGGCATTGATAATTGGAACATGCTGCTGACATTCTTATCATCTTTATTAGTTAATCAATTCGTCCAAAAATATTTGTTCACTTTGTATGTTGTACATGAATTAAAATTTCATTAAATTCTATAGTAGAATTTGGTAAAATGTCAAACATGACTTTATTTAATTTGACTTCCAATTTAATTATACCTTATTTTCTCTCTCCAACATTCAATGTAAGGGGTAGAAATGGAAAAAATTCCCATTAATGAGTAATTTATTTAGAAAATGGACAGTTAATTTGTGACATACTCCCTCCGTTCCAAATTATTTGTCCACTTTGACAAATGAACGGGTATTAAGGATTTGGTAATTTTGATGGTAAAATATAAGTAAGATTCTAAAATACCCCTCATTAATTGTATTAATCTCATTTACATTTTATGTTTTTCCTTCACACAACATCCAACTACCTTTTAAATGTATTGGAAAGTGATAATTTAAATTAACTAAGAGCATTAAATTAGGAGTTGGAAGAATGGTAAAATTGAAAAAATTGTCATTAATACATATTTTATTTAGAAAGTAGACAGTTAATTTGGGACAAATAAAAAAGAAAATATGAACAGTAAATTTGGAACAGATAGAGTATTAAAAAGTAAATATGGAAAGTTACTTTGAGACGGAGAGTAATTATTATAGAAAGAAAAGAAGAAATGCAATAACGAATTGTAGCCTATAAATTTACTAGTAGTAACAATAAAACTTCAAACCAATATAAGAGGGGTCACTCTGGCATGGAGCTGTTTTTGTGGGACTGACCCAACATCCCTCTCACATAAGTTGGGACATGACTTACTTATAAGGTACGTCCGTTTCAATTCATACGAGAGGGTTATGTGGTTGGTTATTCCCACAAGACGACTCTACCATAAAATTTTCCACAAGTCTTCTTTTCTATTTGACATGACAAATCAATAATGATTTTAGGTAAGAGGACTCAAAAAGACAATAAATGCAAAATTTGCAGAAATAGTTAAACTGGGTCTGGGTTTGTATATGTTGGTCCTATTTACCCACTTTTTGCTTTTATCATTGTTAAGTCAGAATCATGTAGAAGAATGTCAACACTTCTTAACTACTCTGATTAATCTTCTTCAACAAATTGCTCAATCTTTGTTTGTTTGTTATTCACAACCCTTTTTTTTTTTTTTTTTTTTTTTTTTTTTTTTTTTTTTTACGCCCGAAGGCGATTGCCCCCGAGGGGGGAAAGAGTGGAGAGTACCCTAAATCAGGGAGATTGTAGCATTCCCCATGCCAGGGGAGGGAGCTTAGCCTCATAAAGAGGAGAATATTATTACCCCATTATGCGGGGAGAAGGTGTCGAACTTGGAACCTTTTGGTCCCAAGCCAAAGGCTTACCCTTATTCACAACCCTTAACACTTTTCTTTCAAAATGTGTTACCTCTTAATCAAATACAACTTTAGGAACTATTTGGATTGTGTTTGATTTGAGTTTCAGACTCAAACTTTTTCTGGATTGAATTTATGAATGAAATCTCAAACATTAATTCATAAAAATTTTAGTTTGATTTTAAAATTAATATGATACTAGACCATAAATTTTGGATTGAAATTCAATTCAATCGTACACTTGTAAAACATGCTAAAAGCTTGGATCTACTCTTGCACTTCTTATATTTTGTTTCCTTCTTAATGTCCTTGTATTTATTAAATGTGTGCCTGCTGGTGTGCTACAATTACATTCATTGCATAGTAAACATACATTGGATTCTAAACTTAGCTGTTTAGATTGGTCTCGCTCTGAAATTTCTGGTATCAGTCATAGATTAATTTTAAATTCAAACAAAATTGTACACATGATTGATGTTTTATGTTTTATAATAATAAACATAGGTCAATTAGTAGTTGCCCTAGCGGGATATTATTTTCCTTTGCCACTATTTAGACTCATTTAAACAATGTAAGTTGGTTAATTTACTTGAATCTTGGAACTACGACAACAAAGCAACTTGATAGTATTTCACTACACATTGATATATTCGAAAAAAATCTATGCTAATCCATGCTAGATTTTGTTTAGTAGCCTTGACTCATACATTATTTAGAGTCTTATTTGCATATTAAGACTAATAAGTAAAAAAAAAAAAAAACAATGACAAAAAACATAAATCAAGAATTAATGAGTTAGAACTATGCTCCAATTTTTCCTGATATTCAGTTAAATATTATATTCACGTCATTTTCTTTTCTTGTAAGAAGAATTCGGAAGAATGAAGTCTACAACTCTAAAGATCGTTGCTATAGTTATTGGGGGATTTAAATCGCGGAATGTGCTTCGATTACACAAGCTGATTGTACATTATTAAAAAAAAGGGATCCAATTTCATATTAATAATGGAAATGAGAGAGGGGCAAAGGAGATAAGAAGAATGAAGAATGAATGAAAGGAATAAAGGGGATGGGGACCATCAACTTAAAAAATAAGCATTTTTTTTCAATAATGATTGTTGGTAAGGACGAAGATAAATGGCGGGGTGGCAGTCGCCTCCCCAAAATTTCTAAAAGTACTATTAGATATAGTAAATTTTATATATAGTTCGGAATATTTTATCGAATTCGTCCCCTAAATATTTTTTTTTCAGTTTTTATATGTAACTCGGTTAGGGGTGTCAATCGAGTTATGTGAGCTGAGCTTGGTATAGCTCACGCTCAGCTCACATAAAAATTCAAAAGCCCACGCTCACGCTCAGCCCGGAAAAGCTCATAAACCTTGAGCTCACGCTCAGCTCACATTTTAACACGAGCTTCCCAAGCTCACTTATATTAGCGAAGAAAACGAAAATCTTGTCTCAAGAATAGCATAATACAATGAGCCTTAAAACTAAATTTGGACAAGAATACACAAAAAGAAGCAAAAGTTTCAGAATTGTTTGACATGCTAATAAAAGGAGTCTTATATAAAACAAAAAACAAGAGAATCCATACACTTAAAATTTTAACAAATGATAAATTTGCAAATTTCAAAAGATTGATTTAATTCCATTGTCGGTGGCAATTCCACTTTTGACAATCCCATTGAATTTTTCTATACCATCTCACTTTTGGTTGTAATTCATCCCAATGTATTTTGTACCGTGTTTTCCCACGCTATCTTTTCCTGTTTTCTCTCTTCCTTTAACTTTTGTATCTGTTTCTCTCCTGTTGTAAGACTCCTTCTTTAATATAATATCATTTATACCCAAAAAAAGATTATTGAGTTAATCCACACATTATAATTATAATTATAATGTATATAAGTTTTTTTTAATTAGTTTTATTATATATATATATATATAATATTTTAATTATATTAATCTTATTCGGGTTCAAGCTTTTTTCGGGCTGAGATGGGTCAAGCTCACGCTCAGCTCACATAAGAAGCGAGCTTGAATATTAAGCTCACGCTCAGCTCACACTCACATTACCTCAGCTCACGATCACATTTTTTCGAGCTATGTGAGCCGGGTTCGGGCCGGTCCGAACCCGTTGACACCCCTAAGCTCGGTATACTGAGTGTTGGATCAAAAAGTTAGGATCAAAGAGTATAAAATGGGATTGATAGTTAGAATTTGATATATCTGTATGCCTTTTTAATCCTTATTTGATCTCAAATTTTTTATCTAATAATCACTAATTTTTTTTGTTTGTGTGTGTGGATGAAAAACTTAGAAAAGAAGCATAATATAGTGTGGAGACGGTTTCTTAATTCCAGACAAAAGATTATTGAAAAGCGAATGCGCATGAATGTGGACCTAATCCATTCCCTTCACTTCACTACACTACGCCCCCCTTTTCTCTCCCTTTCAATCAAATCTTTGTTCCTGTGACTTTTTTTTTTTTTGTTCTCGTGAGTTGTGATCAGTCCGACTAGTATGCTTAGTTTGACGATTCCGATTCCGATTAAAAGATTCACAAAAACTATTCATAAAAAATAGACTAATTATTCTTAAAAAATTATTTAATCTATGACATCGAATCAATTATTCAATATCCAATATTCATAAACGCCCCAATTTTAAAATAATAATTTATAAGCACAATAACAAAACAATAATGATTATTTGATCAATTTTTTTTAGGTTAACTAATGATTTAGGAGTTTTTTTTTAAATTTTTAATGAACATGATATTACTCGTTAATAAAAATCGAAGTATAGTCATCCGGAGTTTCATCAACCACACCACCAGTATCCAGGTCACAAAATACATGGGGGGGAGGGAACCCATGGTGATATTTTCATTCCTGTACATTGATTTACTCCTAACGATCAAGGAGTATAAAATCAAAACGATTATTAAAATTTAATATTACATGATGTCTTTTTTACCCTTATTTGATCTGATCCAATAATCTCTGCCCATAGCAAAATTTCATGTGATTCGCTTCATCTCACAATATATAAATTCTTCTGCGGCGCTCCATCGCCGCCGCACTGCCTCTGGTCGGTGATGCGTGGGATTTTGATAAGGGATAATTCTGATATGGACCAGGGCCATAGGTAGGGCCCTGGTCCACTTGGCCAAGACTCGCCACGTCGCTTCCTCCAAAAAAAAATAAAAACATGAGTTAAAATACAAAAAAGATTGTTCTGATATGGACACAGTTAAAAGTAAAAAAATTGTACAAATTTGTCACATCACTATAAAATGAGGAGAGAGACATTTTTTTACTTTTAACTGTGTCCATATCACAACAATCTTTTTTGTATTTTAACTGTGACTGGGAGAAATTTTGAGAGAGAGGCGACGTGGCTGGGTCTTTAGCCAAAGTGACTGTGGCCCCTACCTATGGCCCTGGTCCATATTATAATTTTCCTTTTGATAAGATACATGAGGAGTATTTTGGTCTATTCATTACTAAAATAAAAAATTAAGAAAAAAAATATTGTTACTCCCTTTATTCTTTCTTTTTATTGTATATTGAAGGAAGAGAAAAATATGTTTGATTTTATTCGACTTATTTTTAAACGGGTTCATAGAAGTCATGGACATGGAGGAAAAAAACTAAAAAATGATTCAAGAAAAATGGTAGTAAATAATTTTTTAATTAGAAATTGATGGTAGGGTTTGTGTTTAAATTGCTTGTCCTCTACAACAGGGACGAAGACAGAGGAAGATGGGGGTGGTAGTCACCCCTCGAGATTTCTAAAAATACTAATAGATATAATAAATTTTATATGTAGTTTCAAAATATTTTATCAAATTCGCCCCTCCCCAATATTTTTTTGGCAGTTTTTATATGTAATTTGACATACTGTTGTAGTTTTCGCCCCCAACTCCAAATTCTTGTTTTCGTCCCTGCTCTACAAAATTTTGATTTTCAAAATTGAGACTGGCATGGGCGGAGGAGGGAGGAATAAGAAAGGAAAATAAAAAAAATTAAGAAGAAGAGGGTAATGAGTTTAGGTAATTTTGAAAAGTATGGGCCAATTACTAAATAAAATAAAATTAAGTACTAAATCGAACATAAAAATTGACTTTATGTGTTATTTTGAATTAACTTTAACGTTTATTTAATTTATTCCATAACTCCACCTTTGCACCATCTCCACCTGCTGTGTAGTGATATTTTTAGCACTCGTAAAATATTTTATGACAAAAAAAAAATCAAAAAAAGAAATTATAATATATATGACACTCGTAAATATTTATGTGACAGAAAAACTATTTGTTATTTTAAAGACTGAATAACTCAAAATTTCAACTTATTCACCAAAAAAAAAAAACTTAAAATTTCAACTTTTTTTTTGTATTGCTCTTTTTCTTCTACATTGGATCATGCCACAAATCGTTGACCCCTATGTCACTGTAGAAAAGTACAAAATCTTATATCTATGTATATGCCTTTTTGCCAGTAAAAAAATGTTGTATACACAAAAAAGCGATATAGGCGTTCTCAGGGCCCCACACTCTAATTCGATCGAGTAGTTGGAGAAAATAAATAAAAGAACCAACTGAACTATTCTTGAGGATGTAAAAAAAATACCGATTTATACACAAAGTTTTGTTTGTTTTTTAAACTGAAAATCTTATTTGGTCTGAAATTCTCTCTGACAATGCATTTCCATCTGCTCTTGGCATGCGCAAAAAGAAGAGCTCACGTGCGTCCCACATATCACAGATTAAATTAAATCTAAGTTAAAATGCCTCTTTTTGGGTTCAATGATTAGTGTTTTTTAATCATAAATCTCAAATTCTTAATTTTTGATAATAAACATTTGATCTGATTAATTTCAGTTAATATTTAATGACTCATTGACCAAATCATAATAAATTCTTATAAATATATGATGTTTTATCGTTTTTCTACATTTGAAAATATTTGAATTTTTAACATTTAGTTCGAATACCTCCTCTCTTATTCCTTGGATAATAAAGCATTGACTAATTATTTTATTTTAATATTAAATAAATTAGTTACGATTCCTTGAGCTCAACTGCATTATGAACAATTCACAGGCCCTCTTGAAATATTCAAAAATCTTGATTTTACTTTGAAGATGGCTTATCCAAATATTTTTGATTTAGTAATGGACTTACTTTATAATTCTTGGAATATTTTATTTTTGAATTAAAAAAAGTTTGATTTGAAACTCTAGTGACATTTACATTATTTTATTTTTTAATTGCTTTTATTTGTATATAAAATAGCATGCGATGACCACATCCCTCAAGTTAGGGCTCTGTTTCTCTATGTAGCCCTCCAATACAATTAGCACTGTAAAACATACCAGACCAGTTCGGGTGGATCCAAAATCGCATATACTTAATTTAAATGGAACAGACTTAAAAAAAAAAAATTTACGAAGTCCCGTGCTCTCGAAGTGCACTCCTATCACAAAAAGAATGATATCTACAGAGTCTCGTCACCATAATGAGAGGAGTTGGACAGGGAGACAAATCATATGCAGTGATATTAAGTAAGACTAATTGTGATAAATGGAGCATGTATGTTATGCGTTACTCACATGTCATTTTAGTTTGTGCTCAGTTAGGAAAGATGCGTCAAGTTGTATCCTGAATACGTATTCATTGTACGTAGTACTACATGAATACCTAAAATGTCATCATGTATCAAGTTAAAGATGAGAGCTTTTGAAAACCATGTTCAATCGATTTGGTCCATAATCTGTGTAACGTAAAAGGTTCTACACCATAACTAAATCGTACTACCAGATACCCAATGGATATGGACCAAGAGAAGGTTGGAAGTTGTCGCGAGATTTTTCACATCCGAAGAAAGTGCTCAATCACTCAAAGTGAGGGAACTAGTCGTCTCTATTCGGATTTAAAGTTAAGGTTCCGACAAATATTTTTATTGTAATTTCGTTAAATTTTATTCCAGTAGTTGTTTGGAATGTACTTTGTTTATGTAATATCGAATTTTTGTATTTCCTATGTATTTTTCTACCACTTTAATGAATCCTACATTCGGTTTCAACAATTGTATCTACGAGAGTGTTTTTTTCTTCTTCAGATATTTCTATTATTTTCACATTTCATCATATTTTAAAAAATGAGGGAGGAGGATATCAAAAGAGAATTCATGCTAAACAACACATTTTTTTTTAAAAGAGAAACACCCTATACCATAAACCCTAAAAAAACATGACAGATGAAAGACGGATTCAGAGAATCCAACTTTTCCTTACCCTAAAACCTGTTAGGGCATTTCTCTTATGATAAGTCGAAGTCCGATTCCTGAATCAATCTTCAAGTGAAAGACGCGTTTAAGGAATTCTTCTGCTTATGTGGTAAATCGTGGTCCAAAGTATACACGTCAATCTTTGCCTTAAAGACTTATTTAGGGAATGCCATTTGACCAGAAAAATAATGCAAGAAAAAAAACTCAGAATTATGTAAGAATTATCGTACAAATAAGTAGTCATTCAGAGATTAAATTCTAATTTTTTTTTGTATCAATAGTAATTAGAATAATTGTTAAATATCTTCTAATAATCCTATAGACGGGAACTAAAATTCTTAAAATTGTGGCTCAATCTTTTTGTTTTTTTAGAATAATTGTTGAGCAGAATTTGAAGGAAAGCGACATATTATTGTTAAGATTGAAAAATGGCCATTTTTCTTTGGATTTGATATTTGAAACAAAAACAAACGGCAGTCTCCAAATTCAATTTTTTTTAAAAAAAAAATCTTCCCATTTAGACTTCTCACCATCTCCAACTCCTATCCTGCATGCCAATGAGCCTTAACCATGTGTCACTTTTTTTTTAGCAAATTTTCAAGTAAAGCAAAGAACACACAGATTCACACTTTTTCAACATGGAAGAAAAAAGAAATCCCATTTCATGCCTCCTTCGTATTTCTTTCTGTATGTATCTATCAAATTCGGCTCCGACACCACAATATTGCTAAACACAAAAAATTCAATAAACACTGAACGTTTTTTATAGGTGTTACATCTTATATAATAGGCGTTCTGTTATAATATGTGTTATGTAACATCTGTATTTTACAAAATCACAACACTTGCTCCCACTAAAAAAATTTAGACTGTCGAATTTTTTATCTGACAGTAAAAAACGTTCAGTATATACTACATTTATAATATTCAGCACCATATTCGAATCACTTTACTCTCCCACGTACACTTGTTTGTGTAACATGTTTCTTTTATATGTATACCAGTCTTGTAACATGTTATGCTAATTTTTTATATAAGTAATGTAGAATCAAGTAAACATAATTAAGTGAGTAATTGATTATACACATAAATTTATTTGTTTTTATAGCCCTCTTACCTTAAATAATTTATCTACGAGTCCTATTAGGTAATTAATTCAAACGACAACGAAGCGCAACTCATGCGGTAAGACGCTTCACTTCCAACTGGTAGGTCGAGAGTTCGAGTCATGCCGGAGGGAAAGTGGAGAATCACTATTGATCCTCCTTTAATAAGAAGGGAAAAAAAAAAAGTAAAAAAAAAAAAAATTTCAAACCAAACCATAATCAAGCGATCGCAAATTAATTGGATACAACTGTGATCCCTCATGTTTTGTTCAGAGTAACATTGCGAATTCAAGACATTGAAACAATTTAATATCGCAAATTTCATTAGATTCTAACCAAATTAGTCGAATTAAACACCTCATTTCGGCCAAAAGAGTATATGTGGGAAAGGGCATGGAAGTAAAACACATTTGAAGGGTAGTGATGGTGAAAGTCCAAAGAAAAAAAGAAGGGACATGACATGCACTATAAGAAGGGAAACAGACAATAATACAAGTTCCATCTACTTAGTACAATCAATGGATTATGATGAACCTTAACAAAGTCAAAATGGGTATATTTGTTTCTTTGTTTTTCTTTCTTTCTTTCTTAATATGCTCTCATTTTGTTTTTTTTTTGCTTTTTGGCTCAACTTTAGGTGATGGGATTAACATTCTCCCACTTTGTCTCCCTCACTTTTTATCATTTATTTATTTTAATTATTTTTAGTCCTAATGGGTGGAGGGTTCCTATCTTTCCTTTTGCATTTGAGCCATTGCTTTTCTCATAGGGAAGGAATAAATGGCAGTGCTTCCTCAACCCCTTTGGGCCCCTCCTTTTTTTTTTTTTTAATTCTTTCCCTTGGCCATATCTTGTCTGGGCCGGGCCCCAAAAAAACATGTTGCGTAATTTAATAGAACAATGACATGGACATTGCTTTCATGGGGTGGTGTTGTTGAAGTGGAGACTTGACCCCACCACCTTAGCCCATTTACATATGGACATGACGTGCGCTCTCTCTCTCATTCTTGATCATTCACTCTCACAAATTCATCTTGTGCGGAAGATGTGTTTTTTCGCAGTACATAATTTTGATCGTTACTTTTTTATATAATACTTCCTCCATTTCTAAATATAATGTTTTCATTATATATTGTAAAAATTAAGTAAAAAATTAAGATGTTTTTGTAATTAAAATATCAATATTTCTCTATTAAATATGACTTGTATACCACTAATTCTATTTAAGAGAGTAATATTGATATTTTAATTACAAAAACATCTTAATTTTTGCTTCATTAATTTTTGCAAATGTAATGAAAGTTTATATTTAGGAAGGGAGGTAGTAAGTGATAAAAAGTAGACACATGTTCTTTTGGATAACCGTTAGAGAAGAACAAATGTTTTGAAGGGAGAATGAAAATTCTTTTTCTAGAAAAAACAAAAAACCAGTTGTCTGATCAATTAATTCGACGTCTGAGATTGAATTATCCACGTAAAAATAGAATACCCATTTCATACCGGATCCAAAACCTACTCTCTCTTGCACACACTCTCATAAGTCTTCTGCATCATTTGCTTGTTTAGCACACTTGATTGAAGTACCTTCCTTTTTTTCCACATCATTTAACCACCCCTCCCATTTTGCATGCCCTGTTCTTTTCACCATAGAGATTTAACACACATTTGTATATATATATATATATATATATATACCATGCCTGTTTCTTGGTTTTTGTGGGCATTATTCAAAGCAAAAAATAGTTGCTTCAATATCAATCTTTGAGTGGTGACTCTCCTTAAAATAATTATTAAGGTAAAAACACTCATCATCAATCATCACACCAAAATCTTCAATGACATTCATCTCCATTTCCTATCTCCCCCTTATCCTTATGTGTGCATATTTAGACCGTGTTCCGCTCTCGAACAAAAAAAAAATAATACGATAAATTTTATTTTACGAAATTTAAAATAGAATTTTCAAAACAAAACGCTATCTAATTCAACGGAAGAACATTTCCATGTATATTGAACAACTAGTTCAAATTCATGACAGAACAACCTGTAGTGAATTCAACAATTTTATCATCCATCACAAAGTTTTAGACATGGTCAAGTTGGCAGGCAGGGACAAAGATTTTTACCAAAGGTCTAAAAGTTACCACTAGAGCTAATCCAGCTGTACCAAGAAAAGATGGTGTAATAAACATGTTGGAGACATTTATAGGAGCAGATCATAAATATATATTTTTACTGTTCAGCTAGGGGACAATCTTCTACATCAAAATTTCAAATGCTAGAATTAATAGTAAAACTTTCATGAGTATAGTTTGGGAGAAATGGATTGGTCAATTCAAGAATTAGAAGGGCTGTTCCATACAAATTTAGCTAAGTTGGCCAAGGACAATATATGAGGGCTACTACCATCTCCAGCAATCTTCTTGAATTCTTTGGTTTTATTTGGTTAATATATTTTTTTTTTGGGTACTTTTTTTGTCCGTCCACAAGGTACTCTAGCTAGTCCCGATTTTGAGAGACCATACCTGACTAATCCCCGTTTGCACTGGGTCGGCCCACAAAGGGGTAAAGTGCTGACTAAAGTGGCGGCTACATACATGAATGTGATCGATTATATCTATTAAGGAGCGAAACTGCCGAACCAGCTGCGCCACCCAACTTTAATTTTTTTTTTTTTTGTACTTTTTAACTTTCCCTAGAAAGATGAAGCAAAATGAAGTGGTCCTTTTTGGTTATTTTTGTGTATGGGAAAGTTCATATAATTGTCCTTTTGTTTGTACAAAATGGTCTGAATGAATCTTATATGAAACTAATTAGCTTATTCTGAAAGAGGGAGTAATAAGTTAGATAAAAGAAAGTCACTGCAGGTGAAAGAGGGGGGTTCTTATGAAAGAGGGGTACTGATTCCTTAATTGTTTGTTTGATTTACAAAAATTAAGGAAATATATACTTTTTAATTATTATTTTTTTTGGGGGGAGAGACATGAAGATGCTGGATCAAGATTTTGGAAACTGTTATTATGATTATGTTTGTCCCATAAGGCAAAGTTTATTACTGTACTAGTGAAAGATACACCATTTCAACAATTATTTGAACCATCTTAATTTTTACTTCATTAATTTTCGTAACATGTAATAAAAGTTTTATATTTAGGATAAAGAAAATAATAATAATCCATGAATTGTGACCTCTCAAAATAATCTTAATTTTTGCAAAGGTAGTATTGTTTGGGAAGAAGGGGTTCTGGCCGGTTGCTTGGTCTACGGAGGGTCTACTCTTTGTTTTGTTTTTGTCTGATCAAGAGGTGTTTTAACTGACTTTAATATTAAAGAGACTATACCAGGCTAATCTCTATCCGTACTGGGTTAGCTCACAATGAGTAAAATGCTGGTTAAAGTGGCGACTCTAATGTGAACAGGATCCTTGACCCCTCTTAAGAGTGGAGCTGCCGAACTAGCTACGGTAACCAACTTTTGTTTACTCTTTACTTTTTCACTGGCGTTGGTTATTTTCAAATCATTTTGGGCTTTCGACTTTTCTAAGGTTTATGGGAATATACAGGCTCGATTTTGGAGGGGGCTGGGTTAGTACAAAAAAGAGCCATTGCCACATTGCATTGGTGGGTGCAATGGCCCAAGCCTTTTTTATTTTTTAAATGGGTGAATTCAATTTCATCCTCTGAGTAGCATCTGGTCAATTTAATTCATAATATTGACTGAAACGTGTAAATTTGGTCCCTCAATTAACGAACACCAATTAGGTCCCTAGATTTTAATATTTCTCAATTAGGTCCCTACAATGGTGTGTATATATAAATTTAGTCCGTAAGATGATAGATGTCAAATATTTAAACCCTAAACTCAAGAAAAGAGATAATGGTACTCTCTGGAACTGTTCCAATTCAAGTATCAAAACATGTAGTAAAAATTAAGTCATTTATGACATGTAACAAAAATTAAGGAAGCAAAAAATAAAGTATTTTTTTAATCAAAATATCAATATTACTCTCTTAAATAAAATTAGTGGTATAAAAGTCCTATCTAAAAGAATAATATTGATATTTTGACTAACAAAGTAAAATACCTCAATTTTTTCTTCTTTAGTTTTCGTTAAATGTCATAAACGGCCTATATAATGGAATGAATGTAGTATTAGACAAACAATAATTTCAGACACATAATTACCCTCCCTAACTGGAAAAATATGGAGCAAATAGTGAATTGGCATGTAGAAACTGCAGGTATTGTAAAGAAATATGCATAATCCAAAAGTACAAATACCTCATATTAAGACTGGAAGAGATCTAAGATCATACACTATGATTAAACACAAAAATGTTAACAGTTAAACAGCATATTTTCTATCTCATCAACATTCATCATATTTCAAGGTGTTCCAAGCACTTGAGAGCAGTAGATTCTTCAACATCGCCGCTGGAGTCATCTCCTGATTCCTTAGCCTTGGCTGCTGCTGGTGATTTTTCTGGTAAACAAGGAACTGCATCAGTTCTTGAACCTACATTTGGAGCAGCATGCCTAATACAAACCGGTGGAGCCACCTTCACCGGTCTGAGCTGCATTACTTGAGGCTGACCTGTAGAAGGTCGTGGAAGTGGTGGCGCAGCATATACTGGCACAACCGTTCTAACTGTGACCGGAGGAGCAATCCCTTTATAGACTGGCCTGTACTGTCTAGTAGGTATATATGGAGCTGATTCCACTGTTGGAAACCTCTGGCTGAGACTTGTGTGTTTCTCTGCTGGAGAGGGTGATGGTGCCCGAGGCTGTGACACTGCGACAGGATTGTCATTTGCTGTGGTAGAAGATTGTCGGTTATAAGGAGTAGACTTTGGGTAGAATAAGGGGAGGATTTTCGACGTGGCTGTGGGAAGACGTTGTGGACTTGATGGCCGAGGATGTGGAAAAGAAAATTTCTTCTGAAAAGGAAGTGAGGGTCTCTCGAAGGAGTTGGCCTTATCCATCTTTTCTTTTAACCGATAGTTAAGTAAGGCCCTCGCTACTCTGATCTGTTCTTGCTCATCATTGTTCTCTGGTTCTGTAGATGAACTGGAATCTTGTTGTGCTACTGAACCAGGAAAAATGGGAATACTTTCACTAGACTATTATTCAAAAGCTTCAATAAGTAAAATTCATGGAGAGGAAATTCTTGATTCTAAAATTTCAAATGCCTAGCAGAACCCACCCTATATTAATAAATGAATGGCATTGGACCCAAGAGAAAGAAAACCTGCTACATTCACATCAATCAGTAACTGGGGAATGAATAGCACATACCCTATACTCCAAATACCACAACACAACAACAACAACAATAGCATAACCCATTAAGTCCCCAATAATTGGGGGTATGGGCGGGGATGGACGGGATACAGACCTAACCTTTGTCAAACAAAGTGGCTGATCCCAGGATACCACTGAAACAGATGTATTGGAGACTAACCTAACCTTTGGCAACAAGTGCACAAAGTGGTTGCTCATATAATACACATGTAACAATGGTCCCCTATGCCGTCGCGTTTGCTACAGAATCATGCCCTCAAATCAAAGCCAAAAGGCATCAGAGAAGGGAGACCCAAGAACCATTTTGATTTATGTGCACATCACCATGCTTCTTTCATTCAGCATCCAGAGCATTAGTGGTGCACAATATACTCTGATGCCAACTATAGAAAATATATCGCGGTCAGGCAACAGTTAGAGTGAGATAATACGGATTAAGCAATGTAGCTGACATTTTTTCTTGAACTTTTCAATCACAAGGGTGTTTAATAAGGACTCACATTGTTTCAAAGATGACCAAGCTGCCAAGGCAGCATTCTTCTCAGCTTGCTTCTTGTTCTTGGCGGGTTCCCCGGTGAATATAATATCAGCCAGATCTACTATTCCTGTAAAGACTGGTAGGTGCCCCAGTCCGGATCTGAAAGTTGAGTAACGGGGTAAAGGTGCTCCAACTCTTTGTGCAATCTCTTGAAGGAGGTTCTTATAAACTCCAGTTTCATCCTGAAACAAGGGTTCATATAATGAAGAAATGAACACAAAAAGAGAAACTAAAGATTGAGTTATCTGTCAAATTTTAGTTTTACAAAAAAGACAGAAAAAGAGGATCTCTAATCTAGATAGAAATGCCAAACAGATGTTTAAGTTGTACAATAAAATCTTGAAAAAGGTAACCAAAAAATAATCACATGGACGATTCCTGTATCAATGAACTCCACGTAACATAATCATGGAATGTACTGGATTATAAAAGTTCAACTCAGTTAACTAACTTCTATCCAAAACAAGGTTTGTCTGTTTCTTAATTCTTCATAGCAAAATATTAGAGATGATCAACGAGAAGAATTTGACCATGATTCAGTCCAAGGACGGGTCTAAGGGGGGCAGGGGGTGGCGCTGCCTCTCCAAGATTTTGAAAACTTACCCCTATTAGTTTTCTAAATTTAGAAAGATTATTAACAAAATTACTTGTTCCCCCCAAACACACACACACACACAAGTTTGTAGTTTCGTCCGTGATTCAGTCAATGCATGCCCTAGTTAGAATGAAGCTTATCGCGGAAATGAGACTCTCTTATCTGATCTCGATTATAAACAATTCTATTAGAGTGTACAGGTAGGTATACGACATAGATTCCTCATATTAGATTAACAACAATGTAGAAATGCTGATGAATACTAGAGAAGTACTTCAGATTAGAATTTACTTGAAAGATTTGTTTGCCATTGGTAATTATCATTAGATTATGTCCAAGTAAATGCAAGAAAGTTAATGTGATACAGTAGAAAGATATATCAAGAACAGTCCTTGTTGTTCATCAATAGAGCATTACCCAGTCAACTACCCCATGCTAGGGGATAGACATGTGCATTCTACACCATACTACTACATAAAAGCACATTAAATGATGGGAGACAAGACAATAAATTTATAGCATGCTCTAACTTTCTCACATCTGAGTCTATGATACAATCAAACTTAATCACATTTAGAGATAATTGATACTCCCTCCGTCCCAAATTATCTGTCCACTTTGTATTTTGCACGGGAATTAAGGTTTCATCAAATTCTCGGTTAGAATATGATAAAATGTTAAACATGAAACCCTATTTAGTATTACTCATTATTTAATTCTACCTTATTTCCTTCTCTATTCTTCTCTCTCCAATATTCAATGCAAGGGGTAGGATTGGAAAAACCACCATTAATGAACTCTTTATTTAGAAAGTGGACAATTAATATGGGACAGATTAAAAAAGAAATGTGGACATATGATTTGGGACTGAGGGAGTATATGCCAAGGCCTAAATACATCAAGAGATAATATTTTTTCTTTTTAAAAAAAATATATTTTCTTTTATTATTATGGGGGAGGAGGCAAGGGAGTGGGGCCTATGGTTACGAGTGGGAAATGCTGTGCCAACTACACTAACCTTCCTTGAACTATTTTATATAGAGAAATCAACTAAACGGATGCAGAAGTCCTAATGCATTAACAGTTCAATTTTTTCCCCTTACTTTGGGTTTCCATTTTCATATTGCTCAAGCAGGGAAAAACTGTTTCACATTAAAAAAAAAAAAAAAAAAAAGAGGAAAAACTGAAAAGAATATGCAAACTGAAGTCAACAAGACCATATTTGTCTTCATCATGTGACTTCAATAAGTAAATAGTAGTACAAATTAATAAAAGCTAAAAATTAATGCAAAACCAAGAAAATGTCCCAGCATGTGGGCAGGCTAAGAAAGTTGCCTACTCTTAATTCAATATAAATAGTTAATATAGTTAGGTGGCAATGCCCCGCAATGAATTCCTACTTGCATAAAAAATTGCAGTATAAATAAACAAATATAATAAAAGTCAGCAAATTCAATTATCAATCTTTATCAAACTCTTTACTACCATTATAGTACCATCTCCATTCCATAAAACATAAATCATTTAGTTCATGTAGTAAAAATTAAGAAAGAAAAAAATTAAGATATTTTATTAATAAAAAATATAGATATTACTTTCTTAGATAAAATTAGTGGTATACAAGTCATATTTGAGAGATTAATATTTATATTTTGACTAACAAAGTACCTTATTTTTATCTTTTTTAATTTCGCTACATGTTCTAAATGATTTATATTATAGAAAGAAGGGAGTAGTACGAAAATTTTATTAATCACCCAAATAAATGCAAACCCAGATTTTGAAATGAGATTAGACACACTATTATCACAACAAACTTTGAAAGTTCTCACCAGCAATTCCACATTTACACAGCGTTGATTATGGAAAGAGAAGCTCAATAGCAGCTTCTTATTTCACATCCAATCCAAAGACCAGAAAAATAACCTCAAAAATAAATAAATTCCCCAAGACCATGAGTAATTGTCTTTTAATAAAGTCAAGAAGGGCACTTAGTAATTAATTAATTTAAAAAAAAAAAGCTTTTTAATTTCTAAACCAATTTCAGAGTCTTCTTTCGCCACCGCGTTGGGTTTCTCTAGTATACAACTCTAAAGTCTAAACCCCTAGCCCCTGTTGAAAATTCAACCACAAAACTACAAGGCTTAAGAAGGGTATTAATGTAATTTTATGCATTGCAGCGCGTGGAGGAGACTTAATTTTCTAGTACATTAATAAAATTAATTCACATGTACCAATATAATCGGAGCTAATTAAAGTTTATACTAATCACATTATAATTAGGATATGTGTCTAATTGAAGATCTATCTTTTTGAGTCGGAAAGTGACAAATACGCTGACAGTCTTTAACAATGAACTTATAATCTAATTGGTGCATTCAATTTTACCAATGGAGTTCCAATTCTAACCTCAAAAATAGAGAAGGGAAGAAAAGACACCAACCACAAAAATTAAAAAATGCACCAACCACAATGAACCTATAATATAATTTTTGCCTGGCATTAGCATTTTTTGCGCAAAAAATGCTAATGCCAGGCAAAAATTGAAATCAACTAAAAGGACAGCCGGTAGAGACGGCGGAGATGGTAGACTTACGAGGATTCTAGCGGCGAGGGAGTGAGAGGGGCCACGAGTGGAGAGAGAGCTGAGAGCAACCTCGGCGGCGGCGTGCTCAGCTTGGCGTAGAGTGGAGAAATAATGAGGACTCTCATAAGTTTCGCCGTTAAAGTTAACGGTGGACTTGAAGCGAGGCGCGTGGTCTGGACCTTCACGTAAGCAGGTGTAGGAAGGCAAGTTAAAGCAGCTCCTCTGGGCCAGCTCCTGTAGCTGGTTCTTATACATAGCTTAGCTTTAACTTCACAGACACAGAAAAATTCGGATCAAGAAAACGGGTTATCGGGTAGAAATTGAAATGGGTTGCAGAAGAAAGTGGAAGTGGGTGGCGGAGATGGGCGGAGGAAAGGAGGAGAGAGAAAGAGAGTCAACTGAAGGTTATAGGATGGTGCATGGGAACGGGATTGGGATTGGGATGGGAATCCAACTTTTTCTTTCTGTCTCTCTTTTCCCTAGATTTTCGAATATAATCAACTTTTTCACATTTTTGTATTTTGTATTTTTGCCTGTCTTTCTTTTCTGCCAAATTTTTATTTTCCCCTTCCTTTTCGAGTTTTTCCACTAGTCCGGTTAACTCAATTATTGTGTATGCGGTTCTAATTCTCTTATATGACTCTACGTAACAATTTAATTATGTGTGTAATTAGATCGAGTCTGACTTGATTTTGGTCCGATTTTAGACCCAGGTCAAATTTTAATTGAGTCTGAGAATGAAACTTGAAGCTTTAAATCATGTAGGATTTGGTTTGGATTTGAGACTAGTTTGAGATTGAGACCAAAATATCAAACTCAATTCAATCACACCTTAAGTAAATGTTTATTTATATAGTTTAATCTAAAACGGATAAATTTTATGTAGGAATAATATTATAGAAAGTGTTACCATTATAAAGGATCCAATATATTTGTGTCAATAATTCTCAGACACTTCAAATTGCATTTACAAGGTCTCATTCTTATTTAGAAAAAACTTCACTCATAATGTGATTTTACTAGTAGAAAGTTTAAACGCTATCTTACTTTTATATTAGCAATTTATTTACTAATGTTTTCGAACTTATTTTTTAAATTATTTTTTCAATAAATTTTTGTTATTATAAGTGCACGAAATGTCGAAACGTAAATCTATTTTTTGCATAAGAAATGTTACGATGACTGCAGTCATTTTTTTTTGACAAATGTATGTGGCTGTTGATTAGAGATTGGAGGAAATATAAATTGACATAATTAAGGAAGGTTAGCGTTGTTGTTTAGTACTTTCAATTCATAATAATAAGTCTCAAATTCGATATCTCTGCCTTAATATTAATAAAATTCTTATAGTGTATGCTCTAGAAAGCACACATTATTTTGATGTGTATACAGTAATTGATTTTTATTTTAGATATGAACACACGCAAAAATCTCCTAAAAGAGGGGGAAAAAAAACTCATGGAAACAGTCGTCATCATTCAATTAAGGTATACTTCGATAGTCAATGCATAAGTTTACAATTCAGAGTCTTTAATTGTATCTTTTTGCTAGGGGTACTTGACTTCACTTCTTTATACCTTTTTATATTTTATTTTATTTTACCAAAAGCCTTTTATGCAATTTTCTTTCTTTTTTCAAGTTTCACAACGTTGACCGAGTAAATAGGTATGATACAAATTTTGTATCTAAGGAAAGAAATAAGTAAATAAATAAGACATTAGCATAATTAGCTGCAATAAGTATTGATCTCCATCCCGAATTGAATTTTTATTTTTATTTATAAAAGTGAATGTACAATTTTTATTTATTTTTTATAAAAATATGTACATTCAATATTTCGGATAGAAAAGAAGTAGTACTATTTACTGTTAGGCAAATGTTTAGGATAAGCTAGTGGAGTTCACTACCATAGTTAGGATCACATAGGGTTCTTGCTTCACACTTGTGAATTGAGAGGCCGAAAAACGTAATGCTAAATGTCAGGCGCGTCTCAATCATTTCGGAGGCCCTGTGCTAAATTAAAAAATGAGGCCCTACATAATCAGAGAAAAGTGACTTTAATCTAAATATAACAAAAAAATAATTATAATTGTATCATAACTTTTGTTCTCCAAAATGTACTTAAGCATTTTAAACAAAATTTTCAAAATAATAAATACTGACAAACTTTCTTCACTTAAAAATAGCGATCCTTCTAGTTTTCTTTAAAGCAAAATCATCAACTAAATCTTCATATTTGATTTACTCCAAAATATCATTCTTAATTGCTATCATCACTAATCCATTGAGTCTTTCCTGAGACATTGTAATTTGTTGATGGCTAGAAACCGCTAAAATTAATGTATTTGGTCAGAAAGAGAAATACGTAAATAGTTGGTGGCCATTTAGTGCAAATTGCTCATTTTTATTATTTTTCAACGAAATACAAATGTGTGTGTGTGTGTGTGTGTGTGTGTGTGTGTGTGGCTAACATAAAATTGGGGCCCCTAATTTTTGGAGGTCTTTGTGCGGTCGATCATCTCGAACACCCTCATAGCCGCCCCTGCTAAATGTATAGTATGTGATAATTCAACTAACAATATTCTTTTAGCCTCATTCGTAAAAACGTACATAATTCTATACTTTCAATCAAAGTTTAGAGTCTACTAACATTAATCATGCTCAGGTTGTACTCATATAGTTTGATTTACTAAGATAAAGATCTAATCCACAACATTTTCAACATAAATACAACAAGTAAGAATTAAATACAATATCTCACTTTGACGGATCACTCAATCTTAGAACCGTTCTTATGTGATTGACCCCCACAACCTCTCACATAATTGAGTGGATTCCATAACTAGGAAATTGTCCCAAGGACGGAGTTCGTTTTGTTGCTCTTGGAGGAACGCAAGTAGTGGGGGGCAACAATAAAAGCCTCTTTTTACTCACCGAAATTGACACCATTGTGCATAATGCTTTCTTGACAAATTCAACAAAAAGACATCCTCTACTCCCACCATTCGGACTTGTTATGATTATGCAACTTTTTTGCTTTTATCTTTTGGATGTGCCATTTACAATAATATACAATTCATTTTTTTTGGTAAAACAGGGATTTCCACTTTTGCCTTAATCATTTCACTTCTATCATATTTCCATTTAGCCAACAATAGGGGAAAATCAAAGAGGGAATGCTATAAAAAAAGGTAAAATAGTATTCTATAACTTTGCTTAAGAGGTGCAGTCACATTCATATTGTCTATTGCTATTACCTCCCTAAAAAAACAAAAACAAAAAATGAAAAAATCTGTCATACGAGCTGATCATGAGCTGATTTCAAAATTGACAACTCTAAAACTGGCACATGCTTTGCCAGGAAAAGAATTGTAAAAGATAACCATAGAAATACAGAGCCCATTTATAATATTAAAAAAAAGGGACAGAATTTTATTATGAATGAGAAGGTCAACTAGAATACATTGTGTAAACGTACTATTTGCAGAATCACCATGAGAAAGGACTCGCTCCCAGCAGGAATATTTCGTTTTCTACATCTTTCACCCATTGACAGACCCGATTGCAAATTTTTATTGCTAAAGCCTGCAAAACATAGTTCATTATGGTAAGAACCAAAAACCAAGTATCAGAGAACATAATTGCCTTCTTCAAATATGCACCAATAATGTCAATCTCCACTGCAATGCATGTCTCTAGCTTTCTAGGAAAAAAACAATTACCAATTTGATTACAGGATAATGGTCCCTGCTTTATTCCTTGCAATTTTCTTTTATTTTCTACAAGGCCCTTCAAAATTTATTTCCTTTTGTGTCAAACTCGCAAGAGAGTCCGATAGTGAAAAGGGAACCACCAGAGAGTATACCTATTGACTATTGCCGATTCCGATCTAAAGCTATGTTTTAGGCTTATAGGCATAGGACATTATAAGATGGTCATTTCAGAGGCTATTTAGAATGAAGGGCCACAAAACCTATAAAGTACGTATGCACCGGGGTAAAGAATATATGCAGTGTATGATCTAGTACCAGCTGAATGCCCTACAAACCATTCAAAATAAAATATAAAGCCTTAGCAACGATAACAGAAAATTGACATGCCTGGTGTAGAAGACTAGCTAAAATTCAGATTGCCATATGATATGAAAACATAATTATTATCTAAAGATTTGGACAATCTAAACTAAAACAGAAAACAACATTCTAGTCTAACCTTGTCTGCAAGAGGATCAAATGCTGAGTAGAGTTCAAAATCTGGAGTGACCCAGCAAAGCAGAACTGCCAAATTGAAAAGAACCGATAAGTGAACTGAAGTTGTACAAAAGAAATGAAGAGGGAGATCATGAGAAATATCAGAAACAATAATATGAACACAACAATAACATAAATAATAACATAACCCATTAAGTCTCAAATAATTGGGGGATGGGTGGGGGATGGTAGAGAAAGAAACAATTATATGAACACGTGACAAATTTACAAAAACCAGTGTTATCAATCCCAGATAGCGGCGCGGAGCGGCCGACCCCGAAAACGCTATAGCGGGATAGCGGATAGCGTGAGCGGCGCTATTTGGAAGTCTATGCAAATAATTAAAAATATATATTTGAGAATACATGAGAAGAAGAGAAGCATACGTTTTTTTTTTGTTGCTGCGTTGAATAGATGAGAAGAAAAGGGAGCAGAAGGTTTTTATTTGCTTTAAGCTGCTGTAGTTTAGGTTTAGGGGGTTTTGAGGTTGTTATTATCATTTTGCCCCTATTTTATTTTATTTTAATGGAAAAAAAGACTTTTCAATGATGATCCAAATAGCGCCGCTATTTCCGCTATTTGAGCTGCAATAGCGGCCGCAATGGTCCGCACCCAAAATCCGCAACGCTATTCAAGATTCATAGCGGCCAAAGGCCGCTATCCCGCCGCAATTGACAACACTGACAAAAACTAATGGTTAATAATGGTAGCTAGATGCAAAGTGGTAGAGAAAGAAAACGAATGTGCCATAAATAACATTCCAAGTGATGCAGCATGGAAAAAGAATAAATATCAACACGGAATGAGAACTATGTGATGCCATTAATCAAAAGCAATCAACGGCAGAGAGGACTTATAAATGAAGATAAAGAAGTATATGCACAATGGTACAGAAAGAAAAAGACTATGCCCTTAAAAACATTTGAGTGATGCTTTATGGGAAAAAAATATTATCAACATGGAATAAGAACTAGGCGATGTCATTAACCAAAAGCAACCAATTTGAGAAAGGAATTATAAATGAAGATAAATGAGTATATGCAAAATATAAGGATACTCTTCTAATTGACCGCATTAGTATTTTTTTTCCTTCAAAATTACTTGAGTGCTTTTTAATAAAAGTGGAATATCCAATAAATATCCTGCAAGAGCGAAAGGTGCTGAAGATGTGAACTTGTGGTAAAAATATAGATGACAAGGTTAGATCTACACCAGCAGAGCAGAAATATTTTCAAGGAGGTCGAGCAACAAGATGAACTGAAGGTTTTAACTTCCACAGTTCTTCTCCAAAAAGTTCTAATCATAAGGGCTTTATTCAATGAAATATATAAACATAACTTATTTGGAGTGAAGGAAACCTTGATTCTAAGTTATTAGCCGTGAAATAGCTTAGCCTCAACGCATATCTAATTGAATTCAGATCACAAATTTCTTTCAGCTGTTTATCCGAATAGAAATTTGCAATTTTGTTCAGTGGCTTTTCGTATGAAGTTATATCCTTAATCTATTGGAGAACCAAATCTGGGCTCAAACGCAGGAGGCTACTAATATCCTGCTGGAAAAACTTCCCAAATGATGAATTTTGCAAAAACAAGAGGGGTTACTCCGTACTAATCTATAAAACCTGCTTACAGCTTAACCACCTAAGAGAATGATGAATCCCCAATTCTGAGAACTAGGTCAGAGTGCAATCAGATGACCAAGTGCCAAGAGTTTACATATATGTAAAACAAAATTGTCTATTAAACTCCTAGCCAAAACATAGTGAAGAAACTCATACACAATTCAGGATTTCAATTGTTTTACCGCATGCTTCCAGATCTCATCAATGAGTTCCTTCACAATTAATGCTATCAGATTACCTATTTGAATAAATGATTTTTAAAAAAGTAAACTTTCTGATTTCAGGTAGTGTTGATTCCAAGGTTAAAACGATTCTCCGTTCTTTTGATTATTTAGATACATTACAAAATCCCCATCATCATAACCTCGGCTTGAATGTTCTACCAAGGAAAGGATTTCTTCACAGTTAAGAAGGATTTGTAATGCGTACTCTATCCACTTTTATTATATAATCTATACCACCTCTTATTTTACCCAAAAAAATTTAGAAAAGAAAAAAAAGAAGGATTTGTAACGAAGAAGCTATCAATAAAAAACATGTAAATGAATTGGAGAAATTATCAGGAGTGACACGTTCTTACCATAGTTTTCATCCCTTCTAAACTGTGTCTTGTGAGGTCCAATTCCTTTATCATGCATGGATGCATAAAGCTTCTGATATGCTCTGTATAACCTATCAAACAGACACACTCAGAAAGTCAGGACATCTTTCTTATAAAGTATTGTTATGAGCCTGCAAAAGATCCCTGGTTACCTCTTTTGCTGTTGCAAGCTGTTGATAGGAGAAGAAAATTCAGATGATACATACTGATCAAGATAGATACTGCGGTATATAAAATGCCAGAGACCAGCTGGACCACCAACGCCATGAAACACTTCTTTAAATTTCTCTGATGGTCCAGTTGGACTTCTCTGCCCTGAAGGGGAAACAGTTCCGGAACGAGAAGCAGGTTCAACAGGCAAATCTTCTACATGCATTCCACCTTCTACGATAGATCTCTGTACTTCGACAAGTACGTTTGACTTCAAAAGCACCGTTTCAATTCGAATCCTATAAGGATATGTCATCAGGAAAACAAAATAAATATGAAGGCAGAAGGAAAAAGATGTTCGGAAAACCGAGGGGTAGGGAAGAGAAGGCGGAGGGGCTCTTCTGAACATTTAGCAGAAAAGAGAAGGAATGAGTTACCTGCAATCTTTAAGATGATAAAAGGCATCCGAACTTGTAGTTAGCAATATCAAGTACGTCTCAACCTACCAAAATAGATAGTCAGTAACAACTTTCGATGATAAACTTTGTATGAAGATTCAATTTGTAGCTCTACATTTAACAGGTGATTTAGAGAAATAATTAGCTAAAATAGATTCACAAGAAAGTCTGGTTCAGAAATGATTACACGTAGTAACCTTACATCAAGATAATGGACATAGGCATAGAGAAATGCCATGGGATTATATCTTGGAAGGCAAATCGGTGAGAAAGATTCAGACGTCCTGCATGGAAAATAGCACATCGAAATCAAGAAGGCTAGCTAAACCAGAACAGGACAAACAGGATCCTTTAGCTATTCATCAGCAAAAAGTACTCAAAAGGCATGTATCAAAACATAGTTATGGATGCAGATTGCACAGAAATCCCCACATTTCCTGTTTCATCTCTCCCGAAGTTCACTTCATTAGATATAGCTTATTGGACTTAAATACATCTACTTCCCAAACACATTAAAACAGAACAAGTTATAATTGAAGAGGCAACAGTTGTACCCTTACATGCCTAAATTTATGCTCTCTCCTTCATACCCCTGTCAAACCAAACTAAGCTGATTTCAACAGGTATAAAGAGAGTATGTATAATGTGTCCATAAACTGATTGGCCTACCTAAATGATTCAGATGACATTACAAAATTAGAGAGCAACAGCATATCATCCGGATGAAGGGAAGCTTTTTGTGCGCCAACAAGACTGATAACCTGCATACTTTCAATAATAAGTTGCTAAATGGAAAAATTATAACGTAGAAAAATCATGGTTCTTCTGAAGATAATATAGAAAAAATAAAAAATAAAATCTGAAAGTTTAAAGAAAGGAGACCTTATGTTTGCACATTAAAATTGCAAACAGGACACCTGAATCAGCAACGTCCTGCAAGATTGCCCCAGCAGCTTGTCTTGTAGCATAAGCAAGGGGAAGGCACGTATATGCATGGAGAAAAGTGGCTGGATTCCTGAAATCATGGGAGAAAGGTTTTAGTAGAGGATGAAGCAAACTTCAAACAGCCAACATTTATCACCACAAATAGATCAATTTACACAAGCAAAATTAAGAAGCAGTTGCATATGCCTAAATTCAACTCTTACTTATAAAAGATATAGTCATATAAATATTTAGATAAGTAAACAAAACTCAAGTTAAGAAACAATATTAGCAAGATACTTCACATTATTTTGACAACATTATAATTTTTACATTATAGAAAAATTATGCACAATTATTACTGGGATAGTTGGCAAACAAGCCGCTAGTGGAAAGATATTTATTCAAAAAGGGCAGAAATAAATCAGCTAAAGAGATATTTCCAGTATTTCCAGTAAATGCAAGGACTTATTACTTCTTGGACCATTGAACTGTAAACAGTCAAAGCCTTGCAGTAAAATCCCTCGAGACAAAGTACTACATAGCACAATATGTAATTCCTAATTTTGGTTCCCTCAAAACTGCCCAGTTGCATTTCTTCACATTCAAAATAGCATAAGCAATCCAGCTTCATTTTTCTCATGATATTTGAGAAAGAAAATAGCATTCATAAGAATGAATGCATGCTAATGTTTAACACTTATATTAACTTGACCGGCAAAGAGAGAAAAGAGAAGCACACCAACTGAAAGAATGGATGAGGGAAGAGAAGACAACATCCGTCCCTCCAAGCAAAGGCGTCATGTCAAATTTTGGATTCTTCTCAAAACATCTATTTACAGACTTTGTAAGAATAAGTATCATCTGCAGTCGAATTGACTGACAAGTCAGAGCTGAATAGAAAATTTTCATCAACTGAAACAAGATAGGTGCCAAAGATGTATAAGCAAAGAAAATAAGAGTACAGGAGTAATAGAAATAAGTTATATTTAAAGAAATGTTTCAGAAACAAAGCCTATGAAAATTTTTCTTTCCTTTTTATATTTTGTTATTATTTTTTTCTGTTTAGGGGAAAGGAACAAAAATTATGAACTTGGAGAAGTCTACCTGACCATGGAGAAGTTCCAACTGTCCTCTGAGTGACTCATATGGCTCTTCTGTACAGCTTATGCAAACTAAATAAATTGGTCCTTTAACAAGAAAAATAACCTGGAACAATGAAACTTCTCATATTGTAAAAATGAAAACAACATAAGCAACATCAAAAGAATTTGAAGTTACTTTACATAATTTAGTATACAGTTTAGGTTTGACATTTGGAAGTTGAATCACTCTCAAATTGTTACATAAAACCCCCCCTCGATTATGAACATTTCAACAACATAGGATGGCAATTGCTCCACCACCCCCCCGCGCCAATTCCCTCAGTTTACTCTCTACAAATTGCAGACTACCTTTGTTCCACACTGGTATCAACTTTTACTCTACATTAAAGGACCAAGAGATCACCTAGAAAAAACCAATTTGCTTAAGGCATTAACTATGTGAATTCATTATCTGAAAGAACATGCCAACTTTTGTGATTAATGTGTTATTACCTTCTAACTAGTCTACCTCACAACAACAATCCTAAGTAAATGGAGAAAAAAGTCTTACAACCATTACTTTCTATACTATCTGTCAAACTTAAGACAGTTATAGGCAAGGGAAAATACACATTGTGAACCTTTCAGCTGATCAAGGTTTGCCCTTCAAGCAAATAACCGTAACGCCGGTAGCTGGTTTAACAACTCGAGAAGCAATATAAATACGATGATATTTTCCTCGATCCTTTAAGCAAAAAAAAAGTATTCAAGAATATTTTTAAATCAAAGAGAAGGAAGTAAATTCACCTGGTGTTTTCCAGCTCTAACCAACTTGACTCGATCTCCCCTGAAAAGATATCAATGAAGCAAACCATTGAAACCATTTCTTGGATCATGTTTATTGCAGGAGGGAAAGCGAGCAACGAATACATAACTGGAGACAGATAACATAATGAAATCATGAAGCAAATATAGTAATCAATATACCCATTCTCCACAAACGAAATAATTGCTTGCAAAGTTGCAGAAAATCCCGCTAGCTTGTGCTCATCTCCATATCTTCAAACAGAAACCAAATAAAACAAGGGATTATTAGTCACTTATATTGTCTACGAGTATGCGCAAGAACTAATTAGCTGAAAGTAGATCCAATATCCAGTACTGCAATGAAACAAAAACTTTAGGGCGACAATCATAGACCTTGAATATATTGGCTTCCCAGAGTTGCTCAAGACAAAGAAATGCTTCTTCCTTTTTCTCCATGAAATAGAAGCATCATCCTGCATAAAAAAGGATTAATCAAATACAAAAGACAAAGCTGCTGACTAAAATCACACAAATTAGAATAAAGTATGCTAACATTGTGGCACACAGGGAAGAAAACGAACTCAAAATCCTTTAGCTTTCAGCTTATTACTTGAACAATGGGAGGAAGTAAGAATCTAAACCGTTTTCAAATGAGCTACAGGCATTATTCATGATTAGTGATACGGATCAAATCAAGGCTTCTCATATGCTCTAATGGATATTAATAATGGTTCCAGAAGTCCAAAAGCTTAATCTATTCAAATGCTATGACAGTGATAAAGTCTTCTAATTCAGAAACAACTTGGATGATGTAAAAGCACATTTATTACTGAAACTTGGATGATGTACAAAGACATTGTCTTTTTTGTTTTTAGTACACTAACGCATCCCGCAAAGGCAATTCGGTTGATCTTTCTTACTCAAAAGCTAACTGTATTCTTCGCATCTTAACTACAATGTTTTACGTGTGTATAATCATGTTATGATACGGATATAAATGTTTATCTGGATAATTTTTTTTTTTAAAAAAAAAGAACATATTAAAAGACACTTTGTCCCCAAATTGCTGAATATTGCCACTTCATCTATGCTTGCATAATATTTGAATCCCATTTCCTCTTACAAGCATTACATTATGAATGAAAATCACAAACTAAAAAAAGCTACGCAGAAGCTAAACCACTAAGAAGAAGAGGGGAATCCAACTGACCTCATCACCGTGGCGCTTTCCAGGCACCCAAGGACCCTGAGAATCCGAGGCCTCGTCAAACTCACGATCATCATTCCTCACCTCATCAATTTCACTATCATCATCATTGTTGACCTCCTCAATCCCACTAGTGGAACTATTACTCCCTCTCTCACCTGCATAACCACTACTACTCGGACTCGAAGGAGCCTCCATTTCCTCAAACTCCAAAGCATTATTCGTTTTCACCTCCTGCTCCTCCACTTCCACTTCCACTTCTTCCTCAACCCTGGCTACCTCCGCCGGCCCTAAACTACCGTCCAAAGCCAGCTGCTCGATCTCATTTAATGATCCATTTCTCAACTCTCCATGATTCATCAACTCCGTCGCGGTTTCTTCGCGGATACTGTAATTCGAGTCGGATTCGGGCTCGGAAACCGACTGAGACATGGAAATTGATGCTGATTGATTCTCAATTGCGTCGAGTGACTTGTCAATTGAAGTAGGGTTAGGTTTAGGGTTTTGTTCTTCGTCTTCGGAAGAGGAAGAGTTGGAATTAGAATTATAAAGCATTATGGGAACTGTACAAAAAAAATTAAAAATTAAATTGGAAGAGTTTACTGTTCCGAAGCTACCAGTCGTTGTAGGGCTTGGAATCCGAAAATTGAAAGACGTTGGAGAAGGAGAACATGAAACACGAGTTTGAAACTCGGACCGGTGCAGAAAGACTGATGGGGAAGACGGAGGAGACGCCACGACAAGAAAGGTTGGTTTGGTTTTTTATGTGTGCACCACGGTTTCGGTGCGAAACACGTGTAAGTGTAAGTTGTCAGATGAAAATTTAACGATGATAATTATATAAATTTGTACACCGGTTAGAAAATGTTAACAGATATTGAGAAAACATGGTATTTATTACTAATAGCAGTTATTAATTTCTCTTATCACGAAAACTCTTCGAGGAGGTAAACGACTAACTATAAAATACGTTCTATAAAAATGATAGTCTTTTTTTTTTTTCCAAGGGGATTGCCCTTGAGGGGGAAGAGCGGAGAGTACCCTAGATCAGGGAGATTGTAGCATGCCTCATGCCTGGGGAGGGAGGTTAGCCTCATAAAGAGGAGAATATTATTGCCCCATTATGCGGGAAGAATGTGTCGAACTTGGGACCTTTCGGTCCCAAACCAAATGCTTACCCACTGGACCAAACATTTTGTTGACTATAAAAATGATAGTCTAAGGGGAGAATAATTCACCGTGAAGCATTACTTATGTTGTAAGATTTGAGGTCTCCACCTATAAGTCAAAAGTTCCATTTTGTTGTAAAAGAGCAAAAATATGTCGCGTATTTATAATTTTTTTTTTTTTTGTAGAATTAACTAAATTGTTATTTAGATTTCAATAAATTAGCCAAGCCAAATGCTTAAAAAATGAGAATAATTTGATCTTTGAAGTTGTCTAAAAATAATGGTCCTAAAATGTAGTAAATGACAATTATGTAATGAGCCTTGGGGAAATGGTTTCTAGACACTTTATTGTTGCTTTAAATGAAACAAGTGTTTGTTCTCCCAAAATTTGAGTAAACTTCTTGAATTCGAAAATTCTTGCCAAATAAAACAAACTCAGACCGGTTCCTATGCGGAACAGTCATTTTTCCGCACCTGCGGAACAACTAAAAATATTTTTTTTGTAAAAAAAATTAAAAATATTACTTCTTATCCCTTAAGATATTTTAAAAATATACTATAAATTCTAGTTCCATCTCAACAAACACTTAAAATTGCACGATGTGTTATAAAATGACTAAATTTAACACGTATTTGTAATAATAATATAGTATGAAGAAGAAAGACATGAGAATAATCAGAAATTGGACAGTCTTGTTAATAGACTAAAAATAAAAGTTAAAAAGAGAAGCCTTACTAAACTTTCGCGTTTAGCTACTCGAAACAACCATTGGACATCCAAATAATTATTTCGTAACAATATGTATTAGTTTTGGTTCAAAAGAGAATCCATAGTACATTAATCTTCTTAGAAATATCTCATATCTGACCGCTCTTCCCATCTTCTTGGCTTTAGAACTTGATTTTCATCAATCATAATAAAAAAACAACTGCAACTTTTACTTGAAAAAGGAACAATTGACATTGTATATTGACTATTTTTTATTTTCCTGCACATTATTTATGGTAGAATTGACACGCGCAAAATAATTTAATGGTGAAAATAATACTATTTACTCGTATATAAATTTCGATGAAATATTTACTCATTTTACATATTTATAGATATGTTTATGTGTGCAAAAATTTTGATTCTCAAAGAAGAAAGAAGAAAAGAATATATGTTATTATATGGGGGGGGGAACTACATATTATATACCCAAACATTAATTATTGGTGCACAAAAAATTGGAATAGAATTTGATACTTTTCGCCCATCAAAAGTTTTCAAAAACTCAATAATGCAATGGTCTTAGTTTCAATTCTACAGATGAGGGAATCTACAATGGGATTAGAAACTGACTATCAATGGTATCTTTCATCTATCATAATCTGAATTGAAGTACACTCATGAATTTCTTTTTCTCTAAAAAGAAATAATTGACACCATGTCAAACTCTGTGCCTGCGGACTTGAAATATGACTCATTGGCTTGATAGAACCAACGACCACATACTTACAACTGAACTCGATATGCCAAAAGAGATATCTCAAGATGATAGTGCATACTTATACCCATCTTATATATCAGTCAAACCTTTCATTTTTTATCTCATGTGGGATGAGATTTCACACCTGGCTATTTGCAATAACTCATGATGTTATATACGTTTTTCTTTTTCTTGAAAAAATTATTATTCTGTAAAGAGAGTATCAAACTCAAAACTTATTATTTGGAGCTGAAAATGCTTTAGTACCGACTACACTAGTCTTTTTTAACAAAGGAATATCTACTTATGGAACTTAGGCCACCCTCCCCTCGGCTTCTCTCCAAAATCTAAAAATTGTATTTTTTTTTTTTTTTTTGGTCTTTATACAATTTAAACATTTTCAAAAAAGACTATTAAATAACTTAACGGGTGACTGATTTATAACACATTTTATATTTTATGTAACAAATTATTATATTTGAGGTATGAATAACTTTAGAAAGTAGACAAAATATAAATATACGAGTCTTTTTAGTTTTAGCTTTTCAATCTCTTTGAAAAAAAATACAATTTATAACATTTTTCAACTTTTATATTTTTTAAAATTATTTTTACTATTATGCTCACAACTGCGACCACACATTGGACGGTGGTTGATTTGGTTAGTGGTGTTGTTTTCATCCCCATTGTGTTCACAATTGCTACCACACATTGGACCTTATTGAAGTTTCATCCAAACAAAAAAAAATTGGCAAAATATCATCTATCCACATACATATTTTCATGCGTGTTCTCAATCATTTACAATTCGTCACGTGTATATAAAATTGAAATAAATATTCACATGATAAAATTTAATAATGAAAACATGTATAAAGAAAGACGATTTTTCTGGAAAAAAAAATTGGACCATATTGAATTCATTTCTCTCTTCCCTCACATCACCCCGAGAAAAATATCTGAATCCAGTTCTTTCTTCTTCTTCTTCTTCTTCTTCTTCTTCTTCTTCTTCTTTTGGTCGAAATTATTAGAATTATTTCGGAGTAATAATTTTTGTCAGTAAAAAATCCCCCCAAAATGAATTCATTTTGAAACTAAGATAGGTTGAAGAAAATGAAATCTTTTAGTTGAAGAAATAATGGGTCTGCGTCCATTGTGTTTTAAACTGAGATTTTTGTTTTACTCTTAAACTGAAATTATATTTTAGATAATTTAATTATGCATGCATATTTCATTTTCACATTCAATTAAAAGACTGTTTGGGCCTCACTTTAAATTTCAAACCAAAATTAAACATAATCTAAATACACCAATAATTTGGATGTTTTTTCCAATTTGTATGAGTACTAGTAGTTTTGAAAAAAGAAAAATCTTGAATTCCACCCGTACGTGGTCCTTTTTTGCTAAACATTTGTGGTTTTATTATGCTTGTGATCAACCTTGTACCATCTTCATGGAAAAATATTAATATTAGACCAATATTTGGTAAATTGGCGTTTTGACTGAGTCCAAAAATAATTTATTTTTTACAAGTAGGGTTCAGAAATTATATTTTCAACCTTTTATATTCTAAAACAAATTAGGTTTGGTGTACTAGATTCTTTCGTCAAAAAATCTTTCAGTCAAGTTAATTTGAAATTTAAACTTGATCAACCCAAAAGTAACAAGGGTATTTTTGGTACATTATATTAACCTCCCCCTCCCCCACCCTACCACTCGACGCATCCTCACCACCAGGCGCACCCTCACCCCCACCTCATTTCCCTTCTTCTTCTTCTTCCACCAAACTATTCATTTTAATTTTAATACCCTTGTTACTTTTGGTTTGACCAAAATCAAATTTTAAATTAATAATTGATTGGAGAACTTGTTGGCGAAAGGACTTATAGTGCAACAAATCTAAATTATTTTAAAATAGAAAATGTTGAAAACATCATTTATGAACCCTATTTTTAAAAAATAAATTATTTTTGGACCCAGGACACCAATTTGCCCCAATATTTTCAAAGTACATTTATTATTGCAGTGTATATCCATCAAGAGCAAGGTTGTAAAAATTGTATTTTTGACTCGGAACGGAAGGGGTCTCAAGAATCGTAAAAACGAGGATCGTAACACGGATTGGAAGATCCGACAAAACTAGTAAAAAAAATATTTCATGATAAATTTAAAACACAAACCAACAATTCATAAGTTCTTTCAATCTAACAAGTTTCACAACAACAATTGTATCTTTCAAATTTTCTAATCTAGTAAACCATTCAACATGTCATCATCATAATCCTCCATGTAATGTCTACCTCCGCTTACATCGAGTTCATTATCAATGCTCGGAATCTCCATGTCATTGGATGCATTGCCTAAGTCATCTTCATCCAACTCCGCAATTAAATGGTAGGATTTCATTGATTAAAGTATAAAAAACAGAGCAGCATAAATTAGGTCAATTTTAAAAAATCAAATTTAAAATTCATCAAAAGAAATTACCCGTGAGATAGAGAAGACGAATTGGGAGCCGGGAAAGAATTAGTGAGGCCGATGATCTCACAGAGAACGAAGCCGATGACCTGAGACCGGCGGAGAAGAAGACGACGATCAGTTCTTCTTCAGAGAAACGATTTTGGTAATTGGGGGAGATTGATATGAGTGAGAGAGAACGGTTTTTTTTCTTCCAATAATTACATAACCCGAGTTGACATAACCCGACCCGGTCACGACCCGTTTGAAAAAGAGAAAATTTTGGATCGTTCTGGATCGTCCGATCCTACGATCTTACGATCTAAATCGACGATCCAGACCGATCCAGTCTCCCAGCGATTTTAACAGCGATCTGGAACGTTTTAATGCCTTTGCATCGTAAAATCGTACGATTTTACGATTCAACTCGCGATTTTGACAACCATGATCAAGAGTCATGGTGTCTTAGTTTTTTTCTTCCCCAAATGAATAAGTAATTAATCATTAATAACATCACCTGTATTGGATATATGGTTGGGTACCTATTACATTAATTGTATACAAACAAAGGTTTTGAAACCCCGAACGGACATCGATTATATTCAGCAAAAAAAAAAAAAAAAAAAAAAAAAAATTCTTTATACCCTCCAAAATTATGTCTTCGTCCACACTTATATTATTATTTATTATGCATATTTATATCTTACAGTATGCGCGCTTTTATAATATGCTTTTGTTTATTTTAGATATGCTTGTAACCAAATCGAATCTTTTTTTTTCCATAGACAAATTCAACCTTAATTGATATAAAGTTACTTTAGCTTGCAATATTCGTTTTGGTCTATAAAACAATAATGTTATCCATGATTTGAGTCACTTGAAAATTAGGTGAAATTATTGATTACAACCTAGACTAGTCACATGGTGGCTCTCCTATGACACATCCAAGAACAACAACAAAATCTTAATTCCAAATAATTAGAGTCGACTACATTATTTAATATAAGATTTTTTTTGTGATCGTTTGCATACATACATTCCCTTTATTTCCTTCTATCAAACAATATACTCTCATCCAAGTCTAACAAATTAATGTAATTCTTAATAACTTCGGTCCAAACCTTCCTCAACCTCCCCTACCTCTAACAACATTATACCTCCATCCTTCAAATTTTTTGAGCGTCCCTTTCTCCTGGATTAAATTCTTCCTCTCTCCTATGGCACATTCTTGGATTAAATTCTTCCTCATAGAAAAGAAGCAATTATGCTTGTATACCTTCAATAAAGTACTTTAGTTTTTGTTTTTTTTTTTTAAATTATGCTTGTATACTAAACATACAACCTATTTTTAATGCTTTCTATAACAATTCTCTAACCAACCTACATAATGTATACTCTTTTGTTGGAGGATACTATTAATATAAGATAGAAGCAATCTTTGTGGATTGTTTATGTTACCCTTTCTTCAACACTTGGAGATTTTAAAAAAGAGACAAAAGGGTTCACGTATCTATCTTGTTTAAGCTAATTTGTGAGCATATTTGAAATTTATATGGCTTGGGTAATCTCCTCTTAAGGTACCTTTTGAGGGATTGAGTTAGTTTCAAATTCATTTTTAACATGGTATCTGGCCACCTAGTTAAACGTTGGACCACATTTAATGTTATTGTTGTTCACGGTCCAAATATCTGGCCCTGACCGTGAGGGTGTGTGTTAAAAGATCTAATATTGACTAGATTGTAAGCAGATTTGGAATTTATATGGCTTGGGCAATCCCATCTCGAGGTACCTTTTGAAAAATTGAATTAAGGCTCAAGTTCATTTTTAACATAGTATTAGAATCGCCTAGTTCAATATTGGATTCCATTTGATGTTATTGTTGTTCACGGTTTAGATGCCCGACTCTGATCGTGAAAGGTGTGTTAAAAGACCCAATATTAATTACTTTGTGAGAATATTTGGACTTTATATGACTTAAACAATCATTCACTTTTTAAGATACTTTTAGGAGTAGAGTTAGTCCCAAATTTAATTTTTAACATAATCTATGATTACGAAGTTAAGAAAAACACGTGCAATGCAAAATTTGGGACCTTAAAACTAATTATGAATGTATGTACCGAGGTGATAATTCAGAACACGTCTTGCCGCACTGAAATTGAAAATTTTGAAATAAATAAATTGAATTTAAATTGCTTTCGCCAATTTTTTTTAAAAAATTTCAATTTTAATAAATATTTGGACGAAAAAATTTGAATTTGAAATTCTCCCGCCAATTTTTTAGGTCAAAATTTGTATTTTCCCACCAATTTTGAGACCAAACTCAAATCCAAATCCAAACTAAACCTCGTCCAAGTAGAGACTATGTACAATAGGAAAAGGAAAGATATAAATGTAGAATCACACTTAATTTAGTTGAAATTATCTTATTGTTATTGAATTTCTTGGTAAAAATTATTATTGCATATATATAAAAAATAAAAAACCGACAAGAAAAATTAGTGCACTTACTGTAGTAATTCCAATTTAGAGTTATAGGTTCAATATCCGACTCCCACTCCTGTTAAATAAAAAATAAAAAAAGTTAAAAAAAAATAAAAACTTGCAATCACTAACCATCCAATGCTCTTACAAGATGGACCCTAATAGGAAATCCACAATGTAAAAGTCCTACAATATAAACGCTAAGCACTTGAAGTGATGGGGATTGGATTAACAAAACCATGCAACCATGAGCCAAAAAAATAACAAGCCACCCAAATTGGAAGCAACACTCTGCAATTTGTTGGCCAATGATGAATAATTAATTATGGTTTACTTGAATAGAGTCTGATATGAATTTAAGACTCAAATTCTCTTTAGATTAAGTTTAATAATGAAACCCTGAGCACTAAATTAAGGAGAATTTAATTTACATTTGGATTGTGACCAAAAAATTCAAATTGAACCCCCAATAACGAGCACTACGACTCCAGTGTGGAATGAGAAATGTTTCGCACGTGCGGAACGAATTCTCATCCGTTGGATTAAAATTTTGACGACTGAGATTGATTTTAAAAAGAACACATGTTCGTGTGAACATGTGTTCTTAAGCTAAGAACACCAAGAACACCTGTTCTCAAGGAAAAAAAACGCTTCACACATACTGAAAAACACATGTTCCGCATAGGAACCGGACTGAATAACGAGAACCTAAATTTAAGAGGCTTAGATCCCGATGTGATTATATTATTGCCTAATTGCCATATCCAAATAAAAGGGCTCATATTCCAACCTATTTCCTCCATTATTCTTTACTACTATCTTGAAATTAACTTTTACCATTAGGATTACCAGATAGATTTTCACAATGAAATTCAATAGAAATTTTCACTTTAATTTCACGCACTAATTCCCTACAAATGGTTCACATTTTATAAAACCCGATTAAACTTCATACAAATATATATCTAATATTTGGTACAAATATACAAAAAAAGTTTCAAAAGTAATATTCATATTTTTTTCTCCAAATAATTCATTTTTTACGTAAAATAGAAGAATTTTTTTATCACAAATTGAGCTTTAACCAGTTTCGTCCTAAACATAATCCATGTGACTCCCAAACATGTTTTTTTGATGAAAACCCAAACATGTTTGATGTCGATAATTTTTGCGGAGAAGCCAAATATTTGTTAAAGAAGAAACATAAAAATTTACATTTTGACACCACTTTTATCCAATTTTTCAAAAAAAAATTCTATCCTACTCAACACCTTTTTCTTTTATAAACAACTCATTTTTTTATTTAAAATAAAACAGTAATCCAAAATGCACTAAATCCAAGAGGCAAAGTTTTCCACCCAGGAAAAGGATAAAAAGAAAAAAGAAAAAATGAGCTTAGAAATTTCCAAATGTCTGTCAGTTATCATCCGGTTCAGGAGTCACAGTCCCATCTTTTTCAAACCCAACCCATCATTGACTTTACATGCTCACAATTTCACCACTTTACCATTTTTAGTTTTTTTTTAATAGAAAAAATACCACTTTATTTTGCAATTTCATACTCCCTCCATTCCCTATTAATTGTCGTTTAGGAGATATCTAGATATCCAAATTAATTGTCGTTTAAGATTCTTTTATTAGTTGTCAACAATTTATTTCAATTATACCCTCAATATTTTCCTTTCTTTTCTTTATGACGTAGAAGTGAGTGAGAGAGAGGGAGGGTGGGCGTGTAATATTGAAAGTTTAGGTGAAAATAACAACTTCCTTAATTTTCTCAAATTGTCTAAAGAGTCTTATATTTAGGAATGGAGGGAGTATCTTTTAAAGTTCAAATTCAAACACCATTGGCAACCATAGAATCAAAATGAAATTTTATTATCAGACAAAATTTAAGAAAAAATAACCTTTTTTTTTTCTTTTGCTGAATAGAAAAAATAACACCTTTGTCAAAAATCAATGATACTCTTATTTTTTCATAAAAGTCGTTTAGTAAATGTATAAAAAATTACAAAAAAAAGTAAAGTATTTAATTAGTCAAAATATATATATATATATTTTTTTTTGCTAAGTAATTAATTAGTCAAAATATTAATATCAAACATATAGTACTATTTATTTTATTTAAGAAAGTAATATTGATATATAACTAACAAATTATCTTATGTTTTTTATTCCTTAATATTTTGCCAGAATTACAATTATTAATAGAAAAAAAGTAAAGTAATTAATTAGTCAAAATATTAATATCTAGCATAAACTACTACTTATTTTATTTAATATAATAATATTGATGTGTTAACTAACAAATTTTTTTTATTTTTTTATTTCTTAATATTTTAGCTAGAATTACAATCATTAATAACCCGCAGCTCCATCATATCCATCGATAATAAAATTGGATACCCAAAATAAAATGAAAAATGAAAAAAAAAGAGAAGGAAAAAAGAAAAATTACTCCTAATATAGAAGCAATAAATTCCTCAGAAGATAAAATTCGATAATTAATCTTCGAACCCGGTTTTTTCCCAAATTGCATTTCTCACCCTACTAAGATCTCTCCCTTTGAGAGTCCTACCAACACCTTCGTGCACAGAAAACGATACAATTCTCGTCCTCGCCAGCTGCTTCGCCAAAAACTCGTGCGGAGGAATACGATTTCCACTTTCATCGTCATCATCAAAATCATCGTCCTCGCAATCTCTCCTACGACTCTCTCTATATTCATCCTTCAGTATTTTCGACCAATCCGGTACGTTCACCGGCAAAGACGACGACGCCGTTCCACCGACAGTTACGCCGCTACCTCCACGGTCAATCTTTACCGCCGACGCCGAAGAGAGTTTCCTCGACACGCGCGAACTCGGCGCCAATGATTTACGAAACTCCGGCGGCGAGGACGAACGCGTGATGCTGCTCCAGACGTCAGACTCGTCGAGCTCGAACATCGAGTCGGTGCTTACCGGCGCGTGAGTATCCAAAAATCGGTAATTAGTTGTTCTGGTGTAGTAGCTTTTTGAAGCCGCCATTGAATTGAGTTTTTGACAAAATTCTTCTTGTGATTATTTTGTTTTTGTTTCTCTCTCTAAAATCAAAATGAATTTGGGCTGTTTCTCACTCTAGATTCTGGCTTCTGACTGTAAGGACTTGATTTTGATCTTATTAGAGAAGGGAAGGTTACGATGTGGTTTTATAGGGGGTTCTGGATAAGGTCACCTTCATTTACTCTCTCGATCTAAACTTAACTGTCTTTTCTCTTATTTCGTCGTTTTTTTCTCTGCAATTTTCAGATATTGAGATTACATTGCTACCCTTATAAAGGACACGTCATACTTTACATTTATCAGATCTCGGTCCATTCATTTTGGAATTATTATTAATAGCCAATTTGGTCATTAAAGTATTTGCGCTTAACCAGTTTTATCATTTTTAGCAAAAGTTATCCTTTTTCACCCAAAAGAATTTACGGGCAGCCAGTTTCATCATTTCGTCCAAAATTTGAAAAAAAACGTCAAAGTTTACGATTTGACCAAAAGTTGACTTAATCCCCTCAATCTTTGAGGGGTATTTTGGGAATTCATATTATATCTTTGATAATTTTATGGAGAGAAACAAAATTAAAGATGTGCAAATGATGATGACAATTAAAAATCTCTTTTTTTTCAAAAAAAGAGAAAAGCTCCACACATTTTTTTTAAAAACTAATTTAACATTGCCCAAGTTATTCCAGATTCTTGAACAATAGTAATAAAAAAAAAAAGCCAAGTAATATACATGGCAAACAGTGTAATAGATATCAACAATCAGGAGTAGAAATCAACAACAAGAAAAAGAATAAAAAGCTAAGATATATATAATGTAGGCATCCGCAGCAAAAATCAACAATAACAAGAAGAAGAAAAAAAACAAGAAAGCCGAAATTATATATAGCAAAATAGTCAAGAAGATGAGGATGAAGACACCTCTTCTTCTTGATTCCATTCAAAATTGGGGATGAAATTAGGTTAAATGAGTGAAGAAGATGAAGGGCCTTTCAACCTCTCAAAATATCTTCTTTTCTCTCTCTTCTCTCTCCTCTCTGCCTTCTTGCTGTTCTTCATTTCCCTTCTGCGGTTGGCCAGATTTGGCCATTGGCTCCGGCTAATGGCCAAATCTTGGTCCTTTTGTTTAGTTTTTATTACTCTATTTTGTACCACGAATCATATGAAACCTTTTTCAAAGTTTTTTTCTTCAAGATTCAAGACGCAGTGGTTAGATGAGTCTCAAATCTTCATAGATCTAGACTTTTTTTCTATGGTTCTAGGAGGATTTGTTCAACTCGGACTTGGTCTGGGCCCTTTATCATCTTTTTACATCTTCCCGAGACAATTTGTAGGACGGTTGATACGCCCATGGTCCTATAAATTGTCGATCCCTAAGGAAGATGTTGAAAGTGATATTCTCCTGGCCCTGTGGTTCAAGGATTGCGATGAAGATGCTTTGAAGGAGAAGATTATGTATTTGTTTAGTTAGCTAGGTTTTCTAGTAGTTTTTTCTAACCATCCAAGTTTTTTTGGGTGTGTTTTTTGTCTGTTATCGTGATTTTTAAATCATTGTATAACTTTTACTTTCTGTATTTTCAGATTTTCCTTTGATTGTAATGGCCTCGGCTATTTGTGATTAATGGAAACAAATTTATTCAAAAAAAAAAAAAGTTAAGAAGATGAATAAATTATTCCCTGACACCACCCCTCCCCCTCCACCACCACCCTCTCTCCTCCGGTAACCTTGGCAAACCCAGATCAGCCTTTCTTCCCTGAAGTTCCTTATTTCCAAACAACATCAGATCGGGTTCAGCAATCACCAACAACAACAAATGGGGTGCGGCGGCGGCAGAAGAATCTATCTTTTTTTCTTCTTTTTCTTCATTCCGTGCCCTAGATATGTACACCGAGGCCATCTCTAATCACTGGCCGGAGATCGAATTCTTCTTCTCTTTCTCTTTCTCCTTTCTCCTTCGATTTGCCTGACAGAGTAGAGGTTTATTCAATCGAAATCCTAGGAATCCACCGCCAATCCCACCAAAACCCTCTTGAGAAACAGACCTTCAAGAAACAAAGACAATTTCAATGGCTTGGGATCATCAATTGTTGGAAAATTGAAGATTCTAGACTAAAGCCCTAGAAAATTCATCATCAATTTCATTTAATTTAACAAGAAGATGATGATGGATGGATGGGAATTTGATTTGATGAAAGAAGATGATGACAGATGGATGGATGGGTGGGGGCGGGATGGAACTGGGTTTGCGTTGGGGTGGGGTGGGAACTTAATGTACCCAAAATACCCCTCAAAGATTGAGGGGATTAAGTCAATTTTCGGTCAAATAGTCAATTTTGACTTTTTTTTTTAAAGTTTTGGACGGAAGGATGAAACTGCCTGCCCGTAAATTCTTTGGATATGAAAAAAGATAAATTTTGCTAAAAATAATGAAACTGACTAAGTACAAATACTTTGATGACCAAATTGACTATTAATTCAAAGATGTGTCATCGTAAAAAAACCTCCTTTACTAAATAGAGGATAACGACATCAGGTTTTAGAGAGGGGTACTTTCGGAAATGATAATTTTGGCTTCTTTAAGATATGTTTTCAATTTTGTCGTGACTCGGGGAGAGGGGATTCACCTGGTTCAGGTCCCCTAGTTGAGGCTTTTAAGAAACGCACCACGTGTACATTTCAGTTAATTGGATTATCGCCACGTGTCCTCACTTAGCTTTTTTGCAAACCAAGAGGGGGCGTGAAGGCACGTGAAATGGGCCTCATCTGTCCTCTGAAATGCAACACACGAGAAATTATCTCTCGTCAGTTTATGGCGTGGTGGTAAAAAGGATAAAAAAAGTTTAAGCAAATTAGGGTAAATAGTCTCCAAACAATATACAGATTGCACGCAAGTTCTCTAAAAACTAAATATATAATTTAGAATTCTTAAACAATTTATATTTGGTGTGTTAAATTATTCCGTCATATTTTTTGTTAATCAACTATGAAATACAAAATTTGAATTTGTCAATAAAATTTACAAGAGGGACATTAAAGGTAGTTCATATTTCATTTATCCATTAACTATTATGGATATTAAAATTCCCAAACAATTTACAATTGGTATATAAAATCCTCAAATAATTTATAATTAATATGTAAAATCCTTCCTTCCAAAATTTAACGGATCAACATAAATCGGATAAAAATAATTTAGTCAAAGCAAATAATTAAAGGGGTAATTTTGGCAATTTGCTCACTTAAGCCCCCTTCCGTAGCTTAAACCTCCCCTAAGCCCTTTGTCCCTCCTAACCCACCCTCATATGCCCCAACGCCCTCCCCTACGCAACCATCACCCCGTCATAAAGTTCATAATTACTCTTTAGAGACCTTGCGTGCAATATGTAAATTATTTAGGACTATATTAAACTATTTGGAGGGACTCTTCAAAAAATACCCCCTTAACTATTCTTATTTGACTTGACTTTTTCAAACAATTTTCAGTTGACCCGTCAGTTTTTTGACGGAAGGACTTTACACATAAAATGTAAATTGTTTGAGTATTTTAAAATAAAAAAAATAATCTTTAAGAACTTCATTTTTGTCAATAAATTGTTTAGGGACTATTTATACCAATTTGCCAAGAGTTTACTACACGGGAATTTATCTGGTCTGTTTTCTCGTTTTCTGCCAGGTCATCACATATTATTTTTGGGTGCTGGAATAAGGATTTTTTCTGATATGAATCAGGTTCATATGGAATTTGTTAGCCACGTTATCACATAATTATCTATCTCATCATTTTGTAGTTATGTTGTCAAATCTAAATCACATGATCCAATATATTTGATACATATCAGAAATATCCCTAGAATAAACTTGGATGGGAAAATTCGGGCATTATATTGTCTATTTTGGACTAGTGAATTTGGTTGAATGATGTTTGAACAGAATATCATGCTTTACTTGTGAAAATTATATTCTAATTTGTTGCACCACTATTATATTCTAAATTATATTCAATAGTTAAGTTATTGTAAATGACAAATGAAAATAGATAAATCAGAAAGATTAAACCAAGGCTTGTGTTGTACATAATTTTTCTTAAAATCGAATTTGCATCTTTTTAAATTAGTGTTGGAGTAAAAATATCATATTAGATTTCAAGCAAACTCAAGCATAAACTCTAATAAAAATACGAGAAAAAATGCGAAGTTAGCATTCCAAACATAATGTCTCAGCGAGACTGTTAACTTGATTGAGTATAAAACTCTAATACAAGTCTGCCACGAAACTAAACCCACATAAGTTGAGGCAGTGTGCCACGATAGAGGATTATCGAGATGCTCTTATGATGTGATATTTGACTAAATTTTAAAGTATGTCACTTTGAAGTTAAATTTCCCATTTTCCTTGTGTTAATTTAATTAATAGTCAAATTTGTAACTCTAGATTATGTAAAAAAATGAAAGAAAAAAAACATAAACCTTTTTCCTTCAAGTTTAAAGTTTGATAAATATAGTTACAAATGATGAAGAGAAAGAAATGAAAGACCTCCGCTTAGCTCTTTACTGAGATTACACGATTGCTTTTTTTGTTTCAGAATGACAGATCAATAGGACAGTAAACTGTGTGAAGCTCCATAGCCACAGCTGTCCTAATGCATTCCCTGTGAAAAAAAGAGTCAAAACCAGGGGCGGGGCGGGGCGGGGTGGGGGTAGCAATCGCCCCTCAAGATTTTTAAAAATAGTAGTAAATATAGTAAATTTTGTCTGTAGTTTGGAATATTTTATCAAATTCGCCTTCCAATATTTTTTTTTGTAGTTCGACATATTGTTACAATTTTTACCCCCCAACACCACCTTCCTGACTTCGTCCCTGGCCACAGTCAGTTAGCCTCTGCAAATTTTGCACCAGAGGAGAAAGGATGCCCTGAGACAAATACAGAACGTGTTTTAAAAAAATAAAAATAAAAATGTACTTGTTGAAACCTAGCACGAAGACACACATACATAAACAATAAGGAACAAACATTTTACTCCCTTCATTCCTAAATATAATACTTTCATTACATGTTACGAAAATTAAGATATTTTCGTAATTAAAATGCCAATATTATATTATTAAATATGACTTGTATACCACTAATTATATTTAAGAGAGTAATATTGATATTTTGATTACAAAAACATCTTAATTTTAGCTTCATTAATTTTCGTAATATATAATGAAAGTCTTATATTTAGGAATGGAGGTAGTAAAAAATAATAATAATAACAATAAAAGAATCTACTTGTTAATGCACTTGCTGGAATGCTTGCTATTACCTCGAATTTTAACCATTGCAACACACAGGCAACTTGTGTTCCATTTTAGATATCATTGTTGAATATGGAGAATAATCTCACTTCATTGTTAAGGTTATTTTGATCATTTTTCATATAAGAATTCTTATATGAAATGTATCAAATTCTCAATTTATTGTGGTCCAACCCAAATTAGCAACTATTTAAAGGTAATGGGCCCAAAATTTATTCCAAGATACTGTTGGGCCCTTCCATTAACAGAAGCCCATCATAAAACCCTAGTCTTATTAATCATTGTTTTCCCATTCCTCTCAACTCTTCTCCCTTCTCATTTGCCCCAGACAAAACCCTAGCGCCCGCCACCACCATCAAAATCCCTAACAATGCCACCGAAGTTCGATCCCAGCCAGGTTGTCGAAGTCTTCGTCCGAGTTACCGGCGGAGAAGTCGGAGCCGCCAGTTCACTCGCTCCAAAAATCGGTCCACTCGGTCTTTCCCCAAAGAAAATCGGTGAAGACATTGCTAAGGAAACCGCTAAGGACTGGAAGGGACTCCGAGTAACCGTTAAACTCACTGTTCAGAATCGTCAAGCTAAGGTTTCCGTTGTTCCATCGGCTGCTGCTTTGGTCATTAAGGCTCTTAAAGAGCCGGAGCGTGACAGGAAGAAGACGAAGAATATCAAGCATTCTGGGAACATTTCACTTGATGATGTCATTGAGATTGCTAAGATTATGAAGCCTAGGTCAATGGCTAAGGATTTGTCTGGTACTGTTAAGGAGATTTTGGGTACTTGTGTTTCTGTTGGCTGTACTGTTGATGGAAAGGATCCAAAGGATTTGCAGCAGGAGATTACTGATGGTGATGTGGAAATTCCTCAGGATTAAATTATATTATTGTCTTTTTCATCGGATTTTGGACTTGTTTTAGCTGATTAAAAGTTTAAGTTTCTGAATTTTTATTTAAAACTTATCTTTTATAGTATTTGAATGAGGATTTTTATGGTTGAACAATGTGGGATTCAAGGGTTAACATCAGTTTTTGCAATTTACTTTAATGATGTTGGTTAGTTATCTGGGTGCTTTTATATTTGCCTAGTTATACTGCTTAATTTTTTTTTCTTTATGTTATGCTCTCTGCCTGCTAATTTGCTACCAACTCCCTTCCTTAATATAAGCCGTTTAGGGCTTGTAGCGAAAATTAAGTAAGAAAAAAATAAGGTATTTTTTAATCAAAATATTAATATTACTCTTTTTCGATAGAATTAGTGGTATGCAAGTCTTATTTAAGAGAGTAATATTGATATTTTGACTTAGAAAGTATCTTGTTTTTTACTTTCTTAATTTTTGCACCATGTCCAATGGAGCAAGTAGTGTATTTAAATTGTTTTCAGAGGTTGATATGCCAGAAGTCACTACTTTGATTTTCTAACTTTGTTCTTGTTGTGTAGTGTGTATACTTAAACTAGAAACTAATGTTCTTGGAAGTTTAATTACCTTCAGGATATGCGAATATTCCAACTGATACTCTAATTAACACTTTTTGATGTTGTGGATTGTGTATTTGTTAACTTGACCTGTTTTTTAGCTCTTCGAAATAGAGTTGCTCATCGCAGTATGTTCAATTGGGTTCAAAATTGTTTGCTGTTGTCTCTTTTTTATGGGTTTTAAGAATTGTTTGCTAGATATGTTCATGTTATGCTATGGAATACAAGCTATGCTTAGATAATTTAGGTGCTCCGAAGTATGGGTTCCCGACATCCTCCTCTAGAAATTATATGTCCACTCTCTATATGTTCCATTGGTGTATGATTCTCTCACTGTATGATATAGTTGGGTAATCTAAGCAGGGTCTCTGTTTTGAGGTATATAAGCCTTGATCAAGAACCTTTTTTTAATGGGATCAGTGAAGTATTTTTTAGTGCATTTTGTTGGAAGGTTTTACTTAACTTGGCCTCTAAACCAGTGGGGAGAATAGTTCAGTTCAGGTATGTTGCAGTAGAGATTTATGCTTAAATCAGATTTTTCTATGTACTTTAATGTTGTTAGTTTACATGTAGTTGGGCTTTTATACTGGCCTAGGCATACTGGTTAAATTTTGTTTCCTCTGTTGGGATCTGCCTGTTAATGTGCCAGTTTATTGGTTTCTAAAATTTTTGATGCTAGAAATTACTATGCTTTTCCAACTGTGTTTGTTTGCTATGTGACTACTTGATAGCAGCTATTGGTTTTTGGTAATTTAATTACCTTTTGGCTACACAAATACACCGCTAATAAAGGCCAACACCCACCAGGGTAGTTGACAATGTGATGCGGCATTTGACACGCATGTTGCGGGATCGAATCCCTCTTCCCCCAACAAAAAGAACATACGCTAAAAAAACTTCTTTTTTTGTGTTGTGGATTGCATAGTTGTTTAACTTCACAAAGTTTTTTGGCTCAAGGAAGTGTAGTTGCTCATTATAGTGTTCTTTTGGGTTATAAACTGTTTGCAGTTGTCTATTCTGTTTCTGTTCTTATATGAGTCTAGGAATGTTTGCTTGATATGTATCAGTGAGGCAATATGCATTTTTCTTAATGTTATGCTACGTCATACCGGTAACAGTTGGATACTTTAGGTGCTCAGAAAGATGGATACCCTCCCGCCTTCCCTTAAAATTGTAGGGTCATCTATCTATGTGGTCCAATCGGCGTGATATTCTCTCGTGTATATAATATAGTGTCATCTTGCTTATCAACCTTCAAGAGTGAATCTTGTTGATAACTAATTCCCTATTCCGATCTGCCCAAATGCCCTTTTGTAATCCAATGCCAATTTTCAATTTCCAATTTCAGGTCCAAATCCAATACCCATGATTTTTTTTTTTTTGGTAAATAAAAGTTCGGGTGGGTTCGCCTCCGGTCACCACCAAGGGTCAGGGCAGGCCCTAGGGACCATAGGTCGCTTACAAGGGTACTTACAGATCACCCACCAACACAGCCCTCACGTCGGTAGTGAGAATTGAACACTTGACCTTTGTAAGGACGTGCCAACTCCTTACCAACTGAGCCAATTTGTGTTGGTAATACCCATGATTTTGTTATCAAGATTTCTCGTTTGGGCGAATGAATCTTAAAGATTATCTTGGAGTTTGCCTCGCTTTCCGGACCAGATTTTCCCACCAATATAATTGATAATCTTATTTGCACCGAATTAGTCTCGTTGAAAGTAGAAATATAGACGACTCAGGAAAGAACACAAAAACAAAAGTACAGTATTTTGCATTCTTCCGTTTCAATCTAATAATTGTGTTTATTTAGCATCTAATAGTTGTGTATAAAGGTCCTGTTATGATTACAAGGTTCATAACCCAGTGGGGCTATAGCCTGCCCACGAACGTGAGGTCGTGGGTTCGATACCCTCCCTATACATGGGGTATGTTTTAAATTTTCATTTCTAGAGTTCTCTCCTCCTCTTGTGAGGCACTTTTATCTCCCCTTCATGGGGCAACCGCCCCAGCCGAGCTTAAAAAAAAAGTCCCTGTTATATTCTTTTTTATTTTTTTATTTTTTATTATTGTTTTTTTTATTCTTCATTGTATATATGTGCCATTTATTGTTCTTTTATAATGAAATCATTACCAATATGTTCTTTTTAATTATTATTTTTATTAACAGATAGAGGTATCGATTGTAAAATCTATCATTCTGATTCCGGATGTACTAATCAACTACGTTAGCTTTCATTTAGTTTCTCGAATTGTTTATTCATTTAGCTTTTGTAATTTGAATTTAAGTTAAAAATATTTGAAAAAATCATCCACCAGTGATTTTCTAGAAGCTCAATGGAGAATCAGACTACCTCTTCTAGAAGCCTGGTAAACAATCTCATGCAAGTAACCTATGTACCTTTGGTAGGTTACCGAGCTTTAAGCCATGATTCCAATAGTCGCTGCCTCAATTTTACCCTAACAAACCGTAGAATTTGAAAAAAATTATCTTGGTAGGCTACTAAGTTTATAAGTTACATTCAAACCAATGAGTGTAGTACATGTAGGAAAGAGAATTGATGTAAGTTCAATTCTATTTTCTACGTGTACTGTATTAATTGACTTGAATTAAATTTTAAATTTTGTAACTTACCAAGATAAAATTACTCGTGGAATTTTTACCCACTTCAATAACAATGCAAAGAAAAAAAATCACTGTCAATCCGAGATTACCGAAGAGATTTTTTTCTTGTAGCCATTGGTGGTAATCACAATAATGTCGTAACTTCCTAGAAACAAGGAACCAATTCGTACATCTTTCTAGAAACCAATACTATTATTATCACCCTTTTCCCTATATAAACTCACCATTCATTTGACCATTCCTCAGAGAACAAGTTTTTGTTTCCTCTTCTTGATTGCTCCTAACAATTTGCTCATTTTTTTTTTTTAAAAAAAAAAAGAGGAGAAAAATACAATTTCTCCAATATTTATATATGTTGTTTCTGGTAGAGAGTAGAGAGAAAGAAGGATCAATAATGGCTAAGAAGATGATGCAGGCGGCGGCACGGTGGTTGGAGGTGGCGCCGTCGCCCCTAGTTTTTCCTTATAAGCCATCTTCTCATTATCCAAAGCTGGAGACTATTAGAGAAGATAGAGCTGAAGGGTTTGATGCCGGTCGCCCCATTCCATCTTATTACAATTCCCCCACAAAGCCATTCTCATTTTACCAAGCTTGAATTGATCATTTTCTTTGCATTGTGTTTCCTTTTTTTTCTGTTTGATTAGATTAAGGTTTTTTTTTTGTGTGACAAGGTTGAGTTCCAAAACCTTGTAGTAAGAAGACTTTTATGTAATGTACATATATATGGGTGATTATTGTAAATATAATATGGTAGGTTTTTGTTCTTAGTCATTTTAATTTGAGACTAATGTGTCTCTTATTTATTACTTATTGTTCTTTGTCTTCATTTCCATTTTTTGATAAACTTCTTGTTCTGAATTCTGACCTTGATAAATTTGTATTATTTGTTTGGACGAGTAGCATAGAGCCGTTTGTGCGACTGATTTCATAACTCTTTTATATGAGTTGTGGGTGGGGCGAGAGATTTCGCATTTTTTGTGGAGAAGAGATGTATTGTTTGAGTCTTTGAGATGATAAAAAGAATTAAGTGGATATTCTTGGTTCAAGAAGATATTGATGTACTAAGCCATTAAGAATCAAAGCTGTGGCATATCTTACGAGCTACTGCAATGTTTGTTGGAATATGAAGTTTTACGTAAAAATAGTTTATGAACTTTCATATTCTTTTAAAATTAATTTTTTTTGTGGTAAATAACAGATATATATATATATATATATATATATATATATATATATATATATATATATATATATGTGTGTGTGTGTGTGTGTGTGTGTAAAAGTAACTACAAAGTAACCGAAGCACTATCAATAGGGTTATCAAAACAAGGTACTAATCTAGAAAAATAAGCCCCACGGGCATTCCCTGCCACAAGTTGGCTAACAAAAGGGGCATAGAATGAAAATAAACTAAAGCAGTAGACTGAGTAGATCCTCCAGATTTTGTGAGACTGTCTGCACACACATTCGCCTCCCTGTAGACATGAGTAATACTATTCTCCTGAAACTTCCCGAGCAAGTCTCTACAATCATAGATGATAGGAGATAGAGGATGTAAATCAATATCCTGACAAAGCATAAATCAATAATGATTTGAGCATCAAGCTCCACAGCAAGTTTATTGATTCTCAAGTTGTTAATTGACAATGAGAAATGTTGAATAGTCTATGACCTTCAATTTTTTCTCAAAATTATTTAACAATAAAAGATGTTAATTAATTCATGTGTCTCTATGGCCTCTCAAAACTAATTGTCAATAAGAGATATTAACACATGAGTTTATAAGTGATAATGATCTTCTTTACGCAATTGATATATGATTTTATATTTCAACATATCGCTTACCTCGAGGGCATTTCAAGACTTGCTGTACTTCTTGGTTGACGCGGGAACACTTCAAGATCCGTCACTCTATTTGGGTCACACATGAACTATAAGAACACGTAAACCGTCAAATCACTCAATCTAATGATTATAATTAAAATAGACATTTTAGATTAAAATAGTTATTTTCATATCTAAAAAGAACCCTTTCAAAATCTTATTTTTAATTATAACTTTCAAATTGAGTAATCCGACAATTCATATTAAGTTCGCACAGTGCGGAAAATTCATCCTCCATACCTTAACCATTTCGCATCAAACGATGCCTAAGGAGATGCAACGTGTTAGTAGGCAAGTGGATAAGACACGAAGAATGTGGACACGTGGACTTCGCGGAGTGGATAGTCGGTTGAGGTGGCGGTGGCCGTGCTTGGCTTCCTACGTTGGCAGACAGTAGTTTATACTGTTTGCTTTGCTGTTAGCGCTTTGACAAGTGTTTCTATGCCATCCACAATCAATAATCTTTTTTTCTTTTTTGATTCCACGAATTTATTTTCTAAAAGGTGAAAGGTGTCTACTACCTTAAACTTTTCTTAATTTTAATTTTTGACCCTAAATTAAAAAACTTAAAGTCATTAACCCTGAACTTGTCTAGAATATTAATGTTTAACTTTTTATCCTATTTCACCGTTAAATATAACGGAATAACAACATGTGACTCTCAAATGACATAACTCAAGAGCATTTTGAGAAAATTAGTTCTAACCTTAAAAAAAAAATCAAATTTCAAAAAGGTAAGACATACTTTACACTATAAACCAGTAAACAATCTAAAACCCAAATATTTCTTAAGCTCCCAAAGTTTATCAATCCAAAGCTGCTATCTTTCACTCAAAATTGGCCATGCTCGTGTGAACAATGACCGGAAGATTATGATATTTCAAACTATGAACCAAGTACAATGGATTGGGAAATTAAAAAATATGGTGTCAAATTCAACCCAAATACGATCTATAGTGAATCAAACTTGTTCTACTTTGTTAATAGTTGATGATTTTGAATTGTTTAAATATTTCTTCAAAACTGAATTTTTCCTCTTTTCTCCCCTTTATCCATTTATATATATATATATATATATATATATATATATATATATATATATATATATTTACTGAATTTGTGTTGGTAAAATCAAAGTGTTTGATTCTTTATGTTAATTTTGCGGAATATATGGATAAAAATTGAAATTAGGGTTTCGAGACACATCTTATTATTGTTTCTGGAAGTTTGATTCCCTTCTCCGTGTTTATTCTTGAGAATAAACGGACGATAGAAGAAAATTTTAGGGTTTGGAGATCACTTGTGATATTTTTATTTTTGGAATTTTTATTGGTCAAAATCAAAGTGACCTAGTGTATTTGACACTCTGAATCATCCATCAAAAAGAGAAAATAAAAACTCTGAATCGTTTTTATTAAGAAAAAAAAGAACTTTTTTACTTCTAAATCATTTGATTATGCAGCATGTCAATCACACTTTAAATCACTTAGCAAAAAAAGTTTGAATTTAACTATGAATAAGCATTGTTTTGACGCATTTTTTCTTCTCCCAATTTGATTTTTTTTTTTTAAGATTAGAATAAACTCTTATAATTCTTCATTCCACTTGTGATATGTTTAAGAAGAATGAATACTTAAGTATTCATTTATGTACCCTTCGTTAAATCGGAACATCCACTTTCATATTAGACGATTCTAAAATAGTTGATCGTAAACATTACTTAATTCATTAATTGTATTTTTAGATACAAAAAAGTGATATCCCCTTTAACAATTTTGATAATTAGTGCGCATATGAGACCGATCACGGTCGACTCTTAGGAATATATTTCGAGTCTGTTTGGAGGCGAATTATTTTGAGACTCTTTTTCTTTATTGACACCTTTAATTTAACCAACAAGATCAAGCAAATAGGATATTTTAATTTTAAGAAAATAATTGATAATTTTTTTATTTTTTATTAAATTTATCTCGGTCAGAACGTGTTTATCATCATGATTCTCATCATTGATCGAAATATGATTAACACCGCATATTACATACTATCTCTATTCCTAAGTATAAGAATTTTATTGAAGTCTTTTTAGTTGTACAACCAAGTAAATTTACCTGGCAAAGTACGATTTATCCAGATAAATTTGTCTGGAATAGCTGACATCAGCAAACAATAAGACAAGCTGTCCAAATTATATGACTTTGATTAAATTTAAAAAAAAAAAAATAGTGACATAACTTTTTGTGCCCTTTCCCATTATTTTTATGGGATAATTTGTGGTACATTAGTTAGAGATAAGATTAATAATTGTAAACTATACTTTAAATTAATTATGCATTTGTGTAGAGACTTCTCTTTGAGTACTGATTATCACTTTGAGATTCGCATATTAGCTAAAGAATATGCAAATTTTGTAGAGCAATAATGGTTGATTAATGTAGCAAAAAGATGAAGAAAATCACCTTTTAATTTAAAGATATCAAAAGGCCCACCAATGTATTACAAACGCCTCCCCCACAACCAGGAAAAGGTTTGGCTCACATTCCATCCTAGAAATTTATGGCCATTTCTATGATTTGAATTGCAGTTGTAGATGGCTTTTATTTTATAATATTTCTGATATTGATCAGGTACATTGGATTATGTGACTACCACATCATTACAAAATAAAGAAGAGAGACAATTCTACGATGACGTGATTTATTCTGAACTACAAAATTCATGTAGACCTGATTCATATCAGAATTTTCCTTAATTTTAATGATTTTAAGTATTAAGGGAGAGTAACTTATCATATGAGTATTTACAAAGTGAGAAAATAATTTAAACTCATAATTTTTAATATCTATCACCTTATTCGAACTATTCCAACAATTCAACTTATCTTTAGTGCTTTAACCAATAAAGTCAGAATTTTTACCTTATTCGAACTGTCCCCGCAATTCAACTTACCTTTAGTGCTTTAACCAATGAAGTCCTATATCTAATCGAAAATTTTCATTGTAAAATCTTATTACCGTATAGCGAAAAAAGTCTTTGAATTGTTAAGAGGATAATGACATAAAAAAAAGTGCCAACTGAGCAAAGAAAATGAATGAGAAACGCAGGGCCGTTGGTACTGAGAGCTGCCAAAAAATCAAACGTATGTATATCTCTGCATTTCTATAACCAATCAATTAGAATTTCGTCATGTGTATATATAATTAAAAAAATATTTACCTATCAAATTTTAATTTATTGGGATTCATTAATGGGGATATACATGGGGATATAAGTTTTTCACCCCTGAGAATTGAACCTTTTCGCAAGCTAAAAAATTCTTTAGTAACTGATGCGGTCTTTTTTCTTATTTTTTATTTATAAATAATTGTTACGCGTTTAATTTTATTATTTTTTAAAAAAATATAAATTTATTACAAAATAAACATTAGCATATAACAATTTGTTAATAATGAAATAGAAAATGAGATAAATGATTAAAACGTTAATGATTTGTATTGGGCGGCATTAAAATTATAATTTACAAGTAAAAAAATCCACGCACCCCCTTAATCATTAACGTCTCTTTCTTCATCTCTTCCCACTCTTCTCCCCCAATAAATACCTTTATATATCTTCCACTCTCACAGCTTATCCCACAACCCTCATCTCTCTCCATTCTCTCTCTCTCTAGAATCTTCTTGCTAATTTTTAATGGCGAAGGACGTAGAAGGAATGGCTGCGGCGGAGCAAAGTGAGTTCTCAGCCAAGGACTACCATGATCCACCGCCAACTCCATTTTTTGACCTAGATGAATTGACCAAATGGTCCTTTTACAGAGCTGTTATTGCTGAGTTTGTCGCTACTCTTCTCTTCCTATACGTCACCGTCTTGACTGTCATTGGTTACAGTCACCAGACTGACGTCAACGCCGGTGGAGATGACTGTGGCGGCGTTGGGATTCTCGGAATTGCCTGGGCCTTCGGTGGCATGATTTTCATTCTTGTTTACTGCACTGCCGGTATCTCTGGTTAGTTATCTCTACTTTCATAATAATTTAAGTCGTTTAAAAAATGTATTGAAAAATATTACTCAAGTACGAACAACAAATTAGAAATCTAAAACGTACTCTCGATTTTATACTACTCCCTCCATTCCTTATTAATTGTCGTTTAGGAGAAATCTAGGAGTCCAAATTAATTGTCGTTTAAGTTTCTTTTGTTAGGTGTCAACAATTCATTTCAATTATACCCTCAACATTTTCCTTTCTTTATAATATAGAAGTGAGAGAGAAAGAGAGGGAGGATGGGGTAGTATTGGAAGTTTAGGTGGAATGGACAACTTTTTTAATTTTCTCAAATTGTCTAAAGAGTCTTATATTTAGGAATGGAGGGAGTATTAACTAAAAGTGCGGGTCACTCAATGATAGACTTGTTAAATATTTCACATTGACTAATTTGTGTGCATATTTGTAATATATAAGACTAGTGCAATTTCCCCTGTTAATGTAACTTTTAAGGGATTGAGTTAGACCCAAATTCATTTTTAAAATGGTATGAGAGTAACCTAGTTCGATATTTGGTCCTTATTATTATTCACGGTCCAGATGTCCAGCCTTGACCGTGAGGAGTGTGTTAAAGATTCCACATCGACTAATTTGTGTGCATATTTACAATATATAAGGCTTGGACAATCCTATTCTCTTGAGATACCTTCTGAGAGATTAAGTTATACCCAAGTCCATTTTTAACCAGACTGTCCTTATGTGGTGACCTTTATAACCACTCACATAAATTGAACAAAGTCACATTTGCTTTCGCTTAATTATATAAAAAGTTTGTGAAGTTAGTCCTACAAAAACGATACTATAATTGAATTTTGCAAAAGGTGCTGACGTATTGATAGCACAATTTTTTTTTATATATATTTTTATTTGGATGAATTTGTAATAATGGGGGTGTGTGGGACCGGATGATGATGATGATGACAGGAGGACACATTAACCCGGCGGTGACATTCGGGTTGTTCTTGGCACGGAAGGTGTCACTACCAAGAGCGATTTTTTACATGGTAGCACAGTGTCTTGGTGCTATCTGTGGTGTTGGGTTCGTGAAGGCTTTCCAGAAGAGTTTCTATAACAGGTATGGCGGCGGAGCTAACACCGTCAATCACGGTTACACCCTCGGTGTCGGATTGGCTGCTGAGATCATCGGAACATTTGTTTTGGTCTACACTGTTTTCTCAGCCACTGATCCTAAGAGAAATGCCAGAGACTCCCACGTTCCTGTATGTACTCCTACCTCACTTTTTTTTTAATATCGTGTTTTTGTTAGTCAAAAATATTAATATTACTTTCTTAAATATAGTTTGTTTGCGAGATATTGATATTTTGATTATTAAAATGCATTACTTTTTATTTTCTTAATTTTCACTACATATTTTAAATGAATTATATTATGAAATTGAGTAAGTATATAATCAAATACAAAATCATATATCTCATACAAATACAAAATCATATGGTGTTTTGAATGATCATGTATCTATAAATTAAAGGTGTTGGCACCACTCCCCATCGGATTTGCTGTGTTCATGGTTCACCTTGCTACCATTCCGATCACCGGCACCGGCATCAACCCTGCTAGGAGCTTTGGAGCTGCAGTAATCTATGGTTCAGACAAGGCCTGGAATGACCACGTAAGCATATACTAGTCATCATTTCATAATATAAGTCGTTTATGACATATAGTAAAAATTAAGAAAGTTAAAAAAACCAGTTATTTTATTACTCAAAATATTAATATATTTTTCTTAAATAAGACTTGTATATCACTAATTCTATATTTAAGAAAAATTAATATTTATATATTAATTTAAAAAACACTTTATTTTTTCCCCCTTAATTTTAACTAAATGTCTTAAAAGATTTCACAGCGTTTCTAAAAATAGCAACCTCGTATATACGTTAACTCTATCATTAATTGTTTGTTTGTGGAATGATTTATATATAATTGGCAGTGGGTCTTCTGGGTCGGACCATTCATCGGAGCCGCAATTGCTGCATTGTACCATCACTACATTCTTAGAGCTGCCGCAATTAAAGCTCTTGGATCTTTCAGGAGCAACGCCTAAATTTAATTTTGATCGTCCAATAATGCAACAAGTACTCTGAAGAAAATCCCATTTCTGTGCATGCCTCAAAAAGTTTGGAAGAATCAAAATGAAGATCCATTTGCATGAAATTGGAGAGGGACATATTTGGAACTGTATATAAATTTCAGTTTTGGAAATTTGGGGTTGTCTTTTGCTGATCCCTCGTGTGTTTTTTTCCCTTCTTTTTCAATGTATTTTAAAAAAAAATATTGTCATCATGCTTTCTCATTTACGAAATTGCCCCTTCATGTTATATACAAATGTGGCTAGAAATCTTCTTCCATCACTATGTCTTCATTCTTTTCCCTTTTAATATAACGCTTAACTAATTTTAACATTGTTATAAAATCACGTCATGTAGCCAATTATTCTCAACATTGTTAACAGTCTTAACGGTAAATTTTTAACGTTGAGAGTATGAATCACGTGACGTGATATTATAAAAGTGCCGAGGATAAAAATATAGTTATTGAATAGAGAGTTTCTACCCAACAAATATAATTATCCTCCTGCTTCAAGGATCGCATCTTATCCACGAGTTATTAAAACACTAATCATGCATGCTTTCTTATTTACGAAATTACCCCTTCATGTTATAAACAAATGTGGCTATAAATCTTCTTCCATCACTATGTCTTCATTCTTTTCCCTTTTAATATAACGCTTAACTAATTTTAACATTGTTAAACGACATTGTTATAAAATCACGTCATGTAGCCAACCATTCTCAACATTTCTAACGGTCTTAACGGTAAATTTTTAATGTTGAGAGTATGAATTACGTGACGTGATATTATAAAAGTGGCGAGGATAAAAATATAGTTATTGAACAAAGATTTTCTACCCAACATATGTAATTATCCTCTTGCTTCAAGGATCGCATCTTATCCACGAGTTATTAAAACACTAATCATCAATAAGTGGAGGCACTAAACTAAATGTAAAGTGCCACTTAGCAGCCCAAAAAAAAATTAAATGTAAAACGTTGATTAAATAAAGTAATTAGAGGTCTAAGAGATGATAGTGAGTTGGCTTTTGTAGTGATTCATCTTGGAAGTGTGCAAAACAATGATGCATGCTATTTGATTCTTTTATCAACTAAAATAATTCCAATAAAACAAAGAAACATGTTAGGTCAATATTCAAAAGGGACATATTCTTATTTTATTTTATTTTTTGGTCTTTTTTAATGATCGTGAGCTAATCCAACCTTATCTTGTCCTTAGTTTATGACCTTGCATTAGGCCACTTTTTCCATCAAGTAATGAGTTGGTGAAGTTTTAGTTGTTTGATTCTGCACTTTGACCTTAAAAATATGGGGGATGAGCAAAATATTCACAATTATAGCTCTAATTGAATTGAGTTTCAATTTTAGATTTCTGATTTCAGATTAATCTTAAATTCAAACCAAATTCTCATAATTTAACGCTTGAAATTTCAATCTCATAGTCAATCAAAAGTGAGTTGAGTTTGAAAGTTAAATCAGACACAATCCAAATACATTCTATAGTGCAATAACACAGACAAAGAATTCGAGTTTGGAAGTAATTAGAATGATCTAGTTTTTTTAAGGAAATAATCTTGTTAATTATCATTCTCTTCATTTTGGTTAGTGTAAACAAAGATACATCATGGTCGGTTTCCTTTGCTATCAACCATACAAAACAAGGATTTCAAAACTTTAACATATGTCATATGTGAATAATTATTCTCCGCCTCTCCCTTTAAATTTAGTGGGAAAAAAACTTCTTCATTATATTAAAATTTTAATTGACTTTATATTTTTGGTATACTTATTATTTTATTTTTTTTCTTTTGAAAGAATTGAGTCGTACTTGTGGAGGAGGTCCTATATATTATTACAAGAAGGTCTTATTTTTCTTGTATTACAAAATAGGTCTAAAATGCGTAATTATAATTTATATATTTCCTTTTAGGAATAAAATTTGGATTACCTAGGTTATTAATTAGGCATTTAATGGTTGAGTTAATGGAAAAAAATTATCTTGGTAGACTACTAAGTTTATGAGTTACATCCAAACCAATGAGTGCAGTACACGTAGGAAAGAGAACTGATATAAGTTCAATTATCTTTCCTACGTGTACTGTATTGAATGGCTTGAATGTAAGTTTTAAATTTAGTAGCCTACCAAAATAAAACTGCTCGAGTTTATGCACCGGCCTTTGTAATCATGTAGGGGTGTTCACTATTCGGTTAAACCGAAATACCGAACCGAACCAAACTGAATTTTATTATATGGTTCGGTTTATTCGGTTCGGTTTTGAAAAAGTTAAAATAATTCGGTTCGGTATTCGGTTTTCAATTTTTAAAAACCGAAATACCGAAATACCGAATAGATCAATTTTTTTTATTAAAAAACATTTTTATTATACTTATAAGTATTATTAATATTACTTAGAGTTGTCTTCAATCCATATGTTTCATGGACATTCTGGGAGCTTACACTTTGTGCATTTATTTCCAAATGTTAAGTCTGTCTCCTATTCATCCCCGCCCATACCTTGAATTATTGAGGACTTAATGAGTTATTTTATTGTTGTAGAGTTGTATTTTTATTCTTAATTTTTAGTTTATTGTTTTTATTTTAATTGTGCATTATAATTTTATCTTTTGTCTAATTTTTATTAAGTTGAGAAAAAAATTTCGGTACAAACCGAACCATACCGAAATAATTTCGGTATTCGGTATCCGGTTTCCATAAAATTTTGGTTTGGTTCGGTTTTAATAAAACGTCATAAAACCGAACCGAATTCCAAAATTTCGTACCGATACCGAACCGAATTACCGAACGCACACCCCTATAATCATGCTTATGGAGAAATATTTTCTTCTTTACTTTCTTGAAAGCAACTCATGTAATAGTAATATTTTTCTCATTACAAAATAAATGTCGTACAAGTCTCCCATATCATCTCAACCGACCTTTGTAATTAAGCGTATGGAAAAATGTTTTCTTTTACTTTCTTGAAAGCAACTCATGTAATATTTTTCTCATCACAAAATAAAGGTCATATCATGTACAAAAGGTCACAATGTACGTATTTTTACCCTTATTTTTCATAAAGAAGCTATTTCCGGATTCAAACTCGTGACCTAGCGAATAACTTGTAAACACTTGACCGTCAAGCACGACCTTCATTTTTTTATCACAAAAAAAAAAAAAACTTATCTAAAACTTTAATATTATTATCATTTACCAAAAGGGGCTCATCTAAAACTTCAAATATTACTCTTTGCTTTATTAAGGGACAGTTGTAAACTCTAACCCCAGTTTCCCAGCCCAGTTGGTTTTCTGGGGTCTATTATTGGGCCTTTATATTTGGGCTTAAAATGCCTCTAAAGTTAGCACTAACAGGCCTATAATTCTCTACCCCTCACGGCTTCAAAAGCCCGTTTGTTTATCTAACTCGGGCCGAATCCCTGGGTAAATCAGTTAATCAGGTCCACATGGACCAATGTGGTCCAGAATTAGACACGTCATCACAGAATTGTCTCCCTCTTCATTCTATAAAGTGATGTGCGAGCTTCAAACACACGTGGTCCCAAATGAACTCTGCCGCATATCAGAACTATCTTAGTAGTTTATCTTCTTACTTCCTTTTTTTTTTCAATTTTTTTTTGTTGGGGGAGAATATGTCCCCTTTGAGGAATGAATATGGGCTCAAATGGAGTTATAGTTTTATGTTTTTATGTGGGCAACTTATCATTATCCTAGAAGTTATTTTTGAACTAATTTATATGTGTTGCATTCATTGATATATTGTTCCCTAATTTTATTTTTTTAAAATTACTTTAATAATCTTTTTTTTTAAAAACTAGTACTCCCTTCATTCCACAATATAAGTTGTTTAGAATATATAATGAACATTAAAGAAACAAAAAACATGGTCAAAATATCAAATTACTCTCTTTAATAGAATTAGTAGTATATAAGTCATATTTAAGAGAGTAATATTGATATTTTGCCCAACAAATACCTTGCCTTTTGTTTTTGTTACATGTCCTATACGATAAAACGAAGGTAGTAATATATACATTACATTACCATATACACTACTACCTCCATTTCTAAATATAAGACTTTTATTACATGTTGCGAAAATTGAGAAAGTAAAAATTAATATATTTTTGTAATTAAAATATCAATATTACTCTCTTAAATAGAATTAGTAGTATACAAGTCATATTTAAGATAGTAATATTGGTATTTAAATTACAAAAACATTTTAATTTTTACTTTCTTAATTTTCGAAACATGTAATGAAAGTCTTATATTTAGGAATGAAGGGAGTATATTATAGTGATGTGTGGTATCTTTTTATAGTTTATCCCTTCAATATATATATTGAAGAATAATGTTGTCTAACATGTTTCTTGTGATGAGTTGGGGGTGTATATTATTCCCAATGGACTACTTTCATGACCCCATTAAAAGAAGAAGAGCAGAGCAGAGCAGAGTAGAGTATAGACTGAGTGAGTTGTGGCCTTATGCATGCGCTTGTGCTCTTCGCAATAATGTCCAATGACAGAGTTGAAAGAGACTAGTAATTATACCCCTAATTTAATTATCTTCATAAAAATTGCAATCTTAATTAAGTACATACCTTTGCTGGCCCTTTAAGCTAAGAAACCCTCAATTTTTTGTTCACTTCTCTATTGAGGAAAAGAAGAGAAAATCATCATAATGCTTTTTAGTTATGGTTAAATGGTCTATTTTTGCTGTTTATACTTCATTATTTTGAACATTATTTTTTTGTCTGGCCACGAGGTGTCCTAACTAGTTTCGAGATTTGGGAGACCATACCAGATTAATCCACGTTCGCACTGGATCGGCCGATGAAGGGGTAAAGTGATGCCCAAAGTGACAGCTCCACACGTGAACGAGAATCAATTACACCAACCAACTTTGGTTCTCAACATTATTTGATTGCTGATGAGTTTATAAGACGCAAACACAAGAACCTAGCTCTCTGCTTGACTCTTTTTTTTTTTTGAAGACCTTATAAGGAAGGTACTTGAGTATAAACATACTTCTCTCAGTCACACCTGGAAACATTCTTCATAATAAGCCATGAAAAAAGGTACCACATACTATAATTTAACTTCCTTGCAATTCCTATTAGATCCATCTAGAGTAAACTATATTGGGAGCTTTTCTCCCGCAAGGTGTAGGAGAGTAGATTAGACCGAATTAGTTGTAGACAGTAAAATGTACACAAATACTGATATAATTCACCCCCAAAAAAAATGCCAAGAAGAAATGATCAAGATTCATCATCATAAAGGCAAAAAGTGTTATTCACAGAAAGAAACACAACAGTTGAATGAAAACATTAATTTCATCAAGTATATGCCTATCATTTGGTTCCCACTTTTTCTTGCCATTACTTGCAATAAATTCAAGTTCAAGCAATGCCACCAATCCATTTAACATCTCTATAAAAGCCAATTTTTGCACCAAAGTCTGACCACCACAACAAAACTTCATTTTTCAACATTGAGATATAGAAGAAGAAAACTCAGCAAAATGACATCCCTACCAGCTTTGCTGCTCTTTTCCACTTTCATCTTCTTTACTATCAGCAAAGCCCAAGATCGCTCTCCCCACGGGCTTGCTAACGAGAGTCCTATGGCGTTGTCACCAGAAGCATATGAGTTTTTCCACCCAGACACAAAAGGACAGAGTGGTAAAGGACCTTGTTCTGCGCCAGACTGCTCCACGTTGCCTATTGCAGCAACGGTGCAGTCGACTCCAGCACATCAAAGCACATCACCGCCTGAGGGAGGTAAGAAAGGACTGGGAGCCCGTAGCATTGCTAGCATTCCGACCTTCCTCTTGTTTGCTTTACTTGCTGGGTTGGGTGTTTACTATGTGGTAGCCACACGGCGAAACAATGCAGCTCAAGCTAAGGCTGCCCAGCCTCAACCTGACGTTTAAGTAACATTTTCTCCAGAAGAGGATGGATGACTCTCTGGCCTATCTCTTCCTCAGCCTTACTATAACTAGCTACTATGATCAACCCACCCCATTCCCAGCAGAAAATCAAAGAAGAGCGCATTTTCTTCTCTGCTTTTTCCGACTTGATCTGGTTTATAAGATCTTTTGAGATGTAGCTAATATTTGTATTAGATATTACTTGTATTTATTCTTGCTTATATATATTTTTCTCAGCACAGTACTGTGTTATTGTTACTATGAATAGTCACCATTCTGTACCAGAAATGAAAATCAAGAAGACACCCACCAAACAGTACAAATGAGCTCAACATTAATGAAACTCCTGAGCATCAAAACCCCTCTAGCAACAAAGTCAGTTGAAAACACTCTGTAGCAGCAGAAGGGGCACCATGAGAACAATTTAGATAAACACTTGGACTGAAAATTATCTGTAACAGTGAAAGAGGCGTCATGAAAACAATTTAACGTAACAGTAGATAAAAACTTGGATTAAAAAATGAAAACTATCTATAAGGTACTATTAAACAGTGACATCAGCCCTTTAGAACACCGACCAAAGAACAAATCAGCTCTTTACAGAATCAAGAATGATCAATAACCCCCAAATATCCTGCCAAACATTTGAAATGGGCATATGAAGGAACTAAAAGTTCAAGAAAAATTCTGATATAGACCTGGCCTACAAGTGGGGACATAGACCACTTGGTCCACAATCACCCACATCCCCTCTTTTGATTAAAAAACAATAAAAACGCCTAAAACAATGCATCAAGTGGGGGAATATTTTTATTATTTTAATCAAAACTGTGATGTGGCTGAATGTGGACCAAGTGGTCTATGTCCCCACTTGTAGGCCTGGTCCATGACAGAATTAATCTCAAACGTTCTAAAGTCCTGAATCAAGTGCAATGCAGGCAAAATTGAACCAAGCCTTCAAAATAAGCATAGTTCATGAATATGCAAATAAGGAATGGTTCAAATAAAACCTGAAGGAAACAATCTGCAATAATGGGAAACTGTACATTAAACATTCAGTTTTGAAGGGATTCATGGGCGGAAACTCGTTCCAAACACCCATGACTCCTCCCCTGAAGGATCCGCTCATACAAAAACGAATCGAAAAACCGAGAAAAGGACTTACATTTGTTGGCTCAAGAATCCGATTCTTGAATTGAAGATCCTGTCTTTAAGGCTCGGATGCAATGATCACCTTGAGTCCTCCCTTGCGAAATTACTCCCTACCGGTATCCACGCGACGAAACGGGCAGCGAATGCTAGCTCTCCGTTTTTCTGAGTTTCTGAAATTAGGGAGAAAGGGAGAAGGCAGAATCCAAAATCTGATTTTCGGGTGTTCTTTGGTTAAATGTGGCTGAAAGCTTAATTAGCTAGGGTTTCGGCCAGGAGATCATTATATAGGGTACGAGAGTTTGTTCCCATAACCAACTCTCACATCCTCAACTTCTCTCGGCAGTGGGAGTCTTTAACTCCCACGTCCCCTAGACTTCTGCTGGCACTGGGAGTCTTTATCGGATAATAACTCTCACGTAATCCCAGCTATTAACCAAATACCGAAAATACCCCTTATCTATAATTCGAATAATAACGCTTTATTATTTTCACAAAAATAAATGTCAGATACAATGAACCTAGACACATTCTAGATTCATTGAATCTGGACATGAAGCTCGTTAGCTCGTCTATGCGTGTGACCCTGTAGGTTCATCTCACAATGGCAATGAAAACACACTTAGTAGTAGTATGTGTTCATAAATCACAAGCGGTCCCTAGCAGGACATTGTGACTACCCAAAGTGAATGAATTTACGGTGGAACCTAATATCAATCCACTATTTAATCCCTTTGTCTCGCGATATCCTAATTAAGCATAATGCATGGTAGTCGTCACCCTTATTAAGCTTAATTGCATTTCTTTCCCTATCGAGGGGCCCATGGATATCTCTCTCTAATAAGAGAGGGATAAATTCCTTACAATGCCTCTCACATTCAAGCCATGATAGGACACTACATCCGATCATCAGTCGTATTGATTACTCGATTAAAAACAACGTACGACTGAGTCAAAACGTGGCTCCATTCATGCTAGAATCAATGGAGACATAAGGTCTAAGGATTCTAAAATAGTATTGAGGAAGTAATACTTATGACTAAGGACCATGCAGTATTACTTCTCTAACGGATCACGTCCGATACGATATATCTCAATACATTGCATCTATGATATGATTTGTACTCATTACACATGATTAGTAAAACGTAATCATCAATCAAACATCATACTAGTTTTATTTCATTGTAAAATAGATTACATAAAACTAGGGACAACTAGAATAGTAATTACATAAGCAAATGAGTTTTACTATCAAATCACGCATTTGATGTTCATAAGCAAAATTAACTATTCATATGAAATGCTCAAATAGATATAAAACGTACAACATATGCTAATGGTCCTAGGGCACTACTAACAAGTTTATCTTTATGTCACAGTTTGCAACATTTCGAGAGGATACAACTGCAACCATGGCAGTCTCTTTTTACTTGGTCGGGGGCAAAATAGTGGTTAGCCAGAATAACAGATGAAATCTTCACAATATAGAACAATACTCTGAAATGTTGGAGTACTATTACTATAAACATGGGAAAGTTCCTGGTATGTTGCTTTTTTCTCTTATATCACAAAGCACGCCATATTTCTTATGATCTAATCTTCTCTTAGTTTTAAGTTCATGACAATAAGCAGACACGTATGTTTTCTACTATTCTTTTATCCCACCCCCAGAAAGCAGGGGACATTATATCAAATCTCCTCAAAACCTGTCCCGTCCGAAAAGATGCAAAAGAAAAGAGAAGTCTCATTTGATATTAACAGAATGTCACCAATAAAATCATGAATCAATTTGGTAATACCATGTCCAGAAGGCTTTTCAATATGCTTGGAAGCAACGCTTGAATCAAGATGTAGATCAGCACAAAGGAAAACCTGGGCAACATGCCTTGTACAATAGGGGAGACAAAAAGATAGAACAAACGTTACTGCAACTATGCCTTACAAAGGGAAAAAGAAATATTGCTTATAATTCCCGAATTATTACTCGTTCATGCCTACCATCCACGCGAGCTAAGAGATTCAATAACAGGTCCCAATGCCTTATCCACTGCTTTGTTCCATATATGAGCGATCTCTAGCCCAGGTTTCTTTTCAAAAACTGGCTCTTTCAACTGGAAAAAATTCAAAAACAAATTCTTAGGTCAAACAGGAATCATATAAAACAACCTTTCAGAAAGAGTTCATCAGTAACTCTTTTAAATGTTTAAGAAATATCTTAATACACACAAATTTACTACCTTCCTAAGTAAATACTCCCTCCATTCCATAATATAAGTCGTGTAGGACATGTAGCGCAAATTAAGTAAACAAAAAATAAAATATTTTTTTAATCAAAATATCATATTACTCACTTAAATAGAATTAGTGGTATCAAGTCATATTTAAGAGAGTAATATTGATATTTTGAGTAACAAAATACCTTATTTTTTACTTCCTTAATTTTCGCTACATGTCATAAACTTATTATATTAATCAATGGAGGTAGTATTATGTTTATCCTGTGTCTTTCCATCAACAGAATAGAACCAAAAAAACAAAAATAGTGTATTTTTTCAAAATAAATAAAAATAACGTATTAAAAAATTAGGGTTACAAGAACAAACTGACAAAAAATCAAACTTCACCTGAGATTGAGATTGAGGGAACAATTGCGATTGCGAGTCGGAGATAGATTTGTAGATGAATTTTCGTTGCTGAAACACAATCAATCCCGTAAAAACGGTCCCTAATGCGGCACCAAGAAGGCGCTCCTGCGTTGCCCCCCAAATCCAATACACCATTAACACAAAAACGAAGATATAATTCCAATTTCTGTATCTATTTCCAATAGCAAAATTCTTGAAAAAAAACATTAAAATATAGATAACTGACCTGAGCTAGAACGCTGATCATGGTGTTTTGTCTTTTGCTTTGAGAGAAAATGTTTCTAATTTTCAATTTGAGAAAATCGAAATATCCTTTATTTTTTTTTGGTAACAAACAGTAGCATATATATAAATAGAACAAACAAAAGTTAACCAGAATCACTGTTAGTATTACTGCATAAATCTCTCAAAATAAGGCATCACGCATCCCTCGCTACTAGTTGGCTAACAAAAGGGGGTGAAGATTGAAATATAATGAAATCAGTGGATGTCAGATTAGCTCCTTCTTTAGCTAGGCGATCCGCGCACGCGTTTGCCTCCCTATAGATGTGAGAGAACCTATACAGTTGAAATCTCTCCAACAAAGCCCTGCAATCACAAATAATAGTAGATAAAGGATGAATAGAAGTGTCAGCATGCAAAACAAGATGAATAAGCACTTTAGCATCCATTTCCACTTCAAGACAGTGAATGTTTAAATTAATTGCTAACTTCAAACCGTCACGTAACGCCCACATTTCGGAAACATTATTAGTACACCAACCAATGTTTCTACAAAAAAAACCCCCAACCAGTTACCAAGTTCATCACGTATCAAACCACCACTTCCCCCTCTCCCCGGATTGCCGAATGAAGAACCATCGACATTAAGCTTCTTCCATCCCATAGGCGGTTTCATCCAAGAGACCACAGTAATACTTCTGTTTCTTTTCCTTTGAACACCACCCCCAAGGTAGCAAAACTCCACTGTCCTTTGGATTGTCTCATTGGCTACATCCATTCCTTTTGTATCTGGCTTGAAAATTGCCTGATTTCTTGCATTCCAAAGGCCCCAACACGCATATACAAATAGTGTGTTCCAAGGCAGATTGCAATCTGCCATCATATGCAAATTGGTTCCCCCTCTAAGCCAATCCGCAAAGTTCATGCCAATTAATTGTGGTGCCCTATTATACAAGTTCAAATGCCTCCATAGTTGTTGTGCTATATCACAACGCCTAAGTACATGTTCAATTGTCTCATCTTCTTTCTTACAAATCGGACAAAGAGGGCAAACGGTAATCTTTCTTTTGAAAAGCATCTCTTTTGTGGCAAGGCTATTATGATAACAAGTCCAAAGGAATAACTTGATTCGTTGATTACACTTCGCCTTCCAAACCCAACTCCATTCCTTCTTGTCGAGTTTATCATCATGGATATTTTCGTGTAAAATATCATGAGCTTCCTTGGATCCAAAATCACCACTTGCACTCCCTTTCCACCTTCTTCTATCAGTTAAAGAATCATTCTCGGGCCTAGGTATAGCTCTAATAGAGTTAATCAAACTATTAGGCAGAAGGAATGAAATGTTATTGAAATTCCAATTACCATGAGCACCAAAAAAGCTAACCAGTTTAGTATGTTCCTCTCCTTCTCGGAATGGTCCTTCAATTAATCTCCTCAAAGGACCCAACCCTGTCCAATCATCCATCCAAAGCCGAATTGTTTCACCATTTCCCGGGATCCAAGCAGCCGAGTCATTGAACAAGGTCAAGCCATTTCTTAAAGCTTTGGCATTAATAGAACCATTCACCCCTTTCATAACAATCTGAGGTCCATCAGTTCTTTTAATGTACTTATTCCAAATGCAATGAGCCCATTTCGGTTTATTATTCCTCACAAGTCTCCAAACTAGCTTAGCCATTCCAATCCGGTTTGCATGAATTGCCTTTCGAATCCCTAACCCGCCTTTAGCTTTGGGTCTAGTTACCCTATCCCAGTTAATCAAATGAATCTTAGATTTCCCCTCCTTGCTTCCCCATAAAAAATTATGTTGTTCTCTATCTATTTTGTCACACACATCCGTGGGTAGAGGCAAGCATTGAGAGTAATACGCCAAAATCTGAGAGGAAGATGATTGGATGATAGATTTTCGCCCGGCAATAGATAGCAGATTCGCCTTCCACCCTCCTAGCTTCTTACGAACCTTGTCAATAATAAATCCATAATCACTATTTTTTGGCCTAGCATGGAAAATGGGAAATCCTAAGTACTTCCCAAGGTTATCAGTAGCCCTGATATTCAAAGTACACTCAATCTCATTAATCCTAGCCTGGGATATATTCTTTGAAGTACAAAATTTGGATTTGTTGAAGTTGATTTTTTGCCCCGATCTAGCACTAAAATCATCCAAAACTCTTTTCATTTCAAGGATCGACTCCTCATTTGTCATACTGAACAGAATAATGTCATCAGCAAATAAAGAATGAGACACAAGGGGTCCCTTTTGACCAACTTTAATAGGTTTCCAATTCTTTTGCCTCACCGACTTTTCAATACTGATAGATAAATACTCCATGCATATAACAAATATATAAGGCGATAACGGGTCCCCCTGTCTGATGCCTCTGGATGGGTAAAACCACTCCGTTGGCTCACCATTGATCAAGATAGCCAATTTACTAGAGCAGATACAATGCATGATTAACTTGACAATATTACTCGGGAAATTAAAGAACAAGAGAGATTCTCTAATGAAATCCCACTCGAGCCTATCAAAGGCTTTTTCAAGATCGATTTTCACAGCCATAATACCTTTCTTACCCGTTTTCTTCAAAATAGAGTGGATAGCTTCTTGGACCAAAATGACATTATCAGCACATCTTCTCCCAGGAATAAAGCTGCCTTAGTGGGGGGAGATGATGTTATTCAGGATTGGCCTAATTCTATTCACCAGAATTTTAGAAATAAGCTTATAAATCGTGTTACACAGGCTGATGGGTCTGAATTGGCCAACAGACTCAGGATTAGCCACTTTCGGGATAAAACAAACAAAAGTCGCATTGGCCTCAGAGGGTAAAGGCTCAAGATTGAAAACTTTAAACACAAAGTTAGCAACAGAAGGTTGAAGAGAATCCCAGAACCGATGAAAGAAAATCGGATGAAGACCATCCGGTCCGGGACTTTTGAAGGGTTTAAAACCCCACATTGCTTCCCTAATCTCAAGAGCGGTCGGCTGATCTTGAAGATGATGGAGCTCGATAGGGTTGTTCGTCATCCAAACAAAAGGAAACATGTCAGCATTAACTTTAACAGAGCTTCTACCAGTGGAATATAAAGTTTTGAAGTGCGAAATCCTTTATGGCTTTCCGCCAAGGTTAATTCTGCATAACAGATTTATCCACCTCAGTTTTTTTATATTTTATTTATGTATTTATATGCCAAGTCTCATTCACATTCCCCCCCCAAGTAGAGTCTCATTCACATTGCATAACGTATATTATATATAAGATCACCTCCAACTAGGGGTGCCCACGGTTTCGGTTTTCGGTACGGGTTTACCTATTTCAAATCCAGATATTATCTTTTTTTGGTCGCTACCTTAATTAAGTAAAATTAGTTTCAATAAATTGCAAAAACGATTATAATAGCTTTGGTTTGGTTTGTTTTTTAAGTAGTAATAAAAGGGGTAATTTTAAGCCTGCTTTTAATTTTCAATTTGTACATTCTCGGCTATGTAATGGTGTGCTAATGTAATATAATGCTTATTGTGTTTTATGTTATTTTTTGTCAATTCAATTTTATTATGTTTTCATTTATGTTTTAAGCATTTAAATTTGTCTTCCGATGCTTCTGGTGAAATTGTGAGTTTTCCAAATTTAGTTTTAAGATTCAACATTGATTGAGTGGTAGGTTTGCAGTGAACATTTGTGGCGTGATTTCATAAATCTTAAGTTTGCAGAGTAAGTTTTCTACCGAAATTGGCCGTTTTACAATAAAAAATTATTATTAAATATATAAAATATAATTTAAACATTGTACTCTCATCTGGAGATTTTGTTTAATCAATTACTTAGGTAAGGACTTAGCTATCTAGCTGCCTAATATTTTGTTCATTGGTAATTTTGTTTATTTTCTTATTTATTGTTCTTTAAAACATCAGGCGAAGAATTTAAGGAAGAATTGAAAAAGGAAATAAAAAAGTCAACCAATCTACCTTATTCGAGAAAGAAGAAAATTGTATGGAGTAGTTGAAAAGAAATCATATTTTTATTGTTCTTAAAGAATGTTAGTGTAATTGATTTACTTTCGACTGATATAATAAAAATTAAAAAAAATACTCTTTAAACTCCGAATATTCTAATACGAATTTGTATTCATGTTTTTAAATCAATTAAGATACAAATTTAAAATTATAAAAAATAAATTTAATCATAAATAATGTTACAGGGTGTCATCGAAAGTGGTCAAAGTATCCTCACACCGACATCTCCCTGGCCAGATCCAGGAGAGAAGAGTCACTTTATTTATTTATTTATTTGTTTACTCTTTTGAGAGATTATTTTTGTGGTTTGTCAATGAATTAATTGGAGTAACTTGCCAAGAAATTTAACTGTTGACTGTGTACTAAAAGTTTGACTAACGGGTTTTAAGGCTAAAATGCTTCTTTCTTGGACATTTGAGGATAAAGCGACTAACCCGCTGTGACTTCACGGAGATATTTTGTAATAAACCGTTTTTTTTAATTGATGAATCTTGCATCCCCACTATCGTCGTGTTAGTTACTCTTTTTCCTTCCCATCTATTCGTTACTGCCTCTTATTCTCAAATCTCTCTACCAATTCAACTCAATTTCTCACTCCCCAGATCTATCTAACACTAGCAAAATCTCAATTTCAGGGAGATAAATTCATCATTTTACACTACTTTTTCTTCAATTTTTTTGCAGTGATTGTAGCGGAATTTGGCAGAGATCTGACGATGTCGACTCTTCGCATTTTGATGTTTACTCTTCTCATAGCATTGGTGTCTATACCACTCACTTCCTCTGCAGATCCGCCTCAAGTTGCACCAACTCCACCCCCGGAACACGGCACCGACGCTCCATCACCGTCTCCTTCCACATCTCCGTCGCCTTCGCCGTCTCTGAACTCGCCTCCGGCACCGCCGCCTTCAGATTTATCTCCGGATAGTTCTCCAGCGCCTTCTCCAACAACAACGGATAATTCTCCCGCTCCCGCGCCGGCTGACGAGAGCGATATTAATCGCGGAACGACTTCCGGAAATATAGGAGCGAGTTCATCTTCTTCCGGCATGAGCGGTGGACAGAAGGCGGGAATTGCAATCGGAGTAATCGCGGGCGTGTGCGTCATAGGGATTGGAGCAGTGGTTTACAAGAAGCGTCAGCAGAATGAACGTCGATCAGAGTTCGGGAATGCCGCCAGAAGAGATTTCCTCTAGATTCATTCTCATATACAGTTTGTTTCTTCTCCTGTGTAATATGCTAATAGTACTTGATTTTGAATCTGAGTTGCATTCTAGAATGTTCTACACAATAGCAGCATAGATTCATGGGGTTTAGAGATTGATTTGATTGGAGGAGATGAAGATTATTCGTTTTATTCTTTGCTTTGCTTATAACATCCTTTTTAGTTTTGAATTGGAATTTGCTATTTTTTTAACCATTTTGTTCTTATTAGTCATTGAATCAATTTTTAATTTTTAATCTTTTGAATTTTATTTTATTTTTAGAGTTAATAACTGTTTATCATTTTTTTTTTAAAAGATCATACTTTCCTTTTGAATGAGATACATAGTGATTAACTTTTATAATGAGATCATTTTTTAAATTATACTTGTCTAAACGAATTTTACTATAGATGTGTTTTCAAATTATTTTAATTTTATTTTGTATAATTTACAACTTCCGAATCCGAATAGACAAAATTGTTGGCCTTCAGAAATTAAGAGAATTTTGCTGATTGGGGACGGGACGGTTGTTTATAGTCTGATTCTTTCGAATTTCTTAGAAGAGCGTTTTTTTCTTTTTGTGAAGAAATTATTAGTTGAGCAATTAAAATACTGACATTGTAATAACTGATATAATAATTGGTTAGTAGACAAGACAATATTTTCAAAAAAAAAAAAAAAAAAGTAGACAAGACAAGATAGTGAATGATATTCATCAAAAACAAGATAGTGAATGATATGCGCTGTTTCTTACCCCAAAAAAAAAAAAAAAATTATGGGATTCTCCAATGCGGAACGGGTTTTTTTAGTATGTGCGGAACATTTTTTTTATCAAAAAACTGGTATTTTTCCTTTGAAATTAGGTGTTCGGTGAACAGGTGTTTTAAAAAAAATTGATATTTTTTTTAAATCAATCTCAGCCATCAAAAGTTTAATTTAATGGATGAAAATTCGTTTCGCACATACGGAATATTTTCCATTTCGCACTGGAGCAATAGTGGATGGGATGCCCTGCAATAAGGAATCACAGGTGTCCACGATGGTGTGGGCAATCATCGTATCAGTGTGTACTTTCTTTTTTAGTAGGGGATAGCGCATCTTGGCGGAGCTACAATGTTAAACAACAGTTGTTTAATATTATGAAATATTTATTAGTTTTCGGATTAGGCTCTATTTGGATTGGGTTTGAGATTGAGATTGAGTTTGGGTTTGAGTTTTGGCGGGAGAGGCTAAAAAGTGGGCGGGAAAAATTCAAATTCAATTTTTTTTTCAAATAATCGTTCAATTCCAAATTTTTTTCTCAAAAATATGGAATTTGAACATCTCCCGCCAATTTTAGAGGCCAAAATTTGAATTTTTACAATTATTTGAAGAAAAAAATTTGAATTTGAATTTTTCCCGCCCTCTTTTTAGCCTCTCCCGCCAAAACCCAAACCCAATATCAATCTCAATCTCAAACCCAAACCCAAACCCAATCTAAATAGAGCCTAAGACATTTAACTTGTAAAAATATAATTTTAACGATTAAATATTTAATTTGACTATAAATAGATATTTTATATGTACGAAATTTTTTTAACGTTATATAATATAGTCAAATTACAAGCCCATCAAATCTTTAGCCTGATGGGACTTGCATTCTATGCACTAGAGTGATGTATTTTTATCCTACGAATACACTTTTTTAGTGCGTTCTATTTAATTTTATCTAACCTCTAAAAACATTTTTAATAGTTTTAGTGGCCACAAAAAATTATACCTCTACGTTTGGAAATTGAATTTTTATATTTGATTTTAATGAGAATTAAGAGAGGTAGTTTGAATATAAAAAAGTTACAATAATATCCTTACTTACTAAAGGAAATATGTGGTAGTGGAGTTTGACTTTTTAAATATAGGAGGTTAGTTATGATGTTTTTAGAAAGAAAATACTTCTATCTAAAGAAAGCGAGTATTCATTGTGTAACCAATTAAATTAGAAAGTGGATATTCAAATTGGAACGGAAAGGAGTATCAAATATATTCAAAACCCCTAAAAGATGTGAGGCTAAATTCAACTAATTGGCTATCTTCCTCCCTCAAATATTCCCCTTATGTCTTATGTGATATGATAGGAGTGACGCTTCTTATAACTCCGCCAGTGGTTCGACTTATTTTAATGATTAACATTTTGTTTTAAAAAAAGGAGTTGTGAGACAAAATCCAAAATGCTACCCAAATGAGCCATATTTAGAGTAAAAACAGTTTGTTCACTTGACATCCCCATTTGGATACATTATAACCTATAATTCAAATTGTGGTTTTATTGTTCTTTTCAAGAACTACCAACAGTTGCACATATAATACCTATAGGTCTTATACAACAGCAGTATAAAATAGAGAGGGGTTTTTCCCGTTTCTCGACCTCTCAAAGACAACTCCGAGGACAAGTTTTCCGGGGCAATTCAAACATTTATATGTCTAGTACTCTTTAAGAATCCACCTGTGTAGAACCAGACTTGTGATGTATCAAACTACTCTTCATTTCAAGCTTCAGAACATGATCTTTACTTACTCTTCTGCAGGAGGGTCAACCCAGCGTCCGTGATCTTTAATTAGCTGGATCAATGCATCAGTTGCCTGAGCCATAACAATTCCTCGTTTTACCACCGTCTGTAAACATAAAAAACCAGTCAACAGCACAACTTATGAGTAGTTGATAATCTAAAATGATTATATTTAGCTCTAGAATGCGATCTCGCCACTTTTAAACTATCTCGGGTTGATATTGGATTTTCTTACAAACAATCCTTAATGCTTCTAATCTAAGTGAAATGACTTAAGGGAAGGGAAGAAATATTCAGTACCTTTCCAACGTAAAGGTCAATCTTTCCGGGAGAACCACCAACATAACCAAAATCTGCATCAGCCATCTCTCCTGGTCCGTTCACAATGCAACCCATGATTGCGATCTGCCAAGAAAAAAAGAAATATTTGAATATTTGGGATTCATTTCATTTACTTTGGGAGTTGGAGGGAAATAAACAATGACAACTGATTTGGTTATTACCGAAACACCGGGCAAGTGTGACGTCTTTTCTCTAATTTCTGCGCTTATCTCTTGAAGGTCAAATAAAGTCCTGCCACAGGAAGGGCACGACACGTATTCCTGGGAAGAAAAATTGCACATGGAAATTAAGTCCCACTTCATTTTTTATATATTTGTTAAATGCGCTTACTTTTGCAGAACCAAACTTCATACCGTCTTTGTATTACGCATTCTGCAACCTTGTAGTAAATTGAAAGATGTATTTCTAAGAAATTCAAAGTCCTGTTCAGGGGCTTCCAACATGAGTCCATCACCAAGCCCATCTACCAGAAGGGCTCCAGCATTGCTCCCGGCTCCAATAACTAAATCATCCCTGAAAAATAAGCAATCAAAACGCTAGTTAAAGAGCCACCAGCAGTTGATCAATATTTATTAATCCATATTATTCTATCATACCTGTGAATTCCTTTGGGGAATTGTATGTGATGAATCACTGGGAAGTTTAGAGAGTTCTCTGAAAGATACTCAAAAAGCCGCCTAGCTGCATGAACTCTGCCGATCTTTTCTTCTGTATAAGGTAGGTCGTGAAGAATTATCGTAGGATCAACGCTTTTAAGGATACCCAACTCTTCTTTTGGTTCATCTCCACGTACAGAAACTACCAAACGCAGTTCCTGAAGGAAGAATTTGCTTATGGGTTGAGTAATAGCATAATCACAGTTGCAGTTCAAGGTTCGTACAAGAAAGAAAAACTGCACCTTCTGGTAGAAGCTTGTGTGCTCCACTAGATATTTCCTTGAGAGTTACTAGAACCATGGCATTGGGTAATGGCTTCGTTAATTGCTCTGATAAAGGCACTATAACACCCATGCTTATGTCTATCAACCTTTTCAAAGCTAGTCGCTGTTCATGTGACACAAATACAATCAGTCGGACATCATCAATGAGATTACTCCATAAAAACAGAGTTTCCACCATGAGGTTTAAAAGCTTCCATCTTGATTGATATACTCGTGAAAAAGGAGATGATTAGTTTATAAAATACTTACAGCATCTTTATCGTCAACTGGAGGAAGCTCTCTTAGCAAAATTGAGTCCACAGTTGCAAGATCCTATTTCAAATTTAACTTTGTTTAAGCAATACAATGCATATGCAAAACAAAAAATAATTCAAAATGATATATTTTACATGACAAGACGTATCAGGTATTTTACCTTAAAGGGCATCCCAACAACCAGTTTTGCTGCTAATGCGTTGTATAGAAGTTCAGGTGTCTGGCAACATGAAAAAAAAAAAAGGTAACTACATGATTGAGGAAAACTAAATTGACAAATGAAAAGGAAAAAGAAAAAAAGCAAGATAAGTGCCAAGGGTGACCTTCAGCTGATCGACGGAAACAGACATGAGAACAGAACCATCACGGTGCAGGACACCTCTATAATCCACCTCCTCTCCCTGTTGTTCAAGTGATCCAAGTTTGTTATAAGATCAGGCTACAGATGAGATACAAAGAATAATTTATCCGACTATTTCTTGAAACTTAAAAAATTCTGACCTCTTTTTGTACTGGCAAGTCGCCAGTCCTGCGTTGGAAATCAAAATAACGCCTATTCTTTTCCTCAAATGGTGCCTGTTAAATTCCAGGAAGATAACCAGTCAGGATCTCGGAATGTCAACTTTGAGTACTTAAGCGTATTGATGAACAAATATTGTTGTTTGGCCCTACCACTCCTTGCTGAAGCGTGGCTGCTCTTGTACCAAGGTTTGCCAACCTTCGGCAAGGGTCTATCTCCTCCTCTGGTGGTTCAGTAAGGGACACTCGAATTGTGTCACCCAAACCATCCTGTAAATAAAAGAAGTATCACAAACAACACCAGTTAAACGAATATCCAAGTGATGAGATGAGTTCACACACTACGGCCTGAAAGGTAACTACCTGGAGAAGTGTTCCAATGCCAATTGCAGATTTCATGCGTCCATCCTCACCCTCACCAGCTTCGGTGACTCCCTAAATGCAATGGATAGTCCCACCCTTGAACATACATTTCAGCTACAAGAAGGCGGTATGCCGCAACCATGATAACTGGGTTGCTGGCTTTCATTGAAAAGACAAAATTGTGGAAGTCCAATTTCCGACAAATTCTAGCGAACTCAAATGCAGATTCAACCTGTGACAAGAACAAACATTGTAATCATACCAAGAACAATTAAAATTGGAATCCTCAAGCAGAATGATTAAATAGCTGCTCACCATTCCCCTGGGTGAATCCCCATAGTAGCTCATTGTACGATCTGAAAGACTCCCATGGTTTGTCCCAATGCGCATTGCACGTCCGTATTTCTTACATTTCTCCACTAAAGGAGTAAAGACCTGAGTAACGCAAAGCACCGAACAAATAAATTTCAATAAGAGGACAGTTTAAGTAAAGGGTACATTATATTTTGAAGTATATTGGCAGGAGTAACGGATAAAACAAGAAAATCTCTCTTAAAGTTAGCAAAACCCAACTTTTTTGTTAAATGATTGGATCTGAGTTCTAGAAAATTCCATGCACACTTGTGGGAACAACCAATTATCAGTCATAACACAAAACATTCAGCAGATTAATAAGAGCCTACATCCAATTGATTTGGTTTCCGAACCCAAAAAGTTTTCTACTTTTCCTCGAATAATGAACTTCATACCTACTGCTTCTCTCACAATAGTCAACTCTAAAAACCATAAGAATAGAAACATTTCCAACAGAAAACCAAGCCGAAGCTTTCAACATGCGGAGCTACATATTTCAATTGCATGTACTCATTTTTTAACCAATATATATCCAGAATTCAATTTTCACATTCTATCTCATTTTCTCTCCCGTTATTTTTCGTATGTATCTCCTACAAAGGGATGTCTCAACTCTCAACAGCTTTCAACAAGCATGTATCCAGATATTGAACCTTCGGTATACTACATATGATATCATTTGTGAGTAATTTTGAGTTCTGACCTCCTCTATATGCTCAAGTTCTTTTTGATATTCCTCATCTGAGTACTCCAGCTGCTCAAACTGTGCTCGTCTATCAGCTGAAAGAAATAACCTCATGAGATCAAAGTAGTTTGCTTATATGAGCCCAAAAAGATGCAGATGCATGGGTGTTGAATAAAGTACCGAAATTTCCGGGGTTAACCCGAATTTTGTCGAAGCATTCAGCAACTCGTAATGCCACAGAAGGTGCAAAATGAATATCCGCCACAAGAGGAATGTTATAACTGCAAGAAAACCCAATTAGTGAAATACATTATTGTTGATTGTATTTTGGATATACATTAAAATGAATCAGCAAGACCTACTTCTTTTGAACAAGAGTATTCTTGATATCAAAACATGCATCGGCTTCTTTTTTCCCTTGCACAGTTATCCGAACAATATCAGCTCCCTTGTCAGCTATCCTCATTACCTACAAGAGGAACTCTTAGCCTGAGGACTAGTCTTCACTTTCAAGAAAAGATCATGCAATTGTGCCACTACTTTAAGATCACTACTTGATCGTTAAGGAGACACCTAAAATATTCTTTTCTTCTTTGCATGATAAGGGTTGATGGGGATTATATAGGCCTTCAAAAAGGGAAAACATTATGGAGACACCATAATATCTTTTCTTTTTCTTTTGTGAGACCCAGGGGTTAAGGGGGTCTGATGCCATAAAAATGGATTAACCACCCAAACATGTCAGCTGCAGATAGTTTATCCTTCCACACATAAACAATCTGAAGCAACAAAGTAACCCATTCCTGAGAGTGCCGTGTCAAAGCAGAAGAATGATTAAGAAAACCGAACCTGTTGAACTGTTGCAGCAACATCCTTAGTGTCCGTTGTTGTCATTGTTTGAATTCTTATAGGATGGTCACTACCGAGGGCCACATTCCCAACCATTACTGTGCGGGTTTTTCTCCTGACAGTTTTGTGTACAGATTCGCAATATTTTTGTACAGGAACTACATTCAGAAAATGACACAATCAATTTTACCTGTTTTAGGCAAAAACAAAATCCAATGTACTACACCAAGAATTCTGCTATCCAGTTATAATTTGGACCAAAAAACATGTCTAAAAATATATTAAATTCTTTTTTTGACAGAAAAAATATATTAAACCCTGATAACTAGGATCATTTTAAAACCAATTTGAGAACTTAATTACATAAACATGGCTTCCACCAGCAAAAGATTTAGTCTGCAAGTAATAGCCTAATAAGCATCCGATATTTTATTACTATAACGGTCTCTAATTATCGCATATATAAAATAGAAAAGACTGCATATCTAATCCCAGCAAAAACCCAAAGAGCAGAAAATATACCTAAAAGTGGACTTCCTTGTGATGCAGGCTGAAGTTCAACAGTTTCCGGACCAGGGTTCGAATTCTTTATCACAGAAACCTTGGCTCGACCAAACTTAACCCTTCTCAAGTCGGAAACTCTAACGAAATCCATTCTTTTCGCAAACCCCAATCCAGTTTTCCCTGCTCTTTAGACCAGTAAAAGATGCTGGAACTGTTCCAGTCGCCATTTCCCCACTGAATTCTCAAAAACCTTACTACTAAAAAAAATAATTAAAAAATATTGCTCATTAGATTTCTTGAAAGCAATCATTCAATAGATTATGATTATCACTACAAACATGTAAAAGAACAGAACCCATTGTCTTCCCCATCCCAACAATTCACCCCTTTTTCAAAGATCAAACAAAATTTCATTCAAATGGGAGTATGGGACCATTTCAAACTCAATTAAGTATCAAGAACTAAAATTAACCCATCAAAGTCTCAATTTTTTTTTAAACGAAAACAGTTGCCAAAAAAAATTGTTGCAGTAAAATTACAACTAATTAAGAAAAAACAATAAAAACCTTATAAAAAATTGATCAACAGCAGTAGTAATAAACTCCAAGGAAAAATTCTATCTTTCTGAATTCAGGATAAAAAAACACTTCAAGAATGTATAAAAATCCCCGAAAAAAACAGAGGTTTTTTTTACGAACCTGAGAGAAAGAATTAGGCAGAAGAAGAATCCGGAAAGGGGAAAAAAAAACAAGAGACTTTTTTTGAGGAGGAAATTAGGCAAAGGGTCTTAGAAGAAAATGAGAGGAATTGGATTATAGTTATATATGAGCAGACATCCCATTGAGAGTGTAAGAGACGACAAATAGTGAATTGAAGCATCTATTTGTTTCCTACTAATTTTGCTGACCATGCAAAAATACCTTAAAATTTGTTATGGTAATAAGTTCTTGCCATATTATGTTTTTGCCCCTCTCATTATTGTGTACCTTTTATATTAAAAAAAATTATATCTTCAATTTTTAAGTTTTGATAGCACCGAGTCCTTAGCAAAGTGGTTCTAAACTTAATTCTAAGTGGTTTGATATAAGCGAAATTATGAGATCATATATTGATCTTCTAAAAACTATATTTGTCCTTTTGTGACGTTATTCTGATAGGTTCAATTAGTACGATATATTTTTTGTTAAATACAAATGTCTGAATATGAAGTAGCAGAAGGTGTTGGTCACCATCACTTACTCTTGCACTTGCACTTTTTGTTTTACTTAGTAAAAAAAAACAGTTAAACATACTTCTTAACTAGTATTTGAGCGGTTTTGAGTTAATTATTTAACGATCGAATGTATAATTTGTAGGGAGTAAGGAAAGTATTCTAGTGGTAAATGTAGTTCTTACATAGACTCTTTATCTAGATTTGACTCTCATATGAAATAACTCATGTTCAACCACGAATTATAGAGTGGTGGTTGTTCACGGTCGGAGGATTTGATCTCGTCCATAGAATAAATCACATTTTGTGGTAAATCCTTTATATCTTCAAAAAACACTTAAATGAGATGATTAGTTACAAAAAACAATAAAAACACCCTATTCAAGGGGGGAGTATATTAATTTGTAATTAAAACAAAAACAAAGTTTTCCATTTTTATCAAAGGCCCAAAAGATCAAAGTTAAAGTACTTATATAGAAATTTAATTACAATGTATCACTAAAATATATTTATTTTCTTGTTTGTATAAAAATATATAACAATAATGCACTAGTAAAGTAGAATATTGCGATTTTTAAATACATATATTACGTTATATTTATCATAAGGTATTGTCATATTAACTTTGTATGAATCAGCTCCCTTAATTGCTATGTGTAGCATAAATTATCCTTTGCATTATAGGTTTATATATTTAAATATAAAATGATTTAAGCCTCAAAAAATAAGGCGAAGAAGAAAATGACATATTTAGAAGAAAAATTGAAGGTAGTAAAAGAGCAGGGGGTACAAATGTAATATCAACGAGGAATCTGCATCAACCCCGTTAAGATATTCGGTTAGACGTCCAAACGGAGAGGGATTACCCGCTAAACATACCTCGCGGAGCACGAGGGATGCCCACGTGGTAAACGTTTATTGTAATAAACTTAGGAGAAGCATGGACCCAATTTTCTTATAAAAAAGTCCAAATTATAACATTTATTTTTTTAAAAAGGAAAAACAATTTCTGGTAGTATAAATAAATAAATAGCTTATGTCCGCCACGAGATGCACGAACAATTAAATTGGTCATATTATATATGATGAATCTAACCAAGGATCAGTTCTGTCATGGACCTGGCCTACCAAGTGGACATGGATCACTTGGCTCACATTTAGCCACATAACAGTTTTGATTAAAATAATAAAAATATTCCCCCTTTTGGTGCATTGTTTGAGGCGTTTTTATTATTTTTTAATCAAAAGAGGGGATGTGGTTGATTGTGAACCAAGTGGTCTATGTCCCCACTTGTAGGTTAGGTCTATATCAGAATTTTTCCTAACCAAGATACAAAGAATGTGACAAACTGGTAAAAGCATCAACAAAATTTTGGTTTTTTTTTTTAAATCTTCATTGAAGATGTCAATACATTTTATGTTGATTTATATTTCTTGTAGAGGGCATTTAAATAATTCGAATATTCTATAACACTCTATCTAACAATGTGTGTAACATATTAATAATGTAAACTTTTATTCAAATAGCATAAATTCTAGGAGTTAAAAAGGTTCAAAATTAAGAATATTACAGTTAGTAGAGATCTTGAGTTTAAATTATTCTCTTTATTTTTTAAATTGTTATATTTTTTTATAATATATTTACTGTTATCTATCCGCTATGTCACGGGTTCGAACCCTGGAAGCAGCATCTTTATGAAAAAAATAATGGTAAAACTGCATACATTAAGACCTTCCCCATATCCGCTCAGAGCGGGAGTCTTGTGCACTGGTACGACATTTTTTTATACTATATATAGTTTCTCCTCATAAACAAAATATATTCCACTTAGAAATTCACTTTTGAAAAGGTAACATATTCATATTTTCAGGAGAGGAGAAGAAAGTAAATTACAAAACTTGCTTCTTTTCATCATGAGATGTATCTGTCTTGCTGTTCTTGGAGAAGCCTAGCCGAAGATTTTGCATCTAGATATAGGGAATTCACTTCCTCAAGATCCACCTGCCAACGTATCAGCAACGTTAGTCGATCATAATTTGCTGATGAACACAAATACAATAATTTGCCGCGACCTGAGCTTCTAAAAACAAGCATTCAAATGGTTTTTTCACATTCAAATCGCGTTTTTAATCAATTTAAAAGTTAAAAGATTTAATGCGACCAAACAGAATCCGAAAGAAAGTATAGATATGTAGATAACCTTGCAAATATTATCGCGACCATTCATTTTGGCAACAACACTGGCCGGTGACAGAAGCTGAACTGCATGCCTGAGGATAGAACAAAGAAAAGTCGAAACTGAACTTGGTGCACTTGCTTGACGAGTAAAAGAAGAAAACTAATCAACATGGCCAGAAATTCAGTATCGAACCTTAAAGATGCTCGTTGTCCAATCTCTCCTAAATACGCCAGGCTTTCTTCATCTATAACCAGTTCCTCCACTTGTGCACGGATAGCTAATATCTGGGCAATTCATCATATAAACAAAGATCACCCATCAGAATAAGATCATATGCTTAGAGGTTTGGATCAACCAAATACATGAGCTATATAGAAAACAAGATCTTTGGACCTGTATCATTTCAGCTGGACCGTAAGTTTGAGTTCGTATAATTGTCAGTCGGTCCAATAAATCAACTGGTATACCATGAGGACTAGTCATATCAGTTCCTCTGCCAAAGAAGGATTTCTTAGCTATATGACGAGTGTATGAATAGCATAAAGAACTATAACCGGCAAAAAATATGCATAAAAAATGTTATTAAATTTATAAGGTCCAGATCAACATTGGCGAATGCTGTCCCTAAACTTCTGCCTTCTTTTCAGGTAGAAGGACCAACAACAGCATAATGTTTGCACGTACAAGTTTTTGTATACCAGATATATGAATGGCATTCTATTACCATTAAATATCCGGATGTTGACATTCTAGATTGCACAACTGTTTTCATTGATACAAAACCAAAGCCAACGTAGAGGTCTCAAGGCCAACCTCCCACTTCCCACTTCTTATGTTCCCACCCTTTAAAAAAAAAAAAAAAAAAAGCAAAGCCAACTGCTTGACATATTCATACAGTGGATACACCAGAAATAATAATATTTATTAACAAAGTCGGAAGCGCCAAGCCAACTATCATTTTTCTTCTTGGTCTCCAACTATGTTATCTTTTTCTTTTTAAAAACAAAATTATAGTTGGGGCAAGTTTGTCGAACTCGAGAACCTATTGTTCCGACTTCCAAGTCGGAAGCACTAAGCCAACTATACTAATCTTTCTTGACAACTATATTGTTTTCTCTGTTTCTTATTCAATTATTAATTTAACTATTAACGATTACTGCAAAAAGGCCTTCTTTTTTTTCCCTTTTGTTTGTGGTGGGTGTGGGGTGTGTGGAGGCTGAATATACTGCAATGTCACATTATGCATTTCACTAGTAAAATGGATAAAGAAAGCTTCTAATAGAGCAAACAACCAAATGGAATTCAGGAGCAAATGATAAAGATGACATAGGAGCATTTTTTCGAATGATAAAGATGACATAGGAGCATTTTTACCTGACGCTACAAATTCCCCTATTTGTGGCAAATACCACAATTGGCGATAAGGAACTTTCTACGGCACGGTTCAAGTAGGAAAAGCACTCCATATCCAGCATATGTACCTGAGAATAATACCACTCATGCTCAGATCAGATGACGTATTTTGATTGTTCATGAGAATTATACAGTTAAACATTTATTTGATATTCCTTAGATGGGCAGCAAAAGTTCACCAGTAGGAAAGAATCGGGGCTAAAAGAAAGACAAGAAAAAAGGGGAAAACATAGTTGAGAAGAACCTCATCAATAAATAAGACTCCTGGAACTAGCTCCGCCACACCTTCATCGATATAACGATTAACAACCTGCCATCAAATAATGTTATAAGTTGAAGCACATATAACTTCAGAAACGCTAAATCAAATCCAGAGGATGAACTTCATCTTCTTCTTCTTCTTTTTTTAAATTTATTTGTTATTTTCCCCCTTTACTTCTTGTTTGTGGAGCGGAGGAATCTGCTGCAAGTATCTTACCACTTCTGTAAGTTGTGTCATATGAACATGAGATGTTATATCCACTTCCGGAAAACCAAAAACCAACAAAGTTAAAAGACCATTTTGTTTTGAGTTACCTTGTTTATTTCTTGTCGTAATTTGTCAGTGATTTCTGTTTTCCTTGGCTTCATCATCTGACCCATCAAGGACAGTATATCTTGTCCTCCTTGAGGTCTTGCATTTGCAGCATCCAAATCATGCAATGTAACATCCTGATACAAAAGAAAGTCATTATCTTAAAACTTGCGATGCACCCATATTTGCAAACATTGTCCATTTTCCATCAAATGAAGATCAATCAAAAAAACTGAGTAGGATAGACCAGATAAGGATAGACAATAAATAGTTCCAAAATCATAAAAGGAAAATCAAGATCCTGATGAATGTAAGATAACAAGGTATACCTGTACTATCTCCTTTTTTTTATGAACCTCCCCTTTTGGAAGTGGAACATACTCTTCTGCCTCAAGGTCAAATTCAGTTGCAAAAGCATCACTCCTGCCCACCCTTTTAACTGCTCCACTGTTAGATTCAATGTATATAACATCGCCAACAGCTACCTGCAGCATATGTCATGACATTTAGAAGATTGAACAAGACAAAGGAACTATGCATTTTTGCCTGCAAGCCTACTGAATAAGACGAGACAGTGATGGTTATACTCCACCATAAAGAGATATATAAACCAAAGTATCGAAATCAAAAAACTTTACACCTACTCAGAATTCAAGTCGCTCACTTAGGCAAGAACACAAGGATTTAACAGAAACAAGCAAAAAGCAGAAGCACATAAAATTCTCACCTTCTCTTTAATCAATGCATCATATATAGTTGGGTCCAACTTTAGCTGCTTTGTTCCTTTGACAGTTTTCAACCCAATAATGACATGACTAATACTTTTACCATATCCTCCTGTCACACTTTCAGTCTCTTCTGGAGATAGTTCAGTGACCTACAATAAGAACATTTTTCAGAGACATTAAGCGCTGCTTTTAATTTTATGTCTTTGGTAGAAAAAAACGCTTTGGAGATGCAAGATCCCAAGTATCAATAACATGCAATAACCTAAAATTTCAAAGTGCAAAAATAATAAGTGATAATGGGTAGCTTACCTCTCCTTCATAGACTTCTTTATTTTCTTTGATACGAAGACCAATAGCACGGCGAAAGTTCTCCATCAAAACCTCAGTTTTCTTTACTTCAGTTGAATATACTTCTGATCCAACCATTGGGCAAAAAGGAACCTAAGTGGTCACAAAATAGAAGACCAGACCATCAGACATCCATTGCAAAACATAAAAGCAGTTATTAACAAAAAAAATTAGAGTAAGATAAACTTTTAAACCAGAGTTTAAGCTCATATACTTATTAGTTACGCGTGATACGCTGAAATTATAAAAAAAAATTTAAAAGCTAAAATAAAAGGGAAAGTACCTTGCTTCCAAGCTCTTGCGCTATGCCAAGGGCAAGAGCGGTTTTACCAGTAGCAGGAGGTCCAGCAAGTAGAAGTGCCCTCCCAGCCATCTTCTTTTGGCGTATCATATCAACAACAAGCCCAGAAGCTTCTCTAGCTGCAGCCTGACCCACAAACCCGGCAGCCAAAGGTATTGCATTTCCATTGGGCTATAACATTTTCAGCAAACACCACAAAGAACAAAAGACAACATCCACATCATTAAAGTAAACTTTCCATCATAAAACTCAGTAAAAACACAAAAAGATACTCCCCCGTTCCATAATATAAGGAAGCAAAAAGCACGGTACTTTTTTAGTCAAAATATAAACAGTACTCTTTTAAATAAGACTTGTATAGAACTAATTTCTATTTAAGAGAGTAATATTAATATTTTGACTAAAAAGTGTACTGTATTTTTTGCTTCCTTACTTCTGGTAAAATGTCCTAAAAGACTTATATTATGGAATGGAGGTAGTATAAACTTTAATCTATAATTAAAGCCAATATCAAGGCAATGAAAACTAAAATCCCTTCTCTCCACACTAAACCCTAAACCTCATAAAACCCAGGAAGAAAAAAAAAGATAACAAAAAAAAAGTGTAAAGGAATCATAATCAAGAAACCCCCAAATTCAAAAAAAAATCAGTCTTAAGGTAATATTACCTCAAGGCCAAGGCCTTTAATGTGAGTATGAGTAGCAATTCTCTGCTTCTTAGTGGTGGATTGAACTTCTTCTATTCTCATCTTCTCTTTTCTCTGTTCTTTGTTAGGGGGTTTCCAGGGACTTCTTCTTCAGAGGGAGGCCAGGTTTTGATTTAAAAAGCAGACCGGACATGGAGACAAGAACCTATGTGTTGTGTATGTCCCGGTTGAAAAGGTTTTGGTTATATTACATTAAAGTCCTCTGAGTTTGGGGTTAGTGTCATTGTTTCCTCACTGTTAATAAATTGGACATATACAACACAATAACAAATAAAAATTGTATCAATACATTAATGTATCTCAACTAATTAATAATATCTAATTGATTAACATAACAGACAAAAAATAAAAATTATTACTATACGTAATATTACCTCTAAATATAAGATTTTCATTACATTTTGTAAAAAACTAAAAAAAAATTAAGATGTTTTTTAATCAAAATATCAATATTACTCTCTTAAATAGAATTAGTGGTATACAAGTCATGTTTAAGAAACTAATATTGATAATTTAATTATAAAAATATCTTAATTTCAGATTCCTTAATTTTCACATCATTTCATGACAATCTTATATTTAGAAATAGAGGGAGTAATAAGTAAGATACAATATAAAAGCATAATTAGATCAAATAAACTCGACACATATAACACAATAAAATTGCACCAACAATTAGTATGATTACAATTAAGAATTTAAAAAATAAATTGGTTTGGCCAGGCAGCATGTGAACCACAGTCCGGTTCCTATGCGGACCAGTCACCTGCGAAACAACTGGAGCCGTCGGATGATATTTTGAACGGGTCAGATTTGAAGAGAGAAAAGTTGCGGCTGACTTAAAAAATAAAAAAAAAAAAATTTTCTCTCTCCAGATCTGAACCGTTAAAAAATATCATCCGACGGCTGAGAGCGTGTCCCGCAGGTGCGGAACAAAAGGACGTTCCGCATAGGAGCCGGGAGCTGTGAACCAGCATGCGATTGGCCCATTTACTGTGTGTCCAATCACGCGACAGCGAGGACATTCACGCGCAATAGACTGGTGTGGCGTGTCAGGGATGAAGTTAGGAATTTGACGTTGGAGGGCGAAACTGCAACAGTATATCGAAGTATATATAAAAACGGTAAAAAAACATATTGGGAACAAAATTAATAAAATATTTCGAACTACGTATAAAATTTACTATACCTAATAATATTTTTTTAAATATCGGTATACTGCGTGGTCTGGGGCAGCACGGACCACATGCAGTGGGGACCGTTTAGTCGAGTCTGGTCGATTTTTTGAGTTTTTTAATTGTTTTTAAAAATAATTACAAAGCAAAAAGTCAGCAGCCCGTTTGGTTTGACTTTTACGATGGCAATCTAGGTATGGGCTTTTGCATCAAGGGCCCAAAACCTCTATCACTCTAGTATTGTACATTGGCTTTCGGCCCCACTCTATAACAGTTTTAAGATTGTCTGTTGTGAAATTACCCGGGAAAAACGAAAGGGCCCACGCAAAAAAAAAAAAAAAAAAAACTGCTAAATTATTTAGAAATACCTGTAAAAACATGAGGAGTAATAACCAGTGTTCTTTTTATTTTCTTCTAAAAAAATTATTTCCTTTTTCTTTTGAGGTAATAAAAATTATTTCTTGGACTAAAGCCTTCATATACATTGTGCATTCGGATTAATTTTTTATTTGAGAATTTACACGAAGATTGAAGAAATTAATTGTCCGTAAAAGGAGTAAATCCTTATGATATTGAGCAGCTTTAATTTTTTTATTATTTTTTTTGGTGGAAAAATTTCCAAAAGGAGAATAAAGAGATCATAATCCATTCACATGAAAAGAAAAAAGCGCCTTTATGTGGGTATCCATATATCATATAATATCCTCCGATCTTATTGTTTTTTACTCTTTACCCCCTTTTATTAGTCAACTAGTGGCCGGGATGCCCGTGGGGCTTCTTTTGCTAGGACTATAGATAATACCTCGATCCATACCCAACCTTTTGTTAGCCATATAGTGGCGGGGCATGGACGAGAGGTATCACATGATAGGGCCGTTTGTAACAACTTTATTCCCTACCCTACGGGCTAGTAAGTATTTCTATATATTTCTTTTCTTACCCAAAACAAAAAAAAAAAATATCATATAAAATCACAGATATTTTGAATAACAAACTTATGGTGATCAAACTAGCAAGCAGCAGCTTTAAATTCCAACAATCACAGAAAACTAAAGTAGCAAAGTGCAGAAAGCCCAGCAACACTGTTGAAGAGGCTTTTTTCCAGAAAGGGCAAGGTTTACCTTATTAGGTATATCCTTTCTGAACTTTGTGATGTAAATATATACAATTTAATTAGTGTGGTAAATTTTCAGACCCCACATGAATCCCACAACTCTTTGAACTCCTTTTGGATCTATAAAGGTCTAAATCTCACTGACACTTGCACTTATAAAGCATAAGAGGAAGGGGGAGAAAAGAAAGGTGAAGATGGGGTGGGGTGGAGGCCTCCTCAACAGGACGCTGGCTCCGGTAAGGAACGAAGTAATTTCTCACGTGCGAAACTTTACTCGTCCGTTAGATTAAAATTTTGACGTTTAAGATTGATTTAAAGCGAACACCTATTCTGAGTTCAGAACACTTATTCTATTTTTTTACTGTCCATAACCGCTGTTCTGAGGCGTTCCGTATGTATTGAAAAAATTTGTTCCACGTAGGATTCGAACAACCTCAACTATACATGTACTCCAATGCCCTTGCATTATGGACAGAGTAGATACGTAAAATAAGTATTTTTCGTACATGTGAGACATCCGTTCTTTTATATATTTATGAACAGTAATGTACGTCAAGAACATGTTATTAGACAAAGAAAAACTCCGCAATCATATCAACTCAACTGATGATTGAAATATGTTCCGCATGTAACACCAACTCGATATTGAATCCAAAATTAGTTGATACTAATACACATCAAGATTGAACCGTGTTCTGTCTCCAAACAAAACATTCAAGTTTAAAACTCGTATCTCTTCTCGCAAGTAATTTAACTTTTACGAAACCCAAAACATTTTGTGATAGTCCCATGTAGTAGAAAGTCAGAAACAAAGCATTGTTAGTTAATGGACACCCATGGTATCAGAACAGAACAAGGAAAAAGCTAAAGGATTTCTGCCAAACCTGAAAAATATGTAGAACCAACCCACCCACCCAAAAAGGAAAATAGGTGAAAATACTAAACCAACCAGGAAAGTTTGAGGTTATTTTCTTTTAAAAATAACTTGTTTTTGAAAAGGAGGAGACAGTAACTCTTAAAGGTGAAGATAGTGTAGACCATCTCTAGTCTTTTCACTTCAATTGTATGGATGCATAATAGCAATTGAAATATTGGAACATAAGATGCAGGCAACAGAGGCCAAAACTAATCTTACAAAAATGCAATATTTTCAACCAAAAAATGATCATTATCAAACTAGATAGCTTGACTTAAATAATCATGGCCCAAGGGAAGTGCTGTTTCATCTACGAAAGCGAACATCTCATCCTTTTCTAGATGGTAGGGGGAAGGGAACCCCATTGATATTGATTTTAAGATCCTTAGCAGAGGCATTCTGACTACATTAAAGGGCTCTCTTAAGAAAAACGAAAAACCGACAGTTCAAATTTATACAAGAAGCAGCAGGAAGAAAACATTCTTACAACAACCTAATCAGTATTTGCTTTAAAAGCAGTTTCAACTCGAAGACGAAAACATAGAACAAATAGATCATATGTAACAGGGTATCAGACAAAACAGAAAATGAACACAATGAGAAATAGTGAGGCTTCCATTATTCTGGTATTCAGCAATTTAACATAAATCAGCAAGCAATTCCCAGTACAAAGATAAAACACTAATACCTGAAACTCTTGAAAACGAAGAAGTTGACATATAGATACAGGAATTTGATTTTAACAAAAGTAAAACGAGTACCTATCTCAACGACAAGCGAAAGATTCATTAGAAAAAATAACAAATTCTGGTTAATCAAATCATCTCTATGGAAGAAACCTAAAGCAACACCATATTGCAGATTGTACTCCTTGAGTAGGCGACCAAACAGATCCTCAACAACCCATGACAGCGCAATTGTAAACAAAGACTCCAGCGTGTTCTTTTAGACCAATGACCTTCCAATCCAAAGTGCCATTGTTGGTACCTGATTTTGGATTCCAAGAATTTAACACAATTGCTTCTCCTTCTGGTCCCCTTTGACCACCCACGACAAGAACTTCTTTACCACAGGCTTTAAAGGCCAGACCCCAACCATTTGAAGAATCAGCACGGACTGGAAGCCTTCCCAATACGCTCCATGAGTTCTTTCCCTTGTCATATTTCTTTACCATATTGGTCAGATATTCAACTGCGTAAAGTTGATTATCAACAACTGCAACAAGAGGTGGCGCCTGGGCAGCTCTATTGACAGTTGGATACATGCCCTCTATTTTCCTCCACTTCCGAGTCTTAAGATCAAACTCCTCTCCGCAAGTTAATGAATCAGTAGGACTAGTCATCCCTCCTATCACGTAGAATTTTCCATCCATGAGAAAACCAGAGCAAAGCCTACGAGGAGAGTGCATGTTCGGCAACATTTCCCATCTGCCTGTTTCAGAATTGTATAGTTCTGCAGATTTCAGGATGTTCCCGTTCTTGTCACTCCCGCCTGCTACAATAGAAATTGGACCAAGACTACTTGACCCAAACAAACAACGGGGATGATTCATACCCTCGCACTTCACCCAATCACAACGAATCAAACAATACTTCCAAATAGCAAACTCAAACAATTCCCTGCCAAAAACCAGTAACTCGCACCCCACAGACAATGACTCCTTATCAGCATAATTAAAACAGTCATCGCAGGGAACTTTAGGCAGCCTCATCCACTTCTTCCTAAAGGGATCAAATGCTTCCCATCCCCTTGGATCACAAACCATATAAACCCAATGCTCAACCACACCTAACTGCCTCCGTAACTCATACAAATATCCACTTTTAATTAATGATTTAAACCTTTTATTTAGGCAAGCTAAGGAAGGATAATCCGACCTACACGCCCAAGCAAGACATGTCAATGCTACATCATCATGTAGACGAGGGAGAAGAGAATCACTTGATCCACTTTTACAATGACCATCATCTTCTTCTCCATTCGACACTATCCCCATTTTTTCTCTTATTTCCCCAATTAAATAATGAGATGTTACAACAGTTTCTTCGACATACGGGTACCTAAAACCATGCTATCATCATGATTCAACCCAAATTAACAAAACAATCAATTTCCCCAATAAGCCAATCCAAGCAATTCATCAATCATTTCCACACTTTTAAAGACAACTAATTTTGATCCCTTTTCCATCTTTCATTTCTATCCATCAAATATAATAACCCCAAACCCCATCTTAAAATAAGACAATACAATTGAACTACTTCATCATGTATCAAAATCCAATAAAGATTCAAACTTTGATTACTTTCTCAGCTGATTTCCTCAGGTAACAACTTAATAGTAACTTGAATCCCTGAATTGGAGAAATAAAATAAATAAATTAAGAAATTAGGTAAAAATTGGAATCAAACCAGCCCTGACATAACTGCCAGGATCTCACCGGGAAACTGAAGTGGTTGCCGGAGAGATTTCATTTACCGGAGCTGAATTGAGCTCTGGCGGAGATATCTGAAGTGAAATATCGCCGGTGACTTTACAGGTGGAAGCTAACGGCGGAGCATCTCACCGGGAGAATGTCAAGTCAGGTGCAATGCGTTATAAGTAATTGTTCGTTTTTTTTTGGAGTAGAGAGAGAGAAGAGAGCGAATGGTATTGATAGGGAAAGAAACTGGAAAAAGTAATCCCATTTTTGCAGAATTGGCCCCTGTTTTTATTAGAGTCCAGGATTCGAGTTACTAAGGACGAAAAATGAACATTTATTTTTTTGGGGAGAAAAAATAAAGACCGACCTCTTGTTAGAAGAGCTAAAAGGTAAAGAAATGAGATTGTAAGAGGTAGAGGAATGCTGATGAAGGTTTGGATCGAGATAATAAAAAATGATATGACTTTATCGAACTTAGATGAGAGTATGATATTGAATGTAAAATAAATAGATATAATGTATTCATTTTAATAATCACATACATGATTCTTTATTTGATTAATGTAGTTATTATTAATTATTCGGGGATTAAAACTCTGTCGTTATTGTGAATTGTGATACTCCCTCCTATATGAATTGGATTATCCAAATTTTCATGAATTTGGCTTCCGTCTTCTTCCTTTACACTCTAGAATAGACTTAGAAATTTGAAAAATGCTCATAGGAGTTTAAATATGTTTTAGGAAAATGATTTACTCCTAGAATTTTGGGGATAGAAACCCTAAATCCCCAAATTGAGGGTGTTAAATGACTATATTACCACCCTACTGGTATAAGGGATTCACCCAACTATAAGGGCAAAAAGGTCCAAAAAACTATTTTAGTCAATATTTTAACCAATAATTCTAGTAGCCTAGTAAGGTCCTATGTTTTATTCATTGCTTTTGACATATAAATAAAGTTCTCATTTTAGAAGGGAAAAAAATCTTCTCTGAACTTCAACAAAAAGAATAAAATAAGGGACCTTCCTAGGCTACTAGAATTATTGGCTAAAAGATTGACTAAAATAGTTTTTTGGACCTTTTTGTCCTTATAGTTGGGTGAATCCCTTATACCAGCAGGGGGTAAGATAGTCATTTAACACCCTCAATTTGGGGATTTAGGGTTTCTATCCCCAAAATTCTAGTAGTAAATCATTTTCCTAAAATAAGTCATGTAGTTAGCAACTTAATTGTTCTTAGAGTAGAAACAAAATGAACACAAATAAATAGGGTGATGTTAAACTTAATTAGGTTTTTCAGTTACATTGCCTTATTAGTTAGGATAATTTAGAATTTATAATTTATTTAGACCAGATAATTTGTATACTATTTGGTTGCTTATTAGTCATGATTGGGAAGGTTAAAAATGTCATAACAGAAGATTGAATTTTTTTTCATTTTTTTTTAACGGGGATGAGGGATGCAGGAATCAAACGCGTCCCACGACCGTTTCCACTGGGCCAGATGATTCCTACCATACTATTGTATTATTCAATAAAATCAGTAGTTGTTAATGAGGATGACGCCTAAATTCTTGTTTATTATTCCACGTGTCACACTGTTACTTGTACCATACTATTCTCATAATACTTCATGCAACCATTGTTCTATTTCTTAAAAAATATTGTGGAAGCTAGAATATCTATACCTCGAAAATTAAAATAATATGATAAAATTAAATTTTACATTAGAATTTGCTTTTTGTTTAAGATCCTCAAATCACCGGAGGTTGGCTCAGTTAATAGTTATAATCAGCCTGACTCTTTACAGGCTAAAAGGTGTCATACAGAAGCAGGACCTCTCATTTTATGAGGTCTCAATTTTTTAAAAAAAAATTACTTAACATATTAAAAAAAAAATTACTATATCTCCACTTAATATTATGATTGTTCGCACCCTTAAAACTTGAGTTTATAATTATATTTTGACATTTTTTTATAATTTATCCTTTTAAAAAAAAAATTGAGGGATCTAACTTTAGTAATTAGCACAGGGCATCAATATTGTTCTAGACGGGACTGATTATAATAATAGTGAAAGCCCTTTGTAGGCATATAATTTTGTCTGATCATATTCCTTTGTCTTCTCTATAGATTTAATTATTCATAAGTTATCTTTTTCCTAAGTTTTGGCAGACAACAAGCCGATCCATTAGGCTTTTTTTGTTAGTAATAATTAGTGAATCAAAAGGAAAATATAAAAAAGAAAAAACCACCAAAAGAAAGTTTATTGGTAAGGAAATAATGGTCTTTGTAGGTATCTGATGATCTCTCTGTGTAGACGTATTGAAATTTTGTCTATATATTGAGTGTATGACTCTAATTCCTTTCCATCATTATTAGAAATAGAATATTAAAAATGTATACGTCAAGGAAAACGAATCGAGCTACATATTGTACAAAATGTGACACATAGGGATAAGTTTTAATATATATAATTATAATCTCCCATATTGGTATCTACTTTTCAATCCGAATGATTAATAATACAATACTTGTATTATAATAATATTAAGTTGTGCAACCCTTTTATGTGCATCGATTATTATTATTATTAGTATTAGTACTTGTAACAGTGACGGATTTAGAAATATAATTCACTGGTGTTATTTGATATACACAACAATTCACTGTGGTCATTTATACATTTATTATCTAAATGGAGTAAAATATATCATATATAATTTTAAAAAAAATTCACTGGGAGTCATTTGGCCCCATTTCGAGAAAAAAATATAATTTTTTTTGTATACACATTGTTATTTTAGCCGCTCAATTTTTTGCAATCTTTTTAACCCATAATGTATCCTTAGAATATGAACCCATTCAATAATGCATTTTACCTATTTAAAAAAAAACTCGTAAAATGCATAAAGATTAAAGCATATAGTGTTCCATAAGAAATAAAGAAGCAAAAGTTGATTTTGTTCCATTTCAAGTTTAGATGGTAACTAAATTAAACAACTGTAAAGTAAATTAAGATGACGTAAGTGCTTACGGAACAAAACTTCCTACAAATGAGTAAAAAATCCTATGCAGCCATGACAAATTGTGCTTTTGAAACTTGTATTTTTATCATATCTCTAACCAAATGCATAGAGTGACATTTTGATTTTCGTTTGATCATTAATTTAGTTATTTATGAGTCTGGGAACATTTATTACAATCATTTTCAATGGTAAATCAGTTATATCGAGGTGACAATGAGTATTTAGACTCAACTTATATACCGGTTAGAACTTTCATTTATATCATATGTGGAATTGGGGTATCACATTTACCCCTTAAGGCCCTAACGTTCTTACTAGGTGCCACAAATAAACTTAGCTCATGACTAATCAGATGTAAAAAAATTTAAAAGTAACTACCACTTGTACGATGTAGCACTTAGTTCCACACGTACGTATAATCACGGGCTTTGGTACCATACTGCTTTTCTAGGTTAAAAAACATCAGATAAATCTTGAAACTTTGCCAAAGTGGTTGTAGTACTACTTTGGATGACCATTTTTTATAATATTTGTTTAAGACCATTTTTTATAGTTATTTAATGCTTTCCCACTTTGAGCTGTTAGTATGGGAGTTGAAAACTACATCCACATGTTTTCATATGTTGGGGTTTTCTTGGTTTGGTAAGATTCCAATGATAAGAGTAGGAGATAAGATGCCTTTGAATGATGAAGTCCTTTTCCAGTAGAAAGCTGTGTTATGGGTATTTTTGTTAATATTTACAAGTATAAATTTGATTGTCGAATTAAATGATGATACTACCATTAAAATTAAAAATAGTCATTTGCATAAAATTAGTTGTTTTTACAAATAACTATTTTTTTTTTTTAATGAAAATAAGCATTTAAGAAAAAAATATGTATTTTTCATCATTAGATTAAATACCGACAATCATGATTTATCTGTACGGTACTAAAGAAAACCACTCTCAACACCATAGCAACATTGTTTTGAATGTTGAAGATTTAATAATAGAGATGTTATTTGCACTCTTAAAATTAGTATTGCAAATGTGAATTTTTTTTGGACTGAAGTCTGAAAGTGAATCTAAATGCATTCTTACTTTGTTTTGAGTTTTTGATAGTTGGACTATCGTATATAGGCAAATAAATATATATCACTTCAAAAGGAAAAAAAGAAATTATTTATGTAAGTACGACCAGTATAATGATTGAATTGAATCCCAGTCTAAGATTTATAGCCTCAAATTCAAGCCAAATTCTTTATAGATTAATGCTTTAATTTCATTCTCAAAAAAGAATATGAGTCTCAATCCAGATACTAACTGGTCACTCATTAGTCGTTACTCACTCCATTCCCTATTAATTGTCGTTTAGGAGATATCTAAGTATCCAAATTAATTGTCGTTTAAGGTTCTTTTATTACTTGTCAACAATTTATTCCAATTATACCCTAAATATTTTCCTTTCTTTTCTTTATGACGTAGAAGTAAGAGAGAGGGAGGGTGGGGTAATATTGGAAGTTTAGGTGGAAATGACAACTTCCTTAATTTTCTCAAATTGTCTAAAGAGTCTTATATTTAGGAATGGAGGGAGTACTATTGAAAACGCAGATATACTTATATCTATACGTATCAATTTCTATTAAAATGATATTTTTTTTTATAAAAAAAAGAAAAAAGAAAAGAGTTTTTACGCAAGCATTTGAGGTGGTCGTGTGTACTGAATTTCTATTAATAGACATAAACACGCTCCCGGCTCCTATGCGGGACACCTTTTTGTTCCGTACGTGCGGGACAAGTTACCAGCCGTCGGATGTCTAATCATACACGGACGTACTATGAAATCATTTTAAAAAAAGGAAAATATAATTATCATTAAAAAAAATAAAGACCATAATTCCAGCGTAACATATCAATAACTACCCATACAATCAATGGATATTACTAACTTATTGCTTGTATACTCGGAGTAACATTAGATAGAATTTCTATTTGAGATTTTCAACTGTGATAGCACAGGGAGGGAGAAATGCCATATACAGGCAGGCATACATACATACACCGAAAAAAGCACCTTAGCGATATGAACAAAGAACAAACCAATACGTGTTTCTACGTATTTTCCTAATATCGCAAATGCTAAGAAAACGAGTCCAGCGCTTTGTTGCGCTTGCACCAGCATAAGTAATGCGGAATTGGCCCTTCTTCGCCCATGATCCACGCGTGACCTGCAACAGCCTCCAGAGTCATTCTCCGTTCTGGATCTGCAGAGCAAAAATTGGCATGAGAAGAAGAAATATGTTCCATAATGGAAGAGAATGGACGGACAGGTCATAAGGGCAACAAGGCCGATTTTAGTTCCAGTGCTGACACGATTCTCAGTCGTCGTGTCGTTGATCCAATAGCTAAGAAATAAGTGAATAGCTGCTATTCAAGAACAACAGCTGTTCTTGAACACCTATTCTTAGCTGTCGGAACAACGATCCATAAACCAAGATCGTGTCAGCATGATGCTGACTAAAGAACCGAAACAAAAGACAATTCCACAATTTTCTTTTCCTTCTTTCTATAAGAATATAGATTATTTGGTGTTTGTTCAACTGTATACAGAACTATCTAGTGGTGTTAGATGCAAACCTTTGCACAGAAGCCCCTCAATCAAGTTTCTCAGATGTGGATTAATACTATCAGGGAAATGCAACGGATTATTAACAATCTGGTAAAGGTACAAATAAGACCAGTCAGAGAAAGCGCAAGAACGAGGAAATAAACTATATACAGTAAAAACTCCTTAAAGAAAAAAACTCTATAGTAATAAATATTCCCGGTCCCAACTTGACTAATTATAAATAGAAATAAACTCTACATTGCGATAAGTTATATTCTTTTATATCCCTAAGAATTTTGCCTCCATAGAGTGATAAATGACATTATATGCTCTATATATATACACATATATCTTGCTTCAAGTTTTTCAGTGAATTGAGTTCATTTTTCAACTTTAGCTGCTATTGATAACTTGCTTGAAGCTTAGATGGTATTACTTCTACTTAATGAAAATTAATGTCATACTATAGTTAGTATTTATACATGTAGATAAATTATTTCCGCTTTCCTAGATACATGAATTTGTACATCCGAGATACATGTATTAGTTTCTCCAAGATACATGCATTTGTTTTCCTAAAAGCTATGTACATGTTTTACATAATGTATGTAAATTAAAGTTTTTAAATTTTTTTTTATGTAAACCTCTATTTAAAAATAACTTCTCTATAGTAATATTTCCCCTAGTCCCAAAGATATTCCTATAGAGAGTTTTTACTATAGTAGAACTGAAAATATTCCTTCTTTTGCACGTGTAGCATAGATATTAGGGGTTTTCAATGGAAGAGGAGTGGTTTCGGCTCACCTTATCGTAAGTGTCCTGAAGTGTGTCCCCAAGGAAGGGGTACTTTCCCAATACCAAGCAATACAACGTAACTCCAAGAGCCCATATGTCAGCAACGTTACCATGATAGGTTAGACCTGCATCAGTAAATTATACAAAGCAGGGTTCTTAACTATTTGGAAAAAGAAACCTCAGTTATAGGAATATATTTCCCCCTGGAAAAAAGATGCTAACCTAAACAGCACTCTGGCGCAGTAAAAACAGGAGTTCCAGGAGAGCGTCGAAGTTCGTCATTATCATCCTGCAAATAAAAGTGAATCACTAATCTGGACTGCTTACATATATGACGACAAGAATACATGAGATTGCAGTCCTTCATCCCCAAATTATTCTAATTTTTTAATTTTTTTTTTCTTTTGGTCGGAAAATTTTCCTTGAGATTCTGAACATCAACTTCTAAGGACTTTGCTCTCACCCCATAATGTGCTGGAGAGTTTAAAAATTAGTTCTACAAATGACCATAATAAAAAGCCTAACTTCTTGTTTTCCCTTCGTCACACTGAAACATTAAGCTAAATTTCAGATGGTTTGAACATAAATTACAAGACTCAACGACCTTATAGGACACATAATCACAATGCTTAGTAGAACACACAACACCATTAACATGAATGGGCAGATTGATGATATCACTTTAGTTGTATATACACATACTATCAAGTGTGGCATGAAAATTCGGCTAGTAATGAGAGAAAAAGGAGAGCTCCAGTGCTTGCAAAAGGGTATAATATTTTGAAGAGACTCTTTATACATGCATAAACGCTATTAAACATTATAACTCAGAAAAACAAAACAAAAGAGAATTTCCAACTGCAATAAAACATTAGAGTAAGCCTTCTTACCTCAAAAACCTGACTGACACTAAAATCTCCTATCTTCACCGTTCCAGAAGCAGTGACCAAGAGATTATCAGGTTTAATATCACCGTGCACTACATTCTGTCACATTGGGAGAGAAAATAAAGTATGAAAACTGGATTAATTTTCACCATAGTGCATAAAGAAATAAAGAGAATTGGAGACTGGGTTGCCTAAATAATTCATAGACAGGAAATACGGGTCCTTTTTACATTTTTAGATATCATGACTTGGCATGTCTTTAATTCTAGGTTTAACTGCCAACTAACTAGTATTGACATGCAGACTGATTCAAAAGTCAAAACACAGACCAACTATAATAATATCCAATTCCCCATTTTGTTTAGGGACAAATCCACTCCATTTATTTTTTAGAAAAATAAGAACAATAAAGGAATTATCACTTTGGTGACTAGCATGTAAACAGGAAGGCCTAAGAAAGCAATCATACGGTCTAAAAAACATGCTAAAAGCTCAAACTTCTTGTCCGCATTGTGATAGAAAACTAAGTATCTACTATACAGAACATTAGATGTATTTAGGACATGAGTTGTTCCAAAGAGAATTTCATGATTGACAAGACACTTTAGCAAGTATACGGTATCGGATCCATGAACTGAGAGGGGTACAGCTATTCTGGAACCACATTAGTAAATAAAGGAAAACATTTGGGAAGTGGCGAAGATCCTCTAATTCATGGTTGATGACCAAAACAGGTAGCACATAAGAGCAGCACACTGTTATGTGGACCATGCCCATCTGCAGAGGCACTGTCGCATAAAAGAATACGCAATCCAAATATGTATGTCCAACATAAATCTAAAATAGAAGTATAGAACTTTCTACCATATTAGCACAACAAGCCACAATCTGGCTATTAAGAATTTATCGGATGGAAAAAAAAAGAAATAAAGAAAAAAAGCATTATATCATACATGAGCATGAAGATACATCAAGCCAGAGATGATATCTCGCAAGTATTTCCGTGCAGTATTTTCACCAAGCCCACCAGGAGGCCCAGAACCTTCACAGACCCATTTGCCTTCCACATATTCAAGAACTAAAAAATTCAAAGAATAAATTTTGTCAAAGAAAGAGTGATCATTATCATTTTCCAAAAACCATAAACAGGATCCAGGATGAAGAGGGTTTTTCCCATCCTGATAAGCCGATATGTCTTTTGGCAGGATGGGGAGCAGGGAGTAGGTAATGGAAGAGAAAAGTCAAAGGAGTACCCATGTAGAAGTGATCCATAGTTGGGTCATCAATCACCTCAACAAGATTAACTATATTGGGATGTTTCAATAACTTCATGATTAGAACCTGTAACATACAGAAGACACGGATAATGGTCAAACTTCATCCATTTTGGATGAGATAACTGATACTATAGATTTACTCAACAGTAGTAGAAAATATTCAAAAACAATACAGACTTTACTCCACCATACAAAGGGAACGATGAAGATAGAAACTATCTAGTGATAGATACTCTTTAGTTGGCAGTAAAAAAAAAAATCAGTCTATCACATTCACACGTGAGCTCAACAACAAAGCAGAATGAAAATGGAAATGAAAATCCAGGTTCCAATAGCAGAATGAAAATGGAAATGAAAATCCAGGTTCCAATAGCAGAATAAAAATCACAAGATGAGCTCTATCAGTCATCAAACAAATAAATGGGTGGGAAAGAAAAGTACCTCACGAAGGACATCACTCATTGCAGTCTCTGAAGGTGCAACCCGCAGCTTTAACAAATGAGACTTGTGAAATGCCTGTTTTCAAATAAGTGATAAAATATCAATGTCTATGGTTATGATTATGCTTTCTATGTAATCAGTCAAATTCTGCAACCGCAGTAACAGATAAATTGTTCCTGCTGCTTAAAAGGCATGACGGCTGGCTTCGTGCAAGAGGAGGTAAAGGTTCAAAACTATCAAGATAAGCGTCCCTGGTTCTCAGTCATAGAATTTGTTATTAAATCTAGTCACATACCTAACAGAACAATTGATAAATCTTAGAAATATCAAACACATCTATCTGATAGGGATGCTCCAGGACACCAATGCACACAACTTAATACTAAACCGGCGCAAATAAAATGTACAAGCAAGTGCACAGAATACAGATCTCCTTTTCCTAATAGAAAGAGGCATTGAATACATATGTTGTGGAAAATACTTGAAAGCAATGCAGTACATTTGCAGAATATTAAAAGCAACCAAGATAGCAGACATCACCTTTATAGCATAGTGTTTCCCATCAGCACTACTACGATAAAGAACCTGCAACATACGAAATGGCATGAAGCTTTTTATAGATTAAGAGGCTGCAGACAGAAATCAGTAGCAAAATAACAAAAGTGAGAGCTGACCACTTTCCCATAACTGCCAGAACCAATCTTGTATTCACGAACATACTCATTGATCATCTTGTTCCCGTTTTCATCCTTGGACATAGTTCAACCAAAATATCAATACTAGTGAAACAATAGTCTCAAAATACTAGTGAAATAACAGAACTTATCACTTCATATATCACGTAATATGAAGTACAAACATATTGAACATCCAAGAACGTCAACCATTTAAATTAAATCACATAAGAGAGACAACCAAAAGGAATTCTTCAGTTCTCTTTGCAACTTTCAACAGGAAAAACAGAAGACAAAACGAACTGTTTTCAATCTCATAGCTATGTCATTAATTTGTCCAACAATACCAGTCAAGATACTCAATTGAATTTCCATCAACAAGGCAAGAAGCAACTGATCTTTTATCAGAAAAACAAGACGAACGAGAGTATGCAGCAAACCATAGCTTTTACGGAATATCTGATTTTGCACCCGTTAATCCAAAAGCCATAAAATATATAACATAGACAGCTTATGGCAGTATACATTTTAAAACTACCTAGTCTCATTTACGAGAATAACATTAACAATAGAATACATTGAGACACTTACTTCTGATCGTACAAGCCTGTAAGTTTCCTTCACAGGAATTTCCCTGCATATCAGACCATTTTGAATTCTATACTTGAGAATCTCCTCGGAATGTTTTACCGGGCTCTGGTACTCACCTTCATCCCCATTTCTAGTGGCAGTCAAATCACCACCCTCCAACTCATCATCATCCTCCTCTTCCTCCAATAAGAACTCCTGTGAAACATGATTGCCCAAACCCTTGTTGGACCTCCCCGACTTATTCGACTTCCTTGAAAACAACAAATCAAAACAACCACAGCAACCCATCTCCGCCACTCTTGCAAGTGAATCACTCTTCGCGAACATCAGCAGATAATTACTCAAAACTATAATCTACACTCTAGGGTGGAAAAATCAATAAGCTCAATCTCAAAACCTGAAACGGATAACTTAAGTTATTAAAATCCCCAGGTCACCATTTCAGATGCTTATCAACTGCAGCAATATTCTAAAAGGAGAAGTTCGTTTGTCTTCTCTACACTCTTTAACAATTCTATAAAGATATAATCCATGTAATATTTTATTTCACATTAATATATAAATAAGGGTTTTGTTTTACCTTATAAGTAAAGGATGTGATGTGGGGTATAAAGTCCCCGGGAAAATGCGCTATTCCAATGGATGCCATTCAGCAAAATGGAAGTAGCAGTTGATTAAATTGATGCCGTTACGATTCAACCCCGACATCTCAAAATTGAGCAAGAATTCGGATTCTAAAAATCAAGCTCATCAACATTCTAATCTGAAGGAAAATCCCTATACCTTGAAAAACAAATCAAGCTCAAATTAATGAATGAAAGACAAAAGAAAGAAAACAAAGTTAGCTACTTTATTTTCAACATAAACTGTTCAAAATAAAATAAACTGTAATATTATTGCGTGCGAATTAAATTTAAAATAAAGGGGTTTTGAGGGAGAAAGGACAAGTTCAATGTACAGCTAACATATGTATGACATCGTACTTTGACAAAATTATTACGAGAGAATAATATTAATAGTAAGCAATAATGAATAATAATAAGAAGAAAAAAAATCAACATATAAAAAATAGCAATCAAAATAAAAGAACTTCTTTTACCTATCTATTAAGAACCCATTTGAGAAAACCCTCAAATCCAAACCCAGAATGATCCAAAACGCAAAAAAGATAACTATTTTAGCCCTCAATTCAAACCCAGAATGCTCCTAGAACAAAAAAAAAAATATAACAAAATTTTCTGGAACAATTAAACGAAAAAAATCGATTTTGATTCAAAATTGGGAAAAAAAAAACCCCGAATAGAGGGAGGAGGGCCGGAGCCCGGGAAGGATTGAGAGAGTTGATTTATAAATTTGATAGACCTGACAGAAACAGCGGAAACTGGTAATGAAGAAAAATTGTGGAATTATATTTCTCTGTGGTGTGCCGTTTGTTTTGAAACTCAGGCTGTCAAAGGGGAAAGTGTATTTTATTACAACTACACTTGAATGGGAAAGTCTGGCATGAGGCGCCCTTGTGAGTACTGCTCAACACTCCTCTCACATAATTTGAGACAGGATCCACTTGCAGAGTATGTGTCACAGGCCTTCATGTCTGACAAGTACCTACAAGCATCTCTGAGGGACCGTCTCATAGGGAATTTTTCCACTTAAATGGATAGGTGTACTTGGAAGAGAAGAGGCCGGTATTTTGTGCAACTCAATCAATCGTTATTATGGGACTGGTTCAATATCCCTTCATATAAATTGAGCGGAATTTATATTTGTAGGTAAATCTCGTCCAATTCATATAGGGAGATACATAGTCATTCTTATAAGGACCGTTCTATTATTAATTTTTTCGGTATTTGGAGACGAGTCAAATGTTTATTTTGTGGGAGAAAGATAGATAGATGACAATGAGTTTTTTCTCTCCAACGGGTGTTCTCATTTTGGTGTGGTGTTCTCTTATCTCAATCAATCACAATTTGTCGTCAAGTTAGTGTGAATAATGACTAATAATTGTTTTTCAAATGATGTTCTTATATTGTTTCAATTACTTATAATTTATCACACGAATTTCTTTTTAAATTTTTTTTTCCAATGTGACTAATAATTGTTGAATAAGTAAAATTGAAAAAGAAATTCGTGTGATAAATTATATGTAATTGAAACAATATAAGAACATCATTTGGGATAAAAACGATTTTTTTTTCGGTTCCTAACTAGCCAAAAAATGTTTATTTTTATTTTTATTTTTATTTTTTTAACCTTCCGCTGTTCCTCAATGTGAGCAAAACGTTTATATATCTTTAAAAATGTTTGAATTTTTATTAGAAGTGTAGAACTACACATATACATAAATTAATAAGAATTAGAAAACGATTTTTACCTGATAAAATGGCAATAGAAAATTTAAAATAAATATTTAGTAGAAGTCTGAGCCGTGTCTTAATCGTCAGCAGCTATAGTGCTGATGTAGAGCTGTTTTCAGCACAGCCAGCATGCCAGCGAGGTTCTTGGATCGTCGCCTTCTTCATCTAGCGATCGCGATTTGTGCGCGATCTTATCATTATTTCTTCACGCGTTTATATCCTACAATCACGAGAGATTGGATTAATTTGGGAAACTTTGTGTTTTATTTTTCAATTATGATAATCGTGAGTTAATATAGCTGGAAAAAAACCTAATTCCTCTTCTTCGTCTTTGTTCTTCTCTGCTTTTTTCCTCTGATTCCTTCAATGAATAATTCCATTATCGGTATTTTTAAACTACCAATTTCCTTCACCGAATTGCTTTGATATCCAATCGATTTTTGTTTCTTATTCCATTTATTTGTTGTGACAAATCACTGTGGTCTTGATTCAAATTCAAGTTTAATTGTTGATGTTAATTTTATCGCTGTATAATAACTATTTGTCTTACAATTATATTTACATTGTCCTTGTAACTTAGGGGTAGAACTTAGTAATGTATTGATGAACTGTATTTTTTTGTTTATTATGGATATCTGTCAGGTCGTTACTGCTATTATGTATGTGCATAATAGCTATTATGTTATTGTATAAGAGTTTTAATAGATTATATTTGATAACTATTATGTAAATAATCTTCAGGAATGTTGTCAATGAAATTTGGTTTTTTGCAGTTGTATCGGTTTGGTATCTTATAACTATTAATGTCACACTTTATTTATTAAAAAGCATTTATATTCCCATAATCTCATTAAAAAGCATTACATTTAAACTTTGCTAATTTTCATCACTTGTTTTAACTTGTGATTTGTTCCAGTGACGGATGCAGGTGAGTGTCACTAGGGTCATTTGACCCCAGTGATTTTTTTTTAATTATATATAATATATTTTACTCCATTTAGATAATAAGTGTATAAATAACCCTACAAACGAAAATTAATGACCCTACTAAAAAATAAACATTCTCAAAATTTTGATCAAACAGATATTCGTTCCGCAGGTACGGAACAATTCCTGTTCCGCACTGGAGCAGTGGTGTTAACCATTCTTGTTATTTCTAGAAGATATTTAACAAACAGTTTTAAATATTGTAAATATTTAAAAATACTTTTTGTTTCTAATCTTCTAGAAGATATTTAACAAGTTGCTCTCAATAAAAAATAGTTTTGTCTCTCAGCTCTCAAGTCTCAATTCCTTCCCGCTCCGCGGGATGTTTAACAAGTTTCTCTCAATAAAAAATAGTCTTCAAGTCTCAATTCCCTCCCGCTTCGCGGGATATTTAACAAGTTGTTCTCAATAAAAAATAGTCTTGTTTCTAAACTCTCAAGTCTCAATTCCTTCCCGCTTCCCGGGATATTTAACAAGTTGCTCTCAATAAAAAATAATATTGTCTCTCAGCTCTCAAGTCTCAATTCCTTCCCGCTTCGCGAGATATTTAAAGTTGCTCTCAATAAAAAATAGTTGTCTCTCAGCTCTCAAGTCTCAATTCCTTCCTGCGAGACATCTCATTCTCAGTCATTTTTTTTATACTGCATATTGTTTGATAAAATAAAAAAAAAATTACTAAAATTTACCATATCTAGTAGTATTTTTAAAATTTTCGGGCCCCCTAGAATCGTCCCTGACCCCACTGATCTCAATTCTTGGATCCGTCACTGATTTGTTCCATGATAGAACTGTGTTCTTCGTCTAATTCATAAGTGTCGAAGCAATGCTTTTCCGCTTTCCATCATCATACTCGCCGGTCGGCCATATGTAAAAGCTATTGGACGCAATGCTCCATTTTTCAGTGTTCCATCATACTCACTAAGAAGACATCACAACTGTTAGGATTGTCGCTTTGTTGATTAGTACTGAGCCCCACTCGAAACTTGGCAGGAACGTAGATATATTTTCACTTGGTAAAGCATCTATCATCCATGGTTCAAGAAAGGCAAGAACAACATCTGCAATTGGTTTATAATTGATATTGATAACATGACTTTCCACGTTCAGGCTGCTTAGACACCACCTCTTGTCTGTTTTCATTTCGATTATGATCAACCAGTAGTGATCATTGCTACAGACTGGAATGTAAAAATGTATTTTCATGAATTTGAACTTATGTTAGTGATTAATTTTAAAATAGATATGCAATATTTGTAATAGCTATGTTAGTTGTAATTTATAATTATATTGTTTTGCTAAATAGTTGTAAGAATAGTTAAATAACATAATAAAAAAGGAAACTTACGATTTCAACATAATAAAAAAGGAAACTTACGATTTCAAAAAAGAATAGTTAAATCTTGGCCAGTTATTTACTTTTGTTTAGTTTTTATATATCTATTTTGTACCACAAATCATATGATATTTCTTTCAAAGTGTTTTTTTTCAAAATTCAAGACATGGAGGTTACATCTATCTCAGATCTTCACAGATCTAGACTTGTTGGCTCAATCCATAGGAGAAATCTTTCATCCCGGACTTGATCTGGGCCCTTTATCAACTTTCTACATCTTCCCGAGGCAATTTGTAGGACGGTTGATACGCGTCCTATAAATTGTCGATCTCGAAGGAAGATGTTGAAATTGATTTTTTCCTACCTCTGTGGTTCAAGGATTGCGATGGAGATTCTGCGAAAAAGAAGATTATGTATTTTTTTATCTTACTAGTTTTTAATTTAGTATCTCCTAACCACTCAAGTTTTCTTGGTTGTGGCTTTTATCTGTTATCATGGTTTTTTAAACAATTGTATAACTTTTATTTTTCTTGTAATTTCAGATTTTTCTTTGATTGTAATGACCTCCTCTACATTGTAATTAATAAAAAAATTCTTATTAATAAAAAAAAAAGTCTTTTTTACCTGAATTCCTTATTTTACTCCTCAATCATCAGCACAGGCAATGAGGCAAGATGCTTCTACTTTTATTTTAGCCAAAAAAAAAAAAAATTGCTTCTACTTTCTCTCAAGTCAACATGTGATGGTAGACAACTTCTTGTCACATTTCTTGACAATAACCAATCTATACATCTTTTTTTTGAATACCCAACCAATCTATACATAGCCTAATATGATATGATAAAAAAGGATAACAAGAGTGCCCCAGTGGAAACGGTATCTTATCCCAGGGGTAACACTATGGGATCGATTCCTATATCCCCTCCCCCGCCCCCAAAAAAAAAAAAAATGATAAAAAAGGAAAATTTTAAGGAGCAAAATTAGAAATACATAAACCACATAGGCAAAAATGGAAATATATTCGTTTTCCGCCTATAGTAAGGAAGAAGATTTCTGGGTATTCAGCAAAAAAAAAAGAGAAGATTTCTGGGTCCCATTATTACACTTCCCAATTTTGTGGCGGCCAACGACCGGAAGAGAAACAGTCCGGCTCTGCGGAACGATTTTAGTTGTTGGATGAGATTTTGAACGGCCTAGATCTGAAGAGAAAAAGATTGCGGCTGAACTTAAAATATTTTTAAAATTTTTCTCTCTCTCCAGATCTAAACCGTTAAAAAATCTCATCCGACGGTTGGGAGCGTGTCCTACATGTGCGGAACAAAAGGACGTTCCGCATAGGAGCCGGGAGCGGAAAAATCAAATTCCAAGATTTTTTTTTTTAAAACTAATGCTCTGTCTGTTTCTTGCTTCTTAGAGAACCATAGTTTGACACGACTCTCTCTCCCTCTCTCTCTCGCTGCTCCGGCTCTCCCGTGTGCGAGCCCGCCGCTAAGGTAGCAGCAAAAAGAAAATGACCGTCGGCGTTTTAGCTCTTCAGGGGTCTTTTAACGAACACATAGCGGGTATCTTCCCCCCCCCTGTTCTTTCCATACTTTGTTTGCTGTTTACATATCAAAATTTTAAAAAATGTATTTAAAATTTTTAGCTTTTGCCCCTTTATTTTATAAGTATTGGTCCATCTGTGGCTGTTTGGATATGGGTTTATTGTTTTGTGTGGTGGTTAAATGGGATTTTTTTTTTGGGTTGGAATGATGGGCAGCGCTGAGAAGATTGGGAGTGAAAGGGGTAGAGATAAGGAAGGCGGAGCAGCTACAGAGCGTTGGCTCTCTTATCATTCCCGGCGGCGAGAGCACCACTATGGCCAAGCTTGCCGAATTTCACAACTTGGTTTCCCTCTCTCTTCTTCTTTTGATTACTTTTTCCTTTTTTTTCCCCTGGTTGTATGTGTTTTATTATAATAAATAAGGAGATTTAAGAATCGGAGTGTAGATTTGAGCTCAGGACCTCTACTAAACAAAGCAAAGGAAGGATATTTCTAATTGTTCTGCCAGGCCATGTATCAAATTGTTATTTAGGTTGATTTGTGCTAGTAAAATCATCTCAGTGAATCACATAGTAATTTTTAAGAAGCTAATATAGTTTGTTTTAGCGTTTGTTCTTTGAAGAAAAAACAAGAAAAGTTGGAGAATTTATTTATTTTTCATGTTTCCCCCCTTTTTTGTTGTTTATGTTTGGATTATTGAATGAATAGACAACTAAATCTTGCCATTTGGTAATTTTCATTTCAACCAAGGACTGGCTGCAAACTTTTAGAATGTTGGTTTGTTTTGACAGAGGTTTCTGTAGTGAGTCAGCAGCCAAATGAAGTACTCCTTCCATTCCATAATATAAGTCGTTTATTCCATGTAGGCAAAAAACAAGATACTTTGTTAGTCAAAGTATCAATATTACTCTCTTAAATAGGACTTGTATACCACTAATTTTATTTAAGAGAGTAATATTGATATCTTGATTTAAAAAAACACCTTATTTTTTGCTTTCTTAATTTTCGCTAGATGTCCTAAACAATTTATATTATGGAATGGAGGTAGTATATTTCTAATTGTTCTGTGATGTATCATCAAATTGTCATTCATGTTAAAAATCATTCTCAGTGAATCACATAATTCTCTTTATTGTTGTTGGGTATGTGTGTCAAGTAATAACAAATTGTTTCTAGACTGAAGTTGTTCAAATACAAATTGGGCTCATCTTTGTAAACCTAATGATCTTGGCAAACAATTACAGAGTCAGTAGACTTGACTGGCCCTTGTTGAGGCTGCTCCTAGTTTGTCTTTTTGCCTGTGTTCCTTGGAGGATTGGCTCTTAGCTTTTTTTGTTATGATTGCAGTTTCCTGCTTTGCGCGAGTTTGTTAAATTGGGGAAGCCGGTTTGGGGAACATGTGCAGGCCTTATCTTTTTGGCAAACAATGCAATAGGTAACAGTTTACTTATATCGTTCTTTTCAAACAGTTTTCTAACTAGAGAAAATTGATTCCCCATATTTTGCGCTCTCTCAGGGCCTTGAGAAATCAAATTTCATGCTTCGTTTCTCATTTGTAATTTACTTTAATTCTTTGCAGGGCAGAAAACTGGCGGGCAAGAATTAATCGGAGGCCTTGATTGTACAGTCCACAGGAACTTCTTTGGTAGTCAAGTAATGATAGCATCAACTCTCTTTCAACTTATTGTGGTCTTACATAGTTTTCTAGTGATGTTTGCTGACTACATCGATGATCGATCTAATGTTGGTCTTCATAATTTTCTTTAGATTCAAAGCTTTGAGGCCGAACTTGCAATTCCTGAAATCGCGGAAAAAGAAGGCGGTCCTCCTAGTTATCGGGGAGTGTTCATTCGTGCACCTGCAATCCTTGAAGTTGGACCTGGAGTTCAAGTGCTGGCAGATATCACCGTCTCATCTGAAAACTCTTCTTCTGATATTACTCCCAAAGGCGAAGAGGTAAGCTTTTAGTTTTGCCTACTATTATTATTTCTCACAAGAAATATCTTCTACTTTAGTATCTCATATCCACTGTGAGAACTTCAACAGAGTTCTTGTTGTAGATAACATACATAAACACATGTAATTTTATCAATCAAGGGCATTTTGTCGCTACAATTCTACTAGAACCTAGTCATAATGAAGTCGGGCATGTAAAGATAACGCAACTCATGTATGTTCTATATTCGATTGTGCTAACATGATTGGTTGCTGAAGCATCTCTATCGGTCTTTTCATATTGAAATTCAAGCTCTCTGGTGGGATTTCCTGATTTGTTTCGTATGTTAGGAGAAATCGGAAACGAAAGCTATTGTTGCTGTGAGGCAAGGAAACTTGCTAGCAACTGCCTTCCACCCTGAATTGACTGCTGATTTCAGATGGTATGCGTTCTCGAGTTTTTAGCTAAAAGTTTTGGTTAGTTCCATTTTGCAGATTATGGACACATATATATTTTGTACAGGCACTCTTACTTCTTGAAGATGGCAAGCGAGGTCGTTGAAGGAGCTTCGAGTAGCAGCATGTCCACAAGCTCAGATGATTCTATCTTCGATGAGCATGCTCAAATCGATTTTCCCATATATCAATAGCAAAAGGTTTAACCGTTTAAGAAACAATGGGTCTACTTGGATTGGGTTTACCTTGGGATTGGTTTGGGATTTGGTCTCAAACCCAGACCCAAACCAGCTTTGGATTGAGTCTGTGATTGAGATCTGAAGTGTTAAGCTGGTTTGGGTCTGTTTCAACTTCTAAAGAAAGAAGTATAATGATTTTTTTTAAGCGTTAAGTTTCGAAAAAAGGCTACTGTAATTAGCAATCTGTATTTTATTTTATGAGTAAGGTAGTTTACATTTTAGTTTTTTAGAAAAGAATTCTATTACATTGTCTAGTATATTAATAAAATTGCTTTGCTATGTAATAATATAATTAAATTAAAAAGAATTTATGAGATTTATTTAATTATATTGCTTTGTTTTTTTGCTAAGTAATTTAATTATATTGCTTTACATGGAGTTACTTTATCAAAGAAAAAAAAATATAACATTTATCAGGGTGAATTTCATTTTGGTCCCTGTCAAGTTTGATCAACTTCGTCCCTAGAAATGGCTCGCAATGTCAAGTTCGTCCCTATAAATTGCTTGCAGTATCAAGTTCGTTTATGAAATTTTAGAAATGTCAACCTTATCCTTAGAAATGGCTCGCAGTGTCAAGTTTGTTTTTGAAATTTCAGAAATTTCAACATTTATACCAAGTGATGTTGCAATCTCAATCAGCAATCTCAATCTATATATTTTCAGTTTGATTATGATTTCTTTATAATTGGTTTCGAAATTCGTTTACGGAAATTTTCAATTTTCGCTTCTTTGCTTAGTATAGAGTTAGTCAACGATGGAATGACTTTTTTGGGACAGAAGGGTTATATTTAAGGACGAGGTTGACATTTCTGAAATTTCAGGGCCGAATTTGACACTGTGAGCCATTTATAGGGACGTGGTTAACATTTTCGAAATTTAAAGGATGAACTTGAGACTATGAGCCATTTATAGGGATCAAAATGAAATTCACCCAATTTATCAAAGTATAGCATTTTGGATAAAATGCTGACACATTATTAATTATTCGATAAGTTTGATTTAATAAGTGGATACAAATTTCTAATATGCAACTGATTCATATAAATTTTATTATCTAGAATTAATCATCCATAATAAAAAATTAAGAAACAACTCTTTCACATAAATTTTTTAGTAACATAAAGTTAATTAAATCATATTCATTATAGAAATATTCTGAATTGAACGGTTAAAATTATATTGAGGGCATTAAAAATTGGAGCCCATCTGTCAAGGTGGCGACTTCAAAGAATTTTCTTTAACTCTGTTCATTATGGAAAATTCAATTTAATACTGATCCCGTAACTCTTTACATGGTTTAGACGAGTTTTACATGTAGATGTGAATTTCGTTTAGTTTACGTGGGAGGTCGTAAGATCAGTCTCATAACAGCCGTCATGTGGAGCAGCCACACATAAGTGACGCGTTCATAAGGGCCTCTAAAGCCCTGTAAAATCCTGATATTTCCCTCCTCCATTTCTCACTTGGATTGTATCACAGAATCATCGGAGCTCACCGCCCCCTTTTCGACGTCGTATTTACCTAGCCGCCGACATCCGCCGCCTCACTCAGTCGAGGAATGGTTGGGAAACAAGGAATTTCAGAGAGAACAAGGGCCAAAAAGTTCCCAAATTCATCAAAAACCAAAAGCCCTAAAAAGATCGTAGGAAATGCCTCCACCAGTCGTCCCAAGACGAAGTCCGGCAAGAATTACGATTCCGAGGATGAAGTGAGGCCGGAGAAGAAGAAAATGACCAGCAGAGCTGAGATTGATGACGATATAGTGCGAGCGAGCGTGGAGAGAGTAGGAATTAATGGGGGATCAAATGAAGGGAAGAAGAATGGGGGAAATTAGGGCAACTAAGAAGGGGGTTGATGAAGAGAATGGGTAAGAAAGAGGATAAGAAAAAGCTCAAGAAAGTGAAGGAAGAGGAAGAGGAGGAGTAGACGATTAAGCAGCTGAGCGAGAGGAAGAAGGGGGAAAGAAGTGAAGTCGCCAGAGAAGTTGATAAGAAAAGGAAAATGGATGGGGAGAAGGAGAAGGAGAGGACTGTTGGTAAGAGGGAGAATGAGGGTGAGAAGAGGCAGAAGATGAATTCGAGGGAGGTGGAGAAGCAGAACAATGCAACGAAGAAGGGCCGGGATGAGGCACAGAAGGAGGATAAGAAACAGAAAATCAAAGTGGCTGAGGCTGAGGCTGAGAAATAGTTTAATGGAACAAAAAAGAAGCAGAATGAGGCGGATAAGAACGAGGAGAAGCAGATAAAGAAAGCCGGGGTGGCAATGCAGGTGATGAGGAGGGGAAACAGGTTAAGAACAAAGAGGTGGAGATAGAGACGGACGGCGAGGAGGAAAGTGAGAAGAGCAATAATGTTCTTTATAAGTTTCCCATGAATAGAATCAGCAAGATCCACTACAACAAAAAAGGTCTATTGCGACGTTTGTCATATGTCGCAATAATCCAAAAAAATATCGGTATAGATCTATACCAACATTTATTACAAATGTCGCGTAAACGTCACATTTGCCTGTGTCGTTATGGTTTTTTACGACATTTGTTACAAGCGCCGGTACCTATCTATTACGACATTTGTTGCGTCATTTTAAAGTGTTTCAAAAGGTATTTTTTCCAACATTTGTAAATAATCGCAACAAATCGCGTATTCCGACGTTTGTAAATATTGTGAATAAGTAATATTTTCCGACATTGTTAAATAGTCGCAACAAAATTTGTATCTCGATATTCGTAAATTTTGAAACCAGGCTGGCCGAGCTAAGCCAAGCCGAGTCGGAGCCCGACAAATCAAGCCTTTGAGTCTAATTATCTTTAAATAATCGGAGCCAGAGCCTAGAGACAAGTCGAGCTGTCGAGTCTAGCTAGCATTGAATAATATCTAATAAACTTTCTTCATATTCAAAGATATGGGAATTGAACACGCGACCTCCTGCATGTATGTCGTACAATTTGCCGCTGAGCTAAATGATCATTTGTTATTTGTTTCTCCTCCTATTATATTTATTATAATAGAATTTGGATTTTGAATTTTGTACCTTTGTGTTTCGATTTTTTATGAATCAAATTAAAATTAATACACTCTCATTAAATTTTAATAATTAAATGTTTTTAATTTTTCTTTTAAAAATATATTTCAGGAACATAATCTTTGTATTTGTGTTTGTTTGAAAATGTCACGAGATCTAACGACATAATATATTAATATCTCTATATTAGTCGCAAAAAGTAACAATTTATAACATGTAATGTAAATGTCAAGAACTAACATCAAATTGTCTATTAGAATAAAAAATACTATAACTGTCTTTATGAAACGTCGTATAAAATCCAAATATAGCGACATTTGTATGAATTGTCACATGATTTAATGTTATTGTATATAAATGTCGTTATATGAGTCGCAAAAAATAACAATTTATAACTGCATTTAATGTACACGTTGCTAATTAACATCAAAATGTCAATTTTATCAACAATTATTATAACCGACGCTATGAAACGTCGTATAAAATTCAAACTTAGCGATGTTTGCTTGAAAAGTCACAAGATCTAACGACATAATATATAAATGTCACTATATGAGTCACAAAAAGTAACAATTTATAACAACATTTAATGTAAATGTCGCTAACCAACATCAAAACGTCGGTATGAACAACAATTACTATAATTGACGCTATGAAATGTCATATAAAATCCAAATATTGCAACGTTTGCAAAAAGTGTTGCTTTAACTTACTCTTTTTTGTTTTAAGCGTTGGTACAAAAACGTCGCAAAAAAGTGTTTTTGTTGTAGTGATCATAAGATATCAACAAGAAGATTTCTCAAGAGGCTGTTTTTGTCATCAATAAAGCTTCTGTATTGCAATCTAAATTTTCTGTTTTCTGATCAATTGGATTTCTGCCATGTTCTCTATAATACAACTTTAAAAAACTTGCTTTGGGAGATGAATAACTCCAACTATTCAGAAGCCATTTATCATTTTATCCATAACGAGAACCTCTAAAGTTTTATGAATCTTAATAAAAGTAATTGATATAACCTAATATGAGTAGAAACTTGGAAAAAGTTATAAACTTGGAGGATGGATGACAGCTAAATAGCTAACTGAAGCATGGGGGAGCAATAAGCTATTGGAAAAGAGGAAAGAAATGTTTTGCCAAGAGGAGACAAATGACCAAGGATTATTGCCTTTCACTGGAAAGACAGTTTGCCTTCAAATTTCTACTCAAGACTTTATCATAATGTCATTTTGTTCTTCATATTTTCTCCAAGTTTTCAAAAAGTTCTTTCCTGAAGAATATATACATTAAAACATTGTTGATCCAAGAAAGATTTGTGATTTTTTTTCTGATCTGATAGTATGTGGAAGTATTTCCTTTTATCAAAAGTAATTTGAATTGAATCAATATTTGGATTCCACGAGTACAAGGAATCACTTTTTGATATATGCTTTTACTTTGAAGCTGACCTCTTTTGGTGCTATATTTTAGTCCATAGGATTTCTGCTGTTGCATGCATGTCTAATTTTTTCTGTTACACTACTGCTGCAGGAGAAGTTTCTCGAACTATTCAGTAGAGAGGCTTATGCAAGGGCTTTCTGGATCACAAAAATCATGTTGCATACAACCATCTCTGTAAGTTTTCTATCCATTGAGTACAGATGTAGCAGGGAAACGTTACATATTGCGATCCTCGCTTCTTTTTTATAGCAATATCCCATCAGCAGCAGAAATTTAGTCAGATTGTGAAGGATCTTATAGGCAGTGGCGGAGCCACAGTGGGGCACAGTTTTTTTTCAATAATTTTAATTTTGTTTTTGTAACACCTCATCTCGTGAACATTGTTTATTATACCCATTTTGAATCACTTTACGATTTAAAATTAAATTATTTATTTTTTTAGTTTTAGTTTTGTTTTTGTAACACCTCGTCTCGTGAACATTGTTTATTTTACCCATTTTGAATCACTTTACGATTTAAAATTAAATTATTTAGTTTGTGAATTATAGGAATGACACCACTTATATTTTAACAATTTTAGTTAAAATGGTAACAAACCTAAGTGTGTAAGAGACTAAAAAAAAAAATTACTAATAAAAAATCCACAATGGGCTATCTTGTAAACTATAAAAAGTTCACAATAAAAAGTCCACAATATGAAGCCAGAGGACTTGGAGGTTTATAAAGCACTGGTCAGTAGAGTGAAAAGGGTGAATAAAATGTGAATAACTTTAGTCTATAAGATTTCATCAAAAAAATTTTTTTTGCTCCGCCAATGTTTATATGCTTTTATGAATTTATTTTGTCAATATTAATTGTGCCCCCAAAGAAAAATTCTTGGCTCCGCCACTGCTTATAGGAGCCTTGCTAATTTTGATCTTGCTGCTTCCAAGTGCTTATTTAACAATTAGCTGTTGTCTTTTAGGAAGAGTTTAACAAATGTTAGATTTGATTCCTAGTTAGTAGGCACTTGACCCATATGTTTATAAATTAAAAAAAAAACAATTACAATAATAAAATTAGCGAGTAATATTTATAAATTAAAATAAGAAGCAATGATTAGTTTATGCCTTCAGTTGAGGCCAACAGCTGAAATTGCATCATAGAGACCAATAACTTCTATTCTAAGTTAGTTTGAGAAAACACCTTCCAATCTTAAATGTTGTAATTTTTATATAAATCTGGTTCACTGAAAAATAATTATCACACTATTTTACAGATAAACTGATATACTGATAAACAGATAAACTGATATACTTGATAAATGAGATAAAGTGAAATACTTGATAAACGAGATAAGCGATATCTTGATTTACGAGATAAGCTGAAATAGGAAAACAGATTCGAGAAAAAAATAATAATCGAGACGAGGAAAACAGTTGAGAAAAAATACAAATACGAGACTATTAAAGCTGGATTTGGGAAAAATTATTCTAAAACTTTCACGAGCGAAATTATGCACTTTGGAAAATAATTTACGGGACAGAGAATCTGCACTACTGGAAATTTAAATTTCTGCAGATAGCGTTCTGACAAAAAAAATTAAAAGCAGTATAAACAATACTGGGTAACCTTAACTAGGTTTGGATTTTCTCTGGGACGAGACAGTGAGTCTACCGCTTCCCACTTAAGTTCACTATGTCCCGCCTTATCGACCTCGGCACTCCTTGAACACCCTGAACTCCAAGGTACAACGCCTCAAACTCACTTGTTTTTAAGGCGAGAAGAAAAAACAGATATCTGCGAATCTTTGTAGTAGCATGCAGAACTCTCGGAATGTATGAAATGCGAGAATAAGAAAAAAAATAGCGAGAATGCGAGTGGGGAAGGGAGGATTTCGGATGGCTTCATTCGGCGAGCTTTGCTCTCGCCTTTTATAAGCGACAAAATAAATGCATGAATGACCATTGCATTACTCGGGCTTAATGCCCACGAGCATGCTACGAGCTTAATGCCAACCTTAATGCTTGATTGTTACTCCCTTAATGCCTTGATCATTACAGTGACAATGGCATTACTCGACCTTAATGCCTTGGTATTACATGACAACAATAAGTCCAGACATGTCTTTGAAATTCAAAAAATTAAATCGGTAGCAAAACTCTAGTGATCGAGCCCGCGAGTTTTGGTCCGACATTCGTGTCTGCGGTCGCGCTGCACACAAGTTCAAGCTAATTTGGTATCAACAGACCTTTCGTTTGCACCCCCCTGCGCGGGCGCACACGAGGTTATCACTTTAGGCATAATAGTGGTAATACAATTTAAACCCAAATAAACCACTTTAACATATAAAGTGTTTTTCTCTTTCATGGGTTTCCCATGTGGGATGTGCAACTTAAAACCCATTTACCACATTGCATTAACCCCACTTTATACCAATTTATCATTCACACCAATAATTGGTTTTCTCACATGTCATATATCATCACGAAGCTTGCGCAACCCACTTCGTGATAAACTCAATAACATTCAAAACCGAGCGGTGTAACATATAAATATATTAGCTCAAATATGTCCTCACGACACATTAATTACACACTAATTCTTTGAGAAAAACAATTTCTCCAACAATCCCCCACATGAATGAAAAACTATTAAAAAAAAAATGCACATGAAATGCAATGCAAGAGTTCGGCGAGAATTCGTTGCATCAGGATAGGTAGTTGTTAGCTTTGAACCTTCCCTAGTGAAATACCATCGGATACACTTGCTAACCAGTGGACGCGATGCCTTGAACTGTTCAGCGTTTTGTGTGTATCAAGACAACGATACTCACACAACGATTTCTCTAAACTGTTAATCGATTCTTTCGTTGTTGTCCATTTCGACTACTGAGCTGCCTTGGAAATGTTCATCGAAATGCTCTAGAGATTTAGCCCTAAAGTCATCTCATAGAAGTGGCCCCTTCACATTCGATATAGGTGATCTCTTATTTAGAAGTATCTGTCATACTTCACGTGATACATATAAGGATCATTGAAAACTTTCGTTTATCCTCCAATGGGACGAGTCTATCACTCTTTCACCTTAGGAATGAGCTGGGAACTCATTTTCCCGAGTGCTTTGTTCGACTCCCCCCACAATTCGGTTGTCCCTTTGAACCCTGCAATTGGGCTTTACAATTCGAGGTAGGGTTGCCATCATGAGTGGTAATCAATTTTACGGGCTTTAGCCCCGATTCCCTCGATGAAATCTCAACAAGATCTCTCGTTAGACCTTTTGTTAATGGGTCCGCTATATTTTCTTTGGATCTCACAAAATCCAAAACTATAACACCGGTTTTCAAAAAGTTTCTTTACGGATTTATGTCTACTGACGTATATGTCTAGACTTCCCATTATACACATTATTCGTTGCTCTACCAATAGGTGACATGCTATCACAATGTAAGCTAAGTGGTGGCATTGGTTTTGAAAACATTGGAACATCTTCCAAAAAACCCACGTAACCATTCGGCCTCTTACTTTGCTAGATCCATAGCTATGAATTCGATTCCATAGTTGATCTCATGATACAAGTTTGTTTGCATGATTTCCATGAAACATTGCACCTCGATTACAAAAAATGTATCCGCTTGTGGATTTTATATTTTTGGAATGCGCTATCAATTTGCATCGAGTGTACCGCTTCAAGTGCAGTGGATATCTAGTATAAAATAATCCATAGTTAGCGAGTGTATCTTATATATCTAAGTACTCTAACTAACGCTCTCCGAGTGCTCATAGCTGGGATTACTTGTATACCTCGCCGATCTATTGGTCGAGTTTGCAATATCTGGTCTAGTACGAGTCCATGAGATACATTAGGCGCTCTATGATCCTAGAATATTCAAGTTGTCGCACTCCTTCTCCACGATTCTTGTGAAGATTAGCACCTACTTCCATAGGTGTTCTCGTAATTAAATCACTTCCTTTATCAAACTTGTCTAATATTTTTTTCAATATAATGACTTTGAGAAAGTGAATATCCATCGATGTTTTGGTAATCTTCATTCCAAGTATTACATCGGCATGTCCCATATCCTTCATATCGAAGTTTTGAGACAACAATTTCTTGGTAACTTTAATATTTTCTTTGTTACCAATAATTATCATGTCATCTACGTGAGACAGGACTATTACATAATCGTCTTTGCTTCACTTTCACGTAGACACATTTATCACTCTGGTTTATTTGAAAACCAATTGATAGCATTACACTATCAAATTTCTCATGCCATTGTTTAGGTGCTTGTTTTAATCCATACGGTGATTTAACAAGTCTACACACCTTGTTCTCTTGGCACGGAACAACATACCCTCGAGGTTGTTCCATATAAATTTCTTCTTCCGAGTTCTCAGTTAAGAAAAAGTCTGTTTTCACATCCATTTGATGGATCTCCAAATCAAATAAGAGTTGCAAAAGCAATTATTAGCTTTGATTGATGTTTTTCTAGATACTGAGGGGCATAAGTGTCAAAATAATCGACACCCTCGGTTTATGCTGTATCCTTTAATTACAAGTCTTGCCTTATACTTGTCAATTGTACCATCAGGTCTAATCTTTCTCTTAAAGATCCATTTGTGACCTAATGCTTTACAACCTGGTGGAAGTTCCACAAGTTCCCATGTATGGTTTTGAAGAATTGAATTTATTTCACTATCAATTGCTTCTTTCCATAAGTCGAATGCGGAGAAGTAATAGCTTACTCTATAAGTCAAAGGATCATTTTCTAACAAATAAGTTAGGAAAATCTGGACCAAATGACTTTTCCCTTCTAGCTCTTTTGCTACGTCTGGGTTCTTCAACTTCTTCTTGAAGTTCTTTTTCCCCCACAATCTTCTCAACATGATTGTTTTTAGGGTCTAAGCTTGAATGCTTAATGTAAGGAAAAATCCCTTCAAAGAAGGAAGCATCCCTAGCCTCAATAATTGTATTTACATGCACTTCAGAGTTATCTGATTTATGCACTAAAAATCTATAAGCACTACTATCCTGTGCATATCCTATAAACACACAATCTACCGTTTTAGGTCCTATTCTCGTCCGCTTAGGGGGCGGAATTGGAACCTTTGCTAGACATCCCCAAACTTTTATGAACTTATAAGAAGGTGCGTGACCTTTCCATAATTCATAAGGAGTTTTATCTAGTCTCTTATGTGGTAGTACTGTTTAGGATGTGATTTGCGGAAAGCAAAGCTTCCCCCACAAAGTGCAGGGGTGAGCGGGAACTTATTAGCATTGCATTCATCATCTCTTTAAGAGTTACGTTTTTGCGCTCTGCTATTCCATTTTGTTACGGAGTATAGGGAGCGGTTGTTTGATGAATTATTCCACTTTCGGCACACTAGCTTTGTTCAAATGGAGATACATATTCTCCACTCTATCACTTCTTAGCCTTTTTAATTTTCTTGCCAAGTTGATTTTCAACTTGACTTTATAATGGCTAAACATAGTTATTGCTTCGTCTTTACTTCTCATTAAGTAAACATAGCAAAATCTTGTGCAATCATCAATAAAAGTGATGAAATAACTTTTACCGCCTCTTGATTGCACATATTTTAAATCACATACATCGAGTGTGAATTAAGTCTAATGGTTACGAACTTCTTTCAATTGAATGAAAAGAGGATTTAGCTAGTTTTGCCTCAATACAAGTCTCGCACTTGTAATTTTTTATCAATGTTAAATTTTGGAAGTAAGTTTAATGAAACTAACTTTTTGTATACTTTTAATATTTACATGACCTAGTCTATCATGCCATAAATTAAAAGACTCAACGAGAATAAGCAAATTTAACATCTTTATTAGCCTCTTGGGCAATTTTCCCAGTGAGCTAGTGGAAGCCTCGGTTACATTAGCGCTAAATGGCTCGATGCACAGTGATACGGTCATTACATTCATTTTAAATAAAGTACCCGACTAAATACCCTTTTCCCACAAAGGCACCACTCTTGGTAAGAATAAACTTGTTTGCTTCAAAGACAAGTCTAAAACCTTTGTTGTTCGATCACTATTCCCGAAATGAGGTTCTTAGGGATCTACGGCACATGGCACACATCGGTCGAGTCACCTCGCTTTCCCCAGAAGTCATTTTTAGGACAACGGTGCCCTTTCCCTCTATCTTTGGAGGTCGCGAGTTCCCATATATGAGACTCCATCATCCATAGCTTGGTATGTCTTGAACATCCATTTATTAGTACTGAGATGTGACTAGTGGCCCCCGTATCAACAAACCACTCCTTTTTGGTTGCCTCGACCAAATTTACCTCCCAAAGCGGCGACTACCGGGATGCATGTCTTCCATTCAGAGCCTAGTCTTCCATCTTACGCCACATTAACTTGGGCGACCTTCGGTCTCGGTTCTTGTTTCCAGTGACGAGATTTCTCTTGTTCTTGTTGAGTTTCTGCATGACTTTCATTGCGGCAATCTTTTCGCTTTGTGGTTAGGTTTACCACACACATAGCGAGGTTCGATAAACTTGGAGTTTGAACCACTTTGACTCATTTGGGACGCTTTCTCTTAGCGTTATTCCTTGAGTTCTTGTTTCAACTACATTAGCCTTAGCCCGCAGAGCTACTAGGCTTCGACTACATCTTTCTTGAGTCTTGTTCAATCCTCGGTTTCAACATCGGATCTTCCCGAGTCATTTCCTTCTTCTTGTGTTTGAGATAATGCTTGAAATCATTCCAGAAGGAGGAGCTTCTCAATCAACAACGCCACTTGTAAAGAGTCGTTGATTCCCATGCCCTCGTGGCAAGATCATGATAGATCTTTTGAAGCTCCTCGCTCTGTTCAAACGGACTTTCCGATCCACCATTACGAAATCATGGAATCGGCGGCTATAAACTTTTTGGACCCGCATACGTCCACGGTATATTTTTTCGGTAGAGATTCCCATAAATCTTTTTCTTTGTACTTTTTTCATAATACAAGCTGATAAAGGGAATCATCTAAGTTCATTAATATCTTGTCGCGAGCAAAGATAGTCCGCACTTAGCCACGCTCGTATCGTGGTTTTGATTGAGGATCATTACTATCCTCCAGCGGTTTATCCTCGGTGATAAAGCCAGAATAAGATGTTGAGTGGTAAGGAAAAACATAACTTTTTCCTTCCACAACTTAAAGTTCTTGCCACCGCTTAAACTTCTCGGGTTTGTCAAAGCTGACCAAAGCCCGAATTGGTCGGTTTGGCATGGCGACCACAAGCGGTGGAAAAGAGCGGTCTCAATACCGCTTTGTTTGATTACCGAGCGAGGAACCGCTGTAGATGGAACCCCAACAGGAACATTACGGGAGCAGTACCAACATCGATAGCGACATTTTGATTTTCGGTATTTGCCATTTCTCATAATAAAAAACAAAACAAAGTTAGTAATTTATTATAGAAAATAGCACTGAGAAAATAAACACGGAAAAAAATTACGAAATTAGTGAACTTAAGGCTGTTGTATTTTTTATATAAATGCAGTTCATCTGAAAAATAATTATCACACTATTTTACGAGATAAGCGATATCTTGATAAATGAGATAAGCGATATCTTGATAAAGCAGATAAGGCGAAATCTTGATAAAGCGAGATAAAGCTGATATGCTTGATTTACGAGATAAGCCGAAATAGGAAAACTTGATTCGAAAAAATAATAATGCGAGGCAGGAAAAGCAGATTGAGAAAAAATACAAATCCGAGACTATTAAAGCTGAATTTGGAAAAAATTATTCTAAAACTTTACGAGCAGAAATTATGCCTTTGGAAAATAATTTACGGGACGAGGAGAATCTACACTGCTGGAAATTTAAATTTCTGCAGTAGCGTTCTGACAAAAAATTAAAGCAGTATAAACAATCTCGGTAACCTTATACGGTTTGGATTTTCTCTGGGACTGAGGCAATGAGTCTCAGCTTCCCCACTTAAGTTCACTATGTCATGCCTTATCGAACACGGCACTCCTTGAACACTTGAACTCCAAGGTACAGCGCCCAAACTCACTTTGTTTTTACAGGCGGGAAGAAAAAAAGCGATGTCTGCGAATCTTTGTAGTAGCAATGAGAACTCTCGAGAATGTATGAAATGCGAGAATAAGAAAAAAAAATAGCGAGAATGCGGTGGGGAAGGGAGGATTTCGGATGGCTTGCCACGGCGGCTTGCTCTGCCTTTTATAAGCGACAAAATAAATGCATACTGACCATTGCATTACTCGGGCTTAATGCCACTAGTCATTACAGAGCTTAATGCTGACCTTAATCTTGATTGTTACTCCCATAATGCCTTAGTATTACTGGCGACAATGGCATTACTCGACCCTTAATGCCTTGGTATTACTGACAACAATAAGTCCAGCATGTCTTTGAAATTCAAAAAAATTAAATCGGTAGCAAAACTCGGGTGATCGGGCCCGCGAGTTTTGGTCAGACGATCGATGTCTGCGAGTCGCGCTGCACACAAGTTCAAGCTAATTTGGTATCAACGGACCTTTCGTTTGCACCCCACTGCTGCGGGCGCCTACGAGGGATTATCACTTTAGGCATAATAGTGGTAATACAATTTAAACCCAAATAAACCACTTTAACATATAAAGTGTTTTTCTCTTTCATGGGTTTCCCGTGTGGGATGTGCAACTTAAAACCCATTTACCACATTGCATTAACCCCAGCTTTATACCCGATTTATCATTCACACCAATAATTGGTTTTCTCACATGTCATATATCATCACGAAGCTTGCGCAACCCAACTTCGTGATAAACTCGATAACATTCAAAACCGAGCGGTGTAACATATAAATATATTAGCTCAAATATGTCCTCACGACACATTAATTACACACTAATTCTTTGAGAAAAAACAATTTCTCCAACAATCCCCCACATGAATGAAAAACTATTAAAAAAAAATGCACATGAAATGCGATGCAAGAGTTCAGCGAGAATTCGTTGCATCGGGATAGGTAGTTGTTAGCTTTGAACCTTCCCACTAGTGAAATACCATCGGATACACTTGCTAACCGAGTGGACGCGATGCCTTGAAGCTGTTCGGCGTTTTGTGTGTATCAAGACAACGATACTCACTGCAGCGATTTCTCTAAAGCTGTTGTCGATTCTTTCGTTGTTGTCCATTTCAAATACTGGGCTGCCTTGGAAATGTTCATCGAAATGCTCTAGAGATTTAGCCACTAAAGTCATCTCATAGAAGTGGCCCCTTCACATTCGATATAGGTGATCTCTTATTTAGAAGTATCTGTCATACTTCACGTGATACGATATAAGGATCATTGAAAACTTTCGTTTATCCTCCAATGGGCCAGGGTCTATCACTCTTTCACCTTAGGAATGGTGGGAACTCATTTTCCCGAGTGCTTTGTTCGACTCCCCCCACGATTCGGTTGTCCCTTTGAACTGCGATTGGGCTTTACAATTCAGGTAGGGTTGCCATCATGAGTGGTAATCAATTTTACGGGCTTTAGCCCCGTTTCCACTCGATGAAATCTCAACAAGATCTCTCGTTAGACCTTTTGTTAATGGGTCAGCTATATTTTCTTTGGATCTCACAAAATCCAGAAACTATAACACCGGTTTTCAAAAAGTTTCTTTACGGATTTATGTCTCCGACGTATATGTCTAGACTTCCCATTATACACATTATTCGTTGCTCTACCCGATAGGTGACATGCTATCACAATGTAAGCTAAGTGGTGGCATTGGTTTTGAAAACATTGGAACATCTTCCAAAAAACCCACGTAACCATTCGGCCTCTTACTTTGCTAGATCCATAGCTATGAATTCGATTCCATAGTTGATCTCATGATACAAGTTTGTTTGCATGATTTCCATGAAACAGTTTGCACCTCGATTACAAAAAATGTATCCGCTTGTGGATTTTATATTTTGGAATGCTGCTATCAATTTGCATCGGTGTACCGCTTCAAATGCAGTGGATATCTAGTATAAAATAATCCATAGTTAGCGGTGTATCTTATATATCTAAGTACTCTAACTAACGCTCTCCGGTGCTCATAGCTTGGGATTACTTGTATACCTCGCTGAGTCTATTGGTCGAGTTTGCAATATACTGGTCTAGTACGAGTCCATGAGATACATTAGGCTGCCTATGATCCTAGAATATTCAAGTTGTCGCACTCATTCTCCCACGATTCTTGTGAAGATTAGCACCTACTTCCATAGGTGTTCTCGTGATTAAATCACTTCACTTTATCAAACTTGTCTAATATTTTTTTCAATATAATGACTTTGAGAAAGTGAATATCCATCCCGATGTTTTGGTAATCTTCGTTTCCAAGTATTACATCGGCATGTCCCATATCCTTCATATCGAAGTTTTGAGACAACAATTTCTTGGTAACTTTAATATTTTCTTTGTTACCAATAATTATCATGTCATCTACGTAGAGGCAGGACTATTACATAATCGTCTTTGCTTCATCTCACGTAGACACATTTATCACTCTGGTTTATTTGAAAACCCGATTGATAGCATTACACTATCAAATTTCTCATGCCATTGTTTAGGTGCTTGTTTTAATCCATACGGTGATTTAACAAGTCTACACACCTTGTTCTCTTGGCACGGAACAACATACCGCTCGAGGTTGTTCCATATAAATTTCTTCTTCCGGGTTCTCAGTTAAGAAAAAGTCTGTTTTCACATCCATTTGATGGATCTCCCGAAATCAAATAAGAGTTGCCAAAAGCAATAGTGCTTTGATTGATGTTTTTCTAGATACGAGGGCATAAGTGTCAAAATAATCGACACCCTCGGTTTATGCAGTATCCTTTAATTACAAGTCTTGCCTTGTACTTGTCAATTGTACCATCAGGGTCTAATCTTTCTCTTAAAGATCCATTTGTGACCTAATGCTTTACAACTTTGGGTGGAAGTTCCACAAGTTCCCATGTATGGTTTTGAAGAATTGAATTTATTTCACTATCAATTGCTTACTTTCCATAAGTCAGAATGCGGAGAAGTAATAGCTTACTCTATAAGTCAAAGGATCATTTTCTAACAAATAAGTTAGGAAATCTGGACCAAATGACTTTTCCCTTCTAGCTCTTTTTGCTACGTCCGGGTTCTTCAACTTCTTCTTGAAGTTCTTTTTCCCCCACGATCTTCTCAACATGATTGTTTTTAGGGTCTAAGCTTGAATGCTTAATGTAAGGAAAAATCCGCTTCAAAGAAGGAAGCATCCACTAGCCTCGATAATTGTATTTACATGCACTTGAGTTATCGGTTATGCACTAAAAATCTATAAGCACTACTATCCTGTGCATATCCTATAAACACACAATCTACGTTTTAGGTCCTATTCTCGTCAGCTTAGGGGCGGAGTGGAACCTTTGCTAGACATCCCCAAACTTTTATGAACTTATAAGAAGGTGCGTGACCTTTCCATAATTCATAAGGAGTTTTATCTAGTCTCTTATGTGGTAGTCTGTTTAGGATGTGATTTGCGGAAAGCAAAGCTTCCCCCATAAGTGCAGGGGTGAGCGGGAACTTATTAGCATTGCATTCATCATCTCTTTAAGAGTTACTGTTTTTGCGCTCTGCTATTCCATTTTGTTACGGAGTATAGGGAGCGGTTGTTTGATGAATTATTCCACTTTCGACTACATGTTGTTCAAATGGAGATACATATTCTCCACTTTTATCACTTCTTAGCCTTTTAATTTTCTTGCCAAGTTGATTTTCAACTTGACTTTATAATGGCTAAACATAGTTATTGCTTCGTCTTTACTTCTCATTAAGTAAACATAGCAAAATCTTGTGCAATCATCAATAAAAGTGATGAAATAACTTTTACCGCCTCTTGATTGCACATATTTTAAATCACATACATCGAGTGTGAATTAAGTCTAATGGTTACGAACTTCTTTCAATTGAATGAAAAGAGGATTTAGCTAGTTTTGCCTCAATACAAGTCTCGCACTTGTAATTTTTATCAATGTTAAATTTTGGAAGTAAGTTTAATGAAACTAACTTTTTGTATACTTTTAATATTTACATGACCTAGTCTATCATGCCATAAATTAAAAGACTCAACGAGAATAAGCAAATTTAACATCTTTATTAGCCTCTTGGGCAATTTTCCCAGTGAGCTAGTGGAAGCCTCGGTTACATTAGCGCTAAATGGCTCGAGTGCACAGCGATACGGTCATTACATTCATTTTAAATAAAGTACCCGACTAAATACCACTTTTCCCACAAAGGCACCACTCTTGGTAAGAATAAACTTGTTTGCTTCAAAGACAAGTCTAAAACCTTTGTTGTTGACACTATTCCCGAAATGAGGTTCTTAGGGATCTACGGCACATGGCACACATCGGTCGAGTCACCTCGCTCCCAGAAGTCATTTTTAGGACAACGGTGCCCTTTCCCTCTATCTTTGGAGGTCGCGAGTTCCCAGTATAGTGAGACTCCATCATCCATAGCTTGGTATGTCTTGAACATCCATTTATTAGTCTGAGATGTGACTAGTGGCCCCCGTATCAACAAACCACTCCTTTTTGGTTGCCTCCGACCAAATTTACCTCCGAAAGCGGCGACTACCGGATGCATGTCTTCCATTCGAGCCTGGTCTTCCATCTTACGCCCACATTAACTTGGGCGACCTTCGGTCTCGGTTCTTGTTTCCGGCAACGAGGATTTCTCTTGTTCTTGTTGAATACTGCTGACTTTCATTGCGGCAATCTTTCGCTTTGTGGTTAGGTTTACCACACACATAGCGAGTTCGATAAACTTGGAGTTTGAACCGCTTTGACTCGTTTGGGACGCTTTCTCTTAGCGTTATTCCTTGAGTTTCTTGTTTTCAACTACATTAGCCTTAGCCCGCAGAGCTACTTAGGCTTCGACTCATCTTTCTTGAGTCTTGTTCAATCCTCGGTTTCAACATCGGATCTTCCCGAGTCATTTCCTTCTTCTTGTGTTTGAGATAATGCTTGAAATCATTCCAGAAGGAGGGAGCTTCTCAATCAACAACGCCACTTGTAAAGAGTCGTTGATTCCCATGCCCTCGTGGCAAGATCATGATAGATCTTTTGAAGCTCCTCACTCTGTTCAAAACGGACTTTCCAGTCCACCATTACGAAATCATGGAATCGGCGGCTATAAACTTTTTGGACCCCGCATCGTCCACGAGTATATTTTTGAGTAGAGATTCCCATAAATCTTTTTCTTTGTACTTTTTTCATAATACAAGCTGATAAAGGGAATCATCTAAGTTCATTAATATCTTGTCGTGAGCAAAGATAGTCCGCACTTAGCCACGCTCGTATCGTGGTTTTCGATTGAGGATCATTACTATCCTCCAGCGGTTTATCCTCGGTGATAAAGCCAGAATAAGATGTTGAGTGGTAAGGAAAAAACATAACTTTTTCCTTCCACGACTTAAAGTTCTTGCCACCCTTAAACTTCTCGGGTTTGTCAAAGCTGACCAAAGCTGAATTGGTCGGTTTGGCATGGCGACCACTAAGCGGTGGAAAAGACGGTCTCAATACCGCTTTGTTTGATTACGGGCGAGGAACGTGTAGATGGAACCCCAACAGGAACATTACAGGAACCCAGTACCAACATCGATAGCGACATTTTGATTTTCGGTATTTGCCATTTCTCTATAATAAAAACAAAACAAAGTTAGTAATTTATTATAGAAAATAGCACCAGAAAATAAACACAGAAAAAATTACAGAAATTAGTGAACTTAAAGGCTGTTGTATTTTTTATATAAATGCAGTTCCTTTGAAAAATAATTATCACACTATTTTACTGAGATAAGTCGATATCTTGATAAATGAGATAAGGCTGATATGCTTGATAAAGCGAGATAAGCGAAATCTTGATAAACGAGATAAGCCCGATATCTTGATTTACTGAGATAAGCGAAATAGGAAAAGCAGATTCGAAAAAAATAATAATGCGAGGCAGGAAAAGCATGATTGAGAAAAAATACAAATACGAGACTATTAAAGCTGAGTGGAAAAATTATTCTAAAACTTTACGAGCAGAAATTATGCCTCTGGAAAATAATTTACGGGACGAGAGAATCTACACTACTGGAAATTTAAATTTACTAGCGATAGCGTTCTGACAAAAAATTAAAAGCAGTATAAACAATACGGTAACCTTAACTAGGTTTGGATTTTCTCACGGACGAGACAACGAGTCTACAGCTTCCACTTAAGTTCACTATGTCACTGCCTTATCGAACACGGCACTCCTTGAACACTTTGAACTCCAAGGTACAACGCCCAAACTCACTTTGTTTTTACAGGCGGAAGAAAAAGCAGTATCTGCTGAATCTTTGTAGTAGCAATGAGAACTCTCGGAATGTATGAAATGCGAGAATAAGAAAAAAAAATAGCGAGAATGCGGTGGGGAAGGGAGGATTTCGGATGGCTTCACTACGGCGGCTTGCTCTCGCCTTTTATAAGCGACAAAATAAATGCAGTAACTGACCATTGCATTACTCGGGCTTAATGCCACTGACTATTCTGAGGCTTAATGCCAACCTTAATCTTGATTGTTACTCCCTTAATGCCTTGGTATTCATGTGACAATGGCATTACTCGACATAATGCCTTGGTATTACTGACAACAATAAGTCCAGCATGTCTTTGAAATTCAAAAAATTAAATCGGTAGCAAAACTCGGTGATCGAGGCCCGCGAGTTTTGGTCAGACGATTCGATGTCTGTGAGTCGCGCTGCACACAAGTTCAAGCTAATTTGGTATCAACGGGACCTTTCGTTTGCACCCCACTGCTTGCGGGCGCCTACGAGGGATTATCACTTTAGGCATAATAGTGGTAATACAATTTAAACCCAAATAAACCACTTTAACATATAAAGTGTTTTTCTCTTTCATGGGTTTCCCATGTGGGATGTGCAACTTAAAAACCCATTTACCACATTGCATTAACCCCAGCTTTATACCCGATTTATCATTCACACCAATAATTGGTTTTCTCACATGTCATATATCATCACGAAGCTTGCGCAACCCACTTCGTGATAAACTCAATAACATTCAAAACCGAGCGGTGTAACATATAAATATATTAGCTCAAATATGTCCTCACGACACATTAATTACACACTAATTCTTTGAGAAAAACAATTTCTCCAACAATCCCCCACATGAATGAAAAAACTATTAAAAAAAAATGCACATGAAATGCAATGCAAGAGTTCGGCGAGAATTCGTTGCATCGGGGATAGGTAGTTGTTAGCTTTGAACCTTCACTAGTGAAATACCATCGGATACACTTGCTAACCCGAGTGGACGCGATGCCTTGAAGCTGTTCGGCGTTTTGTGTGTATCAAGACAACGATACTCGCACAGCGATTTCTCTAAAGCTGTTAGTCGATTCTTTCGTTGTTGTCCATTTGACTACTGGACTGCCTTGGAAATGTTCATCGAAATGCTCTAGAGATTTAGCCACTAAAGTCATCTCATGAAGTGGCCCCTTCACATTCGATATAGGTGATCTCTTATTTAGAAGTATCTGTCATACTTCACGTGATACGATATAAGGATCATTGAAAACTTTCGTTTATCCTCCAATGGGCGAGTCTATCACTCTTTCACCTTAGGAATGGCTGGGAACTCATTTTCCCGAGTGCTTTGTTCGACTCCCCCCACGAGTCGGTTGTCCGCTTTGAACTGCGATTGGGCTTTACAATTCAGGTAGGGTTGCCATCATGAGTGGTAATCAATTTTACGGGCTTTAGCCCGTTTCCCTCGATGAAATCTCAACAAGATCTCTCGTTAGACCTTTTGTTAATGGGTCAGCTATATTTTCTTTGGATCTCACAAAATCCAAAAACTATAACACCGGTTTTCAAAAAGTTTCTTTACTGGATTTATGTCTCTGACGTATATGTCTAGACTTCCCATTATACACATTATTCGTTGCTCTACCCGATAGGTGACATGCTATCACAATGTAAGCTAAGTGGTGGCATTGGTTTTGAAAACATTGGAACATCTTCCAAAAAACCCACGTAACCATTCGACCTCTTCGCTTTGCTAGATCCATAGCTATGAATTACGATTCCATAGTTGATCTCATGATACAAGTTTGTTTGCATGATTTCCATGAAACATTGCACCTCGATTACAAAAAATGTATCCGCTTGTGGATTTTATATTTTTGGAATCTGCTATCAATTTGCATCGAGTGTACCGCTTCAAGTGCAATTTGGATATCTAGTATAAAATAATCCATAGTTAGCGATGTATCTTATATATCTAAGTACTCTAACTAACGCTCTCCGAGTGCTCATAGCTGGGATTACTTGTATACCTCGCTTGATCTATTGGTCGAGTTTGCAATATCTGGTCTAATACGAGTCCATGAGATACATTAGGCGCTCTATGATCCTAGAATATTCAAGTTGTCGCACTCATTCTCCACGATTCTTGTGAAGATTAGCACCTACTTCCATAGGTGTTCTCATGATTAAATCACTTCACTTTATCAAACTTGTCTAATATTTTTTTCAATATAATGACTTTGAGAAAGTGAATATCCATCGATGTTTTGGTAATCTTCATTCCAAGTATTACATCGGCATGTCCCATATCCTTCATATCGAAGTTTTGAGACAACAATTTCTTGGTAACTTTAATATTTTCTTTGTTACCAATAATTATCATGTCATCTACGTAGAGGCAGGACTATTACATAATCGTCTTTGCTTCAGCTCACGTAGACACATTTATCACTCTGGTTTATTTGAAAACCAATTGATAGCATTACACTATCAAATTTCTCATGCCATTGTTTAGGTGCTTGTTTTAATCCATACGGTGATTTAACAAGTCTACACACCTTGTTCTCTTGGCACGGAACAACATACCGCTTGAGGTTGTTCCATATAAATTTCTTCTTCCGAGTTCTCAGTTAAGAAAAAGGCTGTTTTTCACATCCATTTGATGGATCTCCAAATCAAATAAAGAGTTTGCAAAAGCAATTATTAGCCTGATTGATGTTTTTCTAGATACAGGGGCATACGTGTCAAAATAATCGACACCCTCAGTTTGTCTGTATCCTTTAATTACAAGTCTTGCCTTATACTTGTCAATTGTACCATCAGGTCTAATCTTTCTCTTAAAGATCCATTTGTGACCTAATGCTTTACAACCTGGTGGAAGTTCCACAAGTTCCCATGTATGGTTTTGAAGAATTGAATTTATTTCACTATCAATCGCTTCTTTCCATAAGTCAGAATCTGGAGAAGTAATAGCTTCTCTATAAGTCAAAGGATCATTTTCTAACAAATAAGTTAGGAAATCTGGACCAAATGACTTTTCCCTTCTAGCTCTTTTGCTACGTCTGGGTTCTTCAACTTCTTCTTGAAGTTCTTTTCCCCCCACAATCTTCTCAACATGATTGTTTTTAGGGTCTAAGCTTGAATGCTTAATGTAAGGAAAAATCCCTTCAAAGAAGGAAGCATCCCTAGCCTCAATAATTGTATTTACATGCACTTCAGAGTTATCTGATTTATGCACTAAAAATCTATAAGCACTACTATCCTGTGCATATCCTATAAACACACAATCTACCGTTTTAGGTCCTATTCTCGTCCGCTTAGGGGGCGGAATTGGAACCTTTGCTAGACATCCCCAAACTTTTATGAACTTATAAGAAGGTGCGTGACCTTTCCATAATTCATAAGGAGTTTTATCTAGTCTCTTATGTGGTAGTACTGTTTAGGATGTGATTTGCGGAAAGCAAAGCTTCCCCCACAAAGTGCAGGGTGAGCGGGAACTTATTAGCATTGCATTCATCATCTCTTTAAGAGTTCTGTTTTTGCGCTCTGCTATTCCATTTTGTTCTGGAGTATAGGGAGCAGTTGTTTGATGAATTATTCCACTTTCAGCACTAGTTTGTTCAAATGGAGATACATATTCTCCACTCTATCACTACTTAGCCTTTTTAATTTTCTTGCCAAGTTGATTTTCAACTTCAGCTTTATAATGGCTAAACATAGTTATTGCTTCGTCTTTACTTCTCATTAAGTAAACATAGCAAAATCTTGTGCAATCATCAATAAAAGTGATGAAATAACTTTTACCGCCTCTTGATTGCACATATTTTAAATCACATACATCGAGTGTGAATTAAGTCTAATGGTTACGAACTTCTTTCAATTGAATGAAAAGAGGATTTAGCTAGTTTTGCCTCAATACAAGTCTCGCACTTGTAATTTTTTATCAATGTTAAATTTTGGAAGTAAGTTTAATGAAACTAACTTTTGTATACTTTTAATATTTACATGACCTAGTCTATCATGCCATAAATTAAAAAGACTTCAACAGAATAAGCAAATTTAACATCTTTATTAGCCTCTTGGGCAATTTTCCCAGTGAGCTAGTGGAAGCCTCGATTACATTAGCGCCAAATGGCTCGAGTGCACAGCGATACGGTCATTACATTCATTTTAAATAAAGTACCCGACTAAATACCCTTTTCCCACAAAGGCACCACTCTTGGTAAGAATAAACTTGTTTGCTTCAAAGACAAGTCTAAAACCTTTGTTGTTCGACACTATTCCCGAAATGAGGTTCTTCGGGATCTACGGCACATGGCACACATCGGTCGAGTCACCTCGCTCCCAGAAGTCATTTTTAGGACAACGGTGCCCCTTTCCCTCTATCTTGAGGTCGCGAGTTCCCCATATAGCGAGACTCCATCATCTATAGCTTGGTATGTCTTGAACATCCATTTATTAGTACTGAGATGTGACTAGTGGCCCCCAGTATCAACAAACCACTCCTTTTTGGTTGCCTCCAACCAAATTTACCTCCGAAAGCGGCTGACTACGGGATGCATGTCTTCCATTCGAGCCTAGTCTTCCATCTTACGCCACATTAACTTGGGCGACCTTCGATCTCGGTTCTTGTTTCCCGGCAACGAGATTTCTCTTGTTCTTGTTGAGTTACTGCAACTTTCATTGCGGCAATCTTTCGCTTTGTGGTTAGGTTTACCACACACATAGCGAGGTTCGATAAACTTGGAGTTTGAACCCTTTGACTCATTTGGGACGCTTTCTCTTAGCGTTATTCCTTGAGTTTCTTGTTTTCAACTACATTAGCCTTAGCCACAGAGCTACTAGGCTTCGACTCATCTTTCTTGAGTCTTGTTCAATCCTCGGTTTCAACATCGGATCTTCCCGAGTCATTTCCTTCTTCTTGTGTTTGAGATAATGCTTGAAATCATTCGAAGGAGGGAGCTTCTCAATCAACAACGCCACTTGTAAAGAGTCGTTGATTCCCATGTACCCTCGGCAAGATCATGATAGATCTTTTGAAGCTCCTCACTCTATTCAGAAACGAGACTTTCCGTCCACCATTACGAAATCATGGAATCGGCGGCTATAAACTTTTTGGACCCACGCATCGTCCACGAGTATATTTTTTAGGTAGAGATTCCCATAAATCTTTTTCTTTGTACTTTTTTCATAATACAAGCTGATAAAGGGAATCATCTAAGTTCATTAATATCTTGTGCTGAGCAAAGATAGTCCGCACTTAGCCACGCTCGTATCGTGGTTTCGGATTGAGGATCATTACTATCCTCCACGGTTTATCCTCGGTGATAAACCGAATAAGATGTTGAGTGGTAAGGAAAAACATAACTTTTTCCTTCCACAACTTAAAGTTTCTTGCCACCCTTAAACTTCTCGGGTTTGTCAAAGCTGACCAAACCGAATTGGTCGGTTTGGCATGGCGACCACAAAGCGGTGGAAAGACGGTCTCAATACCGCTTTGTTTGATTACGGGCGAGGAACCGCTGTAGATGGAACCCCAACCGGAACATTACCGGAACCAGTACCAACATCAGTAGCAGCATTTTGATTTTCAGTATTTGCCATTTCTCTATAATAAAAACAAAACAAAGTTAGTAATTTATTATAGAAAATAGCACCAGAAAATAAACACAGAAAAAATTACAGAAATTAGTGAACTTAAGATCATTGTATTTTTTATATAAATGCAGTTCACTTTGAAAAATAATTATCACACTATTTTACGAGATAAGTCGATATCTTGATAAATAGATAAAGCGATATACTTGATAAGCAGATAAGCGAAATACTTGATAAACGAGATAAAGCTGATATCTTGATTTACGAGATAAAGCGAAATAGGAAAACTAGATTCGGGAAAAAATAATAATCGAGACAGAAAACAGATTGAGAAAAAATACAAATCACGAGACTATTAAAGCTGGACTGGAAAAAATTATTCTAAAACTTTACGAGCAGAAATTATGCCTTTGGAAAAATAATTTACGGGCGAGAGAATCTACGCATACTGGGAAATTTAAATTTACTGCGATAACGTTCTGACAAAAAAATTAAAACAAGTATAAACAATACTTGGTAACCTTAACAGTTTGGATTTTCTCTCGGACGAGGCAATGATCCCTACAGCTTCCCCACTTAAGTTCACTATGTCCTGCCTTATCGAACTACGCACTCCTTGAACACTTGAACTCCAAGGTACAGCGCTCAAACTCACTGTTTTTCAGGCGAGAAGAAAAAGCGATATCTGCGAATCTTTGTAGTAACAGCAGTAACTCTCGGAATGTATGAAATGCGAGAATAAGAAAAAAAATAGCGAGAATGCGGTGGGGAAGGGAGGATTTTGGGATGGCTTCATACGGCGACTTGCTCTGCGCTTTTATAAGCGACAAAATAAATGCAATAGCTGACCATTGCATTACTCGGGCTTAATGCCACCGAGCTATTCAGGGGCTTAATGCCAACCTTAATCTTGATTATTACTCCGCTTAATGCCTTGGTCATTCATGATGACGAATGGCATTACTCGACCTTTAATGCCTTGATCTATTACGGGCAACAATAAGTCCAGCATGTCTTTGAAATTCAAAAAATTAAATCAGTAGCAAAACTCGGCTGATCAGGCCCGCGAGTTTTGGTCCGACATTCGTGTACGCAGTCGCGCCTGCACACAAGTTCAAGCTAATTTGGTATCAACGGACCTTTCGCTTTGCACCCTCCCTGCGCGGCGCACTACGAGGTTATCACTTTAGGCATAATAGTGGTAATACAATTTAAACCCAAATAAACCACTTTAACATATAAAGTGTTTTTCTCTTTCATGGGTTTCCCATGTGGGATGTGCAACTTAAAACCCATTTACCACATTGCATTAACCCCACTTTATACCAATTTATCATTCACACCAATAATTGGTTTTCTCACATGTCATATATCATCACGAAGCTTGCGCAACCCACTTCGTGATAAACTCAATAACATTCAAAACCGAGCGGTGTAACATATAAATATATTAGCTCAAATATGTCCTCACGACACATTAATTACACACTAATTCTTTGAGAAAAACAATTTCTCCAACAATCCCCCACATGAATGAAAAACTATTAAAAAAAAATGCACATGAAATGCAATGCAAGAGTTCGGCGAGAATTCGTTGCATCAGGATAGGTAGTTGTTAGCTTTGAACCTTCCCTAGTGAAATACCATCGGATACACTTGCTAACCAGTGGACGCGATGCCTTGAATCGCTCGGCGCTTTTGTGTGTATCAAGACAACGATACTCACACAACGATTTCTCTAAACTGTTAATCGATTCTTTCGTTGTTGTCCATTTCGGCCCTGGACTGCCTTGGAAATGTTCATCGAAAGCTCTAGAGATTTAGCCCTAAAGTCATCTCATAGAAGTGGCCCCTTCACATTCGATATAGGTGATCTCTTATTTAGAAGTATCCTGTCATACTTCACGTGATACGTATAAGGATCATTGAAAACTTTCGTTTATCCTCCAATGGACAGGTCTATCACTCTTTCACCTTAGGAATGAGCTGGGAACTCATTTTCCCGAGTGCTTTGTTCGACTCCCCCCCACAATTCGGTTGTCCCTTTGAACCCTCGCAATCGGGCTTTACAATTCAGGTAGGGTTGCCATCATGAGTGGTAATCAATTTTACGGGCTTTAGCCCCATTCCCCTCGATGAAATCTCAACAAGATCTCTCGTTAGACCTTTTGTTAATGGGTCCGCTATATTTTCTTTGGATCTCACAAAATCCAAAACTATAACACCGGTTTTCAAAAGTTTCTTTACGGATTTATGTCTACGACGTATATGTCTAGACTTCCCATTATACACATTATTCGTTGTTCCTACCAATAGCTGACATGCTATCACAATGTAAGCTAAGTGGTGGCATTGGTTTTGAAAACATTGGAACATCTTCCAAAAAACCACGTAACCATTCGGCCTCTTCGCCTGCTAGATCCATAGCTATGAATTCTGATTCCATAGTTGATCTCGCAATACAAGTTTGTTTGCATGATTTCCATGAAACCGCTGCACCTCCAATTACAAAAATGTATCCGCTTGTGGATTTTATATTTTTGGAATCTGCTATCCAATTTGCATCGTTGTACCCTTCAAGTACAAACTGGATATCTAGTATAAAATAATCCATAGTTAGCAAGTGTATCTTATATATCTAAGTACTCTAACTAACGCTCTCCAAAGGGCTCATAACCGGGATTACTTGTATACCTCGCCACCTATTGACCGAGTTTGCAATATCTCGGTCTAGTACAGTCCCATGAGATACATTAGACCGCCTATGATCCTAGAATATTCAAGTTGTCGCACTCCTTCTCCACGATTCTTGTGAAGATTAGCACCTACTTCCATAGGTGTTCTCGCAATTAAATCACTTCCTTTATCAAACTTGTCTAATATTTTTTCAATATAATGACTTTGAGAAAGTGAATATCCATCTCGATGTTTTGGTAATCTTCATTCCAAGTATTACATCAAGATGTCCCATATCCTTCATATCGAAGTTTTGAGACAACAATTTCTTGGTAACTTTAATATTTTCTTTGTTACCAATAATTATCATGTCATCTACGTAGAGACAGCATTATTACATAATCGTCTTTGCTTCCTTTCACGTAGACACATTTATCACTCGGGTTTATTTGAAAACCAATTGATAGCATTACACTATCAAATTTCTCATGCCATTGTTTAGGTGCTTGTTTTAATCCATACAGTTGATTTAACAAGTCTACACACCTTGTTCTCTTGGCCTCGGAACAACATACCCTTCAAAGTTGTTCCATATAAATTTCTTCTTCCAGCTTCTCCGTTAAGAAAAGTCGTTTTCACATCCATTTGATGGATCTCCAAATCAAATAAGGCCGCAAAAGCAATAATTAGCCTCGATTGATGTTTTTTCTAGATACAGGGGCATAAGTGTCAAAATAATCGACACCCTCGCTTTGTCTCAGTATCCTTTAATTACAAGTCTTGCCTTGTACTTGTCAATTGTACCATCAGTCTAATCTTTCTCTTAAAGATCCATTTGTGACCTAATGCTTTACAACCTCAGTGGAAGTTCCACAAGTTCCCATGTATGGTTTTTGAAGAATTGAATTTATTTCACTATCAATCGCTTCTTTCCATAAGTCCGAACTCGAGAAGTAATAGCTTCTCTATAAGTCAAAGGATCATTTTCTAACAAATAAGTTAGGAAAATCTGACCAAATGACTTTTCCCTTCTAGCTCTTTTGCTACGCTCTGGGTTCTTCAACTTCTTCTTGAAGTTCTTTTTCCCCCACAATCTTCTCAACATGATTGTTTTTTGTGGTCTAAGCTTGAACGCTTAATGTAAGGAAAAATCCCTTCAAAGAAGGAAGCATCCCTAGCCTCAATAATTGTATTTACATGCACTTCGTAGTTATCCGATTTATGCACTAAAAATCTATAAGCACTACTATCCCGTGCATATCCTATAAACACACAATCTACCGCTTTTAGGTCCTATTCTCGTCCCGCTAGGGGGCGGAATTGGAACCTTTGCTAGACATCCCCAAACTTTTATGAACTTATAAGAAGGTGCGTGACCTTTCCATAATTCATAAGGAGTTTTATCTAGTCTCTTATGTGGTAGTCTGCTTTAGATGTGATTTGCTGAAAGCAAAGCTTCCCCCCCACAAATTCTCGGGGTGAGCTGTAACTTATTAGCATTGCATTCATCATCTCTTTAAGAGTTCTGTTTTTGCGCTCTGCTATTCCATTTTGTTCTCGAGTATAGTGGAGCAGCTTGTTTGATGAATTATTCCACTTTCAAAGACACAACCTGCTCAAATGGAGATACATATTCTCCACCCCTATCACTTCTTAGCCTTTTTAATTTTCTTGCCAAGTTGATTTTCAACTTCAGCTTTATAATGGCTAAACATAGTTATTGCTTCGCCTTTACTTCTCATTAAGTAAACATAGCAAAATCTTGTGCAATCATCAATAAAAGTGATGAAATAACTTTTACCGCTCTTGATTGCACATATTTTAAATCACATACATCAGTGTGAATTAAGTCTAATGGTTCTCGAACTTCTTTCAATTGAATGAAAAGAGGATTTAGCTAGTTTTGCCTCAATACAAGTCTCGCACTTGTAATTTTTTATCAATGTTAAATTTTGGAAGTAAGTTTAATGAAACTAACTTTTGTATACTTTTAATATTTACATGACCTAGTCTATCATGCCATAAATTAAAAGACTCAACGTAATAAGCAAATTTAACATCTTTATTAGCCTCTTGGGCAATTTTCCCACTGAGCTAGTGGAAGCCTCGCTTACATTAACGCTAAATGGCTCAAGACTGGGCAAGTACAAATCATTACATTCATTTTAAATAAAGTACCACTAAATACCCTTTTCCCACAAAGGCACCACTCTTGGTAAGAATAAACTTGTTTGCTTCAAAGACAAGTCTAAAACCTTTGTTGTTCAAAGACTATTCCCGAAATGAGGTTCTTCCCTGATCTCTCGGCACATGGCACACATCGCCGTAGTCACCTCCTTTCCCCGAAGTCATTTTTAGGACAACGATGCTCTTTCCCTCTATCTTCGAGGTCGCAGAGTTCCCCATATAGCAGACTCCATCATCTATAGCTTGGTATGTCTTGAACATCCATTTATTAGTACAGTATGTGACTAGTGGCCCCCCGTATCAACAAAACCACTCCTTTTGGTTGCCTCCAACCAAATTTACCTCTCAAACGACAACTACTGGATGCATGTCTTCCATTCCAGAGCCCTAGTCTTCCATCTTCTCGCCACATTAACTTGGGCAACTTTCTCGATTCTCGGGTTCTTGTTTCCCAAAGAACTGTGATTTCTCTTGTTCTTGTTAGTTACCGCAACTCGATCACGGCAATCTTTTCGCTTTGTGGTTAGGTTTACCACACACATAGCGAGTTCCAAGAAACTTGGAGTTTGAACCCTTTGACTCATTTGGACGCTTTCTCTTAGCGTTATTCCTTGAGTTTATCAGCTTTCAACTACATTAGCCTTAGCCACAGAGCTACTAGGCTTCGACTCATCTTTCTTGAGTCTTGTTCAATCCTCGCTTTCAACATCGATCTTCCAGAGTCATTTCCTTCTTCTTGTGTTTCGTATAATGCTTGAAATCATTCCAAGAAGCGAGGAGCTTTCAATCAACAACGCCACTTGTAAAGAGTCGTTGATTCCCATGCTCTCAGCCGCAAGATCATGATAGATCTTTTGAAGCTCCTCACTCTGTTCAAGAACAGACTTTTCCATCCACCATTCTCAAATCATGGAATCGAGCGGCTATAAACTTTTTGGACTCTCGCATCGTCCACAAGATATTTTTTTTCAGTAGAGATTCCCATAAATCTTTTGCCCGTACTTTTTTTTCATAATACAACCGATAAAGGGAATCATCTAAGTTCATTAATATACTCGTGGCCGACAAAGATAGTCCGCACTTAGCCACGCTCGTATCGTGGTTTCAGATTGAGGATCATTACTATCCTCCACCGGTTTATCCTCAGTGATAAACCGAATAAGATGTTGAGTGGTAAGGAAAAACATAACTTTTTCCTTCCACAACTTAAAGTTGCTGCCACCCTTAAACTTCTCGGGTTTGTCAAACTGACCAAACTGAATTGGTCGGTTTGGCATGGCAGCCACAAACGGTGGAAAGACGGTCTCAATACCGCCTGTTTGATTACCGAACTGAGGAACCGCTGTAGATGGAACCCCAACCGGAACATTACCGGAACCAGTACCAACATCAGTAGCAGCATTTTGATTTTCAGTATTTGCCATTTCTCTATAATAAAAACAAAACAAAGTTAGTAATTTATTATAGAAAATAGCACCAGAAAATAAACACAGAAAAAATTACAGAAATTAGTGAACTTAAGACTGTTGTATTTTTTATATAAATCTGGTTCACTGAAAAATAATTATCACACTATTTTACAGATAAACTGATATACGATAAATAGATAAACTGATATACTGATAAACAGATAAACCGAAATACTCGATAAATGATAAATCGATATACTGATTTACTGAGATAAATCGAAATAGGAAAACAGATTCGAAAAAATAATAATCGAGACAGAAAACAGCTTTGTAAAAATACAAATGCGAGACTATTAAACTGGACTCGGAAAAAATTATTCTAAAACTTTACAATGTAAATTATGCACTCGAAAAATAATTTCCGGACAGAGAATCTACACTCGAAATTTAAATTTCTGCAGAATGCGTTTACTGACAGAAAAATTAAAACAAGTATAAACAATACTGGTAACCTTAACCTGCTTTGGATTTTCTCTCGGACGAGACAAATGAGCTTCACCGCTTCCCCTTAAGTTCACTATGTCCCCGCCTTATCGAGCTTTACGCACTCCTTGAACACTCGAACTCCAAGGTACAACGCCCAAACTCACTGTTTTTCTGAAGCAGAAGAAAAACAGTATCTGCGAATCTTTGTAGTAACAGCAGAACTCTCAGAATGTATGAAATGCAGAATAAGAAAAAAAATAGCAGAATGCAGTGGGGAAGGGAGGATTTCGGATGGCTTCCTTCTGGCAGCTTGCTCTGCCTTTTATAGGCAGCAAAATAAATCTGTAACAGCCATTGCATTACTCAGAGCTTAATGCCCCGATCTATTACAGCAACAATAAGTCCAAGATGTCTTTGAAATTCAAAAAATTAAATCAGTAGCAAAACTCGGGCTGATCGAGCCCACGAAGTTTTGGTCTCGACATTCGTAGTACGCGAGTCGCGCTCGCACACAAGTTCAAGCTAATTTGGTATCAACGGACCTTTCGCTTTGCACCCCACTGCGCAGGGCGCACTACGAGGTTATCACTTTAGGCATAATAGTGGTAATACAATTTAAACCCAAATAAACCACTTTAACATATAAAGTGTTTTTCTCTTTCATGGGTTTCCCATGTGGGATGTGCAACTTAAAACCCATTTACCACATTGCATTAACCCCACTTTATACCAATTTATCATTCACACCAATAATTGGTTTTCTCACATGTCATATATCATCACTGAAGCTTGCATAACCCACTTCGTGATAAACTCAATAACATTCAAAACCGAGCGGTGTAACATATAAATATATTAGCTCAAATATGTCCTCACGACACATTAATTACACACTAATTCTTTGAGAAAAACAATTTCTCCAACATTAAAAACCTTTTTGCCCACACCACACCCAACTTGACGTCCATTGATGTTCCTGTTTTTTAAAGCAAAAATAGCTGTACACACTAATTTCCTTTTCTTTTCAATCTTGATGCTACCACATATGTTACTCGAACCCTTCATTTATATTTACTGTATATATGTCGACATAACATGAGTATGGCTATGACATACTTATCGGATCAAGTCAACACCAATCAAACATTGTATTTATCCGACAACTAAATATATAACCGTACCCAAAACTCATACCGAGTCTGAGTAACATATGCCACAACTCTTGTACGTAGGTAGAAGCCCAAATGCGAAGGCAATCAAGGTAATGTATTTCTCATTAATATTACGGGTAGTACTAGTTGGCTCAACTTCGAATTAATTATTTGTTCAATATGAGGTATCGTAGTTCATTAACATAGAAAGTATGCAAATAGAGAGGCCATCTATTCTTTTCTTGACAAATTTATTCGAACCAATAACTATTATTGTAATATTATGATGCAACAAATATTTTTGAGAACTTTATTTTTTGGGCCAAAAAATGGTTAGCCAATGACCACACTTTTTTTTCTCGAGTCTTGCAAAAGTAGTAAAATTATTTACGAGAAGAAGTATAAGTTAAAGTTAAAAGAGGTTGTTTTTTCTAAAATTTTATTGTATGAGCACAAGAATGTGAATTCTGAACTTATTATTCTACGAGTTAATAACCATACCTTCCCACACAATAATTTAATTCACATTTTTTAACCATTATTGTAATATTATGATGCAACAAATATTTTTCATACTTCTTTTGGACCAAAAAAAAGGTTAGCCAATGACCATACCTTCCCAAGATTCTAACAAAAAAACAAATTGGCAAAAAAGGCAATATTTCTGACTCGTGGAACAATAAATCTAGAATTCATAACTCTTTTGACCAGATAAATAAAATTAAAAAAAACAACAATTTTTTTTTAAAACTTTAAGTCATACTTTGTTTCTTGAAAGTAATTTAATTACTTTTGCAAGACTAGAGAACAAAATTGTATAGCCTTGAGAGTCATGGTCTCTATGCAATTGCAACTTCTCACCAAAAAATGAAAGATATATGATGCCAATTGATTATCCAACTAATAAAGCACCAAACATAACTATTCACTTTTCCCTCTCCATATTATAAACCTCCTAAGCCTACCCTCTTTCCTCTCAAGATCAACATTTTCCCCTTCACTATAGAGAGAAAAAAATAATGAAAACCTTGTTATCCATTTTTCTCCTAATCTTAATTCTCTTGCAATGCACAAACACCACCCTAGCTCAGCCGGCTTCCGCCCCGGCACCACCCGGTCCAACCAACATAACAAAAATCCTCGAAAAAGCCGGTCAATTCACAACCTTAATGAAGCTAATGAAGCTCACACAAGTTAGTGATCAAATCAATCAACAACTCAACAATTCAAACTCTGGATTAACCTTATTAGCCCCGACCGATAACGCCTTTTCGAGCCTTCAATCAGGGACATTAAATTCATTAAATGATCAACAAAAGGTCCAACTTATTCAATTTCATATTATACCTTCTTTTATTTCCACGTCACAATTTCAAACCGTGAGTAACCCTTTGAGGACACAAGCTGGAGGAAGTGACCCAGGCGAGTTTCCGTTAAATGTAACAACTAACGGAAACCAAGTCAACGTTACTACTGGGGTTGATAACACCACAATTTCCGGTACAATTTATACGGATAATCAACTTGCCGTTTATCAAGTTGACAAAGTACTTCTTCCTTTGAGTTTATTTGGTCCTTCATCACCGGCTCCGGCACCGGGCCCCACATCGGATAAATCGAAGAAAAAGAAGGCATTGGCTGCTGATGGTCCAGGAGGTAATGATGCGCCGGCGGATAATTCCGGTGCCGTTAGCCTGGGTTTGCATGGCATGGTTGCTTGTATTGGAAGTATAGTTTTTTGTGCCATTTGGTTTTGGTTATGACGAGAAAGTCAACGGTTGTGATTTGACCAAGTTAATGTGGGGTCCATTTCTTGCCAAGTCGGATTATTTGTTTGTTTGAACTGATGTCTGCAATATGTTTTTTCAAACTATTTACAATTGAGTGTCTTCAACTTCAAATAATTGAGAAAATTTTGTTTGTTTGAACTGATGTCTGCAATATGTTTTTTCAAACTATTTACAATTCGTCGTGTGAATATTTTTTAATTTTATTCCTTTCGCTGTCATTATTTACATTCACATTAAGAATAGTGAGTGATTGGAACAGACACGTGGGATTGAAGATTTTTTTGACAAATAGTTACCACCTTCTTACTTATATGGTGATTTGTCTATGTTTTTTTTTTTTTAATATTAATTTTGGATATGAGGCAGCAAGTGGTGATTAATTTTTTATATATTAGGGTTTTTGCTTTTGTTTTTGTTTTCTATTTTTATTCATTTTCTCCAGCTTGTGTATCATGAAAATTTGTACTATGATCTTGTTCCAAAATTCTCCTTGATTGTTGTTATGCGAAAAATCATATTCTCTTATAACTGAATTATTTACAAGAACAAGATAAAAATTTAACTGCTTAAAATATAAAATTTTCCACCAACGAAATGGACTTATGGTGTTTCAATCCAAACTCATTATTGAGTGATAAGTTATAAGATGCACTAACTACATCAATCACTTAGAGAATGACTTTGTATCGCATTAAATAAGTTTACCATGCATACACATATCTACATCTTTACCGAATTAGTCGGTTTGACATTTAAATACTGATCTACCAATTTTTTTTTGTCAAAAGTATTGTTAATTTCTATTTTATATTCAGTTAGAAAATACTTTTTTATATATAAACTAAAGGATGAGAAAATGGATCAAACCTAATCAACATTTGAGTATAGAATGCATCTTAACCAAATAAATATATCAAGGAATCCATTAATTTTCTTTTAATTTCCTCGTTTTCTTACTTAGCAAAAAAAAAGCAATTTCCTCGTTTTCTTGGGAGTTTCAGATTACGCAAAATAATCAGAAGTAGAAGTATTCATAAACGTAAAGGATTCAAGTTGGGGAAATAAGAAGATTTCAAAAGTAATCAACGATCATGATGTACTCCGAGACGTAACGGACACCACAAGCAAAGCATTCGGCAATCTCAAGGAATAGCTTTCCATTTTACTAAGGTTCAATCATGATATTGGTGTAGATTAGAATGATGGATTATGAAAAATAGTGACTAGAGATGTCCACGGTCCGATTTTAACCCTACTCAGGCTGAAGAAATTTATTTAATGGTCACCGCTAACCATTTTTGGCATTAGTTCGTTTTTGTGCGATTGAAGTGGAATAATAAATCTATTTCTTCGTCTCTTTGACAATAAATCATAATTCTTGTGGAGAAAAAAAAGTAGTAAAATATTGTAATAATTTCAAATATCCGGTTCCAATTCCGTGCAGTTATACATTTATACGGTTCTCTGATTCCGGGTAAAAACCGTAATTAAGCAAAATTAGTTTCAATAAATTGCAAAAACAATATTAGTTCCTGGTAGAAAATTGGTAAATTGTAATTTTTTTTATTGGTAAATTGACTAACTTGGAATTTTTTTTTGAAATAAAATATATTAGTGATTAACTATTTAAATTTCCTTAATCAAAACAATTTTTTAAAAATAAAACCACTTTCATTATCGCCAGAGAGTTAAATAAATACAAGTGATTATATTGTTTTGGTCCAGAGAAGAAAATGGCCCAGAGAAAAAAAAAGGAATTTGAAATAAAAAATTAAAAAGCCCAACTCAGTCATTGGAATACTGTCCCAACGGACATTTAATATGGGCCATCCATCTCTAATGGCCACTTGATCTGAACCATCCATTTCAAAAAAATTAAAAAACTATTGAAATGGTTGGATCGGCAAGTCAGAACTTTAGGTTAGTCCAATCTGCTGATAGACCCGAAATCGGACAAAACCGAAACCGGCAGTCCGATTCCATTTTGGGCATTTCTAGTGACCAGGTCCATTAAAAGTGACCGAGTCATACAATATGTATTTACTTGATAAACTAATACAATTTTTAATTAATAAATGTACTACCATGTCATAATAATAAATATTTAGTTGATAAACTAATATCATATTGTTTACACCCAAAAAAATTTTCGATTGTCTGAAATCATTCAGAAAGTAGGTAAAACGATTAAGATAAAGTTTAATATGAGCGCCAATAGAAAGTAGTCGGGCCGAAACTATAAAAGACAATTTTTTCATTTTTATTACCTTTTTAAATCTATTTTAAAGTTCAAATGAATTATTTTAGAGTTAGTATTATAATTATAAATATTAAAATCATTTCATTCATAAAAAATAAGAAAAGTGTGCAATAAATTTTTATATAGTACAAATATCATATCTTTTCAATAAATTATGAAAAAAAAAAAAGTCAAGCTCCAGATAAAAATGGTCAGCTGTGTTCCTAGACCATATAGTCTTTTTATGTTTTTTTAATCCATACTAGACCATATAGTCACATTAGTGAAGTTGTCACTTCCAAATGGGGCCATGATTAGTCAAATGGCCGGTTCATGCAAAAGATTATTATAGTGAGTTTCATCCAAAAAAAAAGATTATTATAGTGATTTTTTTAGTGATAACCAATAAGGTATATATTCTATTCATAAAATTCAAGCCCACGATATTTAATTAAGAAAATTAACCTTACATTCAATTGATCCAACCAATTATTGGTGGGAGGCTGCATTTGATTTTCGCCTTTTAAACAACAAAAATAAAAAATTAAATTAAATTCCACACTTTTTTGTTAGCTTTTACATTTTTTTCCAAGATAAAAATTCAAAAAAAAATCTAATCCAAATACACTATTGGCAAAGCCTTCAGCACATCCACATGCCCACATCTCTTTCACAATTTCATTATCAACCTGACAAATCATGTTTCCATGAGAGAATGTTTAGATTCTTTTCTAATAATTCACTAACTTTATTGCATCATTTTCTTAAAAAATTTACTATGAACCATTCAATTTCAGACGAAAGGATCAATTTTTTTTAGTATTTCTTGTACGTGAAATATAATTGTTATTTTTTTTTTTAATAAGATTTAAAATTCAATCAGTATTTATGTTTTTACTGTCAATCCGTTTTGCTTTTATAGTCTAACAAAGTTTTTTTTCATTTTTTTATCTTCCATTCTTAACTATATTTCCTTCTTATTAGGTCAAATCTTGTTAGTTGATACGTAAAATAATGACATATTCTTTTTTTTTTCTAAATAAATACACATTCTTACAAACAAATCGTGAATATTTCTATTAAATTGTAATTCTCGACACGATCGCTTCTGGTACTTTGATAGTAACATTATTATGGGTCAGATCATTTATTTCAAACAAAAACAATATTGGAATCCTATGAATGCTTCATTTTCCTGTCTCATTATGGGTCAATTTTGCACCCTATGTTACCACTTTATATTCCATATCAAGGTATGCATGGTATTGATTTTAGACTACCTTTATTTTGTGTCTCATGGTACAAGATTTGTTACTCTTTTTTCCCCATATCTCAATCATTGAGGTCTTTAATTTTTCTTAAAAGTTTTTGTCTCTATCATGATATAATTACACTAGAAAAAGGCGTCATACCTTATTCCTTCAAATAATAGTTAATGAGAATCTTGTATCTAAGTCCATTATGGGGACAGATAAGTCAAGATTTATTCTACAAAATTTCAACATTTTTTCTCAAACAAATTCCAAATGTTTCATATTTTTGCACCGTGGATGCGGTAAGAATATTTTGTCCCATTTTATATCTCATTATGTGTTTTCATTAATAAGAAGTTGAAACGTGTCAAATTTTTAATTAAAAAATATATAACCTAAAAGAAATTCTGAAATTCGTAAGAAAAAATGAACATGTGTTATTTTTTTTTATGAACATGTGTTAGTGTCAATAGAAAATGAACATGTGTTAGCCGCAGTGTGGAAGTTTCAACCCTCCAATGTGGGGGTGGCTTCTTGCGGTGGGCTAAGACAAGGCCTCTCACCAATCGAACCGCTGGGTCACCTTGATTTATATCCTCCACAATACCTGTCGTATTGGATGGTGGGGGCCATGAGGACGTGAATATCGCCTTTTTATGTAGAAGAATACGAGAGAAAATATTTTTTTTATCTTGGACGTGACAAATCATTTGTACTAGCTAGACTAAGAGAGCTTGAAATAGTATATATGATTGAAGCATTTTTAACCGTTGATTGAGTTCATGTGAGCTTGGGAAAGAGGATGGAATCAAATCAAAGTATGAAACATAATTGTTTGCAAGCAGCCAAAACAAAAGACAACCTGTGTGGGTCGACACACCCTGTCTAAAGAGAGAGAAAGAGAAAATCAAAATGTGGACACATTTTAATGTGTGTGCCAAGTATCAGAACTATAGCTAGATATTTAAAATTAACAAACATTAAAATAAAATAAAAAAAGTTTTACTCTTCTATTTGTATGCAACTCTAGGATAGGTTAGTTTTTATTGTCTTGAAAAAGCTTGGAACTATATGAACATTATTCTTTAATTATAAGCTTTTTTTTTTTTACATATCTCACTCCATAATGATTTGTTTCATTTAGAAAAGACTTTTTGTGTCTTGCTTTTAGAAAGTGCTCTTCCTTTTCCCTCCTTTTAATTTATTGCTCAGCTAGCTATAGAGAGACTGGTAAAATGTTTACTCAAAGGAGGCAAAAAAATTTATGTCCTCGTGTGTGTTCCCAACCAATCAAAATTTATCCCGTGTATATATAATTAAAAAAATATTTATATAGTAAATTCTAATTGGTTGGGGACAAAATTAGGAACAAGAATGGGGACAAATAATTTTCACTGACGACATCCATTTCAAAATGCGATATATTTAGAATTTGGCTTTTGATCTCCAATGATTCACATAGAGTTACTACTTTCATGATATTATGTTACAACTTTATTATTACTATCGAATTACATTGGAGAATCTACCGTAATAAAGAAAGAAATAACCAAATCCTATTAGCTAGGCCTTTTCACTTCCAATTTTAGGGAGACATATATACTAACCAACTCCATCAACTCAATTCTCAATTAAGAAAGATATTTTGTGATAGGTTCACGAATAAGATAAAATTTACTAATTATTAACTTTAGAGAGTTCAAGAAACACTAAAGAAGACAAATGAGTTTGAAACTGAGACGGTTGTCAAGTTGTCGACTATTAATTCCTTCTCATTATAACAATAGAATTTCCAGGTGAAGTCGTAACTGAGAACGAGTGCCTTTGCTGGATTGGCAAGCCAGCGTTCGTCCGTCTGGATCCATCCATGAAGGAGAATACTAGTACATGCACCCATGGCCCCCAAGAAAAGTCACAGACTCCATAATCAAAGTGGTCCAACTAAACAGAGAAATAAGAATACCTTTGCATGGAGGGAGGAGTACCCCTTGAGAAGGCCAATTTTCTCTCCTTGTCAAGTCCTTTCCATTTCCCAATGGGCCCCCAATCCTCTTCACTGACAATTCACAAGATTTTGTTATTTCTCCCATGGCCTTTTTCCCTGTTTGGTCTTGATGTTCATCAGTAGTGTGACTCATTTATAGAACCATTCTTATGAGACTGACCTTACAATATTCTTACATGAATTAAGCGGGATCTATTTACATATGTGGGATCCGCACAATTTATGAGTTGTGTGGCCAGTCCAAAAAAGACGGTAACAAAATTGAATTTTCCTCACTCATGCTACATTATCTGTTTCTGTTTTACGGTCAGTGGCTTCCGCTGTACTGACTTAAGTTCATGGCTGAGTCCATTGAAGTGAACTTCAAAAATGGCCTATTTTCACTGCCTCCAACTCCAAGGAAATCTCTTGTTAAGCTGCCTTCAGCTTCATTTCCACTTGATTTGCTTTGGTTATTTCTCTCACTATTTATTGGAATCATAGTTGAAGTAGGGTTTGAATTTCTTGAATTGCCCATTAAAGAAGTTGAACCCATATTCCCAAATAACAACCCATCTCCATGACTAGATGTTAATGTATTAGAAGTCATTAAACCATTCAAATTTTGATCAACTTGATCAGTTCCCATATTATTTGTGCTTTGGAAGCTTCCAAGAGTACTAGATAAAGATGAACTCATCATGAGTCCAAATCCACTTCCAAAAATAGATGAATTGCTTCTAGTAGAACCCATTTGAGCTGCTTTTTGTAACAATGCAGTTGCTGACATATGTGCTGGAGGATGCTGATTCTGGCTATTATTTTTATTATTACTATTGTAATACATTGGATTATTATTATTAATAGCCTCTGACAAATTTGCCCCTCTGTTCTCTTCTTCCTCTTTCAGGACTCGTTGAAGTGACGATGATGAGACATTTTCCCCAGTGGGACTATTGTACCATTGATTTTGTAATGAAAATCCCGGTATATTCCCCGGAGGCATTTGGACCAATTCTTGAAGGCTATTTGAGCTTGATGCTAAGAAAGCATTAGAATTACCTGAATTTCCGATATTGGCATTATTCAACCACATTGGCAATCTTGGTTTTTGACCATCAAGATTTAGCTGATCTGAAGAGTCTAATCCAGCTATTTGATTTCCACTTTGCTGAAGATTACTACTAATTCCATCTCCATTAAACAAATCATTTCTGTAATTAATATTCGCCGTTGGAACTGTAGTAAACCTTGCACTTTCCTCAGTTAATGCATCACAAAAGGCCCTATGTGTGATAAAGCTATCCTTCCTGTTTAATTAGCATAAAAAGAAGAAAAAAAATATTGCATTATACTCTCTTTTTTGTAATTAAACGTCCACTTTCCTATAATTAAAAAATATACAAAATAATGGACATTAAGTTCCAGACAAGACCCTAGTCTCATTTAATTCACTAACAAATAAGTATTAATTAAAGATCTTATCACAATTGACTAAAAATTTCTTGAACAAGCTAATCATAGGTAGAATAAGAATTTGCAATAAATTGAAAAAAAAATGATTGGGGAAATGTTAAATTAGTACCTGGAGAAAAGGGTTCCACAGTCACATTTATACTCTCTAGTACCACAAATCTTACTATGAGCTTTCCAATCAGATTGAACTGCATATTTCTTGGAACATTTTTCACATTTCCATTTCTTCTCACCATGTTTTCTAAAATAATGTTTCTTGATACCTGTTAGATCTCCAAGGGCTCTAGAAGGTTCATTATGAACACAAGTCTTTTCAGGACATATGTAAACCTTCTTCCTAACTTCTTTATTAGTTCTTTGCTTCAACTTCCATGGTAGATTATGACCTCTCCTATGTAGCTGTAAATTCTGGTCTCTTTGAAAACCCTTGTTGCAGATTTCACAGATAAATCGATTTGTCGCCATCAATGACTTTGGTGATAGTGCTATCACTTCTGCATCTGGATCTGTAAATTTAAAAGAAAAAATAAGTGTTGCGTCAACTACAATAATCTTCTTTCACCCAAAGACCCCTCCCGAAAAAATTAAGGTTCTGTGTCGGAAGTGCTTCATCAACTACAGTAATCTTCTTTGACTCAAAGACTCCTCCCGGAAACTAAGGTCCTGTGTCGGAAGTGCTTCATCAACTACAATAGTGTTCTTTGACATAAAGACCCCTCTCGAAAAACCTAAGATTCTGAGTTAGAAGTGCATCATCAAGTACAGTAATCTTCTTTGACTCAAAGACCCCTCGCGGAAACTAAGGTCCTGTGTCGAAAGTGCTTCATCAACTAGAATAGTGTTCTTTGACACAAAGACTCCTCTCGAAAAAATTAAGATTCTGAGTCAGAAGTGCTTCATCAAGTACAATAATTTTCTTTGACTTAGACCCCTCCCAGAAGACTAAGGTATTGAGTCGGAAGTGCTTCATCAACTACAATATTCTTTTTTGACACAAAGACCCCTCCCGAAAAATTAAGATTCTGAGTTGGATGTGCTTCATCAACTACAATAATCTTTTTTGACTTAAAGATCCACATGAAACTATGGTTCTGAGTCGGAATTTCAGTACTGGTCTTCCTTTGACTCAAAGATTGAAACTATTTAATATTAAACAAACTATTCAAAGAAATTAAAATGAACTGACCTGGTGTACCAGGAAGATTTCTCTTCCTTTTATTAGAGCTAGGGTTAGGGTTTGATAATGAATCAGAAATATTAGGATCTTGGTGAGGAATGATTAACCCTCTCATGGAAGAAAGTCCATCATCATCATCATTAGAAGACATCATCTTCTCTTCTTGAAGAAGTAGCAGCAGCAGAAGAAGCTAAAAGAAGAAGCTGGAAACTATATATATGAATTATGATGGAAGCAAACAAAAACCTATATATAGAGAAAGAAAACAAATGGAGAAACTAAAAATAGACAAAATCAAGAACTTTCACTGAAAACAAAGTGAAACAATCACTTACTTACACAGAGATCTTCTTCAAGTTTGTTTGAATATTAGGTGAAATGAAATATTACCATATACCATGAAGTCATGAGAAGAATTCTAGCTATAGAGAGCTAAACAAAAGAATATTTATCTCTCTTTCTTTCTTCTTTCTCTCTCATTTCTTATCTTACACGCCTTCTCTCTAGAGAGTCTGTCAGCCATAGACTCAAGGTGGACCCCTTGTCTCTCCCTCTCTCTCTCTCTCTCATTCTACAAAAATATATGTCTATAACCAAAGTAAACTAGCTAATTAATACTTAGCCAAAAAAAAAAAAAAAACTAGCTAATTAGTTACTATAATTGACTACTAAGAAAAAGTGATTTTTTGGATCAAATGTAGAATATGTGTTTTTTTTAATGGATAACGCAATTTAATTATTGGACGAGTTGTTTGACAATTGAGTTTTTTTTTTTATTTAGATAACACTTGCTCTACCCACAGTACTACAAAAAAATGTTTAATTGCTAAAAAAATTAGCTACAAAATTGACCGTAGTAAAATAACGTTTTTTTTTGTAGTGACGTGTAATAATATTCATATAATTGTACAAGAAAACTAAACGGGTATTCTTAATCATTAGATCATAACTCAATTATCGTGATAGTGTCCCGCATTGCATATATATATATATTCTACAATGAGTCTGAATTTGAAGTTAGTATAGTATGGGATTCAAAAATTTGTTGGCTAGTACTCCCTCCATTCCTAAATATAAGACTCTTTAGACAATTTGAGAAAATTAAGAAAGTTGTCATTTTCACTTAAACTTCCAATATTATCCCCCACCCACCCTCCCTCTCTCTTACTTCTTTGTCATAAAGAAAGGAAAATTGTGTACAAGGGCGCATGTTCGAATCTTGGCAGCCGCAGTGTGGAAGTTTCAACCTTCCAATGTGGGGGTGGCTTCTTGCGGTGGGCTAAGACAAGGCCTCCCACCAATCGAACTGCTGGGTCACCTTGATTTACATCCTCCACAATGTCTGTCGGATCGGATGGTGGGGGCTGTCACGGGTCGCACGAAGAGACGACCCGTGACAGGGCCCTGGGGGCGTGGGTATCGCCTTTCGTGTACAAGAAAGGAAAATGTTGAGGGTATAATTGGAATAAATTGTTGACAACTAATAAAACAACCTTACACGACAATTAATTTGGATACCTAGATATCTCCTAAACGACAATTAATAGGGAATGGAGGGAGTAAGAATTTTTGTTTAATTTCTAAATGAAGCTGTTAAATTGCCAGCTATTAGAATTTCAAGACCATACTACAATGGTATGTACCTAGTAAAAGGTCTCTATATGTAATTACAAACGCTCTTGTTATTGCAAGTTGTTATAAGAGTGAGACGTATTAGCAACATTACACTATGGAAAAGAAAATATGAAGGAGCTAAGGGTTAAAGAGGGGGGAGAAGAGAATAATTAGCAGTGGAAAGGTAAAAGGTGGAATCAAAGTAAGATCCGAGAAAGGTTTTTTAAAGGAAAAAGGAAAGTGGAATGCCTTTACAGCAATTCATGAGGTAATAATGATTATGGCATAACCCGAACTTTTAAGGCAATTGGTTGGAGTTATCATATGTTTCACTATTGACGAGAGTTTGATTTTCACAGTGGACATCGACCCTCGTGGAATTTTTCCGCGATGGTAGGGCTTCCGTGTATAAGAGCAGTATTGGTCAGCTCCTCCCCGCTAACGATCACATTACGATCCTGAATTAGTCATTACGTTATCGGTAGACACTGAGTGCCTCTCGGGTTAATAAAAAAAATGATTATGGCATAATTGAATTTGGACCATGGTGAAAAAAGATATATGAGACCCAAAAAAAAAGATAGATATGATCGGCTACGTACTACTACTATTACCCTATAGTATTCATACGGTGCCGTCCCGTGATGGCTTCTGACTAGGGATTGGATCCAGTGTGGGGCTTAGGTAGGTTGGTGTAGGACCCACTGCTGTCACATTCATCTATACAAACAATATTATAGATATAGATAGCGGTTCAATTATAGTGTAGAACAGTTAAAACTTATAACGGTTAAAATTTATTAATATATTTACAAAATTCAACGCTCTAAAATGTTTTTGTGGGATGCCTATCGTGATTTTCAGATACATATTACGTAGACCATATATTAAATGTCTAAAGATATATGTTCATTGAGATTAAACATTTGTTGCAATTTTATAACAGATATTTATAAAAAGAGAACATATATTGTATTTGATTTAACATTTGTTAAAAAACATATAATATATGTCCAAGAAATATTTTATACGTAATAAATTTAAAACGTTCAACAATATGCGTATGTGAGTGAGAGAGATGTGCGAAGGGTAAAGACAAAATGATAAAATTAGAAAGAAAGACAAAGAGGAGTGGTAGCCCTTTAGAAATGTCTAGCCAGCAACCCACACACGAACAAACCACAACACACATTACACACGTTTTCCTACAAATTCGATTTCTTGCTTATTATATTTCGATTTCTTTTTTTTATTATTATTGTCGAAAAGTGTTACTATTTACAACAATAACTAATTATCTTGACTTCAAAAAAAATGATTAATCACCTTTCAAAGTATGAAGGATAAAATGCAGATTTATCTCAACTAAATTTTTTTATTAACGAGAAATGAGGTTTGAACTTTCAATCATTTGTTTAAAAGAAAAAACTTTGACCCTTCATCTGAATCTGCGTTGGTTCATAGAAAAAAAAATAAAAAAAAATGAAAAGGGAAAGGGAAAAAAGTTACTATACTAGTTGTAAAAGATGTTGTTTCAGGAAAAGTTTCGTCTCTAAGATATAACTCAATAGAAAACAGTGTACTTCTATTTACAGAGTTGAATGATTATATATAACTAATTGAGAAAACTAGCATGTAATTGGATACATTAATTTTACACAATCTTTAATAAAAGGTTTTATTTTGCATTTTAGATATTCTCTTACAAATAAATTATTTTTACATAAAAGAATTTTTAAATAAAAAATTACCAATCCAAATGCCATTAGAAATAGATGCACTATTTGGATTGGTTATTATTTGTTATATCTTTTAAATAATGAATACATCTTTTCTCATTATAACAAGTCTATATATCACATGAATCCTAAAAAAAATCGATAATTTTAGAAAAGGACCAATCCAATAATGCTAAAGTTTCTTTCAAAAATCGTTATGACAAGAGTTGTTAAGTTGATCGTCTTTTTGAATTAGTTACCTTAATAGAAGGGAAAATTAGAAAGAAAAAGAATATTTATTAGTTGGTTCACATGTCATGGTGTTCTCATTCTTTAGGGTCCCCTTGCTGCTCATAATTCTTCTATTATTTTTTTGGTTATTAGTACAAAAACACACTGAATCCTCTAAAATACGCATTTTAACACTTTCTTCTAGTTATAATTTTATTCATATTTAGAATTTATTTTATTCTTTGTGGTTATTTTTAGTTATATGATTAATTCACATCCCACTCTAGCACTCTCTTTTTCTTTTTCTAAAAGAACATTATGGTCTACATTCACATGCTATGCTTTTTTCTTAAAATATGTAAAATTGTCAACTCAATAACTGCTGGAGAAATTGTTTTTCTCAAAGGATTAATGAGTAATTAATGTGTCGTGAGAAAATATTTGAGCCAATGTATTTATATGTTACACCGCTCGATTTTGAATGTTATTGAGTTTATCACGAAGTGGGTTGCGCAAGCTTTCGTGATGATGTATAACATGTGAGAAAACCAATTCTTGGTGTGAAATTGTGAATGATAAAATGGCATAAAGTAGGGTGATTGAAATGTGGGAATTGGATTTTAAATTCACATCCCACATGAGAAACTCGTGAAAGAGAAAAACACTTTATAAGTTAAAATGGTTGACATGGGTTTAAATTATTTTACTTATATTATGCCCCATGTGAGAACCTCGTGTGCGCCCGCGAAAGGGATCCAAATGGATGGCTCATCGATACCGAAATAGCTGGAACTTGTGTGCAGACGCGACCTGCGTACACAAATGCCGGACAAAAACTCGCGGGCCTGATTAGCCACGTTTTTTGCTACTGGTTCAAATTTGAATTTTGTGCTGAATAAATTCAATTCATTGCAGCTCTTAACTCCTTGACTGTAACAGTCAGGAATAATGCAGCATTATGGTGTATGTCTGTAACTGCCATATGATAATGGCTGTGTTTAATCTCAGCTGTTACAGCTCGGGATTTTGGGTGCCTATAAAAGGCATAAGACTTCTGAAGTAGTGATATCCCAAAATTCATTTTCTCTCCCTCTGCATACTAATTTTTTCTCCACTTGCATACCATATTTTTCTGAGAGTTTTTCTGTTAGTGCATTTGAAGTTACTGTTTCTTCTGCTTCGTGGAAACAATTGGGTTGGGCGTTGTACCTTGGAGTTCATTGTTCTAGTAGGCCTGAAGCTGATAAAGGTAGGGCAAATTGAACTTAAGGGGAAGCGGAATACTTCTGTCTCGTCCAGGATTTTAATCCAAACCGGTTGAGGTTCTGAGTTTTATTTATTGTTGTTTTCTGTATTAATCTTCAGTAATAAGCAGTAAACCAGTGCATATATATTTTTCAGAATTTATTTTTCTGTTCAGAAGTTTTAATAACAGTGCAGAAATCTTTGTTCAGGATTTCTTTTCCCCAGTACTGTTTTTGTTTATTTTCTGTTCATAAATTTTATAAACAGTAGTAGTCTACTGTTTTTTTTTTGGATATTTTAGTCTTCATTTTTCAGTACTGATTTTATTTATGTTATTCTGTTATAAGGTTAAAATCAGTAGTAATTATTTCAGTTAAACCAGAAGTAGATTCCAACAATAACCACTTTCTAAATAGAGAGTATCCATGCTTAGAACTACTAATACTATTTCAGATAAAAATTACTAGTAAAGGACCCTTAAAATATAACAACTTTATAAATCTAATTTTTGTATACATTTTCTGCAGATTGAAATGGTTATGAGTAGGAGAGATTAGGAAAATACATTTTTATTAGTTTCTAGTTATGATTATTTTAGCATTCTAGTTATATATATATATATATATATATATATATATATATATATATATATATATATATATATATATTAATATCGGTATGTGACAATGCTTTATAGTGTAATGAATTATATAAAGGACTGAAATCAATGAGAAGGCCTAGCAAAAAAAGAGAAGAAAGAGCAATAATAAGAAATATTTTTGCAATTGCCCGGATTGTCTTTATCTTGAATTTAGGTATTGATAAATTATTTCCCTTAAAAAAACATAATATCGAGATTTAATAAACAATTCTTTAAAAAATAAAAGATGTAATAAACAATTATCCTCGGCCGCCTCCCCACTTCTCTCCTTTTGTTTCCCTCCATCAAAATATAGCGTTAGATAGGACGGTTAGCACTCTTCAATAATTTTTAAAACGTCAAATTTTTAATAATTTTCTCTATTATATAAGATTAATTTTTTTTGAACGATTAATAGACTGAGAAGTGTATAAAATAATACTAATAATAGTAGTAGCATATAAGACTCAACCGCTTTTGGCTTGAAGTGTTAGGAGTTTACCCCTTTGAAAGATATTGATACTTTTCTAAATTCCCCCTCGATCCCTGCATTATCAAGACAAACAATTGCACATCACCTACTCTCACTCTCGGGTGAAAATCGTCTGTATCCGCCTGTGTATCCATTCTTATGTCCAACTAATAAGAATTCGTCATGTAATTATTATTTTTAATTATATATATACATGGTAAATTGTGATTGGTTTAACAAAAAAATGGGTACAGACAATTACTTGCCTCTCTCTCTCTCACTCAAGAATGTCTTTCATTTCTCAACCCTCCTACCCAGATTTTATGGGAAAACAAATACTAAGTACATATTTTATTTCACACTCATTTTATTTACCTATATGTGTTTGTTTCAGCAAAACACGTGAATTCCTCTTTTGAGTGTCCGCTAGACTTCACCGAATTTAACGTGACAATTTCTACCGCACTATCTGTGACATTTTAAATTATACTCTTTTTTCGACATAAAATTTATTTTATTTTATTTAAGATATTGAAATAAAGTTTTCATTAGAGTATTACAATCAGGGACGATTATAGGGGGGCGGCGCCCCCCGAGATTTTTAAAAATACTACTATTTATCGAAATTTTATGTGTATTTTGGAAAACTTTATCAATTTCGCCCCCCCAAGAATTTTGGAATTTTTTTACCAATTTCGCCCCCCCAACATCAAATTCCTGGCTTCGTCCCTGATTACAATTAGTGTTACATGGAGGGAGACAATGTCTTAAAGATCCTAACGATGCTAGACGAACTTTGAGATATAATTTTACTGCTAAAAACTTGTGAGTATAAGATAAATAAGTCGGCAATGAGGTATTGGTCTAGTGACCAATGTTGAGGTCTCATGACGTAGAGGTCATGAGTTTGAATTCCCTCCACACTTCTTGAATCTCTTCATTTTTAATAATAGGTCCTTCCCCAATAAATAAATAAATAATTAAAAAAAAAATTATCAAATTAAGTCTATCGGAAAGTATTTCCTAAGCCCCTCATTCTCTAAAAACGGCGTGAGTATCATTAAGCAGATAAAAAACAACTATGGAATTTGATGAGAAATTAAGGGATGGGAATTCACATGCAACTCAATTTGAGTCCGGATTAGTCACCACGTTGTCGGTGGACACCGGGTGCCCTCGTGCCCCTCGTGGTTAACCCAAAAAAAAACAAAATTTGAGTTGCATGGTTTTCTTGCCTTTTGGATTGAAATGAAGGACTGTTCACGTTGCGCTGTCCTTCTCCTTGGCACTTCTTCTGGAAAAGTAGGGCAGATAATATAGCAACAAGACATTGGAGAATCAAAATGATGCATTCCCATCAAATTCCCAAAAGAAGAGAAAATTTGTCATACACAAGAATACTGAAAGAAGCTTTTCAATCTTTGAGGTTTTTAATTTTCTTTCTTAAAAAAAAAGAAAAGGTAAATGACGTAGAAGAGCTATATATTCTTCCTCTAATAATAAATAAATATGATAAAGCGATATTAAATCACTTTTTGCGCCGACCTTAACATAAACAAATCTTTAAAGATCAAAAGTGACGCTAGTTGAACTGATTCACTTGTTATATTTTCTCATCATTTAATGTTTTTTGTTAATCTTGAGAGGTACCCGGTGTCCACAACGTGATGACTCAAACAGGCTCGGTTTGCGATTTGATTTGTAGCGTGACTGTTAGTGGGGGATGAATTGACACATACTGCGCTTTGTAAATGAGTAAATGTAGCCCTATCAACGCGTAAAATTTCCATGAGACTCATTTTCTAAAAGAATCGAACACTCGTAAACAATGAGACATGTAACAGTTCTAATCAGTTGCGCATAACGCAGGCATTTCCCCGTCATTTAATTCTAAGAATCTTGTCATCTTTCCAAGTAGCTCATATGCCAAAATATAGCATTTAGGCCACTAAAATATATGGATAAAATTCACACGGCCCAAAAAGGGACTTCCGTCAAAAATATTTTCTGGGCCTATATTTGATTAGTACTATTATATCTTGTGGCAAATATAGTGAAATCCAACCCAATCAATTGCTTGTGATTCCATATTCCTTACAATCTCTGGTGGTAAATTATTTTTTATTAAATGAAAAAATTCAATGGGAATCGGGTAGCCCAAGTGGTAAGGCTACCCGAATACGGGGCGGAGGTCCCATGTTCGATTCCTATATTTCCTCATAATGGGGCAAATAATTTCTCCTCCTTATGAGGCTTATCTTCCCTCCCTAGGCATGGGGCATGCTTCAATCTTCCCTATCTAGGGTACTCTCCACTCTTCCCCTTCGGAGGCAATCACCTTCGGGCGCTTAAAAAAAAAATGAAAAAATTCAGTGCTACATTTATCAAGTGTATACACCTATTTCTTTGCAACATTCCATTTGTTATTGTGCTGGATTGTTTCAAAAAAAGCATATGAAATTAATACAAGATCGTTCGAACCCAAAATATATGAAATTAATTTTGAGAAAAAACTCTTGTTGCTCTATGGGGGTTCGAGTGCTTCATGGCAAGTAGTGCATGGAGACGTAGTCCTAAAGATGAGTTCTCTATGTTAAATATGGGTGAAAATCGTCTGTCCCCGTTTGTGTATGTCCTCGTATCCCTAACCAATTAGAATTTACTATATAATATTTGTTTTAATTATATATACACATGGTGAATTGTGATTGGCTGGGGACACGGGGACATACATTGACGGGGACAAATGATTTTTTGCCGTTAAATATACGTTCGGATCCTAAGCGGAACAATTTTTTTAGTATATACGTAACGCATCAGAATAGATGTTTTGAAAGATTCATGACATATGTTCTGAGACTCAAAAACACTACAGGTGTTCTAAGTCTCAAAATAGTTATCCGTTTTAAATCAATCTTAACGGTCAAAATTTAAATTAAACGAATGAATAAATTTTGCATGCGCAAAATTATTTGTTCCGCATTAACCAGTTAAAATAGAAAGATGAAAACTGTCAGCTCAATTTTTGCTTTAGCATTGTATCAAATCACGAATTATTTAATCTGACGATCAGAATGTGAAGTTAAGGTGAAAATTGTTTATCCTTATACACATTTTTAAAATTTAAAATTTAATATGTGGGCATTTTTTTAATAATTTTATATACACAACAAATTGTAAGTAATCGAGATACGAATAATAATAATATGACGTCATTATTAAGGTGAGGACCCTAGATATTACTACTTCTTTATGTTATCTTATCCTCTCCAACTAACTACCTCAGGCCTCCATGACTTCCAGTCCGGTTCCTATGCGGAATAGATTTTTTTTTGAACGTACGGAACAATCTCAGCCGTCGGATGAGATTTTGAACGGTCCACATCTGGAGAAAATTGCAGCTGGATTTAAAAATAAAAAATAAAAAAATTTCTCTCTCCAGATCTGAACCGTTAGAAAATATCATCCGACGGATGAGATCGTGTCCCGCAGTTCGGAACAAAAAACTGTTCCGCATAGGAGCCGGGACGAAATAAAGAAGCACGTAATCAAAACAATGGGTGGTCCGTGGTTTGACTGTATAATTACGATTATACCCTTCTGCATTCCCATACTCCAAATTCCTAAAGTCTTCATCCTTCTCTTTCCACTCTCGAACACTCCGCATCACTGAAACCAACAAAAAAAAAATGGCAAGAGGAACCTCCCAATCCCAAACCGCTTCCGGTCCCACCTCGAGACCAGGAGGAACAGTTGCGCCACGTGGCTCTGCTGCTGCTACAGCTGGCATGCGCCGCCGTAGGCTCGGCGGTGGAGCCTCTAGCGGCGGATCATCTTCAGCCAGCGCCGGCGGAAGCTCCTCCGGAAACATGCTGAGATTCTACACGGATGATGCTCCAGGACTCAAGATCTCACCTACTGTTGTCCTCGTCATGAGTGTCTGCTTCATCGGATTTGTCACTGCTCTGCACGTCTTTGGTAAATTCTACCGTCGATCCGCCGCCGCCTCCGGAGTCTAAGATCTCAGATTTTGAATCTGAGGTTTTATCCTATTAAATCGGTTACCCACGCTTAAGTTTTAGATCCTGTAATTCCCTTTCCCTATTTACTTCCTCGAGGAAGATGTTGTCTTCCTTTTGAACAATTAGTTTTGTTATTGTTATGTTAATGGTAGATTTTTCACTAATTAGAGAAAAAAAATGAAAAATAAAATATAGCAAAAGTCGGTCCTAAGTAATCAGAAATCAGAAAAGTTACTTAAAGATGTATTATAAGATCGGGAGTCTTGAATCTGCTTTAAGACGAATATGTAAAGGTTGTTATTAATCAAATTTCTCTTTGTAGTTTAACTTTCTTGCTTTATTATCTAGGATGAGTATATTGTGTGCAAAAATTGGCTCCTTTTTTGGCGTATTTTCTCTCTTTATCTGCCCAGATTTCTGGATTTGTTAGTTTAGTAGAGATTTCTTTTTTTAAAAAAATTTATGGGTAAAACTCACATCTGATGTGGGGAGATTTGGCATGAACCTTTATATCTTTATTACTCATCGGTCGCAAACTGAATGTCTTAATTCCTATTAATTTTGTATATGACAGTTAATATTCAATTTTGTTACCTGTTAGTTCTTTCTTCGTACTGCAGCTATATTCTGGTACGGAACGAGAACTAATTAGGACTTTGTTCCTTTGAAATAGCAGATATAGTATATCACTAGCAAACATAAATTATGTGGATATTTCTCTAGCAAAATGCCTATTGGAATGATCGGTGCAACTTGTAGTTTTATGGTACATTTGATGAAATTTCTAGGTTGTTTTTTAAAATAGTTTCATGTTAGTTGGTGCATATGATGATTTGGATCTGTATATACTTCGTTGGATATTTTGACAATTTGTTAAGGTTTTCCGTAGTTTTCTCTGCTATAATCTTTCTTTATTAATTTTCGCTACAGTCTGAGTTCTTTAAAACAGTCTCTGCCCTGTTACAAATTAAGGGAATAAAATAGAGACACCAAGCATGGATCAGTAAGGGTGTATTTGAACTTACTTTTAGTTTGAAAATTCTTGTTTAGAGAATCGTGAAAGTGAATTATTCATAAGAGAAAATGGAAAACTAAATGAGTAACTATGATATATGTATGAATACATTACAAGTAAACATCCTCTACATTTAGCATTTTTTTTTTTTTTGCTCTATATCGCCCGTCTTAAAACTTGACAAGTTTGACAAATCAGTATCAGGCGTTAAAGAGGTATAAGAAGGGGTGATTCTCCCAACATTAATAACTACGTACAAATGTTATGGAAAAATTTCGATATAGGGACTCAGCTTTCTGAGTGGGGGACGTAGGCACTGCAGCTCACAATCACCCACATCCCCTCTTTTGATTAAAAAACAATAAAAACGCCTCAAACAATGCACTAAAGTGGGGGAATATTTTTATTATTTTAATCAAAAGCGTGATGTGGTGAATGTGACTAAGTGGTCTACGTCCCCCATTTGTAGGCTCAGTCTACGATGGGAATTGATCAATGTTATGGTCCCATCTCGAACACGAACCATTCTTAATTAAGGAGGAACCCTCATCCACTCAATCAACTGATGTTGGTTACATTCAACAATGTTTGATTTATCAAAAGAGATAATAGCTATTTCTGCCCCCTACGAATGTTTAAAATGAAGAGTTAACCCGTAAGTATGAAGTGAGCTATTTATGCCCCTAACTATTTACGGGGTGCTCTTTTTGCCCAAAAGTGGTGGTTTCCGACGAGGCAAGGCTGAGTGGCAATTGTGCGAGTCACACATGCGAAAGCTAAGGGGCAAAATAGTCCATTTCCCCAGTCATCTTCAACCTCCCATTTCACCATCTTTGTGCTATTCATATGGCAAGAACACCAAGAACCTTCAAAATTCAACCATGTCGAAACCAGCAAAAACCCACTCTCTACAAACCATTACACTTCAATCCAATCATATACACATGTTCATAGTTAAGTTAGGAAAACCCACCAAGAAGAAAAATGTCTACTTAGAAAACATACCAATAATTCTGAACAAGAACCCACCATTTTTGCTTAATAAAACCAGATTTTCTGGTAGTAATTAGTTGCTGGGTCAACCTTTTTTTGGAACAAATTGGAGAAATTTCATGGAAGCTTGAGCATTGTTGTCTAAAATGTTCAAGAATTTCATGGTTGATTTTGGAAGATGGCTTGGTGTTCTTGCTGATATCCCCCAAGAAGATGATGCAATTTTGGTGTTTTGATCCAATTAGGTGAAGCAGCAAAACGGACCAAAACGAAGATTACTCTCTCTCACGGAGCATTGTTGTCTAAAATGTTCAACAATGATGCAATCATCTTCTAAAACGAAGATGGCTCGGTGTTCTTGCTGATATCCCCCAAGAAGATGATGCAATTTTGGTGTTTTGATCTAATTTCGGGTCCTGGGTCGGATTCGTGGGTCGGATTCTAGCTTAAATATACTAGTTATTCGGGTCCTGGGTCGGGTCTATATATGGGTTATAGTCCACCCATTTACAAACTAGTAATTGGACATTTATACCCCTTAAATAGTGCTTGTGCGAGTGGCACGCGTGCTATGCCGCCGTCTCTCATCGGAAACCACCGCAATTGGGCATAAATAGCACCCCGTAAATTGTTAGGAGCATAAATAGCACATATAAAAGTCTAGGGTTAACTCTTCCATTTGAAACATACGTAGGGGGCAGAAATAGCTATTAATTCTTATCAAAATGTATACAAAATAAGAAGAAAAAAACCAGAAAAAAAAAAACAAAAAAAACAATATCCAGCAAGGCTTTTCAGAATCACCTTTTTCTCCTTACTCGAAGTCCTTCAATTCCATGGCCATTACCTTCGAAAATGACTTTATAGACAAATTCCCAAGAGAGTTTGAGTCCTCAATATTCTCATAAATCTGCTCTTTTATCAAAAGAGAAGTCATTTGTTCGACCACTACTATTTACCGATCCAACAATATTAATTTCGTGTTGCCCAGGTGGTAATGAGCCAACCTGCGGAAGAGGACCCACTTGGGAAGAGCTCTTGATCCTCTGAGCCTCTGGCTGCTCAAGCTCAATTTGAAGAGGCGACTCACTAAATTCTTGGTAAAATCGAGTTGGAGAAACTGCACCCTCAGTTTCCCAACGTTCCATGTCGAAATTTGATCTATTAGGAGAATTATGGTAACTTTCCAATTCGCCTCTATAATGACGCAATAAATGAACCGGTGACATTCCGTGTGATGGCGTCGCCGGTCTACTTGGCGACGCCATACCGGAATGCTTGCTTTGATCTTTAACGTGTTTCTTTGCTGTGTGGTGCCAATTTTTCAATGCTGTTGCGACTCTTTCGTTGAATATTGTTGGTTTCATCGTCGAACCCATCTGTACATATAAGTTATAATAATCACATATTGCGAATGCAGATTTTCTTGTCAATAATAAGAAATTTTTGTTATAGTGACTTATTAATATGTTACGGGACTAATAATTTTAGTATTAGTTACCTGTGTTACGAGGGCATATAGAGGAAGCGTGACATAACTGCATAGGATCTGAATGAGGACCCTGATTAAGAAGGGAATTTTATATGTTAGTATATTTGGAATTTAAATGTAAAAAGATAGGTGATGAAATTAATTAGGGTGGGTTGGTATTTTATGAATTATTGAAGCTTACCCCATGGTAATTCGAATTATGATATCCTCTGTATGGTCGTGAAAGCAAGACTTTAATCCAAATTCATACTGTGGAATAAAGATCAAAGTTAGTACAAATTTGTTATTGTCAAGTAATAATCCTTTTTTTTTTTGGGTGAATTACATAATAATTATTTGAAATACACAAATAATTAGTATATATATAACATGCTGTTTTTGTAGCTTACCCAAGTCCAGGCAAAGAAGGCCAGTTGAAATGCATTCTGCAATTATTGAGCAAAAGAAAACAAAAAAAAAATAAATAAATTAGGAAACTGGATTAATATAAAAGCCAATACAATTTGCAAACATCTCTTTAAAATAATTTATATTAGATTATTGTATTTAGAGCTTGCGTAAAGCATTTTGAAAGTACCTGAAAGAGAACGAAGTTAATGAGATAGAGAATAAGACGTGGGCGGTTGAACCAGAAAAGGTCATCTCCAAGCTGAACCACAGGTACACCCTTGACAACTTCACCTCTTTCTTGAATTCTTAGCCCCATTTTTGTTATAATTACTTGTAGCTTGGTCCCAACCAACAAGATGATCTGAAAGCAACATTCTATTAATTACTTGGTTTAAATACAATTTATTTCTTATTTAGGACCACTCTCATAATCATAACCATATTATTTGATCAATAGACAAAGAAATTAAGGTGCAAAAAGTCAAAATGAAAGATTTGTTTATGAAATTTACTTACAATCAATGGAATGAATGGTAGCCAGAGGTAGGAATACCAGCCTGTGAAAGGGAGATGACAAAGAAAAAAACTTTGGTCAATGAAATTGAAATATATAATATGAATTGTTGACATTATTTTACTAAAGAGAGGGCTTGAATTAATCATATTATTGTATGTATAATAATTTTATTTATGTACTAAACAATATGTTAGAGGATATGTTAAAAGATCTGAATTGTCGTTGAGAAGGCAAAAATAGAACTTTGACATATGCAAATTAACCATATTTACTCACCATGAGTATTGAAGAGAAGGAAAACCACAGCAAATAACCAAATGGGAGGACTGGAAAAAAAATAGTTGTAAGCTTAAAGAAAATGAAAATGTCATATGTAATTAGTAATAATATAAAAATCAAAGTGGAGTTAAAGCACAAACCTTATGCCAACAACAACTTTGAAATCCTCATCCAGTGACCTATTGATATATTTTTGGAAGTCAAATTTTGTGTGGCTTTGGGGTGCCAAGTGTGCCTGGAAAAAGTCAAAGTTGTTCAAAATTAAGTACACTCGCGTTTAGAATTGAATGTTCACGTCCATTTTATTATTAATTTCTTTGCACATTTACTTACATATATAAAAAGAAATTGACATTTAATTCTGAATAAGAACGGTATGTGAAAAGAAAATTATACTTACCATTATAAATCCATGTCTTAGAGTCAAATAATCGACTTTGGGAACCGATCTTACAAATTGTCTAAAGAAGCAAACCTGAAAGCAACAAAGACAAAAATAGTAAATTTCAATTTGTTTGTATGGATAAATAGGGTAATAAAAGCACAGACAAGGGCAAATAAGTCATTTCATTAAGACAAAACGAGTATGAAAGAGGAAAGTCTACAATAATTTCTTCAAGTGGTTTAACATCCCTCTCTCATTTCGGCATAACTTGACCGTTGTCACCCTCTTCTCTTCCCATTTTAAAAGAAAAGAGAAATATATCATTTTAGGGCCACAAAATTTAATTTAGATGGACACTTTACATTTCTTTTCTTTTCTTTTATCTTTCTTTCTATTAAAAGCCCTACTCTAAAATTAAATATTCATTTTTCTTATATATAAAATTTATGTTATCCGAACTCTTTGTTTTTATACGTCGTACTCGTATTGAAACGATATGATACGAAATGATACGGGTATGAATATGAAATACTTTATCGGATCTGGTTAACATTGATCAGACGCTTTGTTTTAGATGTTTAAATATCCGAAACTAAATACATATTCGTAACTGATATCCGTACCCGAGCTCAGGTAACATAATATAAGATTAAATAAGAAAGTCTTCTTAAACAAAATTAAATAAGAAAGAATTTAGAAATATGGACCTTGCTAGACTACTAGAATTATTGGCTAAAAGATTGACTAAAATAGTTTTTCGGACCTTTTTACCCTTATAGTTGGGTGAATCCCTTATACCAGCAGGGGGTAAGATAGTCATTTAACACTTTCAATTTGGGGGTTTAGGATTTTTATCCCCAAAATTTTAGGAGTAAATCATTTTCCTAGAAATATATATATGAAAATTAGTTATTCTTCTAGATGTATTCCATGACCCATTAGCCACCCCTATAAAAGCTGAGTCTATTACGTACATGGAGCAGTCCGATTAGATCAATGCGGTCTGATTTGGCCAGCATCACTGCATTTCCTTCTCTCTCCTCATTCTGCGAGGATGTGGCGAAATCTGACTAGCGTAGTCGCGTGGGACCCGATCCCATATCAGATATTTCCATAAAACTGAGGCTGACCTATTCCAGTTATAGTCCTAATTGACCCTCTACACGCCTTCACGTGGCAAACAGATAATGCTTGAGGCCGACTTTCCTAAAACATCTATTCCATATTTAGTAACTTGTTGTTAATAAAAATCCAAGGGCTGTCGGACATTGCATTGGAGCATATTAATGTTCCTTCTTTCGATCTAGAAATTATAAGTTTGGAGACGAATTAATCAATAAAAATATTAGTATATTATAGTAAACTTGCACGATGCTATAATTTATAAGGAATATTCACTAAAATTAAAATAAAATATTTCTATAAAAAACCTAATTGGTTCAAGAAATATTGGGAAGGCCGACACCCTCGACCTAGCCTAGTTATTAAATTACCATTAGGAATTTAGAAAGTACATAGATTGGGTTTGTCTTAGATTTGATTTGATATAAAAACTTGAAAAACTAAATGTTGTAATTATTAAATTAAATTTATTATTTATTAGAATGTTTAGTTTTGATAATTACTAGTTTTATTGTAATATGACTGATTTAGCAGTTTTCTAGTTAATTTATATTTCCTAGTTAGTATCCTAATCATATTATATTTCCTAGATATCTTAGAGATTCTATGAGGATTTTGACTCCTATAAATAAGAGAGTTGTTTACGTATTCTGTGTGGCTTTGAGTGTGGTATGGAGTAGCATTGTGGTGTGGTTAGCATTATAAATCATTATGAATTTGAGAGTTGATGCATAAAATATTGTTTGCTCTTCTCCGTAGTATTGTTGTGAGGTTTGATCTCTGTGTTTGTACTCTAGACACTCACCACCAAATTTTTTATTCAATTTATATGTGTTTCCACATTGAGTAAAAAAAATGCTACAATTGGTATCAGAGCTAGTGTTATGTGATGAATCACTATATGATGGATCCCTATGTGATGGATCCTCGTTTTTTGAGTTGTCCAGTTTTTTTCTTTGATGACAAAAATGATTTTGATATTTGGCAAAAATTTATGCAAATTTATTTTGTGAGACTCGATTTGTGGAAGATTATTGAGGAATGTTTTGAAGAACCTTCTTCCAATCACCAATTGACTGATGAAGAGGAGAAGAAATGGTGGAAAAATGTCTTTGTAAGATACCAACCCGGTACTAAGGTAACACTAGACGTTGCAAGACAATTTTTCTATGTTGAATGATCAAAGGAGATTTGGGCTCATTTACTGACTACTTATGGAGGTAATGTTGTTTTTTAAAAATATTGTTGGAAAAGAAAAAAATTAAAAATGTTGAATTGTGTGGATGTGAGATAGTTGATGAGAAAATTATTATTGAAGATGAAATTGAATATTTGGATTTCTCGAATTTGGAAAAAAAATTGATTTTGATGATTGTGAAATTTTTATTTTGATAGATGCTTCTCAAGGTAATATTGTTGTAGGTTATTCGTTGAGTGCTATAATTGATGATGAATGGTTGATTCAAGATTCTTCACTGATTATTGATTTGATAGATAATTGTGATAATCTGAATGTTGAAAATTTGTTTGACAGAAAATAAGAGGAAGGAAAAGATTTCGAGAAAAATATCTAAGATGATGTTGAGTATATATATTTGGAGAATTCTAGTTCAATTGATTTAGAAAATATAGATTTATTTAAAATCTTTCCATTTGTGTCGAAAGAAAATATTGGTTTAAGTGATTGTTTCATAAGTACATTCTGTTCAGATGAGGAATGACCATGGTGGATCTCCAAGTTATTGAAAATCGAAAGATATTGTATTTGTCTTTGCTTGAATTTCCTGAGACTGAGAATACAACAAATTTGGAGCTTTTCAAAGACGAGGAGGTGAGTTCATTCAAGGATATTGTTGGAGAAAAATATATTTCGTCCAAAATAAATAGTTTTGGTTCAATTAATTTATTGAGTGAATCTGAATGGGTGAACATGGATGAGTTCTTTGATAATGATGAGTTACTATTACAGTTGATTGCAAAGTACATTCTTTACAGCAAAAGAAGTTGAATGGAGATTTTTACTCGCGATGGAATTTGATCGGATTTATTGACGAGCTTGATTTAAGGAGGCAATGTTGGAATTATTAAATCAAGCTTATTATTATTTATTAGAATATTTAGTTTTGATAATTACTAATTTTATTGTAATAGGACTGCTTTAGCAGTTTCCTAGTTAATTTAGATTTCCTAATTAGTATCCAAGTCAGATTATATTTTCTAGATATTGTAGGAGGGTTTTGACTACTATAGATAGGAGAGTTGTCTACGTATTCTGTGTTGCTTTGAGTGTGGTCTGGAGCAGTATTGTGGTGTGGTTAGGATCTATGTGTTTGTACTCCAGACACTTACCACCCAAATTATTTATTTAATATAAATGCGCATTTCGCATTTAAAAATTCTACACTAAATCATCTAGAATATGATTTTAGATTAATATTGGTTTGCGATTGAATTGAAAATAAAATGTCAGTTTGAGGCTCAATATAAGCGACCTTAAGTACATAATTGCAGTCAAATTTTATGAGTTAAAATTACGACTTACAATCCAAATAAGAACTGGGGTTCTGCTCCAGAAGCTCAAATGCCTTCTTCCAAAAGATGTTTCTCTTGCAAATCTGAATCTTTCAGGATCTGCAGCAGCACCACATGGGCCACGTTAATAGTTAGTTATTACCAGATCATATGCAATTTGAAATAACAAATTTCTATAATCTATAAATCCTTATAATAAAATCAGCAAGCTTTGCATATGCAAATTTAATTTAATTTGAGTGAACTTTTATTTATTTATTTTTAAATGTCATGGTGATCAACTTAATTAGTATATTACCGTGTGAAAACTGGTACTCAGCCGTTCTTGTTTCTTTTTCCCATGCCTTCCAACTACTCATCTGATTAACACAAAGAATAATCAAACATAAATTTGATTAAATCTCATGATCAAAAAATTATTAGGAAATGGAAATTTAATTTGAATAATTATTATGTGATCATATATATATACCTTAAATCTGCCGAGAGCATAAGTCAATATACAATAAAGTACGTGGAAAACAGCCAAGACAAATATGAAAATGTGGAGTTGATGTATACCATCGGAAGACACAAATGGAACTTTCCCCTGCAAAAAAAATATTTCAAATTCAACTCGTGTCTATCGGGAAGTCAATAACTTTCTATTCATTTTATGTGTAAAAAAAAAGCATAAATTTCAATTTCAGACACAAAAAATTATTATAATCTTGTTTATGATACATTTATTTTGTGTTAAAAATTAAATATACATATTTCTATCCATTTCAAAATACTACATAAGTAGCTATAAATTTAATGTTAAACCGAAGGATTATCATAGTCAATTATAGTATACTTAGAAGGTGTCAGAAACTATATGTGAATATGCAACGAAATTTAATAGTAGGCGGAAAGATTAATATGAATGTAAATATGGTATACTTACTATGCGACATAAATTTAATGTAAATATGTCTTAAAAAAAAGCAACGGAAAATCAATATCATACGTAAGGAGTATTATCATGGTCTCTTATGGCTTTTCTAAATTCCACGTTCCAAACATGAAATATTTGAATAGAGAATTGAGAAAAAAATTTAAAAAATGAAGTCATGCCTTAGCTGCGCATTTGTCAGTTCCGGCAGCACCGGCCAAAATTCGCCTTGCGTTTTCGGCCACAAGAAGTCTCCGGCGGCCGGAATCTTCAGAGCTTTCTTTTGTGGGATAGTTATTTGATTTTGCTTCTTCCTTCTTAGTACAAGGGTGCCATGTATTTCCTACTTTCTGTGGTATGCATATGTTTGAGATTGGACTTTGTCCTACTGTTAGGAGTAATGAGATGAATCCCAGCAGCATAAGCTCTTCAAAAGCACATTAGCAACAAATTGCAATTACATTGAATTTGGTCTCAGTTTCAGAATAGTCTTAAACTCAAATCAAAATCTTAATGATTTGCTTGAGATTTTATTTCTAGATTTAGTCCAAAAAATGTATGAGTCAAAAGAAAGATTTATTCGAGAGAAAATCTTAACAGTTACATCCAATCACAAACTACATGTAAGTTGTCCCTTTTTCATGGAGATTTACCCATTATAGAGATACCCAGAAAAACGTAACGAACTTCATATATCCCTTTACTACTCAATCCAGAAACAAGATCGGATGTTATTCCGATTCTTTTTGCATCATTTACTAAAATAGTAATCTCATTATTGTTTATTCTAGCAAAAACCTCCCATAGCCATCGTTAACAATTGGTACTTAAGACGTATTCTCGAATCTCAGTTTAAATTTCAAACTCAAATCAAACTCAATTCAAGTACACCAATATATCTAAATTTAATTAGCTAAACTGAATTACAAGTTGGGTTTTAAAAAAGAAAAAGAAAAGGATAAAAAAGAATACCTGCTTTGATCTTTTCAAGTGCTTCATAAAGTGGTCTCTTATTCTTCGACTTTAACCACTGTAAACCATTGCCACAACAAATTACTTTTAAAAAAAGTAATAAATTCTGGGCATGCCATGGCGGCCCAGTGAATATCGAACACACGAAACTATTACCAATTAAATTACTGTGGGTACTTGAAGTAAGCTATATTTGTACCTTTCCAATAAGATGGATGAGTTGTTCGATCACAATTGAAACTGCAACCAATACAAAACAGACAACGGCGACAGCCCATGTCGGCGTTTGTTCCAGTGTTCGTCCGCCGCCTCCACCAGCCATTCTTCACCCGTTTTAAGAAGACCTCTGAATTTCTTCGTTTTTAATTAGAAACTGAACAAAAGGAACAGTACTGAAAGAATTTTAAGAACTCCAAAAATCAGCTTAATTAAAAGTTATTTAAAGTATGAGAATTATGGGTTTTTGAAGAGGTAATCATATGAATTGGAATAATTTTGAACCAAATTGTGAAATTGGAGTTGAGTTGATGTATATATAATTATAAGAGATGAGATTATTTTTTGTAGGAAGAAAGAGAGGTAGCTGCCGGTTGACCGTGACTTTAATCCGCGTAAGTTGTAAAGGAAGACTAACGGACTTCTATTCACCTCTAGTGTTAAAGAGTATTTGTCTGCACTTGCAGAATAATTAATATTAGATTACATGGTGTGAGATATGACAGTAAAAAAAATAAACGCATATTTTTAATTTAAAAATATGTATTCTTTCTTTATATAACGCAATCATCAAAATTTATATTCGACAACTGAGTTTAGTTCTGCACTAAAACTATGTGCCACGGACCCCAGGGGCAATGACAGGGGGGTCAGCGCCCTCCCTAAAATTTTAAAAATACTACTATTTATCGAAATTTTATGTGTATTTTAAATTTTTTTTATCAATTTCACCCCCAAGATTTTTTTTTGCCTTTTTATTGCTCCCAAAGAATTTTAACAGTTTTGTCCCCCAACACCAAATTGCTAATTTCGTCCCTGACGGACCCCCACAATAATAATTTAGCAAATGCGCATGAAAGAAAAAGGGCAAAAGTACAAATGTGAGGTAGAGAAACAAAGAGGTGGGGGTCTTACAAGTTATTCCAAAAAAAAATTTGTTGACTAAATCAAACTGATGGTTTTGTCTTCCCATTAAGGTTATTGGAAAAAAAAATCGAATATTTGGATTGGGCACTCATATTTTGGTAAATTTGTGGTACTTTTTTGTGCTGGACGAACCAATCTATTAATGATCAAAGCTTTGTCCAATTAAGATTGTATCGTAAACTTGATTTTATTTTACCTAGAGTTAGAGATCTTATTCTATAATATATTTGTAATTTGTTTGTTAATTACAAAGACCCCTTCTTTTTTTGAAATAAAAGTACTGTAATATCATTAATCAGAGTCGAGGGTTACATATGATAGGAGAAAATGCGGAGGCTCTCTAAACCATTGAGAGGAGGTTTTAAACCTCATTGCGTGATTAGCTAATCTATCAGCAGCAATATTACAAGATCTGTGCGCAAAAGATAAATTAGCTATGCTAGACCCTAAACAATTACGTATCTGGCTAACCATATGCCTAATGAAGACAAATCCTCCTATGCCTGGTGGGCCTGATTAACTAGAGATTGACAGTCACTTTCGATGAGCAGCGGTTGATATCCTTGATTCATAGAAAATCGAAGTCTCTCAAGCAGTGCCTTAGCTTCGACGTATTCAGGGCTGGGGGAGTTTGGGGCGATTGTTGCAGCTCCTGCGACAAATGATCCTGTATGATCCCTGATGATGAAGCCCATTCCTCCGTAGGTCTCATACCAAGCTCCATCAACATTAAGTTTAAATAAACCTTCGTGGGAAGCCTGCCAGTTATAATTAGGCCTTTCTTTAGATCTTTCGGGGATTTCTTCCGTAACATCAGGTGAAAATATTTTTGCCTTTCCCTTCAAAATATATCGTATCTGGTCAGCTTTGGGCAAGGATCGGCCATTTCCATTTAAACCTAAAGATGAAGTGAATATGCTACTATATTCAGCAGCATATATAAGGGCAAGATTGGCAATTTCCTCCGGCAGTTTCCCTTTTCCTTCAAAAATAACTTTATTTCGATTACACCATATTTGCCATGCCGTGTATGCAAAAGGAGTAGAAACCTCTTCGCTAGCTTTGAGGATAGGCAGGAGACAAAAGGGGAAAACATCTCTCTTGAGTATTGCCTGAATGTCGAAAGTAGTATTGTTCCATACTTCTAGAGCTGATGGGCATAGAAAGAGAGCATGTACTGCAGTTTCAATAGCCTCATGACAGATAGGACATTGTGATGTAATGGATTTTTCCCGCTTTGATAGATTTTGGCAAGTTGGCAGAATTTGTTGGAAGATATTCCATATAAAGCTTTGAATTTTTGGGGGAATAGCCAACTTCCAAATATTTTTCAAGTGATTGACAGCATTGTTCGTTGATGTCGAAGGTTTATCGTATTTGCCACTTTGGATATCCATTTGAAGGTGGTATCCAGAATTGACAGAGTACAATCCATTTTTAGAATATCCCCAAACAAGGCGATATGGTGGCCATGAAGTATTTCCCCAATCTCATATGAGTTGAAAAATTCATTCAAAAGGTCGATGTTCCAGACACCTCTTTGATGGTCAATAAGTCTAGAAACAGGCATATATTTATGTCATAGTCCTAGGTCAGGAGGTTCAGACAGTTTGAAAGAAATCGGGGTGTTCAACCATTTATTCCCCCATATATTGACTCTTGAACCGTCACCTACTCGCCATTTTAGGCCGGCCTTGAGTAATTCTCTTACTTTTAGAATTCCTTGCCATACTATAGAGGTTCGTCATTTAAGTTGGACAGATAGGAATCGTTCTTGGGGGAAATACGTTGCTTGTAATATCCTGGAGCAAAGCGAGAGTGGTTGATGAACAATACGCCAACCTTGTTTAGCGACAAGAGCTTTATTAAAAGCTGCTAAGTCACGAAAGCCGAGTCCTCCTTGGTCTTTGGGTTTGCAAAGGGTATCCCAAGCTCGCCAACATATTTTCTTTTTATTCTCTGTTCCTCCCCATAGGAAAGTACGCATCATGCTTGTGAGCGAATTTATGATATACAGTGGGAGAACAAAACAGGACATTATATATGTTGGAATGACCTGAATTACAGATTTGATAAAAACTACTCTGGTTGCAAAGGATAAAGTATTTTCCTTCCAATTGCTGAGTTTTTTCCAGACTTTATCGACAACAAATTGGAAAATCTCCTTTTTTTATCGTCCTGTCATATAAGGTAGGCCAAGATATTTCCCTTTCCCATCTCCCTCTGGAATTTGTAAGATGGAGAAAACAAGATCTTTGATATCCTCAGGCGTTCCTTTACTATAGAACAAGTTTGACTTGTCATGGTTTATCAATTGACCAAAGCATGTTTCATATGTACTCAAAATCTCCTTAAGTCGCCTTAAGTAAGGTGTTTCTGCTTTAGCGAAAAAGAAAGAGTCATCCGCAAACAGCAAGTGTGTGACAGAAGCACTCATATTGAATTGAAAACCTTGGAGGAGTCCTTTGTCCTCGGCTGAACGTACCAATGAGGATAGCCCTGCTGTGCAAATGAGAAAAAGAAAATGTGATAAGGGATCTCCCTGTCTGATTCCCCTAGTTGGAGTGAAAGAATTTATTGGTACCCCATTAAGTAGGATGGAGTACTTCATAGTTCTTATGCAATTCATCACAACGGAAATAAACTTTGGAGGAAAATTCATACATGACATCACCATTTCTAGATAGTTCCATTCTACCCTGTCAAAAGCCTTGCTCATGTCGAGCTTAAGGGCCAGTTGATGAGAACCGTTTGGTTTGACTGTGTCAAGGCTATGAAATACTTCAAAAGCAATAATAGCATTGTCCGTTATGAGCCTTTTTTTAGGAAAGCACTTTGGGACTCATCATTCAGGGAGTCCATAACAAGCTTCAACCTATATGACATTACATAGACTAATTGGTCTAAAGTGTGCCATAGAGATAGGCTTTTTTATTTTGGGTATGAGAGCAATGTGCGTAGAATTGATAGCTGTTAAGCTATCACCGTTATTCAACACCCCAAGAATAAACCTTGTTACCGAATCACCCAAGATATGCCATAGATTTTGAAGGAAGAGGACATGCATCCCGTCAGGGCCCGGGGCTATGTGAGGATGCATTTGCTTAAGAGCTTTCAATATTTCATCCTGGGTAAAAGGCCTCTCTAGTCCTTCAATCTCATAGGCATTTAACTTGTTAGTAAGCAGATTAGGCGAGAGACTAGCTCCGTCAGAATTTGCTGTAAAAAGCTTCTCAAAGAAATTAATGGCAACTTTTTCAATGTCCTCTTCTTCATTGTAAGTGGTGCCATTAGAATCCACAATTTCTTCAATAAAGTTCCTTTCTTTTCGTTGTGAAGCTTTATTGTGGAAATAAGATGTGTTTCTATCACCCTCAGCTAACCAAGTTGCTCTGCTTCTAGCTTTCCAATAGCATTCTTGGAGTTCCTGAGCTTTTTCCAAGTCCTTGGAAATTTCCAGTTCTTTTGAGAGCGAGTATTCAGGAGAACCTCGATTTTTCTGAATCGCCTCAAGCTCACTTTGCTTAGTGTCAACCCTCTTCTCTAGGTCTCCTATAATCTTATTGCTCCATCTTAAAAGATTATCTCGAAAATTTGAGAGGGCTATACTAAGGTTTTCGGCCGTTACTGCCGTAGGAGAAGACCATGCTTGGTTTGCATATTCGAGGAATTCAGGTTCTTTGAACCAAAGAGGAGCGGTCTAGGCTTGTGATGGCCTTTCGTCCGTTTTTTCTTTGTTGGGGGAATGCCAAGTAAGATAGGAAAATGATCACTATCTTTTGTAGCTAGGTGCTGTAATTTAAGCTTTGGAAAAAGACTTTGCCAGTCTTGGCTAGCTAGGCCTCTATCCAGTCTAATAAAAACTTCCCCAACATTATCTCGAAAGTTGCACCAAGTATAAGGACTACCAACATAGCCCAGATCATGGAGTCCGCAATCAGAAAGTACTTCACGAAAATTATTTATTTATTTTTGGCTTCTTGGGAAAAAACCAGTTTTTTCATTGTGATTTAAAATTTCGTTAAAATCCCCAATGCAAAGCCAAGGAAGCGTGCTGATTGAATGCAACCGTTTAAGAAGTTCCCATGAATGGGTTCGTAAAGAAGCTTCTGGATTTCCATAGAAACCAGTAAAGCACCATTTAATGTTATTATCGCTAGAAGTGACACATGAATCAATATGCCAGGAGAGTAAGATAAAATATCCAGCTTTATTGAAGAATTCCAAAATAAACATAAACCACCACTAAGGCCATTACGGCTTACAGAAAATTGAAAAGAAAAACCTAACTTAATACGAACAAATTCCATTGAGCGAGTCAAGGCTACAAAGACCCCTTCTTAAACTAATAAATAAAGATAATCATAAAAAATAAAAAAATAAAAAAATAGTTAAAAAGACAATACTTTGAATGGAAATACTAGTGCTATTCTTCATCATAGTTAATCACTCCCCCAGTCAACTGTCGATTGATTAAATCGTCATTAGATCAGTAATGGCCGTTGCCGGATTAATCAAATTAGCAATTAGTCGCTCATGATTGAGTCCAAACTGGTTAAAGTCAAGTAGCCGGATTTTCTTACACTTAGGAATCTGCATGGAAGTGTAACTCCGATATCAATTAATGATAACGATTATTTTCGTTAAAAAAAAAAAAAAAAAGAATCTGCATACACGAAGTTCTTTTCATTTGAGTTTTGAAAAGTTTTTTTTTACTACGGTATCAAAATCTCCTATCTTATGTCGGGCCACCCACACATATATATGTTCATTCTGCCTACAAAATGCATATATTTCAAAATCTCACATTGGTTTGTAAACATATTTACAACTTATTATAAGAATTGAGCGATCCCCTCTCACGATGAATTTTTTTTAATATAGACCTGGTCCACATGGAGCATGTGGTACAGAATTGGCCACATCATCGAGGATAGAGACAATTTTATAGTGATGTGACCAATTCTGAACCACATGGTCTAATAGATTAGGTCTACAATAGAATTAATCCTCACGATGTACATTTTTTGAGAATTAAAAATATTACAGAAAGTATTACAAATAATCTAATGTGTTTTAAAAATAACATATTTTAGAGTTTCAGTTATACCTTTATCATGTTTAATTATAATCAATCACCTTCCAATAGTAGATTTGGCAAGAAAGCTTCCTTTACTGAGGGTAATCTAGACTAATGTCAGTTGCTTTCACCTGACTTAGTCTCTGATATAATTCAGTTTTGTTTTCTATACATTTGTATTCTTTTCAACTTTTTCCTTTTGCAAACTGGGATAATAGCAAAGTGCCAATAAGCAAAAGAACAATATGAGGAGACAACAGACTTCTAATTATAGATTTGGCAAGAAAGTTTCTTTTATCAACTGTACATGTAAATATATACTCTCTCCATTCCTCAATATATATATATATATATATATATATATATATATATATATATATATATATATATATATATATATATATATATATTTGGGTGAGAACTCCCCCATCCAAAAGTCTATATTAACCAATACCAGTAGCAGATGGCAAAACCTCCATTAGTTCATTACAGATTGTTCTAGTAAACGAAGACCCATGGGCATCCCCGCCATTAATTGGCTAACAAAAGAGGGAACAAAATCAAAAAAAGTAAATACAAGAGAAGAACAAGATGCTCCATATTTTGTCAGTCCATCCGCACATGCATTTGCTTCTCTGTAGACATGGGAGATGCTACTCTCCGATATCTTCTGCAACAATTATCTACAATCATAGATAAGAGTAGATAGTGGGTGTAAATATATGGAGAGAGTATAATATAAAAACAAAAATAATTTGTTAGCTTACACATTGAGTTTTCCTTCTCATCTTTCTTAATTTTTTTAATAAGAAAAAAAAAAAATCTTGAACCAAAAATCTGTTTAACAATTAAATAATGATTCCAACATTTGCTGAAAGAAACACCGATTATTAAAAAATAAAAAATTAGAAGGAAAAAAAAAACATTTGTTTGACTTGGCAAAAGCCTATGATCAGCATTCTCCCAAATAGAGACTACTGCTAGTAAACTACAGTACTTGCTAAACACGTTATAGAATACTACTGCCTTAATTTTATATTTAGCTGCGACACGTTGCAATTTGTCTAGGGCTACTATACCACGAAATTAAACTCTTTGATAATGATACTATTTTTTTCTATTTTTTTTTTTTTTTACCGGATAAAGGCAATTGGTCCAAATAATTTTTTTGGAATTGAATAGCACTTCAGTCCACCTTGCAGAATTGTTTTAAGCATACGATATATAATCGTTTTTTTATAATATTTCTCTCAATAATTAATTGTGAGGCCTTAATTCTTACAAGTTGGCATATCGGACAGAAGAAAGGCAATTGGTCCAAATAATTTTTTTGGAATTGAATAGCACTTCAGTCCACCTTGCAGAATTGTTTTAAGCATACGATATATAATCGTTTTTTTATAATATTTCTCTCAAAAATTAATTGTGAGGCCTTAATTCTTACAAGTTGGCATATCGGACAGAAGAATGCAAATTATACATTAAACAAGTTTTACAATCAATTATTTGTGATGTAGTGATATTTTTCAAAATTTTTAATGAAAAATTATATTACTTTGTTCATAAAAAATTAGATTACTTTTTCCCGTATGATATAGTGATATTTATCATTTTTTTGGACCAAAAATAGTGATATTTTTCATATAAACTTTAATTACTGGCTTGTCCGTGACAGTAGGGGCATAGAAATGTACGCGAGTCGAAATCAGTGGTGCGAATCGAAATCGATGGTGCAAATTTGGGGAGCTGAGCCCGATAAAATTCTTGGAGGGTAATAAAAAAGCGATTACGGTGGTGCAATTGCCCGGGTCCCGCCGTGCATAGATCCGGCTATGCAGTAGGGGGCATCCCTATACTGGCTTGCTGTGGTATAAGTTAAATGGTTGCACAAGTGCTATGCATTCTGAAATTCTAGCTGTGATCGAGGATCTCAAAGCTGCCTCCGTGTGCTGGGATTGCGCAAATTCTTTTTGGAGAGTGATAATCTTCAAGTCATATCTCATTATTATTATTATTTTGGTAAAAGAGAAATATATATAAATAAAAGCAACTCTCTAACCCATAGGGTAAGAAATAAAGTTATTACAATTAGGCAGGGACGAAGTTAGAAATTTGGTATTGGGGGGCGAAACTGATAAAATTCTTGTAGGGCAAAAAAAAAGGCAAAGAAAAAATTCTTGGGGGGCAAAACTGATAATTTTTTTCTAAAATACACATAAAATTTCGATAAATAGTAGTATTTTTAAAAATCTATTAGGCCTATCTATCAAAACCTCTTATCCATAACCTGCCACTATAAAGTTAACAAAAGGTTGGTTATGGATAGAGGTATCAGAAATAATCATATCAAAAGAAATCCCACGGGCATCCCCCGCCACTAATTGGCTAACAAAAGGGGGTAAAGAGTTGAAAATAACTAGGTCAGAGGATGCAGAGAGTCCTCCAGCTTTGGCGAGAGCATCAGCACAAGTGTTGGCCTCTCTGAAGATGTGTGAGATCCTAGTCTCCTGAAGTCGCCTGAGTAATGCCCTGCAATCGGAATTAAGAGAAGATAATGGATGAATAAAAACATCGGCATGCTGAATAAGGTGAATAACCACTTAAGCATCCATTTCAATAGGTAGATATTGTGCATTAATACTTATAGCTAGGTTTAGGCCTTCCTTGAGAGCCCAAAGTTCAGCCACATTGTTTGTACATGTACCAAGATTCCTGAAGAATCCTATTATCCATTCCCCATTCCCGTTCCTGAATCAAGCCTCAACAACCCCCTTTCCCGGGGTTACTAATAGAGGACCCGTCAATATTAAGCTTTAGCCAATCATTTTGAGGCCTCGTCAAGGAGACTGAGATTTGCCTAGTTCTCTTAGCACTTCTAGCATTCGCACCCAAAGTAAAGAATTCGGTTGCTTTGGAGATAGTGTCAAGGATGGGTTCCTTACACGGTTTATCAGGAGAGAATAGTTTATGATTCCTATAACTCCATAAAATCCAACATCTATATACAAACAATCATCCCCATGGTACGTTGTTTATGGGGGGACATTTTGGTACACTCCGCACATTTCTTGAACCACTCTTCGAAGTTGCCATTACTGGCTCCATGTATTAGTTGGTTCAAATTGAGTTTCTGCCACAGTTGATGGGCTTTCACCACAATCTCTTAGTAAGTGCTCAATAGTTTCTGGGATTAGTTGACACTGTAGGCAATACAGGATTAGTTGAGATATTTTTTCTGTGAATGTGCTCTTTAATTGGTAGGTGATTATGGAGGCATTGCTACATGAACATTTTTATTCTCCGATTACAGTTTATAGTCCAAATCCAATCCCAAGCTTTAACTGTAATTGTATCATCCTGTGTGTCCTGATGGATCAAGTAGTGAGTGTCCTTTGCATTGAAATCACCATCATGAGACAATTTCAACTTCCTCCTATCTGGTAGGACAGATTCAGAAAGTCTAGGTACCGCTCTAATACATTCCACCAATTCCATTGGCAGTTCAAATTGTAGTTTGCTCAAATTCCAGCCGCCAAAGTCGTTAAAGATCGACTGAATTGTTACTTCATCTTCATCCTTGTTCAGAGGGACCGAGATAAGTTTCCTGAGGGGACCCAACCCTGTCCAATCATCTTGCCAGGTTCTAATAATGTTATCACTTCCTTGAATCCAAACATAAGATTTGTGGAAGAGGTCGAGACCAATCCTAAGAGCTTTGAGATTCATCGATCCATGATTATTCTTGAGTTTGATCAAAGCCTTAGTATCAGCATTGATGTATTTATTCTTAAGTACATAAGCCCAAATACCCGATTTACCTTTGTTGAGCCTCCAATTAAAGCTTAGCCAACCCAACTTGGTTGATATCTCATTTACTTTTCCCTGAGGATGACTACTATGCCTATGTCACTGTCTTCAAATTGGGGAAAATTGATTATGTCATCATTTGATTCTGTTTCACTTTTATTTGTTAAGAGAGAGTGGAATGTCCCGCCTCATTGTTTGGCTCGCTTAGGACATAGCTACTCAACCATTTATTGGGATATTAATTTCTCAGCCCATGTAATGACTGGAATTTCTAATGATCGTATGCTCTTTTTCGTAATATAAATTTCGCCCATCCCGATTTCAAAAAAAAACTTTAATTACTAATATTTCTTAATTTAATTAAGGCTTAGTTTAAGAAAACTAAGATCTACTACCATATAATCCTCCTTTAATTTTAGGACCAATTTAAAAGAATCAAACTCAACTAATACGTTATAGGTTGCCTCAAAGTCTAATGGAGCCCTCTATTGTGTTTCTATAGAGCAACCTTGCAATTCTGACAAGGAATTGGGGGCAATTAATTGATCCTTTCAAAAAAATTCTATCATCTTTTTTTTTAAATAATGCATTTGGATGAGGTTTTTAAAGTAAAATTCGAACATTTTATTTGTGACACCCATACATTCTTTCACATTTATTTTTTTTTTTTTTTACTTTTATAATACTTGAGGGCTTAAAAATAAGTGAAACTGAAGCCAGACCTGATCCACCTAGTAGATTGATTTTTTATATTACCTCTAATCCATAATATAAGTCGTTTATGATATAAAACGAAAATTAAATAAGTAAAAATAAGGTACTTCGTTAATCAAAAGTATCAATATTACTCTTTTAAATAGTATTGGTAGCCCAAACATTGGTCAAATGGTCAATGCTGAGTTCTTATGACTTAGAAAGTCACGAGTTCGAATCCCCTCATCGCTTCTTGAATACCCACATTTCTTGTAATAGATATGCTCCTCCCCCAATAAATAAATTTTATTAAAAAAAAAGAACTTGTATACTACTAATTTTATTTAAGAGAGTAATATTGATATTTTGATTAAAAAACACTTTTTTTTAAAAATAAATTATTATATATCATAAACGACTTATATTATAAAATAGAGAAATAATTGAAAGTAGTAGTAGATGATAAAATAATCAAATTATAACCATCATTTTCATTTTATACTATTTTTTTTTTTGACGCCCGAAGGCGATTGCCCCCGAAGGGGAAGAGCGGAGAGTACCCTAGATAGGGAGATTGTAGCATGCCCCATGCCTAGGAGGGAATTTAGTCTCACGAGGAGAATTTATTTGCCTCACAAGGGGAGATACGAGAATCGACCACAGGACATCCCGTGACCGGGTAGCCTTACCACTTGGGCTACCCGATTCCTGTCATTTTATACTATTTGATCATTGTTTTATTCCAAATTTTTTTATCCAACAATCATTATTGGTAATCAAGTAATGTCTAAATGCTGGGTCCTATATGGAGCGGAGCGTCGGCCCATTCCCATATTATTAAGAAACTGTTCCCGCCCTTTCCCCATTCGAACATTTAAACATTTTTGCTTAAATTAATTTAAAATATCTGCTTTGCCAAGACGAAGTTGCAGAAAGCAGAGAGGTTTCTTTAATTCAAATCAACACCGGAACAAAAAACTTGAAATCTTCTTGATTTCTATCAATGGATCATCAAAGCACCCCATTTCCAGGTAATATTTTATTTCCCCTTCTGCGAATCCCGCACTTTTTTTTCCGTCTGATTTCGACTTTTAATCTCATACTATTTCAAAAAATTTACAGGTAAAGTTCGATCCATGAAATCAAAAACCAACAGAAAAATCTTCTGAAGAACCCAAAACGAAATCCACAAAGGAACCACTCACCCACAGGTAAATCTACTTCAAATTCTCTGTAACACTCTTTGTAATATTTTATTTAACATTTTCATTTATAAAATATAATATTTGGGGTTTAATTTTAGATTTTAAGGTTAATATTGTACGGTTTACCCACCGGATCTATTGTAAGTTTGTAACACTGTCTGTAACACACGGGATCCAAACATGTTTACAAGGGAATGAATATACTAATGGAAATTTCTATAATTAAAAACGTACGGATAAATGTTGGGTTGTTACATAAAATTATAACCAAATTCTTGTTTTTTTTCTTCTCTAAAATTTTGGGATTTTGCTCATAGCCTCTCTGTTATTCCAGGGAGAAAAGGGTTTTTGGAACTGTTAGGAACACAAATATTGCAGCCAAAACAGAAAGTGAAAAGCCTAAGACAAAGCCCTTATCTGGGATTCCTCAAAAGCAGACTAAATTTGCAACTAATATTACTGAGACTCCTACCAAATCATCGGAGATAAAGACAAAGAAAAGGGTGAATTTTAAAGAAATTTTGGATGAAATTAAGGACAAGAATTTTAAGGAAGGGTGATATTTCGATCCCTCAAACGCCTTTGAGATCGCCATTTCTGATCAAGCCAAGAGCTTTGGGGACACCTTATCTTAGTGCAGACAGATGCAGCAAATGCAGATTTGATAAACTTGAGACTTCCTCTTACTGGCTTGCTCAAATCAAAATAGCCGAGTCTGTTGGGAAGCATTTTGTTTCGGCTGTTTTCTTCAGGATGGCCTTTGAATGCAAAGCAGAGGTAGATTTTCCTGAATTCCCATTAGCATTTCGAAATTTGTCCGAGTTTCTTTTCTTAAGCTTCTGTTAATTATATTTGTTGAATTGTTGAATTTGGATAGTGTTAAGTTTTGCTAGTGAAAATTGGATTGTTTGTGAACTCAAACATAATCTTATGTTTCATTTCGAAATGGGACACTATCCAAATATACTAGGGCAGAATTTAAGGGTGGTAGGGGTGTCGAGTCCCTCCAAAAAATTTCATCTTATCATAATTTGTCAAGAGTTTCCTTTCTTAAAATTCTGATTAATTACATTTGATAAACCAGTTGAATTGTGGAATTTGATAGTGGTAAGTTTTGCTTGCAAAAATTGAATTGTGAAATCTTATGTTTCATTAGGGGGGTGAAAATCCTCTGTCCCCAATTCCTGTCCCCATCCCTGTCCCAGCCAATCAAAATTTACTATATAATAGTTTTTCCAATTATATATACACAGGGTGGATTGTGATTGGCTGGGACAGAGATGGGGACAGGAATTGGGGACAGAGGATTATTTGCCTCATTAGGGGTGGCAGTCAGCCTCAATTTTGTTTTTTTTTTTTTATTTATGAAATCATGTCATTTATAAATTCGCCTCTCAATTCAGACATATAAGTTCTAGTTTTGCTACTGAAATACGCCCTAAGTTACTTCATTGAACTTTAGTTTTGCTGATTTCGCAATGGTCTTAAGTTATTGAGATCGAAAATGAAACAATACTGACTTCTCATTGTCTGTTTTTTTTCTCTCTTGAAAATCTGTTGTTAGCCATTGCGAAATGTTAAGGTTGAGCTAAAAAAGTATCTTGCAAGAAATGAGCATTTGTCGGGCGAGAAGGAGTGGAAGGATCTGTCTCATAGCTATGGATTAATCAAGGATGAAAGCTACTATGAATGCCAAGAGAGTGATGACCATAAACAAGAACAAGAAGAGAAGAAAATCATAGAAGAGGCAATTAGCCCCTGCTAAGAAGGAAATGCTTAATTTGGCTCCTCTTTTCTCCTAATTATTATTAGTGTTTCTTATGATTAAGCATAAAATAGGGTGTGATTTTTCAGTTTTTTTTTTAAAAATCTTTATTTGTTGATGTGATGTGATGTGATTTGGTTTGTTTTTGTTTGTAAATGGATTGTGTTATTCATGGTTTGGTTTGGTTTTTTTAATGTTATTCATGGTCCTAAATTGGAAAAAGAAGGAAAAAAATAAGGGGCATTCCGAGAATTGAACTCGGGACCTCTCGCACCCTAAGCGAGAATCATACCACTAGACCAAATGCCCACATGGTTTTTGTCTTTCTGAAGAATATTTAAACTGTTTTACACATTCTTTGAGTAAACTATTACCACAATAATCAAATATGTTCATCTCGTTTGTATTCAGATTCTTTAGAAGAAGAAGAAAGGTGTGCTAAGATTGATTTTTGGTTGGTGAATTTGTGTTTATGGGAATAAAAAAAATAAATTGTTTGTGAAAAGAGCAGTGGGTGCTTAGCTACTAAGGGTGTATTTGTATGTAAAATGTGTTCAAATGCATCATTCTTTGGTTTTTTTTATATTTTATTTATTGACGAGGTAGGAGTTGTTAAATTCAACTTTGTTCCCGAGTAAAAGTATTATGTAAATTGTGTTAGCTTTCCTTGACAACTCAAAATTATTAAACTTTGTGTCACATCTTACTCGTCTAATATATAGATTGAAAAGGAGCCTAATATACTTCATTCTATTATTTATTTTGATACTCAATAAATTCTACAATTTTCTCCCTGAAGAAAAGTTATTCAAAAGTATGGGTCAAATACTTGGGAAGTCAAGTTCTTATACATTGTGGAATTGCAAAGTATAAAGTTAGCAAGGACTAGTTCTTTTTCTCGAAAAAAAAAGTCCTAAAGTTATAAATTATAATGAGCTTATTCAAAAAAGAAGAAAAAAATCTATTAGATTTAGGAAGAGTGGCAGGGCAGAGATTTACAATTGTGCGCCAGAGGACGGGAATGAGGATCCAATCTGTCAAAAAATAGAGTAGGGTGGGGCCAACGCTGGGAATAAGAATGAGGAGGTGGAACTAAATTATTTTTTTTTACTAAATAAGAAATTATTCATTAATCATAAAATATTCGAGGTAATTACAATCAAAAGATAATTTGAAAATACAAAAAGTTAAAAGTTATATAATGATTTAGAAGCCATGATAACAGATACAAAGTCCACACCCTGAGACGGGGTAAAAAACACTAATAATAAAAAATTTCAAAGTATCTTCTCGTAATCCTTGAACAATAGTAACAAGAGGTAGAGGAAAACTTTTAATAATAAAAGTTAGATATGATTATGGAAATGCTATTGAGTTTTTAAGTAAATTCTATCATATCATGTCTAATACTCCCTCTATTCTTTCATTACATTTTGTGAAAATTAATAAAGAAAAATTTAAAATATTTTTGTAATTAAAATAACAATATTACTTCATTAAATATGACTTGTATACCACGAATTCTGTTTAAAAGAATAATATTGATATTTTAATTAAAAAATATGTTAATTTTTACTTCTTTAGTTTTCGCAAAAAAATTTATATTTAAAAATGGAGGTAGTACTTCGCAACCTCAAAGGATAAGGTTTATTAGACAAGCCTAGTGCAATAAGGTCATATCTTAAGTTGTTTCAATTGTGATCGAAGGTAAAATATTTCATTCATCCGGTCGATACAACCAATTCCTTTGACCTTTCTCTTGTTTTATTCTTTTCCTTTATTTGAATTCCGATCGTCTCTTTTCATTTGAACAAAAAATAAAAATAACATTTCCTCCGTTTAAAATAAAAAATTTAAGTTGTTCAGAATATGTTAAGGAGGAGGATAAAAGAGACATTTTTTACTCCTATACTTTTAAATAGTTTAATTTATTCTCAAATGTTAAACTCTTATCTTCTCTCTATTGTAAGGGTAGTTTTAAAAAAAAAATACTGGAAAATGGCATATATATATATATATATATATGCCATTTTCCAGTATTTTTTTTTTTAAAACTACCCTTACAATAGAGAGAGACAATAGATGATATCAATGAAAATTTTGGATTGGTATATATAATAGCGAATTATACCCAACTTTATGTAGCAATAGGGTTGGTATATATATAGGTGTTGGACCATATTTGAAAATGCCTTTTTTTTTGCTTTATTTTTCCCAATATTCTTTTGTTACCAAAATTGGACAAAGATGGCAAATTGGCAAGAAATGTTGAAGAGTCCAATCACTTTGAAAGGATATTACAACCACCATTTGTTGGTAATGATACTTACCAAAGTGTCTGCTCTTGAATTTCACAATTCGAATTAGACTTTTCTGCCCATGCACTATTTACGAATTTCTAAGTTTGCCCACATTCTTTTTTTTATCGCATTTTGCCCATAGACTATTTACGAGTGCCGAATGTGCCCAAAATCGGCGGAATCCGGCAACTATAGGGCGGCGACGAGGGGTAAAATGGTCCGAACAAAAAAAAACATTATAGTTGCTTCAAATATAACCCCAAAACTATCTTATTGTATCAATTGAGTGCCTAAATTCTTTTCCTCTTTCCAAATGACCCCCTTCCCCCACAATCCATCTCTCTTCTTCATCAACCTCATCTTCTTCATCTAAAAAAAGACCCACTACCAACCATTTTCAATATTAACATCAAACTTCCAACACTCAATATCAATAACCATGACAATGCCCCTCTTTTGTCGCCGCCTTCACCACCTTTTCACTCTTCCTCCCTCCTTTCCGGCCAAAACTCAAATAATAGAAACCTTAATTCCAATTCTTGTTTAGAAAATTTTGGTGGATTTTGATTCTTAAATCTTGTTTAGAAATTTTTTGTGGGTTTTGATTCTTAAATCTTGTTTAGAAAATCTTGGTGGGTAAGGTAGAGTGGTGAATTGCAAAGAGTGGTGGTGTTAAGGTAGAGTGGCGGCAGCGTGGTGGTTTCAACTGGTTGTGGGTGAAGAAAGAAGAAGAAGAGGGGGGAGGGGGAGGGGGATGGGAAGGGGTAAGGGGAGGGGCTAAATGGATTAAAAAAAGAGACAGTAAGGGGTAATTTGGAAAGAGAAAAAGAATTTAGGCACTCAATTGATACAATAAGATAGTTTTGGGGTTATATTTGAAGCAACTATAATGTTTTTTTTTGTTCGGACCATTTTACCCCTCGTCGCCGACCTATAGTTGCCGGATTCCGCCGATTTTGGGCACATTCGGCACTCGTAAATAGTCTATGGGCAAAATGCGATAAAAAAAAGAATGTGGGCAAACTTAAAAATTCGTAAATAGTGCATGGGCAGAAAAGGCTAATTCCTCATTTTGAATCTAATGCGAAACATTTATTCTGCCCTATGTGTAGAATTTATTTTAATATTCAAATAAATTAATTTGGCGATTTAGTTTTTTTCTTCAAATAAACTAACTTGTACATTAATATTTTTCATAATTATACATAAATATGAGTGTTTTCAACAATAAATAAAAATCAACAACCGAATAAATGTTCAGCAAATAAACATTATTTTCACACTGAATCCAAGAATTTCATCACTTTGTTTTGGAACAAAGTCCAAACACAATTTATCTCTTGTAGGTCTCTAGGGTTTCCATATGAGGGAGCAAACTGACTCTCCAATAACCATGATGGAGATATCCTTCTTCCAAGACTTTAATCATTCCAACATTGTCCCAATTATTTTTTCCTTCTTTCTCATCTAACATGTCCCATTATATGAACCTTACATTGAAACCACCCTCCCACTTTTTCTTTTTCTTTTTCTCTGAATTATGCTCATTATTTGTGTAATATTATATGTACAATTTATAAATTTATATTCGAACATGTAATAAATTATAAATTTAGTAACATGTAAAACGAACAATAATACCGATAAAGTTTTAACTCATATCTTAAAAAAATGATTTTTTTTTTCATATGTGAACTTTAACATCGAAATTAAAACAACAAAGTCTCTATGTAAGTAGTATCTAGACAATACCATATAATGCAAAATTCCCTTTTTGCATTACAGTAATTATTTTGACTAGCAATTTAATTCTATGAAACTTAGAATGTTAATTTTTTTTACGTAAAATGACAATGCAAATGCACCCATAGTATGGAAAAATTCAAGCGCCATTGTTGGACTGACCCACAACCTCTTTACATTAATTGTGTGGGACCTACTTGTAGATATAGTTGCACTCAATTCATGTAAGGAAACTGTAAGATCAGTCACACGAGAACGTTTATAGGATTGAGTGACCATAGTATGAGGCAGAGTCAGATACAAGAGGGAAGAGCTGAGGATGAGATGGGAATATATAAAAAAAACAAAAAAGGAAAGGTCATTGTAATGAAACATTGGGTGTTGGGAGACAGAAAGAGACGCATAACAAAGGGTACGATGAACGCGGGCGATAAAAACAGATCAACAACCAAGCCCCCCACTGATTAAAGTAGATATATAAACACGTATACTTATATAACCGAATTGATTAAGGCGCTGAGAGACTTTTCTTAAATACTTATTAATTAATTGTTAATAATTTATATATTTAATTAATATCTCGTGACATAGCTATTTAAAGCAGATATTGTATAAATCTTGTCGTGTGCAATTGTTTACAAATTAAATAATTGTTAGAGAAAGTAAATCACATTAGTCATTAGGTACACCTTGTGCGGTATGACTTGCTCACTTCATGAGAAAATGTTTAAATTTTGATTGGAAATAGATAATTCACCCACTTTTCCAACTTGACAAACTCTTTTAACATTAACTTTTATATAAACATCCATAATAGTTTATTCAAGTACAAAGAGTTTAATGTTGTTGAAGGAAGGCTTCAAATTCAAACTTACGTATCTAAAAAAATTATCAAGTTAGGAGCTATGTCTCAGTACGATCATAAAAACGAACTCGATTAGTGGGGTGGCTATATAATAGGTAAAGACATAAATATCGATTGATTCCTGCACAAAAACCCGTTGTATATACATTTTGATTTTTTTTTTCCTTTTTGGAGGGGTTTGGGGTGAAATTGATTTTACTCCCTGTGTTCCACATATATAGTCTTTCGACCATTTTTAAATATATTAAGGAAGACAAAAAAATAATTGACATATTTTTGCATCTTACTTTTAACTAATTTCGCTAATTTAAAATAGAATATGATAAAAAATATTTATGAGTAAGGTAACTTTAAAAAAAAAAAAAATTATACTTTCGACCAGGAGTATATAAATGTTATAGTTGGTAATATATATGAGTATATATTCTAACTTTCGGCCAGAATTTAAATATTTCAAAAAACATAACCTTCTAATAATAACTGCAGGTAAAAAGAAAATGTCAAAAGTACATTCTATTGTGAATTGAATGAAGTATCTTTTAGGGAGAACCTGCAATGTTGGACCTTAACAATTTTTGCTTTTCTTTTTTTAGACATAAACTTTATTTTTGTACATTCTTAGACCTAAACTATTTACGAGCACTCAGAAATGAAAAAAAAATTCAAAATCCGGTCAAAATGTGGCCGTTGAGTAAAACGACGTCGTTTGACTGAGGGCACAATAGTCAAATTACAAATATGTGGGTGAATATGCAATGTTGGACCTTAATAATTTTGCTTTTCTTATTTTAGACATTAACTTTTTTGGGGGTACAATATTAGACCTAAACTATTTACGGGCACTCAGAAATGAAAAAAAAAATCAAAATCCGACCAAAATGTGGTCGTTGAGTAAAACGACATCGTTTAACTGAGGGAACAATAGTCAAATTACAAATATAAATAAATAAATAAAACCAACCCGATTTGCAAACCCGACCTGACCCATTTTCCTTTCTTCTCCCTTCGGCTAAACACCACCATCATCCTCCTCCAGTGAGAACATCATCATTCCACTGATCGATTCCTCACGAGCTCCACGACACCGCCATGACCCTCTGCTTGTTTGGAGTAGGATTCCTCCGTAATGTAGTAACAACTTGATCTTATTTCGGATTCATAGGATTTGCAATAACAGGCCTAGATTTGGCACATGCAATTCGGTCTCTCTGATGAATAGCTAAAAGAATTAAGGTCAATCTTGATGCATCTAATCTATGACAAACATTATGAGAAAATTTAGTCCTCCTAATCCAAGAACCACCCTCGTTCTCCATTTTTCTAAAGGGATTATTAAAAAGACCAGATAACTAAAAAGCCAATCCCAATCTAGTCTTTTTCTACCCTTTTCTTCAATTGATGAGATAAAGGCTCAAAATGAAGCTTCTTCTTCCCTTTCGAATCCCCATCACGGTTCTACGCAGTCTCGTAAAGGGTTTCTAAATTGCTCATCTTCCACACATGATTTTGATGTGTTTGAGCTTGTGAAAGAGATGAGAATGCTTAGAGATGGATGAATTTGCAGTGGAAATTTTGCAAACAATGGGTTGAATTATTACAATGCTCAAAAGACATAAATACCCTTAATAAAACGACTTCGTTTTAAGCAAAGGGTAGTTTTGACCGGATTTTAAATTTTTTTTTATTTCCGATTGCTCAGTAAATAGTTTAGGTCTAAGAATGTACAAAAATAAAGTTTATGTCTAAAAAAAGAAAAGCAAAAATTGTTAAGGTCCAACATTGCATATTTTCTCGTCGAATTATTACAATGCTCAAAAGACATAAATACCCTTAATAAAACGACTTCGTTTTAAGCAACGGGTAGTTTTGGCCGGATTTTGAATTTTTTTTTCATTTCTGAGTGCCCGTAAATAGTTTAGGTCTAAGAATGTACAAAAATAAAGTTTATGTCTTAAAAAAGAAAAGCAAAAATTGTTAAGGTCCAACATTGCAGGTTCTCCCTATCTTTTATGATAGTGCTTCTTTTGTGTATAGTAATTGTCCGAACAGTGAATAATGGTCAGCATAGAAGAAAGTTGCCGGCATGAGTCTTGAGTGCCTCTTTTTTCTTTCTTTCTTTCTTTGGCTTTAGGACCAGAGAAGAGTATCCCCTTCTTCCTCAGTCGCCATCATCATATGACACTGTCTTTCTGTGTGTTCTTTTTACATCTGTTTCATCAGCCAAATAATCGTCTGTCTACTCATTCATGTGTCCAATCAATAACAATTCATTATGTGTATATATAATTAAAAAAAATGATCACATGGCGAATTCTTATTGGTTGGGCACATGAATGGGTACACACAAAGGTACAAACGATTTTCACCCGTATCATCATATAAGTCGTTTATAACATGTAAGATTTTAAAAAAAATAAGGTACTTTGTTAATTAAAATATCAATATTATTCTCTTAAATAAGACTTGTATACCACTAATTCTATGTAAGAGAATAATATTAATATTTTGATTAAAAAAATATACTATTTTTTACTTTTTTAATTTTCGTTACAACTTTTAAACGACAAATAGAGGAAAAAAATGCTTATAAAGACAAGAGGAGCGACATTACTAAACATTGAAAAAAAATCACCTTTAATAAAGTCGACTACTGAATCACAATAATAATATTACTATTAGTACTACACTACTATAACTGATAAAAGTTAACTCAATTATCTTTTGGGGGCTTTTTTGGAATTTTCTGTTGAGACATCCCATGTTTGGTGTTACACTGCATCTATTGATTAGGACTTATGATACAAATTTGGTAAATAAAACTTTTAGGCTTCGATGTTTGTTAAATGAGAAAAGCACTATTTATGAACTTGAGGTATCTTTCAAAAGCAACTGTTAACCCTAAGGAATATATCGTGTCATTCTTGTCCCCAACAATTTACGGGGTGCCATTTATGCCAAAAGTGGCGGCGTCCGGCGAAAAGAGGCGGTGTTGCACATGTGCGAACCGCACAAGCATATTTTCAGGGGCAATTTCGTCCATTCATATTTTTAATTAAAAACAAAAACAAACCCCCTCCCCACCCCTCTCCCACCACTACCAATTTCAAGAACAACCACCTATCCCCACCACCAACAAATCCTCCCCCATTCCTCCCCACCCCTCTCCCACCACTACCAATTTCAAGAACAACCACCTATCCCCACCACCAACAAACCCTCCCCCATTCCTCCCTCCCCTCTCTCCTCCACCACTCACCCCTCCCTCTCTCTCTCTCTCTCCCTCCCTCCCCCGCCACTCACCACTCCCTCCCTCCCCAGCCACTCATTATTCCCTCCCTCCGCCATCTCCTCCACCACTCACCCCTCATTCTTCTTCTCATCATTCTTCTCCAAAAAGAAAAAAGAAAAACTGAAAAAGAAAACCAATTCGTTTCTTTTGAGATAATCACTATTTATGCCCCTGAGTTTACTTTCAAAAGCAACTGTTATCCCTCAGGATTATATATCGTGTCATTTATGTCCCCAATAATTTACGGGGTGTCATTTATGCCCAAAAATGGTGGAATCCTCCTTCCCTCCCTCCGCCACTCACCACTGCTGGTTTTTTTTTTTCTCTCTTCATGTTCTTAGATCATTTTCTTTGTTGTTCTTTGTGATGTTTAGATGCTTTTGTGAAATGGAGTTTAAGTGAAGAAATTGGTAGAGGAGGAGGAGGTGGCGGCGGCGGCTTTGGTGGTGGTGGGGATAGGTGGTTGTTCTTGAAATTGGAAGTGGTGGGAGAGGGGTGGGGAGGAATGGGGAGGGTTTGTTCTTTGTGATGTTTAGATGCTTCTGTGAAATGGAGTTTAAGTGAATAAATTGATGGAGGAGGAGGAGGAGGAGGCGGCGGCTTTGGTGGTGGTGGGGATAGGTGGTTGTTCTTGAAATTGGTAGTGGTGGGAGAGGGGTGGGGAGGAATGGGGGAGGGTTTGTTTTTGTTTTTAATTAAAAATATGAATGGACAAAATTACCCCTGAAAATATGCTTGTGCGGTTCGCACATGTGCAACACCGCCTCTTTTCGCCGGACGCCGCCACTTTTGGGCATAAATGGCACCCCGTAAATTGTTGGGGACAAGAATGGCACGATATATTCCTTAGGGTTAACAGTTGCTTTTGAAAGATACCTCAAGTGCATAAATAGTGCTTTTCTCTTGTTAAATGTATCATTTTATCTTAATTGTTTGTGAGTTGTACTCATTTCGTTTTGGCCAGACTCAGTTAAAGTGTTGAAGGCTGTTTTTTTTTAACACTATATTGATGAATATTAACTACCGGTAAAAAAATATTTTGTTTTCTCAGAATACCTATTCTCACTAATAGCATAACAAATATTATACTATTTTCAATCTCAGTTATCAGATTGATTTGATCCGACGACTAAAAAATTATATGCGCGGTGCTGAAACAAATAAACCCAGCAACTTAACTTTAGCCTAATCCGTTTCACAATATCAAGCATTTTGGCCATTTTATCACTCCACCAAAGTATTTAGTCTTTCGCAAAGTTTTAAGTATTAGTTTTTTAAGTTTCACTCACTCCTAAAGTACGATTCTATATATAATAATTTATATGTTAGTAAAATCAGTTGAGAAAATAATAATTTATATGTTAGTAAATCAGTTGAGAAAATAATAATAAATTGCATTTTTTCTTTTTTAATCTATGCAAAATGACTAAAAGCCTTATTGTGAAAGGGGGAGTATCATTTTACCACGGATGCATTATGAGTCCCTTGCTTATGTACATGTTTTTTCTCTATTTTCTATAATAAACAATTTCTTTGTGAACTCTTAGCTAATATATCAAATTTTGAAACTAATATTATTTTTTATAAACAATTCAATTTTTATAATTTTTTTTAAAACGTTATCCATTTTCACACTTAATAGGAATTCGTATAATATGGACGTCACGTTAAGATTTGTTTGAAGAAGACTCAAGGCATAAACTATTAAAGATCCATGTTTCAAAATAGTCACCTTTGCTAGATCATAAAAAGTTTGGGAAAATTATTCTCATCATCCTCAAAGTATTTACCAAGTTACGATAAAATCCTTCATATTTTTTACTTCCTAGTAGGTTTTAGAACAAATTTCTCGTATGTTAAGTCATCCCACCACTATTGTCCACGGCAGTTTCTGGCCAATAGTAGTCTTTTTCCGGCTAATTTTGACTGAAAACCACTACGAACAATGATGGTGGGACTATTTAACAGCCGCAAAATTTATTGTGGGACCTATAAAGAATTACAAAAAATTATAAGATCTTATCGTGTATTACTAAATAGTTTAAGGATGATCCAAGTAATTTTCCAAAAAATGTATGTATAATATAATGTTATCTAGCAAAATATAAGACATATAATTATCTACAAACAAATAAAGAGGAAAATCATATCAAATGAAAATCGTTTAATTAGTCAATTAATTATTTTTTGGAAAGCGTTTAATTGGTAAGAATCATCTCTATCCATTTTGTGTCTCGTTTCTTGTCGTATCAATAAGAAATTGTTATGTATTTATTTTTTAATTAAAAAATTATAATCTAAAAAAAATAGTGGAACCTTCAAAAAAAAATTAATAAATGACAATTTTGTATTGATAGGATAAGAAACGCAATACGAAGCTAGTTTACCGTATTTACCTATGTGGCCAATTTTTTTATCAGTAAATAATTTCCAAGCATAAAGGTTTGCATACAAAATGAAGTTCCGAACTTTTCCGTTGTGCAGCTCTGATTTTTTGGTTAGTATGCAATTTGAATGAACTATGAAAATAAGTGTGTTTGGCCCATAGTTTCAGTTCCGTAATCCCAGAAAAACCATCTAAATTCCTTAACACGCATAAATAATACAAAAAAATTAAACAGTAATAAAGTGTAAATTTCCGTTCTAGCTCGGTCTATGTAATAAAGTGCATAAACGTCTTCGTTTAGAATTTACAGTTCAAGATAAACAATTGAGAAAACTTTTCACTTACTATTGTATGATTTATAATATATAGCGAATTTCGAATCACAAAATTCATTATGCTTTGACACATGACAAGTTCCATTACACTCATACATGATAGAACAATTCTAACTAAATTGGTCAATATATTACCATTTTGGTATACGAAATGAATCCAATATGAGAAGAACTCAAGATTGGGATATTTTCCAAGTCCTCCCTAGGCTTCTTGAATATGTTAAGGAAAGAATCATTTTTTTACCTCCTACAATCTCAATTTACCCTTTGTTTTACTTTCTAATTATAGCTTTCCTTTTGCTACAAAAGTACAAAATCAACACTATTAAACCAAAAATCACAAACACCACATTGGTAAACTTTTGGGTGAAAACTTTCTCACATTGGTAAGATTTGGCATATAGAATCACTTCTCTTTTTCACCACTAATAATTCATCACATTTCTTCCAATCTCCCATTGCTTTTGACCTCAAATTAGGTTATTGGGCATTACATTGGACTGACCATGTCTTGGCAGAAAGGGCCAATCATGGCAGTCATCTTTTTTGGACAAACATTTTTGTCCAGGACGGAGTCCCCTGGACGGAAAGTTCCGTCCACAACCTTACCCTAATAAATTCCTGAAACCCTACAAACCCTAGACTCATGTGACTTGAGGACGGAATTGCCACTTCCGTCCTCAATTGGCAGTGGATATATCCTCTAAACCTACATTTAACCCTCTATATATACATACATACTTCTCTTTCTAAAATCATATCAATTTTCATATTTCTCTCCAAATTTCCTTCCAAACTTAGGTAGTTAGTCTCAAATTTAGCATTCTGAAAATGATTTCAGAAAGAGAAGTATGTATGTATATATAGAGGGTTAAATGTAGGTTTAGAGGATATATCCACTGCCAAATGAGGATGGAAGTGGCAATTCCGTCCTCAAGTCACATGAGTCTAGGGTTTGTAGGGTTTCAGGAATTTATTAGGGTAAGGTTGTGGACGGAACTTCCGACCAGGGGACTTCCGTCCTGAACAAAAATGTTTGTCAAAAAAGATGACTGCCATGGTTGGCCCTTTCTGCCAAGACATGGCCAGTCCAATGTAATGCCCCTAGGTTATTTTATGAACTTCTTTTCAACTATACCATGGAAAGTCTTTCCAGCAATCATCAGTTTGCTACACCAATTCTTTGGCACTCAATTTTATTTCCTCTCTTCTTCTTCTTCTTCTTCTTCTTGGTTCTCTTTATTTTTCTTCTTTCATGGCTAGATTCAACCAAAAGCTCCAACTTTCAGTCGGATCTAGCCATCCTTCCTTCAATTTTTGTGTCTTCACCCTATTTTTGTGTCGTAAATCATGATGAAGTTTTCTCAAGGCATTATTTTTCAAGATTTAAGACGCGCATGCAAGATCTACTTCAGATCCTTCAAGATATGGAGTTTCTCTCTCAACCCGTAGTTGTTCTGGGCTCTTTCTCAGTTTTCTATATCTTTCCGAGACAATCTACAAGACGGTTAATTCGCCCATGGTCTTGTAGATTGTTGATTTCTAAGAAATATGTTGAAACTGAGCTTCTCTTGCTACTGTTGTTCAAGGATTACGGAGAAGATGTTGCGTAGAATTTTATTATGTATTTTTTTTTACTTTTATTAGTGTTATTACCCAGTACCGGGGTGTGGGGCTTTTATCTGTTATCATGGTTGTCTAAACCATTGTATAACTTTTATTTTTCTTGTATTTTCATATTATATTTTGATTGTAATGACCTTGGCTATTTTATGATTAATGGATAATTTCTTATTTAGCCAAAAAAAATAATAATCTAGGACTATCCTTGTGTGACTGACCTCACAGTTTCCTAACATGAATTAAGTGTAGCCTACGTCTGCAGGTAAACCCCGTATAATACATGTAAGGAAACTGTAAGACCACTCCCCACAAAAACAATCATAAGATTGAATTTTTGCAATTCTTGCTTAGAAAATTCTTGCTTCCATTTATATAGAGAAATGCTTAATAAATCTGCAAAATTTAATGTGTAATAAATGGAAACTTTAATTTTTTTTTATGAATAAATATTATCCACTAATAACAAAATGGTCAGGGGCATTACAACATGAATAGCTTCCAAGCTCTTTCTCTAATACAACAAAATAAAGGAGTTAAGGGAAAAAAAAAATCAAATAAGATAGAAAATAAAAGTTATACAAGATAATAGATAATAACTCATACCTCAAATATCGTAGGTAAAAAGTACTAAAACTACCACTAATAATTTAATAAACAGATAAAAGATATTCTTCTATGAAACATCCTCATCGTTATTTGACGGAAACTTTAATTCTAGTGAGGTAGTATAATGGAAGCTTAGGAATGCGGAAACAGCTATGATATTAAAAGCTTATCCAATCTATAGCTATAGGCTATAGATGTTTGATTGTATTATTGACTTGAGACTTAAGTCGCATGATGAAGAAATATAGATGAACTTTTTGTATGCCCATTGGCTACTTTTGAAAGATTAGTTACTGATTTAATTTTTAATACTTTGGTTCCTTTTAATTGATATATATTGCTCTTTATTTCACCAAAAAAAGTAAATGAACTTTTAGTTAATCTTTTGTCAAAAATTATTTGTTTACATTTACTTTTTAATATATCCTAAATTAATTGTTCATTTAAAAAAAGACTTATTAATGATAATTTTTCCAATCATATCGAATGTTGTTTGGAGAATATTAAAGAGAAAAGAAGATAGAATTAAATTGAGAGTTAAATTAAATAAAGTAAGTTTGACATTTTACTATAATGGCTACATGTATTTTTGATGAACACTTCTAATATGGACCGGATCCATTGGACCATGTTGTACAGATTTGGCCACATCACTGCATTTCCTTCTCTCTCCTCATTCCGTAAGGATGTGGCCAAATCTGGACGACATGGTCCACATGGACCCGGTCCATATCATAATTTTCCATTTTTGATTGAATCTTTACTTGTTTCTTACCAATTTGCTGCTTTGGTCAGGGACGAAGTTAGGAATTGTCTGTTGGGGGCGAAAACACTATAATAATATATCAAACTATACATAAAAACTGCAAAAATAAATAAATAAGGGTCGAACTTGATCAAAAATTTTAAACTACATATAAAATTTACTATATTTAGTAGTATTTTTAAAAAAGTCTATCGTTCCTAACTTTGGTAGATAAGGTATAATATGTAGTCACGGTACATTTCCCATTTTTATTTTCAATTATTCTGAATTTTTTATGTGTATATAAAATTAAAAAATTATCTACAAAATTTTCACCTGTTTTCGGACACCAGTTTACCGAAAAGGTTGAGTGCGTGGGGGTGGGGATAGACTCAGAGGGTCAGTGACTGGCTGACTGCAACGTAAAAGGTGGGAGACGGGACAGGGGCATTTATGTAATTTTAATATATAATCAATGGCAATTGCGTCGGTAAATTATATGCATGTGAATTGTGATACATAGATGGTGACTGGTGAATGTTTATACATATACATACATAAATCAAAATAGATAATTGATCCACTTTTTTTTTTTGCTGAATAAATATTGTTTCCATTAATCACAAATAATGAAAGCCAATTCTGATCAGAAAAAGCTACGAAAATACGAAATTAAAAGTTATACTGATGGTTTAAAACCAGCGATATGAACAAATAGCTCACGCAAGAACCATGATAATTGATCCACGTTGTCACATATATATTGTACTTATAAATTTGAATAAAAAAATTAAATTTATTTATCTACCAAAACAAAAATTCTCGAATTTAGTAGGGAGGCGGGGAGGAATGTGGTGGTGGGGTATTAAGGCAGCACCAAAGGCTTAGGCCATTCGATATAGTGACGGATGCAGGTAGGTGTCACTGGGGTCAAATGACCCCAGTGAATTTTTTTTTGAAAGTATATATGATATATTTTACTCAATTTAGATAATAAATGACTTTTCACAAAAAAATTTAATGACCCCCACTAATAAATTCTCAAAATTTTGATCATACGAGATAAGAATCAGTTCCACGCATCTGAAACAATTCTGCTCGCACTCTGGAGCAATGGTGTTAACCATTCTTATTGTTCTAGAAGATATTTAATAGCTAACTTTTAAATATTATAACGATTTAAAAAATATTTTTTGTTTCTAATCTTTTAGAAGATATTTAACAAGTTTCTTCTCGATAAAAAAATAATGCTTGTCTCTCGACTCTCAAGTCTCAATTCCTTCCCGACTGCATGAGATATTTAACAAGTTGCTTCTCAATAAAAAATAGTCTTGTCTCTCGACTTTCGAGTTTAATTCCTTCAGCTCATGCGAATATTTAATGAGTTGCGCTAAATAAAAAATAGTCTTTTCTCTCAGCTCTCAAGTCTCAAACAATACCGAACGCAGAAAGCAATAATGTGACTGTCATGTGGGTCCAATCGATTTCTTTATAATTTTTCTATTTATTTGAAATCTTTTTAATTTTTTCTTCTAAAATTTTATTTGTCTTACTCATAATGTGACATTTAACTAATTTTCACCGGAGTAATAGATATTTTTGTCTCTTCACTTCATTCATTCCCCTTTTAGTTTTAGTCTACAATCATCGCGGTTGTTAATTTGTCAAAACAGTAATAGAAAAGCAGTTTATTGATATAAATATTATAATTTAAGATTTCTACTTAAAATAGAAAAAGTTTATTGGAAAAATCTTATAGAAATGTTATTTTTAAAAATATTGCAGGGGTGGTCTTCCCTCCTCCAATTTTTTCAAAAACGTCAAATTTTTTATAGAAAAATTCTAATTTATTTTCTAACTTCGTCTCTAGATAAATGACCCCATTGCCCCTATATCCTGGATCTGTCACCGATTCAATACACACATTACTCTTTTTATTTTTTTATTATTGTTGTTCTTCTCATTACAACTCCCTCGTCTTCCACTCTCTTTTTACCTGCGTGCTTCTCCCTAGTCCCTTCTCCACTTACCATCCAAATGAAAACACAATAAATACCATAATTCGATTTTGGCTCCAATAAAGAACATCAAAACATTTGTTCTGTACGTGTAGAATTTTATTTGCCCGTTAAATAAAAAAATTTAATAGTCAATATTCTTTTGTACTTGGACTAATACATATTCAATTTTTTGAACACACATTTTCAACATGTTGGCAAAGGAGTAACAGGTGTGAGCCAACGTGGATAATAAGTGTATGTTAGAGATGTTTTAAAAAGATTAAACAACTATTAACCTAAAAAAATTGGCCGTAATTTTTTTTGATCTGACAAATTAAAAAATATTGTGAATGTAAATAATTTTTAACACTTCTCACTGAAACCTTACTGCCATAATTCACATGTACAAGTGATTTTTTATTTTTTAAAAAAAAATGAAATAAGTGGTTAATATTCAATTTCTAGTATTCTTAACTATATTAATACACTAATAATAATGTGGTAAAACTATTTCTAAATAGCTCATTGACAAATAATTGAAAGATTGAGAATATTTCTAATTTTTTAAATTATGAGTTAAATATTCAATTATTAAGTTATTATCTAAACAATATAGGGTCATTGATGGTAAATGAGTGTCCAACCAACCTTGTCAGCGTGATGGGGTTTGCTAGAAAATTTCCGTCCAGTGTCGATAAGATAAGGTTAATCCGTTGGTCCAGTCAACAAGTGATAGGAATTAACGTTTTTCTTTTTAAAATAAATTTAATTTGTCTCGCTCAGAACACTAGAAAACAACCACAAACGTTTTTTTTTTTTTTTGCTAAGTAAACAACCACAAACGTTGCTTGCACATTAATCAAATGTAAATTTGATTGACAACAACACAGTAAAGGTCTAAATGTCTATGTCTATACATAAGCATCTTTGATCCTTGAGACATATCTCATATTTCTAAACTTTAAAAACAAAATGTAAAAGAGTTTGATAATAAACTATTATAATTAAAAAAAATAAGCGGGAGAGCAGGCGCAAGTAGGGGAATGGTGGAGAGTGATAGCAACAACATAAGCAGGAGACAAGTGTGATGAGATTGATGAAAAAGAGATATGCAATGAACACTACGGCTCCAGTGCGGAACGGAGTGCGGAACTTTTTCTCGTACGTTGGATTAAAATTTTGACGGTTAAAATTAATTTAAGAAAATATATGTTCTAATTTAACAGCTATTTTTAAATTAAAAACATATATTTTAAAGTATTTCGTATATATTAAAAAAATTATTTCGGAGGCGGACTGGTAATGTAATGTAAAAAAGAGTGGACTGCTTCTTCTGTATCTCTGACTCACTCTCACTTGAGTCCTAACTACTAACAGTATCACACTAAAGTTGCAGCCAAATTTAAGGGGGTCCGTTTACCCATTGATATCTCTCTTTCTTGAACAATTTTGATATGGAACCTGGCCTACCACTTGGTTATGGACCACTTGGTTCACATTCAGCCACATCACAATTTTGATTAAAATAATAAAAAATAGGTGGGGCCTTATGAGAATTTTTTTTTAATCAAAAGAGGTGATGTGGTTGATTGTGGATCAAGTGATCCACAACCCCACATATAGCCCAGGTCTATATCAGAATTTTTCCTCTTTCTTCCTCTTCTCAAATTTTTTAATTCATATAAATGTTCATCTTTTAATGAAATCTCTGTTTAGTCTTCAGTGATATGATTTCTCAACCACTTCTTCCCATTTCAATTGCCAATTTTTTTCCAATCCCATTTCCTCTATACGATTGGGTTGGATTTCAGTTTCAGGTTTATTAAAATCAAATTTTAAATAATTTAATACTTAAAATTTTGTATGCAAATTCAATCTAGAAAGAATTCGACATTAATTTTAATTTTAAATCAGATCAAATTCAAATATTTGAGGTTTCAAATCTAGACTCATATCCAAATTCAATTCAAGTACACCCAAATGTAATCCCTCTATCCAAATCCCTCAAGAATCAAGATTATGAATTCCTTTCGGATAAATGTACAAAATGGACAAGAATTAACATTAACTACTTGAATTTGTTTTAGTTGTATATAAGTTGGTAGGAGTATTTGATTTATTTAGTAGCACTAATAGTTGTGATGAGATGGGCATGACTTAATATCCTTTTTTCTTTTTTTCTTTTTCTTTTTTTTATGCCAGCACCCTAATTCTAGCGAATTTTATTTGCCTTAACGTTGGAGGCAGGTGTCGAACTTGTGACCTCATGGTCACAAGTCAAGGCCTTACCCACTTGGCCAAAGCCTTCTTGACAATATCCTTTTTTTCTTTAACTAATAAAAACTACCAAGATAAAAGAAATGATGAGTTTCTCGGAAACATAAATAAATAAATAAATCACTACTGCTATGAAAGTTTTGGGGTCTAGTACTTGAATTTAGCAAGGAAAAATATTTTCTTTTCCTCTGAAAGCTGTAAATTTGTTTTTATTTGTATGCAATGGCAAAATAAAAAAATAAAGAAAAGGCCTTTTTTTTTCTTCGTAATAGTGGTGGGGATGGAGGTTCCAAGAAAAAAAAATACTCCCTTCATCCCAAAATAATGTTAACATTTAAATTTTTAATATAGATTAAGAAATTTTTAAAAACAATAAAAATTAAAACTAAAAGACTAATACATCCTCATTAACTAGTTATTGAAAATTAAAATTGTAGATAAAAAAAGGATAAAAATTAATTAGATTTTTATTGATAATCCAAATGTTAACATTATTTTGAATTTGTTTTGAATTTCAAATGTTAACTTATTTGGGTATGGAGGTAATACTTATAAAGATAATAATATAGAAAAGAAAAAGAGGGGACAAATAAATTTAGCTTAAGTGAGATATGTTAACTTATGAGTAATTTGAAAATTCTTTAAGCATTCAATGTGGGTCGTACATGAGCAATTAGAAATTTAGAATACACATAGGTATTATAAACTCACACATTTCACATAAGGGCCCAATTCTGGTAGTGTGAAAATCAGTTCGTGAGACTCTAATGAGAATGAAAGATACTAATCCATGAGCCGTATTTAGACATTCCTTATGCACTAAATAAAATTAATAGCTCAAATTAGTCATCAACTAACTTTCGCCCTACCACTTTCATCATTTTCAAGTTTTTTAACTTTTTTTAGTCATCAATTTATTTTTGAACAACCACTTTCATCCTTTTTAACTTTTTTCAACCACTTTCATCCTCAAAGATTTTACGAGCAGCCATTTTGGTCATCAAATTATTTTCTAGCAGCCACTTTCATCATTTTTAATTTTTTCAACTTTCTTTATCCCAAAAGATTTTACGAGCAGACATTTTTTACGAACAATAAATGAATTTCAAGATCTTAAGTTTGGGTTTAGGGTGATAGATGGTGATTTCACTCAAAACTGTAATGTTGTGGATCTACAGTTTCATCAATTTTTACTGTTTTTAGACAATTATTTGACGAAGGATAAAAATGGATGCTCTGCTAGTAAAATCTTTGGGGATGAAGAAAGTTAAAAAAAAGTTAAAAATGATGAAGGTGGCTGCTAGAAAATAATTTGATGACCAAAATGGCTGCCCATAAAATCTTTGGGGATGAAAGTGGTTGAAAAAATTAAAAATGATGAAAGTGGCTATTAAAAAATAAATTGATGACAAAAAAAGTTAAAAAACTTTAAAAAAAATGAAAGTGACAGGGCGAAAAGTTAATTGATGATTAATTTAACGCACTCAATATGAAATTTATATTTCAATAATTTCTCAACTAACTTAAAAAAGAATCGGCTAACTTAAAAAAGAAGGTAAATAGGGTTCTGTACCACACTCCCACTCAACACTGTTCTTTCTCTCTCTGTAGTCGAAAAGGTCACTACAAACATTGGCCTTTTTCGACTTTTGTTTATCTTCAGTGCTTCCTCTTAAGCATATTGTCTATGTCTTCTGCTGTTTCTGTTTCTGCTAATCAGAACTGCAAATGGAGGAGGAATCATTCTTTGAATTTCTTGTTATTATTTGATTCCCTTTTCCAATTTCTTTTCATTTTTTAACCCCTCTTTACTCCCTTCTTCTTCTTCTTCATCATGACTTCCCTCTTGTTTTCTTGAATTTCTTTCTTTCCTGTTCTTGTAGCTTTAAAGCCAAAATCCCTCTTTAAATATTTGCAATTTTCCCCATGATTTGACTTCATTTCCAAATTATCTAATCCAAAGTTTTTAACTTTGTGGGATTTACTCTATCAAGAATCCAACTTTAATTTATTTTTTTCTTTTGTGGCCATTTTTCTTGGTTGGCTTTTAATGCTATACTAAGAACAACACAACAATTTTGGAGGGGTTTTAATGGAAATTGATCTGAACCATGCAGTAGTAGAGACTACTGAGGTGGAGAAGAATTCATTATGCAGTTGTACTAATGGGGAATGTGACAAAGGAGGTTGTGTTTATTGTTCTTTGTCTTCTTCTACAACCTATTCTTCTTGTTCTTCAAATGAAAATTCCTCTTCTACCCCTTCTAGTTCTCCTCCTTCAAAAATGTTCATGGAGCTTTGGTATGCTTGTGCTGGTCCAATTACTAGTTTACCCAAGAAAGGGAATGTAGTGCTCTATTTCCCTCAAGGCCACTTAGAACAAGCCTCCTCTGTCTCTTCTTTTCCTGGCCTTGATGTTCCTACCTTTGATCTCCAACCCCAGATCTTCTGCAAGATTTTGGAAGTTGGGTTACTTGTGAGTACCAATAACTTCTCTGTTTCTTTGATTAAATATGTTGTTTCCCCTTAATCTAATAACCCCATGAACTTGTTTCTTGTATTTCTTGTCTAACTTTATTTTTCCAATCTACTACTGATGCAGGCTAATAAGGAGAATGATGAGGTCTATACACAACTGACTTTGCTCCCCATATCAGAGGTAAGTTTTTTTTATTGTTAATTTAGCCCCTTTTGCTTGTTAATTGTAATATTTTTTCTCTGTTCTTGCAGAATTCTTCTGTATGAGCTGAATTTCATTGAAAATATTAAATTTTGTAAATTTTTTCAGTAATCGGTGTTAGCAGCTGATTGTTCCCTTCTATTGTGTTGTTTGTGAATTTCTTTTCCTCTGCTAAAATGTTTCTGTGGAAGAAAAGTGAGCTGGATTCATTGAAAAGATGGGATTTTGTACAAATTTTTTAGTGATCACCATTAGTATTTAGTAGCATATTGTTCCTTTCCATTATGTTGTTGTGAATTTCATTTCCTCAGCTATAATGTTTTTGTGGACGTAAAGTAAGTCTCTTGAGTCTTGATTATGCCATGCTATGTTTACAGCTACAAGCAATTCGTTTAGAGGGAAAAGAGCGTGAAGAAGACAGGACCGATGTAGAGGGGAATGGAGGAATACCCATTAAATCAACTTCTCACATGTTCTGCAAGACTCTTACTGCCTCTGATACCAGCAGTCATGGTGGATTTTCCGTTCCTCGAAGAGCTGCTGAAGATTGCTTCCCGCCTTTGGTATGACTTGATTTTAGCCTTTAGCATTTCGAGTTTTCAAAGGATATGGTTTGCATATATAAGTTGGAAGTTTGCTAAATTTTCTAGCAACTTTTGTGATAGGATTATAAGGAGCAGAGGCCCTCTCAGGAGCTTGTTGCCAAGGACCTACATGGAATAGAATGGAAATTTCGGCACATCTACAGAGGTATTGATTAGATTTTATAATCCGGTTTAATGGCGGATTTTGACACTTCGAAGGTTATATACAGGACAGCCGAGGCGACATTTACTCACCACTGGATGGAGCATTTTCGTGAGCCAAAAGAATCTTGTATCTGGAGATGCGGTTCTATTTTTGAGGTACATTTGTTCTTCCAAAATTGATAACTTAAGTGGAGTTGCGGTGATGGTTTTTCTTCCGACTTAATAAATGTGTGCAGGAATCCTTTCATGTATTTCGTGTAGCCGGAAACTAAGACCAAGAAAGAAACGACCAAAATAAACGGAAGAAATCGCCATTAAAGAAGGGAAATGACGTAAAATAGGGTAGCTAAACAGAATCCAGTTTGAAATTCTCTGATTTAATGAAGATTCTTCTTTCTGTTAAAAGTAATGATAATTAAATTTATCAAATCAGAAGTAAACGGTAAAATTTTGTTAAAGAAATAAGTAGTTGAAGTAATGTTTGTTTCTTCTTGATGTTAATCTCTCGGAACATAGTTTCTTTCTTTTATTTTTCTCAGTATGTTTGTCCCATGAATAGTTGAATTCATTAGTTACATTTTCAGGGGAGAAGGCGGAGAACTAAGGTTGGGAATAAGAAGAGCTTCTGGACTTAGAAATTGCCTCTCTGATTCAATAATCAAGAATCAGCATTCTTATCCCAATGTTATGGCACCAGTCGCAAATGCGATCTCGAGCAGTGGAACTTTTCAGGTTTTCTACAGCCCCAGGTAATACAAATTTATTTCTTACTAGTTTCTTCGGATTTTTATTGCTTTACAACTATAGCACGGTTGGTATTGCAAAGTTATGATTTTTATGGTTATTGTTGTTTGAATCATCTCAATCTGTACGATGAATTTGTTGATTGTTCTTTGTCCTTGAATTGCTGGTTTTTAGATTACAAGTTGTGCCTTTAAGTTGCCAAATTCATGAGCATCTATGTTGCAATGACTCGACTTAGAATTAAGTGCGGTGATCCAAGGTTGTAAGCACTTTTTTAAAATCTGTTATAGATTTAGTAGGCTAAAACCCATATCGTCCAAATGACTTCGAGTTGTTATAGTTTCATGTTGAGAGATGGCCTAAAATAGACAGATCCTGAGTATAGATGATCAATACCTTTTGAATGTGTGGACAACACGGATTCTGTTTTCGCTAAAATCTCAGGTCTTTTACATATGATGTATATCCACTGTGACTATGAACGGCATCGTGCCTTAGAAGAAGTTTCATTTATCAGTTTCTCTACAAGGCTTTAGCAAACAATATAAGCTAATCCAAGGGTGAGGATTTTAGAAGCTCTTGGTAGAATTTGTAGTTTTCAGGAGTACTCCCGAGGATATCTTGCATTCTAACTGGAGAAACGAAAGTGGTTCCTCACTTCCCCTCACTCGAACCCCCGACCTACTGATTGGAGGTGAAGCTTCTTACCGCTTGGACTATCATGCTTAGCCATTGCGTTTGACTTATTGAGAATCCTAAGTCTCTTCCCCAAACAAAGAAAACTCAACTTCCGTTGCCTTAGATTCCACAGCACAAAATGGCAGTTCATATTAGCCTAAATAGTAAGTAGTAGTTTCTCAAGGAGATCTTTAGAAGTGTCAACTTTCAGTTAATGTGCATTTCATACCAAGCTTTCGCTAGTTGGATCATGGATGGTTCTGTAAATCTGTTTAGATGAGCTGATTTTTTGTTGTCATAATATGATTGAATTTATGTATTCGTCAAGAGATAATGCTTGAAAATCGTAGTGCAGTGTGGTCTGCAGATTAGATTTCTTCGCATTATTGTTTCTGGCTCACAGAAACCTTCAAGCTCTGATAACAATAATTTTTATTCTCAATTTAAAGGGCAAGTTATGCTGATTTCATCGTACCGTATCAAAAGTATGTGAGAAGCATCACCAACAAGATACCGGTTGGGACACGATTCAAAATCAGAGTTGATTTAGACGATTCTCCTGAGAGAAGGTATTAAAGAAATCATTTTATGCATGGAGTATTTTTAGAAAGCGAATTTCGTTGCAAGGGCTAATTTATCTCGTCTTTCCAGGTATAGTGGTGTGGTGACTGGAGTAGGTGATACCGACCCCGGTAGATGGCCTAACTCAAAGTGGAGATGCTTAATGGTATGTGCAATTCGATACTTTCGAAGTTCTTTAAGTGGCCGGATATAATTCATATTTACTGTAAGCATTCCACTTAGAAAATTAATGACAAAACGTTTTCCGTGTTCTCGTCTTGTGAAGTCTAAATGAGTGCCTCTATAAAACATCTAATAGGTCCGATGGGATGAAGATGCTGCAAGTAATCACCAAGAACGAGTTTCTCCATGGGAAATTGATTTTTCTACCTCTTATCCAACCCTGAACATCCAGACTCCCCGAATGAAGAGAATGCGCACGTCCCTACAGGCTGACCTGCATAACAGCTCTCCTAATTGTTCAGGTGCGCTGCTTCCTGGACCGCTCGGCACGAATACTACTAGTGCTCAAAAGGACGTTTTGCTACCATCTCTATGGAACAGCTATATTCCTGGTATAAATTTTACCTTCTGGTACCAAGTTCTTTGTTATGCTAATCATTTTGACAAAATAGTTGGTACATTTAGTTACTGTGTTTTTCTTTCTTAATTCATAAAAAGCAGGACATAGTTCCCTTTGGGACTTTGCGGAATCGGTAAGATCCGGTAAGGTCTTGCAAGGTCAAGAAAATTTAGGTTTAGTTGCACCTCTTTATGGAAGTGACAAGATAAACCGCCAGTTGGATTTCGAGACACGTCCTTTAGCACATCATAATCTTGTGTTGAATAGGATGGAGAAATCCAACTACGGTGAACTTAGCAGAATTCAGCCTTCTGCCTCCTTCTCAGGCACTCTGGAACCGAATAGCTTTCCAAAGGTCTTGCAAGGTCAAGAAATTTGTTCGTTGAAATCTCTAACGAGTGAAACTGAACTAAATCCTGGTGCTTGGAGAAAACACGAGTTCAGTTACGTAAATCAACGTTTCACTCCAAATTGCTATCCTTTAGCATCTGAAGGCATTAGAAACATGGGTTTCCCTTACAATGGGGTCTATAAAACTGGTCAAGATCCTGTAATGCTCTCCTACATGACTAATCTTCAAAGGGACAATCATGTCCTAAGCACAAATTCCTTCCTAGAAGGGTTGTCATCAAGAGAAAATAAAAGCATTCCGCCTCTTGCAAATGACCAGAGGGCACTGGAAAAGACCTCAATTTTTCCCATTTCAGGAGTGCCTTTGAAAGAGCAGAAAGACGAGAGCTCAAATGGAGTAGGCGATGTCTTTAAAATATTTGGCTTTTCTCTGACTGAAGAACCCCCTACCTCAAATTCACAGGGTTCTAACAGGAGGAGCTGCACCAAGGTTGGTTTCAATTACAGTTTGTAAGTCTATTTGTTTTCTCATGTGTATTAATTTTATTCAAAAGGACACCGATAAAACCTTTGATTCAACGATCAAGGTTCACAAACAAGGAAACTTGGTGGGAAGGGCCATTGATCTCTCCCGACTGAATAGTTATGATGATCTGATGATTGAGCTAGAAAGGCTCTTTAGCATGGAGGGCCTCTTGAGGGATCCCAACCAAGGATGGCGAATCTTGTACACAGACAGTGAGAATGACATGATGGTTGTTGGAGACGATCCTTGGAAGTAAGTCCATTTCTAATTGAATTGAAAAGTTTGTTTCTTTGCATGTTTTTGTTTTAACCTGCACGTCAGAACTTACAAAAAAACACAATACTACCTGGTGTCTGAAATGATTAGTTTTGTTTGATTATGCGCCCATCTTCCATTGATGTCGGAGAAATACCTCTTTGCTTTTCTCCTTTAAATAAAAAAAATATGGAGTATATATTGGGTGGGGAGTGGGGGGTGGGGGGATACAAGTGTTGAATTCAGGACCTATGGTCAAGGGTCGAAAGTGCTGCAGAAACTATGCTTGCCTTCCTTGTCAAGCATTAAAATGCAAAACTTCCGGAAAGGGGTTCATTATAGCATTGCTTTAATCTTTTCCGAGAGTTTGACCTGAATGAAACATGGACAGGATCAGTAAATCTATAGCTTCTTTTGCCCTATATTGCAGTGAGTTTGTTGAAGTGGCATCAAAGATTCATATCTACACTCAAGAAGAAGTGGAGAAAATGAGCATAGGAATCTTCGGCGATGATACTCAAAGTTGTCTGGAAGAAGCACCGCCAGCAGCGGACGTCTCCAAGTCTTCCTCGGTCAGCGCACCTGATTCCTCTCCGACAGTGGTTCAACTCTGAAATTCAATGTTCCGACAATCATTCTTGTCGTATTTTCTGCTTATGTTGTCTCTCTACCTTGATTTAAGCAGGTTTTCTGCTGTCTATATTTAGCCCTTGCATCGGATATTTATCGAGTTGTTGTGGTACACTTGTGCTTGCATAATTTGCCCATACTTGATATAATGGGCAGTAATGTTGAATTTTTGTTGTACTAAAACCTGGGGATTTGTTGTGCTGTGTTCTTATCATGTGCCTTCACAATGACATTGAGTAATCCTATGTGATGCATTCCATGGCTGCAAACAGGTTCCAAACTCGTAAAAGATTCTTAACTCGATCAATCAAACCCCAATTAACATTTCATTAATCGGTGGAAAAGTTGATTTTTGAACAAATAATTTGGGACAAAGGGAATATTACACTTTAATGATCAAGAGAGCACAGAACGTATCCTGCATTTATGGACCATCTCCAAGAAACTTTGACCTTTTTCTACTAAGCTCAAGAAAGTACAGCAAATAGAAGATCAAGTAGCAAGCTTAGCAGAGCTTATAAGCAGATTTGTTAGGCATCCTTGAAGAGCTGACGACCGATTAGCTGCTTTCTAATTCTCACTGGTTCCTGCTCCTATCCCATACAATTTAGCATCTCGAAGGAGACGGTCTGTTGGATACTCGTTCATGTATCCATTACCCCCTTAACACTGAATTGCCTGTGATACGATTCATTATTCATTCAACCGTTACATTATTTATATCTTTACCAAATACGAATTTAAATATACATAATATTTATTTATATTCAAGTTTGCGAAAATGCAAGTGTAAAGAAGACAAAAGGGATGATTGATTTTGTTACCTGAAGGGAAACTTGGGTGGCTCTTTCAGCTGCAAAAAGTACAGTTCCAGCACAATCCTGGAAGTGAAATTCATGCACCAAGAATTGGAAATTTCATATTTCAAATGGAAAGAAACAATGGGATCACACCTTTGGATCAATCTTTCCCGAGTCACATTCTCTTGCAACGGAATACATATACGATCTGCAGTGAGTTGCAGAAACCGTCATTGTTCTACACGGGCAAGGAGAAAGGAAATATAGTACATACAAGTCTTTACGATATGTTGTTACCTTGAAGACTGCAAAGAGGTGTACTAAATTAGCTATTATGAGTTTTCCCACCAAGAAAAATAGCCAACTTAAGAGAATACGACGAGGTCATTTGGAAGTAAATCATGTTTCAATCATGATTAAGAGACAATTTTACCAACCTGTATGAATTGAAGGAAGTACAACATCAAGGCATAATACCAATAGGTGCACCAGCCAAAACTAGCCTCTCTATGTCTAGCCCCAGACATCAGAAAATAGACTCCTGAACCAATAGATGGGTCTGAATTAAAAAAAAAACATGGCTTATTATTGATTCTTGAACTATATTGGAATCCTCTGGAGAGTTGTACCTTTTCCTTCCTGCCCCAAAACATTTTATTGTGGTACGAAGCAATTCTCGAAAACAATCTCACATCTGCAAATTTTCTAATAATTCAATGGTTTAGACATACCTTATTTACAATGGTTAATCAATTCCAAAGTAGTTCAATCATTTTGAAGTTAAGGTATACGTTGCATCCCAAGTTTGTAGAATTTTTGGGCAGTACTGAACCTGCATATCACAAAATATACAAGTCTAAAAAAGAGAAGAGATGGATTGTGGCTTTCAAACAATAAAATTTTCAGCTTAGTGATTTCCCCCACTATGATCAAGTACAAGAACTTATTTCTTTGATTCAAAACTTTGAACAAGGATGCATACCCTTTCATGCCCTTCTCGATAATAAATGCAGTGATTCCTTTTGAATGAGCAGCAGCATCGGGTTTTTGCATAAACAACCTATTCTTATTCCCATTTAATATGTAGCCACCGTCAACTCGATCGGCTTTGCACTTCATGCTTACCACATCAGAGCCAGCTGAACAAGGCAGAAACGAGACGATTTATTGGCAGACAATGGTCTTAAGACAAGTTTCACACGATTACCCACATGATGAAGATGACAAACTTACCAGGTCAATTTGACTCAAAGGGTTTTGATAAAAGAACTCCCTGATAAAAGCTTCCACTTGTTTAGCTATCACAGCCATTCTGCTTGGTTTGTAATCCATCTCACTAGCTGCATATACGACAGAAGTGAATTTGATTATCAAACTTTGAAAGATGGGGTTGCGCACTGCTTAACTGATCTAGGTGGCACTCCAGAATCTCATATTAAGGCATTGATGGGTAAGTTGGGGTGCTCAGGCGACGCCTCTATCCAGAACGGGCTTGATCTTGTGCACAACCTGCTAAATGGAATCCCTTCATATGAAGTTCTTTTTCTGTACTCGGCACTTAGTACTTGTGATCCAGAGGATATAATGGAAACTATCCAGAAATGTAAAGATTCAAAAATAAGATGCTCAGTTATTGGCCTTTCTGCTGAACTATATATATGTAAATATCTATGCCAAGAAACTGGAGGATCATACGCAGTCGCAGTGGATGAGGTGAGTTTCCGGTTCAGTGAGAATACCATTACATATCCAAAGTGATTGCCGAACCATGAATTTTTCACGAACTGGTAATTCATATCATCTTTAGACCATCTGACTGATCATTTGATTTTCTTGCAGTCCCACTTGAAAGAGTTAGTGTTGGAGCATGCACCACACCACCTCCAGCAAAAGCAGAATTTGCAATTGCAAATTTAATAAAGATGGGTTTCCCGCAAAGAGCTGCAGAAGGAGTCGTATCAATTTGTTCATGTCATAATGAAACTAAGTTTGGTGGGGGGCTACACTTGTCCAAGATGTAAAGCACGTCTATGTGAGTTGCCTACTGAATGTCGAATCTGCGGGCTGACCCTTGTTTCATCTCCCCCTTTGGCTAGGTCCTATCATCACCTATTTCCTATAACACCTTTCGATGATGTATCACCATCATTTGTAAGTAAACAGCCTAAAGATTGTTTCGGTTGCCAGCAAAGTCTCCTAAATCCTGGTAAGAGCCTCCATTACGAGTAGTTTTATCTTGGTATGCTACTAAGTTTAAACTTACATCCAAACCAATCAATACAGTACACGTAGTAAAAAAAATTTAACTTATATCAATTCTCTTTCCTATGTGTATTGCACTCATTGATTTTGATGTAACTTATAAAGTTAGTAGCCTAAGATAAAAAATTTCCTCCATTACTGGTTTTATCTTTACCGAACCTAAGCAGCATTTTGCCACTGTCAACTTCGTCTTTTTATATTTGTAATAACACTAGGAAACATCAGAAAAAAAGTATACAGCCTTATTGCATCTCAAAGATTTAACTTGAAATTTTTTATAATGGTTACTTTCTCGAAACGCAACTGAAGATATACGCTGAGGCTCCAGTGCGAAACGGCTTTTTTTTCAGTACGTGCGGGATTTAATTTCGTCAGTTGTATTAAATTTTTTACGGTTAAGATTGATTTAAAACGGACACGTCTTGATTTTACGATACTTATTGTATTTTTAAGGACACCTATCCTGTTTTTTGTATCTAAGAACATCTGCCCTGAGGCGTTCGCATGTACTGAAAAAAGACTGCTACACATAGGATCCGGACGAGGTCACCTACCAACCTGGCTACATTGCGTAACACCAAATGTTCTCGCATAGCAGAACAATTGATAGCCGTCGGATCAAGAATCGGAAGGTCTGTGATCATTTGGCTTAAAATACTTATCATTCACAATATTTTAAGTAAAATGTTTCGCACCGTGCGGAACAATTATTGGCCATCGGATTAAGAATTTGACGACGGAACAATTATAGCCGTCGGATCAAGAATCGGAAGGCTGTGATCATTTGGCTTAAAATACTTATCATTCACAATATTTTAAATAAAATGATTTCCGTCGTCAAATTTTTAATCTGATGGTCAATAATTGTTTTGCACGGTGCGAAATATTTTATATCTCGCACCGTAGCCTTGTCGGGGTCACCTACGGTGACTAGTACCTCGACTCTGAATTCCATCCCTCATCTAAAACGGTCAAACTAACTCGTCTGACCCGTGTCCGTATGCACTTGCCTTAAATGGATCAGATCCACTTAATCCTTTTTTTTTTTGTTTCAAAAAAAATACTCGAGTGTGAATCTAGTTCGGTTATGGTCCAGGGACTAGCGAATCTATCCGCAGATAAATAGAATTTTTTATTTTCTTTATAAATAAAAAAAAATATCAACTCAACCAAATTAAAACAATAGGGGACTGGGAGTCTGGGACTCTCTCCCTTTTCTCTCCGACTTGATTGGTGTACTCCCTAAGTTTTTATCTAAAACTAGGGTTTCTCTCGGCTCCGACCGTTTGTTTGCAAGCTATACTATTGTATTACGCTTCTACCACGAGAAGGCATGTGTTCTAAGCCAATGGAGCCTATCCGATTTCACGGCGAAGGAGCCGATGTTATTGTTATGGCCAATCCAGCTGTGGTTTCATTTGGGAGTAACGGAATGGTGATGGTGTGGTTTCATTTGTGGCTGTCTAGGGCACTCTATTAATGGAGAAGCGATTTGGAGCGGGAGGAAACATGGTCGTGGGATTTTGTTTATGTTTCTGGAAACGATAGAAATGTGGAGATACAGGAGTTGATTTGGTGGGAATTTGAGGATTCACCTATACAAAAGAGGCTGGTTTTCGAAGGGGGAAGGACTTCTGGCTGGTTTTCGGAGGGGGTGAAGGGCTTCTGTTGCCGGCCATGGAGTATGGCCGGCGAACTACTCCTGGCTTTGGTTTGATGGCGAGAAAAGAGGTAGCGGAAACGGAGCCAGATTGGGCCAAAACTTCAAATGGAAATCTAGGGTGGGATGTTATAAAATAAAGGTTAAGATGAGGGAGATTTTGGTGGAAGGGGAACCGGACGAGCTGCCGGAAATGAAGGAGAGGGCCGGCGAACTACTACTGACTTTGGTTTGATAGCGAGAAAAGAGGTAGCGGAAACGGAGCCAGATTGGGCCAAAACTTCAAATGGAAATCTAGGGGTGGGATGTTATAAAATAAAGGTTAAGATGAGGGAGATTTTGGTGGAAGAAGAACCGGACGAGCTGCCGGAGATGAAGGAGAGGGCTGGCGATCGGTGGGTTCCGTTCTGGGGGAGTCAGGTCGCCAAAGGGATGGCAAACTTGGGTCGGGTCAAAGCTCCGCGAAAGAACCCAGAAGTTGATGGGTTGAGGGGCTATGGTATGGATTAGGAGACTGGCGGGCTGAAGAAGATTAGTATGGGCCTGGCCCACGATATGGAAGCTGTTGGGCAGGCTGTTTTCTCTGTTGGTGGGCTTGTTACTGTTGGGCTGGAGGAGCCAGGCCCGTACGAGGGTTGCCTGATCGAGTTTGAGTCCGGCCATACTGGCCCAATTTTTGGTTATTTTAACTGCCAAGATGTTGTACTCTCTGTATTGGAATTATGCATCCGCTCCAAGTAATTCTGTTAATTTAGTTGGTTATGTCATTTTCTTAACGGGGACTCCTGCCGTTAATCAGGGTAAGGTGGATGTCACGAGTTGGTCTCGCCAAAGTCCATGAGTCCCTTAATAAAGAATTGTCCAGCTCTTAGCAACTCTTGAACAATTCAAGGCGTAGTGTGCTTCTATATAGCGCATAAATCTAATAGTTTTTATGTTTCATAATTAAGCCGCATGTAGGCCTCTTGATTAATATCATGATAGTATTGAATTTTTTTCTTTGTCTTAAATTAGGATTTATTTCGAGTTTTCTTGTTAATAATAAACAGAGGCGGCCGTCTCAAACCTGGAGAAACATTCTTCAAGTTAGAGTTTTGTTGCAACATGGTTTTGAATGGAGGATTGGAAGCGGACGTACGGTTCGCGTCTGGCATGGTCGCTGACAAGCTATCCTACGCGGGTTTCAGCTGATCTCCCCTCCTGTTTTTATGGGTTGTGAAAGTTTACATTCAAGAACTTTAACAAGTATGGAAGACTTTTGGTTTGCACGTGACCTCGAGTTTAATTTTGTTTTTGAGTCTGTTAGAACGGTCATATAACTTTGTACCTCATAGACCTTATTCTCTAGTTTTTTCTATGTCCGCAAGTCTTGTAATATTCTACTTCATTGGTTAGCCAGAATTTTTCTAAGGCTTGATGCCTCATTTCAAAGGGTAGAAATCCATTGGAATTCCACCTCCCTCATGTAATTCATAATATCTATTAATGATATTATTTTCTTTTCAAAAAAAAACTCAACCAAATTAAATATAGAAAATTCATATATAAATAATACTCTAATTGTTAAAACAAAATATAGATATGAATGGGGAAAATGTCTATACTCGAACATATCACTAAAGGATTTTTGCAGTATAAAAATCTAAACCATGCTCGTCAGTCGTCTCCTAGTTTATCTTCACTACTTCCACCATGCTCGCATACTCCCCGTAGCTCACCATTTTCCACCCCCTTAACACACTTCCAAGATGCCACTCTCCACCGGATCTTCTACCTCTCTGTAACTCTGTACAATCTCTCAACCAAACAAAGCAAACCCACGCCATTTCCATCCTCCATGGCTTCCTTCACACCTCCATCACCATTTCCGCTGCTCTTATTCTCCATTACGCCACTTTTCAATTACCCAACAACAACCCATCAATTATTCACAATCTTTTTCATCAAACACTTCCCTTTTCGCCTTCCTCCACCTTCCTTTACAATACCCTGATTCGTGCTCACTCCATTTTGGGTTTGTATATTGATGGGTTGGTAATTTATAATGAGATGGTGAGGAATGGTGTTAAGTGTGATGATTATACCTACCCTTTTGTGCTTAAACTTTGTTCTTCATCAAAATGTTCTGGTGGTGTTCGGAAAGGATTGGAGGTTCATTATTCTGTGATTAAAGTTGGGTTTGATAAAGATTTGTTTGCGAATAATACTCTTATGTTGTTTTATGGAAGTTGTGGTGATTTGGAGTCTGTGGAGAAGGTGTTTGATGAAATGCCTGAGAGGTATGTTGTTTCTTGGAATACTGTAATTGGAGCTGTTGCTGATAATAAGTGTCATTTCGAAGCGATTAATTTGTTTAAGGAGCTGGTCTCGTTAGCTCATTTTAAGGCGAATGATGCTACCAGCGTTTTACCGGTTTGTGCTAGCATAGGGAATGGAATAACAGTGAGTGACATCCATTGTTATGCTCTGAAGGTTGGTTTGGATAGTAAAGTGAGAGTTGGAAATGCATTTATAGATGGATGCTTTTGGGAAGTGTGGTGAGTTTGAAGCTGCAATGCAGGTCTTTGACCAAATGGTTGATAAGAATGATGTTTCTTGAAATTCTATTATTACTAGCTTTGCTTATATAGGTTGTTACAGAGATACATTCGATAGTTTTTGGTTAATGATTGGTAAGGGCATAAGATTGAATTCAATTGCTGTTTCTAGCATACTGCCACTATTGGTTGAACTAGGGATTTCCCCCAAAGGAAGAGAAATCCATGGTTTTAGACGGTCATTTCAAGAACATTTCTTCATTGCAAATTCACTTCTGGATATGTATACCAAATCTGGACGAATTGATCTTGCCAGAAAGGTTTCGATAGGATACCTAACAAGGATTCCGCCTCATGGAATACCATGATTTTGGGATTTGTCTTGCTTGGAGAGTTGGATACTGCAATAAATCTCTTTTTCTAGCCATGAGGGGTGATAGTGTTGAATATGACTCGGTTTCGAATATTGCAGTTCTATCAGCTTGTAGTCATGTAGGATTGGTTGAAAAGGGAAAAAGGTTTCAACAACATGCTTGATTGTGGTATTAAGCCCTCTCAGATGCATTATGCTTGTATGGTTGACCTCCTATGTCGTTCTGGGCTTATAGAAGAGGCATTAGAGCTTGTGAAGCCTTCCAATCATACCGGATGCCAATATATACGGGGCTTTACTAGCAGGGTGTAGACTCCATGGAAATGTAGAGTTAGGATGTTGGGCAGCTGAGAATCTCCTTGAGTTTAAGCCTGATCACTCGGGATATTATGCACTTCTTTCTAACTTGTATGCAGAAGCAGTAAATGGGAAGAGGCTGATAGGGTCAGAGAAATGATGAAGCCAAGGGGTGTGAAGAAAAATCATGGATGTAGTTGGGTTCAGAATCAAGGCCAGGTTTTTACTTTTGTGGCTGGAGAAAGACGGGAGGATCCAAATTCTAGTTGTATTATGAAATTGAGGGAATACTAGACGAACTGAAGATGTGCACCGTTGGATCTCTGCTAAGCTTATCATAAGTTATGTTATTCGGACTCTTCGTTTATGTTTTCCGTACCCGTATCGACACGGCATGGGTATATATATGAGATACTTACCGGATATGGTGAACACCGATTAGATACTCTATTTTTAAATTATTTAAGTACCCGACGCCTAAATACATACTCGTACGTACCCGAGTCCGGGTAACGTTGATCATAATAGCCAATAGCCCATTTCAACCAATAAAATAAAAGAGAAATCCTATATGCTAGACACAGAGAGACTAACCAGTTTCTTAATAAAATTTCAAGCTAACCATTTTCTTTTTGACAACCCTATATGCCCTCTATCTTCTCTTCTTAAACATGCTATTAAGGTCAACGTTTGCTGAAGACAATCAGTCGGTAAAGACACACCCATTTCCAACTTCCGTTCTATATGATTCCTCACTCTTCCTCCAAACATATTGCTTTGGCACCAACACAAGTTGGTAACGATTTGTCACGTCCTTTCAAATGTTCAATTCCCACTGCCGACGCGAGGACTGTATGGTGGGTGATCTATAAGTACTCTTGTAAGCGACCTATGGTCCCTAGGGCCTGCCCTGACCCGTGGTGGTGACCGGAACCGAACCCACCTAAACTTTTCTATTACCACAAAAAATATTGCCTTTGGCTCCTCTTTCTCTTACCCATGTCTTCTCATCTAAAAATTAACAAAGTCAGAAACTAACCATCTTTCCGGGCTATAGCTGCCATTTTATTTTATTCCTCTTCTATTCCTTCCACACAAATTCTCTTCCCTCATCTTTTCTTCCTCGCTTCCTTGACAAGAAAAGATACACCGTCTTGCATTGACAATATCACTATTGGCAATAAAGACATCAATCAAATTTCTACATAACAAACATGTCACTCAACATTCACACCTAAGTTATATTTAGTCTCATCCTTTCACATCAAGACAGATAACTGTTATGACTGGCGTACTCATTTCATTTGTGGCAATAGCAAACCCTCCTCAATGACCCTTTTTGCTCCACTAATAATAGTCATTGAAAATTTTGCAATGACATTCACGTGTCTTATAGCGGGAAAAGCAATGGCGGCCAGCTTTTCCTTAATAACCAAGAACACCTGAACGTTAGTCAGTTTCAAAAGGAAGATACTGCATTAGGTATGCGGAAAAAAGAAGGGAAGCTTAAGGCATTGTAAAAAGTACCGTAGACCTGCCATTCCCAAAAAGATAGAAATATTATTTAAAAGAAAATTCTATAAAAACCAAGTCTGGGTTTGACTAGAGCCATAATAATAAGATATTAAAAAATGGGGGTATCTGTTTCACTAATATTGCTCCCCCACTGCAATCCATGGGTTAAGTTACCAATGGATAATTTCTCAGATTCCAAGAAACCAAGCAGCTGTCCAATGTAAAATTATGAGAAACCAACCTACTTAATTGTACCATCAGAGACGAAGCATGTATATTTGACCTGTCAGGAAGGAACACAAGATTGGTTAAGAACCAAGAAATGATATTCAAGAACAAAAAGAACACCTAACAGAGTACAGTTCGTCAGCTTACCCAAAAAAAAGGTGCTCCTGAGGAGGCAATCGATCCGTTAGACGGGGCTCTAAATTGTTCTGTTCTTTTTGTCTATTACTATATTAAAGACTACAGGAGCATACAAAAACAGCATCTACGTTGTACAAATACAGGTCACAACTTGGCAGCAAGAGCATATACCAAAACTGTTGTCTCATGATTGCCTTCTTCAGGAGGGTGTCCGGTAGCAGTTTCTTTGAAAGACAAAAAAAATTCCCAAATTATAACAATCCTTTTACTCAGAGTCTGAATCAATAGATAAATATAACCTTGGTCTCACAGAGCGCCGCTGACGGGGGAATTGAAAAGGACTATCTGATCTTTCCCTACTTGACTTTGCTGATTTATGATCATTCATGCCGAGAAGCAAAGAAGCTGCAAACATGGGACAATATTATTAAGTGCTACATCGAGCCAGATAAGATGGAAAATGATAAGAAGCTATCAAGTAAAGATGCCACATCACACAACTAGAGATGCCCTTTCCATCAGTATAATCCCTAAAGACTTTCTGACTGAAATATGAGATTCTAAAACTCTACACAACATAGAGATCAAGGGTGAATAGTTTAGAACAGACTAGGATTATGCTGACGAGAAACTCAAATACCATACATCTGCCATAGATTATCTGCTTCAGTTTGGTCTTCGCATTCAAGAAAATGTCACTTGGACGTTCTTCACCTTTAATGCGGAAACAAAAGTTTTACCATTCAAAGCTTCAATAGTTTCTGACTATGTATATTGGAACAGTTATGGGGACTCGTTGAAAAAGCTGGCACCTAAATCTGATTTCATCATCCACCTTGCTTTTCTAGAGCAAACAAACTACTTTGACTTGCATATAATATAACTCAAACCGTAAATGCTTATGCAATTTATTAATCCAAACACGCATTTAGTATTAGCCTCAGATCCCATAAACAGGCAAGTTGAACAATAGAGAAATGCACACGTATACCTGTGTCGGCCAATGAATTCAAGGAACCATCCTTGGGTTGTAATTGCTTCCCGGAGTTAAACCCATTTGTAGCTGGAGATAAACCACTGCCCCCACCATCACCACCCCCAAGCCTTAAAGAAATCCAATCCTCACTCTGTATACCATTTGACACATCTGGATGATCTCTCAACTCAGCCTGTACTGACGCATCTGTTGGTCTCGTAGGAAGAAATATTTGAAGTGAAGGGTCATTACCACCAAATGCTAATGGATTATCAACCAAACCATCATTTAAGTTATCATGCGGATGTTCCACAGGAGACTCGGGAACAAGAGCAGTAGATCCCATTGCAGTCTCAGATGCTAGTGTATAGCCATTAATAGGATGGCAATTAATAGAATCAGGCTGCATGTCAACCAAAGCATCAGCGCCATCTCCATCTGAACCAAATAACTGGAAACCGGGACCTGCTTGACCACCAGGAGGCAGCAAAGACCACATATTCATCAAATCATCATCATTTCCATTGAAAAGGCCAGTGCATGAATTTCCACCAGTATTAAGGGCAGGGTCTTCAGGATAGGAATCAGGAATTACACGAGGATTCGCTGAATATGATACTTCACCACCATCAGTCCTATGATTCTTGTATACAGCTCCAGAAGTAATCAGAGGCTCGTCTTCTTCATCTGAATCACTCAAGAAAATAATCTGATTATCCCCCAATGCTGCAGGTTTTCGATCACTATACCCACGTGCAGGGTCGATATTCTGAGAGATAGATTCAAGTTCAATTCCATTGCTCGTTGCATAGTCCAGGTTTCCACCAGCATCCTGGTTAACACTTGGGTCTTCACCAACTTTACCACTACCAGTGGCACTGCTGCTCATCGGTATATCCTGCCTCTGGTAAAAATCTTCACACAGTTTATTTCCAGAAGAATATGTTTGCGCATCCTCCGACTTGTTGATCTCCCAGAAACCATTTCTGTTTTTCCTCATCCCAAGCTTCAAACCAGCATGACCATCAGAACTACCTTCCTGTTTTATCTGCTTGAGAACATCGGGTTTTGGTTTAGATTCTACGTCCATGGAGTCACAAAGAGACCCATCAGGTGCATGCCATAGCCCAAGGTCGCCAAGACTCCTACGATCACCTTCTGTCTTTGCACGCCAAGAACCATCAGGCTTCACTTCAATTTCATTTACATCTTCGCAGCTCCTCAACTGCTCCAGAAAGGCCAAAAGTAGAACTCCATGAGGTAAAAGGCCAAACTGCTTACATAAAACAATGATAGAAGACTTACCTTGGATGTGATCCGACTAAAATACGGGTCTATTATGATATTCTCTAAAGCATAGTTCTTCAGACAAATGGGGCATTGCCACTGCAGCCATGTAAGATTTGTAAAGCTAAAAATCGCTAACAGACGGACAAAACTAACAAATAAGACTGATTTATAAACAATCAACATTTCATATGCTTACCTTCCTAGACCGTTGGTTCATTTCCACAAAAACCTCAAGATCAAAACAGCCCATGTGAATACAAGGTTTGAATCTTCCAGCAACCTTCATTCTTGAACCGCTCATCTGTAAGATAAATGTAAAACGATCGATAACCTATATGATATCTGCCTCCATATATCAATGCAAAGATGTTAACAGAAATACTCGCAACATACACAAAAGGTCTTAAAAATGCCTTTTTAAAACATCTATAGATAGTTGTTGGCAGTATTCATGTTCATACTTTTTTAACAGGACTCCACAGGGATATTTACACTGATTCCACAATAGATAGAGTCACTTCACATGGCACTTGATAAGAAACAGACTAATGAATGAACATGGTTAAAAAAAATTAACATTCGAACATCTAGTATAAATGAAAAGTTGTACTTAACTCGGTTTACAATCATGCAAATTTCTGGCAAAGACAATGTTTTCATGACGAAGCAAAAACAATTAGTTTTGTAGCCTAACACAAAAGGTTTGTCATAATCTTCACCATATAAACACCCAGAATATTCAGCATCTCCATTCTATAGGATACATGATAACCTCAAAGAGGTTCAATACGCTAATATCCAGTCTCATATGACTATGCCTGGGACACTATCAGACATGTCAATTCAAACAACATATGCTTCCTAATGGGGACCCATTGAAGCACGTTGAGGATAAAAGTGAAATACCACAGATATATGAAGGACAAGCCCATGAGAGACGAGCTAAAACGTTGCAAACATTACAAACCTGACATACAATAGAAGGTAACCTTTACCTTGCTACATAAGTCGTAAGGAATAAGAATATTAGTAAACCAAGATCAGAAAACAATGAACATTGAAGAATTTCCATCTCAGAATCTAAATGAAGCAATTATTGAGCTGTTCTGGTTTACTCACCAAACCCCTTCCTATAAACTTCATAATTTCTCAGCCTTGTTACGATGTTAAGGATTTGTCAGAACAGGTTTAACTCACCATACCCCTTCTAATAAACTTCAAAAAGATGTTGAGGATTTGTAAGAAAAGATATCCTGTAGGGTTGATCTTAACCAAACCTTTTCATGGTGTTGAGGAATTGTTTTCCAATGAAAGAAAAAACAAAGATCACAACAGGCTCATTTTCAGAACTCTGCTTTAAACATGGAAGGAAAATTTCATGACTATGGTATTTACCCACCCGAGTTTTCAATATCACGGCTTACTATATAAAATTTCACCAGAAATTACAATCCAAAGATACATAACAGTGTTCCATCAAGGAAACATGCCTACACATTCAGCCGAAAAACCAAAAAAATTATAATAATAATCAACTATGTGACCATCAGGAAAAGAAACAAAAACAACCATACTGAAAGAGTAAAAACCAAAATGTTAACAGATTCAAACAAGTTTGCATAGAAATTGTGATCAAGCTTCAGCATTACTCATTCAAAAGTTAAAATTCAATATGCAATCAACCATCTTCCATCATCATCATCATCTTTTTTTTGTGACTGAATATCAATCATCTTCCCTCATTGAATAGCTAATTATGAAAATGGTAAATCCTTACAGGACAGCGAAGATTGACGGGAATAGAGTCAGAAACAACTTCTAAGTCGCTGTCGCTGTCAGCATTCTCTGTTGCTGCCCCACCACCAACACATCGTCTCACACGAGTGAGCGCATCTTCAAATTGCTCGCCCACAGATTCCTTTGGGATCAGGTTGAGAATCTTAAAGAAAAAAACACAAAATATGAAAGCAACATCAGCAAGGGAATCTCAAGATAATATCCCCCTGGAAGTGTGAGGAGATGGACTTAAGGTCACTAGTTCAAGAAGAACTAAACCTACCTGTTGAACAGTTCGACGCTTGACAATTCTGACCCCCAAACAGAAGACCCGGGCATCACATCCTGTTAAGGAAATTTTATTAATTCCATCTCTGGTGCAAGGCGTGATCTGACAAAGAGAGACAGTTAAGTAAGAAAAATATGTGTTAACCACCGACAAATGAAAGAACATATTTACCATTAAAAAAAGAGCTTGAAATATGAATCATCAAAAGCACATAAGTACCGTAAGGAACAATATCAAAACTAGGAATATAGGACAATGACTTGGATGCATAAGTAAAAGCTATGTCTCATTCTATCAGGTCAAGCAAAGAATAGTGAAGGCAGAGAAAGGAAAATGAAACTTCGATAAATTTGAACTTTAAAATAATCAACAGCAATAGAAATTGTTCTCCCAGAGAGGTCAAAGAACTAACGACAGGTCCATCATCTCGACCATTTGCGCCTAGCAATTGTGATCCTGGCCTGTTTATTGCCCGCACTGGTACTCCTGTTTTAATACAACCACACAAGTTAACCAAAATATTTGGTTCAGAGATAAAAAGCAGCACGTTGAAGGACTCAAAAGACCCAAGAATCTAGAACAAAGAACCATGACCCGAAAATACACCTTCAGAGCAGTGCTCTATTAGAAAGATGTCTAGTTCTTCATACAACTTCAAATTTCAATCCAAAACCCATATGCATTTAAGTAGCTAAGCAGAGCAGAAACAGTATATGACCTAATCTAGTGATAATTAGTCACCATCATAGACCTAATTTGTCTAAGCATCATATGGATAAAACTAGACATAGTTACACAAGGGAGGGAGCTTTGATCGTACCATTGACTTGAAGATCTGCATACTGTGGCCACTGCATTCTAAACTGAACCTTGTCATTAAGAAGCATACACCAAGCCTGAATCCACAATAAATATTCAATCACCTTGTACACGTGTATGCCACTAAGATAAAAACATGTAGTTTACATTCTTTTCAGGCGCGTAACCAACCTGAACATCATATTCTGCTTTTGACAATAAGTCCTTGTCTGCCTTTGTGAGCTGAAATGTTTTCTCAACACTCTGCACAGGATTCGACCTAGGAGAAAAGTAAAAACAGAACAGATAAACAAATATCCCTAAAAAGTTGTCAGTGTTGAGGTTTGATAGAGGAGAGGATAAGAGAAGCATGAGGACTAGCACTAAAGGCTCGGTCCCCAACATCTCCATGACAATCTCACTTCCAATTATATTCCACCATCCATGTGGAATACGTAGAGCAGATGCATCCCTACAATTTATTCTTATTTGGTCACACAATATTACAAGCATTTAGATCAGTTCATATCATTAAACTTCTTTTCCTCCTTTTTGGACAGACATCATTAAGATAATTGTCCACCAAAAAAGTGGCTTGGAGTCGCTTGTGCCTAGAGAAAAAATAGTAGGTCACTGAATCTAGAGAATGAAAACCTATCCAGTCTCAGGAAACAAAAACAAAAAAGCAATAAGACCTTGAAAGCTTCTTTTTCATGTAGAAGTAGCTCTTTAAATTTAGGAAGGTTCGGACGTAAATAAGAAAGCTTTCAAGCAAGAAAACAAACAAAAAACAAACTGAAGCATCAGGAACACCAGATCTGTCAAAATTTATCACTGCCAAAAATATAAAAAGAAAAACTAGCAGGAGAGCCCAGGAATCACATCTCGCAGTTCAATGCATGATACAGAGTATTTGAGGTAGTAGCTTTTACTCACCCATCTGCAGGGACGTCGGTAATCAGCAACTTCACAGGATACAGAGGATTTGCCACTGATGCCCAGAAGCTGCAAATTTGGGAGTCTCAGTTGAAACTGAAGGTTTTAACAAATAGAAAGAGAGAAAATATTGCACACGCCAACTCAGAAAAAAATTATCAATGTGAAATGGTGGCACACATGCAGATTTATACCCAGCCAATTAATTAAATTGGGTTTTCCCATCCTCGGGAAATCTAAGTTTAAGATGTTCAACTCATATAGAGGGCCAAAGAAATCAACATATTAACTATTTGACATATGGCTGCCTGGAATCTTTATAATATAATAACCGCAAACAAAGACATGATGGTACTCCCACAGGTAAACTTCTGAAATTGTCTCTAGCGGTAGGGAAAAAGGAAAAAAAAATAGGAATGCGGTGGGTGGAAGCCACCATTCAAAAAGTACACTAAAAAATTACTCCCCACTTGCACATACCATAACTGACAGTGGAAAGAACGAAAACAATCTAATATGCGATACAATATGGGGAAGCTCGTACAATTTCATTATATCAACCCAATAAACCACAGAGGGGCAAAGCACAGTGTCACTTACGGGTCTGCACGTTTCAATCTACAGATTCCACAGTAGAAAGTCTCTCCTGGGAATGGTATGACCCCCTCAGTAGGTTTCTCGGGAATAATCACACAGCCTATATGTTGCCATACTCCACAATTGGGATCTTCACACTGCATCAGGGAGGGAGTACAACGTCAAATGCTAATGAGGATCAAGAAGCAAGAAGCAAGAGCCAGCAACTAACAGAATTTTAAGAAACTAGCAGCATAAGCCAACGTATGCTCTGTTTAAGGTCAATATGATGGCCAGACATGTAATAATACAGTAGAAAAGCACCAATTTTGAAACGACTCGTCAAAGTTTCCAATTGATGTTGGGCCTTGAAGACTAAAGTTATTCAATGAAGGCAAAAGAGTACCAGAAGCACAGGGACACCAAATGCATAAGAACTAAAAGCAACAGGAAATGGCAGTAAACAAATTGTAAAGCCATGGGGAGTTGGAGGGAAAAAATAGTGTCAAGCAAAAACATTTTTAACTTTCGTAGTTTTGTACAATGAATATAAATTTTACATGGATAAGTCAGAAAGCCTTTGCAATATACAGATTACAGAGAGAATTTGTGACCTTGATCATTGAATCATTTCGCAGTGTGCTCCCACAGAGGCATCGGATTTTTTCAGGTTGATAAGAGTCTTCCGTTTCTTCTTTGAGCTTTACATTGCTGCTTTCTGAGACACCTTGTGACTTAGTTGCCGACTCTGTTGCCCCAGAAACCTGCATTTTTCTGAAAATACCAGAAAAGGGAAAAAGGTTCATATGCTCTCATCACTTTGAGAAGGTTTTGAATGGATACTGCTTTTTGACGTATAACTCTGAGTTCACTTTTATAATTTAGTGAACGCAAGTCCGAAACCATCTGTGTGTTGGAAAAGTCATGTTTTTAATGATGCCATGCCCCATTTTCTAAACGTCTAGCAGCAAAAGAAACGAAATTCCATACCTGTAAGTATCATCAACTAATTTAGCTACCTCCTCCTTTGTTACAGCATTCTTCTTTGCCCACATTCCTGAAACTGTTGAAACAAACAATTAAGCAGTAACCAAAAAAGCGTTTCACAATTAAAATGTAAAGTTCAAAGGTAAACTGAGTAACAATTATGATTTACATCGACCACAATACAAATGAATAAGACTCGAACTCCGTCCTTTTATGCATGTAGCAATTTAGATTCAATGTTGGAATTAATAAAAGAAGAATGCAGTTCCTCATCTAACAGGACCCTCCTGCACAGCTTTAGTAAGAATTCAATCAGTTAAAGAACCGAGAGCTGCATTTAAGAGCAGCTCATCATGAAAATCATCTCCAAAGTGTTCTCTCAATATTAGTAAAGGTTTCAGCATGATATCTTACTTCAGAGAAAAGGAAACACAAAAACGACGAAGGATATGTTTCGCATGTAAAAATATAGAACTACAACAACCACAAAATATCAACTCTTCTCAAGCACAACGAATGGTAAAAGATGGTATAATAGTTGCTTACCTCTATCATCAGAGAGGATGGCCAAAATTCGATCAACGAGATCCTACAGTAAATCATTAGACAGTCTTAGACTATTTTAAGAAAAGAAGATGATGCACTAATCACACAAGCAATGATGAGCAGATGATCTACCATACATACCATGGAACTATACATACAATAATGAACAAGACCAATATTTGACCTTGAAATATGCTATTCCTGAAGGAACTAAGCAAATCCCATAAAAGGTCCCAAGTTTAAGGGGAATGATGCTCCATACAGTTCTAGTCTCGCAATTAAAGCAATGCTTATGTTTTTTATGTCTAACCTGCTTCTTTCCCTGTTTCGAGAGACCCAGTTGTGTAAGAACATCTTTGAGCTCCTTAATTCTGAAATAAGCTAACTTATCCTACAAAAGAGAACAAAATAATATTCTCGTTATAGGTAAATACTAATAATTCAGTCATGCAGTACCCTTACCCCCGCTGTCGCCCCGAAAAAAATAAAAAGAGGAATTCAAGTAAAAGTATAATGCCAACATCAACAATCACAATGTTCCCATCATTCTCGATAAATAATAAAACATGGTTTGACAATCTTATGCTAATACATTTGCAAATTTAACACCCACCCCACCCCGGCTGACGGCAACCCACAGGGGGAAAGAACCCAGAAGAGCAAATAATCAAGCAGATACGGTTTCGGTTTTCACCTTTTAGGCTAGCAAAAAAAAAAATGCTTGGCGAGATCTTTTTTATTTTCCCTTTCCTGTCTCGATAAATTAGCCCAGCAAGGACCCTGAGATTTGAAATTTACAAAGGGAACTGCTACAGAAGTTCTCCCTCACTCTCTTTGGTCAGATTTAACCTATCAACCTATTAAGGACACATCAACACTCCTTGAGGGAAGAAATGAAATGTATTAAGGACACGTCATTTTTTGAGGGAATAAAGGAAATGTATTAAGGACACGTCATTTTTTGAGGGAATAAAGGAAAGGTAATAACGACACGTATTCCATCAGGGGAGAAATGAAAGGTACTAACGACACGTCATGCCTTCAGGGAAGAAAGGAAAGGTAGCTAAATAATGGTAAGCGCACATACAAAAGAATAGGCATGAATCATACTTACATTTCTTAATTCTGAATGTGGCTACATTGGAGGGCGGATTTGGGTGGGTATCCAAGACTTTGAGTTTTGCATATTTTACCCTTTGAAAACAATTTTTTGTTCCAAAACAATCCTTTAAAAAATTAAGTTTTGAACCCCCAATAATTATTGATATCTTTTTATTTAGTAATTCGATATATGTTTCTTTAAAACTCGCCCCCCAACACAACTCCTAGATACATCCCTGGTTACATTTCATTAATTGTTAAGATGAAATCATCTTGCACGTCATTGATGAAAAGTATATGGAAAAATTCAAAGTCCTTTCTCACCCATTTCAGGCAAGAAGGATACTTCTACAAATGATAGACAACCGTTACGACAAGCTGTTTTAGGGAACAATCTTAGATCATCTCATGGAAGTACGTCATAGGAATTTTTTGTGCTAAATGCTGTAAAAGGAAACATCATTAATACTTACTTCCAACATTTCACCTAAATCAACAATTACGCCAGCTCATAACACTATTCCGGCTATATCCACTTTCCCAAAATGTTTCCACCCTATTACATAACTGTCTAGTTAAGAGCAACAAAGTCTATATTTCATTTCAAAATAATCCAGCACCAACAAGCAAGTTCCGCGCAATCTACAGTTTTTCAAAAGTAACATTGCAACAACAAACTGAATTATGCAACCAACACGAGTTACTTCTTCCAAATGCAATGGTCGAAAAGCTCAAAATAAAGTTTAAGAAAACCTAATAAAAATTAGCAAACATAAACAATCGGCGATCAAATAACTAGACATAAAAAAACGTAATAATTCATGCACACGCACATATATACATATACCTTGCAGCTCGCCGCCAAATCCATCTCTAAACACCGTGCTTCCGTCTCGAAAATTCGCGTTTCAGCCAATTAATCAGGTAGAACATCAACAAAAACAATCCATGCCTTCTAAAAAATACGAGTCGATCTAAATTAACCAAATAGACCCAAAAAAATACATAATTCAGCTTTAACCTAATCATAGAACAACAAATAAACATAGAATTGCAAAATTAGATGAACAAAAACATACTTATGATTTGCTTCTGCGGTTAAAATTGGGCACAGAAACTGGAGAACTCGAAAACAGCGATTGAATAAGGGTTTATGTAGTGAGTGAACCACCGCCGACCAAGTCAAAATTCTTCCTTTCTTTTTGGCAATTGTTTTGCTGTATAGCAATCGCTTTTGGAAATGGGGGCTAATCCTGCAATTTACCCACGGACGTATCGCCGATTCATCTAATCCGGTTTATTCTGTCAGAACAAATCCGAGTTCCGATTTCCTACGCTCACGTGCAGGTTAGAGCTATATGCAGCTTTTTTGTTTTGGTATTTTTCGACTTTTCCCCAATTTGGTCTTGGTGGATTTTTTTTTCCAACATATGACGATTAAATTTTATTTCGATAGTTTAAAATAAAGTTGATAGCAGTTTTTGAGAATATTGTAAAACTTAATGAAAAGCTTAATTTTTCATTATTGAATTAAAAATTATCTGTTAAAATTATATTAGTTTATAAATAATGAGATTATCAGTATCGTAACTAAATAGATTTTTCCTTAAATTTTTGTATATGCAGAGCAGTTCTCTTTTGTTTTCTTTTTATGTGAGATTTAATGTTTAAGAGATTTGCCCCATTGACAATTTCTATCACTATTCAAACGGAATGTCTGAATTTAGCACTTATATATTACGTCCCAACTGAAAGTTTGCTATGCCGGGATCTCAATGCATATATTTATGGGTGTTTAAGGCGAAGAAAATCAGATTGACAGGAAGGGGACCACGCCCCTCTCGATCGCGGACTATTCAAGCTCTTAAGTGGCGGACTGGTACGGATGATGGATCTGCTGTGATACTGAATATTGACGGGGCATCCCGAGGAAACCCAGGTGTCTCCGGGGCAGGTTGTGTTCTCCGAACAGGGGCGGGGATTTTCCTGGCAGCCCAGTCACTTTTTCTGGGTGAACAAACCAATTCTTATACAGAGATTGAGGTACTAGTTCGGGGCTTTCGACTAGCACATTCTCTTGGTTACAATCATGTTCAAGTTCAGTCGGACTCGAAGTTCGTTGTGGATAGCATCAAGATAAGACGGATATCCTCATGGTCGTTGGATTCATGTTTTCACGAGGCTCTAATGGCAATGGACGGTGCGGACATTACATATGTATATCGCGAAGTCAATAAAATAGCGGATTTTCTGGCAAACATTGGATGTGACTCGATGCAGAACATCACCTATTTGGACTACAACGCTCTCCCATGAGAGGCTCGCGGATTGTGTGCGTTAGATCGCCAAGACATACCATTTTTGAGGATTAAATGATCTTTTTTCTTTTATTCCTAGTCCTACTGTATTTAAGACATCATAATGCCTTCTCCTTGTAATTTTGCCTATTTAACGGTTGATATTAATAAAGTCTATCCTTTGAAGAAAAAAGAAAATTTGAGTATTTGAATTAGTTTTTGATTTTATTGAAATAAATTATTTTTAGAAAATATATGGGGAAGCAAAATAAAAAAGTAGCTGTAAAATCAAAAATGTGTCAAAAAGATAAAAGTGATGCCCTGGATGTACCCTTTGAAGGTACCCTTAATATAGTCCACAAGTGTAATCATAGTTCTAACTCATATTGAAAAAAAAATAAAAAAAATAAAAAAAATAAAGGAAAATAAAGGAAATTTCTAGACAGTGATTTGTGGGGTCCAATAACTGTGGGGACCAAAATTTGAGGAGGCCGACAAATCCGATTCATTTCGGGTTGGTAACAGAATATTGCATACGGAGCCGTTTAAGATTGAAATTCCTTTATAACCGTTGGATGAGTTGACTTCATTGAAAGCTACTATTAGTCAATCTAACCAGTTAGAGATGATTACTGTGGATCTTATCACATTTTTACAGAGCCGTGCATATGCGAAACACTTTTTTCAATACATACGGAACGCCTCAATATAGATATTATGAGGCTCAGGTGTTTTGAAACTTAAAAATATGACAAGTATTCTGAAACTTATAACAGGTGTTCGTTTTAATTCAATCTTAACCCATCAAAATTTTAATTTAACAGACGAACAAAGTTTCGCACTACAAAATTATCTTTGCTCTGCACTGGAGCCACCATCGCCGTGCACAACCTACTGACCGTACGTATTTCTCTTGCTTTGTCATTTTTCTGACTTGTTTTTACCTAAATTAGTCCTCCAATTTCCAGAAAATTACGTTAAAGACCTCTCAATTTCATATTACGCTTCTTCTCCGTAAGTTACTAACAGTTTTTCATACATTAAGACTTGATAATTCGTTAAAGCTAAATTTGTCTTTCAATTGTACTGGACATCCATGGTTGGGATTAAGTTCAAGGATGCCATTCTTATAGCTTATACGTTAAGATTTGATAATTCGTAAAAGTTCAATTTGTCTTTCAATTATACTGGACATCCGTGGTTGGGATTAAGTTCAAATATGCCATTATTATGGCTTCTGATATAGGAGGCGAGGTTTTAATCTCTCTATTTGCAGTCATTTATGCCTTTGGAAATCCAACTGAGACGACAACAACAACCATGATAAAATAACTCATTAAATTCATAATAATTAAGGGTATCAACGAGGATGTATAATAAATCGACCTAACATTTGACAATAAATGCAAAAAGTAATTAGAGTCATAATACCACTGAAATAAAAGCAGCTAGATATATTATTTTTAGTACTCCCTCCATTCCTAAATATAAGACTCTTTAGACAATTTGACAAAATTAAGGAAGCTGTCATTTTCACCTAAACTTCCAATATTACCCTCACCCTCCCTCTCTCTCACTTCTATGTCATAAAGAGAAAGGAAAATATTGAGAGTATAATTGGAATAAATTGTTGACAACTAATAAAATAACTTTAAACGACAATTAATTTGGATACCTAGATATCTCCTAAACGACAATTAATAGGGAATGGAGGGAGTATGTTGGATGTGTTTGAATTTGAGAGTTGGGTAATACTGCATTCTAAATCTGCAGTTGGTCTATTTTATTTAGGGACTTTTTTTTTTTTGGCTAAGTAATTTTATTTAGGGACTTACATCTGTATGTTAAAGACTTTGCGAATCTTTTTGATTTATCTTTATTTATCTTATTGTGATTAGATATTATGGATCCGTATTTGCATATACAATTCGTTTTTTTTTGTTGGTAATCTTATATATTTGATGAACTGTGAAGCACCATGGTTAGCAATATAAACAAAAAAATTATTTTGAATTCCACACAATGTTCAATCAAAATAAAATTTCTCAAATGCGAAAACCAATAAATCTAAAAGAATCTATTATCTGGAGCAGGAAAAATAAAGTACCAAGAACCCCCTCGTGTTTGAGGTTGCTCATATTGTGGTTATCAGTCTATGTATATAATATATCAGCAATATTGGCTATACTTTTCATTTAAATATTCAAGATTCGTGAATAAATTTTGAATCCTAATGCATATTTAAAGTATTGAGGTTTTATTCTACTAATTCAATTATTACAATTTGATGTCAAAAAACTGTACAAATCTGCGACAACTTTGGAATGAGACCAATTCCGCATTTTCTACTATATAGAGGATTTGATTCTTCTTTTTTCTTTTCTGAAAGAGGTGGAAAGGATTAGTAGATAATTGAATCAAACTAACTTCGAAATTTGTCCTCGTTACTTTTTTTTCTTTTTTTTTGGGGGTAGAAATAGATGCATTATATATAATTAAGCAGAACTTCCCAAAAGGAATCCAATTCATTACAAATAGTTCTAGAAAAGAAAGCTCCACGGGCATCCTCGCCACTAGTTGACTTACAAAAAGGGAATAGATTGAAAAGATGCAAAAGTAGAAGAAGCACACGAGGATCCAGATTTGGCAAGGCAATCTGCACACACATTTGCAGTGGCGGGGTCAGAAATTTGTCATAGGGGGGCCAATTTCTTACTGAAATTTTTTAAGGGGGGCGAAATACAATATTTATAAGAAAATATCACAAAAATAATTTTTTCTTATAGAAAATTCGTCGTTTCTGAAAATTTTGGGGGAGCGCCCCTCTTATGCTCCGCCACTGCGCATTTGCCTCCCTGTAGATGTGACTAATAGCGGTCTCATGTATATTCTTCAATAACTCCCTGTAATCATAAATAAGATTAGCTAAAGGGTGAGTATCAATATCCGCATGTAAAACAAGATTAATAATAACTTTAGCATCAAGCTCAATTTCAAGTTTAGAGATATTAAGATCAATAGCCATATTAAGACCATCTCTGAGAGCCCAAAGCTCCGCAACATTATTCGAGTAAAACCCCAAATTCCTATAAAAGCCATTAATCCATACACCATTATGATCCCGAATGAGACCACCACTCCCTCCACGTCCCGGATTATCGAAAGATGATCCATCGACATTCAACTTGTACGTTGTACCAACCCACATGAGGTTTCTTTCAAGAGACAATAATAGATTTATTCCTATTATTCGGCTTGTGCTTGCTCGGACCAAGTGCCACAAATTTCAAGGCTTTATTTAATGTATCTCTAAATACATTGATAGGTGCCCTTCCATGGGATAATATTTTGTTGTTTTTGTTTGTCCACAACACCTAGCAGCCAAAATTAAATAAAGTCCCCATCGGAACTTGATTAAAAATCGAGCTCCCAGTAGCTTGACTACTCTTTCTGATCCAAGAGAAGAAATCCTCTCCCAGAATCCCCGGCAAGTGGTGATACAAATTAAGCTTCTCCCATAAATCCCTTGCTTCATCACAATTTCTAAGAATATGCTCCACTGTTTAGTCCTCCCTACCACAAATCGGACACAAAGGCGAATCAGTAATGTTTCTTTTGAAAATATGTTCTTTCCTAGGTAGGCGATTGTGGTTACACATCCACATGAAAGTTTTGATCCTTTGGTTGCAATTCGCCGACCAAATCCACTTCCAATTCTTGTCATAAACTTTCTCATCCATACAAGATTTATGAATTAGTTCATGAATTTCTTTAGAACTGAAGTCGCCGTTCGGTATTCTATGAAGAATTTAGCAATAAGGAAATTATTTCCTAAATCTACCAAAGATCTCCCACTGGCTTCCATAGCATTCTAACTTTAAAATCAATGTAGCCATAACTCAAGTGCTTACCATAAGGTTTGATAATTATGGAATTAATCCATGGTGTTCGGCATCTAAATTTGTCCTCCTTAGACAGTTTGATAGAAGGCATATCATCGAGTTCCTCCTCTGAATCAGAGTCTTCGTCGAGATGTCGCACCAGAAAGTTTCTCTGTACATCCTTAGCACAGATTCTATCTGATTGTGTTAGCTTATCTTTGTAAGATATATTATGATTGTTAGTGCTCTGATGTTCTGCATGATCATCCGTTTTCTGTTTCTTGGTGCTTCTTTGATGCAGATCAAGTTCCTCTTGGGTCTTACCTTGGTCGTCTCCCTTATCGCAAGAGCAAGACATTATAACCTTAAAGAATTTACGTTCCTTATTAGTACTATGAATCCGAATTCTATAATCCTCGTTACTTCTTTTGACCATACATCAATACAACGCAACATGTGTTGTGTACAATTATTCTTTGACCATTCTCTTTTATTTTTTAATATAACATTTCTCATTTTGCGCCATCTCACGATAATTCATTTGCGATAAAAAAAAAAAACAATTAAAAAATCTATCCAAATAACCTCTCATGAATTTTTTTAAAAAAAAAGTAGAATACATTCACCTCACATATTTGAAATAAACCTTCGGCCTGCTAATAGAATTAGCCTCACTTTTCAAAAGGGACCAAATAATGTTAACTTCTGAACTTTAACTTTTTTTTCAAAATAATGTTAACATTTCGACTATCAATGAAAATTTAATGAACTTTTACCATTTTTATCCTCTTCTTACTTTTCTTTTAACCACAATTTCAATTTATAATATGTAGTTAATGAGGATATATTAGTCTTTTGACTTTGACTTTGTTGTTTTTAGGAATTTCTTAATTAATGTGAAATACTAAAGTGTTAACCTTATTTAGAGATGGAGGGAGTAATTTTTTTGTAATGTAGAAAATAAAACTGGACTCATTAGACTGGTTCAGCCTTACTTACCCTATGTTAGTGTTACTTATTTATTTATTCATTGATTTCTTATGAAAGAGGTAAAACTAAAATTCAAGTACACAATCATTTAATGCAAAATTGGGTATTCATGGAACTCAAGGATGTACTAACATTTATCCCTTTGTCCTCCTACCCACTTTTAGTACTTAATTTGTCCAAACCTTTCCTAACTACTTCCTCTCCTCTTACAAGTTTAGAGAAATCTCTTTTCCAAGAAAATAAAAGAACTTTCACTTCATTTGCTCATTCATATTGTACCTATATATAAACCTAATTTTTCCATCTTCATCAGCTCATATGGCACCATCTCTAAAGCTTCCTTTTTGGGTTCACAAACCCTTTTGCCTTCCCCAAATGGTCAGCTTTTATTTTTTTTAATGTGAATCTTTTACATATAAGTTTTCTTTTGATAGTATAATTTATTTATTTTTAATTTAATTCTTTGAATTAATGGTCCAGGTTGGCAGATCATGATGATGGAAGAAGAAAGGTGTTGAAGAAGATTGATGAGAAGAAAAGGAGAGAAGCTTTAGATGCAGCTCAAGAGATATCTGGATCAACAAAAGGAAGCCATGGGAGAGATGATGATGGAGATTCCCTTTCTCTTACCAACTGTACTGCATAAATATTTATTACTACAATGTACTACTGTTTCTACTTTTATATTTCTTGCATGCTTTCATGTCTTCATTTTATGCAGCTTAATATTTATTGTTCTTTATCTTTTTACTTTAGTTTATGGATTCACTACTGTTGTAATTGTTTGCTTTATTGTTGTTTCCACGGTGAATATCGACTAGCATCTAGTATCTATAGAAAATTGGGGTATGGATCATCTCTAATGATTCCGATAATAAACCTCTCCCACATAATTAGCCCCGTGCATGTAGATTGAGGGTCTGCTTAGTATATGGAAGTACCTAGACTCTCGTGTATATCCTTAATTACACTTTATTACTATTAAGTTATGAGGAGAAACTGCCTATCTAGTCTTATATGTCTGGCTAGATTAAGCGTAAAATCCGCAGGGCGAGGACTTGGGGAGAGAAAATTGACAAGGTGGATAATAAACAGCACGATGAGGAGACGGGTGGAATTAACTTGCTCTCTCTAATGTGTGCTGATGAGTCAGGAGGCGTTTAGAAGTGCCCCTGTTTATTCATTTATATATGAAATGCTGCATTTGAATGAATATATTATAAATAGTCAAACACACGAGATCATTGGAGGACATGATTTACCATGGAGTGTCAATGAGAGGCATTTGCTTTAAATAAAACCAAAAATACCAATAACATGTTGAACATAAGTAAAACGAAACAAAACCAATACTAGATTAACACACTAACCATAATCAATAGAACTTGACAACCTAAAAACTCCAACCTATGTTCCGAGATGAGAGACCAACAACATTCATAAACAAAAGAAGCAAGCATAGCTGAAATTAAAAACAATAACAAAAAGTAGTAACAAGAGAAAATCGCAAAAATAAGTTAAATAGCCAAAATAGAATCAGCACAAAATCAAAACCACAAAACTCTTGAGCAGCCAGGAAAAACCTAAGCACCCCAAATGTATGAAGACTCCAACAAAACATAACAAAGACTAAAATTGTAGGAACTGCCACCGCCTATCAAGTACCCAATTCTGAGAAAGGATACTGAACTTACAAGGCAGAAACCTACAGCAACACAACAAATGAAACAAAGACGAAACTACGATAGCAGTTCTATAAAATTTCCAGATTTCATAAAAAGCTTTATTGAAATAGTGAACATCAGCAGCAGTACCAGAACCAACCATCACGGTTCATTTGGCACCCTTCTTGGCAGCAGCCTTGGTGACCTTGGCACCAGTTGGGTCCTTCTTGTCCACGCTCTTAATAACACCAACAGCGACAGTTTGACGCATGTCTCTCACAGCAAAACGGCCAAGGGGAGGGTACTGAGCAAAGGTCTCCACAACCATGGGCTTGGTAGGAATCATCTTAACCATACCTGCATCACCATTCTTCAAAAACTTGGGCTCCTTCTCGAGCTCTTTACCAGATCGTCTGTCAATCTTGGTCAGAAGCTCAGCAAACTTGACTGCAATGTGAGAGGTGTGGCAATCCAGCACAGGTGCATATCCATTACCAATCTGCCCAGGGTGGTTCATGATGATGACCTGGGAGGTGAAGCTGGCGGCCCCCTTGGCTGGGTCATCCTTGGAGTTGGATGCAACATAACCACGCTTGATATCCTTAACAGCAACATTCTTCACATTGAAACCGACATTGTCACCGGGAAGTGCCTCCTGGAGGGCCTCGTGGTGCATCTCAACTGACTTAACTTCAGTAGTCAAACCAGTTGGGCCAAAGGTCACAACCATACCAGGTTTGATGACACCTGTTTCCACACGACCCACCGGGACAGTACCAATACCACCAATCTTGTAGACGTCCTGAAGTGGGAGACGGAGTGGTTTGTCTGAGGGCCTCTTAGGCTCTGAGATCTGGTCAAGAGCTTCAAGGAGGGTTGGTCCCTTGTACCAGTCAAGGTTGGTAGACCTCTCAATCATGTTGTCTCCTTCAAAACCAGAGATGGGGACAAAGGGGATTTTGTCTGGGTTGTAACCGACTTTCTTGAGGTAAGATGACACTTCCTTAATGATTTCTTCGTACCTAGCCTTGGAGTACTTAGGGGTGGTAGCATCCATCTACAAAAGAAGAACAAAGTTAGATTACCAGAGTCTGGAAAACAGAAGCTAGTAAAACATTTGAAGAAACTTGTGTGCATTAAAGGGAGTCCTACCTTGTTACAGCAGCAGATCATCTGCTTGACACCGAGAGTGAAGGCAAGCAAGGCGTGCTCACGAGTTTGACCATCCTTGGAGATACCAGCTTCAAAACCACCAGTGGTGGAGTCGATGATAAGGACAGCACAGTCAGCCTGTGAGGTACCAGTAATCATGTTCTTGATGAAATCACGATGTCCCGGGGCATCAATGACTGTGCAGTAGTACTTGGTGGTTTCAAATTTCCACAAGGCAATATCAATGGTGATGCCACGCTCACGCTCAGCCTTGAGCTTGTCGAGCACCCATGCGTACTTGAATGACCTCTTGTTCATTTCAGCAGCCTCCTTCTCGAACCTTTCAATCACACGCTTATCAATACCTCCAAGCTTGTAGATCAAGTGACCAGTGGTGGTCGATTTGCCAGAGTCGACATGGCCAATGACAACAATGCTGATATGAATCTTTTCCTTGCCCATACTTCGGAACTTTCAGAAAGCTGGAAAGTTACAATAAGTCAGGACACAAGAGTATGACGAACAAAGGGCTTTATCTAAAAACCGATTTAAGGATTTTTTTCAACACAAAATGAACCATCAGAATCACAATCAGACATGCTATGATATGATAGATGAACTCTGACTACATAGTTTAAACAAAAAGAAACAAATACTAACAAAGTGACACATAACAAGCACACCACACAATCCAATTCAGCTAATCAACCAATAATCGATATCTAATCGAATCCAATTAAGAAAACATAACATTGAAATCATAAAATCAAAGGCAAGAAGAATCTCAAATTCAGCTATTAAATAAAATATGCATATTGGAGAACAAATAGCAGGGAGGACTCTATGCTAAAAATTAGATCATTCGAACACAAACTGAATCCATATCATAATAGATCAACGAAATTTCAAACAGAGAAATCCATGATGCAAGATGAATCGATGAAAATATCCAGCAATTTCATTTAATTATATATCAAACGAGAGAATTCTATGCTAATATTTGGATAACTCAAACACGAATCGAATTCAAATATTAATAGATCTAACTCTAAGAACAGGCAAAGATCACATGAACATCGAACAATTCAATACATATCAGATAATCTTATGCTAGAAACGAGATAAATCATATACGAAGAAGCGAAAAATTCCATACATATCAGATAATCTTAAGCTATAAACGAGATAATTCATATACGAAAAAGCGAAAAGAGAGATCAGATCTAACCTTAGGAAGCAGAGGAAAATCCAGCGGCTGCGGTATGAGACCAAAGAGAGATAAAAGAATGAAAGAAGAGTAGGGTTTGATGGGATTTGTGAGTGCTTTTATAGGCACTTTAGTCTAAAGTTGCCTAGGGTTTCTTAAAATTTTATGTTACGAAAATGCCCTTGGAGATTTTGTTAGGGTCGGCGCTCTTTCGGACCGGCTATAGATAGATTTGTGAGATTTTGTTTTCTTGAGGGCCACGCTGCCGTCAGAAATCTTTTTTCTTTCTTTTTTTTCCGGAATATCTTAACTAGTCCTTAATCCATAATAAAAATAAAAACTAGTCCTTAATCCATAATAAAAACAAAAACTAGTCCTTAAGACCATTACCTCTTTGCACCTGTGGGGAGTTAAGAGATATGCAACAATATGTGGAGTCAGATTATGTGATTAGGTTCCTATATGCGGATCGAATGTCACACAATATTACCAATTACTTTGTCATATGTTGGCGAAAAAGATTGGACATTGCTTTATGACAAGTTATTACAATAAAAATTGGAAAAAAAATGAGACATGGAAAGAGTGTCTCCTGTAATGTTTATGATAATGTATACTTTATCCTCAGCAATGCTTTTTGATAATAATACATTGCTTTAGTGTTAAGTTTCGTATGTTGATGTCAATTACAATTATAGAGCTTCCTTTTGTTGCCTAGTACATATTTTTATTAGGATTTTTTTGATATGGATCAGGTCTAAAATTAACCACGTTATCATAAAATTGTCTCTCTCATAATTTTGTAATGATGTGGGCATTTTTGGACCACATTATCCAATAAACATGATCTACATCAGAAATATACATTATGTTATTGAACTTTCTATATAGGATTTTAGTGTGTTTCACTTTACTTATTTCAGCTCTTGGCCTTAGTGAGACATAGACATGTTGGGTTGAGTTGAGTTCTCACCCAAAAGTTATGCTAAGATTCAAGTGGTGGAGATAGGCTTTAACCTGATGAACATACATTATGAAATATAAACACACGGATATATTAAAATAATCCGACTTAAATATTTTATCGGAATTGGATATCCATTTATATATTTTTTTTGTATTTTTTTTAAACCCGATTAGACGATTACCCCATATATGGAAGAGAAAACTGTCTCAGACGTTACTCTATTTTGTATATGATATGTGTATAGTCACAAAAAAAAAAAAAAGTATAAGAACATGCATATAAAATTTCGGACAAATAGAGTAACGTTTTTTTTTTTTGGAACGGTGGAGTAATGTTTCTTTTATGAAAATCTATTGTGCATTTGTAAAAGGGAAATTAGCAAATTTAGTCACAAAACAATTTACGACTTATAACTTTGGTCATTTTTTCTCTTTTTTTGTTTTTAAATCCATAATATGATTTGTAACTTAGATCATTCTGTCAATAGTTAGTCAACTTTTGAACAGGAAAATTTTTAGTAGTTCACTTAAATCAACCTCTCCCCTACATCTAAATAACAACACCAACCATCGCCATCTCACCCATTCCGGCACCATCGCACACTCTGAAAACAGGAAAGGAATAGTCATCTTTAACGGATTTTTTATTATTGAAGAAACTTCACCATTCATCTATAAACATATAAACACCAATAACAAAAAAAAAAGTGGAAATTGTTCCTAATAAATCAAAATGCCTAAGCTAAACCCAATATTACTTATAGCAGGGGTATCATTATGCGGATTAATGCCTAAAGAAGCCGAATGATAAATGTTCAAATGAGATTTATTAGAGTATTTTTTGCAGATGATAGTGTAACAAAGAGTTGTTGTGATGTCCAATCCCCAGAAAACAATACTTCCTCCATTCTTAAATATAAAACGTTTATGACACTTTAAAAAAATTAAGGAACTCAAATAAACAGTAATTTTTTCATTACAATTCCAATAATACACTTTTTTTCCTCCATCTCTTTCATTTTTCCAATAAAATATACGTTGAGGGTATAATTGGAATAAATTATTGACACTTAATAAAAGACATGTAAATAATAATTAATTTGGATACATATATATCTCATAAACGATAATTAAATGGGAATGGAGGCGGTAATCAATTAAGATCAAAATGTACAAAAAAATGTTTTTTTTAAAAACAATTTTAAGGATATGGTCAAAGAAAGTGTTGTTGTAATAAAGAAGAAGAACACAACTTTCTGGTTTGGAGAAAAAAATTACCCGATATTGAAAATTTTAGATTTGGAGAAAAAAGGAAGGGGAATTTTGAGATGGTGGTCGGTAGGAAGTGAAGGGGAGTTTTAGAATTTGGCGGCCGGTGGTGCTAGGCGTTTGTGTGTGTGCAGGTGTTTGGCGGCGATTGTTTGTGGTTAACAATGGTGGAAAGGGTGGAAAATGACAAAAGCCATAGAGTTTGATGCTGACCCAGATCCCAGAAGCCAATAATTGTGATAATTGGAGTTAGCATGCATCACAGGCTAGCATGCATCACAGGCTCACAGCTGCTAAAGCTCTATACTTCGTCACCTGACTTCAAAGATTTGTTGGAAACAAAGATGACGGCAGGTGGTGGTGGTGGAGAAATGAGTGGGACTGATTGTGAGCGATGATGTTCAACATGGTCCCAAATGAAAATGTGTGCATTAATCAGTTTTAATCGAAAATCGTAACGCATCAAATTTAATTTTGGTATACGGTGCAAGTAAATACGATTTTATTAGCCACAAATTATTTTTCGGTACGACCGCAGTCTAGAAATTTTTTAAGTTATATTGCACCGCAAACCGCATTACATACTTATCTAATTGTTTATTTTTTATTTTTAAAAGTATATGGTATATTTACATAATTATGTTTCCTAGATTCGACTGCTTGTAAAAAAAATCTTATGCAGGATAAAGTATTTCTTAGTAAGTTTTCTAAATTTATCTCGATTCATGTCAGCATTTGATACATAGTACGACTTCCTACTAATTAGGTTTAGAACTAATCTTTGAATTCTTGTATTTATTTAGGTGAAATAATTATTTGATATTCTCCTTTTTCAGTGATAGAGTTGTTCAAGAGTTCATCACCTCATGAATCAAGATGTTATTGGTTGCAATTGATTTTCTAATGAGAAATTTTGATTTATTTGTTTAGAACTTTGAAAGAAAACATAAGTATTTTGCTAACGTTTTCAACTTAGATATGTATTTATTTATTTGAATTTGCATTAAAACTGGGGATTCTGTTACATGGTTAATCTCTGATAAAAAATATTTCATTGGAGCTCATAAGTAATAAGATATTTAAATAATTTTAAAAGTTTTTTAGATCGGTTTTCACCGCACCTAATTTCTCCAAACCAAAATAATTACGGTTTGATGAAATTCGATTTGGAAGTCAAAATGGTGCGGTGTGGTTTTAGAAAATATATTTAAAAACCGCATTAGTAAATCAGTTTTCACCAAACCGCACCAATGCACACCCCTACCCAAATGAAATCTTTTATGATCCAGAAGGAAAAAAAAAATTGGTGCCGGGTGGATGAGGGTGGTGGTGGTTTAGATGTAAGGAGGGTTGGCTTAAGTGAACTATCAAAATTACCATTGCTCAAAAGTTGACTAACTGTTAATTTACAGAAAAATTGACAGAAGGACCTAAGTTACGAATCATAATATGATTATGGTTTAAAATTTAAAAAAAGAAAAGAAAAAAAAAACCTAAGTTACAAGTCGTAAATTATTTTGTGACTAAATTTGCTATTTTGCCTTATCTATATCCTTAACATTACTAACCACGTTGTTTTAGTTCTCTACTGGTCAAGACGTAGGGATGGCAATGGGGCGAATCGGGACGGGTATCTCAATACCCAGTCCCGCCCAGTATAAATGAATTGTTGCCTTGCCTAGCCCCGTGACCTGCCTCGGGTCAAGATTTTTCACCCCCTCCCCGCCCCGTGCTGCTTTTTTTTTTTTTAATTAAAAAAAACGAATAACAAAGGAGAAGAGGGCCCAAAGCCCGACTAGAAGGTTATGGCCTTATGAACCTATATAAGTACTCGTGAAGAACAAAAATTACCACCGGAGATCGCTGCAGTGGTCGGAGATGGCGAACGGTGGAGGTGCAAAGGAGCAAAAGAAATGGACTCTAGATGCACTACAGAGAAGGTTTGCTCAGGCAGAAGCCGAAGTTTTTCGTTAGGAACAAAGGAGAAATGAATAGCTCTCAGGTGGGTTCTTGAACTAATTAGCTCCCATATAAACAAATACAAATAAATTAGGGGGAAAATTACCGAAATAGATAAAATCGAGACTCAGGCGGATCAAATATTGAGAAAGCCACAAATCGAAAGATCTTCACCTATTCAATTGGAAAACGACGGATTGAAACAGTGAAAAGTGATCGTAGACGGAGGCAGTGGTTTATGTTGATGATGGTGATCAAATGGAGCCAAATAAAAAAGACAATTTTCCAAACTATTATTACATTATCATCCGAACAGGGCGGGACGGGTTTCACAAGGGATCCAAACTTGATCTGCCCTGTTTCGGATCTGCCCCATTCTTAGTACGGGGCGGGAAAGATCTACCCCAAACAACACTGGAGCAGAACGGGGCGACGATTCACGGGTCAAATTGTCATCCCTAGTCAAGAGAAGTTGGTCTAGTGGTTAACATGTAAAACTTCTGACGCGGCGAGATATTTTCCTCACCTATATATAAAAAATTGTGAGTTCTCTAATGGGTCAAATGCCAAGCATCCCAAACTTTCCCTTATAAGAAAAAGAAAAAAGAATCAAGAATGGGTATACTTGCATTTTTCTTTAAGAAAAGTGATTTACTTTTTTTTTTTTTTAAATTAATTAATTTATAAGTCAAATCTAAACTTCGCATTTTCTGCCACAAGAACCAGTCTTGCATTTTTTTTTTTTAAATGAAAAACTTCGAAAAAATCGTCTAATTTCTATTAAAAGTGTTTGACTTAACACAATAATTAAGAATGAGTAAACTTGAGAAGAGAGATTGTGATTTTTTCTAATTTTTTGTTTAATGTAAATGAACTTTCTCCGGACCATCGTAAGTAAACAGGGGCCTCTTGTATCACATTGTTTGTTTGCAAATGATGTTATTCTCTTCAGCAGTGCGGATAATTAGTCTATTTTTTAGATGAAACGGATTCTTGATGAGTTTAGTGGAAGATCAGGGCAAAAAATCAACCTTGCTAAATCGAAATTATGTGATTTCAATAATCTCTCACAAGATAGAATTGAAGAAATTGAAAGCACTCTCCAAATCCATTCCACGAATAACTTGGGAAAGTACCTTAGATTCCCTATATTCCATAAGAGATTTGTTAATACGAACTTCCAATTTATTCTTGATAGAGTGAGACAAAAGCTATTTGTATGGAAATCAAATTTTATATCCTTAGCAGTGCGTCGCACTATTATTCAGAGTTCGTCATCACATATCTTATTCTATTATTCGTAGTGTCTACCTATTCCTATAGGGGTCTGTGATAGAATCGACATAGAACAGATGAATTTCTTATGGGGTGGTTCTAGCATCAAGAGGAAGCTTCGCTTCATCAAATGAGATAGAGTGGCTAAACCCCAAGAATAATGGAGGTTTGGATATTAAAAATTCCATACATATCTAGAAAAACTTGTGTGGAGACTCAATAGAGATAAATGTAGCAACTGGGCGTGGTGTCTAAGAAGGAAATATATCAAAAGTGAGAGAGATCCAGAGATTACTATCAAGAAATGAGCACGTTCCATTAATTTTAAAGTCATTAAAACAGGTTTGACTTTATTCCACTCTTCATTTGCCTCCTGGATCCCGGATACGGAGGATATCATTCGTATCTGGAACGACGATTGGATGGGAATTGGACCTCTCAGAAGTGTTACCACTAGACCGTTTAATAAAGATGTGAAACTGTGTGAAATGCTGGATAACAATGGGGCTGGAAATTAAATACAATTTCTTTTGATTTACCGGCTAATCTGACTACCCATATTAGGGCGGTTTCAATAGAATTGACGAGTAATCTACCTGATCGAAGAATATGGAAATGTTCGATTAATGGTCAACTTAATTCCAAAGCGACTCATGAGACTATCCACAGTGAAATCCTGAATGATAAAGTAGAAGGAAAACAGTGGGAATGAATATGGAAAGCTAAATGCAATCAACGTATTAAGGTCTTCATCTGGATGTGCAATCATTAAAGGTTGGAGACTAGAGAGCAATTATTTAAAAAAAAACATCATTGAGTCTGCTAATTGCCCCCAATGCGGAGTACATGATGAGACCATTGAACATTTACTTAGAACCTATTATAAAGCCAATGACTTATGGGGGAGGCTAGGCATTAACCATGATCTGCCAAGGATGAAGGAATTCCAATCTCAATAATGGTTAAAGTATGGTTCAAAAGCTACTAAGTTGTCACCCTTTAATGGAGTTCCATGGGGTATGGTGTTCAATTACGGGTGTTGGGTGTTATGAACTTTTAGGAATCGAGCAATTTTTCACCTCATAAACAGATCGGAGATCCAGTTGTTGAAATCGTGAGACTGAATTTTATGCCCTTGGAACTAGTAATTTAAAACGAGAGACAATAAACAAATCATGGTTTCATGGGAAAAACTGGCTGAATGATGGATGTAACTCAATGTTGATGGATTGTCCTTTGGCAATCCAGGAAGAGGAGGTGCTGGAAAACTTATCAAAGACAACAAGGGGGATTGGATCCTCGGTTTTGGTAGAAGCATTGGCACCTGTTCAAATAATGTGGTAGAGTTGTGAGCGCTTAGAGACGGATTAAACATGGACAACACTAGTAATATTCAAAAACTTGATGCTAAATTGATTATACATCTTACATTACATGCTGATATTGACACTCACCCTCTTGCTACTCTCATTCATGACTATATGATCTTGTTGGGGAGCATACCAGAGACTATACTGGTACATGCATATAGAGAAGCTAATGCTTGAGCAGATGCTCTTGCTAAGTTTGGAGGATCTTTGTCATCTTATGCTATTTCTAATTTCCAGTCTATTCCCTATTTTGTAAGCCAATTAGTGGCAAGGGATGCCCGTAAAGCTACTTTTGCTAGGATCATTTGTAATATTGTTGTAACTGAACCTACTTCGGCTTTTTGAATTATATATGATCCACTTGTTTTCACAAAAAAAAACATGTTTCTCTTCGATACCCATCATGTGGTAATCTTCTCCTCCATCATAACAGACAGAAGAGAGGTGGATATATCTAAGCTAGAGAAAGAAATACCAAGTTTGGGCCGAGTTCTTTTAACATACCAGATTCATATGATTAAAATTAACTGTCTTAGATAATTTTGGCCATTTTAACTTAAGACCCCAACTTCCTCCCTGTGCCTCTTATTCCAAGCCTTTCTCAAAATGTTCCGAGTTATGGTAAAAGTTGGACCATAACCCACCTATTGAATGGCTCATTAGTAGAAAATATTTTACATAATATTTTGTTAATTTTTATGTTTATATTAATAAAATGTTTTAGGCTTTGAATTTAGCTTCATTTTAAATAATAATGATATATTATTTATTTATAACATTACCGAGTCGATGACGGTCCATCAATCAGTCCAATCAATGACCCGTAATCTATTGATAAAAGAAAATGAATATAAAAAAATGAAGAACAAAATTGGAGTATTCCTTTTTTTTTCTCATCAAAAAATTGTCGATACAACAACAGAATCTCGACTAAATAAATTAATATAAAATTCTGTGTGATCGTTCGATATCCTTGATAATTTATTTTTCTTTATCATTTTAATATATAATGATGACAATGAAAGACAATTGAACTTAAAATTTATCATTTGATTAAAAAAAATACTACATCTATCCCCAAATAAATTCTCTATTTAAATTACAATTATGACAATCTATAATATTCCTTTCGATTTTAGATGAATGTTCACTTTCCTAAAACATTCAGTTTGAGAAAAAAGTCGTACTTTTATTTTAAAATCAAGTGTGAGGCATGAATGATCATCCAATTTTGCTAGAGAAGAGATATAAATTAGGGGTTGATGTATGCGTTTCTTAATACTTGCTAATTCATTCTAAATTTTAGAAAATTTCCGACGAAAATAATAATTGTTTTAAAATAACTATTTATAACAAAATAATAACTTATCGATATGAATATCGAAAACCAATGATTGAGATTGTATTAGTATTGTCATGAGAAAAATATATAATTAAATTCATAGAAGAAGAACCAATAAGAAAACAAGAGAAAAGAAAATTAAAGTAGGACCACATAAGGTTCATTTTGTAATTTGACCAAATAATGTACAATATATACAGGGGTGTCAATCGAAATATGTGAGTCCAACTTGGTCGAGCTCACATAAAAATTGGGAAGCCCAACTCACGCTCAACCCGGAAAAGTTCAAAAACATTGAGCTCATACTCAGCTCACGTTTTAATGTGAGTTTGAGCTAAGCTCATGAGCTAGCAAAAAAATAAAAAATCATGTTGCAAGAATAGTAGAACACAATGAGCCACGAGAGTAAATCCTGACAAGAATACGAATATATATAATACAATGATACTTAAATCCTGTAGTAAGATACACTGATACAAAGATAACCAAAGATAGAGTTTAAGAAAGAGAGAAAAAAGAAACTATACATTTTGCCGTATGTCTTTATAGGTATTTTTTAAATTAGAAGTTTCATACACACACACACACACACACACACACACACACATATATATATATATAATTATATTATTTTTATTCGGGTGCGAGCTTTAACCGGACTGAGCAAGGTCAAGCTCACGCTCGACTCACATAAAACTCGAGATTGAATATTAAGCTCATACTCGGCTCACGCTCAGCTCATCTAAGCTCACATTCACATTTTTTCGATCTATGTGAGCCGTGTTTGGGTTGTTCGTTGACACCCCTAAATATATACAAGGAACAACTAGTTTTTTCCGACATTGTCACAATTAATTCATGACTACGAACCTAATACTCTTTTATCAAGTTATTACATGTGTGCAATACAACTAAGTTCTTTATTTATTTACAAACAAAAAAAGAAAAAGAAGAAGCTCTGGCCCTCTTGTTGGCTAGACATATATATCGTCTGAGGCTTAGCGTGTCTCATTTCAAAAGGTAGTGGATCTCTCAGAATTTCACCATTCTCATGTAATTTTTTATATCGATTAATGATATTACTTTTAGCTTCAAAAAAAAAAAAAAAAAGTTAGGTTGTTAATTGAAAAAAGAAAGAAAGAAAGAAAGAAAACAGGTAGGTCATCTGGTAAAAAAAGAAAAAGAAAAGGAACGGCAGGCAAGCGGGCACACTAGGGCTTTCTGCGGCTGACCAGAAAGAACCCATCATATTGCCGTTGATCATTTTAATCCTACGGCCCGCGAAAAACCCTAACGAAACAACGCATCCGGAAGCTCATATTTAACCTTCTCATCGCCTCATTTTTTTTTTCCATTCTCGCTCGGAAACTGAGTGAGAAAAAGCTCTCAATTCTTAGTTCCATCTTCTTCTCAAGGTTAGTCTATCTCTAGTTCTGTCGTATCTATACACATAAATCGCTCCTCTTGAAGCTTATTTATATGATTTATGCTTTTATTTTATGTATTTCTATATGTTTAGGTATGTGTATCTTTCATTTTTAGGTTAAATTTGGTAATCGTATCTAGATATATGCATGCTGATGATTCTATATGTTTTTGTGGTTTGTTGTTTATAGATCTGTTTAAATTTGTTCGAATCGCTTTAATATTTGTTCGAAATTATTGCATGATTTGTTGATTACTCTTGGAAGCTTTTGATTCGTCTATTTTTCTGGTGGAATGAAGCTTTTGCTGAGTTTATTAATTGCGTCTGCTTACGTATACGAGTATATCTATACTCATGCCGTCTTCAATTGGAATTAATTTGTATGTTTGATTAAACGTGTTTTGCTGTTCATAGATCTGTTTGAATTTGTCCAGCATTCTGAAATATTTTTTTCAAATTTCTGGTATATTCTGCAGTTTTGGCTGAAGCTATTAATTGTTTTCGTTTATTTATGCAAGTACAACTATTCAATTTGTATGTGTTGGATTGATATTAATTTGTATATGTGATTACACCTGTTTATTTCTGGTTCGGTGTTCATAGATCTGTTTGAACTTTTTTTAAATCACTATAATATTTATTCAAAATTAGTTCATGTTCTGTTTATTTGTTGGATGACTGTGATTTGTCTAGATTGCTAGGTGAATAAAGCTTTGCTTGAAGTTTTATATTTTGTTGGCTCATATATGTGAATATATTTTATATTTGTTCAGTGAATTTTTGTTTCTGATATAGGGTATACGATTGTTGTGTAAGTAGTCTCTGGTGGTCCTAATCATTTTTAATTCTATGACAGATATTCTGAAAGTTCAGCGGTATGGGTAAGGAAAAGATTCACATCAGCATTGTGGTCATTGGCCATGTCGACTCTGGCAAATCGACCACCACTGGTCACTTGATCTACAAGCTTGGAGGTATTGACAAGCGTGTGATTGAAAGGTTCGAGAAGGAGGCTGCTGAAATGAACAAGAGGTCATTCAAGTACGCATGGGTGCTCGACAAGCTCAAGGCTGAGCGTGAGCGTGGTATCACCATAGATATTGCCTTGTGGAAATTTGAAACCACCAAGTACTACTGCACAGTCATTGATGCCCCAGGACATCGTGATTTCATCAAGAACATGATTACTGGTACCTCACAGGCTGACTGTGCTGTCCTTATCATCGACTCCACGACTGGTGGTTTTGAAGCTGGTATCTCCAAGGATGGTCAAACTCGTGAGCACGCCTTGCTTGCCTTCACTCTCGGTGTCAAGCAGATGATCTGCTGCTGTAACAAGGTAAGACTCCCTTTAATTCACATAAGTTTCTTCAAATGTTTTACTAGCTTCTGTATTCAAGACTGTGGTAATCTAACTTTGTTCTTCTTTTGTAGATGGATGCTACCACCCCTAAGTACTCCAAGGCTAGGTACGAAGAAATCATTAAGGAAGTGTCATCTTACCTCAAGAAAGTCGGTTACAACCCAGACAAAATCCCCTTTGTCCCCATCTCTGGTTTTGAAGGAGACAACATGATTGAGAGGTCTACCAACCTTGACTGGTACAAGGGACCAACCCTCCTTGAAGCTCTTGACCAGATCTCAGAGCCTAAGAGGCCCTCAGACAAACCACTCCGTCTCCCACTTCAGGACGTCTACAAGATTGGTGGTATTGGTACTGTCCCGGTGGGTCGTGTGGAAACAGGTGTCATCAAACCTGGTATGGTTGTGACCTTTGGCCCAACTGGTTTGACTACTGAAGTTAAGTCAGTTGAGATGCACCACGAGGCCCTCCAGGAGGCACTTCCCGGTGACAATGTCGGTTTCAATGTGAAGAATGTTGCTGTTAAGGATATCAAGCGTGGTTATGTTGCATCCAACTCCAAGGATGACCCAGCCAAGGGGGCCGCCAGCTTCACCTCCCAGGTCATCATCATGAACCACCCTGGGCAGATTGGTAATGGATATGCACCTGTGCTGGATTGCCACACCTCTCACATTGCAGTCAAGTTTGCTGAGCTTCTGACCAAGATTGACAGACGATCTGGTAAAGAGCTCGAGAAGGAGCCCAAGTTTTTGAAGAATGGTGATGCAGGTATGGTTAAGATGATTCCTACCAAGCCCATGGTTGTGGAGACCTTTGCTCAGTACCCTCCCCTTGGCCGTTTTGCTGTGAGAGACATGCGTCAAACGGTCGCTGTTGGTGTTATTAAGAGCGTGGACAAGAAGGACCCAACTGGTGCCAAGGTCACCAAGGCAGCTGCCAAGAAGGGTGCCAAATGAAAAGTTTTACTGAGGAGTTTTAATGTTGAACTAGTCTGTTATTTTCTTTAGTTATTATGGATTTTGTTTTGAACTTCTTATTAGCAGTTTTGGTTATGCCTCAGGTTTTTCGTTCACAGGTCTTCTAGCCTTTGGTGCTGTAATTGAGCAAGCCTTTGCTGGTTCAATGGCAGTGATACAGGCTATATTTGGTAAATTTTAATTGTTCGGATTTTACAGAGTTGTAGTTGTCAATCTGTGAACAATTGTTGTTTGTCAATTTACAGTTATTTTCTGTTGATGGTTAATTACCTTTTGTTCTTCTAAATTTGTTTTGCGAGTGGGTTTGTGCCTTTGTTGCATTCGTAGCATTCTCTACGTTACTACTTGTTTTCTTTCAGCTTGTGATTTCATCAGATGGGGATCATTTAGGTATTCTATTGATCAGTTAAATGCAACATTGAAAGCTTTGGGATGTTTAAAAAAGATTCCAATTCATTTTCTTTGGTTCGAAGTTTGTTTTTGGTCATCAATTCATTCAGTAGTGATAATTGTTTTCATTATGTAATTTATGAATATATGTGATTTAATGAATTAGTTTAAATTTTATGCGTTTTTAATCTGTAGGAAATATTTGGATGCGACACATTCGATGTAGATTTTAAATTAAAAGCGCTCTATCTCCTTTCCGGGACAATAAGCAAAGAAATATTGGATAAAACTCTAGTTCTGTGTTCTAAAGATGAACGACACTATCTAAACACCAGCAATTACCCATAAAAAAGTCAATAAAAAAATCAATTGAGGTACATGATTATGTGCGGCCAAGATGAAGTTTTTTTTATTATTTATAATATCTTTAATTAGAAATTTGTGTATCAAACGTCATAACAAAATATTAAAATCATACAACAGATACCAATATCATGAATAATAATAAACAAAATTCGATGGAAATGACTTTCGAAGACGTAATATTTCACTAATATCTAATACTAGTGAAATATATCTAATAGCTAACAAAATGTGCAGGGTAGGAGATCCATCGCAAAATGTCTTCACAAATTCCTTCTTGTCCTTTGTTCCGAAATCTCAAATGGATTTCCTCCCAAACAATGAACTTCATTTCCTTTCGATCTTCTTACACTAAACAATGGAGTGTTAAAAAAATTGAAATCAACAAATCCAAACTAATTCAAATCAATCCAAACTGAATTAACGTTGTTGGCTTAGCATTCTTGAAGTGTCAACTTCCTTTCATGTCTTCATCTTCGTTTTAACTCGCATAAATTAGGGCAAACAGAATGGTTATCTGATCCCCATTCTTTAACTGATGATGAAAACAGCGGCACAAATTACAGTGCAAAATGTCACAGAGGTCATGTATTGATAATGAATCCTCCCTATTTTTTGTGTGTGACCGGTTAGGTAAGAAGATACATTCAAGCCTGGATCACATACAAAACTTACATTTACTTTACTTTACTTTTAAATTATGTTTATATTATTATAAAAAGGATAACTCAATTTATACGAAGCACTTCCAAAAGATAAATTGTCCGGGATCCAATTTTATTTAGTTTTAGATCGTTCCAAAAGAAAATTTCTACCACATCATGGATTTGGCGAAACGAGCAATATTTTTCATGACAATGGTAGCTGTTTTTAGGCCGTCAATGAGCATAGTTCACAAAGTTGGTGATTCTATTGGCTGGACTTCAATTGCTAATTTTGATTACCAAAACTGGGCTGCTTCAAGAGCTTTTCATGTTCATGACATTATCCGTAAGCTTTCCCTTTAATTTATATATTTCTTTTCAGATTGAATCTAGAACTGATCTACACCTGCATTTCTTTCAAATTGACGATTTTCATGTTGTTCCTAACGGATTATAGAAGGCAATAACTTTTTTTTTCCTTTTTTCCTTTTTTTTGGGGTGGTGGTGGGCAGTTTTTGAGTTCGATCCACAGAATCACAATGTGATGCAAGTAAACCTTTCGGACTTCCACAGCTGCAATACAAATTCTCCAATAGCAACATACTCGACTGGCAACGACTCGATAATAATCAGGAGCTACGGCCACTACCACTTTATATGTGGTTTCCCTGGTCATTGTCAGGCTGGAGTGAAGATTGATATAAGGGTTCCTAAGATTGAATTTTCCGTTCCTAAGAGCCCAAATTAACTTGTTTAATTGGGCAAAGGCGGTTGTTCTGGTTACTTTAGTCTACTAAACTCATATTGTGGAACTGTGAAAGGATCCAAGTATTGAAATAAGATTGATTGTATCATGTCTACTGCAATTTTTATCAGTATGATTTATAATAACATTAGTTTTGAGAAACCCTAAAAATAAAAATGAAAGTAATAAGTGAAAATTCTATACTCGTCACAATCTTATTATATGTATGGCATAAATGAGAGGATATAAAGCAGAAAAATATAGTTTCAAGGTGGTGTTTCAATCACAGTAAAAAGAAATAAAAACTTGATTAAGTATAGGACAAACTCACTCCATGATCAAATATCTTATGCTCCTTCATCAAAGAGGCTGCATTAAGCCCTCTCAGAACAAAGTATATTATATTTCAAATGCTCCAAAATGGACAAGAAATACAATGAAAAAACAATTCGTTCTCTTTATTCCTGAAAATGAAGGTGAACTCAAAATGGTTCACCTGGGAGTCATTCTTCAAAGGATTGCTACATGAAATTGACACTAATACCCCCAGTAGTCATTTCGAATTTCATCATCGAACTTCTTCTTCAGCTCTGGATGCTTCTCAAAGTATTCATCTGCAGTCATGGTACTGAGCTTCTTCTGTTTAGCAAAAGATGTAAATGTTACACTTTAGTGGGAATCTCGTATGACACACAACCCCCAGCAAAAAAAAATTAAATCAAAGAGGAACCACAGCAAGAGAGAACAAGGGAGCAGATGTTGAGGAATGGCAGAGAGTGACTAGAAGAGAGATTATCAACACTGGAGTAACATTACCTTCAATTCTTGAACATCTACAATCTCCTTTTCTAATCTTTCAGACTCCTTTAGCGATTGCTGCTCAGCTACTTTCAGCTCCTCAACCTGAAGTAAAAACACTCTGATTAATTTACTATTTGCAAAAATAAGTGTACCATAGTTTCATTGAAATCCTTCAAACATCGGAATCTACAACTATGTGACATATGCAAATTCTTTCGTTCTAACTTATAAAACTCAGATTGCATCAGCTTCACAGGAAGGGCATTCAATCTGATTCCATAAAATTCAGTGATGATCAAGTACCAAATGTCTTCAAGGACGTTGCAAGTAGTATCTCCTCTCAATTAAATGGTAACTTCATATGGACTTTTTAATATAATATTTCATTCTGATTTTTTTTAGTTATAATAACGCATCAGAAAGTTGAATATTCTGAAGGAGGGCCGAATGGAATGATTATTTGATTTGACAAGAGAAAGTCAATTCCTACTCACCAATGCATCAAACTTAGGCTGATATTGAGGAGTGACTGTATCAACATACTTGGGAACTTCAATGCCTGCAAAAAGGGATTGAATCAGAATTAAATACCCAGCAAAATACAGAGTTATTACTATGGAAATCCAGGTGGGACAATGTATGACATATTGCATCTTCAAGTAGGAGGTTTCACTGCTTAGGCTGGACTTACAAACTAGGAATAACTTTCTTTGATAGTGCTATAAACCACTCTACCAGTCAAAATTATTTAAGATGCAACTATGTCCCAATCAGAGTGTGTCATTATTGCATCTATTAGCTTAGTAAAATCTCATAAATGAGAAAGGATCTATGATATAAAATTAAATAGATGAAGGCAGGCTGCAAGAGAGATGCAGATAAGTGGAAGAAGGATCCTACTCTCATATGCCTCTTTATACATATCAACCAACTTAGGTCCAATTCCTTTCCTGTAATATTCCCAGTCGATTGGCTCTGGTTCCTGCATGATACAGAAAAAATGGAGATCTCTTTCAAATAAATCAACAAGAGGAATACCAATCAAGCTGCTTGGCGCTCATAAAAGAATAAGTTACAAACACTCAACAGAGAAAAGGCAAACGTAGTAGTGACTTTTGTAGTTATGAAATAATCAAACTAAAAAACATATTTTAATTAATGAGCTTAATCGTATTTTTGAATTTTCCAGTAGTAATATAATCAAGCTCCTGCATGAACTTATGAACTTTACAGAATAAACTGACAGCTATCACCACAAAATTAGTTCCTGACCAACTATCAACAAATGATTCCACCGAGCCTTTTGATATGATAATACAACAACAACAACAACAACTAAGCCTTAATCCCAACAGATTGGGGTTGGCTACATGAACCAAAGTAAGAATCACGTAAGGTCATCCACATGGATGCATTCTCTCCATTTCTTTCGATCCCAAACACAACTCTCATCTAGTTCTAGCAGATTCATATCCCCTTTTATCACCTCCGTCCAAGTCTTCCTCTCCTAACCGGAGCATCACTTGCCTTCGTCTAATGTGCCCAAACCAACGCAAACGGTTCTCTCTCATCTTGTCTTCAATAGGTGCTACACCAACGTTCTTCTGAATAGTCTCATTCCTCACTCTATCCATTCTCGTATGCCCACACATCCATCTTAACATACGCATCTCCGCTACATGCATTTTCTGAATATGACACCTCTTAGTTGCCCAACATTCTGATTAGCCTTTTGATATGATAATATTAAAAAAAATTAACCAGGAAGATTAAATCTCCATTTCAACCTAATACCAAAGGCAAAATTGAGTAAAAATGATGAGAAACCTCTAGAAATATTAAATGGCATGTTTACACAAATAACACGGCACACAGGCTTCTTTGTCTAGCACTAGAAATGACTCTTATCTTTACCCAACCAATCAATCAAAGGTTAAATTAATTTACATCCCGTGGCACTATCTATGCTAAAACATCCAAATTCCAGGAGGTCGTTCTTTTGGTTCTGGTAAATCCAGAACAATCATTGACACCCAATCATATCACATCACATCTGGTCCAATAATATCCTAAGTTCAAGCTAATTCAATCCTTCAGTTTAAACAAACGCGCGTTCAATTAATCCAGAATCAAAACTAAAAATCAAAACCTCTACCAAAAAAAAAAAGCTCAGCGATCAAACCGCTGAATCTATATCTCGCAATCACATATTAAACAAAGCATAAACCCTAATTATCCACACATACATAGATCTATACAGTTTTACAAAATTTATTTCAATAAAAAAAATACTAGATTCATAAAATAGAATCAAAATTATTATAACCTGACTGAATTTGGTTTGGAGCTGAGAATTGACTTCATTGAAGGTACGGCGAAGAGTGGCGAACTCCTTGCGAGCCTCATCGGTGACGATGAGCTTAGCCATGCCTTCCCAATCAATGGCCTTTCCGACCTTGAAGGCGGCATCGGCAACCTTCTTCCCTGCTGCTCCGCTCATTTTCTCGGAGTTGTTCTGCCGGCGGCGTTGATTATAGTGAGCACACAAAGGGGAAATGCTCCGGAGATTGGTGGTGATAGTGATGAGAATTATAACCCTTTCGGCTAACCAAGTTATATAGAGATAAGGGCTTTTTCGTCTTCTTACATATGAGGATTCCTTTTTCTACTCTATTTACTTTTTGAAATTATTCACAATCAACCCCAATAAACAGAATGCACTCCCAATAAATTGAACAAGTTTTTATGAATAAAAGAGAGAATGTAACACGCTGAAATGGCACTCAGTGACGGATACAGAATGTAGTGAGAGTGGGGACATTCGTTTAGGGATGGAATCAACAAATAAATTAAAATTTCCTATAAAAAAATTTGATGTTTCTAAAAATGTTGGGGGAGGAAGGAAGGAAGTGTTCACAGTTTTTGGACAGATTTAGTTAGTAAATGTAATATTTTTTGACGGATTTCTAAAAAAAAATTCATATTATGTGTGAGACAAGTAAAATTTTAGAAAAAAAGCAATCGTAACCTACGCGCGATAGTCAAAAGAATTGAATAATAACGTCATTGTCTTCTGTGTTTGGTTATTATTTGAGTCTGAAGTCACCAAAATTTCTAGTGGGATAACTAACTTATTAATTTAAGGCAAATTGGTATAAATAGTCCCTAAACAATTTACCGCCAGAGGTAGAGTCCCGGAACTTTTTTTTTTGTTTTTAAAATCCTCAAACAATTTATATTTGGTGTGTAAAGTCCTCCCGTCTATTTTTTTGTTAGTCAACCGTGATATTCAAAATTTGAAAAGGTCAATGAAATTTACAAGAGGGCATTTATGGTACATCACATTAAAACTAATCTACCCATAACCCACATATCCCCACCCCACCCCGTAACCCTTGCTTCCTCCTCTCTCTCTCTCACCGTGACCCTCACCCCTCCGGTCAAAACCTCCACACCACCATCACCGATCAACAGGCCACCTTTTCAATTACATCCCTTATGTTCAAATAGGCCAGGTGGGACCCACCGTGCATGAGTGAGGGGCCGTTCGGCACCGTCTTCTCCGCTGGGAGACGCCCATACCTAAGTAAAGAAGCCTTTTTTCAGAGGTTTCATTAATACGTCGCTCTGTATTCTCGTACCATTCGTTGCCACCATTGATTATCGTGTCGCCGGGGTCCATGTGTTCCGATAAAATGATAACGGATCTGGGCTTTTGGATTGATAGAATGAAGTCTTTCAGATTGTACTGGCCGGTCAACGGGAGTTGTCCTTCCCAACTAAGGGTTTTGGGAGCTAATCAAATCTTGAATCTTGTTCACTATTCTCTTGGTTCTTATTTTTGGATTTATGGGTTGTTTTGAGTGTAGTGACGGAGAAGAGGAGAGCGAGGTAAAAGGAGATGGTGGTCGGGAAGGAGGAAGGGAAGTGTTGGGGTGGGGTGGGGTATATACTACCAGCTTGGAGGGACACTTCCAAAAATACCCCTTAACTATTCTTGTTTGACTTGACTTTTTTAAACAGTTTTTTGTTGACCCGTCAATTTTTTGACGGGAGGATTTTACACACCAAATATAAATTGTTTGAGGATTTTAAAAACAAAAAAAAAAGTTTCGGGACTCTACCTCTGGCGGTAAATTATTTAGGGACTATTTATACCAATTTGCCTTAATTTAATTCCAAGGGACTTTGCAATTGATACAGAAACGACAGATGACATTTTGTGCACGCTGTAACAGAACAGGAGTTATATGTTACTAAATAATTGATAAATTTCACTATTTTGTACTACAGTAACATAATTTTGAACTCAAGTGCTCAAGAAAGATATTATATCCCTTCCTAAATAATTGATATATTTTATTGTTTTGTACGTTCCAAATTATTTGATACATTTCAAAATCTGATAAACATTTGTCATGTTTTTTTTTCAACTTTACCCTTTGTCAACTTTATTTAATACTCAAGTTTTTCCAACAATTCCACGCTTATCCCATGCATATCAAAGCATACTTTAATGACTATAAATATAAAGGGTAATTTGGTCTTTTTACTTCATAATTATTGTCTTCGAATCAGCTAAAATACCTATTCAGCTATAAGAGAAGATGAAATGGACTGCAAGTTTTTGTTGATCCCAGCTCCCTCCACACCATCAAAATAATCCTGAAGAGCTGTCATCTTAATCTTGTTGCATTTCAAACTTTTGATTGCTTCAGCAGTAGCCAAAGCCCCAGCTACCGTTGTTATTGTAGGAATTTTGTAAGCGAGAGCCGTCCTCCTCAACTTCCGTCCATCGATCTGATCAAGGTCGTCGCCTGAGCTAGTGATGACTATCAACTGAATATCTCCATTGGCAATCATATCAGAAGCGTGTGGACGCCCTTCGTGCATCTTCAGTACTCGCTCCACAGGGATACCTTCTAGCTCAAGAACATGTGCTGTTCCAGAAGTGGCGATTAAACTGAAACCAAGTGACGAAAAGGCACGAGCAATTGTAGCAAGATGAGGCTTCGTCATGTCATTTAAACTGAGGAACAGCGTGCCTGAAAGTGGCAGCTTTTGCCCGGCAGCTATTTGTGCCTTAGCAAAAGCAATTGAAGACTCGTAATCAATACCCATTACTTCTCCTGTACTACGCATTTCAGGACCTAGAAGCACGTCGCATCCTTGAAACTTCTCGAATGGGAGGACAGCTTCTTTGACAGACACGTGTTTAGGTATAACCTCTTCTGTGAACTGTATATCATTTAGGGACTTCCCTGACATGACAAGAGAAGCATATTTAGCCAGTGGATGCCCAATTGCCTTGGAAACAAAAGGAACTGTTCGGGATGCACGTGGGTTTGCCTCGAGCAAGAAAACATCCCCTGTAGCTGTTATGGCATATTGACAATTCATGAGCCCACAAACATTCAATCTCTTTGCCAATTTTGTAGTCCATGATCTGATTGTATTCAAGCATGATTGAGAAACCGTTTTTGTGGGAATCATGCAAGCCGAATCGCCTGAATGAACACCAGCCTGCTCAATGTGCTCCATTATCCCGCCAATCACCACATTACCATGTTGATCAGTCAGGGAATCCACATCAATCTCTATGGCGTCAGACAAATATTTGTCAACTAAGACAGGGACGCTCTGGATCCACCTGGACGGCAGTTTCAAGGTAGGTCACAAGCTTATCATCACTATAAACAATCTCCATGGCTCGGCCACCCAGAACATAGGAAGGTCGAACAACAACCGGGTATCCTATATCTGCTGCAATGTCAAGGGCATCCTGATCACTTTTGGCAATGCCTCCTTTTGGTTGTTCGATCTGCAGTTCATTCAGTATAGCATTAAACCGCTCCCTATCTTCGGCAGCATCAATGGAATCAGGCGATGTACCCCAAATGCGGACATATCCAGCTCCACTTTTGCACTTAGGCTTGTGCTTATCTAAATACTGCTCAATTGGAAGAGCGAGTTTCAAAGGTGTTTGACCTCCAAATTGAACGATGATACCATCAGGCTCTTCCAAGTCAATGACATTAAGAACATCTTCAATTGTTAAAGGTTCAAAATATAGACGATCACTTGTATCATAATCTGTAGACACTGTTTCAGGATTGGAATTCATCATGATTGTTTCATAGCCTGCATCCTGAAATTAAACAAAAATACCATTAATCATACGAGACAGATATAGAAGTTTAAAAACCCAAGAATATCGGTAGACAAGAGTTCATGTAAGAAGGAATATCAGGAAATCAACTAAATATGTGCACCAAAAAGAGGTGAATTTATTGCTGGTAAGACTATGCATATCATATGCAGAGACTAATCGTATAGGGAGAATTTTAAACCAAGTTTATGTGATATACTGACATCCAAAAATATAGCTCACAAGGATGGAAAAGATAATGTCATCAAGAATTCTTAAAGAAGAGCAAACCTGAAGGGCAAAGGATGTGTGGCAGCAGCAATAATCAAATTCAATTCCTTGTCCAATCCGATTTGGTCCCCCGCCAAGAATCAAAACTTTTTTCGTTGGAGTGGGGAATGATTCACACTCAGCGTCATATGATGAATACATATACGGAGTATTAGCCTCAAATTCTGCAGCACATGTATCAACTCGTTTATATGCTGGTTTAACACCTAGCAACAACCGCCTTGATCGGACTTCCATCTCTGTGGATTTTGTAGCAAATGCTATCTGTTTATCACTGAAACCTCTCTTTTTAACTTCATAGAAGTCATCTTTCGACAGATCATCCAAATTACGAGACAAAAGAAACTGCTCCACATCTACAAGCTCCTTCATTTCAGTGAGGAACCATTTGTCAATATAACTTAGCTCATGGATATCATCCACCTTCAATCCCCTCTTCATCGCTGCATAAATGGCATGGATACGATCTGGATTAGGTACTCTAAGGCTGTACTTCAGACGGTCCCAGTCCCAATCCAATTCCTTGACCTTTGCACAACCCCACCCAGAGTAGCCACATTCCAATGACCGCACTGCTTTCTGGAAGGATTCTTGGAATGTTCGACCTACAGCCATGGATTCACCGACAGACTTCATCTGTGTTGTCAGAATTGGCTCTGAACCAGGGAATTTCTCAAATGCGAATCTTGGTATCTGTACGATATTTTATTGTCAAGAGCAATTCAATGATAGAATATGAGAAAACCTGAATGGAGTCAATTTAACGGGAATAACATTCTTGTATGGCAGTAAATGAAGCAAATCATTCCTAGAACAGGTAGAATGAAAGTAAATCACATTGCTACGAAGTTTAGCAAAACCAAGAAAAAAAGCACAAGTCTTTCTCTACGAGTGGACATACATATTAGGATATTTCGCATAAGAGATAATACACTGCAAGAAAAACTCAAGGAAAAAAAGAAAAGAAAATTACACCATTTTCAAGAGCAGCAAACAGAAAAGGATGCATGTATTAACTAGTACAAGTAAGATATTGTTAATGGATAAATCATGCTAGTTGGTTGATTAAAATAAAGAGAGTTATATGTTCCATAAATAAATAGATGGAAATTGAACTCAAAACCGGAAAAAAAACTGGTGGTATGAATGACAAGGCTTTAATAGTTGCTTCCGGTTATCATTGCATTTGAACGTCTACCAACAAGAAACTATAATTGAACCAGTAAGTTGAAAGGGTTTTATTTCTTCTTTAGGGTGGGAACGGTAAGTTGAAAGATATGCCACCAGAAATTAGTAGTAAAGATTGAGCCTAAGCTTCAAGACATGGAAATGTAAATGCACTCAACAATAGGAAAAGGGATAAAATGTACCTTTGTAACCACATAATCTATCGATGGCTCAAAGCTAGCGGGTGTTTTCTTCGTAATGTCATTAGGAATCTGATCCAATGTGTACCCTACTGATAACTTTGCAGCCATCTTTGCTATGGGGAAACCAGTAGCTTTCGAAGCCAAAGCTGAAGATCTTGATACTCTGGGATTCATCTCAATCACCATGACCTCTCCATCAACAGGATTGACAGCAAATTGAACATTTGAACCACCACACTCAACTCCAATTTCCCTGATTATAGCAATAGAATAATCCCTGAGCCGCTGGTACTCCTTATCTGTTAAGGTCTGAGCAGGAGCCACGGTAATAGAGTCCCCAGTATGGACACCCATCGGATCAATGTTCTCGATCGAACAAATAATAACCACATTGTCTGCCAAGTCTCTCATAACCTCAAGCTCGTACTCTTTCCATCCCAACAGAGATTTCTCCACTAAAACCTGAGAAGTCACGCTAGCTGCGAGCCCCGACTTACAAATTGCTTCAAACTCCTCCCTGTTATAAGCAATTCCACCTCCAGTTCCACCTAATGTGAAAGCAGGCCGAATAATCAACGGAAACTCTCCAATCAAATTAGCAATCTCAAAACATTCCTCAAGAGTCGTCCCAATCCCTGAAGGAGGAGTCTTGATCCCAATATTCTTCATAGCTTCTTTAAACAATTCTCTATCCTCGGCCTTCTTGATCGCTTCGAGCTTAGCTCCAATCAACTCGACACCATACTTCTCCAGAACCCCGCTTTCTGCTAGTGCGACAGCAAGATTAAGTGCTGTCTGTCCTCCCATTGTGGGCAATAAAGCATCAGGCCTCTCCTTCTCGAGAACTTGCTCAACTAGTTCTGGTGTCATTGGCTCAATATAAGTCCTATCCGCCATGTCGGGGTCAGTCATTATAGTAGCAGGATTCGAATTAATAAGAATCACTTGATACCCCTCTTCTCTAAGAGCCTTACAAGCTTGAGTCCCCGAATAATCAAACTCACATGCTTGCCCAATTACAATAGGCCCTGCACCTAAAATCAAGATTTTCTTGATATCAGTCCTTTTCCCCACCTTTTGGTTACCGAAAGCACCTACATTGTTGCTGTCAACACCCTGCTCGCATCGAATTGAGTTCACCACCCTCACTTTGCTTTTAGCAGAATGGAAAATCAGAGGATGGGATCGAAAATTTATAGACGACAAGCTCCCCTTTTCGGTTGATCTTGCGGGATTGAAGTATAACTTGAAAACACTAGAACTTGACAAATAACAATTCTTGGAGGAATTGAAAGCTGAAGATAAAGAAACAAGTCTAGAAGAGACATTCTCACAGTGGTTCATACAGTAACCCATCTCTCCTCAAAATATCAACTCAACTGCAAAATCAAAGCACCAGAACATAAACAATTAAAAAAAAATCTCTAGAAGGGATATGCAGCTGAAGCTGAACCTACAAGGGAATTATCAAATAGAGCTTAAAAAACAGAAACAGAAATTAAAGAACAGAACTTTATCAACAACCCAATAAAACACACAAAGAAGAATTCACATACAGAGGGGGGGGGGTTAGGAGGGGATGGAGGCGGTAGAATAGAGTAGGGTTTTAGAGAAGGAAACTTACAGCGGGTTGGCGGCGGGGAGGGAGTGAATGTGGCAAATGGGGAAAAATTACGTGTCCTGTCCTTTTGTGATGAATATACTGAATTGGAAAAATCCGAATAATCAGGACGGGAAATTCATTTATTTATGGAAAAAGTGAGGTCAGTACCAGAGTGAAGTGGAGTCCGAGTGTGTTGTAAGTTGTAACCAGCATGTAGGATATATCCCCTGACACTATCCCTCTATATATTGGACATAATTGTAATAGTTTAGGCTCAAATTAGGATATAAGCTCTACAGAAATTTTGTCAAATTCTGATATCAATTCTTCCAATATATATGACAATTAAGGTATTCTTCATAAAAAAAAAAGGGAGTCCGAGTGTATTGTCGGCCGTTTTTGTGTATCGAATGGGACCCACTGGAGTTTAGGAATGGGGACGTTAAGCGATTATAGTGTATAACAAAAAATTCAATATATATTCTAAGACATATAATACTTATTTGTATGCAATATATATTACAATTTGTTTCAAAAAATTAAACCGTCAATTTTTTATTTGATAACAAAAAAAGTTTAATATATACTGAGTAATTTTTAGCGTTTTTACTGTAGCCGGACCGGACCGATGGATACAAACAATATACCTAAAATTGGATAAAAGATGAGGCATTTGGTGCACATTTTTATAATTAAAGTGACCCCGTTCAGTATAACATTAGCAAAAGTTTATTTAAAAGAGTCAAAAAAAAGAAAATTCAACAAGCGTATTAATGTAATTTAAATGGGCTTTTGAAACACACAGTCCTTCAGAAAAAGAAACATGGTCGAGCAAGGCCCATTATCTAACAGGCCGCCTCTAGTCTCTGTCCTCTTCCACCACCACCGCCACCGCCGCGGCCGCGGCCGCCTTCACTCCGTCTCTTGCTTATTCTCTTCCTCCCGTCTTCAGTTTCCCGCCAATAGGTACTATTCATTCTTCAGTTTTCCGGAGCTAAAGTAATTGAAATTAATCTGATCTTGAAAATTTATCTTTATTCGTTTCCATTCGTTTGTTTTAGATTTTGCTTTGAACTCCTTATTAAGCTTTCCTTTTCAGCCTTTTCAAGCTCTTTTAGTAGAAAAGCATCAATTTTCTTCTACTAATATGTTATATAAAGCTAAAATTGATTCAATCAACCAAACTAGGGGTATTCTTTTGGTTTCTTTCTGAAATTTTTTCATTTAATCAGAAGAGAATAAATCATTTGAGGGCTGAGATGCAAATGTATCACCAGAGCCCAGAAATCTACATATTAAAAAAACAGACTCATTTTAACAAAATCACTGACTAGCTTAATGTAGTTCTTCTGCATTTATATGTAAAAGAAACAACAATAACATAAATTATTAAGTCCCCAATAATTGGGGTATAGGCAGGATGGATAAAAGACACATCTTACCTTTGGCACTAAATGAACAAAGTGCTTGCTCACAGAATACATTTGAAACAAATGGATTGGAGACCAGCATAATCTTTGTCAGAATACATTTGAAACAAATGGATTGGAACCAGCATAATCTTTGTCAATGAATGCACAAAGTGGCTGCTCACAAAATAACGCTGAAACAGTAGTCCCCTATAAATTTATATGTAGAAGAAAAAAGATGAAAAATGCAGCTAGTGATTCTAGGCCAAGTATCAAAAGCTGAATCAGAATGTAGACAGTTTCCAATCTGATTGGCTAAACATGCTAATACCCTTAGAATCAATTAATTAGTCTTCATGATGGTATATTTGGTACTCATTTCTCTAGTCGAAAGTGGCAGAACTTTTGAGTAAATTTTTTGGATTTTTACTGATTTTAAAAGCTTCTTTCATTTGCTTTTGTTGAAGGATATAATGGGGCCAAGATGGAAGGGAAAGGGGGCGGAGGATGAAGCCCTTTCAGATCCCATGTCCAAGATAGTATCCCATCTTCAATCTTCTCTTGTCCTGTCGAATTCCCAAGGATTGCTCACGAGCTCCTGTGTACTCCTTGAAGCAGACGCCACACAAACTGACCTTCTCCTTCGTTCTTGCTTTGGCGATCCAATTATTACAGCCGAGAAGGATAAACAGTGGTTCCAGTTAAGCATGGAAGAAGCTTTTTACCTCTTTTATATCCTCAAATGCATCAAGATTGTAGGAGAAAACAAGACCGAAAAGAATAGCGAACAATTATGGATATATATGTCATCCAGGAGAGAAAATTTCCCTTGCTTATTCAAAGCTTATTCTCATCTTCGAATGAAGAATTGGGTCGTCAAGTCAGGATCGCGTTATGGTGTTGATTTTGTTGCTTACCGGCATCATCCACGGCTTGTGCATTCTGAATATGCTGTTCTAGTTTTATCAGAAGATGATAGAGAAGCAAATGGAAGGCTAAGAGTTTGGTCTGATTATGAGTGCACTCTTAGACTTTGTGGCAGTGTTGCAAAAACACTTCTGGTTCTTTACATCCAGAAACATGGTAAGAATACTGAATTCATATCGTGTTTTGAAAGTTTAAGCGTTGAAGAGCAGACCATCACGAGATGGAGTCCAGAACGATGCCGGGAGGATCAAGCAATTGCAAAAGAGCAGACTTAGATGGTCGTAACATTTTCTTTGGTTCATGTAGCCGACCCCAATTACTTAGGACTAATGTTGTGTTGTATAAAATTGAACTAGAGAACCTCACATTGGGAGCTCGGAGGCAGCAGCAGCGCACATGAAGAGGGGAGGAATTGCGAAAGTGAGGATAGAATCAAAGAGGCCACTACTTCTTGATATTAAGAAGTCTGTTCTTGTATTTCTACATTTCTTTCACTAGTATTTTCTTCCATGAGCACATTTTTATCTGTTTAAACTTGGCTAGTACCTATTTATTGTGTATTTTGGACAGTTTATTTCGAAACTCAAAGAAAATTTCACCATATTCTCATATCTTCTTTCATAAATAATTCGCTGGTAGATTTCTGCGTCTCGTAGCTCACACATGAAGAACTAGATCCGCGAGTTGAAGTTACAATAAGGCTTCCAATGCATTACATAAACAATGGTTTCATCAATAAAGTATTTGATAAAATGAAAAAGGCATTTCATCACTAGCACGAAATACTTGTGAATTAACAATTTTTCTGCTTACATCCAAAGGCACGTGATTATACAAATGATGTCTTGCAATGGAATGTTGTTTCTTGCCTTGTGCATTTGTGAATGGAGTATTCGGAGGAACCTTACTCAATAATCTTCCACACTCTAAGAACTTGAAAGAAATTTTACACACATCACAATAATTTTTTCCATAAAAAATAAATACATCACAAATACATAAAGCTCGGAGATCTATCGATAAACACAAACTTCAATATTAATTTGAAGACTTTTAAAATAATTCCACAAAATATATAATCAAAGAAACATTAGAATTTAGAGGCTGCAAAACGGATGCTTCATTAACAATGGAGGAAGGCCGTACACATTGAAATAGAGGCACAACGTTCTAAGGGTCAATCAATCATATAACCGTCATTTAGAACTGCCTTCACAATCTCATTATATGAAGTGAGCGGAGCCTACATATACATTTTAAGTCCCGCCCAATATACGTGAGGATGCTATAAAACGAGTCAATAATGACGATTCTTTGATTGAATTTTACTTCAAAAGGTTACGCGCACACAACCTAAATATGGAAAGGTCTACTGACCATTAGAAACCAAACTTGGACAATAACAAAGAGTTGGGTATGGGCCCAAAAAATAAATAAACAAGCCCACATAAATTCCAAGTAAATAATTAGCCCATACTAATAAACATAGCCCATAAATTAATTTTGGTTTAATCCCTACATAAAGCAAAAGAAAATGTATTTATCTTACTAGTGTTGGAGTTCGCCTACTCCTCTTATAGAAGATTTCAGTTAGAGAAAAGCACTATTTATACCCATTAAGTATCTTTGAAAGGTAAGTTATGACCCTTAATTTTTTTAAGTGCCAAAATTGCACTTGAGAATTTACGAAGTGCTATTTGTAGACAAAATGGGCGGAATCCCAAGCAAGAGGGCGGCGTTCCACATGTGCGGCCCGCACATGCACATTTTGAGGGGTATAATAGTCAGGGACAATCCCATTCTTTTTTCTCCAAAAAAAAAGAAAAAAAAGAAAAAGCTCGAAAATTCCTTCTTCTCCGTCACTCAGCCCACCCTACCCCACCCTCCACCACTCACCCCAACCCACCATCTCTTCTTCCCGGCCACTTTCCCCTTCTTCTCCGTCACTCAGCCCACCCTACCCCACCCTCCACCACTCACCCCAACCCACCATCTCTTCTTCCCGGCCACTTTCCCCTTCTTCTCCGCCACTCGGCCCACCCCACCACACCCTCCACCACTCACCCGACTCTACCCTTCCTCTGGATCAAGACCACTTACCCCACCCCACCCTCTCTTCTTCTCCGCCACTTTCCCCTTCTTCTCCGCCACTCAGCCCACCCCACCATACCCTCCACCACCCACCCGACTCTACCCTTCCTCTGGATCAAGACCACTCACCCCACCCCACATTCTCTTCTTCTCTGCCACAGAGTCTTGACCGGAGACCGGAGAAGCGGAGGTGTCGTTTTGCAGAGGGAATGGAAAAAGGAGCTACGGCCACCGCCGCCACCACCATCTCCTTCCCCCAAAACCCTAACCCAACCTTCAACACTTTCACAACCCTAACTGCTGCCACTTGGAAATCTCATTTGCCCACCGCTTCCATCTCCTCCACCTCTCCCTCCGCCATCTCCACCACCCCTCATCCCTCTCTCCCATGATATTAAAAATCTCATTTGATTTCACAGCTCAAACAAAAAATCTCACTACTTCCACCACCAGAATTAACCCCTCCACCGCTTCCAAAAATCTCACTACTTCCACTCGATTTTGTTGCAATTTTAGTCCAAATTTTGAAAAGCTCGGATTAATTTGTCGGAAATTGAGGAAATGGGTGTGGTTTTTTTCGATTTCGGGGTATTGCAATTTTTATCATCCATCTGGAAGAGAGTTGAGAAGCTCTTGAAGGTCGCCGGGAGTGATTATTATTTCGGGTGAGTTGCTTGATTCGGAGATGGAGGCGGCGCGGTGAGTTGTCGATTATTATTCGGGATGCCTTGGATTTGTTAGTTTTTTTGATAAATTTTGGTGAAGGGTTGCATTTTTTGGCCGGATTCCGCCATTCGAACCCGTTTCTAGCTTTAATTCAAATCAAGATTTGATTTTTTTCAATAATTTGTTATCAGGGGTGAGGTGAGGTTGCTTTGAGTGGTGGATCCGAGGATTGAAGTTTGAAGGAGGGGGAGACAAATGGGAAGTAAAGAGGGGGATTTTTTCATTTTTTAATTAAAATAAGTGAATAGACGAATTTGCCCCTGCAATATCGTGCATGTGAGCCGCACGTGTGGTTCGCCACCTGCCCTTGCCGTATTCCGCCGATTTTGTCTAGAAATAGCACAACGTAAATTATCAAGTGCAATTTTGGCACCTAAAAAAATTAAGGGTCATAACTTGCCTTTGAAAGATAATTAATGGGTAGAAATAGTGCTTTTCTCTTTCAGTTATTTTGAATCTATTTTCAAAGACGGCTTTAAAAGTAAGTCGGCGAGGTACAAACAAAGTTGAACTAAATTAAACATATCATAAAAAAGAGAATAATTTATTAGTATAAGTCATATTATAAAATGTGAATGAGAAATGAAAAGAAATAAATATTTTTAAATAAGAATTAAAATTTTCACTAACGTGTCTTAACAACGTGCATTTCACGTCTGCACGTTGACTCAAGACAGTAAGGGTAAGTGCTTCTAACAAATGACTAGTAAAGTCTTAATGATTCCCTTAATCCTTTTGGAACCTTTTAAGTTATCAATAGTTTTCAATTGTCTTCTAAACAAACATTTATGTAGATGCGGAGACTTTTGATTTTGATCCTTCAGTTCACCGTTAATTAATGAAAATGATTACATGCGGAATAATATAACTAGTTTATATCTATAAATTTCACTTTAGTCTAATATTATTATTATATTTAGAGTAATGTTATTGATATACGAAATAATATAATATGTAAATATTGAACTAATGAACGGTCAATTCATAACTAACGAAGAATAAAGTAATTAAAGGCTCTATTTGGATTGGGTTTGGGTTTGAGATTGAGTTTGAGTTTTGGCGGGAGATGTTAAAAAGTGTGCGGGAAAAAGCCATTAGTGCCATCAGTATCACTATTGTCCTTTGTAACGCTCTAGGCAAAAACGACAAAACATGCATGGGACCTATCCTCAGTACAACGTTTGCCTTCGATTTTAAATTGGATTGTTCTGATATGGAACATGTCCATTGGATAATGTGATTCAAAACTGGCCACATCAATATAGAATGAGGAGAGAGATAATTATGTGATGTCGTGATTAATTCTGAATCACAATTTCATAACATAAAAATCCTTTTAAATTTTAGGTCCCCCACTTTAGCTCTATCCATAAACGGGAATTCTTATATGAATGTGAATATGGTTTATGAATTATCTATTTATTTATTCTGTAATAATTTAAATATTTTTGAACTATAAACTTCATTAAATCAAATCAGGTCTATGCCATAATTATCTACCTTCAAAAGCACCCTTCTTGCCCATGACATACTTGGTTTAAAATCTGTTGGTACTTGATTTTTTCAATTGTCTAAATTTAGTCACTAGATAATGTCTGGTTTCCAATATGATTGGTACTCCAATACCTTATATGTTTTATATAATGTATATTATTTTTATATTAGGTTGGGATTCTTCAAGTCATTGAAGATGGGAATTTAGAACTTCTGTTGATCTTTTTTGAGAAACAAAAAAAATAAAAATGAGAAGAACAAATATCTAAAATATTTCCAAAATGTTTTGATCTTTTTATATGGTTCTAAGAAAATATACTACCAGTATTTGTTGTTCTAAACAAATATACTACTACTGTTTTATAGGGATGTTATATAGATTTTAATCTTAGCAAAGAACAAATTCAATTTGAAGTTTCTTTTTAATTAGGTTACTCTATTAAATAAACGTGCTAGATAATCTAGATACTGAAGAATCAAATATTATGTAACGATCTTATATTGTCACAACCAAATTATGCTCGAATCAATTTGCTATTTTTTCAAAGTTAGTTGAGGTAAATATAACAACAAGAGAATCTTTCTTCTAACTTTGTAATCTTTTTTTTGTTGTCGATTCACAAAATCTCGCTAATCAACAAACTATATCCAAAAGAATAATTTGGCAAACTATACCTTGATTTTTTATTTGCCATGAGGCATATTGTTTTTAGTTTATAAACAGTACTTTATAATTTATTTTGTTTAAGATAAGCTACTATTGAGGTGTAAAAATCTATAAAACCAATTAATTAAAAATATACAAATAGGAAACATATTCCTCATTTTTGCTTCCTTAATATATGCAAAAAAAAATAATAATAATCTAAAATGCCTTATCTATGGAAACCCAAGGAGTATTAATTGGGGTAGATACCAGAATAATAAAACAGTTGAGGGTCTTGAATGAGACAACATTAGTAATTCAAAGGTCCAAGAAGGTGAAGTTTAACATTGTACCAATTTTGAAACTGCTTATATATATTTTTTTGGTTAGACCGAGGGTGTCCACCGCTGATAGCAATGACTAAATCCCCCTCGCCACGGGGCTCTCTGTAGAGGTAAATGACTAACCATGAAATGCGCTCCATTCTCATGGTCAGAAATCAAACTCCTGACCTCATGGTTAAGGGACGAGGCGAGCTCCCACTACGCCACACCTCATGGTTTGAAATGCTTATATGACTCATTGCTATAATACTGAACGTTTTTTTCATTACGTATGAAACACCGGTTCAACAGGTATTCTTGGAACATAAACACATATATGTAGATATTGAACACATGTATTAAGTAACAAGTGTCTGAAAATCATAATAATTATTTCTCAAAAAAAATTAAACCGTTAAATAACGATCTAAATCGGCTAAAATAATTCTTTATGTACTACAAAAATGTGTTCTACATGGTAGCCGTACCCAACTAAAAAATATATATAACTCACCAAATACACATATGCCAACACTTACCATACCAAGTGGAAAAAATACTATCAGCAGGTAAAAATCTCGAGAACTGGGCTTCAAGAAAGTAGATTTCTTCATTCTCTTCACTCTAAGCTTTCTTCTTCTTCTTCTTCTTCTATTGGTCTCTTTCTGTGAAATTTCAGCTCACATTATCTCTAGTTTTTTTTACCCTTTTTCCAAGATTTCTTTGGTAAGAACTATACGCATTGTGCCATTTTCTGTTTCTTCTTTATCTACTCGAGAATGGCAGCAAGAACCCATTTTTTTTTTTTTTTTTAAGTTTTGTTTGTGGGTTTGGATAATTTTGTAGGAAAAATGGTGGGTTTTGTTTTAATTTTTAGATTGTTACTGTTTGCTTTAATTTCTCGTACCATTTAAGTTTTTTTTTGGCAAAGGTAATGATGCTATCTTTCTGATGTTTCTTTTTGGAACGTTGCATCAAGAACAGAATAGTCCTGTTTACTTTTCTGCCCCTCCGTGCTTTCTCAAACTGTTCATTCAAGATTTGATATTCGTGTATTATTATTAGCATGTCTTTTTCAATTTGCAAAAATCGATTATTTAAAAGCCTGTTATACCCTTTTCATCGATCTTTTTCTCACCTTTAATTTTCTCTGTGGCTTCGCTTTCTTCCTTCTGCTGCTTGTAGATAAGCTTGCATTGCTAGCTGATGCGAGGATTTTCTTGTCTTTTCCTTAACTCTGTCTTTATAATGAACCATTTTCAGCTATACTTCTATAAATCTTGATTTGCACTTGGTTCGGTTTTTTATTTGAGAATTTATGTCTCAAAAATTAAAAAAAAAATGAATTGTTCTTGAGAGTATATGCAAGGACAAACTGGGAATTTGTGTTCGATATTGTGCAGAGTATATAATCTTTACTCCCGGCTGCGTCTCAAATTTTCTGTGTATCAATTTTTATGAAATGAAGGGTTATGCTTTATATTCTCTATGAGACATTCATTAGCAGATTAGATGAGTTCCTTTTAGTGAATTTAGTTTTATATTATTTTATTGTATTGTTTATACCATTGATCCCGGCTGAAATGGGGTTTCAATGACAAAGGTCTCCCTGGGGAGGGCTATAAATTTTCCAAAGTGGGCCACTTATGTCTCTGTTAGTTCTTTAATTAAAAAATTAATGAAGTCAAAAGCAAGATCATTTGTTAGTCAAAATATCGATATTACTCTTTTAATAGAATTAGCTGGTATACGAGTCATATTTGAGAGAGTTAGTATCGCTATTTTGACTAACAAAGTAATTTTTTTTTACTTATTTAATTTTTGCTACATGTACTAAACGACTTAATATTAATGGATAAAGGGGACACTATATAATATGGGGCTCGTGATTACAATAATGTTAGACAAGCACGCCTTTGTTTCTTGAAGAAGAGTTACTTAAATGAACTGTTGTTTTTCCTTTACCAAATCAGAGTAGGTTAGTCAATTATTCTATATTCACTATTATTTTTTTCTTCTTATTTGAGGGGTTATTATTATGAGACTAGAATTTTGGCTGCTGGCCCATGATTCTTTATTGTGCATTTAATCTCATTGGATTCTTCACGTTTCTTTCCTGTTATAGTTGTTCTTTATCTTGTGATGTTTCTTATATTGGTTGCAGGTCTTGTGGGACAGCCAGCATTCAAGTAGAAATTTCTATTACCCCTTTAAGATATGCAGACTCCAAAACAAAGGTAACTTTAAAACTTCTATCTATGTTTTCTCTCTTTTCTTAAACTGCATTTTCTTGTTTTAGTTTTTGAGATGATTCTTGGAACATAATGATCAAAGATTTTCATTGATGTTTTGATCTCGTTTCTTACCTAGCTACCGGAGACAGAAGCGCATTCTACATTTGCTACCTTGCTCTTGGATTTGCATTAATTTTTGACCTTTTTTTTGTATAAGTTGTATATCTAGGACGGCGTAACATTCCAAAAGTTTATGGGTGATATGCTGGTAATTTTTTAGTTGTTTCGAGTATGATTTTACACTAAAGAGTTCATTGATTATTTATGGTATCCTGTATTATAGTTTACTATTTCATCTTTGCTGTTGAACTTGGACTGCTGCTATGTTTTATTTGCTTTCCTCGACCGGCTATTGCAGTAAACAAACTTATTTGCAGATAGTGAGTTTGTAAGCATATAAGTGGCCAAGATTTACAGCTATATTTACACTGGTTTGATGAGTTATCTGCTAACTAGACCATTTTCCCTGTTGAGCAGATTAATTTAATAAAGTGACCTGTTTTTAAGGATTAGTTTTCTAATAAAGTTACCCTCATCCATAAATATGATTTCCTAGTTCTTTATTATTTTTGTGGAACTACATTCTCTGTAAATGGCATTTTTTTGGGGGTCTACCTATGGTACTTAATTTGCTGTCTATATCTTATTGCTACTCATTCCGAGTATTAATGTCCTGTTTTTATTGCAGAAATAGTCCATCTGAAGCACCCCGAAAGATCTCCCCTCGAGCCATTTCCTCTAATGTGCCTCTGAAAATCTCTCCCCGTGCTGTTTCTTCAGAAGTGCCTCAAAGGCTTTCTCCCCGAGTTGTTCGTCAACTTAAAACAACAAGCCGAGAATCTGACTCTACCTCTTATTCAAGCCGAACAAGTAGGACACCAAGAGATAGAAGCTCTATAGTTGACGAGCGTAAATCACCCAGAAGCCCAGTGCCTGAGGTACAGGAAAACAAAGAGATACTTTGAATTTATAGACTCAATTTGCAAGGATTAACCTGCTCAAATATAGGATAACAATTCCCTTTAATTCGGAAAAATCCTAGGATAAAGTTCCCTTTGATTCTGGCAGCCTCCCTTATCTAAATGATTTGAGAAGTTTTGTATGTTGCATAAAACATCTCCCATAATTTAATCCAGTTTTTCCTCGTCGAATTCCTTACTCGTCTTTATTTCCTTTGTAAGCTACAGAAGAAGCAACCGAACAGGGTTGCTCAACTGGAAGTTCAGATCTCTCAACTTCAGAATGATGTCAAGAAGGTAACGGATCAGCTGGAATCCTCGGAAGCATGGAAGGAGAAAGCCATGCAAGATGCAGAAGAAACGAAGAAACAGCTTCTAGAAGTGTCTTTAAGGCTCGAGGAATCACATCAGCAGGTTTCGAAGCAGTCTGATCTGAAGGAAGTCAATACAATTAAACACGAAAAGGGCTTTGAGTATCAGAATTTGACATTGCAATCTAAGCTTGCATCTATCAAGGAGCAGCACACTAGTGACTCGGAAGCATTGGCATCTGCTGTAAATGAGATTAAGGAACTGAAGGTCCAGCTTGAAATAGTATCCGAATCTGAGGCTGCTCAGACAAAAAATGCTGAAATAGCACAAAGTGAGCTCAACAGCTTGAAGGAAAACCTATCCGAAACTCTTGTGCTAGTGGAGGATATGAAAAACCACCTAAGAGAATGCAAAGAATCGGAAGCTCAGGCACAAGACCTTGCTTGTGAAACTCTCATGCAACTGGAAACAGCCAAAAGGACCGTCGAGACACTCAGGTCAGATGGCATGAAAACTGTCGAGGCATATGATGCTATAGCTCTGGAGTTGGAAAAATCAAGGGCTCGTGTAAACTTGTTGGAGACGCTTGTAGGTGAACTCAAAGCTGATATAAACGGCAATGGTAGAGAAACCGAGCAACTTGGCAACTCAATTGAAGCAGGAGTCACTTCTCTAAAATCCGAAGTTGCACAACTGAGATGTGCTTTAGAAGCAGCTGAGATCAGATACAATGAAGAGAAAACTCAAAATGCACTACAACTAAAGAGTGCTTATGAATTGGTTGAGGAAATTAAGTCTTCATATATTGCAAGAGAGACCAAGCTGGAGTCGGAGCTAAACAGGTCGCGAGCTGAGATCGAGGAACTGAGAGCAACTCTAATGGATAAAGAAACTGAATTGCAAGGCATCTGTGAGGAAAATGAGAGTCTGAATATGAAGCTAGACAACACCATCCCGGACCGGAAAGAGCTCGAGTGTGAAAAGGATATTCAAAAAGCAAAGGCTGATATTGAACATTTGAAGGCGAATTTGATGGATAAGGAGGCAGAACTGCAGAACATTCTGGAGGAAAACGAAACACTGAAAATGAAGATCAAGAAAAGGGAAACCAACAAGGGCGAAGTAAACAACGAAATCTTCAACAAGCTTGAAGCTGCAAAGGATGCCGAGAGAGAGGTTAGCATGAAACTCGGGTATATGACAGAGGAAGTAGACAAGAGTAACAAGAAAGTGGTACGCGTATCTGAACAGTTGGAGGCAGCTCAGAATGCAAACTCGGAGATGGAAGCGGAGCTAAGGAGGCTGAAAGTGCAATGTGATCAGTGGAGGAAAGCGGCGGAAGCAGCAGCTTCCATGATTCCAACAGGAAATAATGGGAAGTTCATGGAGATAACAGGATCAATGGAAAACAAGTATAGTCCACCATATTCTGAAGATGGTGATGATGATTTTCTCAAGAAGAAAAACCCAAACATGCTTAAAAAAATTGGGGTTTTGTGGAAGAGGCCTCAGAAATAGCAAGGATGTAATGGTTTAGGAAGTATTGAAGAAGTAGTAGTTATAGTAGTATTTCTTAAGTAATAGCTTTTGTGGTATTTTCTTTGGACTAAGGTATTTTGCAACTGGTTCTAATGCTTTTGCATTGCTTATATGCATTTATTTCCTATGCTGGTATCCTTCACCAAACTTGACCTTATTAACTAGCAAAATCAGTTCCAACATACTAGTACTTCCACCCCCCCCAACCCCCCTTTTGGGTTTTGACATGGTATGACCTATAGATGGATTTTTGCTTCTCAACTGCTAAAAGAGAAGTGACAATTTGATGGTATGACCCGTGTTCTGTTTGACTCGACTAGTTTGTTTGGGATCTAGACTGGAATTGTATAATAGCATGCTGATACCAAATCTTGTAATTCTGCGAATATGAAAGCTCTTGGTCGCGAGTGTTCATTATCAGGTGAAAGGTACCAACCTAAGACTTTCCAACTCGTCTATGCCCCAAAGAAAAACAGCTCCAATGCGGCACAAAGTAAATTTCACACGTGCTGGCTTCCGTTGACACAATTTATTAACATCTATCAATGAACTGTATCTACAACTGTTAAAAAAAACTAACAATTGTTAAAATTATTTCTCCCCAAATCTTAAATTAATAGAAAACAAAACCCACTAAAGTTTTATGTATTAGCCCAGCCCAAAATTTGAATAGGGCTCATAAACATTGAAATTCATAAAATAGAATCCATTGGTCATCACTCTTTTAAAGAGGCCTATCCATCTTAGGGTTTTACTTTGCTGCATCTCTTCTTCTTCAACATCACTGAAGAAACTCACTTCTCCGCCGAGGAAGCTCCCTCGCCACCGGATTCAATCACTCGCATCTCACCATGGGGTATGTACCTTCAATCTCTATTCAATCATAATTGTTTTTTCCTTCTTGTTCTTGTTTGAATATTCATATTTCCTTGATTGCTGCCTTGGATTTTCAGAAAATGGTGTATTGTCATCTAAAAGATTATATTTTGTTCAATTTCTTTTTGATGGGTCTTCTAAAGTTTTGATTTTGATGCTGTTTTGGTTCAATTAACTGGGGTTCCAATGTGGGGCGATGTGGGTTGTTTGATTGATTCATGTATTAAGGCTTTGCTGTTGTTGTTGGTTTAAAGCTGTGTGCAAGTGCTGTAAATCTTATAGATTGTGTTCGTATGAGCTAAATTATTATTGAGTAGGAAGAATAGTCCATCTTGGCAAAGCAGTTGAGTTCTCTTGAAAAGAGAGAGCAGTGAACAGCTTTTTTTTTTTTTGGAGAACAGCTTTGACTGCTAATGGACTTACAGTATATGTCTCTCTATAACTGTTCACGGCTCCTCTACTAGTCAATGGAGCTGCTGATCACTAGAGATTAAACAATCAGCTTTTGCCATCTTCCCTTGCCTACAGAAAACGAATTAGTCTAGACAATGTAAGAGAAGATAATTTGGACCGTTTTGTGTTAGGATTAACCCAGATTGTGCATTGGCAAGATGGGATTAAGTTCAACTGAAATGCATTTCAGTACAAAGCAAGCATGACTTAGGTGCATTTCTATGCAATTTTACTAGTAGTCTAGTACACAAACCAAAATTACTTGTAAAATTTCATAGAAATGCGTCTAGGTCATGCTTGCTTTGTACTGAACTGGCTTCATTTAGGATGAGTTGCTAGCCCATACTTTCAAGAATCTGTTCCAATTTCTTTGGTCTATTTCATATTCAACGAGTACCAATTTCTTGAACAAGGTAGAATAGATTTTGATGATCGAAGTGTAAAGTCATCTGATGTAGCATTATTTCCCATTTATGTTTTGAGCTAATGATTTATAGATCCCTGGTACAGGAAGACACGTGGAATGGGATCTGCACGCAAGCTGAAGTCCCACCGTAGGAGGCAAAGGTGGGCCGATAAATCCTACAAAAAGTCCCATCTTGGGAACGAGTGGAAGAAGCCATTTGCCGGATCATCCCATGCCAAAGGGATCGTTCTTGAGAAAATGTAAGACAAAGTTTGCGCATCTTTTTCCCTTTCAATTCCATGATCCTGATGTTTATTATTCCTTAAGAACTGACCAACGTTTGATTTACTGATTTTTTCAGTGGGATTGAAGCTAAGCAGCCCAACTCTGCTATTAGAAAATGTGCTCGAGTTCAGCTTATCAAGAACGGGAAGAAGATTGCTGCCTTTGTGCCCAATGACGGTTGCTTGAACTATATCGAGGAGAATGTTAGTAGTCTTGATAGATTGGTTTGATTACATTGAGATTCAGTTTGTGCTTTTCCTGTTTTATTTTGTATCCTTATTTTCAATGCGTGCCTGTTGGCTTGTAGGACGAGGTTCTGATTGCTGGATTTGGACGTAAAGGTCATGCTGTTGGTGATATTCCTGGAGTTAGGTTTAAAGTCGTGAAAGTATCCGGTGTGTCTCTTTTAGCTCTCTTTAAAGAGAAGAAGGAGAAACCACGATCTTGAGTCACAGTGCATAGGAAATTGCAAGCTTGTCTTTTGATTACTTCTAGTTGACGTTCAATACTTTGTATGGCTTTATAATTCCAACTTATGATACATATTCAAGGACATTTTTCCGGTTGATTATACCACTACTCGTGGTTCCACCCAAAAAGAATATACTAGCAGGGCGTTACATGTTAAAAAAATATTCTACAGTCAAAAAATATTTCGCATGTGCTGAATTTTGGTCGTTTCTCACAGTAGCTTTACTGCTGGAATTCTGAATTATTTTTCCGGTTGAACGGCATCTAGCGCCACCAGAGACGAGACTTGTTCAATTCCCTTCGACCAATGAGTTCAAGTCCATGAATCTTCTTCTTTAGATTAATAATTTTGTTTCAAGTGTGATTATTTTATTAGTATACTAGATAATAATGTTACAAGATGTTCTAAAAGAATCAAAATCGTTCCCCTAGCCTATGTGACCCTAAGAAGTAAGGTACTGTACTCGTGTATGTTTATATTCATGTGCCCTAATTATTCACAATTCACTATTTATATATATAATTAGAAGAAATATTCACCCAAGAAGTAGTAATATCCATTTTTCTAGATAAAGTTCCAGACCAAAGATCCAAAAGAACCAGTGTCTCTCTTTAGTAGTATATCTCATGGGAAAAAAGTGTAACACTGAGTTTGAATTTTCATTCCTTCACCGTTGTGACAAAAAAGAATAAGCGAACTCATAAAATATCAATGAACTTATAGAGAATTGTGATGCTAGAAAAATCTTCGGCCTATGATTTTTTTTCTTTCTATTTTGGGTAGCTGGTCCTAGTGGGTGGCATGCTCGACGATGCCATTGGTTGGCCATGACAGAATTTCCACCTATGGATCCATGAAGGGGAAGCCTTGGTTCGAGATTCACAACATAAGTGTCTGTTAGAGATTGAAGTGACCGAAGAAGGAGCCTAGTTTGACTGGCTCCGCTTCTGATCCGCAAGCTCTTCGGCATACCAATATCAAGAGTTCGATTCATGCTTAAAGCGGGTTTATTCTGAAGTGGTTACAGTGTCCTGGTGATGACAGGTATCTCCGTACGGATCCTCAACCGAATTAGTTGGGTTCTCCGGACGCCGGTTCAACAAAAGAGATTGAAGTGACCAAATTCTTTAAGTCAAGGAACAAAATCAACATTCTTTGGCTTTTACGAGTATTACCCATCGAAAATGCAATAAATCGGGAATTTAAGATTAGACAGGCTTGAGTCATGAGTCGTATAATCTGCCTGGTCTCAACCTCGGAGTATACAACAAGTAGTGCTTCTGCTTTTGTTGCCTTTGGGATTTGTAGTGTTCATTCATCTGTTAATTAAAGGCAAATGCCAGATTCTCAAGGACCAGCTCTTTTCAAATTATTATATTTATTATTATTATTATTATTATTATAATATATATATATATATATATATATATATATATATATATATATATATTATAGTTAGGGATTACAATTTATCCGTCGAGATTGGAGTTATGTCCCGCCTCCTCCGCCCCATTTGGGGCAGATATAAGGCTGAAATGAGGGTAAATTTATTATTCAGGCGTGTTCAGGGCAGGGGACGAGGAGATGTATGTCTCCATTCCGTCCTGCCCCTTCCATCTGAGCTAGTTATGGTGGAGAACATACGGAATTCTAGATGTGCGGAACACGAAATTTCATTTGACAAGTGAGATTTTAAGAGATAAATTTTAATCTGTTAAAAAAAATAATAATTATTTTTCTCATCCGTTAAATATTCTCATTCAATATTCTAACGATTTTTCCACATGTACAAAATAACTGTTAGTTTCACATTATATTATTTTGAACCGGCCTCAGCTCTCCATTCTAGGGCGTTTGGTTCTTATTATCAACCGTGCAAGAGATGAACTCTCTTAGGTATGGGCTGGCCGCTGTGAGTGGGTATAATCGTCATAAAGTTATTATATCTCAAGTTTTCAACAATAGTGCACCGCAAAATTCAAATGCTGTTGAATATGAAATCGAGAGTACGTAGTTGTAGTCAGTGGCAGAGCCAACAATTTTTCTTTGGGAGACAATTAACATTGACAAAAGAAATTCATAAAAGCATATAAATATTGGCGGAGAATTTTTTTTTTTGATGAAATCTTATAGACTAGAGTTATTCACATTTTGTTCACTCTTTTCACTCTACTAATCAGTACTTCATAAACCTCCAAGTCCTCTGACTTTATATCGTGGACTTTTTATTGTGAACTTTTTATAGTTTACTAGAGAGCCCATTGTGAATTTTTTATTAGTAATTTTATTTTTTAGTCTCTTACACACTTAAGTTTGTTACCAAATTAAGAGCAAAATTGTTAAAATATAAGCGGTGTCATTCCTATAATTCACAAACTAAATAACAAAAACAAAACCAAAACCCCCCACCAGGCTCCACTGTGGCTCCGCCACTGGTTGTAGTACTAGTTTTATATTCTGAAAACGTTTTCACGCTCAAATCTTATGTTGGATTTGGTCTGGCAAAGAAGACCAAGAATATCTCATGCATAACTGAAATTCCAAGTGATCAAAAGAATCAACCTCAATTATATAATTTAATAATTCCTCCCTTAATAATTTTTTATTAATTATTATATTCATAAGATCTACCTAAAAATAAGAAACAATCATGAAAGAATCACTTAGTGCATTTCAATAATCACTTATTCTTCTTGCGCTTGCAACAACCACCACTTTGCTAAAGTGATAGAATTTCAGGCAGTTCAGACTTTTTGCAGTGACTATGAAACATCCATTTCTATTCTGTCATCACCCACTTCCTTTAATTAAGCAAAAACAAAATTCTTACTACTATTTTAAATCGATAAGATTAAACAGAAGAAGTAATATACGCGATAAAAAGATATAATGTGAAAAAAAAATTACAATATAAGTGAATTCGATCACAAATTTATCAGAGTCAAATTTCACTCACACATGGGTCCTCCTATAATTGAGAATATTAATGGAATTTTCTTATGGTCAAATTATTATTATTTTTTTAAAATTTGTGTGAAAATCAAATATGAATATTCAACTTAGAATGAAGAGAGTAAAAACTTATTAATACTCCTTCATAACTCCATGTGGGTTAAATAAGGTGAAAAAAAAGGATACACAACATAAATAAACTCTACAAGTATGAGCACTTATTTGTATGTCTAACTCTCCTTGTAAGATAAATTTTAACTGACATAAGTAAACTTAACAAAATTTATTTTATCTAGACAGTTACTGAAATATAAACACTTATCTATAACCCTTAACTTTCGTTATAATCAGATGTGTATTAAGTAAAGAAATTACACAAGCTGCTACTAGTTCTCAGTGCTTTGGCAAGAAAACAAATGTCAAATCTCTTCCATTAGTTTTTTTTTTGTCAAATAGATAAAGATAGCTGATAAAAAAGGTACAAAGTCTACAATAAACCCAAAAAAAAAAAACCAAATAAACAAAAGATTTGTTTTAGATCATTCTAATCAAATCTCTTAACACAAAACTTATATAAATAATTAAAGATTTGGAGTCTAATAGAAGAGCAGCAAAATTTTACTATGATTTTCTTCTTGATTTTACATGAGGGGGCTATTCAGGAGTGCATGCCAAGTAGAACCAAATCCATTCCAGCTGCTTTGTCTGATTGGATCAAGATCTCCCATATTGTTTCCTTCTCCATTAATTTGCCAAGGAAATCCCCAAAGTACCCTTTCTTCTCCTCCTTCTGATCTTGCATTGCACATTTCTTGTTTCACTATTGTTGTTGAATCCCCTATTTTATCTTCATATGCCAATCCCATTTCATCACTACTAACCTTCATACCAATCCCACCACCACCATTTTCAACATGATAATGATGATTTCCCATATTATTTCCATTGTTCATACCACCATAATATAAATTATTAAAACCATTAATTGGGGTTTCAAGAAATCCACCCCTAAGTGCATCAATAAGGCCTGGGCCATGAGGGTTGTTGTTGTTAGGGTTACCCGAGATGGGGAAATGATCAATATTTTGATGATCAAAGCCCAAATGATGCCCATTTGTTTGTTTTTGGGAGCCTAGCAAGTGCAATGCTGAGATCAGAAGAATCATATGATGATAAAAGTGGGTTGTTGGGGTTAGTTACAATTGCTTGATCTTGGCCTCTGATCTTTGGTGATGAAGATGAAGAATTAGATGATGATCTTTTGTTTTTTCTGCAGCCACCACCTACTGGAACATTTCTAAGAGTTCCACCTTTAGTCCAATACCTTCTGCAGGATTTGCAAAAGTATCTTGGTTGAGAAAGACTGTAGTTGTTGTAGTAACAAAATTTGGTGTTGGTGGAGTCACATCTTGGGCATTTCAAAGTTTCCTCTACTGGCCTTGCTTTCTTTTCTTGTTGTGCTTTTGTGCATACCAACATGCTTTCTAGTGTTTGGGAAGACATTTCCTGAAAAATTACAATAAACCACAAGAATATATCATTAAAAAAGGCACAAAACCAACTAATTCTTTGTGTTGATCACAAGAAAAAAATGGAGATCAAATTATCAATCTATATGCATAGGAGTTCAATTTCATCAGCTCTTGTAATTCAATTGGCTTATAAACGAACCACCTTTGTTACCTGAACTCTTTAGTTTTTGTTGTTGTACCTATGTCGACATGTTACGACATGTTTGTGGGTATGAGATCTTTATCGGATGCAGTAAAAAAATATTGAGTACTTTAATGGAGATTAGGCACATTTACCATGGCGATCTTCTCATCCTGTCTATAGTGAGGAGAATATTATATTTCTATTTCTCAAATTAAAGGTCTATTTCCCTCTATAAAATGTTGTTAATTCATTACTTTTCTTGCATTCCCCTAATTACAGTCGAATCTACGAATCAATGTCCAAATTTTCAAAAGTGTCCTCGTAATTTTACTTTTAGAGTATAAGCACATGACACATAAAAATGTATTCGTACCGAACACTCGTAGCCGAGTCCAGATAACATAGTGAACAACAACATTAACAACCAATCCTTAATTCAAATAATTGGGTTGGTTAACTGAGCAAAAAATCATAAGTTGCGACTAAATTTTATGCTTGCAATCACACGACTTATCACAACTCTACTCTTTTATCTGAGCTATGACAGGCAAAGTTAATTAGATACTATACGAAGAACAATGAAATAAAAACCTCTAAGTAGACCCTAATCGAGAAAGATTTGAGCTTACATATATGTTCAAAAGAAAGAAAACTTAAAATGGATAAAAATCCCTTTTCCTATCCGATCCATTCATCTTCTAAATCAAACCTCAATGAGAACTAACTAAAGTCGACCTGATTCAAGAAATTTTGTTGCAATAGAAATGAAACAAGGAAAACATATCCACCATTGATATTCCTACCTGGTGATGATGCTGTGAAGCAGTAGAATGATCCATATACATGCAGTAATGCTTTCTAAAAACAACTGAGACTAATAAGGATTTGAAGTTCTTTTTCTCAAGAAATGAGGTGCTAATTTGTAAATTTGCAAGAGAAGATGAAAAAGATCACGTAGAGAAAGAGAGAGAGCTGAAGGAAAGGAAGAAAGAAACACAAGAACAACGCCTTCTCCAAGCAGCTTCTATTAGGAATATATATATAGATAGAGAGAGAAGCGTCATAAGGGTACGGCTGAGAAGGTGTGGAATTGTGAGTATAGTGTGTAAAATACGTTTTACTGTGTTAATTAAAAATAACAAATATTACATAAAATGTAACACATTTTAAAAAAGTTTTAAATTTTTTTAAAAACTATTCAATATTTACAGAAATTTTCGTATTTATATACCATAGTTATAGGGTTAGGAATTATCTGTCTTCATTTGGTGTCTCTTTTTTTTTCACCAATAAAAAAATGACAGTTATTAAACTTTTAATTAAAAATTTATAACCTAAGAAAAATAGTGAAATTCACAATATATATATATATATATATATATATATATATATATACACACGTGATAAATATCTATTTGTAGAGAAAAAAAAAATACAAAACGGGACGGACGATTTTTTGCCTAGTTATAGAGAGGGATATGAATGTGAAGGAATTATCTCTCTGTTCCAACGGATTCAATTTTGGACTATTCTTACTGTGGGTCCTAGCAGCGTGAGAACGCAAGATGCTTGGGGTCCCACTCTAGAGCTTCTCAATTCTGTGGTCCCCACCCCTTGTGGTTTTTTTTTTTTTTACTTAAAATTGTTTTTTCCTAGTTTTTTACTTTTTTACTTTTTTTTGTCTTTGCTTTGCCGCCGATCGTATCCGTTACATTTCGCCGCCGCACATGATAAATATCTAAAAGAACCTTAGATTAGTTATAAATAAAATATTAGTGCAAGGAAATTTTTACAATCAATAATGATTGTTAATGATGGTTATATCAAGAATTTTGGATCAAATCGGGATCAATAAGTGTAAAATTAATAGCGTACTTAGATAGAATTTAATCTGACTTTGAGATTCAAATTTTATTTAGATTGAGTATTTGAATGAAACTTTAATTACTAAATCGTTGAAAATTTGGGATTGAGTTTACGACTAGTTAATTTGAGACTAAAAATCACAGATTAAACCAAAATGAATATTGAAATTTGACATAACATATTATACGTTTTTATTCTTATTTGATCCAATATTATTAATCTAATAAGTACTACTCTTTTATAAGTTATATTCTCTACATTCTATAATAAAAGTATTTTAGATTCCCCTTCGCATTAAAAAATAAAGATTTTTTTTTGTGAAAATTAGCTCGTGATCCTCCATATTCTCTCAAAACTAATTGGCACTGAAAAAGGTGTTAACTCGTGAGTTTATAAGTAATTTGAATCTTTCTTACACTCGACGTGAGATTTCATATTTAAACACTTTTTAACCTGATAAGAAAATTACTATATATGTATTAATGATTAACACCTCTTATATTAAGATAATAAATAAATATTCATATAATCCAAAGTTAGAGATGGAGATATATACAATTTTGAAAAATATGTGATCTAGCAAATATATATATATATATATATATATATATATATATATATATATATATATATATATATATATCACCCACTCTTCACTCCTCCCAAAAAAACTTAAAGACAAGGAAGAAAACCACATATGGTTAGCAATTAATAAATCATTTTGAAAGCAGGAGATCGATGAGAAGAGAATGTTGGGGACAGGGGACTCCATGTTACATTTTATTTTGTTTTTTTTAAGGGGTTGGGGATACGGGAATCGACCCCAGAGTCTTACTCCTGGGATGAAAAGCCTTTTCCACTGGACTCCCATGATTCCCATTCCATGTTACATGTTCAAATAGCAGAATACTTGAAGGTTCCACTGATGGAGACTAATGATAATCATACAAACAAGAGAAAGGGGGGACATCCTGTGGACACACTAATACAGTACTTCCACTTTATTTCTCATGCTTCACTTGGAAGTGGACCCACCAACCCCACTCTTCCAACTCTTCCCTCTTATTTACACAAACATTGCATATGTAACACCTAATTTCTTATGTAGATTCTTTTGCTTTGTCACGAATATCATGTTGGAAATAAAATAAATTTGCATGAAGTGTCCGAAATTACAATATAGAAGCGGAAGAGGAATAATTTTCATTAACGTACTTACGCTTAACTAAAAATAATGAAATTGGCTAAGCGCAAATACGTTATGACCTATTTGGCTATTAATTCAACTATACCTTATAAGAACAAATATAACATACAACATTAGTACATAAAGAATCCCCTTTAGTCATATTTATTATGACAAAGAGGAGACAACTTGATTTTTTCTCTCCTAACTCTCTCAACATAATGTTTGTGAATATTGATGGATATAATACATAAATCAAGAAGCTAGACAACTTGACTGCTTCGAGAGTGAAAGTGGAGATCGGGACCAAGAGCCCTAGCTATTTATAGAGGTAGAATAACCCTCCCATCATAGGTAATTAATTATGTTTTCTTTATTCTTCCTTCAACTTATTAATAACTCGTCTCACTTGAACACTCATAACTTAAGATCATGCAGATAATGAGGTTAATTAGTGGTCATAAAACGGATGTTACAATTTTGGTTATAACCCTAACCCTTAATATACATTACTACTTGTGTGAGGCAAAAACTCTTATGTCCCCATCACTGTCTCTAACCAATCACAATTCACCCTGTGTATATATAATTAGAAAAAATATTTATATAGTAAATTCTGATTGGTTAATGATAGGAATGGGGATAGGAATTGGGACAGAGGATTTTCACCCTTGTGTGGGTAGACAATATATGTTGGTTACAAACCAGTTAGTTTTCAACATATCATTCATTATGTCCAGTTAATTTAAAAAAGTATTTCACGAGATTTTAAAGGAACTGGAATGGTAAAATACCTAACTTAATGAGGAGATCAGACAGTGACTTCTTTTAGGTGGTTGCACATATGATTATATCTGTACTCATTTGGAACAGTACTTTGTTGTCTCCATCATTGTTCTTCAATTTTATTATTTGGAGGCAAAGGTTGCTCCTTCTGAATGCCACGTACAACAAATACGTTGAGTGAACAATAATCGTTATTTTGTGATCCCAGAAAAGAATATACTACTACCCCCTTTCCTATGAGACAAACCGTGGTAAAATATATATATAAATATTTAGCAACTTTATTAATTTTCAGAAATATGGTAACTGAGATTATCCTAAGCTGACATGTAGATCATAGATATAAGGGCCCGATTATGTTTCAAACTGAGATTTTTAATTTTAATTTCAAACTAAAATTTACATGATTTATTTGCTTGAGGTTTCATTCTTTGACTTCACCTAAAAAGAGTTTGTGTCTCATTTTAAGTCTCAAATATAAATCAGACTCAATTCAAGTACACTAATAAATTGTGTATAAATTTATGATCCATCTAATCTTATCTTAATTTTCTAAACGACTTGATCTTCTTTTGTCCTCTCCCTTTCATGTGTATAAATCCATGATCATATGTTTCATAGACATTCTTTCCCTCTAAATTGTGTATGCATGTTTCTTCTAACCTTTAATTTTTTTTTTCACAGAGAGCGCAACAAACTATTTTAGTTTCTATAATTGCTAAATTTAGTGTTTTCATTTGAACCTAAAGTCTTAATTAAACAAGATATTGAAACATAATACTCTCCTCATCCTATAATATAAGTTATTTAGGACGTGTAGCGAAAATTAAAGAAGTAAAAAAAAAAAAATTTATTAGTCAAAATATCAATATTACTCTATCAATTCCATAATATAAGTTGTTTATGATGTGTAGTGAAAATTAAAGAAGTAAAAAATAGTGTATTATTTTAATCAAATTATCAATATTACTTCTTTTTTTTTACGTAGAATTAGTATTATATGAGTATTATTTAAGAGGACAATATTAATATTTTAATTAACAAATTATCATATTTTTTACTTTCTTAATTTTTGTTACATTTTTAAACGACTCATATTATGGAACGGATGTACTAGTTTTTTTTTCCCCCTCTTGCAATTACTAGCTAGGTAGAGTAGAATGTGGGTTCTTTTTTTTTTTTTTTGCTAAATAGAATGTGGGTTGTTGATTTGCCATTGTTTAATTTAATTAAAATCAAAAGGGGGTCTAGATAAAATCTCTAGCATGATTGAGTGACTTCTTATCCACTAAGATAACAAAAGAAATTACTAATAAGAAATAAATTATTAAGACACATGGAATCTACTAAAAACGATGATCAGCCAATCAGATAAAGACGTCTTAAGCAAACTTTGCCACTTTTTTTTCTCTATTCCAGATATGATCAAATTAGGGACCAAGATTCTTGGAGTGGTCGGAAAACAAAACAATCATTGATTCCACTCTCTCCTGATTATTTTCTGATCCTATGAATTTGGTTTTTTCCCTCCTCTTATATTTCAATTATCCAGTCAGGCAACCTCAAAAGTTTCTGTCTGAAATTAAATTTCGTAAGATGAACACTGTATGTTAATCCCCCATTTCTTAATATAAAACTTTAATTACATTCTGCGAAAAAAAATAAAATAAAAAAAAAGATACTTTATTAAGTAAAATATAAATATTATTCTCTTAAATATGACTTGTATACCACTAATTTTATTTAAAAGATTATTTATATTTTAATTTAAAACATCTTAATTTTTGCTTTATTAATTTTTACAACATTTAATGAAATTCTTATATTAAGAAATGGAATGGAGGTAGTAAAAACAAATACACATATGAATTAAATTTTGAAAACTTCACTGGGATTCCAAAACCGAATCCCAATAAAAATTTATGTTTGTGGCTTCATTGAAACTGTTATTTATGTTTGTGGAGTACAACTTTTTCAAATTATGATTAATATTAGGCATAAGTATACTTTCATGCTAATCAGCAATTGTAAGGATATAATGAGTCTAAACAATTCATTTATTTTCTTAGTTCATCCATACTTTACTCATGTAATCTATTACGCCTCTTGCTCATGTCATGAAATTCTCTTATTTATTCTATTAAAAAAAACTATTTGCATGTTGACAGTTGATATCTAAAAAAGGTTATAAGATGAGTAATTTGGCTACGGGTCAGTTATTTTAATATTATTAATTAAATATACTAATAGTATGATTCATATATCAGTGGATTAAGTATGCATTCTTTGCCCATTTGGGCTTTAAAAAAAAAAAAAAAAAGGAACATGCATTCTTTAAATATAGAAAATTTAATTATAAATATTTAGAAAGAAGATACAATCACTTAAAAAAAGGAACATTCAATTTATAATAAATTGAAATAGAAATGAAAATGAAAATTTAAAACGTAGAAAATATAATGTAATATAATGGAATTCCTATGATCGATCATCTTTCCAATTGGATATTAATAGGGTTTTTCGGACCTTCAATAATAACACCATGGAAAACCCAGATGATCTTTAACTGTGGGACCATTAGGTTAACCAAAGGGACCCAAACTAGTGTGAGCATCATGCATACCAGTCAAAGATGGATTGACTGGTCAAAATAATCAGTCAAATAAAACACTGACTAAAAAAGTAAAAAAGAAAATTGGGAAACCGTGCCGTAGACATACTAGTAGTATGTGTCTATGTGGTAGCAACTGTGTTGAGGAAAAGAATCTGCATTTCCACTTTTTTTTCTTTTTCTTTATACTTATAAGAAATATATCTATTACAAAAAATTGAGAATAAATAAAACACAAGTCCAATTCATTACTTCTATGTCACGAGACTTTAACTTTGACCACTAAACCAATTCATCTCCAACAATATCCATTTACACTTTTTTTAGGATAATATATTAATAGTGGTTCCTCATTTTCTCTCCAGTATGATTCGAACTCTTGATCTACCAGTTGAAAATCTGCATTTACACTTGTACATGACAACCTTAGAAAAATCTATCATCTCTGTTTGGGTAAAAATCATATAAATCATATGCAAATCTAATTCATCAAGTTTTTAAAATTTTCTGCATTAACCCAAGCATGCAAAAATGTGCATTATTCCTTGCTGTTTCTATTTCTCATAGCAATTGAGCTTTTGTAAGTCTGGATAAAATGGTGTTTTGACGGTCGGGATTTTGAATTTTTTTTATAGTCAAGACTAAGGAGGGTCGTGGGTACAATGTTAAACAATATTTTTTTTAGCACTTGCTGAACGTTACACGAGTCACAGGATTAAAAGCTTTTGGATCACAAGGCTTTAAGGAATCCAGCTGTCAATAAAGTCGTCCACACTGAATTTGGAGGCTTTCAAATCACAGTTTCGCCCTAACCGCGATTTTTGCCATAAAATTTCGCAATAATCACTCTAATCGAAGATACCCACAAGAAAATTCAATGCTTGACATAAATTATTCTATTCGATCACTGCTTTTTTTTTTTTTTGGTAAAATAGGAAAATATATTAAAAAAACACAAAAAAAAAAAAATATCATCCAATCATCTTCTTCCCAAATCATATCCTACTACTCTCAATGCTTACCTATTCCTATCTCAATTTGTGATAAGATTGATAAAGAAAACAGAGCTTTTCTCTGGGGAAGTTCGGCCGCAAACAAGAAGATCCATCAGGTCAAATGGGACAGAGTCACGAAGCCGAAGAAGCTTGGTGGTCTGGAGATAAGAAAGGCTAGGCATATCAATGAAGTTGGTCTAGCAAAACTCAACTGGAGGTTAAACAAGAGTAAGGAGAGTATTTGGGCGAATGTCCTTAAGAATAAATACATCAAGGACGACTCGAAGTCTTTGATCCAGCTTAAAAATACTCAAGGTTCCATCAACCTCAAAGCACTCAAAAATGGTATTAATCTCTTCCATAATTCTTCGGCTTGGATTCCTGGATCCGGTAATATCATTAGAATTTGGCATGACGACTGGACCGGTTTAGGTCCTCTCAGAAACATCATCTCGGGACCCCTTTTCAGAGATGATGATGGAGCTACAATCAATTATATATTTAGCGATCTTGGTTCTTGGAATCTTAACAAGCTTTCTTTCGTCCTTCCAAAAAACATTGTTGATTGCATCAGAGCCGTCCCTAGACCTGATAACAATCACATCCCTGATAGGAGGAAGTGGAAACAGTCCGCTGACGGGGAGTTCAATTCTAAGGATACTCACTTCCTGATCCATAGACACTCGGGATGAAAAAATAGAGGGTAAAAAATGGGAATGGATTTGGAAAGTAAACTGCAATCAGAGATTAAAATTGTTCATTTGGCAATGCTTTCACAATCGCTTACCTACTAGCCAACACTTGCATAGGAAAAATATCACACCGAGTCCGAATTGTCCTCAGTGTCAGCTAGTCCCGGAAACGATTGAACATGTGCTTAGACATTGTGGGAAAGCACAAGCATTGTGGCATAACCTCAACTTGTACAATCACATCTAAGGTACCAATTTTTTGGAATTCGACAAGTGGTTAAAAAGATGTGCTGAGTGCCAATTGATCTCCCCTTACAACAATGTGCCTTGGGGATGCTTGTTTATTTACGGCTGCTGGGTTTTATGGATCTTTAGGAATCAAAAACTCTTTTCCCACTATGGCAAAATTGGGCTTTGGTGGCACTTAGCTTGTGGCACTTATGATATATGTCATTTATTTACGGCATTTATGTGAAAATGCCATAGTTTTGTGGCACTTTATAATAAGTGTTACAAAATTTATGGTATTTTTTCAATTGCCTCATGAAGTGCCACATAATTATGGCAATTTTGAAAAAAATGTCACATTTTCGTGGCATTTTTAAACAAGTGCCACAAAATATTGTGGCATTTGTTCAATTGCCACATAAAGTGCCACAAAATATATGGCATTTTTTTCAATTACCTCATGAAGTGCCACATAATTATGGCAATTTTGGGAAAATGTCACATTTTCGTGGCACTTTTTAAAAAGCACCACAAAACATTGTGGCATTTGTTCAATTGCCACATATAGTGCCACAAAATTTATGACAATCTATCAAAATTTAAACTATTACCTTAAAATTTGTGGCATGTAAAGTACCACATAATATTCCATAAGATAATTAAGCATTTAATTTCATAAAGATATGAAACATTATAAATGAAATTTATATTAAAAGTAATTTAAAGAAAAAATATTGATATTACTATTTGAGTGTTTCAATTTTAAAAGTTAATAAGATATATTTTATTAATGATAATAAATAATTATAATTAATTGACTATGAAATTAATTAATTTTTTTTCATTTTAAAATTATTAAACAAAATATTTTAGATGAAATACAAAAAAAACTCACATTGCACGAAATTTCATATATTCTATATTATACATTTCTTATATCAATTTTATTACATTTTCAAGTTTTACAAAAGAAATGGAAAATATTTAGTTATTGAATTCATGTCATCCAATTTTAAAAATATTATATTAACAATAATATATATAACTACAAAAATATAATAAATAAACTTATTAGTTTATAACTTATTTTATAATTCGTATGATGTGAAGATTAAAATTTGTATCTAGTTTTCATTTAGTATTTTATTTCTACTCAATTTTTTTTAAAAAAAAGAGTTTTATTTCTAATTGGTTGTTGTTAATATACATTAATAAATATAAATATCAAATTTAAAAGTAATTAAATAAAATTTATTGTTATGTTATATAACAAATTTGGTTAAAATTAAAACAAAAGTCATTGTGGTTCATTGGTTAGAGCGTTAGTGTTTGCAGTGAGAGGTTAAGTGTTCGAATCCTGTCAAACGCAAATATTAAATTATAGATAATTTGTGACTATGGATAAGGCTTAAGGATCCTCTTGTTATTTTATTTTCTTTATAAATAATTTTTTTTATTTTTTTATTTGAAAAATATTAAATTATTTTCGCGGCATTTACCAAAAAGTGCCGCAAAATATGTCATATTTTCAATGTGTTGGCATTTAAAAAGTGCCACAAATTGTGCCACCAATTTATTTATGGCACTTCATTAGTGCCACGGAAAAAAGCGACACCACTTGTGGGGGCACTTTCAAAAAGTGTCGCATAAGTGCCACAAAGTAGTTTTATGGCACTTAAACAACTTTTCGTGGCATTTATCCAGTGCCACCAAAAGCCAAATATGCCATAGTGTCCCCTGGTAAACAGTGCAACGAACCAATTATTGATGCTATCTCGAAATCCACTGAATTCTATGCATTAGGGGCATCAGTCAAGAGGGGAAAAAGAACCCGTCAAATATCGGTGTCTTGGTCAAAACCAGATGGTGACTGGTTGAAACTTAATGTAGACGGGTCTTCAATTGGTAACCCCGGGAGGGGGGATGCGGAGGATTAATCAGAAACAGTCATGGTCATTGGTTGACAGGTTTCTACAGGAACATTGGGATTTGCACTAACAATATAGCCGAGCTATGGGCACTCAAGGATGGGCTAAATCTAGCTATCAGTATCAATGCACAAAAACTAGCTATTGAAATGGATGCTAAAGTGGTGATTCAACTTATTCAACACGCTGATATTGCCACTCACCCTTTATCTTCTCTTATTTCCGATTGCAGGGCATTACTGAGGCAGCTACCGGAGACTAGGATCTCTCATATTTACAGGGAGGCCAACGCTTGTGCTGATGGTCTCGCAAAAGCTGGAGGACTCTCTTCATCCTCCGATCTTGTTATTTGTCACTCTTTACCTCCCTTTGTTAGCCACTTAGTGGCGGGGGATGCCCGTGGGGCTTTTTTTGCTAGGACTATTTCTGATACCCCTATCCATACCCACCATTTTGTTAGCCGTATAGTGGCAGGGTATGGACAAGAAGTATTGCTTGATAGGACTATTTGTAATAACTTTGTTCCGATCCCTACGGGCTAGGGAGTTTTTTTTTTTTTTGCTTGCTCTTACATTGCCTTAGCTTAATATTTCTGTGTTCAACTTCAAAGTTGATTTTGCAATTGTAGCTAAGATAAATATGTGGTATTCTAGGCTAATTATTCTCCTTGGAATATTGTTATCGCTTTCAGAGTAATTTTACTGAATCAACATTCATTAAAAACAAGCATATCCTTCATGCCATTGTATGTTCTAAATTAAATATTGCGAAGAAGACCATGAGTTGTCATGAAGCTTTCAGAAGAAGTTAAACATTTATGTGTCATTCTAATAATTATTATGAATTTTTCTCATAACTATTATGTGTAATGCTAATAGCTATTATTAATTTGTCGTATAGTTATGTTTCTTATAATAACTATTGTGCATATATCTTACCGTTATTAAATACATGACATACACCTATTGTGAACATAACACTTGTTATGTTATTTTATTTCACATATTATTTATAGATTGTTTAAATTATTAATTTTACTAGAAAATTTAACAGTCAAAGTACATTGGAAACGACGTTCCGTGTGGGGATTTTGGTTCCGCCCTCAATTTACGGAAGAGAATGTGATTGAATTTTGCAGGAAAAAAAGTTGCAGTGGTTAGAGGGAAAGGAGAAGTGGGGAAGTTTGATACAGATTGGATATGAATTTCCATTGCCATTGTTGACATTTGGTATCGACTGTGAATGAGTCTCTAAGAAATTACTTGCATAACAAAATTTCCTTCAATTTTGAGATTGATTTTTCAGATTGAAGGGTTAATGGCTATGGATGATTAAATATGGTTCAATATGGGGAACGACTATGGATATAATGGTGAAATCGTTGATTATAGGTATGGAGTAATTAAGTTATCGTGGTTGAAGGGATTGAAAACTGAAATTGAATTAATTTTAGGCACGGCTGGGAGAAGAAGACGAACAGGAATTTTCTTTTGAGCGTTATGGATCCAGTGTAACAGTCCTATTTTCATTTAATGAGTACCGCGTTTTTTTATGGCCGTTTGATTTGGAGCTCCTAAATTTTATGGTTATTAATGTGTTCAGCAGGTGCTGAACACCAACACCTTAGCCGAGTCGACTAAGGAGTATCCCAGGACATACTTTTGGGAAAAAACGGCTATTATAAATAACATGTTTTGTGTTCGCATATACAGAAAACTAGTTAGTTATTGAATTAGTTGATTTGACAATTTTATTTTTTTATTGAAAAAATAAATGTTATTTAAAAAATTACATATAAAAAATAGTTGTCGACAAAAAAAACATAGTAAAAAAATTAATTTATCTAACAACTAATAGATATTTTACCCGTGTTGACACGGTATTGATCTGTTCCACACCATAATTGGATTGACATTTTTTTTTGCCGAAAGAGAAAAACTTAATATATTTCAAAGAGTTCTCAAAAAAATAAATTATAAAGGTAAAATGTATGATTTCAAATTCTTGGAATGGAGATTTGCTATTGAAAGTAAAATTTTCCAATTAAATATGGAATTTATGATTTCAAACTGTCTAAACTCTTAACCATTTTCTCAAGGGATGAGATTCTGAATTTGAATAGTTAGGGAAATGTAGGTATATGTAAATCAATAAGAGTGTAATCTCTACTTCTATGTAAATTTAAAATCTATTCCAAAATTTATAGATTAGTGTTTATCTTATCAAGGATGACACATGAGAAATTTTGAGGGTTTGGATCTAAAAATTCCAAGCAAGAATTCCATTCGAATTCAAGACTAATGTAGTATTTTCAGCAATGGAACAATTACAATCAATGCAATTTCACCATGCTACAATTGAGGAAGAATGCTTGAATGTACTTAGAGGTCTAAAAGGTCATTCGAGTGATATCCATATTGGATTGTAAAAGATCTAGTAGAAGTTGGGAAAGATATTCTTAAAAGGTTCAAATTTTGAAATGTGCATTATGTTAATATGATATTTAATTTTCATGTTCATAACATAACTCGTTGGGCAGTGGCGGAGCCCCCTACAATTTTCGTAATATTTTTAGTATTAGTGTGTTTTCTCACATGCATATATCGATAGATTTTTAATACATGAAAATTGTCTTGATTCTCTTATAATTTTTAAAATTTGATAATAAGTACTCATTATTTTTGTATCAAATTGCAATGTGCAATTCGAAAATATAAAAAAAAAATCTCAAATACTTACGGTTCTTTATGATAAAAAAAGTATATTTACTTAAGTAATCATTCCGTCCCAAAAAATGTTTATTTACAATACTATTTATTACTCATCCTATACGGATGTGAATGTAAAATTTTCATTTCTTGATGTAAAAAAAATTGAATATCATTTTTTTTTCTAAAATAGAAATACTTTTAATTTAAACTTTCACTTAGTCTCATTTTAATTCTCTGAATTGAGAAGGATAAGTTTGTAAACTCATTAAAATTCAAATTCTCACATTAACTTTTGTATAGTAAAATGAAATTCAATTTTGGACGAAAAGAGTATTAATAATGAATTGTATATAGCAAACTTAAAGTATACAATAGGGCTCCAAATACATAAAAATTTCTCTAAAAATATACATACATTTAATCAAATTCTTTTATAACTTTCTCATTCTATTTTGATGTATGGTTTGTGACACTAGCCTTTGCAAAGTAGTCGGGTTTTCTTCATTTTTAAAAAAAAATGGTTAATTTTCTTCCTTAGTTTATGTTTCTATTCGAAGATAAGTATCGTTTAAATTCAGATATTCTAATAAAAATATATTCTTCTATTTCAAATATATCGTTTTATATCATGAGAAAATTTTAGTTTGCCCCCCAATCTAAATTATGCCTCCGCCACTGTCGCTAGATAAATTGAACTCTGCAATAGGTCATATTGCCACCAGTGCTATCCCCGCATATTATGTGATAGGGTGACATTTTTTGTAACTCTCTTCATAATTCAAATTCAGTTAATAGTTAACATTTTACTTAGTAAATAAAATGTAAATTTTGTGTGCATCTTCATATATGAATTGCAAATTAAAAAACATTTAAAAAATGTATATTCGTATATGTCTCGTTATATGCATAATCATACTGATACTCGTATATAGGGCAAAAAATTCCTCTATCCCCGTGTGTGTCCCTAACTAATCACAATTCACCCTGTGCATATATAATTGGAAAAAATAATTATATAGTAAATTCTAATTGGTTGGGGATAGGAATGGGGACAGACGATTTTACCCCGTATATAGGCAGACAAATTTGAGACATAAGTGGGTGTGTCGATGTTAGCCACTTGACCACCAGATTTTTCTTTTTCTTTTAAAATTCTTTTGGCGCATTGCAATTAGAGTTTGAGGTCATGAATTACAAATTATATATTCGAATACTAAACTATAATGTAAATGACGATGTTAGTAAATTGATAGTAATTGATTTTAGCAAAAAAAATATGTTTATTGGATTTTCCCTTAGGAATTTCCATTTCACAAATTCAATCCAAATTCACAAGACATTTTTTATTTTTTTTTGAGAAATTCACAAGACATTCAAACACGTCTTATTGACAAACAATTAAAGTATGCAACAAAGTTAAATTTGACAAAATTAATAAAAATATCCTATATATCGATTGAATTCTCATTTTAATTGACGTATAATATTGCATGGGAGGCTCTAAAGTAATACTCCCTCAATTACATAATATAAGTCGTTTATTATATGTAGCAAAAAATAAAGTAGTAAAAAGTAAGGTATTTTGTTAGTTAAAATATAAATATTATTTTCTTAAATATGACTTGTATACCACTAATTCTATTTAAGTGAGTAATATTGATATTTGACTAACAAACTATCTTGTTTTTTCTTCTTTCATTTTTTTATGTGTGATAAATTACTTATATTATGGAATGTAGGTAGTAATAAATTATGAATATTTTATAATTCATAATAATTTTTGCTTTCAAATTTTGTACTTGAGTCAAGAGATATTAGTTTAGCTACCACACATGTGATCCTCTCAAGACATGTATGCATAAGACATGGTTGTGAATTTAAAATATTTTAAAAGCAATTACTGTTGTAAAATTTACAAAATTTTCTACTATTCAATCATAATGCCTATTCGTTTCTAACTAAACTTGAATTAAATATTCAAATACCAATAAGAAAAAAAAATATGAAACTAAGAACGTGTCTAAGACCAGGGACGAAGACAGTGCCCCAAATTTTTTAAAAATTCTACTAAATATAATAAATTTTATATGTAGTTCGAGATATTTTATCAAATTCGCCCTCAGGATTTTTTTTTACAGTATGTAATTTGTCAAACTCTTATAATTTTTTGCCCACAACCTAAAAGTTCTGTTTTCGTCTCTGTCGAAGACAAATGCCACTTAATATTCAAGACAAAAAAGTTTTACCATATCAATCTCCTGCAGAGGGATGGATGATGATGAGCGTTGGCTTACATGAGGAAACGCGTTTGGGGTGTGGGAGTAGTGGGCTTTTATGACCGATAGCGGAGAAGTGGAGTTTGCATACGGCTAAATTCTGTCTATATTCTGTTTGCTATTTCCGGTAGTTTAACGTGTCATTTTGTCTTGTCCGGCCTTTTCCTCTCTTCCTTGCCAAGCACGCCATTAATGCCTACGCTTCCTTATACTATGCCTCCCTTTGTCAAGTGATAATTCTTTTTTCCTGCTTGTAGAAGTTTCCCTGCAATCCTATAGTATAAAACATTAAAAATTTCGCACATGCTGAATATTATTTTGCATGTATTATAAGTTTTAAAATAGGATCAATTATGTTATGGACCAGGCCTACCAAGTGGACATGGACCACTTGGTCCACATTTAGCCACATCACAGTTTTGATTAAAATAATAAAAATATTCCCCCTTTTGGTGCATTGTTTGAGGCATTTTTATTGTTTTTTAATCAAAAGAGGGGATGTGGTTGATTGTGGACCAAGTGGTCTATGTCCCCACTTGTAGGCCAGGTCTATATCAGAATTTTTCTTAAAATAGACATTACATTTTATGTCATAAATGTTCTCTCTCATTATTAACATCTGTCACGTAACATATGTTAAAAAATTAAAACACTTGTTCGATTTAAAAATAATTGGACTATCAAATTTTTTATTTGACAGCTAAAATATATTCAATATATATTAAATTTTGGGTTTTAAACATCATAGCCGAACCGAAGTTCCATACCTGGTTAACTTCATTCGTTAAAAATCTAAGATATATGGATATTTGTTTATACATACTCCCTTTGTTTCATAATAAAAGTATTTTTTTTATATATTTTAGCATAGATTAAGAAAGGGAGAAACAAGAGACGTTTTTATTTTTATACTCTTAAATAATTAGTCTATTTTCAAACACTAACCCCTATATTCTCTCGCTAGTAAAGGTGGTTTTAGAGAGAAAACAAATATCCTTAACAATTAGAAAATTGATGTATTTTGAAAAGAGATTGAGAGTATAAAATTAAATACGTCTATTATAGAACGGAGAAAGTATTAAAGAAGATGCACTGAATGATGTTCTTTTTGATAAAGTATATCTTTTAAACAATTTTGTCAATATAATAAATCATTTATAATTGGTGATAATAAAATTTTAAAATTAGAAGAAAAAAAAATCAAAATTTTTTAGAAGTAAAGAATGAAAGTACAATTTTTTGTTTCCATTTTCCTATGTTTTTGTCATGTAGTAAATGTAACATTTTTGATAATAAAAAGTTTTTTATCAGTGTTAAGAGAGTTGTCCCAGTGGATGAATGCATCTCTGCCAGGTTATTACTCCTGTTTCCACACCGGATTCTACACCCAAAAAATTCTCCTTTCTTTTTATAAAAAACAAATAACTAAAGAGTTTTTATCCAATTAAATAATAGCCTTTAAGGCTATTAAGAGTGAGGGACATTTTCATTCATTGACATTTCCAAAAAGAATCAGATAGAAGCTGCGGCAAATCGGAGTAACATATTCCCGTGAAAAAATTTAAATTAATAAATATAATATATTTTCTCAATTTTAATGATAAATTTATAAATAATCTTACACAAATTAAAAAATTAATGGGTGCCCAATACTTTTAAGTCGTGGATCTTCCACGGAATAGAAGAAGAGTATAAATTCGTGTTGCATGTCCGTACTCAAAGATTTGCCATTAAGCCAAAGGGCAAAAAAAGGATTAATCAAATATTTGCCATTTGGATGGGCCAAAGAAGCTCATTTCATTGAGATCCAAAACTAGTAATGGGCCCGACAAGAAAGTGAGTGCTGTGTTGCTTACCAAGGAAGGCCCTAACCGCTTCACCTTGGTGGAGATTGTAATAAAGCCGAACGATCTACGCTTCGAAAAGAAAAAAAGCCCAACAATCTATTGGCGCCAAAATATGATTGTTGATTTCTTTGCCCGGAGGTTGTTAACAGAGGCAACACAAGACTTTTTGTCGGGCTTCTACCCGCAACGCGGCACATATAGGTCTGACAACACTTACAAACGTTTGTTTAACAATCGAATTTACTATGTCAAAATAAATAATAGGGTAAAAAGTGCTCACGCCCCCTAAACTATTCCGTTTTTTGGTTTTTGACCCTCAACTAAAAACGGTCAAGTTTTACCCCCTAAACTATTCTGTTTTTTGGTTTGTGACCTTCCATCCATATTCTCCGTTACATCATAACTGAAGTCCAAAAATTCAAGAACACTGAGCTATATTCCAACCAAAAAACTCAATTCTACAGAGAACCAACCCGAAATCCGAGCACATATTCTTACTCAAAATGAAGAGACGAATCAGTGTATAAATTTTGAGCATCAAATTCTTTAAGAATCATCCAAAAAAGCCTAAAACTAATGAAATTCAAATCTACCAGAAAAAATAGTCCTAGAAACAGGAATTTTCCAAAGAAAAGCCCAATCATATGAGACCATTACACTAAAATCCAGTTATAAGCACTTGTTCATAGTTAAAAGACGCAGCTATTTGTGAAGTTTGAGGTTCAAACTCATCAAGAATCAACCAGAAATCGTAAAAGAAGAACGGACAAAAATTCGGCCAGAAAATAGTCACGAATAACAGATTTTTCCAAGGAAAAGCCCAATCTTTGAGATCATTACTCCTAAATCCAAACATAAGATCTTATTCTCAGTTAAAAGAAGAAGATTTCTGTAAAGTTTGAGCTTCTAATTCATAAAGCATAAATAAAAAAAGGCAAAATAGTGAAAGTACCACAGTTCTGCCAAAAACCCTAATTTCAGTTATAAACTTTTAATTTAGGAAGATTACCAGTCAAGAACTCCAAAATCTGCTAAAGTAGACATTTGTACATCTTCCTAAAGAAGAATAATCCAAGAGAAAAGCATCCAAATTTTCAAGAACATCTCAAAATGCCCCCATTATTTGGACTTCCGTTATGATGTAACGGAGAATATGGATGGAAGGTCACAAACCAAAAAACAGAATAGTTTAGGGAGTAAAACTTGACCGATTTTAGTTGAGGGTCATAAACCAAAAAACGGAATAGTTTAAGGGGCGTGAGAGCTTTTTACCATAAATAATAAAAAATAAGTATTTATGTCCATGTTATATATCACTTTATCTTTTCTTACTTATCCCAGGTGGAATGAGTTTCATATTTTATTTTTTGTTTTTTATGTCTTTGAGCCTGATCTCTCATTGTCGTCGTTGCATTGCTCCATCGATGCGTTGGAACTCTATAGAGAAGATAAATCATAAAATGTACAATTATAAGAAAATTGAATCCCTTAATTTGACTGCGATACCATCATTTACAAGCTCGTTGGTTACAATTGCGCCCATATGCCCCGGGGCATTACTCCATCTCTTGTGCACAAAAGGCATTATTTACGCCCACATAACCCTCACTCCCCAGTCCGATAGATAATTTAGAGGATGTAAATCAAGAATTTGGAGGATGTAAACTCTTATCCCACCACAAAAAGCGACTCCACATTGGAGCATTACTCCATCCCTGGATTCTACTTGAAGCGGCTTCAGTTGATATATTTCTCACCTTTCTGTCATCATTAGCCTCCTGCTTCAATGGACGATAACCATCCACATAGGATTGCAAACAAGAGCAATAAATTCTCAACAACATCGTCAAGAAAGTGGTTATGAGATAAGAGTTCGTAGCAGTTGATTATAATTCGTTTCACTTAACTTCTCACAGAGTATATTTTGAGTAAAGCCGTAATTACTTTAAATTAATTGAAATACAACTTCATATTGTTTTAACTAACATATACATTTACACGGATCCCACAACACAAAAAAAAAATAGGAGAAACTGGTTATGAACACATTCCCTTCCATTTCATATACAGGTGACACAATGTGATATTAAATTCGGGAAATAATGTTGGAAAATGGCAAAAATAGATAATGTAGGAGTAAATGAATAATTGATTTAATTATTCACTTATGTTGAAATTGGTAACGAAAGATGTATTTTAGTTTTTCCAAATACATTTATTATTGTGATGATTCACTAAAACTTGTAAATCAAAAATATAAAGATAATTAATTGGATGAACGTTTGGAAATGGATACATTTATTATTGCATGACATATATGGTGCAATCAAAATATGACTGTTTTTTATGAGAAACGAAGGATGCTTGAAGAAGTAGCTAATATCGCTCTAATCCATGTTGACGAGTACATTAGCATTTTATCCTCATCTTTAGGCTCACCTAGAGGTTGCCAGCCTTTACCAAATGCTGATCAGATAAAATATATACTTAAAGGGAAGGCCAAAATATTTTCTCCAGATGATATGGAAAAGCTCCCCAAAGGTCCTAAAGAGCAAGCTAACTATAAATGGCTGACTCCTGATGAAAGTTTCTTTAAACTCAATGTTGATGGAGCCTGATATAAAACTATGGCGGAATAGGATTCATCATCAGAAGCCATGAAGGGAAATTCGAAGCAGAAGATGCAAAATTTGTCCTCAACTCCCCCAACCCTGAAACTACTTAAGCAAATGCTCTACTAGAAGGATTTCGTTTTACTATGAATCAAGGATATCAACCGCTTCTTATTGAAAGTGACCGTCAAGCACTGGTAAATCAGGTTCACCAAGTAGGAGAAGTTTTGTCCCCGCTAGGTCACATTGTTAGCTAAATAAGAATTTTGCTAGGGTCTAGTATAGTTAATTTATCTTTTGCGCACAAATCTTGTAACATTTCTCCTGATAGATTAACCAATTACGCAATGAGACTTAAAGTTTTTTCTTAATGGTTTGGAGAACCACTGAGTTTTCTCCTACCACATGTACTCCATGATATCATTAAATGATATATAAATGCATTTTTATTAAAAAAGATATTTTGTTAATAAAAATACTAATATTATTATCTTAAATAGAAAATGTATGTTACTAATTCTATTTAAATAATAATATTAATAATTTATTTAAAAAAAAACTTAATATTTATTTTCTTAATTTTTACTAACGATAATTAAAGTCTTATATTTATGAATGGAGAGATTATTAGACTAATAATGGTCAATGAGCCACTAGTACATTATTATTATTTAAATTAAAGTCCAAGCGCCCCCCCAACTTCATTCTGCTTTAATGCAATTAACTAATTATCTATTTTTTGTTGTCCTTCTCATAATTCTTATTTCCATCTCTTTAAACCCTCCTCTCTTGTCTAACATTTTCATTACACAGCCGTCGACAACAATGGCGGCCAGAGCAAACTCCCCGAGTATAAACCACCTTTTATATACTCTCCCCAAAATGAACCCTAATAATAATAATAATCTTTCCTTTTCCAATCGAATTTCATTTTCAGATTTAACAAATTTCCCCAAAATCCACCACCACCACAAGATCTCGCTACATTCCTCCAACAGCAGCATCAATAGCGATGAATCTCCTCCCGATAAAATTACCGGAAATAGAAATCAGTCCGCACCAGCAATTTATTTACAGAAACTCAGCGAAGACGAATTCGGTTCCAAAGATTCTTCTAATTCTCTCCCAAGTAAACTTAATAGGACTTGTATACCACTAATTCTGTCAATAATTCTGTTTAAGAGAGTAATATTGATATTTTGATTAAAAAATACCTTATTTTTTGCTTCTTTACTTTTCGCTTCTTTACTTTTCGCTATTAGTCCTATACGAATTATATTAAGGAATTGAGGGAGTACTGCTAAATGGATCAGCCAAATTGGATTAATTGAGGGTAGAATTGTCTATACAAGAACAAAATGTTAGACTTTCTGCAATATTTTACGCTTTTACTCCTGAGTTGATTCAATTGATTGGCTCAATTTGAGCTGATGCTCTTTTTAATTTTGTTAATGACTGTAGAAAAATATGATTTTTTGTTTTTGTGTTGGTGAATTGTTTAATTTTGCATTTTAGGGCCTTTAACATCGGCGTATTTGTCCAATTTGGCATCGGAAGGAGCTCCTATTCGTGTTGCTTATCAGGTGTTTGTTTATTTGTGTGTGTATAAGTATTTATAGAAATGCCAGTTTCTTCGGGAAATTTTATTATCTGAAGCAGCATTATTTTGTAAAAAAAATTAGTGTTCTCAACTGTAAATAGGGGGTTCGAGGCGCGTTCAGTGAATCAGCCGCAGAGAAAGCCTACCCAAATTGTGAAGCAGTTCCATGTGAACAATTTGACACCGCTTTTGAAGTGAGTTTTTTAGGCTTTTTATTACTATGTGAAAGAAATGAAAGATGGGGTTCTTTGCTGTGACTAGAATAATGTTGTGTAGCTTCTAGGTCTTTTGTGTCCCCCCGCCCGTATATCTTACCCTGCTAAAATCGTAAACCTGAATAACTTTTTGCACAAAAAGAAATTGGTTGTTTTGTTCTTGGGAAATAGGTCTTGCTGTTGCTCCGACCAACTAAGTAGTTTCATAAGGTAATTAGTTAGGCCTCTAGCTGTGGTTACGACATATCAAAAAAATTGGATCAGGTTCTCATGATTTAATTGTTTGTTTGGTGCTCTATTTTAACTTTACATTTACCTTCTCTTGCGTTATAATATGCAGGCTGTTGAAAGATGGCTGGTTGATAGAGCAGTTTTACCAATAGAGAATTCTTTAGGGGGTAGCATTCACAGGAATTATGACTTGTTGCTCCGGCACAGATTGCATATTGTTGGAGAAGTCAAACTTGCAATCAAACACTGCTTACTTGCTAACCCTGGAGTCAAACTTGAAGACCTGAATAGGGTTCTGAGCCATCCACAGGCATGTTTCCTTTATTGAGTTTTTGTTTGTAAATAAATGGAAATCAATCTTGATCTCAACCAGTTTTGTATGACAGGCCCTTGCACAGTGTGAGAACACATTAACAAAATTAGGGCTGGTTCGAGAAGCCGTTGATGATACTGCTGGTGCAGCAAAGGTTTGCGTTTTTCAGTTGATTTGCTGGTTTCTTTTAGAGTGAATAGCTCCTTTTGGACTTTAACAATTTTTGCTTTTCTCTTTTTAGACATTAACTTTTTTTTTGTACATTTTTAGACTTGAACATTTTACGGGCCTTCCGTTATAGAAAAATTCGATAATTCCGGCAAAAAAGTCACTCGTGAACAAAACGACGCTGTTTTTAAAAGGGTATTTTGGGCAAAACACTTTTAATATAATTTTTTTTATATTTACTACCACCCTCCCTCAACTAACCCCCACCGAGTTGATTCGACTCGGACTGTTATTAGCTGAGTTTCCAAGCCGAGGTAGCAATTAGAGGCCTAGTATGCCAACCCAACATCAAACAACCATTGTTTTCTTCAACTCTATACCCATCTCCACCTGCAAACAAAGTCAATAACATACTAGCTTGTTTAAATGCATTCGAACCAAGATGAACCGGCTCAAACCCGGTCAAGTCAAACCGAGTTCGCCACTGACTCAGCGTTTCATGTCTCTCAACTCGGTCAATTCCTTCACAAGCCACCACATTACATATCTGCCTTCCTAAATAAACCTCAGACACAACCTTATCTTGATCGGTCGACGATGATCCACCGGTGCCACCTTCGCTGCCACCGCCTTCACAACCTTCGAGAGAATCGAAAAGGGTCGAATAATAATGTAATGATTCAGTAAAACGATCCAAGAAAACAGGTCCGTTATGATTGGCTTCTTGTCCAACAACAGTCAATATTTCTGGCTTTAATTCTCTTACAACTGATAAAACTTTGTCAAAGGCTCCTTGCCTAGCTAACAATTGATGCAATTCGAAGATGGAATTAACAGTAATTGTTTCTCCTTCTCGAATATCAAACATGGACAAATCAAGATCAGTTAATGAATTCGCAGCAAAACCCCTGTATTCGAATTCATCGTTAATTGTTTGTAGAGTTTGAGTTGTTTTATTTCATCTCGCATCTTCAACAATGGGGAGAAGGGGGCTGGGTGGGTTTTTGAGGGAGGGTGGTAGTAAATATATAAAAAAAATTTATTAAAAGTGTTTTGCCCGAAAAACCCTTTGTAAAAACAGCGTCGTTTTGCTAACGGGTGACTTTTTTGCCGGAATTATCGAATTTTTCTATAACGGAAGGCCCGTAAAAGTTTTAAGTCTAAAAATGTACCCAAAAAAAAAGTTAATGTCTAAAAAGAGAAAAGCAAAAATTGTTAAAGTCCAAAAAGAGCTATTCACTCTTTCTTTTATCTCTGCTTAAGAACACGTTAGAACAAAGGAAATGTGTTTCAAGAAGATGATTATTATTCTTAATGTTTTTGACAATCAGAAGTTATGTTGTTTGATTTCTTTATTGTATACACTTATATTCAAACTTCCAGATCATCTCTTTGCACAAACTCAAAGATGCGGGGGCAGTTGCTAGCAAGACTGCTGCTATGATCTATGGATTGGATATAATTGCTCAAGATATACAGGTTTGTCTTCTGTCAAACGAAAAAGTGTGCTGAAGAAGATTAATTTATTACATCCAATAGCTTTCCTGATTGCTTTACAGGATGATTCTGATAATGTCACTCGATTCCTAATGTTGGCTAGAGAGCCCATAATTCCTGGTGTTGATAAGCCATTCAAGGTTAGCAGTTCAAGTTGATCAACTACTAAGACTCAAAGTGGGCAGCTTAAATTATTAATTTCATTTCTTGTCTAATTATGATTTTTCCTAAATTATTAATTTCATTTCTTGTCTACTTATTTATGTTTTCTTAATTCACTAGACAAGTATAGTATTCTCACTGGAGGAAGGTCCTGGGGTGCTTTTCAAGGCACTTGCTGTATTTTCTATGAGGAATATTAACCTTACAAAGGTGATTTCATTCTTCATGCAATTTAATTCTGGTGCCACTTCCAAAAAAATTGCCTTCTTGCTATCTGATATTTCCCCCCTCTATTCCAGATCGAAAGCCGCCCTTTGCAAAAACAGGCCATGCGAGCATTTGGTGACAGCACTACTGTGTTGCCCAAGTATATCGAGTCATTTACTTTTCTTAAACTGCATGTGAATTTACTCATGTAGATTGGATATTTATTTCCTAGAGGTCACTTTGTTATGAATACTTATGTGCAAATACTGTTTACATTCTGATGCAGACACTTCCCCTATCTGTTCTATGTTGATTTTGAAGCATCCATGGCTGATCCCAGAGCCCAAAATGCACTTGGCCATCTAAAGGTGCAGCTTTGTATAATTTTAATCATTGGTTTTCAGACTCGACACCTAGTAAATTAAGGGAAAAGGACAAAGTTATTTACCCAAAGTGTTATTCCTTAGAATTGAGAACTCATATGTCCATTGAACTACTTTGACAGGAATTTTCTACATTCTTGAGAGTGCTTGGTAGTTATCCTGCTGACACTGGTATGCCGTGAGTGAACTAAAACCCTGGTATGCTTCCAGTGCTTTTATCTTTTTAAACATATCGATGCATCAAACTTTCTTTCGCGAACAGTGCTCATGTTCCCCGTGTAAATGAACTTATGTTTGCATGAAACTTACTGTTGGCTTCTTACTTATTCGTGTAAGTGTTCGGGTTAAATCACAAGTATAAAATGCCTAATACCCACATCTGGAGCAATTTACAACGTTCATCCTCTTTGTGATTGGAAAAGGGAAATAATTAAGATGATGAAAGGAGAGGCCCAAAATGGGAGAGGGGGGGGGGTGACTACTTGCATGGTTGGTTGAAGGAAAGGTGTTTCTTGCATAAAGTGAAGGGCCTGATTGAATCTTTTTGTTGGCATTTTCTCTTCTTGTGTTAAGCCAATGTGGGATTCAAAAGAAAAATATTTTGAAGTGGTCAGATTGAACAGTGTTTTTAAAACTTGCATGAGAACAAGTGTTTCACCAACAATTTTTTGGTGCTCGAAGTATTAAACAGCAAAAGTACAAGTCCACGGATATTATTGAGAAGTTTCTTCATACCAAGCTAAAGTTCCTCTGGTGGGCACTGGTGAGACTGGATGGAGTTTGAGCTGGTGAGACTGGATAGAGTTTGAGTTTGAGATTTTTGTCTTGTGTTTGTAAAAGTTAAATTAGTTTGAGGGGAGAGGGAGAGGGAGATGCAGCAGGTCTCATACCTCAAAAATTGGTTTGGGTTTGGGAATGGAACTCTATCCAAATACACTTCCCTCCGAAAAAAAGAAAATGGACCTAGCACTAGTCATCTATTTCATTTGGATGAATGATGCTCATATCCTTTTATTCAGCAGGAAGCTTTTTACATTTTTACTTTTTGAGAAACTCCGCTGAGCTACATTTCATAGATTGCTACTATATTTTGCATAAATTATCTGTACAAGAAGCACATTTGTAACACGATCGGAAGCACCAAAGAAGTTTCTATGCCATAAAAAAAAAGGAGTTTCTATGCTTCTTCATGTACCAAAACCTGTTGCAATATGTTTCACTCTTAATTCAATGATATTGACTTGCCATGATCATGCTTCGAGAACTTCTTTCAACGCACCTTTTGATTTTGTAGGAGTATATGCTGAGGAGAGAGACAGATGAAAGGGGTTTTTTTTTCCGATCTTTATACAAAGATTGGTATATAGAAATAATATCTGGTGCAGAAGTGTATTTAGCCTCCTGATCCGTGGTTCTTCAGACGCCGTGGCAAGATTTTGACAACTTTCTGAATGTAGTTAAATGTATGTGTGCTGACAGGAATCTGTTTTTGTCCCATTTGATCTCTAAAATCTCTCTCTGTTCATCTTCCCCTATCCCAGAGATGCTTGGATTAATCGGGAATTGGTTTGTTGATCTTCTAGGCTGTAAACTGGTGTGTACTTGGAGGAATTAGTCCTGCTCATCAACTTGAATTTTGTTCTTTTCTTTGAGGAAGTACCTTAATATTATGTTTTACCGCTAAAAAATGTGCACGTACTATACAGTTAGTTAGTTGGCTAAAATTAATTGGATAGACTGTGGCATTTTTGTAATTAACATGTCAAATCAATTAGAAATTGAGGGAATTTGGGGTTTTAGTTAATTATATTCAATTAATTTTAGTCAAAAAGTATTGTTTTAAAAAAATTCGTAAATTATTCATCAAAAAAAAAAAACGTAATAGTCAAAATTTTAAATTAACTGTCAATTTTTATTCCGTACTATGAAATTTTTAATGCTCTGCAATGAATTCTGGATCAAATTACAGCGGTGGTTATCCAACTTGTGAGCCGCCAAATTGGTTCTCGTTTTGGAAACATAAACCGGGCCTTCCTCAAACAAGAAGGAAAACACAAACTGGGCCAATACTTGACTGTATACCCCACTAAAGGTAGGGCAACAGCCCAACACACCTGCTTTTTAGTTTTTAATAAATTAGATAAAAAACTTTTATATTTTTAGGCACTAACAATTAGAAGTATCAAAATGAACAAATGGGCAAATGCACGCGTCATTAATTAAATGAGTGAGGAACGAAATTGTATTTAAATGTTCGTTTACTTGTGGGTATTAACATGATGTCATACAATAACACGAATCTTATACCATCACACGAACCTCACCTCTCATCTCACATTAATATATATATATATATATATATATATATATATATATATATATATATATATATATTCTCAAAATAAAAGTTGGGGCAAAAAATTAATCCGAATCCACTAAAATGTTTGACAAAAGGTATTCACAAAAAAAAAAGTTTGGCACAAGGTACAAGAATTAAATTCCAAATTAATTAATTTTGACATGTTGCTTAACCACCAAACGCACATGATCTGCTCGTAGGTCCCACTTTCCATCATCCTTCAATTTTTCTTTTTTCCTTCCTAACCTAACTACTAATTTTTTTAACCGTAAATTTCCGTTGATCTCATTTTCAACACTCTTTAGAAGAAACGGACTCGAAAGTCCGATTCATCACAAATGGCAGTTCCTTTTCCCTAATCATCAACATGAACTGAAAACTATGCCATCAAAATTAGGAAAATTCACACTTTTGAAGCTCAAACTCTGAGATTATAGAAAGAAAGAGCGTGATTTTTCAGTGATTTTTGGTATTTTTTTACACTAGCAGTTCAGATCTGAAGTGGTGATCGATCGATGAATTGAAGTGAATAAACATCATATTTGATTGTAGAAGAAGATGGAGTATATAGATAACTTGCCTCCAATGGATCTGATGCGGTCCGAGAAGATGACCTTTGTTCAGCTCATAATACCTGTTGAATCCGCTCACCGCGCCGTTTCTTATCTCGGACAACTCGGTCTTCTCCAATTTCGCGACGTACGGATCTCTCTCCTTCTCTATTTATACCTGTTCATACTCTGCATTGTTTACCTGTATATATTGAATGTTGCGGCAATAATCGTTTGAAGAATTCTTAACGATATTTTTTCCGGATATAGTTTTCGAACGTAAATATTTGTTTTCTGTTATTGATCACTATGTAGTTACTGCTGTTTTGCACGAGTTAGTTAATTGGAGTAGAAAATGATGTTATACTATTGAATTCAGTAGTTTTGAGTACAATTAAACTGCATTGGGTGTAGTTTTAGGGGTAGAGAATTCTTTCAGGTAATGTACTGCTGCCGACTCTAGGGCTAACTTGTGAGTTAATTTGGATATGAAGTTCTGATTGTAGCATAGCTTCATACTAGGCTTGGATGCTTTTCAGAGCTTTCCAACTAGAGTCTAGAGATGCTACTGCAATAATAGCTGTTTGCGGCAATAATAGTTGTTTCCAATATGTCTGTGTATGTATTGGATGTTGCGTCAATAATAGTTTAAAGAATTCTTAATGTTATTGGTGATATTCTTAACGTGAATTTTTGTTTTTGATGTTAATATTATTTTATCACAATGTATTTACTGATGTTTGTTCCTGTTAGTTACTTGCAGTTGATTAGAGTAGAGAACAATATTGATACTATTGAATTCAGTAGTTTTGTGTACAATTAAATTGCATTGGATGTAGTTTTTTAGGGGTAGATGAGTACTTTGGTTTGAAGGATTCAATCACGCGAATTCTGAATGTTTTCAGCATTTGAAATAGATTCAAATGGCTGTAAAATTTAAAGCATTTTAATGCAAGGGACAAAAGAGCTTGTATTTAATCAACATTGTCTTTAAAGGAATTGAATCAATATTCTCTACAGCTAGAGTTTCTTTCTAGAACTAATCTGCATGTAGTCAACATTGTTCCAAATTCAAACATTCCATATATTTACCTGTTATGGCATGTGTATTTCCTTTTCGTGATTGTCTTGAATTCATTAATCTATACATAATAAATATTACTTTCGTCATCTGATTTCTGGATCAATTTAGCTTCTGTGGTACAATCTACTTCCATGACTGTATGTCAACTAATCTGATACTAACTGGTAATGTTTGCATATTTGCAGTTAAACGCTGACAAGAGTCCTTTTCAGCGGACATTCGTTAATCAGGTATGTGCTCACTAATTGCTAACTTAATATTCTATATGTAATTTCTTGGGCCTTTGGGCATAAGGTTTTAAAGAAATTACATGTTTGTACATCTTGCCGCTGCTGTAGATAACATATTCAATATTGGATTACTTATGATAAGAGTAGAAGGAGAGAATAGATCGCCACTATAATATAATCTATTTTCCTGGTGATTATTCCCGTTGTTTGAAATGTTTTCTCTAGCACTTTTCTGTAGTTACCCTAGATGATATTGTTAAATGAACCATCTGGCTATGTTATCATGCCAATCTAAATACCAGTTGGTGTTACTGCAGAGATAAAAGAACTTTACTGCATATGAGTGTCTTTTCACAATTTTCGGATATGACCTTGCTACTTGACTAAACGAGCTTCAGAGCTTGTCAGTCCATATCCTTATATCTTTTCTTGATGTATTAGTTATTTACAGATATAACTCATTTACATTTTTACCTGAATTGGGTTATCTATCCCTGAAATTTCCCATGAAGAAATTCTATTGGTAGTTTGAAACTTCTGTACTGGAATTTGAATTGTAAGATCTCGGTCCACTCTTGTTTGAGCTTCAAGACCACAACTGATTATGTTTCATTTTTCTCTGTTATGGTTGTTCTTTAAATCACAAAAGCTACAGTATGATGGAAGGAGCATGAGGAGAAAAATAAGGGTGCATCATATAATAGTGAAATGTAAATAAGATTTGTCAGCTGCTATGTAACTTTAGTGCGCTTCTTTTGGGTTTATTACTTATTATTAGCTGGCTACCCTCTTGGGTTACATTCTTGTCAAATGCCTCGCTAAGGTAGAAGGAAAGCACCTATCTTTGTTTTAACAAAGTATAATGACGAGTTTTCAGTCCGTAGGGGTGCTTCATATCTATCCTAACTCCTGAGATAAATCATGAATTTTATTTTTTCCTTTGGGTTAAGAAAATGAATTTTGATTTTTGGTGCCTTTTAGTGCATGTATACTCTTTCACAGGTGAAAAGATGCGCAGAAATGTCGAGAAAGCTACGATTTTTCAAAGATCAAATACACAAGGCTGGCCTACTGCCTTCTCCTCATCCTGCTTCACAACCAGATCTTGAACTAGAAGACTTGGAGGTTTGTTCAATAACTGTTATTTTTGTCTTGTCACATACAAATAAATCTGTTTGTTACGATTGACTCTTATCTTGGTGAGAGATTTTTAATGAATCCATGAGAATGCTAACGTTGTTGTGCTTTCCTTAGGTGCAACTGGCAGAGCATGAACATGAGCTAATTGAAATGAATTCCAATGGCGAGAAACTTCGACAAACATACAACGAGCTGCTAGAGTTCAAACTGGTGTTGCAGAAGGTACATGACTTATTTAGTGATCTTGCTAAATATTTTATATGTGATGAATGATTCCATGTTTTAACAACAAGGTGCAATGATGTTAAATATGATTCACTTATTGTAGAGCATTGGAAATTGGGAAATGTGTTTATGTATAGCAGAACTGACCTTTGAATAAGAAGGAAGCATTAGAAGAGTGTTATCCGTGAAGAGGGCTCCAGAAATCTACTTAACCAGTTGTGCATAACAGTTGGAATGAGTGGTGAGAGGAGTGACTACTTAACATATTTCCTGCCTATGGAGAATCTCTTCAACTTAATTCCTTCACAAAATGTTCTTGAACCCCTTAAGTCCCATTATTATGTTATTACGCTCTAGGATAAAATTTTCAATTCGTTAATGATCTCCCTTGAAGTTACATAACAGGGATCACAGCTTTTTTATTCAGTTGGAGAGTAAGAGAATGTATACTTGCCTTTTGAGGCTTCAGGTGACATAGGATACTGCAATTTTCTCTTCTTAGTAACATCGTTAATTCCATTAGGAAGTTTACAAATGCCCCTGTATAGTTGTATTTCTGATCAACTTGGCGGATCCTGAATCCAAAAGCGTTCTTCTTCTATCATTTCTGTGTATTTTTTTTTCTGTTCTTTATAATAAACATTTTCGTCCTCTTGGAGAAATGAGCAACACTAAGTTTTATGATGTACAAATTCAGGCAAGCGACTTTCTTGTCTCAAGTAGTAATGATGCAACGGTGCAAGAAAGAGAAATGGATGAGAATATTTACTCCAATGATGACTATGCAGATACGTCATCACTGCTTGAGCAGGTGATCAATTGTGTGTGCCTGGTTTATTTTTTCTCTCTAAGATATTATTTTACAGTTTTTATTCACTATTTTTGCTTAATGTCAGTCTTGATTAATTAAAACTTGTAAGATTTTGAATTTCCTTTTCAGGAGATGCAACCTGAGGCGTCAAATCAATCTGGTGTGAGATTCATTTGTGGCATTATCTGTAAATCCAAAGCTCTTACATTTGAACGCATGCTATTTCGTGCTACTAGGGGTAACATGTTTTTCAACCAGGCACCTGCTGATGATCAAATTATGGATCCGTTATCAAATGAAATGGTAAAGTTTTTCATTTATCAGAGTATCCTAGTAAGATTCATTTATTCGTCACTCTCTATTTAGAGTGGAGGAATAAGGTTGTGAGAGGTAGAGGGAGGCCTAGGAAGGTTTGGACCAAAGTAATAAAGGGTGATATGACTTCGTTAGATTTGGGCGGGATTATGGTCTTGGATAGAAAGAAACAGAGATGATATATTCATGTGAACGAGCAAGCGTGATTCTTCCTTTGGTTCAGGTAGCCGACCCCAACCATTTGGGATTAAGGCTTTGTTATTGTTGTTGTATCACTCTCTTTACATGCTCTATTTCATTTGTGACCTACTTGACCTTCAAGAGGGCAATGGAGAAACAAAGAAAAATGTCATGGATATGCTCGTACAAAAATAGAGGATCTGACTGTTAATTTCATGTGATATTTGTGAATGCTCTTATTCATTTTTGAGTGTAGGTGCTCATAGGCATTTCGTTTGCTCCTTTACATGTCTGGATTTCTAGATAACGTTTTCATATAATGAATTGAAGTTTTGGCTTTTTACAGGTTGAGAAAACTGTGTTTGTGGTGTTCTTCTCTGGTGAGCAAGCAAGAACAAAAATACTGAAAATATGTGATGCATTTGGTGCTAATTGCTACCCTGTTCCAGAAGATATAGGCAGAAGGAGGCAAATAACACGAGAAGTAAGGATTCAAAAGGACTACCTAATCTGAAGTTCATCATGTTTTGAGCAAAATAAAATTTGAAAATTTATTCCGTGAAATTCTCATTTATCTGTGCGTTAATTGGGGTACACTAAATCTTGTGGAGAATAAGAAAAACGTCTCTTCAATTTGATGTCAAGTCATGTGTACTTGGGGTGCATTTAGATGGTTTTCTATTGAAAAGTTTTCATTTTTGTGGGGCAAATATGTTAAATTCTTTTGCATGTTAGAACTACAGCTGATATGTCATCTACCCCCTACCTGCAGGTTTCTTCACGTCTATCTGAGTTAGAAACCACCTTGGATGCGGGATTACGCCATAGAGATAAGGCTTTAACCTCGATAGGCTTCCACCTTTCGAAATGGATTAATATGGTGAGATGTATCTCCTTGGCTGATTTCTTTGGTGGAGAGGGAGGTTAAGTTCTTCTATTTTTGGTTGATCTGAATTACTGGATTTACTTTTTGGAACTTATTTTCTAGGTTAGAAAGGAAAAAGGTGTCTACGACACATTAAACATGCTCAACTTTGATGTTACAAAGAAGTGCCTTGTTGGTGAGGGCTGGTGTCCAATATTTGCAAAACCCAAGGTGCTTTCCCCTGTTTTTAATTTTGTTGTTTCCTCTTGTATGGCATATGCAATTTCCTCCAGTATTGTCTTGTGTTTTCTTTCTGAGGGTATATCCTATGATAGATTCAAGAGGCTTTGCAACGGGCAACATTTGATAGCAGTTCACAGGTGGGTATAATATTTCATGCAATGGATGCTTTGGAGTCTCCACCAACGCACTTCAGGACCAACTATTTCACAAGTCCATTTCAAGAAATTGTTGATGCATATGGGTAAGCTACCTTTTTTGTGTAGAGGAATGGAGAAAGTATCTGCCTCCTATTATGTTTTTAGTAGAACATGCTGATAATTATTTGGTTTCTTCAATTATATATCAGTGTTCTCTATTTATCTCCCAACATATAATTTAAATTGTTAAATCTTTAATGTGAAAGTTGCTGTTTTCCAAAAAATAAGTGGGAAGCGCTTATAAATACTGTCACAATTTGGAGGCTCTGCCTGTTTATCATCTTCATCTCATTCTGACCCTTTGTCAGGGATTGGTTCAATTTTCTAGGCAAATAATTTATGTTCTTCGATGTTAAAAAAGGAAAAAGAAATAGTTTTGAACTTTGGAGTAAAACACTATGCAAAAAGGCGTGTGCTTAGTTTTAAGTAGGAATGTTTGTGAATATTTTTTGTCCTGATTCCCTTTGCCTCTATTTCTTGCTTTGGATGTCTTTTCTAACTGCAAATGAGAGGTGTTTTCTGGATGGCCAATATATTTCACGTACTAATGCAACAATCTGCTCTGTGCAGTGTTGCTAAATATCAGGAGGCAAATCCTGCTGTTTATACTATTGTTACATTTCCATTTCTTTTTGCCGTTATGTTTGGAGATTGGGGTCATGGAATATGTTTGTTATTGGGAGCATTGGTTCTCATAGCCCGTGAAAGAAAGTTTAGTTCTCAGGTATGCTTTATAAGTCTTGTTAGGGTTTCAAACTTGTTATTTTTCTTAACTCTTATTCTGTGATGATTTATCCATTCCCCCCTTGGTGTGTGGGTATGTATCTGTTTTTAACATCCTAAAAAAATTCACATATTTTTTATTCCAACATTATCTGGTTGAGTAGCGAATGTATTTGAGTTATTTTGTGCTTCGGGGATTTCAAGCATACCTATTGAGAGTAAAGCTGAGCGAATGTTATCTGCTTGGAAAAATGTTACTTGGTATTGGATTTCCTGACAGTATCAAGTTTTTGTGTGTGCTTGGGAGAGGGAGAGGGAGAGAGGTTTATTGCTATGTGATATTGGTATTAATGATTTCAACAAAGAAAACTAATTAACAGTGTCTAGTTTGGAAGACTAACTTGGACGTGTGAAATCTGTGAAGAAAGGGCTGAAAAATAACATCCGTATGTCTTTTTCAAGGGTAGCTTAGTTTTCAAGCGAGGCCAGGGCGAATAGTCAGTGCCAAGTAGGTGGCCTCCATCACATAGCAACAAGCCATCAAGTGCCAAATTCAAGCTATCTTTGTCTTCATATTTCTTATCATAAGGATTTTACTTCCAGCTTTGATGTCATTACTGAACAGATGGCGAGGTACAAGATATGACTTCATTTAGAAGAATAATTTCATTTCTCTGTCTCTTTGGTGTATACCGAGATAAAAGGTTAGGCATCTGATGTTTCTCCTCGAGCATAATCCTATTAATGTGGAGATGAACCACGAAATTCAGAAGTTGACCGGGTCTTCCTCACCTCTTTTGGTAACCACCCACAGGTTTTTAAAGACATTGATTAGTTTGCAGTGTTGGCAACTGAAGTTTCCGGATAGATATGCCAATTTATTTCATGCATGTTGACTTTATATACTACTTTGTTTTGTACAGTTTCACTGTTCTACTGCTTTATTTCGGCTGAGCAATAAACATTTTTGTTTTTTGACAGAAACTGGGTAGCTTTATGGAGATGCTATTTGGTGGCCGCTATGTCCTCCTCCTGATGTCTCTATTTTCAATATATTGTGGGTTGATCTATAATGAATTCTTTTCGGTTCCTTTTCATATATTTGGGAGCTCCGCCTACAAATGCCGAGATGCTTCCTGCAGGTAGGTGTGCTCATTTTATTTTTCTTTTCACGTGTGATTTATTTGTTAGATGTATCAATTTGTCTTACTTTTGATGCTTAGATGATATATTCGTTCTGTTTCTGATCCCTTGGATGCTGAAACACATCCATCTTTCTTTTTGTGGCACGTACATATTAAATAGGGATTTTGTGTCAACTATTACTTGCATTGCATCCCACTACCCTCCAGACCCCGCAAATTTCCCCAGCCCTTGAGAAGAATTATCAAAATACCCTTTACAAGAACAATCTCCTTATTGTAGGCTAGAATTTAGTGTTAAAGTTTGTGATTCAAATGGCAGTGATGAGTGATCTACTTTAAATTTCATTAGCGTTTCTAATTCCTTCCCGTCCTTTCATGTGTTATATTTAAGATGAAAGAAGATATATACAAATACGAGGACTAGTCATGCATCAAACTTTTAATTTTGCATCTTTCTAGTCCTTGTGAAATAGTGGTATTGTCTGTTTATTGATTTCTCTATCATATTTTGACAATAACATCTGTACCTTGACAGTGATGCCGGTTCGGTGGGTTTAATCAAATACCGCGACCCTTATCCTTTTGGTGTAGATCCAAGCTGGAGAGGTAGTCGTTCGGAGCTTCCCTTTTTGAACTCTCTGAAGATGAAAATGTCTATTTTGTTAGGCGTGGCCCAGATGAATCTAGGAATTATGTTGAGTTACTTCAACGCACGATTCTTTAGAAGTTCACTTGATATCAAGTATGTACTCTTTCCTTTTTGAGTTTCTTTTTGCCCTTTAGTTTTTTGTTGTTGTTGTTGTTGTGGTTTTCCCTTTCAAGATAAGGGACTTATAGCATTCTTTGTTTTTAGGTACCAGTTTGTACCACAAGTGATCTTCCTTAACTCTCTTTTTGGGTATCTGTCACTTCTTATAATTCTAAAATGGTGCACTGGTTCCCAAGCGGATCTCTATCATGTAATGATTTACATGTTCTTAAGTCCTTTTGAGGATCTTCGTGATAATCGGTTGTTCTGGGGCCAGAGCGTGCTGCAGGCATGACCTTATCTTTTCATGGTTGACCATTTTATTGTGAAGCCACTCGATATTCAAGCTTGGGTCTGATCAAAACCTTGTTTTCTGCAGGTCGTTTTGTTGCTTTGTGCTGTTGTAGCTGTTCCGTGGATGCTGTTTCCAAAACCTTTTATTTTGAAAAGACAACATACCGAGGTACTACATCTGTGCTCATGTAACTTTTCCGGAAGAGCAAGCAAACTTGAGTTTTTGGCATAGAAGCTCATACAGAGAGAATAGTTCCTCTATTCTTGTCTCCATTATCCTTCGAGTATATGCAGTTCCAATTTAGCCATATTAGGACAGCAATAATCATATTTGCGTCGATTTAGTTATTCAAGTTAAATATATGCTTCGGCTTCCTTTCTTTTCCCTGTGGAAATTTTGGTAATAGTGGAATTTCAAATAAAAAATCAGGAAAAATATTGTAATGGAGTATGTTGTTTCTCTGAAAGTTTCTTGTGAGTTTCACTTCAGTACTTGTTTACGTAGTCATCTTCTTGATGATTAAATGGACAAGTGTTACACATGTTGGTTATCTCAGAGTCCTCTTTTTAGAATTTGGTAGTAAGCAGTTCAAAACTTCAGGAAAATCTGGATGCACATAACTAGATCCTGTTCTCATCTGTTTTCAGGAAAATGCTTTAGGTTGATTTTTTAAAAACTGGTAACTTAATGGGTTATGTTGTTGTTGTTGTTGCTGTGGTAAAGATATCCTCTAAAATAGGATGAAAGTGAATTTTCTTTTGATACTGTATTTCACTTCCAGTTAAGACTAGCTGCTGAAAGTGTTAATTTTGCAAATTCTGTCTGCTTCGGATGAGTTACATCTGAGTTTACAGTTCTATTTGAGTTTTTGCCGCATAGAGCCTTCCAAAATTGTTTTTAATCTATTATTTTGTTTTATTTATTTATTCCCTTTCTCAATTTTTACAGAGATTTCAAGGTCGTCAGTATGGGTTACTTGGAACCTCTGAGATGAATTCTGACGAGGAGCCTGACTCTGCAAGAATACGTCATCATGAAGATTTTAATTTCAGTGAGGTGTTCGTGCACCAGATGATACACTCTATTGAGTTTGTACTTGGTGCAGTTTCCAATACCGCATCATATCTTCGGCTATGGGCTTTGAGGTACAGCTATAGCATCATGTTTATTTAGCAAACTTACAAGTTTTTAATATGATTCTTACTATGAAGTTTTTGCATGATTTTACAGCTTAGCTCATTCAGAATTGTCAACAGTTTTCTATGAGAAAGTTCTTCTTCTAGCCTGGGGGTAAGTTTTTATTGTTATCTTCTGCCTACTGCATTCTTCTTTGCCACAATGGACCTGTTGTTGATAGTAATTGAGATTTACGTTAATTCATACTTGTTTCGTTATTCTAAATAATGAATATTGCAGATATGACAATATCATCATACGATTGGTGGGGCTGGCAGTTTTTGCTTTTGCTACAGCATTTATCTTACTCATGATGGAGACTCTTAGTGCTTTCCTTCATGCTTTGCGTCTCCATTGGGTGGAATTTCAGAACAAGTTTTATCATGGTGATGGCTATAAGTTTCAGCCTTTCTCTTTTGCATCCTTAACCGAGAACGATGACTAGTGTCTGTTCACTTATTGCTATTTCCATTTCAAATTTTGCAAAGTAGTAGTTTAAGGAAAGAGGAAATCTTGACAGCAAGCCCAGAACAGATGCTGGCAGGGTGTTTCACTTCAACCTAACTTGACGCAGCTCGCTTTAACCTGAATTATAAATTTCTCTCTCAGATATTCTACAAATGCAGTGGTGTAAAGAGATGTCGTTAAGGTCATAGAGAGCTGTTGGCTAAGAGATTTTGTAATTTTTTCTTCATATATATTTTTTGGTTCTCCCTTTTCCTTTTTTCTTTTTTCAAGATAGGATTCAGGTTAGTCGGATCTTAGGTGCTTCGGAGACTAGAGTGGAGCCTTTGCAATTTGGATCTCCAAGTTATTAATTCTTTTGGCAGAGGTGAAGTTACTAAATCTCACAGATAGGAAAGCACACAAAACATAAAGAGATGCCTACATGTGGTGGCATGGATTTTGCAGGCTAAATTACGATTCTTTTTTGTAATGATATTATAGCAAAGTTATATGCCAGGGGTTAAGCTTTTATGCTGTAGAAAAGTAGTTGTTCAATTTGTCACTTCATATACTTTGCGAATTTTATCAAATACATAGCCTAGGGAAATAACTTTTTTAGCAAAAGTATTTGTATGTGCTATTCAAGGCTGACATTAGATTCTTTCAACGGAGGTGGATATTACTCCAAAAATCCATACATCCTCAAATAGGTTCCTGATTGATCGAGTTGGCTGATGGTGTGTTATTGTAGTATTGAGAGTTCCGTCCGGTTTATAATTTTTGCAAAACTTGTATTTGGAAGCTTTTCTTATCTGTAGTTCTGTCCTTCTGGATTCTCATACTTAAAGCAGCTTAAAACAGTACTTTCTATTTCATAATATAAGTCGTTTATGATATATACAGAAAAAATCTAGATGTTATTAATGGCAAAACTGCATCGAATCGCACTAAAATGTAAAATGCTATTTGAGATTTTAATTGGTTTGGTACAATTTTAAAATTTTTAAACCCGCAAGTTGGGGATTTTAAAATTTTGGTAAAATTACACCAAATCACACTGCGTACATCTTAAGATCATCCTGTTGCATTCAGGCTCACACCCTTCTCACATAAATGTAGTTTTGATCCGTTTATAAAAGCAAGACTTGTATCTAAAAACAAAATGTTGGTTATATGAGGAGGGGTACGACTCAGGATGCAATGTGATGGTCTACAGGGAAAAAAAATTCCCTTAGATACATGTCAAGGCTATTTTCGTAATTTACCATCCAGCTTTTTGAAATTGTACTAGGTAGGATATATTGTTTGACTCAAGTCATTCAGATCCCCCCCTCCTCCCAACCCAATCCTAATCCTTGAATCAATCTGCCTGAGAGTGAGTGAATCCTACATTGGCGAAAATGGAGTGGGATTCCACACTTCTCACCGAAGAAGACGATTCTCTACTTCAACCTACTCCAACTCGCCTCACCCCTCGCATTTCGCCCCTCCGTCAGTCTCTTTCTTTTTTTTTTTCCCTGTGAATTTGTTCGATTTTATCTCGTTATTATTATGTGCTTTGATTTTGTTAGAATCTAAACTATTTTCGATTTTCATAGGGTATGAATTAGCATTAATTTGAAGTATGTTGTGTGTTTAGTACCCAAATATAGCAAAAAATCACCAGTCCCATGCATGTCATACATGTCCGCATGCTTGTCCACGACCACTCACAATTAGCCACATGTATAACAAAATTGGAATAAATGTACACATGGCTAATGCCGAATTCTAGGGACATGTATGGGGACAAAGGATTTCTAGCCATTATGAAGTTGTTTTCGCAAATTTAGAGGTTCTGTGTTACTGATCATTTGGTTAATTTTTCAAATTAAATGCTAAAACCGTCATCGGCCATTGATAACACTGAGCTTTGTTGGATTTTACTTGTATTCTTTATATTGATTGTATGCGTTAGATTCAGCTCTTTATTTCTCTCTGTAAGAGACTAGCTTGATTCGATTTTTGGCAAGGGAAAAAGATAAAAAATTTAACCAATTGTTACAATTGCAGGGTATTTGAGAATCCCAGAGGATTCAGTAAAAGATAATTGTTTGTCATCTTCCAAAGATGCTAGTAACAAGGAAAATATCAGTGTAAACAAATCTGAAGGACCAAAGTTGAACATGGAGCCTGTGCGGATGAAGAAAAAGAGAAGAGGTGGAGGATATAATTTGAGAAAAAGCCTGGCGTGGGATCGAGAATTTTTCACTGAAGAAGGTGCTTTGCTGTTTGTTCTACATTCATATTCATTTGAGTGATTGATTGGAGGAATTATGACAAAATTCGATATTTTTTCTCTTTTAGGTGTTTTGGATCCACAAGAGTTGTCGATGATTAGCGGGATACATGTAGATTCTTCCAGAGAGGGGTTGTCCACTATTAACGAGGATGATTCACTTTCAAATGATTATGGGTCTACTAATGACACTGCTGATTTGCAAGCACTTGAGAAGAATTTGTTTAAAGAAGTCCCTACTGTATCCTTGAAACCGGATGTAGGAACTTTACATTTACCTCCAAAGCATAATTCACCTGCTTGTGGTCATAGGGCTTCAACTTCTGCTGTCAGTTTTAAACTTTTTCGCATATGTATCCTTTTTATCTAGTTTATCATAACTTGCTGAATTTTCTTGAAGAAGTATGCATTTCCAGGCCTCTCCTAAAGTTATTCCAACTCGAAGTGCTAATAAAACAGGATCCGGGACTGGTGGCTGCCCACGACCTTTGCCTTTATCATCATATCCTTTATCCAATTCTACCTAAAAACATAATCATCTGGTTTACTTTAGGCAACTTGATCCTTGATCTTTTACATCTTTAAACTGTATACGTGTTGAACCTTAATCCTCTTATTGTACTCTAAAAAGGCTTGCAAGCACTAATGCTTGTCGAGCTGCGACAAAGGAATCAAAACTCTCAAGGATTCCTGTTTCAAAGCCAGGACATTCTTCAAATTCTGTGACTAAAAAGGGCGTTACACAAGGTGCAAGCCACGTGAAGCAAAAGCAGACAATACAAACTTGTACTCCATCTGTTGCCTTTGTTTATTGTTTTAAATTTAAATTTTTCTTTCAGTTGCAACAGAAAAGTCGTGAATTGTCTTGCACTTAGATTGCATGGCTGGTTTTTCTGGTATAATTGCAAAGGAATTTGGATAAAGTATTTATGTCTTTAGCTGCCAATTCCTCTATTGATCATATTGCTTATTTACATGGTGCCTTCCCTGATCTTTTCCTTTATGCAGTTGTCAATATCCAGAACCAGAGGAATGTTGCACCAAAGAGCTCCCCGAAAAGTCTCAAACATAATCAGAATAAACCGAAGGATGCTTCTGGATCCTTGCCTGCCAAAGCATCGGTTCTACGTTCTAAAAGAACTGTAGTAAGACCTGCCGAGCTCCTTAGTCATATGGACCTGAAGTAAAATGAAGTTTAGTCTGTAATCTTTCGAACGTCAGTTAACTAATGGCCACCTTTTTTCTCTCAATTGGAATCCAACATGAACAGGTTAAGTCACCAATTTATCCAAATTCATCTACCCACTTAAATCCAGCTGTGGGAAACAAAGTTACTAATACTGATGCGAAGGTGATTCGAGATGATCCGAGTCCATCTATTGTAGCGCCTCAGTCTGAGTGTAAAGATGGCTCCACAAAGTTACCAGCTTATCTTCCACGTGGCGCTTCCATTACAACTAGCCCCATGCAACATACACAGTTGACACCACTGAAACCATCAGGGCTTCGCATGCCTTCTCCATCCCTGGGATTTTTTGGTCAGGTATGCCAGTGTTAGTAAATGAAGAAATTCGTTTGTCATGAGTGATATTCTTGTGTATTTTATGTACTTTCAGAATCTTATTGGTGCATCATCCAATCTATATCTGCAGCCAAAACCTTCAGTTTCACATTCTAGTCCACAAAGAGCTGTCGAGGCTGATACTGTTTGTTTGAGGAAACCTGGTTATTTAAGGCCACCACGTTCATCACTGAAAATCCCTGAAGTTGTTAATAACATCAAGCAAACTGTAGATACTGCAGTCTTAAGGTCAGGATCTGATTTACGAGCTGTTTCACATGAAAGGATGAAACAGAATGTTCAGGAAGATGCTACGGATGAAAGCTTAAAGATTTCAAATGAAGATGGGCGTGCTGAGCCCATGAATGATGGGAATGTTATTTCTGGCAACTCTGGTAGTAGTATTCTTGGTTGCATGGAAAGTAGAATATCTACTGTTATGGACTGGGAAAATGACGAGTCGTTACCTTGGCGAAGTACCATGAATTGTGCTAAAGGTGTCTCCAGGACAAGAAGTTCAATTGAGCATTCATTAGTTGAGCATGGTGATATTCTTGAATCTTCTAACGGTGAAGCTGTTATTGAATCTTCTGGAGATGAGCAGTTGTTCGGAGAAAAGGGCAGCTACAGCAATGATTCACAGAATCTTTCGAATGATAATCTTGAGAATGCAGATTTTAAAACTCTAGTCTCTGTGGAGATTGAACTGAAAAGTTCCGGAATTCCATCCCAAGGAAGTTGCTCTGAATTTGAGAAATCTCTTTTACTGGAGGATGTTAATGCTCAATCACAGGATGAGGAAACAGAATTGCAGATGACAAGTATAATTTCAATTCCCGGATGTAAGAATAATCTTTATCGATGCTCGGAGGATAGTGACTTAAATAACTTCTCTGGTAAGAGTTTAGAGCTCGAGTCTCCTTATCTTGCACAAAGTTCGCAAAATAACCATGGGCTTGCAGCCGCTGATACTGCATTGATTAAGAAAGATTCTGATGAGTACATCCAAGAAGTTCCTGAGAAACTTCCAGTAACTACGTTAGATGTAGCATGCAAAAGTGAACTGGGTTGTTCCGGTGAGATATCTCAATTGACAGTTGGAATGAATAATGAATCCTTTCATACTAGAAAAATGGTCGGAGAAGCTCTTTTGGAACACTCATCGCAGACTTCTTCTGAGATTGCCTCTTCAGTTGAAAATCACAATTGTTCACTCACTAGATATCTTGGTTTTGATGTAAATTGCAGCGGTGAAATCACCGCTTCATGTTCTCATTCAGCTATGGATGAAGGTTCAGAGTCATTGGCTACAGAAGAGTGTGGAACCTTTAATAGGAATAAAGTGCAAAATAGGCGAGTTGGAGGGAATGATATCATTGCAGAGGAACCTGAAAATCTAACATTGTTCACTCCTCTGGACTCTGAAATAGCAGATCTCAGTTGTGGTAGTTTACTAGCAGAAATTAAATTTCATGTCGAGGACCAGAATGGTAATCGTCAAGCTATCCTAGAAGTTAACTCAACTACTTATGGCTCTTCAGAGATTCTGTTGGGAAAGTCCAACCTATCACAAACTGCAAATCTAAGGCAGATATATGAGCATGAAGAAATACCTAGTTCCAGTAATATATTACAGGTGGAAAATGAGGTAGTGCAGGAGCTAGATTGCAACTTGCCTGTGGAATGCTGCATCAATAATATGCAGGTCGCACCTGATCAATTTAAACCAGTTGTTCTTACTGAAAAATCTGGAGAAGCTGGATTTCCTAATTTCTGCATGTTGGTTGGGAAGGTTCCTCAGATTAACGGGAGTTTGCTTAGTGAGAATTGCTTATCAAGGGAAATAACTGCATTGGAAGAATTGGAAAGGAATGCTGATGGTGGGGTGGACGCTGTTCCAAGAACAATCAATGCCAGAGGAGGTAAATTAGAAAGCTCCAGCCCAGTTTCTAGTACACCACATTCAGTGCATATTGGTGAGCACATGGGAGATGAATTCAATGATGCATCATATATTGTGCATACAACCCCTGGTCGTGAGGAAGTTGAGCCTTCATCTGAAAGCTATGGACCTTTTACCGGAAGTTGGATGAAACGTGGCTTGGAGCATGGAGGTAAAGCTTATCTAAATGTCATTTTGGTCAGCTTTTCTGATAAGTTAATGGGATTTAAAACTTGATTATCTACTTGCAAAAACTTTCTTGGGCTGATTGTTTAGGTTTTCCAGTTGAAGATATGACATCATCAAGAAACAGAATACACGGAGCTAGCAGATTAAAGAAGAGCACCCTACTTGATGAAACGAAGGCCCATGTTGCTTCGGACACTGATAATCTTGCTGATGCATCTGATAGCGAGTTGGAAGCCACTTTATGTCTGGAAAAATATAACCATACAAATGCATCAATGTGAGACCTAGAACCAAGCTCAATCTTCATCATTTTCTTTAACTTGCTAAATCTTGATAACTTTTGGGTTTTCTTTTGATATCTCTCTTTCCCTGCAGCAAAAAATCTGAGTGTTCTTCAAGTGGAAATAGTGTTACGATAATTCCTCCGATAAATGCAGTTCCATTTTCTGATGAATGGTTGGCTGCCATGGAAGCTGCTGGCGAGGTAATTTAGAATTTTGTATGTTGTCCAGAATGACATTGAATGATGCTTAAAATACAATAAACGCAAGAACATTATCTGAAAACTTGCTAGCTTAAAAGCCTATAGTTCGGCATTTTGGGAGAATAAAGACATTTAGATACAGTTATATATAGGGGACTAATTCCCGTTACGGAATCCGTCTGTTGTAGATGGCCAACAGACTGACTTTTCCTTGAAAAAGAAACCCTTCAATGGACTTTTGTTCAACTGAGTAGCCTAGCCTGGAAAATCAGGGCTAACTAAATGGTATTCAACTTAAATCTTGAAATCTAAATCTGTTTCTTTGGATAGTCATCGTGCAAGGATATCATCAACAAGCCCGATTCTTTTGTTCGGATCATCTGTTTTTACCAGTTGTAAATCCATGTCCTGGCAGTATGCATTCTATGAAAGTAACTGGTTCGTACATTAATGTATGATCATGATTCTGAACTCCAAGTGCTTTCATATATAACTTCACATCTTTTCAACAGGATATATTAAAGATAAAAAGTGGTGCTGTGCAAAATTCACCAACAGACAAATATTTGCCTGAGCCGAGTCCATGGTCTCCGGTATGTCACATTTCTTGAACTCTTCTCTATATGTCAGAGCAAAATATATGAGCACCAACATCAAAGTGATGGATAATATGCCCTAAAAAAGATCTAAAGGAAGCATCTTATTGATTTTGCATCTTCATTGACAATCATTTCTTGAAATCTTATTTTCTGTCTTCCAATATTCCACCAACATATTTATTTATTCAATTTTTTTTAAAAGGAACCAACATATTTATTACGAAGGAGAAATAAATATTTCAGAGGGTACAGTCTTTTCTGGATCATTCTTTGAGGCTTCTTACAGTGTTCTACCGTAAAAGTAGGCTCCCGATCACTCTAGATGGCATAATCAATTTGCAAATTAATCATGCTCCCAAGTATTTGGTGAATACAAATCGAAGTCGTTCACCAAAAAGGGAAAAAGAAAAGAAACAACTTTTACATTCGTACTCTCTTTGTTACTGATTCTTTCCTTTTTCTATTAACATCACGATTCATTTGACTGGTGGGTAAGGGGAAATGTAGGAAAATCTTATACTAATTGGAAAAGTGTACTCATTTGTCCTTTCATGGAGCACAAGTTTGTGATTCTGTTTTCTCCCTTCTGAAGTATATTATATATTGAATGATTTTCAGGTCAGAAGGAAAAACAATTCAATCGGACCATTTGACTGTACAAAATTTACCAACAATTTCTCCTCGGAGTCTCAATAATCGATTAGATGTCAAATCCGAAATGCATTCTTTTACCTGACGCTGTTTCCTGATACATGACACTGCTGTCAGGAGCTAGTTCCATCCACAACTTCCACATATTTCACTCATTTTCACCGATGGTTATTGATCTCCGGCGGCTTTCACTAATTTGGTTGTCAACTTTGCCAATGCGGTAACTTACCTATTCTTGATTGTTGATCGTCTCAAATGTAACTTGCAAAAACTGTTGTAAATGAACTCCATCATTTGCTCGCAGTACTCTCTAGGTTCTGTTAATAAGATATCTCCTACAATTGCAAGCTACTTCTGACCAAAAGTTCGATATACTACCTGATTAATTCATACATTTCACTTTTTTGATGTTCCGAATTAATTGATACATTTCAAAATTTGATAAACATTTGGCATGTTTCTTCCAATTTTATCCTTAGTCAATACTTTAGTGTTTTCAACAATTTCACACTTATCCATTCACATCAAACCATACTTTAATTAGGGGTAATTTAGACTTTTTTCTTTGTAATTATTGACTTCTAATTATTTCATTGGTTTGTGTAAAATGTATTAATTACTTAGGAACGGATGTAGTGTAATTTAAAGGAAATGAGCACTTTAAATAGCTTCTTCTATTGTCACATTCCATGTAAAAAAAAATTAAAAAAAACTAAGCCATCAGATCTTATATTCAACGTTCGAGATTTATTCTGCACGTGTTGGACTGTTGTTATAGCCCTTCCCACTCCACTAACTTTAAGGCAAAGAGTACGTACCATACATGATTTGCTCAATTACATTCATCATTGTACCTTAAAATGGTTAATTATATTCTCGACCCCAAGGTATTTATTTATCCAGCATTGGACTAATCCTTATTTGTTTTTCTTTTTTGTTCTAATGAATGATATAATTTACATAAGTAGTATCTTCTCAATTTTTTCATCTTCATCCTCCATCTTGGCCTTGTACTTGTACATCCCAGCACATACAAGAAAATACACAAAATTCACCACTCCAAGTAAAACTAGCAACCAGTACACATTTTCCAGCCTCCCAACATTAATATTTTCTGGCAACCAATCCGTAACTTTCCGAACAATGTCGATAACCGCTATTCCAATGTAGTACCCTAAGCCAATAAGCAAAGCCAGCATCGCTGTGGATGTACTCTTAAGAGATGCGGGAAACTCTTGATAATACAACAATGCTTGTCCCGGAAAATGAAATGCTTCTCCGATGCCCATCAACGATAGTTGTGGCACTAGCCAGAAGACTGACATGGGAACGACGGAACCTGTTTCCCGGGTCCCGGCTAGCTCACGCCGCCTATGTTCCACCACGGCAGCAATGACCATTGCAATCACATTGAGCATATGGCCAGTGGCTATTCTTTGTAGTTGCCTAATAGATTTTCCCATCTTTCGGAAAAGTGGAAAGAGCAATCGGTCTATTAAGGTTAGGGAGATGGCGCCGGCTAATAGATTGAAGATTGACATGGATCCGACCGGGAACTCGAGACCGGCAAAGGTTGTGCAATCCATTGTTATAGCTTGGAGAGTTGATAAGCTGGAGAGGACTCCCATTGGAGTAGTTAATAAAAAAACCAGTTGTCCAAAGTGGGAATAGTCGAATTAAGGTTTTAAGATCTTCTATTTGTTGAATTGTGCATAATTTCCATGATTTCTTGATTGATCCATCTGGGTTTATATCTTCAGCAGTAACCAAAGCAGCGTGATTCAAGAACCTGTGCTTTTTTTAATTAAAAAGTTGTAGTAAGAATTAGCTTTCGTTCAGGACATGTAAAGAAAATTAAGGAAATAAAAAGTGAGGTACTTTGTTAGTCAAACTATCAATATTACTCTCTTAAATATGAATGTATACCACTAATTTTATTTAAGAGAGTAATATTGACATTTTAATTAATAAAGTATATTGTTTTTTAGTTTTCTTAATTTTTGTTACATGTCATAAATGACTTATATTATAGAAGAGATGTAATATTCATTATTGAGATTTCAGAGGTATTTTGATTAATCTACAAAGAAACAGAACAAGTTACACGACAGTCACACAACACGAGATAAAGTATATTGTTTTTTAGTTTTCTTAACTTTTGTTACATGTCATAAATGACTTATATTATAGAAGAGATGTAATATTCATTATTGAGATTTCAGAGGTATTTTGATTAATCTACAAAGAAACAGAACAAGTTACACGACAGTCACACAACACGAGATAAAGTATATTGTTTTTTGGTTTTCTTAATAGGTGAGTATATTTAAAACTTTTTTTTTTTTTTTTTAAACTAGACCATTTATAAGTATGGTCTAGTTTATTACAATTATTTATTATTAGACCTCTCCAGAGGAGGTCGACCTCACCAGAGGAGGAGTAGTAGAAGCCCGGCTGAGCGGGTGCCCCGTGAGGGGAGTAGTAGAAGTCCCGTGTTGAGCGGATGTCGTATAAGCCCGTTGAGCGGGTGCCCCAAGAGGGGAGTATAAGATCCACACAAGGGAGCCCAAAGAAATGACAATTAAATCATTCCCTTGTGTGAGATATGGGGATTGAACTTGGGACCTAAGCCCCAAATGTGATGGCCTTACCCACTTGGCCATCCAATCCCTATAGTATATTTAAAACTTACATTCAAACCAATGAATACAATACACGTAGGTCAAAAGTGCAAATTCATAAGAAAGAGAATTAACTTTTTGGCATACATGTATTATATTCATTGATTTGAATGTAAATTTTAAACTTACTCAACTACCAAAATAAAATTTCTCCACTCGACACATTAAATATCGGGTCCATGAGGAAATTACAATTTCATAATTTGTCTCATTCAGTAGCCATATTAAATTCCTACCAACTATTTTCCTACTCCATTATGGCACTTCCAAAAATGACTGCTATCAAAAGTGAAGATGGAAACAATTCACATAAAAAAAAATAAAAAAATCTTTTTAAGTGTGTATTTGAATTGATTTTTATTTAAAAATTTCTGTCTCGAAGATTAAAAATATAAAGATACGAGGCTACAGTGAAAAATTATGTTGAAGAATGTGAAAAAATGGTACATAAATGCTTAACTTGAGTTAAATTTAATTTTCCGAGTTCAAACAGAATATGAATTTGACTTTTATGAGAAATAACTCCTAATCAAATTCATATATTGTATTTCACCCTTCCTCTAATATGTTTCACTATTATCAAATTGCTATATGTCTGTCTTTTTTTTTTTCCTCCCTTTTAAAGGGAAAAGTAAAATATGCAACGGTTTCTAAGAAACGAGACAATGTGGGTTATAGGTGTACGAATCTTCTAGTACATTGTCTAGTACGCTAATAAATTGCTCGTGATCTAAAAGAGAATTAATAAATTAATACTAATCATATTAGTGTACTGTACGAGATTATGTATTAAAATATTGCAGTGGCACATATAATCCTAAATCCTTGACCCCACCAAAAAAAAATCATATCACACAATAATTGATGTTAAGGTAAAATGATGAGAAGAGGAAGAGCTCATACTTGTAACCATCATCAGGAACTGTGGCAGGTAAAACTGCAACTCTCTCCTGTTCTTCCTCAGCTACTATTTCAGGCAAATCACTGTAATAATCTTCTTCCTTATCAGACAACAAAAGCTTCTTCTTACATAAAGCTGCAACCACAACACAAGTTAAATCCTTAAAAGGGCTACTCTTCTGTGGATGTACATCCCTATAAAAACTCCTTCCCGCCAAAAAGATGATCAATCCCACCAAATCAGCACAAACACAGAGTCCAAAACCCCAAGCCCAGCTCACATTATCTTGAACATAAACAATTCCAATTCCACTGATTACTGAAGCAGCATTCCAAACAAAGAGAAACCAGTTAAAGTAATTTTCTTGGTGTTTCGGACCGTCTAATTGATTTGCACCCATTGTTCCCACTGTAAAACTAGTCCCAGCAAAGCCTATAGATGGTAAAGCCAGTGCTAAAAATAGAATGCTGGATTGATATGCTGATGGTTGTTGGCAAATGCTTGATCCTTTGGCACATGGTTGAGGTCTCAGTGAACTTATTGATGAACTTAAGGTTAAAAGAACCATACCCTGTAAATTAATTTCATCCAAATGTTAATAAACTGCAATAAAGTTAAAACTTTTACTAGTAAAACTTCATTTTGACTGGTTAGGAATTTGAATTTTTCAACTTTTGCTAGCTATTTGCACTTAATTTTATAATATTTTGTTTTTTGGTTGTTGTCAATTTTCTAGCGTGTCTCAATCTTGATCTTGATCCGGATTGATACGGAGTACGTATGTTGATCTCCGGCAAAAAAAAAATCATTTGTACCGAACTCGTGTTTTTTCATGCTTTTATCAACCACTCACAATTGGTAATGTGAATATAAAAAATAATTGGTTAATAAGCAGAATTGGAGGGATACTCACGTAGCGAATAGGGGTGAAAATCGTCTATCCCGGTATATGTCCATATTCCTGTACCCGAACAATCAGAATTCGCTATGTGAACATTTCTTTCAATTATATATACACATGACGAATTTTGATTGATTGGGTAAAGGAAAATGGACATACACGGGGATAGATGATTGTTTGCCAGCGAATAGTGAGTGGTTGGAACATACATCAGTCAGGGACGAGATTTTTTCCCGTATTTCCCTTAGTGTATTGTCCAGTGCACTAATTGTCGACTTAAAGTGAACAAATTAATTAGATCAAAGCAATTAAAAGTGTAAAACGTAGCAGAAAATCTCCCAACACAAATGGGGATCAAGAGTATTTTATTTTTGTACAAACAATTTTATTCACAAATGATCTAATTTTTATCCAATTTGGTCGAGTCATTTATCGTTTTTCTTAGATTATTAAAAATTAACAATGATATTAGTCCAAACTAACATAAATTAGTCAATAATATTGTTACGTGCAGAACAATTTTCACTGTCCTATATACAATGTACTAAAAAATCGAGGAAGAGTATGCTGCAAGTTAATTACCGTTTAACTGCAATTGAGAAATTAACAAACTTACCAGCAAAGAGACGAGGGTAGAAATCCAGATGACATTGAAACAACCAAGAAAAGTATCTGCAATTACAGCAACTAAAAGAGGAAAAATGGCCATACAGCCATTAATAACGTTGAAGATCTGTGCAGAATCGATGCTATTGATATTGTATTCATTGATCAAGTAAACAATAAGATTCGAAACTAAATCCAGCTACCGCAAGCGTCACTCCCGCCCTCGTTGCTGTTTCACAAACCAAAACAACAAAATCCAATCATTATATTCTCAAAAAAAATACAATATGTAGTACCATACTTTTTCGACGCGATTATAGTGCGGAACATTCTTTTTTCTGTACTCAAGAAACGAACTTCAACCGGTTACTGTTCATTTATCTTTAATCCAACAAAGCCAGTGCACCTGGCCGTTAAGACAACAAATTTGGACGTAGACTCGAGTTCGATCCTCTTTTTATTAAAGGACAAAAGATTAAAAAGGAAATATAAATTTTCCTGCAAGAAGAAGAGATGAGAGACAGGGTAGGTAGGGAGGGAGGGAGTTACCTAAAATGAAAGGAAAAGTGAGCCAACCGCCTTTCTTGGGAGCTGGTCGGAGAAGTTGAGCTTCACTGTCTTCCATGGGGCTGAGCTAATGAGGGGGAAGGTTAAAGGTATGTGAATCAATTGAGTAGGAAGTAGTAAGGAGGTCCGTCCGGGAGTGAAGATTTCCTTGGTACAAATTTTTTTTTTTTGGTAAAAGAAAGTTTGGACTTTTGGGTGGATTCGGCTCCAATCACCGCTACGGGACAAGACATATCTTAGGGATCATAAGTCGATATCAACTGTGGAAATATAGTATATAAGTATCAATCAAACTAATAAAATAATCAAAGGTGGGATGGATGGCTATGGCTTAGCAGTCCTTATTAGACCTCAACGAGAAAATTAAAAAATGGTATGCTCGCTTTTGATCGGGTGGGATTCTCAGTGAATTTTTTGACATTTGTCTAAGAGATAAAGTGTTATTTAGCAATTGTCATTTGAAAAAAAAAAAAAAAAATACTGCAGTATGATACAAATTAATCCTTTGAGATGGAGAGATTATTCAGCCAAGAAAGAATTAAGAAAAAACTGTCAAGAGATAATTTGATTCTAATAAGGTGGTCTAACAACTTGAACAACCACCAAACACTAAACTATTCTAATCTTTTGTAATATTATAATAATTAACAAAATTATTTACATAATTTATATTTTAACTTAGTAAAAGTTAAGAATTAAAAATTATTATAATAAAAAATATTACAGAAAGTGGTAGGAGAGTGTTGCAGCAGATTTTATCCCCCCTCTTATCTTATAAATAAAATGTACTACTATTTTTTAGCACATTTTCTTTTTTCTGGTAAATAATAGTTTGGGTAGGTAAGATTCGACTCTGGTTACCACGACGGGTCAGTGCTTGCCTTCGGGACTATAAGTCACTTATAAGGGTTTTTACAGATTGCCCATCAACATTATCCTCACATCAACAGCGTAATTTTAGCAAATTAAATTCTCTATGACCTCCTTGTAACACTCCATGAAACACTTTTAATTATAATATTATTCAAACGTAGAGCCTTTTTATTTAGTTTAACATATATAAATGAAAATTTTCATATAATTAAAATGTTACAGGAAATGTCACACAAAATTCGAAAAGCTATTTAAAAATAAAGCACCCAGTATTTTCTCTCATCCTCACTTCGGTTGTTGGGATATTGTTTTTGGTACCCGAGTAGGCATAGATATAAAAGGACATGGCGAAAGCGGGGACAATTTGGCTACAATGTTTATTGACTTTTTATAATTACCGTACTTACAGATTTAAGTTGTTAGATTATTTAATTCGACATTCTAAATTAAAAGTGGTATCACATAAAAATCTACTAGTAATTAAAAAATAATCGTACTATATTAATATGAAATTAAAGCAAACAAAAACCTAGATAAAGTCAATAGTTTGTAGTTGGGGATCTTTGAAGAATTTGGGATTTTGTTAATAATGGAAACAATAATGTTGGAGAAGCCAAGCGAGAAAGGTTCGATTGAGAAGTCGAGGCTTCCATATACTGGAATTATTATTTCTGTATGTATCTACTAGGAACCCCTAAACAGTTACTACTTTTTTACTTTATAGTAAAAATACAAGACATAATGCTTTGTTTTGACTATTTTCCAGCACAGTTAACAGACTCTTCAACTGGTAAACCAGTGCTTGATGCTTATGCCGATTTCTGCACCGAACATTTGGATTGATTTTTATTTCAAAAGTCAATACTAAAGCCCAAAGAATATTGGACAAAATTTCATGCATTATCACAGCATGAATTTCGGTTAAATAAATCACCGCAAAGCTGACACATTTTGCAGGGTCTCTTGGGACCAAAGCCCAAAGACTTCTACCTCAAGTTATAATACCTACTCTTTTATAAACTCCATTTAATAATATACCTAGCTGGTGAGTGGTACCCATATAACCAGCGACTTATAACTATTGAATGGAGGAAATATCATTCAACAACTTGTTAAAACCTTACCAGCTAAACCAAGTTAGCTCTGATTCAAGTTTAAAAAGACCAAATGCAAGAGAGGGAACGCAAATATTCCGATGAGTAATATTCTGTTTTATTTGCAGGGAGATGATGACCATATAAATATAACAAATAAAGCCAAAACTAGCTAAAATTTCCACCATGTTTCCAACATCTGCAATGCATAGGATTCAACCATCCAAAAATCAGGCCATTGCTGCCAAAGACATCCTGTAAAGCTCAAGCTTCAGCAAATCTGCCAAGATCAAAACAAAATCAGAAATAAGACGATTGGACGAAAGGATTAAACCAGCCCTACTGAGCAAACTTCAGATGAAAGGATGTGTAAAGAATCAAGTTTACCCAAGTTCAGAGAGCTTCAAGTGAGCCACTGCATAATCAGCAAAGAAGGCATCCTCATCCTGAAAATGGAAATCAACACATTATGAGATATTCTGCTATTTCGACATATTAGAAATTGAAATGCTATTAGCAGATTCAAAGAAACAGGAGATGCAGATTTTTTAGTAAATCATTGATCTAGGCATTCATTTGATGGAAACAGAACAAGATGCTAAAAGTACAAACCTTAGCATATTTCTCAACAAGGGGGCGGAAGGAAGGATCACTGAGGAGAGCCTTGTCTGAAGGCAGCTGCAGAAGCCCCTCCTTTTCTCCGCTCAGAAGCTCACTGGTTAAATTTTGTAATAGTTATTATTAGAACATCAATTATCTTCAAGACGCAGGTGAGTATAGCACAAGGACTAACAGCTCAAAGAGAGGAAATGACGCAAATAAACAGAAACGTTAAGTGAAGAGCCCCTACGTAAAGTAGCTGTTGTCAAAGATGAGCGGGTTGCTAGTCCAGGCTCCCTCAAATCCAGATCTCTCCTTGTGGCACCGTCCCTGATGATATATAGATGAATACCAGAAAATTAGCTTGAAATCAAAAGATAAAGCAATCTCATGCATTAACCAAAATTAGCATGAAAAATAATGCATAGCTTGAGGGCTTAACCACTCGCTTAGATACGCTCACATCTAAAACTCTCTAGGTATAACTAAAAAGAAGTAAAAGATATGCGCAGACCAGAGTGTGGGCACCAGACAAAGCAACAATATCCTGGTCTGTTAGACCCATTTGTTTCACGAAAACATCCCTCAAATGGTCCGAACCTGCAAACGAAACTTCAACTTATTAGTTAAGAATAAGAATATAGTTTGTTTAACTTCAAAGTTAAAAGACTAGCTACTTGATGTTCTAGTAGGAAGGAAAGATTAGAAAGCCCTAATATGGACTACTGACCCTTGGTGGCATCAGGGAGACGACCTTCAATTGGTGGCTCAGTCTTATCCTGATTTCAGAAAATGAGAAAGATTGTAAGCTAGCTAATCTCATGTGGGAAAGAAAAAGTGTAGACACCAGTTAAGAACTTGCAATAATCACCAAATGAAAGAAAATGCAAATTTGCAATGTTACTCTCTATGTGCAACATCTGGCATAAGTCGACAGCTCCATTAATTCACAAGTGAAGAATCACGTATTAATTTTCAAATACTTCTAGATGATTCAGGGGTAAATAGATTTATCAACAATTTTGTGATTGCAAAATGCACAATACTCAACCATCATATCAGGCTCTGATGGCTGAGCAGAATAAGTAAATGGCGAATCTACTTGTTTGCACAATAAATAAGTAGAGATCCTAAGTAGTACAGCAACTGACTGTATATCATCGATATAGCAATTATATATTATAAAACAAATCAATTTAAAGATTAAAAACATTCACGAACCTCTCTTCCTGGGTGGAATGGAACTTCAGGTCCACCAGTAACTTCAACAGCAACAACTCCAGCCAACTGCATGCAGAGGAATAAATTATTTCAAGAATTCAAAATTATCTGCTCAAAAACAAGAATCCAATAGCCACTGGAAACTTCTGAGAAATGTTGAATTTAAAAGGGAAAAAATAAAGGCTACCTGATAGAAGTCAGCATAAGAAACAGTAGGGAACTGCTCCTTAATAGGTTCCAAGAGTCTAATAGCAATATCAATACCATTGTTGGCACCATGTCCCTGCTCAGTCTTAAACCTCATGGTTCCAAATGGCCCGCCAGTCTTGGAAGCCTGGTCAAAGGTACCAGCGGAGTGCCATCTAGAACCAAAATAGTAGACATTAGCACCATTATAAAATAATAATAATAATAATAATAATAAGCACAACTCAATCAAAACTTCAAGCAACCAATTATTTAGCAATAAAATCGATAGAGATGCTCCGGGCTTACGCAAGTCTAAGCATCAGAGGAGCACAATTCTTGTCAGCAATGAGGCCTCTAAGCTTTCTTTTGGCTTTCTCAATAGCCTTCTTGTACTCCTCACTCACGGTTGGGTATGACTTTCCCATAGCAAAAGTTTCTGTAGAAAAACAGGAATAACTAATGTCACTTCTCTTCAAACATATCAAATCAACACAGCTTAACACCAAAGCATATCAAATCCAAAAAAAAACTGTCCACGAGTTTCTATGTGGACACAGACTCATTTGAATACCATCTGAACACATGCAAAAGGTATATCTATGGAAGTCTGCGATCAAAAAACGACAAATCCGATGAATAAGCTCACAGGAACTTATTTTGGCAAAAATAATTCCAGATGTCATCATAACCAGTTAAAAACAATTCAATCAGAACTGTTACAACACCGCATATGCTTATTTTTCTTCTCATACACAAACCTGAGCAGATAAACGGAGATCTCATAAAATCCGCTTCGTAAACCGAGAGTAATTCAAGCACCAATCAATCAATAAAAATAAAAAGTAAAAATCACTCAGATAACAGCAATCAGTACTTATACATAGATATTTCAGCATATATCTACTCAAAAACTATGATTAATACACATGATAAGAAATCGCATCAAATCTAAGCCAAAACAATAGAAGTCAAAATCGACTTAACAACAGAAGAAAAAAGTGGAAAAACAAGTAAATCTACGAATCTACAAAAACTAAAAGCTTATCAATGCAGCAATGGAGATCTGGAGATCAATGAAACGAACCTTAAAAGCGAAGAAGATCGAGAGTTAAATGCCGACTGATAAACCTAGAACAGCACAGAGAAATGGAGACACGAGCAAACCACAAGCTTGGAAAGACGATGGTGGAGACTGAGAAGAAGATTTATTTATATAAAGGTTTTTTGAGAGAGATAGAATTATATCAGCCGTTAAGATTGAATTGATCTTGTGGTAAGAGTTGATTTATTGAAATCGACGGTGGGAAAAATGGTTTTTTTCTGGGGGCATGTACCTTGTCTTAATATACGGTAGGTACACTTTTTTATTTAAAATTCAAATAGAATCGGACTACAGAGATAAAAAGAAAAAGAAAAAAAAGGAGTTGAGAAGATTGAGGACTTTTTGGAATGAGTCCCCTCATGTTAATTACTAATATAACCTTTAATCGAACCATCTCACCTTTATTAGTACCCAATGAGATTTGTTATGCCACAATACCAATCATTTACTAATTTTCTTTTAAAGAAAAAAATAATACCAAAAAAGGTAAGCAGTCATATTCTGATTTTTTAATAAAGAGGTTATTTTTTGAATTTTTAATTTAAGAACTAACGGATATCAATTAAATATTTAACCATTGCGTTTAGTATAATCTTAAAAAAAACAATATACTTCAAAAAAATAATACACATCAAATTCGTTTAAATCTTAAAATAATCTTCAAAAAAAAATCTACTTCAAAATAATAATACACATCAAAATAATCTTAAAAGCATTTACTATTCTAAATCACTGAATAGTAAAAAAAAATTGATATACAAAAACCCAGTCACTTTTTCATTGTGCAAATTACAATCAATTGATCATAATAATAATAAAGCATAGTAACGATAAGAAAAAATTATTTTATCAAATACTGTAAAATATTTCATATTTGATGTATTATTTTTAATGCAATTTAAACTTTATAATTTTTTTAAAAATTAGGTGAAAAATAATTATATATAACTCTTTTGGTAAAATGGATAACAATCGAACTTATAAAATTCAAATGAAAACTTTTGTTCTCTATTTATAAATATCAATTATTTAGAAATGTTTCCCAAAAAACAAAAGCAAAAATTAGCTAAACATGATGGTGTTTTAATAATATTACTTATTCATAAAAAAAAATTAATAATATTACTAATTACAAATATTTTAACTTTGTTAGTGGTTCTTAATAAAAAAAAAGAAATTAATAAGTAGAAAATGTGGCCGCCCAGCGTTGCATTTAATCATGACTCTAATGAGGGCCTTTTGGTCATTTCATTTAACGGCCAAGTGTGAACGCACTTGGTCAAGGAAGATACCTTCCGATCATTCTAATATCAGCCGTTACGCTCAAATTTTCATAACCCGTCCGACGGCCAATCAATAGGTTCCACGTTGTAAAATTTGCCAGATAAGGAAAACCAATGATAATATGCCACGTCAAGACCCCTTGACTGTCAGATGAACACGAGACTGATGAAATGCTTGTAGCATAATAAATGGTGCAAAATGTTTTTCTTTTTTTCATTTTTCATAAAACATTTTATTTTAAGGGAACAAGAGATATATTGGACAAGAGATCTATGATCCATTATGGAAAATGCTAGTCAATTTTTTTTTTTTACTTTTTTTAAAAGAATAATAATAATTTTATTATATATTTACTTTTTCCACTAATATTAGTGTATTTACCTAGTCGCGGGGTGTGTTCTTTTATTTGTTATCATTATTTTCTAAACTATGGTATAATTTTTATTTTTCTGATTATCCTTTAATTGTAATAGCCTCAAATGTTTTGTGATTATTGGATAACTACTTATTTAGAAAAAGAATAAACTCCATTGAAACATGCATAAAAAATAAACTCCATTGAAACATGCATAAAGAATAAACTCCATACAATGTACAAACATATTTCTTTATATTTTAAGGAGAAAAGTAATTACATGAAGAATTTTTTATTTTATTTTTATTTTTATAATCAAAATATTTTATATCTCACAAAAACAAACAACCAAACCGATACAAACTGAATGCATCGGTTTGAAATTTTGAATGATTTCAAAATTTTCAAATTAAATATTTCAATTTGGTTTGAAAAATGTGTAAACCGATCTCTATTTTATCAATGTACATAAGACAATGACCAACAACAACAAAAAAGCCAAATGACAAAAAGATTCACAAGTAACACGTATACCAATAGTTTTTTTTTAAGGGTAACACGTATAACAATTAAATCAAAATTCATAATTCTATGCATAAATTAAGTGACATCTGAAAGTCCAATTATCTAATTTTTTTTTTTAAATAAACAAATAATCTTTTTTTCTTTTCTTTTATCATAGTCCCACTTGTTTGAATGGCTCATTGTTTATTTGGTGGAGATGATGTATGTTCGATGTATGTCCAATACGATTTCAACTTTAATTGATAATATTTCAAATGGCAAAAATACATTTATTTTTATGTTTTTTTGTTAATGAGATATATTCATCGTTTCACATTACAATACTATTTTATTTTATTTTATTATTTTGCCCGAATAGATGAAACATGTACCATAATCTTCTACTCTCTTTGCCTTTGCCCTTATCCCTCCAACTATATTTGGTTAAAATGTGAAAGGAATAAGTGAAGACAAGTATATACAATCATAAATCATCCCTCTAGGTGAGAGGTATTGAGTTAAATTTCACATCCCAACCTATTAATGAATCAACCAAGAAAGAGCTGCAAGGTACAAATATAAAATAATGATATGTTACTTCTATATATTTGTGGATTACTGGTCAATTTTTTTTGAAGTCCAATTGGGCGGTTGCTCCATATAGGGGAGAGAGAACTGCCTCAGATGAGGAGGAGATAGCCTTAGAAAGGGAGATTAAAGCTTGCCGCACGCAGACGGAAACCACGATCGGGCAGGCACCTGTCCCACTATACTAGGACACCTTTGATATTTTTTTACTAAATACTCCCTCCATTCCTAAATATAAGACTCTTTAGACAATTTGAGAAAATTAAGAAAGTTGTCATTTTCACTTAAACTTTCAATATTACCCCCACCCTCCCTCTCTCTCACTTCTATGTCATAAAGAAAGAAAAATGTTGAGGGTATAATTGAAATAAATTATTGACAACTAATAAAAGAACCTTAAATGACAATTAATTTGGATACCTAGATATCTCCTAAACGACAATTAATAGGGAATGGAGGGAGTACTAAATACTGGTCATTTACTAAATACTAATGATGGTTTGGTTATGTCTAAGGCCGAAAAATAAAAGACTTTTGAACTTCCCTGCTGTGATGATAGAGAATATATGGATGCTGATAAATCAATTGCTGCATAATATACCCATCCCATATTGGATAATCATTCCCAAAATGATTGAAGACAGGCAGCACTTATTGGAATGCTACAATTAAAAGAAAGAAAGCTTGTGTTAAACACAGTAAATTTATTTGGCACACCTCCTACGAATTTTTGTAAATTTAATTTTGATACGAACTGAGAAAGTAATGACCCATCTTATTTTACTTGTATATTGACGAATGATGAGTGCATAACTCTGGTAGCTTGGACCAATAGGTCCCTAGAAGTCTCATCTTTTGCGTCTGAGTATGAAACAACAAACTTTTGCTTTGCAATAGGTGAGTATATCAAGTGCAGTAAAATTATTATTGAGAAAAATGCTCTTTTTCCAATTCAAGCTTTGGTGGGAATTCGGAGTATGAAAAGTTGGAAGAGCAAAACCTCTATCTTGCGGGGAAGGAATTATCTAAGGAAAAATTCTAAGTGGGAATTGGCCTTTTGTATATAGAAACTGTAATTCTTTTGCACATAACCTAGTCATTTTTGTGCCAAATGTAACAAGTTTGTAGGCTATATTCCCCCTTAATCAATTCCCCTGGCCACTGGACATCCATGTAATAGATTAGGCTCGGATGAAGGTACGCTCCACGGGAGTTTTGCCAAGTTATGATGTCAATTCTTCTAATATAAATGGCAGCTAATGTATAATTCATAAAAAAAAAAAAAAAAAGAAGAAGAAGATATGTTACTTCTATGCACTGCCATTATTTTTATTTTATAAATGAAAATAATTTAATACTCTTAGATAATCATTTTGAAGTGTTACGGTTTAATTGTATTTATTGAGCTTAGAATAGTTAAGTATTTTAAACTATCAAATGTTCAGTGCTATGCGCAGTAAGAATTTTAAGAAATAAAATGTTATAGAGTGATCCGTAACAAACAAAAAACAAAGAAAATGTCCCGTTGTAAAAAATATTTTTATATGTAATATGAGGTTTTTATTTTTACTTTAACACCGATATTCAAGTATTTAATCCTGTTAATTCGATTATGAATTAAATAATAATTTGGCCGATTCGAACGAAATTTCTACAACTTTTATACACTTGGCAATATTTGAACACTTTATATAAAATACCTTTGTCCTCACTAAAAAAAAGGGGAGATAAAAAAGGGTAAATACTCACATATGTCTTTGTCATGAAATATTTCAATATGAGAATAATATTTCAATATGAGAATATTTCACACGAAACACATCCATCACCCTATACCATTTTCTTCCTCCTTTTACACAAAAGGCGATACCCACGCCCTCAGGCCCCCCACCACCTGATCCGACAGGCATTGCGGAGGACGTAAATCAAGGTGACCCAGCAGTTCGATTGGTGGGAGGCCTTGTCTTAGCCCACCGCAAGAAGCCACCGCCACATTGGAGGGTTGAAACTTCCACACTGCGGCTGCCAAAGATTCGAACCTGTGCCCTTGTACACAATCTACCACCCTCAAACCAATTGGGCTACCCTTGCGGATATTTTCTTCCTCCTTTCTCACTACAATCTATGGAGTGAGAAAAGGTCACTAAATAAAATAGATTAGTATTGTATTAAAAATCTCAATATGTTGAGAAAAAAAGATTATGAAATGTATTCACTATCTTATTTTTTTGTGGAAAAGCAAAAAATCAGTATATTTAGTGTACGTTTGGTACGTTAGAATGGAATGGAATGTAATCCGTTTCCATACATAATCATTTTTCACCCATAATAAGTTCGGAATCTTCTTTCCATTCCAGTGTTTGGAATGCAAAGTTAGAATGGAATGTTAATTCATTTTATGTGTTTGGTAAACTATAATTTAATGTTAGAATGGAATGAAATAAAACACAATATGACATAAATGCCCTTATAATATATACTAACGATAAAACTTAATTAAATATACCTTACAAAATCTTAGTAGAATATCGTTGACATTATATATATATAATTGTTGAAAAATAATTTTTATTAAAATGTCAACATACTCATAAAAATAAATTTACTTTTGAATTAAAAATAGATTAAAAACTACTACAAACAAAAAATAAATTTTATAATATCATCATTTATAAAAATTATACTAAGTGAAATATTTTAATTTATGACTAAGTATTAATACATTTCTATGTAAAATGAACGTAATAATTAATTAAAATAAGGGTATAAATGACAGTTACCATTTATTGATTATTCCAACTTCTCTTGGAAAAAGTCATTTCATAAGTTTTGGTGTGGAATGACTTTTCCCAATTTTTCCTGAAATAGCCTTTCTAACTTAAAATTTTCAAACCAAACACTAGAATGGAAAGAGAAGTAGGAATCGTCATTTCATTATATTTTATTTCAGCGATACCAAACGTGCTGTTACGGTATTATTTTTATTTGTTAATTCGAGACTGAATATTTTCAACAGTTACACATGAATACGGTGGTAAGATAATAATTACTGATCATTGAGGCAGATCCAAATACAAATGCAATGGTAATAACACTAGGGTTAAATTTCATGATCAAACAAATGAATCTATTAAAAAGTATGGAAAAATTAATAAAAGTATAATTATAAACTTAAGTCTCCTATAGTAAATAGTCACTAAGTTTAAAATAAGTACGCATATGCTTGAACACGAGGATTAAAATTGGAGATAATCACTATTTTATGCCCTCAACTATGTTTCAAAAGTAACTGTTTGGACGAAATTACCCCTCAAATTGACGAAATTAAAAAACTAAATGGACGAAATTGCCCATCGAATTGCACATGTGCAGGCTGCACATGTGGAACACTGCCTCCTCTTGGCGGATTCCGCCACTTTTGGGCACTAATGGCACCCCGTAAATAGTTGAGGACATTTATAGCATATAAAATTTTTGAGGGGTAACAATTATTTTTGAAACATAACTGAGGGGCATAATAAGTGATTAACTCTTAAAATTGACTATATACTTACAACCACGTGGATAATTAATGTCATTGCGAATTATAAGTGAGTGGCATATCGGTTATTTCTGTCTATTTAACGACAATTTACTACTTTTTTTTTATTCGAGGAGGGGAGGGGAGGGGGTGTCGAACCAGTCCCAGGCAGAGTGCTCCCCCAGTGGGGCTGCCAATCTCTTGACAACAATTTACTACTTAACTATTGACTAACATGTCAAGAGTGTTATAACCCAATGATGCTGGTCTCTACCCACGACCGTGAGGTCCCGGGTTCGACACCCTCCCCCTACGTGGGGCTAAATAATTTTCACCTCCTTCTTCTGAGGTCCACCTCCTTCCTGTGAGGTCTAAAAAAAAAAAAAAAAAAAAAAAAAAAACTATTGACTAACGGACTTGGGGACCCATATGATCCTTTTTTGGACTTAAAGAACTAAAGTGCAACTATTCCCTAAGCTAAGGTTAATCAATTGCAATAAATCATACTTTTCTAAAGTTATATTTTGTAAAAGTTATACACACACTTCGCTTATCTTTTTTGCACACTCGTCATCTTTTGTCATTGAAAATACATCAAATACTTCAAACTCAATAAATTCAAGTCTAAAACTTATCACTCCAAAATATCTAGTCAACAATATTTATACTATTTATTTTTAAAATATTTCAATATGCCAATAACTTAGGTAGTAAATTGCAAAAAGTCACAAATTTAAATTCTATAAAAAAGAGTAACGATTTGACACGATTCCTTTCCCACCTCCATTCCTCCCTCATTTATGCAATAAACAATCTAAAAAACCTCAAATCTCTATAAAATAGCTCAAATCAAATGTATATAAATAACTGAACATGGAGAATTTGAGTGTTGATGTTATAGGTGGCGATACTTTATGCGGTGGTGGCTCGAGAAACGACGGTGCTGGCGAAGTTTAGTGTGGCGACATGGAACACAAGGGCGATGGCAAGGCGGTTGTCGGCAAAGACGGAGTCTAGGCTTTATTTTTCTTAGGAAAATGATTTACTCATAGAATTTTGGGATAAAAACCCTAAACTTCCAAATTGAGGGTGTTAAATGACTATCTCACCCCCCTTCTGGTATAAGGGATTCATCCAACTATAAGGGCAAAAAGGTCCGAAAAACTATTTTAATCAATCTTTTAGCCAATAATTCTAGTAGCCTAGCAAGGTCCTTTTTCTTAGGATCGGTTTATTTTTTCACTAAATCTATCAAAGTCACTCTACTCCTTAAAAATGGGAAGATGAGTGCAAAAGACTTTTTTAGGTTACTAATTTATAACTTACATCCAAACCAATGAGTGCAATACACGTAAGAAAAAAAATTGATGTAAGTTCAATTATCTTTCTTACGTGTACTGTATTGATTGATTTGGATGTAAGTTTTAAATTTAGTAACCTACCAAGATAAAACTACTCGTAAATATTATTTTTCTACTTAAAATATGTATAATACAAATAAATAAGTATATTATTTTCCAATTATATATTTGAGACAATCTCTTAATGGGCCGTGACTAGGGCTGTTAGCGAGCCGATTAAATCGCAAATCGCTCGTTAATCGGTTCATTAAAATCGGCTCGCTAACTCGCTCGGCTCGTTAACGAACCGGTTACGATTCGGTAAAATGGCTCGTAAATCGTTTTAAATCGCTCGTTAAACCAGTTAATAATATTCTACCGATTTTAGCGAGTTAGCGAGCCAATTTTAACGAACCGATTAACGAACGCTTTACGAGTTAACCGATTTTAGCGAGTTAGCGAACCGATTAACGAGCGATTTGCGAGTTAACCGGTTCGCCCAACGACTCTAGTTTTGTAATAGTATGATCCGATTAACGAACCGAATTACGATTTTCGATCCGATTAGCAAACCGGTTTTGCGCGATTTGATACGGTTCGATTAACGAACCGGTTTTGTACGATTTTATTTCGAACCGATTACGAATTGAACAACTGAATCGGTTGACTAACGAACCGATTAACGATCGATTCGGTTTTCTTAACGATCCGAACCGATTTGACCCAAAACCGGCTCGGTTCGGCTCGTTAACAGCCCTAGCCGTGACTTGCTATGTTTAGGCTCGATCGAAGCTTAATTCAGATTTCAAAGTGAGACTCGAGCTCACATAACTCTGGGTAGAGAAAAAATGTTTTTTAGATTGTACATTGAAAAAGGACTACCAAGATTTTTCCTAAAAAATATAAAAAGTAAAATATTATTTCAAAATAATTATGATATATTTTTGGCCTTATTTGTCTCACAATATGCATACATTATTTAGCATCTGAATAGATTTCCTACCATAAATCAAAATTCATTCCCCTTTTCCCTCCCCCCTTTCTCCTTTTGACTTACGTTCGTAATTTTAAATTTAATTTTTTCTCATCTTAAAGAAAAATTTTTTTTTCTCCTTTCTACGACAATCTCCTCCTCTTGTGAAGCGCTTCTCTCTCCCATTATGGAACAACCGCCCATCCGAAACTTCAAAAAGAAAAAGAAAAATAGAAAAGAAAAAGTAAAATTCAACACCGGAGATCCGAGACCCGGATCAAAGACCCGAACTCTAATAGCATAAAACAAACTACCCAAAAACAAGAAGAGTAATTTCGACCTGTGAGACAGCTGGTTGAGACTACTTAATTAAGTTGACTACGTTGATAATGGTTCGATTTCGCTTGATGCATTTCGAGTCTCATGAGATTTCATGTGAGCAAAAGCGCTAACATTATGGATCGACCGTGATATTAAGTCCGAATATAATCACTAAGTTCTCGGGTGTATACCGAATACGCGAAAAAAATAGAAGAGCCGACCCCTTTATTATTTTGTTTTGTGGCTCTCTGTTCCTCTCTTTCTCTCATTTGCTTTCAGCAAGAAATCTCATCCCCTCTCTCTGATTCTTTTCCGATCTAATCCCCAAATCCCCCAATCCAATCAAAATTCATCAATCACCCACTGTAAGTATATTTTTATATATAAACTCTCTTCTCAAAAACCCTAAATTTCTCTCATTTTCTGCTTATCAGATCCCTAAAAGTTTCAATTTTTATTTTTAATTGAAGAAGAACAAAAGGTGGAAAACAAGAATTCATCTAATTCTTTGTAATCCAAATGATTTGGTTCTTTTTTAATTTTTTTAGTTTCAGGGGATTTTGTTGCGATTGGATTCAAATATCTTTTGATTTTGACTGTTTGTGGCATGCGGAGTCCAATTATTGGATTTGATTTATTTGGTTTTTCTTTTGTATATATGGTAAAAAAAAATAGTCTTTTAGTAAAATTGGAATTCTTGGAGTTGGATACGACTTTTAGCGTTCGTTGGAAGCGTATTGGAAATTCCCTGTTTAAGGTTTTTAGGGTTTGACCTTAGATTTTAGAACATGAAGGGAGGAAATTTAGTCTACTTGATTAGATTCGGATTTTATCCGGTTTGGTTTGATCCCCTTTTGATTAATATTTCTGCCTTTTGTGGTTTTAATCTAATTCTTCAATGTGGTTACTGAATTCTCTGGATAAGCATTTAAGGACAGGAAAATTTGGGAGTGTCTTAAAATTCAGTAATTATCTCTATTGGCATTAGCTTGTTACTGAGGTTTAAGCTCCCTTTTTACTTTATTGCTTTGAAATCTGGTGTTCTTATAGTTATAATGTCTGTCTTTGTACTCCAGCCAACCATCATGAGTGACGAAGGTGAAAAGACTTGCCCTCTCTGCTCCGAGGAGATGGATTTGACCGATCAGCAGTTGAAACCTTGCAAGTGCGGTTATGAGGTTTGTACACTTTTTCTATTAATCTGTATCGGGTTCCTGTAAGGCTTTTGCTTGCCTGTTTAGATTGTCAAATGGCTGTATGGAAATACTAAAGTTCCATAGAAAGGTCAATTGCTTGAATGTTCTTGGATGTTTTAGACTTTTAAGGTTGCTTGAATCAGAATTTCGGATGTTGGTTCATATATTTTGTGGTTTTCTTAGGTGAACTTTCCTATTAGTGCATATCCTGTTTTAATCATTATAAAGATCCTGACTTTTTTGGCTGATCAAATATGAGATTGTGTCCTGTATTACAAACAGAAATGAAAAAAAAGAATTCCAAATATTTTGTGGGTTTCTTAGGTGAATTTTCCTATTAGCGCGTATCCTGTTTTAATCATTATAAAGATCCTGACTTTTTTGGTTGATCAAATATGAGACTATGTCCTATATTACAAACAGAGATGAAAAAAATCCAAATGTTTTGTGGGTTTCTTTGGTGAACTTTCCTATTAGTGCATATCATGTTTGATTCATTAGCAAGATCCTGAATTTAGTTTTCAACCGTTGCAGATTTGTGTTTGGTGTTGGCATCATATAATGGACATGGCTGAAAAGGATGACACAGAAGGTCGTTGTCCAGCATGTCGTTCTCCGTATAACAAGGAAAAGATTGTAGGAATGACCGCTGGTTGTGAAAGGTAAGTTGCTATGACAAATTCTATCCGAATTGAAATTGTCTATGTCCTACATGTATAAAAAGTGGAACTTCTTTTTCTTTACTTTGTCAACATTATCAGGTTAGTGGCTGAGATGAGTATGGAGAAAAAGGCTAGGTCACAGAAGGGTAAAAGTAAAACTACCGAAGGTAGGAAGCAACTTAGCAGTGTCCGAGTGATACAAAGAAATCTTGTCTACATTGTCGGACTGCCACTCAATCTGGCAGATGAGGATGTATGTATTTCCTCAATCCTTATTTGTTTCTCTTCTCAGTTCTCTCTCTATCCGCTTTGAGATTATCTGCATGTTGCTACTTTCTTTTTTGCAGCTTCTCCAGCGGGGAGAATATTTTGCTCAGTATGGTAAGGTACTGAAGGTGTCCATATCTCGTACTGCGTCTGGTACCATTCAGCAATTTGCAAATAGTACATGCAGTGTGTAAGTTTTTTATCATATAGATTTAAAAATTATATATTAAGTAATTATGAAACTGGTATTCCGATGCTTGTTGTTGCACTGTTCTGCTGTATCTGTTTCACCTTATTTGTTTAACTGTTCGTTTTCCTCTAGATATATTACTTATTCAAAAGAGGATGAAGCAGTTCGATGTATTCAGGCAGTACATGGATTTATATTGGAGGGCAGACCTCTCAGGCAAGTTCATTATAATCTCCCCATGTAATCTTATCAGGGATTTGTTAGATTTCTGAGTTTGAAGCTGAGATATTTATTGCAGGGCATGCTTTGGAACCACAAAATACTGTCATGCATGGTTAAGAAATGTGGTATGATATCTAAATGGATTTTAATTTGGGTTGGGAGTATCCTTGTTAGTTTCTTTGTTGATTTTATGGGGTTAATATTGTAAATTGACAAACCGTTTCTATTGACACAAAAAGAAAAAAATGATACATGGTTCCACTGACCTTAACTAAGGTTATGACTGGATGCACTTAGCTACCATGCCTTCCCACCCTATGCTAATCCTCCTCTGTACTTAAGATTTTCTCTGCATTCATATCATTTCATTCTAAGAGTTTGTGAATTTCTCTTCTTCCAGCCTTGCAGCAACCCTGACTGTCTATACTTGCATGAAATTGGTACCCAAGAAGATAGTTTTACTAAAGATGAAATAATTTCAGCTTATACAAGGTAACTGCTTTTTGGTTTTTACTTGTGTTAAGTACTGCTCCCGATAGTGTCTCTTTCTCTGGACATATCTCTCTCTCTCTCACACGCACACACACACACACACACACGAAAGACAAGAAGCACCAATGGTTATGGGAGGTTAATAGTGTGGTTTAATGTGATGTCCTTTGAAGTTTCTGTTTTGGAGTTGCAAATTTTAGGAGAGACTACAGACTTTTACTGTGCTTATTTTGTGGGCTTATTCAGAGTGTTTTCTCTTGGTTGTGCCTGGAGCACATTTTTCTGTTAATGAAAGTTGGTTTTATCACAAGGCAAATGCTACACGCCCACAAGGCCAAGAAAAACACTAGAATTGCCACTGTTGCTTTTGTTGCTTGTTTCTAAGGATCAAGTGCATAAATTACTTTGGAACTGTTGTGTGCTTATAATACTAGAATGAGTACAAAAATATTAGGGCTAAGATGTTGAAGCTGTTATATTTTCTTCCTGCAACTTCCAGGATCTGAGATCTTATCTAGTCCTACTTGCCCAGCCTTTTGATTTTCTTGGAAATATTCATATTTGAAATTCCCTGTGCTGGTGTTGCTACTAAGGTTTACTACTTAGCTTTTAGTAGACGAGATGGCTTGTTTGAGTTGGAACATTTGATTATATGTGGAACAACTAATTAACTTAAATGGTTATTTTAAAGGAGTAGAGTTCAACAAATTACGGGTGCTACGAATAGTACGCAAAGACGTTTTGGGAATGTGTTACCAGCACCAGCAGATGACTATTGCAATAACAGCTATGCTTCCTCAGCCAAACCTATTACTAAAAGTGTTACAAGTGTAAGATTTTCTGTTGTCATAGCTTTCCTCTTAACTACTTTGTTTCCTTCATAAATATAACCAATTTTTTTCTAGTGTGTTAGGCTGTAGGCTTTGTGATCACCTATTAATAAAGAGTCTTGATTAATATCTTTGATATCACTTCATTTATACAATACGAATTGTACTATGCTATTATTTATTGTTGGATTGTGATGTTTACTCGCATAATTGTGGTTCCCTACATATTTACATCTATTTATTTGAAATTGTTGTTTTTCTGTGTATCTAGCAGAATTCAACTAGTAGCATTAGAATTTCTCCACCAAATAGTAGCTCTGGTAGATCTGTTGCTCTTCCAGCTGGAGCTTCATGGTATTCTATCTACTTTTCTGTACTGCCTTCTTATTCTTATGTTGAATTGAGCCTAAAAAGCTAATGGTATTCCAGGGGAACGCGTCCCGCTATTAGCCAGCCAGCATCTGGAAGCTTACCTTCTTCCAGTGAGCCATTGAAGCATAAACCGGTTACAGGCAATGGTCCAGTGACTTTTTCTACAGCGCTTGCAAGATCGAATCAGAGTCCTATATCACATTCAGATGACATTAAGAAGCTTAGTGTCATTGACGACTCAACCCTAGAGGAAAGTAAAATGACATCCGAACCCGCAAAAAATCATATAGGTGCAGATCGTTTAGCAAGTGCATTTGATGCCTCTGTCACTTCATCTTACCATGCAACAACTGCAAGCAGCAAGCCAGACTCCCCACCTGCAACCAGGGATACAGATAAGCTAGGGAGTCTACATCCTAATACCGCTACTGCTGTTGAAGTTTCTCTGGAACCTGGTGATGTGGGCTCACAAAAAGTTCCGAAAGACGATGCTGTTAAAAAGTATAAGAGTTCTTGTTCTGAGATGTCATCAGGTGGCCTTGATGGACATCAAGGGCTAGAGCATGGCTGCGTGGACAAAATTACAGAACCTTCAACTTCACAGTGTGTTAGGACAGCTGTAGTACCTCAGAAGGAGTTGTGTGTCTCAAGGTCCAAGTCTGATTTGGCATTGGAGCCGGAAGCTCCTCAGACGCAGGTTGCCTCAGTTGACGATAAAGATGATGTGCTATCATTTGAGGACCAGAGACTCAATGATCCCGAATTAGTTTCTGATTCAAGTTTCTTATCAAAATTTTCTCATTCTCGTCATCCGTCAAGTATTGTAAGAGGCTTTTCCCCACACCTCAACGGTTCATTTGGTGTCACTGATAATTTTCAGATTGTAGATAACAAAGTTGATTCAATAACTCAGTCAACTGGTACTCCAGTTTTCTGCGGGTACCCTGAGAAACAGTTAAACAATTTTGCATCTTTGAGTAGCAAAGTTGAACATCCTTGTATATTTTCACATGGTGAGAAACCAAAGAACAACGGGAGATTTGAAAGTGAACTAGCCAGTCATGGACGATATGGTGCTGCGGACAATGGAGAGAGCAACATAATATCAAATATTTTGTCACTGGACTTGGACCCTTGGGATGAGTCACTGAACTCTCCACAGAATTTGGCCAAGTTGTTGGGTGAAAGTGACAAGCAACAGCGGTCTCTTGGAGTATCAAGTCCCTGGAAAGTACAGCAGAGCAATCAGTCAAGGTTCTCCTTTGCAAGAGAAGAAGAACCCATAAACCAAGCACTTGGTGCTGAATCATCATTTAACTATATTGATCAAGCTTTTAGGCCTAATTCTTATGGCCGAGAATTCGCCAATAAGACGAGCTATCATTCGGATAAGTTCGGCACTCGCAATGGCTTCTCCTTTGTCAATGACGCGGAACCTGATCCTTATAGTGGTTTCAGTTTTAGCAAGATTCCTGGTGAGTTGCAATGATCTGTTCTTGTTCTTTTTCTCTGAAGTTGTTTTCTTTTAAACTGATGCTCCCAAGATAAAGTGGCTTTCCTTGTGTTATCTTTTTCTAATCATCGTCTCTTGTATTTTGTTCTTTTATTTTTGGTGTTTTGCTTGCTGTGGGAGGAGTATTGTATATGTATCAGTTAAAGTGATCTTGTATTTTTTTTGTGTGTTGTACTGGTGTTGGTGTATGAACTAGATACTTGTTACTTAGCATGTATTTTTTAAGCTGCCATGGACATTATTTTGTGCATATGCTCTCCACTATCCGTTAAACTACACGGTTTAACTGGTTTGATCATCCTCCCAACACCTGTGTTTGATTTTTAGTAAAAATATTTTTCGAACTTATACTGAATTCCTTATTGTTTCTTTCAACAGTTGCAAGATCTCAGGCAGCAGGCCCTCCTGGATTTTCAACACCCAACAGGACACCACCCCCAGGGTTTACATCTCATGAGAGATTAGAACAAGCAGCTATGAACTCGCTCTCAGGTCAGTTTTTGCTGGTTTCCCCTATAACTTTTGAAGGTTCTTAATGTAGACTGCAGATGTGGATAATTGATTCTACTCTCTTGTTCTACAGGGCACAATATGTTTGAGGCTTCATCTGTGTTGAGAAATCAGTATCAGGCACCACAATCTGGAAATCTGGTTAGCAATGGGGACATTGAGTTTATGGATCCTGCGATTTTGGCAGTTGGTAAAGGGAGGCTTCCCGTTGGCCTTGACGGCTCAGGCTTAGATATGAGATCAAATTTTTCTCCCCAACTAAATACTTTTGAAAATAATGCAAGACTCCAATTATTGATGCAAAGTTCTCTTTCGTCACATCAGAATCCTAGATTTGATATGGGAGACCCCTTTTCGTCTCTTTCTGATTCTTTTAGAATTCCTTCAAGGGGTATGGAGCAGCCGCTAGCCAACAACCTTTCTCCCTATTCCCAAGTTGGTCTTCCACAACCTAGAAATACTTTGATGTCGAATGACCACTGGGATAGTTGGAATGAGATGCAGGGTGGAAATAATATGGGTATGTCCGAACTCCGCAGGTCGGAGAGGCATGGATTTAACAAGTTCTACACTGGCTATGAGGATTCTAAGTTGCGTATGTCAACCCAAGGGGATTTATATAACAGAACATTTGGTCTATAATATAACCGAAGCATGCTTTTGGGTTGTCAAGGGCATATCCGAGAACTTAAAGATCATCTCTTGGTGAACTTTGCTCTATGAATGACACACAAGCTTTTGACTGGTGAAATGAACTGAGAATGACTTGTAAGAGATGATCGCTCAGAAAGTGAATTTGCATCGTCGAATTGCTTGGTCTGACCTGGCTGATTCTGATTGGTGAAGGATCTTACCCACTAAAAAGGGTATCCAGAAACCAATAGGTCAGTGCTTTAATATTTTTGGCTCTTAATGAAAAATAGTATTAGCTGTTTCTGTTGATATCAATTTGAACTCTTCTTTTAATACTTATGAGAAAATATTCCGGCAATTCAGTCAATATCATTGACTATGGAAATCTGTCTTTTTTTTCTTTTTATTCCCTGGTTAAGGCGAGAGCATATCTAAATCATACTTTTTAAACATTGTTTACATGGGAATTAGTTTTACAATCTGCCATGGATCTAATTATCTTTGATAGTATTGCCACGAATATTCATGGTTGGTGTATAATCTAGTTGAACACCATCTATTTGTGAATTTCATTATTTTTATAACCTTGGCAAAAAGATCGGAGATATTCATTCTCTTTACTTGTGATGTCCTCATTGTATAATTGAATTCCTGCTTATATAATGGTAGATGACTTGCAGGTGAAGAAATGCCAAGACCAAGGACGCGAAATGAAAGTTAAAGAAAGGTTGATTTGCATGGTCAGACTAGCTAGCAGGTCATCACTAGTTGAGAGAGTAGAATACAGAGAGTTGTGGAAGTAAAAGTGGACGGTTGATTAAAGGACTAAACTGTAATTAACAAGAATTTAATTGGTTGAATTTGTTAGTTTTAGGGTTATCAGATCTTAGTTTTGTTAGCAGAATTTTAAGTAGTTAGATTTGTTTTCAGACAGGTTCTTTTACTTTTGCTGTACTATAATGTTATCTTTTGTGCTTTGCTTTGACAAATTTATAGAATTGTTCTATAAAAAAATTTGGCAGATTTATGCTGTGGTTCTTTCCTTTATCTGCTTTCGTTACATCCAACTCCCAATATGAGATTCTCGTATTTATTAGAAAATCCTTGTAAACTTAAAATATTTGCAACTCCTTCATTCTGGGACATCTTTTTTCCAGTTAGAATAATAATATTATATTGTTTTTAAGCTCCCGCGTTTGACTTTTTGTCTTAGGACACGGCATAGTAATTGATCGAGTGCGCTTTCCTTTCTCAATGGCAGTCATTCATGATTTTATGTTATAGATTCCTCGTTGATTCTTCCTCTCGTTCCTTTTATTTTGGACATCTCAATGTTCGTGCAAAGCATTCTTTTCTTTTCGTGAAGGAGTGTCTATGCATGAGAGTTGCAAGCATTGCCTCTTCCTTAGAAAAGTGGGTCTGTGACCGAGACAAGTCCTCCGAGTGAAAGCAACTCGCCCTATAATCTTTTTCGCTATGAAGGCTGCATGCCTTCTGTGCATGCCATGAAGCCTGTGCATATCAAACCTATTCTTCCGTCGCCCAAGAAAGGGGACGGGGACTCCCCTATATATAAAAAATGAGAAAGAAGTTAAGGTAAGCTCTCAGTGGATGCCATTACTTGACTCAATCTATCCGGGTGATCGAAGTCGTATCGCGATTGACGCTTATTATACGTTGCTTTGACTGCTGTGTACATCCCCAGCCAATAAGAGGAATGAGCCTGGCTTTCGCTACCTCTGTTACCGCTAGAAGTAAGGTACGTCCATTATGAATTCGAGTGCTAGGCCGATTATACCTATTATAAGACTGCGAACATCTGCCAACAACCTAGATTGCTACCATGTAAATGAGCACATTATTGATTGAAGTTAGACTATGGGAACCATGTAGGGCAGCTAGCCTTCCCCTTCACAATTTGTCTGTAATTGAGGTAAGAATCGTAATTGACATGGTAAATGAAGATACAACTATAAAAAAGACAGTTGTAGTGTGACAAATTTTTTTTTTCTCTTCACATAAATGTTGCAGAGTCTTTATTTTTAACAAGCGAGCATTTGGGGCGGAGCCAGAATATGCATTTTGGGATGGAAGGAGTGAAATTTTTGTTTTTAAATATGTTTGGGAATTCCCTTGTTCTGCAAATGGTGAGCACTTCTTTAAGTTGAGAAAATAAACTTCCAAACTTACTAAAAATATGACGTTTTAAAAAATGTCCGCCACTGGTGAGCCCTCCTTTAAGTTCAGAAGACAAACTTCCAAACTTAGCCCTTAAGCAGAGTACAAAATAGGAGGGTAATTTCGATATTTGAACGAAGGTAAATGCTTGACACCTTCCTTACTTCACTGATGTAGAGTCTTATAAATACAGACCCTTCTTAATCTATTTTTTTCCACTCATTTTCCTTTCTAATATTAGAAACCAACCATTTTTCTCTGTCCCCTTCTGGGGGAGCTTCCTTCAAACTTACTCTTTCTGCCATCACTTGTTGATTCTTCTTCCTGGTTTCCTTTTATAGAATTAGTGATCTTAGAGGCTATATTTTGAAGCCCCTACTTTCTTTCAATCCATAATCATAATCTTATTGATTGATGGCAGCAACTGTTCCATCCGATCCGCGAAAGAAACAGAATCCAAGCCTTCCTCCAAAAAGGGGTCAGATCAAAGCCCAAATATTCGAAAACTTGTTCGAATCATTCTCTTCAATGGCCTCAAAAGCAATTGGTAAAATCAAGGGAAAAGGTACCGATGGCGGATCTATCTCTACAAGTCCATCTCCTTCCCCAGACACTTCTTCTGATGGATACTACGAAAATGCTTGAACACGATTCACTCGTGTTCAAATCATTGTCTATTAACGACAGCTCTAATGATCCTGAGCTCATCTTCTTCTCACGTAATACCTTCTGGAGCCCAGTATATATATGTGTGGGGCCAGTATCAGAGAGAGTATTACCTGAGAGAGGGAGGTGGTGGGTCCAGGACTAATGGAACTATTAGGTATGGTTTGGTGTGTGCTTTTATATAGTTAATTTGCAGATGTTGCAGTTTTCTTTTTTATGAGCTGCTAAGTACTGTTGTTAGTATTATGTATCTGATGCCCTCTTCCTCTCTTCTTGTTTCTGTGGTTTTATGAATGGAGATGGTTGGTGAGGAAGAAGGCCATGTTGTTTTATCTTATATAAATATGTAATATAGTGTGTGATGAATAAAATTTACTTCTTCTTTCTTTAATGGTATCATAGAATTAGATTTGGCATAATAATTTTTCTTATGATCAGATCTATCTTGTTTTTGTATCTGGTTTATTTCCTTGGATTTTTTTTTTTTTTAATTAATATCTCATTTATGCTTAGGCGAAGAGTTGACAGAAACCAACGTAGGATTAAAAATTTAGAAAATCAACTTGTTAATATAAAATATATGAGGATAGAGTATAAAAAAAAAACGCTTCTTAAAAAAAAGGAAAAAGGGAAAGGGAGCACAAGGCCCCTACCCTCTATCTAGATTCTAAGTGTTCATAAATATCTACAAATGGATTTGTAATAATCATAATTAATGGCTCAACTTTGGTCCCATCTTTGGTCCTAATCATGGTAGCTGGATTTGTTTATAATACTTACTAATTGAAAGGTGGGAGCACTTGATCACTTTTTTTTATTTTTTCTTTTCCTAATTTTACACTTTTTTAAACTGTAATTTTCATATTTAGTACATCTGATATATGAAAATAATCTTGAATGATATTCATAGGCGCCATAGTTATTGGTAGGGACATGTAAGAAATTTGGGGATCCTTATCCATGAATCTGATTTTTGTTTTTAATACCTAGATTGGTTGATTTTGTCTTTCCAGGCATAATGGTTTGACAGCTACTTATTCTTTTAGTTTTCTCTTATTGGGAAAAGTTATTGGGCCATTCTGCTTAAGTAAAAAAAAAAAAAAAATCCATATATCAACCACATCCACGTAAATACCAGATATGAACAACCCCATATACCCTGAAAAATTCTCTTCTATTTTGAATTCCGGCTTCTATTAGTAGAATATCGTTATATGTACACTTTTTTGTACGAGTGCTACAATTTCTTTTAAGCTATAAAATATTTAATTAATAAAATTATCACATATAAATTTTTTATCTGTGAGACAGAAAATCTTACTATTTACCCTAAAAGAACTCAACTAATTAATAACCCCTTCTCGACAAGTATTTTGGTCTCGACATTGGTTAATTATTTAAACCATCCTTTTGTACACTAGATAATTAAGTAAACTTCCGAGTTTTGGCACTTGTTCGTGGGTGAAAATCTTCTGTATCCGTTTGTGTACTTATTCTTGTATCCAATCAATAAGAATTCCTCTCACATAATCTCCAACTACCTCTTAAATATGTGTTGGAAAGTGATAATTTAAATGAACTAAGAATATTCAATGAGGAGTTGAAGAAAATTAAAGTTGAAAAATTATCATTAATACATACTTAATTTAGAAAGTGAACAGTTAATCTGGAATAAAAAAAAGAAATGTGGACAATTAATTGTAACAAATGCCATATATTTTCCTTCATCTTATGTCATCACTACTATTAAATTCTTAACCCAATCCCAATTTTGAAGCTTTGGTTTTCCGAGGAGCCTTGTAACACTTCACGTCTGAGAAGTAACAGACAAAGAATAGGTCTTTGCATGCTAATATACAATTGATTGGAGGGTTTTATGGAATTAGGTAAGGCTTCAACCGCAATAACAGTAACATAACCCATCAAATCCCTAATAATTGAGAGTATGGCTGAGAAGAGATAAGAGACAAACTAATATTCGACGATAAATACACAAATTATATGCTCCCAAAATATTATTAAAATAGATAGATAGAAAACTGACATACTACCTCCGCCCCAAATTATTTGCAACATTTGCACTTTTACGCTTAGTATGAAAATGATTGAAAGATTATTATTATGAAGAAAAAAATTTAAAATGACCCTAATTAATGATTAAAAAATTATTATTAGTGGTTAGTTGAGTAATAAATTAGGAGTATGACTGGAAAAAATAACAATAAATATAGATTGGTTTCTGAAACATGACAAACAATTTGGGATGTCTCAAAATCTAAAACGTTACAAATAATTTAGACGAAGATAATAATATTTAGTAATGAATACGCAAAGTAGTTACTCACCAAATACAACCGAAACAATATTTCCGGAATTAGGTAAGACTTCATTGAGGGAAAAATAAACCATAAAAATCGATCAAGTTTTGATATGCTAGTGAGTCAAACTCTTTGAATTGGCCTAAATTGTTTTCTCTCTAGTATGTTATTCCCACTTGGCCTTTTGAAGAGTCATGTCTTGGAAAGTTTCTAACATCATAATCCTCAATGACACCAAAAGAATTTTCCTATGGATGTTAAAGCATGTTCACCGCCCTTCACACTACCCAAAAAAAAGAGTCGTGACTCTTTAAGCATGTCAGCGTTGGAAGTGTTACCTCAACTATACTAATATTTTTTACATTTCTCACATAACAAACTTATATATTTCCCTCAATTGAGAGCAATAAAAATATATTGTCCAACATAATTTAATAATCTGAGTATTTTTAAGATTTAGTAACTCGAAATCAAATAATTCGCGATCAACCATTCAATCATAATATTGATAACATGTGATCATTAGGACAAATTAAAAACCCCAAAAATAAACTTATGAGATTTCAAGAATTAATATGTGGTTGTCCATTTCTTAGTGTCCTTTTCCATATAAAACATTTAAGTGCTGGCTGGCATTAAAAAGAGATTCTTTGGGTCGATAGTAAGTTGAGAAGGAAAAGTAATTGAATAGAGACAATTTTTGCTAAATGAATAGAGACAAATTAAATTAAGAGCATTTTTCTATCTATATAGTTGACATTTTTTCTCTTGTTTTCTCTATCCGTTCACACTGCTTTTTCCCTTCTTCCTTCTCAAAATAAATAACAGCTTTTTCCTTTCTTCCACAAAATATGGTCCCTTGGAGGAATTGAAATCGGTGACTAAAATTTATCCAATTAATTAAAAAAATTAGTGATAAAATTATAAATAACTCGTTAAATCTCGTATCCCAACTTTAAATTAATTTTTTTAGCTAATTTTAGTCAATGTTACTTAGCGATTAATCATTTTCCTTGAAATTGTTCCTTCAAAAATTTAGGTATTCTATTATTTTCTTTAAAAAGTAAAATCCTTAAAAAAAAAACTTTTTCCTTTCTTCCACAAAATATGGTCCCTCCGTTATTTGGACTTTTGGAGGAATTGGAATTGTTTTTTCCCAACACAGTCACGGCTAGCTGGCGGCTGCTCACCATGGATGCACCCCTCCAATTTTACTTGCTTCTTTAATTGGACTCGAGAAGTCTTGGGTCATCGAATGTTCTATTTTTTTAAATACAAAATAAATAATAATATTAATTGCACGCCTTTACATATTAAAAAAGAATCAATGTGTTTCCCATTACAGCATAAATGGGGTTCTCCTTCAAAATTTTAGGAATTCTATTATTTCCTTTAAAAAATTAAAATCCTTAAAAGGATTAATCAGAATTTTACCATTTATTCTTCCAAAATTTTCTTATGACATTGTCTTTTATATGTATGTATATATATGTCACACTTGCTCTAAGAATTTCAAATTTGATACTCGTTTTTTTTTAAAGAGAGTTTTATACAATCTGCAAATGACTAGACGAAAGTATGTGTTAGATACATTTTTCATCCAAATATAAATATCTAAGTTTGATATACAAATAGAGTATAATCTAATTTTTACTAATATATGTTTTGAGTAATTTCTTTCTCTATTTACATGTAAAATTTCCTTACATAACCATGAGGTTTGCACTAATTTATTAAGAAAAATGAAAGGAGGGAAGAAAGTGGATGATGATTGCCACTGGTTTGGTTTCACGTGTTATTTACTCAACACCTTGTCGCTCTGATCTTTTTGTTTTTTGTTTTCTTTCAAAACCCTTGTCGCTCTGATCTTTTTGTTTTTTGTTTTCTTTCAAAACCCTTGTCGCTCTGATCTTTATTCAGAAAATAATAATTATATTATTCTCTCAAGAGAAAAAAAAAGAAAAGAAAAAGAAAAAACCTTTATATATAGACACCAACTATTTCTAATTTTTTATAAATAACATAAACAATAAATTAAGTCAATTTTTGCACGATCTTTTAGGAACTGTCCATTATGTCAAAATAGCGATTCATATTAATTTTTTGACAAAAAACAACACGTGACATGTCGTCGGAAAGAAGGATAAAAATGTCAAATTCTATCTTTCTCCCACCCAAATTAATTATCCGACCCACATGATCTTCATCTTCTTCCCATTCTACCCACAGAGATGGTGGTGGTATAGTGGAGAAACTTTATTTTGGTAGGCTACTAAGTTTGATAAGTTACATCCAAACCAATGAGTGCAGTACACATAGGAAAGAGAATTGAAGAGAATTGATGTAAGTTCATTTCTCTTTTCTACGTGTACTGTACTGATTGGCTTGGATGTAAGTTATAAGTTAATAGCCTACCAAGATAAAGCTACTCGGTATAGTGGCGGTGTGGGAAAGAGCAAGATGGTGCTGGTGGTGCGGGGAATTGATCATTTTACCCCTTTCTCCGTCGACATGTGCATTGTGTTTTTGGCCAGAAAATTGGCATGCGTAATTATTTTGACAAAATAAGCAGTCTCGTAAAAAAATCATGCTAAAAATAATTTAATTTATTATTTATACTATGGACATTGTTAGGGAGATAAAATTTAGTCAATTAATTAGTTAAATTAGTGGCAAAATGGTAAATAGTTGGGTGGATCCCTTATACCAACATGGGGGTGAATAATGTTTAATTTGAGTTTTTAGCCAATTATAACAAATTTTGATTAGCCGTTAAACTTTTTTCTTATACTATTTATAGAAAAATAGAAATAATTGATGGAGTGATTTTTTCAAAAGAATAATTATATGGTAGCTTTCCACGTAGGAGATTCGTAAAGGCAGTTGGAATATGACATCGCCTCAATGACTTGATGATATGACGACACGACATCATATTTCTTGCATCTGCAATCTTGGTCGTAGCCTCGTAGGTATGTGATTGCAAACTCCTATGCTTTGTGAATTGCGGCTGATAGAGAATCTTACCACAATCCGGCAGTCCCAGTGCTTTCTTAAAAAAAGGAAACCCTAAAAGAAATTTCTGTTAGGGTTTTTTATTATCCTAAAAAAAAAACTTAAGGAAAAAAAATAAAATCTTATTAGGGTAATTTTTGATAGACTTTTCACTTGAGTAAAAAAAAATTTTTTAAAATTTTATGGGAATCACAATTCATTTTTGTGAAAGAAACAACGAATTCACATAGGATTTATAGGATCAAGTAATTTAACTACTATTAATTATCTTGAGTTTATAATCCATTTATGTACACAATTTATAATTATAGTTTATAAATTATAATTAAGATTTTGGTAGGAAGAAAAAATGTGAGGGATTTATGACTCCCAAAAGAAAATGAAGAAGAAGGTTATTTTCCGAGAATAATCTTAGAATAAAGAATTCTTCAATGAAGTGCAGGAATCTAAGGTCAAAAAGCATCTCAAGGCAATTTCATGGAAATATACAAAACAGAAGAAGAGAAAGCATGATCTATTTTCAACGTGATGGAACCAATTTTTTTTTTATTTATAATTATTGACATGTATCTTGGATACATGAATGTTAGTTGCCAAGAATTTTAGAAATGTATTTAGATTTTCGAATGTCATTTGTGAATAAGAGACTATCATTTCTGTTTTTTGAAGTGAAAAATCTACAGCTTTTTCTAAAGTTTTATATTAGTGTTTTTGTTGGTTTGTTCTAATTTCGCCTGGCTTACAGTTTTAACGCTAAATTGATTCGTCATGTCTGTTGTATCTGGGGAGACAAACGTACATTCAACCTTGAGTACACTTCTCGGAAGGAACGAATTTTTTTAAGAAAATTGTGTGGAATACGAGACTCAAATCTTTGTCAACCTCTTCTTATAAAATTTGTTTTACCTTGAATAATTATTATGTTTATCGTTATTATTCTTTTTAAGAGGAAAAGAAGGGGTGCAACACGATAACTTTCTGAAAGATCATCCATTTCAGTACTACTCTTGCTCAAATACACGCTTAACTTTGGAGTTCTGATGGAATCCGGTGCATTAGTGCTGTAGTAAATTATTATTCTATGATTATTATTTATTATAATAGAATAATTATTCTGTTGCACCTAAATTATTATACTATCATATTGAATAGTTATATACTGTATGTTTCTAACACTATTATGGCAGAATGAAAGGTGTGAAAATCGTCTGTTTTCGTGTATGTTCTTAATTTTGTACCAAATTAATTAGAATTTGTTATGTGAATAATTTGTTTAAATATATATATACATGGTAAAATATAAGTGATTGAGTATAAAAATGAAAACACATGGGACAGACGATTTTTTTTGCTCCATAAAAGTGGGGTAATCTTATAGGCTAGTAGTGGACTTGACGGCAGCAGTGATGCTATTATTTTTTTAAAATTATGAAATTCTTATTTTAACAAAAAAGTGGGATATTAATAGGAATGTCGGGAATCTAGCATACCATAATGGAATATTACGACTTTTTTAGTTTTTTTCATGGGTGACAGATAATTTGCGAATTTGTTTCTCAGGTAGAGTGATTGCTTTCGCTTCTGCTGACGTTTCCACAAGAATTTTTATTTAGTTCCTACGGCTTCATGGATATTGTGCCACGTGGTCAATAACCTCAAGATAAAATCGTTATATATATATATATATATATATATATATACCAATTATTTCTACTTTTTTTTAAATAGCACAAACTTAAAATTATAACTAAGATGTACATGAACTATTTATGGGTACTCTCTATTTGTCAAATTAACAAAAAATGAGAAATTTCGGCTAAAATAGTCATGTGCCTTGCACATAGCTCCGATGACAAGGGTAAAAATAGTCAAATTATGCACAGCTCCAATCCCCTCCAACCATACTTTTCCGTTTCTTTAATTTCTTGCTATAGTTCTAATAGTTAAAGTACTAGCCAAAATTCTCTGACCCTAAACCGACAAATCAATAGTAGCAGCCTACCCATTTCATTCTTGGGTTGTAATCACGGAAGTTTAGGCTTTTTTCCAGCCACAATTGAAGTTTGATATTGGATTAAAATGGCTGGCTTCTTTTCTCTAGGTAGTAGAAGAACCAGCCCACCACCAACAACCAGTGGCGGATCCAGAATCTAGTGATAGTGGGGGCACTCGTTTACATAAAGCGCCAGGAAATAAATTAAAATGTTTTTATAGAAAATTCGACGTTTTTAACTAAATGAACTATTTTTATGTCGATTTTGACAAACTAACAAAACACGATGGTTTTAGGCTAAAACTACATCCAACAATCAATTTTCTTATTCTAAAAGGGGGAATGAAACAAAAATACCTCTAACTTCGCTGAAAATTAGTTAGTAAATGCAAAGTATTTTGGATAGATTTCTCAAAACAAATGTCAATATGATGTGTGAGAGAGTAAAAAATTGAATAAAGAACGGGATAAGAATCCATGCGACAGTCAAGGGAATTAAACCACCATGTCTATATCTTTGTTTACTGTGTTTGGTATTGTTTGAGTATGAGGTCACCAAACTTTCTAGCGGGTTCACTAACTTAATAATATAAACCTAATCGTTATATATAAACATGTAATTAGAAGTAAAATAAAATTCCAGTGAGAGAATGTGACCCCACTGCTGGTCATTGGATCTGTCCCTGCCACCAACCCAAGAAGAACAAATCAACCACCACCATCCAAACCCAGTTCAAATCAGTCCAGAAAATTGGTTATTGTATAGAAAATTGGTTGGAGTAGGTGCAGGGGCAGGTGGTGGACTTGGAAAAGGTCTCGGTAGAGGAGGAGGTGGTGCTGGTGGAGGTATTGGCGGCATTGGGGGTGGTGTAGGAGGGGGTGTCGGTGGTGGCATTAGTGGAGAATTGGGGGTGGTGGCGACACAGGTGGCATTGGAGGTGGGGTAGACGGAGATGCTAGTGGTGGCATTGGAGCAGGTGGTTTAGGATGATGTGGTGGCTTCGGAGGCGATGGAAGTATAAGAGGTGGTTTAGGATGAGGGTTTGGAGCAGGTGGTGGTATTGGTGCTGGTTTAGGAGGAGGTGGTGGTGTTGGTGGTGAATGTGGTTTTGGTGGCGGCGTTGGTGGTGGATTTGGAACTGGTGGTGGTTTTGGAGGGAATGATACTTATTGACCATTTTACTCTCCATTACGGTGACATGTGCACGATACATTACTTATTCAGCTGGAATTGTCCCCAGAATTTTTAATATGATAAACAGAGCAGCCGCGTAAATATTTCACAGTCCCGTCTTGAACAATTCTGAGGCCCTGTGCTAATTATCAAAGTTAGGTCCTTCAATTTTTTTTAAAAAAAAATATAAACTATAAAAAATGTCAAAATATAATTATAGACTCAAGTTTCAATATTGCAAGCAATCATAATATCAAGTGGAGATATAGTGATTTTTTTTAATATGTTAAGTAATTTTTTTTAAAAATTTGGGCCCCCATAAAAAGAGAGACCCGTAAGTGATACAAAAGAATACTGAATTTTTTTCAAAAAAATACACACATATTTATATAGGTAACAAAAATTTTGGGGCCCCCGAAAATTCCGTATATCACTTTGAGCCCATAGTTAGCTGGGCCTAATAGTTCATGTACATTTAGACTCTAATTTTAAATTTGTACTATTTAGAGAAAAGTAAAAACAATTGGTGTGCATATATAGCGATTTTCTCATAACCTCAAATGCACGTCCATAATAATTTAATTCCTTTATCTAAGTTGTATTTGACTGTACACGAAAACAACGGGCTCTTCACAAAAAGACAAAAAATCGTCTGTACCCAATTTATGTACCCATGCATGTATCACCACTTAAAATTCGTCACGTTAACAGAGAAAATATCTTTTCCTTACTGGTTTCACAATTTTTGTAAGGTTATAGATTTTCTTAATTAAAAAATTGACATGTGTCAGTTTCTTATTGATGGTATATCCATAAGTACATAAGTTGGGAATAGGGGATTCTTAGCCTCACAAAACCACCTCCTAACAAAAAGCATTCACCCCTCCTGGCAGGGACGAAGCCAGAAATTTGACGTTGACGAAAGCTGCAATAGTATGTCGAACTACATATAAAAAATGCAGAACACCAAATGTTCTGCACCGTGCAAAACATTTGGTGGCCATCGGATAAAAAATCTGACAGTTGAGATCATTTGATTCTCAATATTTATTATAAAAATGTGTTGAGCCAAATAATCTCAGTCATCTAATTTTTTATTCGACGGTCATTAAATGTTTCACACAGTACAAAACTTTGGTGTTTTGCACTGTAATCGGTTGCCCGACTCCTGAGTATTCTATTTTTTACTCGCTCAAAATTTTAAATTTTTTTTTCTTATCATTAATTATTCTCTGAAAAACTTTCTTCTTTGGGTACTGTTTTAGTGGGTATTAAAAATAAAAATCACCCCACTCATAAGGAGCCCCGCATGGAATCTATATGAAATTTGTGAAAAAGATACTTACTGAGACGACTCTATGTCCGACTTCTCCTATTCTCCGTACATTAATGCACGGGCATAATTCTAACTTTTATAAATAGTTAAATTGAAAATATTTAGTAATTTATAAAAATATTTTTAAATGAATGTATTTACAAGTGAACATTCGTTTTTTGAATAATCTAAAATAGAAATGGAAACAAAAGAAGCATTTGTGAGGTTTAGTTAGTTTCGAAACTCATTTTTATAGTATAGATTATAAACCACAAAATAAGAGTTTTAAAAAAGACCAGATGCCAATTACAGTTTCTCTTTCCCACACACACAAGAAATTTGATGGTAATCTCTTCTCTTTAAGTAAAAGTAGGGTCTTAATTATCAAAATCTTGTTACATCATTTTTTTTTGCTAAAGTAATCTTGTTACATCATTACCATTAGAACTTTCACTTGGTTTTGACCAAAATAATAGATGTCCACGTCACCACGTTGAAATCAATAGTCTAGTCATGTTATGTTATGTAATTCTAGCCGTCCATCTGTCAGTCTCATTAGCTGGCAATATCCGATTAAACAATAGACATGCTCCAAAGAATACAAAACCTGGTGAATCTAGGATGGGATTGGACATAAAGCAAAAGATCTTAAACAAAAATTTAATACATATACATGTATGCATTTGGATTGGTTTTTTATTAAGAATTTCTATTTTGAGGATAAAAAAAATGAATTGTTTGTGAGAAATGTGAGACTTAAATTGAGAATATTGTGTTGAAAATTGGGTACAAAATGCACATCAAGTAAAAGCGTTAGCCATAAAATAAAAATGAAATTGGTAAAAAAAGAAATTGAAAGAAGGAAAATGAGGCGACAAAAAAACATTTGTCCCTAACTGATTTTTTTATACTTATTTCAATCACTTAAAAATTTGCCACATAGATCTTCCTTTCAATTTCAATTCTTCCGCCGCCATTATTTACCTTCGTTATCTAGCCTCTCTTGTTTCATCTATCTTTAACATTATTAACGGTTGGAGAAATAAATTTAAAAATAATATCAAATGAAGAATCCTAAATAATTGGGATAAACATATGAAAATCAGTTAAGACATCATTACATAAGAGTTTTCTCAAATGACACAAGCAAAGCAAGACTTTCATCTCGTCACGAAAACTTGCAAACGAAGAAACACAAAAATAAAATACAAAATTAAAATAATGACTGATTATATGTCTCTACTTTCACTCTCTCTACTTCAAATCTCTTTTTTCCAGCTGAACACTTTTCTCTGTTTTTTCCTCTGTTCTTTCTCCGGCAAATTCCCAATTATTTAATACAAAATCACAAGCAAAAAATGGAAATCACAGCCAAAAAATCCCTAAAGAACAAAAAAATTAGGCTCCTGCCAAAGAGGGGTCAGATCAAAATCGAGATTTTCAAGAAATTTGGCAAAGCATTCATGTCGATGGTGATCGGCTGCTTCGGAGTGAAAGAACATGGCGGTTACGGCGGAAGTACGGTGGTTCCACTCTAAACCACCGGCTGATTCAAGTTGATTGTTTTTCTTCATTCTTTCTGTAATTTTGTTCTTGTATAATCAAGTACTTTTTCGTTTCAAAATTGAATATTTATTTTTATATACATTTTGTATATAATATGAACGCTCAATTTGTGACGAAAAGAGTATATTAAGACTCTTATTTCTAATTCTTTTGAATCTTTTCCTTAATTCCTTTTTTCATTATTAGTACCATATATGTCCAACAAATGTTTCCAGCTGCTTTTTGGTAGCTGAAGTTAATATATTATTGCTTTCTTTTATAATTTGAATTTGGTTTGATTTTTTATTTAATAATTCTTGCCTCGAATATTAATATATGAAAGTAATTGTAGAGCTCAACATGAAAATATTCTGTTAAAAAAATATTAATAAATGGTGGGCACCCTAGATCCTTTTTAATGTTTTTGAATTATTATCTGCAAAAAAACGTGTATGACGAAATTCGGTTGCATTTAGTTTAATTTCATTTTCGTCTTAAAATATTTTACTACATTTTGCAAGACTCTAAAGTCTGATATGAGATAAAATATTCAGAAGTTCATTTTGATTTTATTTTTGATTTTATTTTTTGGGTGAGAAAATGGTCTTTTAAATAATAAAGTGTGAAGTAAGTTGAATAATTTATTTTCAAGAAAGCTCCATTGAATTTTCAGAGAAGAATTCAAAGCCGCCTTTTTTTTTTTTGTCACAATTGAGTCAAGAGTGTGAGTTGCTCTGTTTTTCTTCATAGTAATTCGTTCAGCAATCATTTTTGTTTTCTCTAACTAAAAGTTAGTCAATGAGATTCTACCTTATCCCTTTCTGTCATAATTGTTTGATTTATTTATTTATTTGGAGAGGGACGTATCTATTACAAAAAAATATGAAATTTAATAAGTGGGGAGAGGATTCGAACTCATACCTCTATGTCATGAGGTCTCAGTATTGATCACTAAACCAATACCTCATTGACTAATTGTTTCATACTCAATTATATGAAAAGGCATAGCACAAAATACAAAACAATCAGTATATATTGAATATTTTTTGGTAAGTGTTACAAATTTTTAGATAGATGTTAAATTCTATGTAATATATGTTCACTCCTGATTAACACATTCTTTAAGCAACATATATTAAAAAAATCACAACACCTGTTCGATCTAAAAAAAAATATAGCCCGTCAATTTTTGTATTCGACAAGTAAAAAATGTTCGATATGTACTAAGATATTTGTGTTCAGTACCATATATAGACCGCCATCCATCCATAGGATTTCATCTAGTATTGTATTATTATGCCAAAAATCATATTAAAGGCAAAGATCATATATGGTAATTGCTTGATTTGGTATAAAGTGGATTTCTTTCGTATTCTTTATGACACTTCTTAGCTTCACACAATGGAATCAACCTCTAAAATGAGTTACTTTATTTATATTTATTTTATCATTGTTAGACTCTAAGCTTGTCAACTTTGACTTAATATTAGTTACTTGATAGTTTAATTATACAGAATTAAATTTGATTTATCCGCGTTATTCAGCTTTTAAGATTAGAGAAAATAAGAAGAACTAACACCATTAAATCTTCATTTGGTGAATGTAAAGAATCAGTCAAGTAATTTTTTTTTATTTATCAAAACATAACACAAATTTCAAGTTAAGGATCTACCATTCTTCTTACAATTTTAAAATATAGAAAGAACCCTTCTAAACACCTTTTGTTAAAATTTATAAATTATTATTTAATTTTCTTCAAAAAAAAACTTATTATTTAATTCTAATGTCGATAATCATTTTTGTCAGTACAATACTTACGGTTTAACTTACATGTTCTCGGTTACGGCACTAAGCAGTAAGCAGTAAGCAGTGATGGCACTCCTCTGAGTCGGAGTCGGGTCATCGGATTCGGAGGGACCATTTCAAATTTCAGACTCCACTTATCTCTATCACAGCTACAGTACTCATCCTTGCTCACCAAGTAAAAACAATTTGTAATTTAGTCCCTTAATCTTCCTTACAAAAAACAATCCTCCATTCTCTCTGCCCTCCAAATCTTCAAAGCTCTGTTCTTCCCCTGTTTTCTCCCTCCACCATCAACAAAAATCTTTCCTCTTATTTCTCTCAAAGAATCAATCGTTCTCCAATACTCTGAAATGGAATTCAAATCCGCAAAGAAGAGCTCCAAAAAATCAATTCCGCCTCCTCGGAGAGGTGATATTAAAGTGAAGATCTTCAAGTCAATTGCAAAATCTGCTGCTGAAATTCTGACTATGGCTAATGGGTCATCCAAGAAGGGGTCCCAACTTACCTCGAATTCGACCACACCGCATGAAACTCCAAGTGGGTTCAATTCCGATGGATGATCCTTCTGAAATTGGCTCAGCTTCAGATTATTTTTGCTTTTCCCTTTTGCTCAATTTTAGATTCTTAAATAACTTTGGTTTGTTTATTGATTCATGAAAAGGTTCTGATTCTGAAGCCTGAGATTGTAATCCAATTCCTCTTCTTCTGTAAATATGATGCAGTAATTTTTTTTTGTTCTTCTGTAATTTTTTGTTCCATTAGCTATTTTCACAGTATCCGAACTTATTATTCAAACTTGGACTAAGCCTTATGAGGCTCTGCTAAGTTCTTTTTATTGGGCTAACCTTAGATCCATCTAGCAAGGCCCCAATAAGAACCTGACATAATAATATTATCACATAATTGCACACTTTTTTTGTTAAGACTTTGATTATGTGGGCATGTCTAAATATGGTTACGGTTTTTATTCAACGACTTTATTTTGCATTATTAAATTTATAACTTTGTAACGGATTGATCGGGTAAAAATATTTGAATGCATATCTATAATAAAGAATTACCTTACTTTTTTATTATTTATTTAAAATATAATTACAAAAAATACCATAAGAGTATGTTGAAACTATAATACATTATCGCACGTGTTTATTCTTTTTTTTTCTTTTTTTGTTGTCATGAGAGCGGGTTTACCTCTGTGGGATTTGAATTCGCATCACTAATGCGATAAGAATGTCTCTAAACCATTGAGTAGAGTCTCACTCTTTTAACACATATTTATTCAAAAAAAAACTCCTCAAAATAAAAAAAATAAAAACTTTTAAATACATTTATAAAAAGAAAAAAAAGGACTGTTTAAATTCACAATATTCAAAATTCAAAGTTGTCAAACCACATAAAGGCCCAAACGACAAAAAAAAACCCAAATCGGGCCCACATTCTGACCCACTCAAATTTTTTCCAATATCCCACTTTTCCCTCCTTCACTCACTTCCTTTTTTCCATTAAATTGAGTGACAGAGCAGAAACTCTCCAAGAACTGAAAATTCCTTTGATCAGAGCAGAGAAGGTGAAATGGAAAAGGAAAATGAAAACGAAAACAAACCCGTTTTAGCATTGGGAGGAGGAATCTCAATCTATAGCGGAAAATTTATTCAGTACAATGTTCTTGGAAACCTCTTTCAACTCACTTCCAAATATACTCCCCCTATTCAACCTGTTGGCAGTGGCGCTTATGGCATCGTTTGGTAATTTTCAATTTTCAATTTTTTTTTCATTTTCTGATTTCCTATTATGAAGTCTTGAAGAAATGAGATTCAGGATCAGGTGTAGAACGCAAATAAGCCTTGGGGAACAGATGTTTTCAACGGAGTGAATAACTATTCTCAACGGGGGTGAATAACTGTTCATGAAAATTAAAAATTGAACAACTATTCACTTAGTGGAGAACAGACGTTTCCACGGCTGATTTGTGTTCCGTACTGGATCCGGGGTTAAAGAAATGATAAGAAGGGTGTCTTCCAAAGGTCATGTTTGTTTAGGATTAAATTGGGAACATGAACATTTTGAGTTGTTGATTGATCATGGGAAAATTTGAAATGAGGGTTCTTGGAGAAATCCTAACTGAAGTGATATAGCATAGGATTTTATTTTTGTTTGATCTTGTTTTGTTTTGGGATATAATTACAGCTGTGTGACGAATTCAGAGACGAAGGAAGATGTTGCAATCAAGAAGATTGGAAATGCTTTTGATAATAGGATTGATGCCAAACGGACACTTCGCGAAATCAAGCTTCTTACACACATGGATCAAGAGAATGTAATCAATTTCCCTATTAAAAATTGCTTACATTCTTTATTTTTTCTAATTAATTTTTCCAATCAAGTAGGATTTACTATACTGGGATCAAAGTAGATTATTATTTTTTTTCTGTTTTGTAAAATGTTGATTAATTTAGCTGGAAATGAAGTAATATTTTTGGTAATTATGGATGGTTACTTTGGTTTAATATGGTACTATGTGCAAATTTGGATATGTCATAATATACATTTTTCTGCAGATTATCAAAATTAAGGACATAGTAAGTCCACCAGAAAAGGAAAAGTTTAATGATGTTTACATCGTTTACGAGTTAATGGATACCGATCTGCATCAGATAATTTGCTCTTCTCAAGTTCTCACTGAGGATCATTGCCAAGTGAGTTCAAAGCTATCTCATTTCTTTCTTATTAATGGTAGTTTTCCATTTGATACCTTTGATTTGATTCATTACTTGTAATTAAGTTTTTACCTTAATTACTCCAAATATTTTCCAATTCTTGAGGTTAGTGGGAGAATGATTGAGCTGATCAATGCCTATTACTGAATCAATAACCCAAAAGTTTAATGTTAGAATTATCAGTACATGATTGATTGTGTTTATGGTATGCAAACCTTAAAATGTTTGCGGTTTTCTTGTTATCTTAGGTGAATTATGAATGGATTTTGATATCTTTGTTTTGGTTTTTGGTAGTATTTTCTTTATCAGCTATTAAGGGGACTGAAATATATGCATTCTGCTAATGTTCTGCATCGCGATCTAAAACCGAGTAACTTGCTCCTAAATGCAAATTGTGACCTCAAGATATGCGATTTCGGCCTTTCAAGAACCACATCAGAGTCAGATTTTATGACAGAATATGTCGTAACTCGTTGGTACCGAGCTCCTGAGCTGTTGCTCAACTGTTCAGAATACACTACTGCTATTGATATTTGGTCAGTTGGCTGCATTTTGATGGAGATTTTTAAAAGAGAACCTATTTTTCCTGGTAGAGACTATGTTCAACAATTAAGGCTTATAATGGAGGTACTAAATTCTTTGTCAAAAAATCACTATCATGGTCAAGAAAGGCTAGCGCAGTCTTCTGACTCCGGACTATAAGTCCTTGTTTTGAGACTTGTAAATCTTTTTTTTTTTTAAATAATCATGATCATTGATGAGCTTCTATTATCTTTGATTATCTATTTTGTTGGTTGAATGATCAGCTATTAGGCACCCCAGATGATTCTGATCTCGGATTCTTCGGAACAATAGTGCAAAGAAGCATCTGATGCAACTCCCTGTTGTTCCAAAAAGACCATTTTCTGAGATCTTTCCAAATGTGTCTCCTGTTGCCCTTGATCTTGCAGAGAAAATGCTGGTTTTCGATCCGGCTAAACGTATATCTGGTGTGTTTCTGTGTATTTAAAAATGCAGTAAATACTTTTAACATTTAAGTCCATTTTAATGACCCCCTTTTTTCACATAATGTTTTTATGAAGTTGAGGAAGCTTTGAACCATCCATTTGTGTCATGTCTCCATGAGATCAATGAAGAGCCAATCTGTTCATCCCCATTCATCTTTGATTTTGAACAAGCTTCATTGGATGAGGAAGATATAAAGGAGCTCATTTGGAAGGAGTCTTTGAAGTTCAACCAAGATAAGATGGCATGATATATATATATCAAGCCATGGATGATGAGATATTTTTTCTCCCTTTTATTTGTTCATGTATGGACATTGCACAATAATTAAAAATACCGATTTTACATAATATAATATTATTCATAGAAAAAAGTTACCATCATATTTTTATTATCTGAATATACTGATGGTATTATAGTAATACTCCCGGGACCGGAGAAAAAAATTACTATATGAAAGTTATTCTTAAATAGAGATTTACATATAAAAATTATAATTTTTAAAAAATAACTAATGTACATCATACGACGCTTGAAATTGTGTCCCTTCATATTTTAAAAACATGAATTTAAAAGATATATAAGATTCATGAGTTTTAAAAAAAACAAATGTACGTACATCATGCATGTACATTATGTACATTAGATTTAGAAGATTCATTCATATACATACAGTATCTAGGAAATGTAAAAAAAAAAAGTACGTACATCATTTATGCATTTAAAATATTCACTCATGTATGTTGTATTTTCGAAACGTTTTTTCGTTTGTTTTCTTTTTATTATACATATATAAATGTTAGCAAAATCATAAATTTTATTATCATTTTAAATCATATATTTTCTACTTCAAGCAAGTCATGACACCTAAAAACAAACGAACTCAAATCACTGAAAGTATTCGTGCCGAGTTGCTCAAAATGAAAGAAACCAACCCAAATAGGAAGCAAAAAATATCTTGTAAAATGGTTAAAAGAAAGTTTAAGTTGTTATTTTATATAGAAATATAAATATATTTAAAATTTAATGTTATTTTATTACTATATGGGGGGTAAATTTTTTAAAGATGGTCCTAAAAAAACATGGAATATTACAATGTAGAGTTTATTCTTATTTACAACTTGTCTTGAGTTGGGACCAATATTTTTTTTATTAATATAAGGAGGTTATTCTTATATAGAGTATTACTATATAGAGGTTTTACTATATATCTATTTTTTAAAATAGATTTAAATACATGGAGTTAGTAATAGAAATTTAGAGACAATAGTTATTTGGATTTTTTTTATAAATAACCATTACTTTTAAATAATATTCAATCGTCAGATTAATTCATGCATATACTATACATATTTCGCATATTTAGGCAAAACGTTTATTTACAATATTCCACAACAGGGAAAATTTATTAGGAAACTGGAATTTCATATAGAGAAAACCTCTCCTCTATGTGTGTATATAAACTATTTCCCTTTTCTATTTCTATGAGTTCACTTTTATTGTAATTCTTTCCGTCTTTAAACTATTTTCGAATGGCTGCTTTTGTCAAATTAGCGTAAAATTTGTAATTTTTTGTCTAGGTCACATATTCTGCATGTCTTTGACATTAAGGGTATTTTTGTAAATTTAAATATTTAAAACCATATACATTTGCAGAATACGAAATTAAAAGTGATTAGAAACTACCAATTTACATCAATTTAACAAAAGCAACCGCTAAAAAATACTTTAGGACAGAACAACTAAAATAAAAGTTTTTATAGAAAGAGTGAAAAGTGAAAATAGTTAAAGGTATTCTGGGGCCTGCCCTGACCCGTGGTGGTGACCGGAGTCGAACCCACCCAAACTTTTAATTACCAAAAAAAAAAAAAATAGTTAAAGGTATATATAAGAAATTTCTCATTTCATATAAGGTGAACTCTGTATCTCTCTTTTGCGTGTGTTTCTGTTTCTCTCTACAAAACTTTGTCCGAGTTTTGTTACTAACTATTTTCTTTCTTTTAATTTTGCTTTTCGGCTTTGGTTCTTTGGTTTTTTTATTGTAACAAAGAGGAGAGGAGATAATTATAGAAATACGTATATATAGAGAGATACATTTCCATATATACGTAGTAGACAAATAAATAAATAAATAAATAGGTTACAGAGATTTCATAATCAAGAAGAGATTATATATAGAAGAAGAGGAATCAAGAATGGGTTGTTTTCGATGTTCATCTGGAGATTCTTCATCATCATCATCAATCAAGAAAACAGAGAAAAAGAGAGATAATAATAATAACAAGAATAAGAATCACAGTACTAAAGGCCATGATCAAACACACCCCATCAAAGGTGTGACCTTTTTAATGATTTGATTAATTGTTACTTTTTTTCAAGAAAAATAATGAACATGTTTTTTATTTTTTTAAAGGTGGTTCCTTTTTCAAATTCCCTGTAACGATCTTTTGTGAATTGGGTTTTTTCTCGTAGTGCATTTGCATGGTTGATTGTTCTATTTTTCTGTTTTTTTTAGCCTCGTGTAGTGGTACGGCTTTTTATTCTTATTTTTATGAGTCTGTCACTGATCCTATGTTTCTAATTTAGTTATCAGCAAAAAAAAATGTTGTTTATTTTATCAAGAATCATGATTCTTCTGAAATAATAAGGCTTGATTAAAATGTTTGGTTTTATTTTCATGCTGAATTCAGAAAGCCACAATCCATTTGGTATTTTCTTTTCTTTTCTTTTTTTTCATTCCGAGTCGGAAGTGATAAACTTGTTGACTAATTCATCATCAATTGCAGATATTAGGGACCTTTGTTGTGATTTTGAGTGTTTCTGGGAATTATTATTATTGTCTTCTCTATAGTATACTCCCTCCATTTCTAAATATAAGACTCTTTAGACAATTTTAGAAAATTAAGGAACTTGTTATTTTCACCGAAAGTTTCAATATTAACCCTCTCTCTCACTTCTATAGCATAAGAAAAGAAAGGAAAAAATAGGGATGGCAGAGGCGACAAATAAAAGAAATGTCGAGGGTATAATTGGAATAAATTGTTGACAACTAATCAAATAACCTTAAATGACAATTAATTTATATATAGATATACTAAACGACAATTAAATGGGAATGGAAGGAGTAGTACTTTTGGGAAAATTCAATTTTTTCTATTTTTTCTTTTTCAAATTTTGTCTTTTGCTGTTTTTTTTTTTTTGGGGGATTTTAGATTTGTCTATAATAATTATTGTAACTAAGGAATCAAAATTTTGGCTTTATGTTGTCCATGTACTCCTAATGTCTTTTTCCCTTTAATCATCTCAATAATGATATTTATTTTGGTGCTTATTTTTTTCCTTTGTGGTTACTTTAGACTCACTAGAGGAAGGGAGTCCATATAAAGGAGATGTTAAGAAGGAAACCAAAGATACAATTCACTCTGTATGTATAGAGAAGCTGGATATTAAGAGGCCTACTTGGGATGATGGAGAGACTAATAATCTCAACAATTTACGGGAATTCCGATTTTCTGATTTGGTGACTGCTACCAAGAACTTCAAATGTGATAGATTTCTAGGTGAAGGCGGCTTTGGAAAAGTTTACAAAGGCTCTCTAGCTGACACTGGTCAGGTCAGTTGCATATTCGTCCCTTTTAGTCGACTAAAACTTATAGCGAGGAGCCCCTCCAACATATACGTGCCATTGCTGCGATTTATTCGAGTGTATTTTTGTACCGTTATTGTCTTTTGTTTAGGTTGTAGCTATAAAACAGCTTGATCACAATGGATGTCAAGGGGCGAGGGAGTTTATAGTTGAGGTCGTAACATTGGGAATGGCCGATCATTCTAATCTTGTCAAGTTAATTGGTTATTGCACTGAGGGAAATCAGAGGCTTTTAGTCTATGAGTTCATGCCCCTGGGTTCACTCGAAGACCATCTACACGGTATATCTTAACGTTGAGAAAGCTTATTATTTGTATATGCTTATCTATTTTGCATTTTACATGACTGGCTTTTGTTCATTCATATGTTTACGTAGGCCCTCTATCCAATCGGAAAAAACTTGATTGGAATACAAGAATGAAAATAGCAGCGGGTGCAGCTCGAGGCTTGGAGTATTTGCACGACAAGATGAAGCCTCCTGTTATCTACCGCGATCTGAAATGCTCTAACATTCTGCTTGGGGAGGACTATCATGCTAAGCTATCTGATTTTGGTCTGGCTAAAAGTGTTTTCCTTCCGGGGATAAGACTCATGTTTCCACCAGAGTGATGGGCACGTATGGATATTGCGCTCCAGATTATGCAATGACGGGGCAACTTACATTCAAATCGGATATTTATAGTTTTGGGGTTGTTCTACTGGAGATCATAACTGGCAGGAAAGCAATTGACAAGACTAGATCTGCTGCAGAGGAATATCTCGTTACGTGGGTAATTTTCTTTGTATCTTCCACTCTTATCTGCTATTTCTTTTGGGGGGCTCTGAACTGTAGAGGGGACTCTTTTTCCGCTATATACTAAATGTTGTTTTTAGCCGCATTTCTTGATATTAACAATTTACTACTTTAACCGTCATTAAAACTCAAAACTCAAAAGTAAACGGGAAGAATATGCTATCAGATGGCTGATCCTGGCTAATTTCGAGCTTAACTTTTCTTAATTGTAGGCTCGACCATTGTTCAAAGACCGGAAGAGATTCTATCAGATGGCTGATCCTGCACTAGAAGGTCAATATCCCTTTAGAGGCTTATATCAAGCTCTTGCGATTGCTGCAATGTGCGTCCAGGAACAACCTAACATGCGGCCCCTCATAGCTGATATCGTTATAGCCTTGAATTACCTTGCTAACCAAACATATGATCCAAAAGTCCATCCTGTCAAGAGAAAAAACTCATCTCCTCATTCACCTTGAACATATGGACACATTCTTGTTGCGGAAGGGTATAAAAGTACATTCAATTGAAGCTAATACTGTGCTCTTGTTTAAGAGAAATCAAGGATTGTCGTAGATCATAGCATAGCTACCAGCTCATATAACGAACTAACAAATTAAAAGGAATATACGGAAAAAAAGTATGGCAAAATACCATGTATATAGGAAAAGGAAGTGCGGAGAGCTCAACTCGGGGAGTGATTCTTACTCGGACAAGGCCTAGACTAGCGTTCTCTCAACATGGTTTCACAAACAACAGTCAAATAGGTGATCTCGTTTTGGCATTAGCCGTTTGTTTATCAACTTTTACAAGCGTATGGGTGATGTTACACTCTTTTCTTGAGGGATTCATCTACGTATCATCGGTTATAAGCATATAGGTCTCCCAACAAATTAATCTCCTAATTTAACAAAGATACACCAAGCAAGTAATAAGAAAAATAATTTACAGGAGTTATTAGCCATCATCATATAGTTAATGAGATAAATAAAGTATAAGTTATTTTGAAGTCATATACAGGAGTTACAAAATATCACATAAAAATACTTTCCCTCAAATTTCGCAAAGAGACCATTCCACGTGGATCCTAATTTCTAGTTATTGGAGGTTATGGTTCTTGTCATTGCATTTGACTGCAACTTTTTTTTGCAGATTTTAAATTGATCAATGACAACTCCAAATTGTATATAAATGGATGAATTAGTGAATGTAAATATAATTATTATTTAGTAGTAACAAAGCTCCATAATAATATATCCGTTATATTATTTTTTTAATGGAAAAAAAATTGGCAACAGTAATTAGGTTAGTTCGTTTGAAGAAGACAACAAATATAATATAATTTAGTCGGAATTATGCACTTTTCTCAAACAATATAATCGTCGAAATAATGGGTGTAAGCTTCGTTGCTCAGAAACACCCAGTGTTGACCACACTGAGAGACACGAAAGCACAGAAGCGCCAGTTGGCAAAGTGGCGTTAAGCATATATAGTTGTACGAAAAGAGGGGTCGATGATGATATCATCTACGTTTGTACCGCTCTTCGTGGAGTAGATCCTACATCCAACCTAGTTTTTTACCAGGGAACGAGAGAATTTCACTACCGATGTCATGCCAGCCAAGCTGTGAGCGCGTTGGGAACATGCTTTCCCAAAAAGCTAGCCCAAGTCGGAGTTAGCATAGAATGAAGGGAACGACATTAATGTTGTGTTGGAAAAGACAACTTATTGAGTTGCAGGGGAAACAAACAGACATAAGGACTTGGGCCGATGTGCAACATAACTAAAAGAGGCATTCCATTTAGGCGGGACAAAATGGGCGGGCACAAACGATCTGGTGTCCGAGCCGGTTGGTCAGATGATGACTACTTCAATTATTCAATTAGTATTAGCCGCCTATCCCGTACTGGAATGAGATGTAATAGAAAGTTGGCGATGCGCTAGTGCTACATAGCTATTTTTTTGTTGTTGGGGATAATGTGAAGAAGCAAGCTTATCCCCAGATCGGCAGCTATTAGGTTTTATTATCTCTCATAAACTTTCCCTGGTACTTGAGTTGAGCTATACGAGGCAGAAACTCATCCTACATACGATTCAGAGGCCAATCCCCACCTCAGCAGTCAAAGTGCAGATTAAGCCAACCAATACAAAAAGACACCACTCGATGACTTTTGGGTTCCAAACTCTATATAGAGAATGAGCATTGTTGTTTGCGATGTCTCGATCATTTACACGGACCCACCTCTTATTTCATTTGTGATAATTTGATTACCTATAAAATGTCCCTTATAAATGATCGGCTCACGTTTTAGCATGATAAATCATTTCGTCCTGGCCTCTTGCCAATCCACTTCACGGCCTCATATGAGAATGGAAAGCTGGAGCATTTTCTGCATCCATCAGGACGGGGCAGCAAGCCATGGTCCAAATGTGTCATATTGTAAAGCTGACGGATCATTCTTTGGTGGCATTATGGGCAAACTGCCTCATCATCAGGCTGATTTAGAAGTTTGGACCAATAGTAGGACAAGAAATTGAACTATCAACACATATCTCTTCATGGAACAAAGGTAGAGGAGAAAATTATGTGAATAAGCATATATTACACCAATAAAATTCAGAATATACTGAATAATTTTAGTCGTTGGATAAAAAATTTACGGTCCAAGATGTTCAGACGCCTGTTACGTAAGACAAATGTTACATTTCTAAGAATAGGTATTAATTAGGATAAACCACTTGTTGCAATCTTTAAACATGTGTTCAGATAATACATATTGTATGAGATTTAATCCCTGTCTAATATCATGCAATACCTATCTAAAAAGTATTATATATATATCTTAATTTAAAGCGTTCTACACTATAGGAGTTGCCAGTGTGCATTGGAACATGATTCATGAATCCCCATAAGTGGTGGGAACAAAAAGATGCTGATTGGGCTTTTACCTTTGAGTTATATCTAAAAGAAGGAGAAAGGGGTCTACCAAAAAAATGAAGGCCTTTCTGGACTAACGTGGGATAGTGATGGGACCTACACTTACAGCCCTTTGCTGGATAAGATACTGATCCATACAAAAAAACAAGGACTTCACGTGTTGATGCCCCTACCTCATGTTAGTTCACTGTTATGATATAAACAATTCTGGCCATTTTTTCATCTGGGCAGCTTGGCCCAAAGGGAATGTGCTTGTCAGAAATAATTCCTTTTGATTTAAATCATTTAAATATCATCAAGTAATTAACTTTTTTCTTTTATTTATTTGAAAGGAACGAGAGTAATTAGCCTATATACTATTTCAAAAAAAAACCCTTATATCCTAACAACTTAATATTTAAATTCATCAAAATCTTAACATTTTTGTTCTTTGTCACTCTCAACAGTTAACGATCTTAGCATTAGTAGGGTGTTCTTGGACAAGGTCTTGGTTTGGGTTTGAATTTGGGCTGGAGAGGCTAAAAAATTGGCGGAAACAATTCAAATTCAAATTTTTTTCTTCAAATATTAAATTCAAAATTTTTACCTCTTAAATTGACGGGAGATGTTCAAATTCCAAATTTGTGAAGCCTTTTTAGCCTCTCCCACCCAAACCCAAATTTGTGAAGCCTTTATTTAATGCATTTGGTCATTTAAAATAGAAATAGTTCAATCAAAATATACTCTTAAAGTAATAGGTGCATTTATTTATGGTAGGAATTTTCTATTTCCTATCACATTAATAAATAAATTGACATGTGTTACTTTTTTAATTAAAAAATTATAACCTGAAAAAAATAGTGAAACTTGTAAAAAAAAAAAAGTTAACACATGACAATTATCTATTCGTGAGACAGGGAACTGGATATGGAATGAAGACATCAGATTCTTTTATCATTTATTTAACACTTTTATTTAAAGTTTTCAATTTGAACCCCTCAGCTTTTCGGAAAAATAATTTACTATTTCAATTCCAAGTCAACCCAATATGAATTCAAGTGCACCTTCCACAAATGAAAACCTGGAAAAATTTGAACATTCTTCAATCTATATGAGGAATATATATATTTACGACAATTTTTTTTTATATTTTTAAATAGATCATATATTAATACACGCTATCAGGGGTGTGCATTCGGTTTTTGGAACAAAATTTCAAAATTAGGTTTAGTTTTGTAACATTTTATGAAAATTGAACCAAAACAAAATTTTATAGAAACCAAATACCGAAATTATTACTTTATGGTTCGGTTCAGTTCGGTTCGGTTTGTATCAAAATTTCATTTGTTTTCTTGTGGAGTTCAACTTAATAAAAATTAAACAAAAGATAAAATTATTATAATGCACAATTAAAATAAAAACAATAAAAAGTAAAAATACAACTCTACTATAATAACATAAATCATTAAGTCCTCAATAATTCGGGATATGGGCGAGGATGAATAGGAGACATACCTAACATTTGACAATAAACACACAAAGTGACTGCCCCCAGAATTTCGGTAATTGAGTTTTTAAAAATTGAAAACCGAATACTAAACTAAATTATTTTGATTTTTCAAAATCGAACCAAATAAAGCGAACAATATAGTAAAATCCAATTTGATTTGGTTCGATATTTCGGTTTAACCGAATAGTGAACACCCTACACGCTATAAAGCAAATAAATACAAGAATAGGGTAAGAACCTCATTCACCAAAGATGGTGCATTAAACAGAGTTTCGACACACTCTAAAATGTCACAAATACGTTCATAAACAGAGGAAAATAAAAATGACGGATAAAAAAAGGAGCAAATTTCGCCACCACCATAATTTATGCGTCGCTACCCTATAGACCACCTCCCAATCGCATTGTATATCCTTAGGATGCCAAGCTTCAGATTGTATATTCAAATCCACTAAATCTTATATTATAATGAACGCAAAAAAAACAAAAAGACAAATGAATTGTAATATTCTGTCAAGAAGGCTGTAGCTTAGTGGGGCTCCCCTTCGCTCACGATCGAGAGGTCCTGAGTTCGACACCGGATCACAGGCGCAGACTACTAACCCTAAAAAAAAAGAATTGTATGCAGAAATAAAAATGCAAAAAATATTTTTTTTTCTATAAAAAATTTAATGTTTCAAAATATATTAGGGCAATCACCACAACCTAGATCCAAAATCTGACTCAAATGTATCAGTAATAACTTTTTAGTGGTTTATCTACTCAGCTAACTTCAAGTTTTCTTTCTCCAGATAACTCATATATGCCGTGAGAATATATATATATATATATATATATATATATATATATATATATATATATATATATATATTTGGTAGAAAAAAGTTTGGGTAGGTTTCGATCTGGTCACTACCACGGGTCGAGGTAGCGCTTAGGGACCATATGCCGCTTACAGAGCATTTTCTGCAGATCACTGCCATGCACAAATTTCACGTCAGCGGTGGGAATTGAATACTTGACATTTGTAAGGGACGTGTCAAATCTCTTACCAACCGAAAGTCAATTTATGTTGGGATATATATATATATATATATATATATATATATATATATATATATATATATATATATATATATATATATATAACCCATGTGATAAGAATATGTTCCTGTTATATACTACACGAGTACATGGGCCTTCTCCCCGTTAGCAGATTATAATGCACTTGCAAATGCAGTAACATATAGTATCTGAATTCTGATACCTTCCAATGAAAATCTTTGTCTGGAGTTTTGATAGAATCAGGCTAGGATCTTCCAGCTTGGCCTCAACTTTGGGTTAATATTTAAATTCCATTTCTCCAGTCGTTAATATAAGGCAGTCCGGCTCCTATGCGGGACAGCTTTGGTGCGGGACATGCGGAACAATCTCAGCCGTCGGATGAGATTTTTTAACGGCCCAGAAAAGTTGCAGCTGACTTAAAAAATAAAATAAAAAACTTTTCTCTCTCCAAATCTGGACCGTTAAAAAATCTCATCCGACGGTTGAAATGGTGTCCCGCATGTCCCGCACTAAAGCTGTCCCGCATAAGAGCCGGGAGCAATATAAGGGGCTCTAAAGGGAGGTGATCGTTCCCAACGTTTTTTCAAAACGAACATTTTTTTATTGGAAAACATCATTCTTTTTTCTAAAAAATCTTTCAGAATAATACATAATTTGCCCCGTAATTTTATTTAAAAGAATTTACTAATGTAGGATTTTTGAGTCGGCTCACCATTCTTTAGAGAGAGACACATCCAGCAAGCAAAGTAAAAAAAAAAACAGTTGTGAAATTAAACAAAAAAATATTTACCACTGAAATTAGGACTTTTGTTTTTTCATGCATGATTGGATTTAAAGAGTATGAGGATAAGAAACGAGGCATGTGATATATAGGTGTATAGGCATGGGAAGCCAAACCTTTTCGACAATTATTCTATCATGTCATCTCATGTTATCAAATTTTTTTGCACTTTGACTTCTATGCAGAATAGGAAAAGTTTCGCATCGTGCGAAATAATATAGGCTGTCGGAAGATAGTTTTGAACGGTTCAGATTTGAAGAGAGAAAAGTTTTTATTTTTTTATTTTTTAAGTCCAGCAGCAACTTTTCTCTCCAAATCTGAGCCTTTAAAATTATCATTCGACGGCCCAAATTATTTTTTACGGTGCGAAATTTTCTATATTACTCATAGGAGCCGGACTGCTTTTTTTGCCATTAAAAATTAGCCTCCCATATTCCAACTTTCCATCTTTTCTCTCTACTCATCTGATTTGATTGCTTTTTTTCCTTGTCCGCCAACATCGACTCGCTTAATTATAAATGTATGTTCTAACAGTTCATAATTTATCATGTGAATATAAATAATATAAATAATGATTGCTGAACAAATGAAATAGAAAATGATATTCACGTGATGAATTATGAGTAGTTGAACCTGTATAAAAATATCAGTTTGGGATAAACAATTTTCCCAAAATAAGAATATATTTTCCTTCCCCCCTTCTTACATCTTCCTAGTAAGAATATCGTTGGTAACAATCCCTCTAGAATGCTTGATGAATGATCGGATATATTAGGACTTGTGTATGTCGGTTGTTCAATTTACTTGGTTTCTCCCTAACACTAGTAGTATATGGAACTACTCTCTTTCTTTCTTGATTAATTGGCAATAAATTACATCGTCCGTAGCTCATCTATGTCAATCTCAATGGCAACAGAAAGTGTGTATTGAAGGGGATGTGCTTTAATTGACGATCTACCCAGACTGTGTTGGATATATCCTTTAATTTTCACACAAGATAATTGAAGGTCAAGTAACACTATACTTCCCACATTCCCATTTAATTGTCGTTTAGGATATATATATATATATATATATATATATATATATATATATAATTATCATTTACATATCTTTTATTAGTGTACAACAATTTATTCTAACTATACCCTCAACATATCTTTTATTGAAAAAGTGAAAGAGAGGGAGGAAGGTTATACATATCTTTTATTAGGTGTCAACAATTTATTCTAACTATACCCTCAACATATCTTTTATTGAAAAAGTGAAAGAGAGGGAGGAAGGTATATATATATATATATATCCGAATTAATTGTCATTTACATGTCTTTTATTAGGTGTCAACAATTTATTCTAACTATACTCTCAACATATCTTTTATTAAAAAAATGAAAGAGAGGGAGGAAGGGGTATTATTGTGGAAAAATGACTGTTTGTTTGAGTTCTTTACTTTTTTTCAATGTGTCCTAAACGGCCCTCCATTCCTTAATATAAGATTTTCAGGAAATATAATGAAAATTAAAGAAGTAAAAAATCTCAGTACTTTATTAGTCAAAATATCAATATTACTTTTTTAAATAGAATTTGTATACTATTACTTTTATTTAAGAGAGTAATATTGATAATTTTTATTCAAAAAATATTTTAATTTTTACTTCTTTAATTTTCGTTCTTATATTAAGAAATGAAGGTGGTATTGAAGTTTTTAGTCTTCGCGCGTTTTGGTATTTTCTCTTTGGACCAGAATAACCCTACAAATATAAGGTTCTCAGAGTTTCTTACACAGAAGAAATTAGGAGAGTCATTCGTTTCTTTGGCTCATATTTTTAAGATTTCATTTATACCCTTGGCTTTCTTGGTTTTGCCCATCATCTCCCACTCCCTCTCCCTAGAAAAGAAAAAATCAAGCATTTTGTTTCACTGACGTTATTTATTTTATTTTTTATTTTTCCAAATTCAGGGAGGGATATTCTCAGGCAATATTTTAGAACATAATAATTCAGATTTGAATTTATAACTTCTCACACAAATAATTATTACAAAATTCAGGATATTTTGCAAAATCAAACGTTATATAAAATTGACTAATTTTTTTTTGCTAAATAATAAATTATTCATTAATTATAAAATAGTCGAAGTCATTACATAAAAACTAGTGCTTATGAGTCGAACTCACAGGACAAGATGACTAGTGCTTATGAGTCGAACCCACAGGACAAGCTATTATTCACCATTAATCGTGGGGCAAAAAATTCTTTATCCCCGTTTCTGTCTCCATCCCTATCTTCAAGTAATTACAATTCAATCTGTGTATATATAATTGGAAAATATATTTATATAGTAAATTCTGATTGATTGGGGACAAGCATGGGGATAGGAATGGAGGACATAGAATTTTCACCCAATCATGGTAGATCTCTATCCAAGTACCCAATTATTTCGGTAGATATATTTTTGGGTGACTCGAAACTCGTACACCAAGTTTTTAGAATTACCAATATCAGTTGTGATGGAGTGGATGAATGCTCCTCCTCCCTTACAAATGATCAGGTTTAGAACCGTGATCATGACATTTGAATTAAGTTACTGATGTTGGGAGGGTCGCTCCCTTCTTAAGTCTCTGTAATACTCGATTCAAATTAGTCAAACATGTTGAATTAGGCATTGGATGGAAACCAAAAACAAAAAAAAGGTTAGTCATTTTTTCATGGGCCAGTTTGTTACACACTCCAAAAATATGACTTTAACTCACCCACGACTTTATTGCAGAACAGGAAAAGTTTCGCAAGTGATTTTTTTTTTTGGCTGTTGGATTAAAATTTTAACGGTTAATATTGATTTTAAAAAAATATCTATTATGATTTTTAAAATACTTGTTTGCACGAACACTTGTTTATAAATTAAAAAAAAATCTATTTTTAAATTAAAAACACATATTTTAAAATATTCTGTATATAATGAAAAAATATTTTTCGCATAGGAGCCGGACTGCTTTCACTCTTTCACAACTGATATTTGAGGGCAGCTTTCTCCAGTTTCTGTATCAGTCCAAACCATTCAAAATGTTATCAATGTCTAGAATTTTAACTCTTCCAAATTAACCACAAATATCAATCTTCCTATTCCCCATAGCCCAGGAAAAAAAAACAGTATTTATAACCCTCTTTCTCTTACCTTAAATTCTCAAATCAAAATCCTCCCGATTTTTCAGCCTGAATCCATGGAGCAATCACAGAACAAACAATCACCCGCCAAAAAAGTCCCATCCCCACCCCTTCCCAGAGACCCACGTGGCTCTCTTGAAGTCTTCAATCCATCTTCAACCTACTCTACCAAGCCAACCAACTCCGGAATCTTCCGCTCTCAGCCCTCATGGAAAAATTGGTCCGCTAACGATTCAAAATCCATCCCCGAATTAGAAGAAGAACCACCTAAAAAGTCGGCGCCGCCGCCGACAAACTTCGACCCAATAATTACAAATGATGAAGATATTATTACAACTTCATGGATGGCCTTACAAAACCCAATTATCAACGAAGCACAAAAGCCGCCACCGGCGGCCGATTCCGACCAAATTACAAAGGATGAAGATATTACTAACACTACATGGATGGCCCTACAAGACCCAATTCTATTACAGCAAGAAAAGGTAACATCAATTAATATCAACGATCGGGAATTGGGGCAAAAGACGGCGCCGCCGGCGAAATCTCATGTGGAAAGTGAAGTTGGAGCTGCTGCTGAAAGAGCGGCGGAGTGGGGATTGGTGTTGAAGACGGATGATGAGACCGGTAAACTAAAAGGGGTTAAAGCAAGAACTTCAGGGGATGAACAAAATAATAGTAAATTAGGAGGGAATTCGAGAAGGGATTCTAGTAATTCTGTTCGAAGTTCTGGAGATTTATCCGATGATGGAGCAGGTAATTAATTATTTCAACATCAATTATTATTCAACTATGTTATCTAAACTCTTTAATTTTGACTGCAGTCCAGTACTGTGAGAAAAATTCAATCATACAACCGTCTTTCTATGATTGGCTTTCTACAGTCTCATCACATTAATTATGTAGGGCTTACTTGTAGATGTGGGTTCCACACAATTAATGTGAGGGGCTGTGAGACCAGTCCAACCAGAATGGTCCAAGGATTTAGTGACCCCTCATGTGGACGTGATACGATATGTATGTGATTATGAGATCTTTATCGAATGTAATAAAAAAATATTGAGTACTTTGGCAGAGACCGTGTACATTTTCAATGACGATCTTCCCCATATTTTCTATAATGAAGAGGATATTATAGACATATTTTCTAAATTATATGTTTATTTCTCTTCATAAAAAATAAATAATTTGTTAATTTATTTGTATACCTCTAATTACTGTCGAATTCACGAATTAGTGTTCAAATTTTCAAAAATATCCTTGTATTTTTACTTTTACAAATATAAATATCTGACACCTAAATATGTAATCGTACCGGTCATTCACCGTTTCATTATATTAATACCGACTAGACTCGTATTATAAAGAGTATTAAATAAATTAGGGAGAGAAAAAATAAAAATTGAATGTGATGAAATTTGATTGAGCAGGGAAAGAAAGAGGATTTCCAAGGGTGTCGGAGGATTTGAAAGATGCGTTATCGGCTTTTCAACAAACATTTGTGGTGTCGGATGCAACTAAACCAGATTACCCAATCTTGTATGCCAGCGCTGGATTCTTCAAGATGACTGGCTACACTTCCAAAGAGGTCATTGGCCGAAACTGGTATGTTTTAGTAAATAAAGTAATACTTTCGTTTCATAATATAAATTATTTATAAAATATAACGAAAATTAAAAAAAAAAAAAAGATATTTTATTAGTCAAAATATAAATATTACCATTCTTATTCCTAAATATAAGACTTTCATTACATGTTACGAAAATTAAGGATGCAAAAATTGATATATTTTTGTAATCTAAATATTAATATTACTCTCTTAAATTGAATTAGTGGCATACAAGCAGGGCCGTCTCGAACAATATGGAGGCCCTGTATTAGTTATCAAAGTTAGACCCTATTTTTTTTAAAGTATAAATTATAAAAAGTGTCAAAATATAAGTACGATTTTCGAATTTCCAAACCAAAACAAACATCTGTCATCATGATTTTTCTTCATCTATTTCATCTAATTTTTAATAGATTAACAAATAATAGATTAACATTATATTAAATAATAATAACATTTAAAACTAAAAAAGAAACGAACTCAGTGTAAATTTTGTTTTAGGGTAAATCAAATTTTAATACGATTGTTTTTATGTAATTTTTGAACAAACATAAAAATGAGAATCCATACATTTAACTTGATTATCCCAAATTCTGGAGAAAATATAAAAAAATTCTCAAATTTCTTTAACAAAATACACACATGTATATATAGATAACAAAAAAATTGGGGCCCCTAATTTTCCGAGGCCCTGTTCTATAGGGCACTTTGAGCCCCTTAATGGTCGGGCCTATATACAAGTCATATTTAAAAGAGTAATATTAATATTTTAATTACAAAAACACCTTAATTTTTGCTACTTAATTTTCGCAATATGTAATAAAAATCTTAAATTTAGGAATGTAAGGAGTACTCTATTAAATAAAATTTGTGGTAAACATTTCGGTACTTTAGGGTTGTCTTAGAAAAAAATCATATATTTTTGTTTGGGTAACTGTAATTTTAACTGCCCAAAAATGGTCTTAAGTAGGGGTATATTTGACTTTTGGTGGTGGATACAGTCGGTTCATGCAGGGAGCGGATACAGATCCAGAAGACGTTGCAAAGATCCGGGAAGCATTACAAATGGGTAAAAATTACTGTGGTAGGCTACTGAATTACAAGAAAGATGGAACCCCTTTCTGGAATCTCCTCACCATTGCACCTATCAAGGATGAATCTGGCAAAGTTCTCAAATTAATTGGGTGAGACACATAAATTCCTTAATTTTTCTTTTCCCTTTGAGTTTCGAAAAAGTTAAATTAATAAACCTGAGAGAAAATATGTGACCAATTTTAAAATTTGATATTATTTAATGTTGTCTAAATGCATAAGTTCAAAAATGGAGAGTGGGAGGGATATATTAGCATCCCAATGTGCATAAAATGCAATTGTTGCTTTCTTTTATTGGTAATGCAGATTTAGAGAACCGTCATTATGAGACTAACCTCACAACCTTCTCATATGAATTAGGTTAGACATACTTGCAAATGTGAGTTTCGCTCAATTCATGTGAGAAGCTGTGGAGTCAGTCTTATAAAGACGATATTAGGATTGAGTGATACCAAATTTAGTTTGCATTTTAAAAAAATCAACAATCCTTATTATGACAGTGACAAAAGTTAAGTGATTAAAAGTTGTCTTTAACTTGATTCATTACTAATATCGGTTGAAATTCTTCTAAAAAACAACTATTAGGATCATTATTAATACAGAATTAATCAAGAAAAGTATGGTCCATTTCGATTGTGGTCCCTTAGAACCAGCTTCATAGCCATATTTAGATCTTAGGGATGTCGTTCTTATCCCATTTCCAATAATTTTGGATATTTTTGGAAGTCCAATTCATTTGGACCAAACTTTTCAATTGCTTGATCATGACATATGGGGTCTAATGATGACCACATATTTTTAAGTAACGTCTTTATAGTAAGTTCTTATTTTAAATTATTCAGCAGTTCTTATTTTAAATATTTATTTATTATTAAAAACACTCAAAAAAGAGATTTTATTCAATAAAAATCAATGTTTTATTTTAATATTACTATGGTCCATAATTAATGTGATGTGAACGAAGACCTCTAAGACTAGAGTAACAATCCAATTTTCCAGCTAGCTTCACTTTAGTGGGATGGGTGCATCCATCTTTAATTCCACTCCGGCTCCTATGCAGAACAAGAAAAATTTCGCACCGTGCAGAACAATCTGCGTCGTCGAATTATAGCTTTGAACGGTTCAGATTTAGAGAGATTTTTTTTTTTATTTTTTTTATTTTTAATTCCAACCGTAACTTTTCTCTATCTAAATATGGACTGTTAAAACTATCATCTAACAGTTCAAATTATTTTCTGCACGTGCACGAAATTTTCCCCTGTTTCCCATAGGAGCCGGACTGCTTTAATTCTCGATGCGATTTATGATAATAAAATGTGGGCCTAAATGCGGTCGGGTATTGGTTAGTTATAATAAATAAATAAATAAATAACTTGTTCCAAGCATTTGCTTCCAAAATCCCACATGCTATGCTTCAAAAGGGGGTTCCAAGAAACTGTTGCCAAAAGACTTTTTTTTTTCCGGTGAAAATCATTTGTACTTCTGTATTTTTTAATTCTTATGTTCAATCACTCAAAATTTATTATGTGAATATTTTTTTAATTATATATACACATTCTGAATTATGAGTGATTGGATATATGAATAGATACATACAGGGATACATACAATTATTTGACATTTTTTTGGGGTCAAATTTCAAAATTGGAATCCCCTCTTATACTAGTAGGAAACTTATGTTACCGTTTTGTGTTCCAATCCCTGTACTATTAATAATAAATTGACATGTGTTATTTTTTAATTAAAAAATTTATATAACCTAAAAAAATAATGAAACCCGTAAAAAAAATTTAATACGTGGCAATGATTTATTAATGGGATAGAGCGAAACACAAAATATGAACATAGGATTTTTTGCCCCCTTATACACTGTTGCAAGTGCAAAGTAACAGTGCATAATTTGGACTTGAGTCACATCTCCGTCCTCCCAAAAGAAAATGCTAACAATAAAGTATCTGACATATAATATCGCATTTATAAAAGGTAATATCATAAACAAATGTAACAAGTATTAATTTATTCTCTTATTACTACATAAAGTAAATAATTTTTTCTAGATATAAATTATGTCCATGTGAAAATTGAGGTACAAAATCAGTCACATCATCATACGTTTTTCTCTCTTCTCATCTTATGATAATGTGGTTAATTTGTACCACATGATCCATTATACCTGTTTAATATCAGAACTAAGTAAAATTAGTAAAAATAGTAGAAGTTCTCAACATTTATATACTTTGACATGGAATATATTTTTGTATTTCAATGAAAACACATAAAACAGTATATTTGGTACATAGAGTTTAATTAATATATATATATATATATATATATATATATATATATATATATATATATATATATATATATATATAGAACTAAAGAGTGTGCTGAAATTTGCCGGTGTTGTTTGGTTATGCAGAATGCAAGTAGAGGTAAGCAAGCACACGGAGGGCACCAGAGAGAAAACGCTGCGTCCAAATGGACTTCCCGAATCCCTAATTCGCTACGATGGTATTACTACATTTGCTTACACATCTCTTCTAGTCGGTTTAGATTTTCTAGTTTCAAGGGAAAAAGAAAAATAACGCACAATATATATATACTCCTTCCATTCTAAAGTATAGTAGTTGAGGATAACGAGTTTTTCATATTCCAAACGACTAATGTTATAGAATAAAGAGTAAGAAAAAAATCTTTTAATTTAAAACCATTTTGTTTTTCTCAAATATGTCTTATGAGGTTTGGAATCACTAGCACCACTCTTCATTGGAAAATTCAATATTAGGACCCTTGGACTGATCTTATAGCACTCTCATATGAATTTGGTCGGACTTACCTGCAGATGTGGGCTTCGATAAATTAATGTGAGAAAACTGTGGGAGCCAGTCACACAAAGACGATTCTAAAATTGAGTGACCCCTCTTCATTCCATCCATAGTCTCCATCCTAAAAGTATACCATGTGACTAACTTTTTCTCTTAAGGATTTTTTTAAAGGTTCTATATTTTTCAAGAAAATATATTGTCAGATGACCATGGTTGGAACTAGGAGTAGGGGTGACGACCTTTCTCAAAAATGTTTCAAAATGCAATTTTTTTTTTTAAATTAAAAAATGTTCGTTTTTTCTTGGACATCTTTGTATATATTAAATCTTGTCCACTAAATTGTTAATCTTTTACTACATGTACGTCTTTTTATAGTCTGCTTTCAACATATAAGTTTTAATTTGCCTTTTGTAGCGCGTCAGAAAGACAAAGCTGCTGGTGCAGTAACCGAATTGGTAGAGGCCGTGAAGAAACCAAGGATAAGGGCTCTTAGTGAATCAACTAATCGTCCCTTCATGAGGAAATCAGAGGGCGAGGCGGATGCTTTAACAGTCGAGAAGAAGCCTCCGGCTAGACGACATTCCCATGCAGGCAATAGAAGCACCATGCAACGGATTAGTGAGCTTCCTGAGGAGAAGAAATTATCAAAAAAGTCAAATCGTCGACTTTCTTTCATGGGGTAATAAATGGTCATTCATTCCGTTTAAAATTAAATATTCATTTTTCTATAAAGCAGTCTAGGAGTGAACGTCACATGTCACATTTTTCTTTCAGGATAATGAAGAAAAATCGCCGTTCAACTACTGAAGAAGATGAAATATTCGAGGCAAGTGTTACGATGGGAGATAATGATGAAGATGACGATGATGAAAGTGAAGATGATGCAAGACCAGAAAGTCTTGACAACAAAGTGAGAAAGAAAGAGATGAGAAAGGGTATTGATTTAGCAACCACACTTGAACGTATAGAGAAGAATTTTGTTATTACCGATCCAAGATTGCCCGACAATCCCATTGTAAGTATATTTCATATTCTATGTGAACTATCATTAGTTTCTTATAAAGCATTGCAATTTTATCAGTTTCAGATTACATATCTATTTTTTTTTTTTGTATTAAAGATTAATATGAAATGAATGGACATATAATTACTTGATGGAATGACTAATTTTTTTAAGGTGAATATTCTTTATATAATTTTGATTTGATAATTATTTCTTTTTGTTTGAGTTAATAGATATTTGCATCTGATAGCTTCTTGGAGTTGACAGAGTATAGTCGCGAAGAAATATTGGGAAGGAATTGCAGGTAAATTACGCTATTGCAAGTTCTGATACATTTTTATTATGAAAAATAAGTGGGGAACTATTGAGTGTTTTTCAGTATTGGAATGGTGGATTTGTTCAAATTTCAATATTGAAGTACCAAAAATATTCCTGTTAAAAAGGGAAAAATAAGCAAAAAAATGGATATTTCACGCCCGGTGGGACTCGAACCCACAATCGCTTGATTAGAAGTCAAGCGCCTTATCCATTAGGCCACGGGCGCTATGCTGGAGCTATATTGGAGTTCTATATGTTATATATAATAGTTAAATTATAAGCAGCCAAAAAGCAAAAAAGTAAAATGAAAAGACTGTTTTATCCCTCCTAAATTAGTTTTTATAAAAAAAGTTGTCGTAAATTAGTTAACATATGACAATTTTTTTTTTAAAAACCCAACGGCGTCTGCTATTCCAGTATCATCTTCCCGCCAAAAATGCTCAATAACCAATATAAATAGCGACCTTACTTATATAGAAACAAAATCGAAACAAACATGGGATCTCATATTAACAAACTCTTGAATATGATAGATTTCTTCAAGGACCCGAAACTGATCCATCAACGGTTAAGAAAATCAGAGATGCCATTGATACCCAAACAGATGTCACCGTTCAGCTCATCAATTACACCAAAACTGGTAACCTAATCCCTAAATCTTGATTCAAAATTTTGATTTGTTAGCCTAATTCCGTACCGCCTTAAATTTTTGTTTGAAAATTTGTTTTAGGAAAGAAGTTTTGGAATTTGTTTCATCTCCAGCCTATGCGTGATCAAAAGGTAATTAAATTAATTGTTAAAGTTTGAATCTTTATGGGTTTATGCTAGAATTATACTATAGTGTTGCATAATGCTCAGCAAGTGTTTGTTGTTTTGCTTGAATAGGGAGAAGTACAGTACTTTATTGGAGTTCAATTAGACGGCAGTGAACACGTTCAGCCACTTCATAATTGTATCCCTGATGACACTGCAAATGAGGGCTCCAAACTGGTAGGTTTCTGTTTCTGTTCTTGTACTTGATTTCAAATGCCTATTGTATTTATAGTGAAAAGGGTTCTGCAAAAAAATGGGTTTTCTAACTAGAGGCGGAGCCAGGAATCCCTACTTGGGGGCAATGTAGTTGAATTTTAAAAATGTTGGGGGCAAAAGTTTTTTCCCCATAGGAAATGTGACGTTTTGAAAGATGGTGGCTGCCCCCTTGTATTCGCCATTATTTCTTACTTGTTTTACATGGATGAGACCCCTTTGGTATAGGAAAGTTGAAGTAATTGAAATGATATTGAAGTTTAATTGTTTGACTATCAGGTGAAAGAAACTGCTGAAAATGTGGATGAGGCAGTTAGAGAACTTCCAGATGCAAACAAGGTAATTCTTGCGGTTTTGAATTCAAATTGAGATGAAAATTTATGTGAATTGTTGCGTATGATTTACAAATCACAACCTGTTGGCTAATGTGCAGAAACCGGATGATTTGTGGAGAAACCATTCCAAAGTTGTTCGTCCGAAACCCCACGGAAGGGAAAGCCCCTCTTGGAAAGCTATTCAAAAGGTAAAGTGTCATGCATATACTTCAGATTCATATATAGCCTTTCACCTACACCAACACATTTATTTTGTAAATTATTTTTATTATTTATTTCTGAGTAGCTTTTAGTACCTGTCTACTCATGTTCTTGTGGCATGGTAACTTGCAGATACTTGAAAGTGGAGAACAAATAGGCCTACAACACTTTAAGCCACTAAAGCCTCTGGGGTCTGGTGATACTGGCAGGTCTGTAGTAGTTTAAGCATGTTCTTTCTACATTTCCATCCATAAAATTAGACCTTCATATTCATACAAATCAATGAAGTACATGATTATGTATTTGCTGATCTTGAATGGTGGTGCTGTTCCCTTGATTTGTTTCTTAATATCATTAAATTAGACGGCGGTCAATGTTCACATCTCATTAGGTAACAGATTGATGCCCGATTCTTAACTCGCGAAGGATAATCTTGTAATTGTAACACATTTGCTGGTATACCTTGTTATTATAAACTGGATAGAGTGATCACTTATTGCATCCAGCATGAAATATCTAACCCTTTGCCTTTTTTTACCTAGCTCGTGTCCGAAGAGAATTCTCTATTTTCTCTCCATCATTTTAACTTAAACTACTGCTTTACATGCAGTGTGCACCTAGTGGAACTTTGCGAGACTGGCCAATACTTTGCAATGAAAGCAATGGATAAGGGGTTGATGCTCAATAGAAACAAGGTATAGAAATTTATTTCAGGATTATATGCTGCATCTTTTTAGCATCTAACTTCTGCTTGCGATATTGACCATGATGATTCTTCTTATGTATTTTTCTCAAAAGAGCCATTTATTCAAGCACATTTTCCTAAATTCTATACCCATACATCACAAGAATCATAAAAAGATCTTTCAGAGGCAATGAGTAGTAAAATTGATTTATTGGTTTAATGCATCAAGAACCATAAACCATAGAGTAAGATGCATAGTGCAGATATTACATTCTAATCAATACTAAAGTCAATTCCAATCATGTCAACAGAAAGCTAAAGTTCTTATCTGTAGACATGTCCGTAAAAGTCATAGACGCCCAAGTTGGATTATGAAGTTAGTTAATTTATACCTCTTCCTGCATATGAATTACCCATTGATGTAATTCTTTATATACAGGTACACAGAGCTTGCGCCGAAAGAGAGATTCTAGACATGTTAGACCACCCATTCCTTCCTGCACTCTATGCTTCTTTTCAGGTAAGAAAAATATAAAGGACATCTAAATCATGGGATATTTCATTATTGGTTTATTTTAGGAAGTCATGTAATGCTTAAGTGGTCCATAAGAACTTACTATTTCTCGATGATTTGCAAATCAAAATGTGTTGAACTGTACTTCAGCATTCAATAAATAATATGCTAACCCAAGTACTATTTTCTATTATTTATCTGTCATTCTCCTCATGCTTTTGCTTTCTGTCGTATTTGAAATCTTAGTTACTTTTATTAAAATTCTTAGATCTTGGATCACTACTATTTTGCAGACCAAAACTCATATTTGTCTGATAACTGATTACTGCCCCGGTGGTGAGCTCTTTATGCTTTTGGACAGACAGCCAACAAAGGTTTTGAAGGAAGATGCTGTAAGGTACTGAAAGTATATCTTTAAAGTAGATAGATAATACACAAAAGTAGAATCCATGTAGAAGAGCAGAATTCATAGATTGGGCTGAGACTTTCTGTTATTTATGGCTGTAAAATTCATTAAGTAATTTCAAATAGATGTCCATCTGTAAACTTATATGCTCTTTTGCAATGGGGATTTTGTCATAAGTGGTAATGTTTTTACCTTGAAAGATGACTTGACTAGGAAATTACTTGTTACATAGGACATCCCAAATTTTTATGTGGAAGTTGTTGATTTTTAATGTTGTTTCCTGTAGATTCTATGCTGCAGAAGTAGTTGTGGCTCTTGAGTACCTTCATTGTCAAGGTGAGTTCATGATTTACTCTGCATGTCGGCAATATTTATTGCAGTTAATTGTTATTATTAAGAAGGGAAAACATGTAAACTTACTAGGAAAAGAAAACCATTGTACATGCAACTGTTATATAAATAGGAAAACTCCTTGAAATTTTCATTTGATCATATGAGACAAGTATGTTTTCTTTTCAGGAATAATCTACCGAGATTTGAAGCCAGAAAATGTCCTACTCCAGAATAATGGACATGTATCTTTGACAGATTTTGATTTGTCGTGTTTGACATCTTGTAACCCACAGGTTTGTTTACTGTCTACTTAACCAAAACAATGTGAGTTTCCCTTTCTGACAACTGCAGTTACCAAAAGAATTTATATGCTTTCATTGTTCTATAATCAGCTTATAATTCCGGAGATAACTGACAAGAAAAAGCATCAGAAGCGTCAAGAAGCTCCTATATTTATGGCTGAACCCATGAGAGCATCAAATTCCTTTGTTGGCACAGAAGAATACATAGCACCGGTTAGTCTCTTACTAGGATATTAACTCCACATGAAAGGGGCTTGCTCCACATCTGTTAAGGATTTGATGCTTTTATGTTACAACTTTCTGAAACTAATACTGATTTATTCATTCCTCAGACAATCAAAATTTGAATCAATGTTTAGAATTACTAATTTTGGAGTTTATTTCTTACCATTCTACAGGAGATCATCACAGGAGCAGGACACACTAGTGCAGTTGACTGGTGGGCTCTTGGTAATTCTTCTTTCCATCTTAGTGAACTTTGCAACTATCGGGAAATTTTAGCCCCTTTTCATATTATCATAAGACAAATTACTCTAGATAATATATAATTGTAACATGTCAAAGAACTGATTGATCATTTCACATTTTTAACAACTTTTAACAATGTGTTAACTTCGAAAACTTGTTCGTGTAGCATACTAGAGAGTAGTCACTTCTATTCACCTAATCTGATTGTCTTTTGGACAGTATTTGCTCACTATCTGCTGATTTGTTTATAGGCATCCTTTTATATGAAATGCTTTACGGGTACACACCCTTTAGAGGAAAGACAAGGCAAAAGACATTCACAAATGTCTTACACAAGGATTTAAAGTTTCCTGGAAGCATAACGGTGAGTTTTCCCTTGATATTTAGCTAATGAAATCCCTCAAATGCATGAAATCTTCTATATTTTCATTACTGTTAGTCCTTTTAGTCCAAAGAGGGTGATATCCTCTTATATTTGTTTAATTAAGTTATACATGTTTGAATATGCACGACAAGGACTTGCCATTTTCAATACCACAACACTAAAGGAAACCTTTCTCTGATACAGGCAAGTCTCCAAGTAAAGCAGTTAATGTTTCGATTGCTGCATAGAGATCCGAAAAACAGGCTGGGATCACGCGAAGGTGCAAATGAAATTAAGCGACATCCATTTTTCAGAGGCATTAATTGGGCTCTTATTCGTTGCATGGTAAAAATAGAAACTTGATCTATTTGGATATCCGAAGGGACTGAATAAGCATTCTCCATTCTGCTGTCCTCCTCATTTATGCATTATAATTAGGACTATGATCAATTACTAACATATGAAATATTCAGAAACCTCCCGAGCTTGATGCTGCTTTGTTTAAATCAACCGATGCTGAAAAAGATTCCAAGATTGATCCTGGATTAGAGGATCTACAGACAAATGTTTTCTGAAGGGTATTTCTCTATACCCCTTAATTTAATTTAATTTTTTTTGACGGGTTAGAGATACAACTGTCGAAATTAAGTATTGGAAGTGTTGCGCTAATTGCGTTAGCCTTCCTTGACTTATGTTGTCCACTAATGTACTTCCACTCCATGAATTGCTTCCAAAGAAAGACTAAAACCTCCTCCTTATTGCAGTACAGAGTACCGGCATTCCCCAACAAGGGCACACAAGAAGAAAGCATAAAGGTTTTGCTGCCTTTTCCCTTTGTTTTATGTTCAACTTCAGTATCATAGCTGCTGCTTATTGTAACATTTTAAAAAAAAGAAACCAATGTTCTTGTAATTCTTTCTTCTCTGTCATGACAATTTTTTGATATCTTACATTTCTTGTAGCCGACCCCAATTACTTGGGACTAAGGCTTTGTTATTGTACATTTCTTTTATTGCTTTTTTTTTTTGGAAGTTGTGAAATTAAGTTTTTGGTTTAGCATTGTGTATCTCTCTTACCAAACTACTTCTCTCTTATTTAACCCCGTCCTCCGAGGAAAAAAAGAAAAGAAAAGAATATATATCTTGGTTCAAAATTGAACGTTACTTCCTTGTGCAAAATGAATAAAAAAAGTAGGCATCAATTTAGAATGGATCTCTCAGTAGGCTATCCCATCACATGGCACCCCCAATCTCCAACAGCTACCAAATATTGGAAATGTTGTGTTGGAATTCTCTCAATATCTCACATCGGTTGTGTTAGGAAACTAGGAAGGAGGAAAACCTTATAAATAAGGATCTTCTAGTTTAGTATTATTTGAGTGTGCCGCGTTGGGCGCCACCAACTCAGATGGTGAATTTCCTGAGTTTGGTTTGCGAGAGGGTTTGTAATTTTGTTCCGTTAAAAAATTATATAGTGAAAGTTTGTTCCCTTTGGGGTCGTGGATGTAGGTCTGTGTTAAGACCTAACCACGTTAAAAATATTGGTGTTTTTTCATGTTGATTTATTTATTCTTTTTTTCTCTCCATATTATCCGCGTGTTTGCTTCCGCTGCTCAACATGTTGGTGTACATATAAGTAAGGTGTTAGCCAGAGAAGATAGGCGAGGCATATCGCATACCTCTCTTTTCGAAGAAAATTTATAAAACCAAGAAGGTTACGAATTTAAAACAATTTTGGCAGGACCACAAGAGGCTTACAAAAGGATTATATCTGCTACTAAGTGCACCAGGAACTAGCAAAATTTATTTTTAGAAAAGTATGTTTTTAGTTTTTAAGTATAGATTATTATTATTATTATTATTATTATTATTATTATTATTATTTGGCATTAAGTATAGATTATAAGATACCTAATCCATCAACTGATCTCGGGAAAATAAAATGTTTTTTTTTGTTTTTTGGGTGAATTGCAACCGTTGAAACATCAGGGTTCGATTTCATCTCTAACCCAACCCTTCGATGATCTATGACGAGTTTAAAACTTGATTTTATTATCCATTAAATAAAAAAAAAATCGAAAATTGGATTTTCAGCGAACGAAAGTAAACTGGTTGTACCAAAAGTATATGTGATGGAGATTATGATCTAGTTCATTAATTATATTGTCTTATATAGAACAATATGATTAATCTAAACATTTAAAATTAATAATATTGCCACATGTCTAAGAGATGTAACACAGTGATGCAATGCAAGACACGGGCAAAACGTCCTAAAAATCCCCCCCCCTGTATAAAAAAAATAATAATAATGTTGCTACATGTATAAAATTGATTTGAAGGCCTTTTATGCCAAATATAGTGGAATCTGGGGGAGAGACTTTTCAGAGAAAATATGGGTGTTTGCTCTCATTGTAGAATGCAGGGTTGAGGCGCTGTAGCTCCAGTGCCGCGCATGCAAGATTTACTCTTCTTATCTGTCGAATTGAAATTTCAACGGCCAATGTTAATTTAAAATGGACATCTATGATGACTTTGCAACACATGTCGTATTGTTAAGGACACATATATTAAAGAGTTCCGTACGTACAAATTTTTTATTGTTCCGCATAGGATACTGACGGGGTTGAGGGGTACTGCATCACAAAAGCATATCATAGTACGGGCAGAATTATTATATAAAATGGACAAAGTTCCTTACTGTCCTTCCCTTATAATAATTGCAACTATTGACGAAAATGTTCATAATGCATTTCATCAAGGACGAAGCCAGGATTTGTAGGTTGAGTAGCGAAAAACTATAACAGTATGTCAAATTACATATAAAAATTGCAAAAATAATAATATTGGAGAGCAAATTTCATCAAATATTCTGAACTATATATAAAATTTACTATATCTAGTAAAAAATTTAAAAGTATCGGGGGCGACTGACTGCCCCCACCCGCCCTAGTCTTCATCCTGCATTTCATGAACCTTCTACGAGTCTAAGTAAGACTTCATCAATCCGTTTCACTGTTGTCCACTAAACATGATCTGACGTGTTAATTGATTAATAATAAGATTTTTATGTATTATTTCATTTTATTATGAAAATGAGGGAGTATAGTTTATCTTTGTTTTTCCAACTTTAAATAAGTAGTTTATCTGAAGTCTAGTTTATCTAAAGTCTTTCTAAGTAGTTTTGCATTAAATAAGGAAGGAGAGACAAAAGATTTTTTTATTCTTGTACCATTAAATAGTTTAATTTATTATCAAACACCAACTCCTTCCATTCTCTTTATGATAAAGATATTTTTAGGAAAAAATCCTTAAATGTTAGAAAAGACATATATTTAGAAATAAATGAAAATGCTAACAAACTGAGGGCGTGGTTTTTTTTTTTGGGTAAAAAATACTATAGATAGTGTGGGTTTGGTAAAATTTGAACTTTGCCTATAAAAAAATATGAATTTAAAATTTTGTTTCAAAACATAAAACTATTTGATTAAAGTTCGGATTATGCCATAAAGTCTGAATTTGTCACGCAGGGACGAAGACAGGGGTGAGGGTGGCAGTTGTCCTCCCCGAAAATTTTAAAAATACTAATAGATATAATAAATTTTATACATAGTTTGAAATATTTTAGCAAATTCTTCCTCCAACATTTTTTTTTTTTGTAGTTTTTATAAGTACTTCAGCATGCTGTTGTAGTTTTCTTAGGGGTGTCAATCGAGCTATGTGAGCTGAGCTTGGCATAGCTCACGCTCAGCTCACATAAAAATTGAAAAGCTCAAGCTCACGCTCAGCCCGGAAAAGCTCATAAACCTTGAGCTCACGCTCAGCTCACATTTTAACACGAGCTCGAGCTTACCTCACGAGCTTCCCAAGCTCATTTATATCAGCGGAAAAAACGAAAATCTTGTCTCAAGAATAGTATAATACAATGAGCATTAAAATTAAATTTGGACAAGAATATAAAAAAAAGAAGCAAAAGGGACAAAACGACATAAAATATTAAGATATTTTTTGTATATTTTAATGATAATCAATATATTATTATCAATATATTATAATAATAATAATAATAATAATAATAATAATAATATTATTATTATTATTATTTTATAATTATTTTATATATTTATATATATATATATAATATTTTAATTATATTAATCTTATTCGGGTTCGAGCTTTTTTCGGGCTGAGCGGGTCAAGCGAGCATGAATATTAAGCTCAGGTTCAGCTCACGCTCACATTTTTTCGAGTTATGTGACACCCCTAAGTTTTCTCCCCCAACGCCAAATTCCTACCTTCGTCCCTGCTGTCACGAGCTATTGAGTTGCATTGTCCGGGAATATTTAGGTGCCCTCCCCCTCCGTTGGGGCTCCAGTGCGAAATGGGGTTAAGTTTCGCACGTGTAGAACTTACCCTCGTCTGTCGAATTGAATTTTTGACGGTCAAGATGGATTTAAGAAGGACATATGTCATGATTTTAAGACACTGTCGTGTTTTTTAAAGATACGTGTCTTGTGTTTTATGTCTAAAAACACCTGTCGGACCGCCCCTCAAGGAAAAAAAAAAGAGAAAGAGGAAAAATGGTGTTGTACTTATTGTCTTTCTCATCACCATCACTTGTGTCCGTTTTATTCAAATGCAAAAGCATAGGTACATGTTATGTTTTAGAACAAGGGATCTTTTATAGATCCAGGCATCATAACAACAAACTAGTCAAAAGTCATTTGTTAAATCGAAACCCCCTAAAATTAATATATATATATATATATATATATATATATATATATATATAATTTTTAACTCCAGTTAAAAATCAATCCAAATTACCCTAACTTTGATCTATAAGGGTTTTTTTTATTGAAAATATTTATAAGGTACTTAGCATAAAAAAGATAAAATTAGATAAATTATAAGGTCAGAATTAACCACATCACCTCTTTTGATTAAAAAAAAATTCTTATAAGGCCCCACCTGTTTTTATTATTTTAATCAAAACTGTGATGTGACTGAATGTAGACCAAATGGTCCATGACCACTTGGTGGCGCAGGTCCACGACAGAATCAAAGAGTAGGGGATGACCATAGATCATAGATCATAGACCATAGATCATAGATCATAGATCATAGATGTTTTGCAATTGGATACTTCTTGTTTGTTGGTGCACCAAAACCAACATAAACAAGTAAGGAAATATCTGATATGGACCGGGTCCATGTGGACCATGTGGACCATGTGGTCCAGATTTGGCCACATCCTTGCAGAATGAGGAGAGAGAAGGAAATGCAGTGATGTGGCCAAATCTGAACCGCATGGTCCAATGGACCTGGTCCATGTCAGAATAGACCAACAAGTAAACTCAACATCTGGCTCTGGAAAACTCTTAATCACCATTGCCATTTCTCAACTTCCCCTTCACCTCTGTCTGCCTCTGAATTTTTAGTATATTTTTTAATACACTGTCTAGTACACATGTGAAATTATGTGATTTATTTAAACTCTTGAATTCACTACGACTCAATGATACTGCTACATTCTAAAAACCTTTCAAATTTTGTTGTTAAATGATGTTTTCCTCACACTTGAATTGTAGTTTCAAGTGGAATGAGAGCACAAATAATGTAATTGCTATTAAATGATGGAGAATATTGGTGCCATTCTATATTTTTGATAATTTTGTATTGGTTTCATCACAAGGATTGAATTCTATGAGAAAAAAAGTGAGTTTTAGATATAATGTTTAACTCGAAAATATAACATTTTGAATTCGTAACAATTGAATTGTTTTTAACTTGAAATTTTAGATTTATTTATGAGTTGAAATACTCTTCAATGACATTCATTCTATATACACACTCTACATCTTCCTCTTACATAAAAAAGAGAAAAAAAGCAATAATTTCGAAGCACAATTCAGTGATAGATTAATCAATGGTAAGTTTCACTAATAGCGATATTATGAGAATTTGAAACTTATCAAATCAAAGAGTCTGCTGCCTTGGCCTCTGCCCTATACCAGAGGATACCAAGCAGAAATAGGAAAAAGACACAAGTAAAAAAAAAACACAAAAATAACAATAATGTGGCGCCATATTTAATAAGCCGTTATTTATAGATTCATAAGTCTCTTTGTACTATCTTTTACCTTTCTCATCTCTCTGTCTTTCTCCCCTAAACCATCTACAGATCCAAAGTTTAAATTTCACTTTCTTCAATTTCCTTCGTAACTTTTCTTGGATTCCCTCTTTCTTCCTCCACTTTCTCTCTCTCTACACACACACACACACACAAAAACACACAGTCAATCAAGAAAAATCACCATTGCCCAGTCTTCCAATTCAATGCCGTTCCACAAGAATTCATTAGTCTCCACAATGATCAAACAAGGCTTCATTTCTGATCCTTTTCTATCTCCCTCAAGAACCCCCAATTCCCCCACTACTTCTCTCTCCCCTACAGCCCGGCCCAACCCGATCCCTAGCACGACCCTTTTCGAAATGATGTCCGAAGAACAATCCCGTGAACCTAAACAATCAATTCAAGCTCGTATTAAGCTTCAAGATAGAATCTTTAAGGTTTTAGAAGAAGCCCCTTTTCAAAATAATAATTTTTTGAGCAATCTGGGGTGTGGTGACGTCAGGCTGACTGTAGCAGGACGTGATGGGTTCCGAATTTCTATGGAAGTTCACCGGAGTGTTCTTGCTGGACGGAGCAGGTTTTTCGCTGAGAAGCTAAAACGGAATGGGACCCACATGGTTTCTGTGGAGATTCTCGAATGCGATGACGTGGAAGCTTATGTTGAGGCACTGGTTCTAATGTACTCTGATGATTTGAAGAAGAAATTGATGGGTGTGGAAGTTTCTAAAGTCTTGGAATTGATAAAGGTAAATTTGTTTTTTCTTTTTCAATTTTGTTTTATGGGATTCATTCAATTATCTTTTTCTTTCTGTGAACAGTTTTTATTTTTATTTTTTTTGCTAAATGTTTATTGTTAAATGTTAGATATGTCTCATATCTCTTCCTAATCCATACCCCAATTATTGATGATTTAATGAGTTATGTTATCGTTGTTTGTTTAATTATTCTTTTCAATTTTAATTTATGGGATTGTCTAAATGTATATGTTTTGGTCAATTGATTTTGTGCTTCATTAGGAAATTGAGAATTTCTTGAATTATGATACTTCTCTGATATACAAAGAACTGAAGAGTAAGGAACTATCCATGTTTAAATCATGTTTGTTGATGGAAACAAGATATTTTTTATTGAAGATTTCTGAATAGGCTTGGAAGGCACACAAATCTTCAGTTTATCAGCTTCTGCTTTTTTCTTTTCTTTTTAAATTTAATTATTACCGGAACAAGGGGTGCCGAACTGAGACTTATCATTCCGAGTCAGAAGTGTTAAGCTAGCTACTCTAGCCTTCCTTGACATTAGCTTCTGCATACACTTTGGTGTTTCTTAAATCAATTAGTTGTCAAATGGCAGGTATGTTCAGCTATCCTATTTGATGATGGAATAATGGCATGTACAGAGTATTTAGAAGCGATTCCTTGGTCCGAAGACGAAGAGGGAAAAGTGGTTTCTCATCTAAATGAACTTCATCTTCAAGATTCAGCAGCATCTGATGTTCTTCAGAGAGTCATATCGGAACCATCAACGTCTTCAAGAGCCGATCATCTCTTTTTGAATTTGTTGGGTAGTATTTTACAGGCAAAGGATGAAAAAGCTCGTCGAGAAATGAAAGCACTGATTTCTCGTTTACTCAGAGAAGATAAAAATTCTACTAACAGCAGTTATAGCAGTAAACTTGACATATGTAGAGACACATTGTATCATCTCTGTCATAGATGTCTTAGTTCTCTCATTTTGTGTTTATCCGAAGCTTCCTCTGTGGACGATAACAGACAGGATCGTGGTGTTTTAATGGCGGAGATAGGCAGAGAAGCGGATAACTTGCAGTGGGTTGTGGATATCTTGATCGATAGAAGAGTTGGTAATGAATTTGTGCAGTTATGGGCTGATCAAAAGGAACTTTCTGTTCTTCATTCAAAGATTCCTACCATGTATAGACATGAGATCAGTAGAATCACAGCACAACTTTGTATCGCGATCGGAAGAGGGCATCTTTTGGTGCCAAAAGAAACAAGGTTTTCTTTGCTTTCGACATGGTTAGAAGCTCTTTATGAAGATTTTGGATGGATGAGAAGAGCTTCAAGAACAGTTGATAAAAAACTGGTTGAAGAAGGATTGAGCCAAACTATTTTAACTTTGCCATTGCCTCAACAACAAGCTATTTTGGTGAGTTGGTTCGATCGGTTTCTTAATAAAGGGGATGATTGTCCTAACATTCAAAAGGCATTTGAAGTTTGGTGGAGAAGATCTTTCATCAGACAGTATCATCAGTCTGTTGTTCTTGATTCCAATTTGCAGATTACTCTTTCTGATTATCATCCAAGCTGATGGAATATGCAATTTTTTATGGATTTTTTTCTTCTTGAATTTAAGGTTTGTAAAAAGTTTTTTTGCCTTTAAGAAGAAATTGTAATTCATATGATTAACTGCAGTTGTTGAGAAAGATTAATAAACCACTACATTTGTGCTTATTCCTTTGTGGTTAGCTCTTCAGTGACATTTTGATTCCTGTGTTGATGGCAATGTTGAAACAATATTGACCATCGAGTCGTTTGATCCGATTTCTAAAATAGTTTTTCAAAAATAACTTTGTAATTGTTTATTTTTAATAAGCTCTCTTAGTTGCCGAAGGTCAAAGATTAGTTCAATACGTTGGGTTGTTTGTTCCGATTTCTAAAATAAAATAAATGTTTGAAAACAACTTTTTAATTGGTTATTCCTGATACTCTCTCAGTCTCAGCCGCGGAAAATCAAAATTGGTGGAACACAGAAATTGCCGGATAGTTATCAGCACCAAAATCCCCCCATTTAATTGCATGATTCAGTGATAGAAAATCTCATTATTTTTTCTTTTAAAAAATGTTTGTAATAGATGCATGTATACTGATCCAGAGAAGCACTAATAACAAGCAAGAGAAAACCTAAAAACTGAAAGCAAAGTATAGAGCATCTTGGAGAAGCACTAATAATATTTTGATGAATATTGAATGAGAAGTGGATCCAGAATATACTAGTATAATACTCCATCCGTTCTGTCAGCTTTAAAACATTACACTCAATTAAGAAAATAATTGAGATATATTAATTTAAAAATAGATAAACACTTTTACGCTTTTAATTAATACATTTATGTTAGGACAATTAAAATTAGTTGTGACTAAATTAATAGTAAAAAGATAAAGGTAAGTTTGGAAACAATACATTTAATACTCCATTGATAATTAAAAACTGATAAAATACGTTTAAGCGACAGATAATTGAAAAACAGAGAGAATTAAATTAACACCTAATCATTAAGAACATCATAACCAGTTCTACTACAACAAATTTCTCTAAGTTCATACATAATTAATACATATATAATGATCAAAATAAGAGCAGAAAGCAAACTCTTTAAGTACTGAATGATGAATTAAATAGCTTAGGCTTCTGCCTATTGATCATACTTTTTTCTAGGGACTTTAAATCGTCAATTGAAGACGTGCGGTTTTTTTTTCTTGCTCGAGAGTGCTCCTACTATTAGAAAAGTATTGTAAAAAGAGATTCACAAAATTCATATTTTGGTAGAATATTCAGCATATAGTTTCAACCTTACATACCGAGAAATCTCTATTGTCTACTAATGTAAATTGCTTTCTTCGAGCACTCTCAAACGGACCGGTCTAGTCCGATCCGATTCCAAATATGTGCGTACCTACTTTAAACAGTGTCTACTAGACTAAATTCAATTTTTTTGCGAACTAGAATATAACTTGGACTGATGGTGTGTTTCTCAAATTCTTGATATTGTCACACCCCGTAACCAGGGTCAATGACATGGCAGTGTCTCATTGGTTAATGAAACACCAAAGCCGACAAACAGAGTTACTAAATGGGAATTCAATTATGAAGTAATCCGAAATAAAAAATTCAACAGCGGAAACTAATTATTACAAATGAAATTGTTCAACAATACTAATAATAAAATAAACTAAATTCTTAAATTTAAACCGGTTATGAATCACTCTTCATAATCCCCATCCCAAATGCCATCATCTTTGTAGTGTTGCTCGTCACCTAAATCATCTGCACAGTAAAAGAGGATGGACTGAGATTCGGTGCTCAGTAGGGACCAACAAGAAGAACAAACAAGTATAAAAAAAAAACAAATAAGCTAAGTAGCCATATTCGTCGCATCTAAACGCTTACATAACCGAGTGCACAACAAGCACCACACATTGCTCATACACTACACTCGATTACAACACCGTTTAAACACTAAGAGCATCACTACCGCTATGACACACAATCCCGCCACATGAGCCGACTCATCTATTCACTCCCAATCAACAATAACGGTAATGGCCCTAGCTATTATCCGAGCTAGGACGACTCGAGAAAATGCAGGGCGCGGGTTTGGTACGGTCCCCCCAAACAGACGGGCCCGGGGTTTAAGGATCCATTCTTTTATTGTGTCATTACCCACCACAGATGGACTCCACAAAGCCATTACCGTCCCCAATGATAACCTCATCGGGTGAGGGTTCGAGAGACGCGTATATCGAAGACCTCTCGGGTCACAGAATCGAGTATCGTAATGCGGTAGCGAACGAATACTGCTAATTAGTCATTCCTAGACAAGAGCTCGATGAGGGGATGACGACTCGGTCGACCAAAACCACATATGACTAAAATCAACGACTCTCAATTATAACGACCAAAGCGGTAACATTTATGCAAGTTCAATATAAGCCCAATTAAATCCAAGATTCACAATTATCGAGATAATTATGACAATTTACATAAAGTAATAACAAGAACGCAAATGAATCAATAGAGCGAATCGATTATAATGCAATTAAATCATGCCCAAAACAGTTTATATAATAACGAAAATAATAAACATAATTCGTGCAATTATTTCGTAAATAGAATAATTTATCCGCTTTTACTGTGCAGAAATAAATGCTTAAATTAAATGACGTAAAGGTCCCTAGCTCTTACGAAGACAATTAAAAACAGAAAATTCGAGGCAGCACTGCCCAGTCCTACTCGCGGAGCTATAACTTTCTGCACGAGACTCGGAATGGCGTTCTGTCTGCGCTCACTCGAAGCTTATTCGATTATCTTCGAATCGGTATATAATAGGTTGAAAAAGGACAAATAACGCTCCCTCGGTGATCTCTCAAAGTTCTGGACAGAACTCTAAAACTCATAAAATCTTCCACTGTTCCTGGTGCGATATCCTCCAACTCCGAATTCGAAATGTGAATCTGCTTCCACGCCTTCGCATCTTGTTTCGTCGTGATCAATTTACGTATAAGCTTCACCGAAATCCGATAAGGATTACTCACTCAAAAATTCACTCGAAGTTGCTAGATATATTAAACTCAAACCAAAAATCCTTACTGTTTTTATTTTGATCCTTAGCGGCTCACTTAGCAGCTTCTATTTATATTGATTTGTTTGCTTTGTGCACAAAATACACAGCCTACAATTCAGGCCCCTGATCCCCCACGATCCCATAACCCCTCAACTCTTAATCCCACGAAGTTGCATATCTTAAATTTTCTTTTATTTATTTATTTTTTCCTTGCCTTGCACGGGTTCCCGAGAACCCCTCACTCACACACACACGTTTTGCTTTTTTCTCTCTTTTTTTTTTTTTTTTTTTTAATTCCAATTCTAATTAATTACTATTCTAAGTGAATTACATCTAGATCCCTTCAAAACGATACCCGTACGAAACGTCCACAACGAAACGTACAAAAAATGTAACATGCAACATGTTATAAAAATTAATAGACACGTAAACACATAATCGCGCAAAATAAATTATGCCTACGCAATAAATCCCATAAAAATAAATTAAATGTAAAATAACACGTAAGCAAAAGTTACGGGTTTCACAGATATTGTATTGATATTTCGTTTATGAATTTTGGTTTATAAATTTCTTGATTATCAACTATAAAATACTACTGAGAAAGATGAGGAAGACTTTGGTCTCCGTATAATATTCAAACTGGGAATTAAAGAATGTTAGTAGTTTCCGAATGCTTGAAGTGTCGACTTCATATAAGACACTTTATTGCAAATCTTATAATCAGAAATCTCTTAAATTGGTTGATTGTGATATCCGTTTTTAGTATTTAGTGGCGTAATCATTTATAAAAAAGTTTGATGATTGAGATATTCTAACATGTCACACACAATAAATTATTTATTAAAATTTTATAGATTTTTTTTATTTTTTAAAACTTTTTAGTTTTTTAATAACTTCATTAATTATAATTAACAATCAAATTAGATTTATTATTTTGTTATTTAGAAAAAAGTGGAAACTTTTTATTGTGCTTCATAGGAGATGTTTATAACATTAGGATTTCATTTTTGTTGCATTTTTTTTATTTAAAAAAAAAAAGTGGAAACTTTTTATGTGCTTCATAGGGATGTTTATGACATTATGATTTTACTTTTTGTTGCAATTTTAAAAGAAGGGTGTGGTAAGACTTCATGTCTCCCTCATTGTTTTTTTTTTTATTTATTTTTTTTTATTTTATAATGATAAGAGTCTATGCTTTACTCATCACAACAAGTGACTTATTTTTATTAAAAGCAAAGAAAAATGTGGATTGCTTTTGAAAAAATATATAGGCTTCAAATATGAAAATCTGTAGAATAAGATACTAACAAAATATGTCCATGATCTCGGCTTTAAAATTAAGAAAAATCTATAATTTTGGAGACAACGTACTGATCATATATTATTCCCTTCATTTAAAATTAAATTTTCATATATAACTTGTACAAAAATAGTAATTTAATAAAAAAAAATTTACCATAAATATAAAAGAAGAACCGTTCAATATATGAAGTTTATTGTGGTTGAATGAAAAAATAATATAAATTTAACGATCAATGGTATAATTGAGTGCTTTATAACTTTTATAATTATTATAGAGATTCTCACTTCCTCAAAATCTTCGGACAACTTTATAAACCATCTCAACCTTTTCTTGACCACCATTGACCGTTATCTACTCTATAACGTTCCTTCTTCCTACAATCTCCAACATCCCATTTTTTTTTCCCAACTTCTGTTGGAAAAAAGAAAAATTGCATTATTCATCAGAAAAGAAATATCAAAACAATAGAATTTTTTTTTTTTTAGAAGATGCATAATGGGATTAACCAACAGGGAACCTAAAGGCGAATCGTCAAGATACATGCTTGAAAGCATTGAGATTGATCATATGACCAATGTTCCAATTGATAATGACAAACCTGAAAATTCATTACCTGCAACATTAAACAAGCCAGTGCATGACAATGTTCCCACGTTGGGGAGGCTCCGATCATCAGCCGATAGAGGTCTTAGAAGCTTGCGGTTCATTGATAAGAAAACAACTGCCAAGGAAGGAGGAGATGCATGGAATAATATTGAGAAACGATTCTTTAAGAATGCAGTTGGTGGAAAGCTTTTTGGGGACAAATTTGGGGTCACTGTTGGTACTTTTCTTGAAATTTTTGTCACTTAAGATAATATACTTTCTTAGTCTGGAATTGAACGTGCATTTTTCTATTCATTTCGAATGTAGAGAATATATTTTCTTGATTTAAATTATCTTATTAGCTTCTTTTACATTTTGTGTTTCAAAGGGATGGGAGATAGTAAGGAGTTTGCTGAAGAATTATTTGATACCTTGGCTAGGCGTAGGGGTATGAATGGAGAAGATGGGATAACTAAAGATGAATTGAAAGAATTCTGGTCAGACATGACGAGTGTAGACACTGATACAAGGCTTCAAATATTTTTTGACATGTAAGAAATTTAACCACTTTAAAGAGAAAAGGAAAGATAATAAATGAAAAAAATAATCAACATTGGCACTCGTAAATGATTAGATGTGACACTTTGTCAGGTGTGACAAAAATGGAGATGGGAAATTATCAGAGGATGAGGTTAAAGAGGTACGACGATGTTTGAGATTCTGCATCATTTTCTTTTGTTATTTATCGCTTCTTATGACTCATTATTCATTCTACATTCTATCTGGAAAAGGTTCTTATATTGAGTGCTTCAGCAAATAAGCTATCAAACTTCAAGAGACAAGCTTCTACTTATGCTGCGTTAATCATGGAAGAACTCGACCCTGACCAGTTAGGTTATGTAGAGGTTAGAATTTACCACATTTAATTGCTTCCTTCACTTTTATTCGAGTTGCATGATGGTGGGGGTGGTCTCCTAGCCCCCACCACCCTCCAACAATATTCTCAGTGGTCCTACCTACCTACAGAAACAGTTCTGCTAGCCACATCCTACGAATATGAGAGGGTGGTAGGCAAGAACCATTGAGATTATCCCACTTCCAAATTTTCTCATTCTTATTGTGTATTTTGATCAGTTATGGCAACTGGAAGCTTTATTAAGGGGAATGGCGGTCTCAACAGACGGAAAACCCAATAATGCTAAAAGAGCAAACACACTGGCAAAAACCATGATCCCATCTCGATATAGAACTCCAATCAAGAAATTCTTCTTAAAAAACACAGAACGAATACAAGATAATTGGAAGAGAATATGGGTATTCAACATATGGTTGTTCTTTAATTTGGCATTGTTTGCTTATAAGTTTGATGAATACACAAAGAAACCAACATTTAAAGTCATGGGCTATTGTGTCTGTATGGCTAAGGGTGCTGCTGAGACTCTAAAGCTTAATATGGCTCTCATTCTTTTACCAGTATGCAGAAGAACTCTAACCATGCTACGGGAAACATCCTTGGGTGGATTATTACCCTTCGATGATAACATAAATTTCCACAAAATTATTGCAACAGGGATCGCAATTGGAGGCTTTATTCACATATTTTTCCACGTAACTTGCAATTTTGTTCGGTTAACTACTTGTCCAACTAAAAAATTCAATGCCATATATGGTGCTCTATTTAATTACCACCAGCCAACTTACGTGGACGTTCTGAGAACTATACCTGGAACGACTGGGATTTTGATGACCCTTGTGATGACCTTCTCCTTTGTTCTAGCGTTGCATTCGTTCAGAAGAAATCTTGTTAAACTGCCATGGCCTTTCAGCAATTTGGCTGGCTTCAACGCGTTTTGGTATGCCCATCATCTGCTGGCCTTGGCATATGTCCTGTTGATTATGCACGGCTACTTCCTAATCTTCAGCAAAGAGTGGTATAATAAGACGGTATGTATGCCCAATTACAACCTTTATAATCACTATGGATGTCTGTAACATTCCTGACTCCATTAGTTTTAAGTTCTTGATATGTTTTACGAATTTATTTATGTGCAGACATGGATGTATCTTGTGATTCCATTACTTGCATATGCCGGTGAAAGAATTCTCATCAAATATGATCACAAGTACAAAGTTAATGTAAACAAGGTAAATCTAATTAGCAAGACCTCCTTTTATTTTCCTCATTGCAATTGCATATATTCGTCTAAATATCTTCGGAAATGCAGGCTGTTGTATATACAGGAAATGTTCTAGCACTATACATGAGCAAACCTCTGGGATTTAGGTACAAGAGTGGAATGTACCTTTTCATCAGATGTCCAGATATATCAAAGTTTGAGTGGTAATGCCCGAAAAAAAGTTTCACCATTTCTGATACTCTTTCCATCCAAAACTAAATATCCACCTTTATATACAAAACTAATAAGAATGTCGGCATTCAATTCCAAACGGAGGAAGTATATACTTTGACTCTAAAGTTTCTCGATGCAAAATCGTTGCAGGCATCCATTCTCCATTACATCTGCACCTGATGATGAACTTCTTAGCGTGCACATACGCGCACTGGGAGACTGGACTTCAGAGCTTAGAACCATTTTTGCGAAGATATGTGAACCACAAGACGGCAAACGGGTGGGAAATCTGGTAAGACTGGAAACCAAGCTAAAAACAGAAGATGGTCCTGAGGGACCTGAACAATCACAGGCAGAGTAAGTATACGATTTTGCAGGATAATCAATCAATCAATCTTCACATTTTTTCTTCTGCGTGATATCGAATTAATCCTACATATTTCTAAATTCAGGTTTCCAACAATTTGGATCAAAGGACCATATGGGGCGCCGGCCCAAAACTACAAGAAATATGACATTCTTCTACTCATTGGCTTGGGAATTGGAGCAACACCATTCATTAGTATTATAAAAGATCTTCTAAACACCCAATCTTATTTCGTAAGTATGAAATCTTTCCATTTCACACTCCTTGCTAGACAATAATTCATGAGTTCAAATCACAAAATCCTTTTGTACTTACTATATCAAGAAACATAAATTAACTATTTCAGGACCTGGAAGATGGTGATAAACATGGTAGGAAAGGTCCAGGAAGAGCATACTTTTACTGGATAACACGCGAACAAGGATCATTTGAATGGTTCAAGGGAGTTATGGATGATATAGCTGAGTATGACAAGAATGTAGGTTTAAACAATCTCCTCCGACTAAAATTTTACTCCGTCTTTCGAACAAATCCCTCGAATTCAAACTGAATTTTCTCTTTTTTTCCCCCCAGCATGTTATAGAAATGCATAATTACTTGACTAGTGTATATGAAGAAGGAGACGCTCGATCAGCTCTTATTACTATGGTACAATCACTACAACATGCTAAGAATGGAGTTGATGTTGTCTCACAAAGTCGGGTAAATTCATCAAACGCCACTACTAAAATCATCTGCAAATTTTAATAATCTCATTTTTCTGATTTTGTAAAAAACTATAACAGATAAGAACCCATTTCGCCAGACCTAATTGGAAGAGGGTGTTTACTCATTTAGCAAGCATTCATCCAAATTCTCGAGTTGGTAAGTAAAAATGTTTCAGTTTCTCATGGATAAATATGGAGGAACATAATTCTCTTTAATAATGATCTTTTTCATTTGTCTAATACATATTAAGGGCAAAATTTCGTCTATCTAACTAGTTTCCCTATGTCTGTCGTATTGATTCATAATTGCCCATGTAAATATCCCCTTCAATTTCACTTCTTCAGCGTCACATTACCAATTGTGAGTGGTTGGGACAGGGTATAAAAACATCAGTTGGGAGCCGAGATTTTTTCGCACATATAAGAGTACCACAAGTGTACTAATTTTTTAAAAAAAATTGATACGTGTCACACTCTTTTTTTAATCCAAATATAGCGATTATTTATTGTTTGAGAAAATGGTGAATTTGCAGGAGTATTCTACTGTGGGAGTCCTACGCTTACAAAACCACTTCTGACACTTTGCCAAGATCTGAGTTTGGAAACATCAACCCGTTTCCAATTTCATAAGGAAAACTTCTAGAACAACTTCATATATATCTTCCCTGGTTTTGTTTGCTTTTATATTTTTTTGTCCTAAAATGGCAATGTTTTCGTTGTCATTTTCCAGTTTTCCAATTCTTACAAATGCTTCTCTATTGGTCGCATATTAATATGACCATTTTTTGTTACATGAAACACCCCTAATAAAATGTTATCAATTTTTTCCTGCATATTTTTGCAACTTTTCTCACTCTGAAATCCTCTCTCCCCTTGTTAGAATATTGATGCATGTTTTCTCAAACATGTACTGATGCAATTTTAATAGTTACTTTTTTATTCAACAAGTGAAAATAATTATATATTTATTTTGCCTTAATTGTAAAAAGAAAATAGTTGTTTTGTGAGCGAAACTATATATTCTTCTTCTTAACTAACTGCTATCTTTTATTAAACTTAGTCATCGGAATAAGTTTGCTCCAACGACTAATAATAAATCAGCACGTGGTCTAAATATAAATATTTTTTAGATTGGTCCAGTTTTTTCTTCAAACAAACAATTCACACCCATTAAGGCTACATCCGTCTCTGTCTTGAAGTCCTATGAAGGGGGCGGAGTAACCGAGTAAGGATTTATGTAATAGAAGCAAGGTTTTGAAACCCAGACCGGACATCAACCCAGAAAAGTTACTGGGTTACGGGTCACTGATTGGATTGGTGGGTGTACCCGTCATTGACCGGTGACGTCATAAATATTATAAATAAATAAATAATATATAGTTATTATTTAAAATGAAATAAATTATCAAAATTTTCCAACTAATATGGGATGCACAAATTAAAAGTTTAAAACACCAGTTTAATATAAACTTGAAAATTAACAAAATGCTATGTAAATTCAAACTCAACTCATACGTCCTTCTAATAAAACTCTAAATAACAAATGAAGTCTCCAAACAAGATTACATAATAAACATAAATCATAGGCAATCCAACAAGACAATAACAATCTCAACTAGAATAGCCAATTTTTTCATTTTAAAAAAAAATTACAGCATATTAGACTCGATCGGTTCTCATAAACCCGTTCTGGTTTTCGGGTTAGACGATCCGACCGCTGAATTTTACCGAGTTGAACAAAGGAAGCATGTTTTTAATCCCTACCGGTTTTGGAGGCCAAACCGGTCAAACCGCAAAACATGCCGATTGACGGTCCAATCGGTCCAGATCGGGTTTCAAAACCTTGAATAGAAGGAGGATTTATGTAATAGAAGGCTACATTTTATTTTTTAGTGGACATTTTTAAATTTTTTTGAAAGGGCAAGATGTGTATTTTTTTTACTAAAAAAAATTTAGCGTTTTAAAAATTATTAGGACGGCTGTCACCCCACCCATGAATCCCGGAATCCGCCACTTGTCCTATGGATTATTGACATTTTCTCGACTGTGTTATTTAAAAACTAAGTATACTGCTGCATGGGGCATTGACTTGTCCAAGAGTCGAGGACGACATAAAAAAGCTGATATAAATATAGTCATGTCTTATACATTCATAATAGGACTTCTCGGTGTGACTGTGTCCCTGGAACAAGTATTAGGTTATTATAGGACAAAAGGAAGCTCAAAACCAAAGCAAAACAGTATACATAAAAAGGTATTCAAAATTCCACGCAGATTATAAAATTTGTCAATACCCACAAGAGGAAGATTACATATATAGGATTTATTCATAAAAAAAAACAAAAAAAAATTACATATATAGGACTACTAGTACTAGTAGTAGTAGTTGCAGCAATAGCTTCACTACCAAATGTTAATTAGACAATTCAGACATTTCCATAGACGTAACAGAAACCACACAAAACATTATTTCCACGGTCTATTTTATCATTGGGTAAAAAGTGCTCACGCTCCCCTAAACTATCTCGATTTTAATTTTTTACCCTCAACTAAAAAAGGTCAAGTGTTTGACCCTAACCTTTTTTGAAGTATCAATGGTGCACCTTCCGTCCAATTTCTCCGTTAAATAATAACCGATGGTGCCCATGTGACACTCACGTGATAAAAAAATGGGGGCAAATTGGACAAAAATAAATTAACCTTTAAAAATAGATTAGAAAATTGAGGTTCGCCATAAATATCTCCTTAATTCTTCTTTATTTTATGTCTAGTGAAATCTCACTTCTTTCTGAAATGAAAATATTGCAAATTCCCTAGGAAAACCTTAAGCAATTTTTAAATAACTTAAGCATGACTTCCATGAAATTATTTTAAACTCCATGAAAACTGTAACTAATTATACTGAGTTTTTTAACTTAGTTTTGAGTAAAGAATATATTCAATGTCTCCATCATATCCCATAACAAGCTAAGCATGACTTCCATAATTATTATTATTTTTCCAGAAATTGAAAATACTATTTACTCATTTATCAAGAATTTCTTGAATGAATTTCCAGTAGGAGATCACATTTTCTTGAAAGGATTTAGGGTTTTCTAATTTTGGGATGTTAAGAAAATTAGGGAGGGTTCAGAAGATTTGGGAGGGTTTTCCATTTTCTAATCCATTTTTGTAAAGATTAATTTATTTTTGCTCAATTTGCCCCATTTTTTATCATGTGAGTGTCACATGGGCATCTTATGTTACTATTTAACAGAGAAATTGGATGGAAGGGGCACTATTGATACTTCAAAAAAAGTTTAGGGTCAAGCACTTGACCTTTTTTAGTTGAGGGTCAAAAACCAAAATCTAAAATAGTTTGTCCTATTTTTATATTTTTTTGGGTCCTATTATTACCAAATTGACATGTATTAGAAAAATATATAATTAACCAGTTTGGATCTTATGTCTTACTATCGGTTCTATTATTATTTATAAGTTGCCACATGTCACATTTTTTTATTAGTACCTTCATTGCATAATATAAGTCGTTTATGACATTTATTGAAAATTGAGAAAACAAAAAATAATGCACTTTTTTAGTCAAAATATAAATATTACTCTCTTAAATAAAATTAGTGATATACAAATTCTATTTAAGAGAGTAATTTTGATATTTTGACTAACAAATACCTTACTTTTTATTACTTCATTAACTTGCTACATATCATAAACGACTTATATTATGGAATGGAGGCAGTATTATTTTTAAAATGTAAACCCTAGAGAAAAGGGTGGGAAAGAAAATGTGATACGTGGCAACTTTTGTGAATGAAACAGCGAATGAGATAAGAAGCGATATAGATGATCTTAAATCAGGATTAATTTACATAAAAAAATATAAAGTAAGATGTTTTTTAAAATTAGAACAGATAAAAAATGAGACAAATGATCGCAGAGCCGACAAGTAAGACTTGAGATCCTTAGTTGACTGAGGTAGAGGAAGAAGAGATCATATTGACTGAGGTAGATGATCCTAAATCAGGAAGTGGTGCCCTGATGAATCTGATTCTGCTTCTGCTTCACACTTGGGGGTGTGATGGGGAAGAGTTGTAGGGTTTTTAGTGGTCTGTTGCTGCAGCAGGGAAGTATAGGTGCAGGACCATCATCCCTTGTCATGGACGTCATCATCATCCAATCATCGTCGTGTGATTTGATCATGCAAATTTCTGATTCTTGCGTGTTTGGTGGAGAATGATCCATCTTCCATGTCTTATAGTTTGTCATTTTTGCATTTGCCCCATTGCTTTCACCTAGCTACAAAAGTATCAACACAAAAAAAAATATTTTCACCTCTCTAAAAAGATAAATATCCAAAATATTAAGATTTAGGGTCTAGGTAGATGGTGTTTTAAAATGATGCAATTTGAGTTTAGTAAAAAATTATTTATTTCGAAACAAATACTTACCCTACTAGACCCTGGTTTTCATAAATCTTTATTAGTTTAGGCATAATCATGGATGCATACCACACGTGCACATGTAGTATAAGGCAAAAAATAATATGTCCTCATTTCCGTACTCAAACAATTACAATTCACTATATATATATATATATATATATATATATATATATATATATATATATATATATATATATATATATATAATTGAAAAAAAATATTCAAATAGCGAATTCTGATTGATTGAATATAAAAATAGGAATATACAAGGAGGACAGACGATTTTCACGCGTAGTATAACTGCCCTTATCAGCTGACCATATTAATCATGGACAACAAAATGAATACGAATATCAATGGTCCCAAGGCGTCTTAATTGATATATTTGACAATTTTTATTTTGAAAATTAAATAATAAAAAATAAAATAAAAAGAAGATGAAATGGTTTGTGTGAGTGCCAGAGTGTAAAAAGATAGTAAGACAGTCCAAGACAATGTTGCTCATGTTTTGTATAGCATAGACGCGATGGGCAAGACTATCCATTAGGTCACGTGTTCGAACCCAGGAAACAGCCTTGTTTATTAAAAAATAAAAGTAAAGTACATGCATCGGGACCTTTTGCAGATCCTGCTGATGCGGGAGTCTTGTGCACTGTATACAACCTTTTTAGAATTGGACCCAAAACTAAAAAAAAAGTTAATTAGGAATACCTGAGGAAAACATTGAGCTGGCCTATGATCATATGATGGATATTGGTATGAAGAAGAAGGAGGATCAATGAGGCTAAGAAAATTAAAGTTGTCGGAATTTTGGGAATTTTGATGATATTGGTTAAGAAGCAGCTGGTGGTGATGATGATGATCTTGTAATAGTTGTTGTTGCTGAAGTTGCTTGCTAAATTTTCTTCTAAGTTTTTTGTCTATCTCTAGCTTTATGGTTTTGGAACCAATAGAAAACATTTTTGCCTTCGATTTTGCCGTAGAAAGAGAGATGGGAAGTGATCTTTTGTATTTGAGAAGCAGTTGGAGTTCTTACACCACTTTTGTACATTTCTTCTAAGATCATAAGTTGTTCTGGAGTTGGAGTCCATCTAGTTGAAGAAGTTGATGATGGAGACATTATTTGGTTACTTACTACTTTTTTGGGGTACAATTTGGGATGTTGCACTTGTGGTAATGTGAAAATTGGGGGACTTCAATTTTAGGTATAAATAGAGGGAAAGACATGACCTAATGATATATCATAAATGAGAGAGGATCAAAGGTTTTCTAGCCCAGTGGAGCAGGCGTCTGCCCACGACCTTGAGGTCGTGGGTTCGATATCCTCCGCCTGCGTGCGACAAGCTTTAATCTCCCTTTCTAGGACTATCTCCTCCTCGTCTGAGGCAATTTTATGTCCCCTATATGGAACAACCGCCCAATCGGGCTTTAAAAAAAATGAGAGGGAAATAATTATAGTGAATAGTTGAGGTTGTCATGCAGATGTCTAACGTCTTTCTTTATGGGCATTGGTGAATGGACAAGCACAAAAACACAGCCGGATTTTTTGTCCAACAAATTTTCATAGAAATTCAACGTGAGCATTATTCACAATGGTCAGTACTACAATATAGTTGACTTAGCACTTTTAATTTAAAATAATATATTATGAGTTTAATATAATTATATTCTGATAATAATTTTTTTTCCAGGACAAAGAAATAGTGATCCCTTATCCAACATGAATATTTGCAAGATGTATTGTATTCATCACCAGCTGTCATATTCATTTTGGCACAAAGATGATTTTTTATCAATTATTCGTGGATGCTATTAAATTTATGATCTACCCTCCCTCGTGCATGCAGACATAAGAAGTGATATTATGGTAACAGAGCTTCTAGTTAAAAGTGTGAGAACTAAGTGTTACATTAATTATACTCGTTGAGAACAACTTCTAAAATTCGACACTCGTGATTTTTTAGATTTACTGGACACCTAGCGAGGATGCTGGAGCCTTAACTATGGGGAGATGAATTTGATCTTCATCCTACATAAGATATAGGTATAAAAAAAAATATGTATTGTATGAGGGTATGGGTCTAGACAATTCATTATCACATTAAAATATCCATTTTAGCGTACTGAGAAAGATTGTTAGTCGTGGTTACTACAACTTGTATGAACCTTGCTCTCAGTCTCAAATTCGTAGGTATGAAATGTGACACAAAATAGATTGCGTATCCGAAATGTCTGTTAATGAAAATTAGCGCAATATGGCAACAATTTCAAATAAAAAATATAGATTTGGAATTTGTTATTGTTGTCCTGATAATAATTTTTTAGGTCAAACTCATTTAGGTACCGTTGGACGATTGAGTACCCCATATTAAGTCTATGACAATTAAGTACCTGTTTTGGATGGAAAATTGTTGGAGTATTGAAATGTTCATAATGCACCTATAACTTATGTTGTTTTCCTTATTTAGCCTTATTTTCTACCCAAAAATGTAAAAAAAAATAAAATAAAAAATATAGCAAAATAGATAATAATGATAAAAAAAAATGATAATTTCTTCTTATTCATCTTCTGACTCCTGCCGCTGCCACCATCCCTTCATTAAAAAACCTTAACTCCATTTTTAACTTTTTTGTTTATTAAAAATTATAATTCCTCCCCTAATTAAAAAAAAAGAATCTTACTTTAATGGAGGGGGCAGTGTTGGCCGCAAATGAGACAGATGATGAAGAAGGGATTACCTATATTTCTTTTTTTTTTGCCCCTTTTTTTTTTTTAAACATTATTTGGTAGAAACAATGCTAAATTAGGAAAACAACATAAGTTTTAGGAGCATTATTAATATTTTAATGCTCCAACAACTTTTCCATCCAAAATGGATACCTATTTGTCACAGTCTAAAATGGGATACTCAAATTATTGAACCCCAGAGTTTGTAATACCTAAATGGATTTAACCTTACAAAAAGAAGGTACAAGAAGTATATTTACAAACTAGTATGACCTATTTGTCACAATCTAAAATGGGATACTCAAATTATTGAACCCCAAAGTTTGTAGTGTCTAAATGGATTTAACCTTACAAAAAGAAGGTACAAGAAGTGTATTTACAAACTAGTATGACCTATTTGTCACAGTTTAAAAGGGGATATTAAAATTATTGAACCTCAGAGTTTGTAGTACCTAAATGGATTTAACCTTACAAAAAGAAGGTACAAGAAATGTATTTACAAACTAGTATGGGTCTCTTAAGTAGATCAATGGCTTATTCAAATTGTGACGAGCCGAACTTGAGGCTCCCCCACCATACAGGGGGGGCATGCAGAGGGAGATTTAGACAAGAGTCTGCATGAATGAGAGAAGACAATGTGGTGGCTTTGAATGATTTCGTCATCATCACCATATTATATTAATTAACTCCTGAAAAAAAACAGAATAAAATTTCACTAGACACACCTATATATAATTATTAATATAATAATAGTGGCAGGCCTTTGATTGGATGCAACATATGAGGCAGACCAAATCAATAAAGGGTATCTCTTTCTTTTTTAATTTATTTTTTCCTTTTAAGTTCATTACAAAATGGGGTTTGAGTTTTGTTGTTTTCTTCTTCTTCTTCTGAAAAAGTTAAAAGTTTTTTTTTTATATCTATTAGTAGACTTGAAAGATCTAATTAGTTTTTTTTTTTTTGCTAAGTAAAGATCTAATTAGTTTAACAATAGAAAGAAAGAGTATTATGTACTTTTTCTTATACGTGTCACCCATCTCTCTTACATGTTTCTTGCAAAAATGTCTTTTGAGTTGTTGATGATTTAAGTAATTGGTCTGATCGAAGGCATGGTAGTTCAGTGGGTAAGATCCACTGCCTGTGACAGAGAGGTCCAGGTTCGATACCTCCCTCACACAAGGGGAATGATTTAATTGTCATTTCTTTGGATTCCCTTGTGTGAGGTCTTATACACCCCTCACGGGGCACCCGCTCAACAGGACTTCTACGACACCCGCTCAACGGGACTTATACTACTCCTCACGGGGCACCCGCTCAAACGGAACTTCTACGACATCCGCTCAACGAGGTCATCTACTTCTCCTCTCACGGGGTCTTCTACTTCTCCCCTCTCGGGGTCTTCTACTTATCCTCCTCTGGTGAGGTCTCATAATAATAATTGTAATAAACTAGATCATACTTATAAATGGTCTAATTTTAAAAAAAAAAAAAAAAAAAGTAATTGGTCTGAATAAAAAAATCGTTACGAGTACCTTTACAATCAAATTTCTACTGTTGAAGGTACAACTAAGTATAGTATTCATGTGATATTGTTTTTTCCTTCAAGGAAAAAAGAAAAAAAAAATACTCTTTCCGTCCAAAAATGAATTATTACTTTCAAAAAAAATCTTCGGTCCTCAATGATATCTTAATGTCTGTCTCAATCATTCAGAATTATTCATGTGGATATCCCATTCAATCAGGGTCATCTCAAATAATATTGAAATCCTGTGCTATTTATCAAAGTTAGACCCCCTAAATTTTCAAATACGAGCAATCCTTAAATCATATTTTATTTTTAAAATGAGCATCCTTCTAACAACACCCTTTGAAGCGAAATCGCAAATCAACTTCAATTTATAAAAATTTATCCCCGTAAATACAACGGTATAATGGACAAAATTCTATATGCAATAATTACGTTATGAAAAACATCAAAATCTTCAATTTTTTTTAACTAATAATTATAACAAATTAAGTAATTTTTAAAAAAATTGGGGCCCCTCATCGGTTCCGGATGTCACCTTAGACACCCTTGGAGCCGGGCATGCATTAAATTCCACTTCTTTAGTTGTCATTATTCACATTCATTAACTAGTTTTTCTTATCTCTCATCTCTTATATCTTTGGAATAATAATAGTTAAAGAAGTGAAATTGTAGGGGATATCCACGTAGCGAATTCTGAATTGTTGGAATAGTCATGTGGACATCAGTTGTGGACCGGCGATATTTTCTCATTACTTTCTATTTAAGTTTATCTCAAAATGAATGTCTATTTATTTAATATTAATGTATTTTCTTCCTCGACTCCCATAATAAACCTCCTATATTTAAGGAATGCAAGCTCCACTAAAGTATGAATCCATATTTAAGGGTATTATAATAATTTATCAGGGTCAAACAACTATTCTTAATTTCTTATGCAAGTAAAATATAGACATTGAATTTGAAATGAAAGAAATAGTATTCATCAAAATATACTGCTTTAGATTGCTTATTAATAATTATTTTCTGGTTTTTTGCTCTTGGATGGATCCTTGTCATTTTGATAGAAAAGGCAGATCCCTTATAATTGAGAACATGTATTGTTCATAAACATGGATTATACAACGTACAATAGTGATAAAATTAAACATTATTTTAGAAAAATTTGAAATATTGATCAAGTACCCTAAAAAGATAACGTAAATCGACTGTGAGATATTTGTAACCTCAGAGTTACTCATAACAGTAGGACAATATATTAAACCAGAAATATTCTTTCATATTGGGAGGTAATTAACTTTTAATAGAAATATATAAAAATAGAGAATGTAATCGATTTTATATAATTCTTGAAGTAAAAAAAGGGTAAACCTTTTAATAATTATTTTCAAACGTTTTAATCGTACATAGAAAAAAAAATACAGTTTTAAAATTTTCGCGCTGGCAACAGCCCTGCCTTCTAGTTCAGGTTATGTTCAAGACTATTTTATTTATTTTTTATTATTGTTATATTTTTCTTTTTGGTAAAACCACAACCATCTATTATGAACATAGACCCCCTATCAGTTTTATTAATCTCCGAGGAAGAGGGCATAAATCTTCCGCATTTCAAAAATTACGTAAATTTTACAATGTACAAAATCTTATACGTAGAAGTAGAACTAGGGGTGAAAACGCCAAATTTTATTCAGAAAAAATAATATTTTTGTAAAACTTCATTTGCACCCGATACTTTTTTTAAGTCTACCATAATAAATGTCATTATCTAATTCGCCCTTAATATATTAGAGGATAAAAAGTGCCGACGCCCCTCTAAACTATTTTGGATTTTGGTGTTTTTCCCTTCAACTAAAAAACGTCAAGTGCTTGACCCTAAACTTTTTTGAAATATCAATGTTTCCCCTTTCATCCAATTTCTCCTTTAAATAATAACGGAAGGTGCCCATGTGACACTCACATGATAAAAAAAAAAAAATGGGGGCAAATTTGACAAAAATAAATTAAGCTTTAAAAAATGAATTAGAAAATTGAGGTTAGCCACAAATCTCTCCCTAATTTCTTCTTTATTTCATGTCTACTGGAATCTCACTTCTTTCTGAAATGAAAATTTTGCAAATTCCCCAGGAACAACTTAAGCAATTTTTTTTATTCTTCTAAATAACTTAAGGATGACTTCCATGAAATTATGTTAAACTCTATAAAAGTTGTAACTAATTATACCGAGTTTTTTAAATAGTTTTGAGCAAAAAAGATATTCAATGTCTTCATTAACAACCTAAGCATGACTTCCATAATTTTTTTTGACATAAATTAAAAATACTATTTACTCATTTATCAAGATTTCTTGAATCAATTTCCAATGGGAGATCACATTTTCTTTTCAATGATTTAGGGTTTTCTAATTTTGGGATGTTAAGAAAATTAGAGAGAATTCAGAAGATTTGGGAGGGTTTTTCATTTTCTAATTCACTTTTTTTAAAGATTAATTTATTTTTGTCAAATTTACCCCCATTTTTTATCATGTGAGTGTCACATGGGAACCTTCAGTTATTATTTAACGGATAAATTGGATGGAAGGGGAAACATTGATACTTCAAAAAAGTTTAGGGTCAAGCACTTGATGTTTTTTAGTTGAGGGTTAAAAACCAAAATCTGAAATAATTTAGGAGGTGTGGGCACTTTTTACCCTATATTAGATTCTAAATCCCCCTCTGCTTAATTACATGTATGGTGTATCTGTAGAGCTTTTAGCTACTAGGCTAAGACATGAAATTTTTTATTTTGTATATGCATGTAATACATATACTGTCTTTAAATTCTTACATAAACTGATGGGAATTTTCAATGATGTGATCAGATGTGTGCATTTAATTTGTAGATTATTTTAGTTGGCAAGCTGACATTCGTGCTGAAGAGGTTTGATTTTAGGGTTTCGTAGGATGGGATGATGTCGGAAATGACCAATACCCACTAAAATCCTCATCAAATCGGTAAGCCTACTGTGAACACCGAAAATTCAATATATTGATATTTTTATTGGATACAAATTTAACGTTTTAGATTTTTTTGGATCGAATAGGTTATATAATTTTTTAACACCTCTTGTATAAAACATGTATTAAATGCCTTAGAACATATGTTGATTAGGAAAGAAACATATTAAATAGAATGTAACAATCAGTCTAAAATTTTGTAACACCTGGCAAAAAATATTAGTATGTACTAAATTTATAATATTCTGCACTATAACCTAGGCGCTCACTAAATACTCTGTGAGGAAAAAAATATTAATCCCTCAATTTCATAATATAAGTTGTTAGTAAATTAAATTTTCCATTTTATAACGATTTATATTATGGAATATATACGAACTTGTTTTTTTACGACTACATTCTATTAATGCATGCAGTCTCAGATTTCTCTTCAGTGCCCTATCTTTTCGTCTACTCTGCTAAACCTACTGTGCCAAATTTACTTACTGGTGTCCACCATGCGTATATGTATCCCAATACGAACTTTAAATCCTTACATATAGCAGCAAGGGGCCCACGCACAAAAGGTGAATTGTTTGAAGGGGCAGACATAGACTTAAACGCTTGGAGCTTAAATATATGCATGATAAAGTGCATTTGTGTTTCATTTTCATTCTAAATTTTAATATACTAATGAGGCATTAATTTAGTCCAATACAAAATTCTAAACTTCAATAAAAAGAATTTTACTTTGAATTATACATCTCACTTTCACGGATGAATTTCACTTTGGTCCCTATAAATGACTCGCAGTGTTATATTTGTTCCTGAAATTTCATAAACGTCAATCTCGTACCTGTAAATGGTTTGCAGTGTCAAGTTATTCCTTGTAAATAGCTCGCAGTTTCAAGTTCGTCCTTGAAATTATAGAAATGTCAACCTCGTCCCTAGAAATGGCTCACAGTGTCAAGTTCGTCCCTGAAATTTCAAAAATGCCAACCTTCATACCAAGTGATATTGCGATCTGTAAAAGTTTTTGTATATATATATTTTCGCAGTTTGATTCTGGTTTCATTATAATCGATTTTGGATTTTGTTTACGGGATTTTCAATTTTTACATAGTTTTTGTTAGTATATAGTTAGTTAACAACGTAAGGACTTTTTTTGGAACAAGAGGGTCATTTCTATGGACAATGTTAACATTTTTTAATTTTCAAGGACCAACTTGACATTGCGAGCCATTTCTAGGGACGAGGTTGACATTTTTATAATTTTAGGGATGAACTTGAAACTGCGAGCCATTTATAGGGACCAAAATAAAATTCACCCCACTTTCACAGACAATTCACTTTTAAAATCTCTAAAAAAAATCTCAAACCAGAAACTAATCCAAGTACACTCATATATCATTTCATACAGTCTTTGTTTATATGGATTGGTGAAGGCCAACTAATTTTTTTTCTCTGTCCTAAGGTTGATATTGTCCTATAAACCACAATATATAATACTCCTTTCGTTTCTTAATAGAGGTATTCTATTCTTTAGCATAGAATATTTATCATTATATCTTTAGGTCTCAACCTTCTATTTCTATGTGTTCAATAAAATTGGTAAGAATAATTTTAGAAAAAACATCATTAAAAGTTAAAAATGACATACATTTAGAGAAGAGGTAGAGAGATTAAAAAAACTTCTATTAAGAGACGGGAGAGTTTAATACTTCAAAAAAAAGAAAGAAATTGGTCAAATATTTATTTGTTGCATCTCCTATAATTATTATTTGTGAGAAGTGATGTAAGATTTTTTCTGCCATTTAAAGAATAAATTATATGGTAATAATAAGTGTCAAGGAATATTATTGTCATTGGAGCAACATTTTACTCAACGCCCCTCCTCTGATAGCAATTTTTTTTTTTAAATAAACAATAATAAGAAGAAAAACAAGAAGCGAATCTTCTAGTATTTAACAATCCTTAATTTAGTACTCCCTCCATTCCTAAATATAAGACTCTTTAGACAATTTGAGAAAATTAAGAAAGTTGTCATTTTCACTTAAACTTCCAATATTATCCCCCCCCCCCTCCTCCCCCCACACCCTCCCTCTCTCACTTCTACACCATAAAGAAAGAAAAATGTTGAGGGTATAATTGGAATAAATTGTTGACAACTAATAAAAGAACCTTAAACGACAATTAATTTGGATACCTAGATATCTCCTAAACGACAATTAATAGGGAATGGAGGGAGTATTTGAGTTTTCCCAAAATAATAATAATAATAATAATAATAATAATAATAATAATAAGTATTTGATTAGCAAAAGGGACCAGTGAATTGAAGTGAGCTTTGGAGGACCGCTTGGATGTTTACATGGTATGGTCTTTTCTCAGTACTGCCAAGGCAACGTACTTTTTGGTCAAACTTTAGATGTTTTACCAAAAGATTTGTTAAAAAAAAAGATTTGTTTGTTTCTTTTTAATGATTTTTTCTTGGTTTTTTTTTCTTTAACAATTGACTTCGCGAAGGGCAACTCCTTACCCACAAATTTTCAACAGGTTTTTTGTACATTTTTCCTGTTTTTTGAAAACAAGATGTACTTCGTTCGTCAAGAGTGCCACAGCGCAGTGAAACGTTGACCGTGAAGTCCCAAGATTCGACACCGGGTATAAAGAGCCCATACTACTAACCCTCCTCCCCCTAACCCCCTCCCCCCCAAAAAAAAAGATGTACTTCGTTCTTGGTTAAGAATTTGATGTCCTAATTTTTTTTGCATAGATATTTGTTTAACTCTATACAAGTTATCACCAAATCATGCTTCTCTTTTCTTGGAAATCAGTATTTTTATTTTCAATTCTTACTGATAAATTCAATAGTTAGATTGTGAACAAGTTTTTAATTAATATATGACCAATTTTTTGCAATTGGATGAAAAAATTCAATGTGATACATTTTACGTATTGGCCAAGGGGAGGCTAACGAGGGTTGGCCAACAATAAGTACTAATCTCTTTTAAAATACAGAAGACAAAAGTCAAAAGGTTAACCCCTTTTGTCGTCAAATAATTGAATTTGACTTGGTTCTAAATAGCATTAGTGCAAATTACTTTTCCTTTTTCAGTTGTTAGAGTTTGATCCTTAATGTATTGAATTTTAGCCAGATATATTTAATTGTTAAACTATATAATTATGCTACTTATTATCTTTCACTCTCAGTCTCTCACGCAAATAAAGAAATTACGGTATAATTTTATCTTCCAAAATAAAATTTCAAGTGATTAGAGAAGACGAAAAAAATTAGAAGGTAAAAATCAATCTTCTACCAAAACAATTTCCCAATTGAATAAAAACACAGAAGACAAGGACTGAAAAAAAAAATTAATTATGTGAATAATTGTCTCCTCTTTTGAAAGCAATTTGGTTACACTGTGAGATCATTGCGTTCTATGAAATGAACTCTTTGTTATCGGCTTCATCACAGTTGTAGTCGATGAAAAAAGTAAACTCTTTACTGGTAAAAACTTTGGACCTTGCTAGGCTACTAGAATTATTGGCTAAAAGATTGACTAAAATAGTTTTTTTGGACCTTTTTGACATTATAGTTGGATGAATCTCTTATACCAGCAGGGGGTAAGATAGTCATTTAACACCCTCAATTTGGGGATTTAGGGTTTCTATCCCCAAAATTCTAGGAGTAAATCATTTTCCAAAAAGTTTTTAGTCTTCATTAATGGTTTTCTGAAGCCAACAGTTGAAAGTTTTTAATGGCGCCATCCATGTCCTTCTTTATTTATTATTATTTTTTTTAATAACACTTCATCACAAACACCGATCACCCTTAAACCCTAACTAATGAAAGAATGTAAATCACGTGATATATATATATCTCAAAGGTACAGTAATGCACACAAGAATCAAATCTCAACCTTTTTGGCAGAATAGTCCCCCTTTATTCCTCTTCTTATTCAGGGACCAAATTAGAGAGTATAAAATGACGATAGTTTTCAACATTTTTTAGAATATCAAATTTGATAGAGTGAAAAAATTTCTAAAATCTCTTCGGAAATATTACATTGTCCTCTAAGATTTCTAAAATTTTACAATAAAATGTATATTTCTCTTTATAATTCGACCCCAACATATTAATTTTAGTTTCAATTATTCAGCCTCGACATTCTCCTTCTCATGGGAACGGCCATTGGCTATGTTTCCTTTGGCGTTCTTCTCACTGTTGGCAACTTAAATGATGTTATGATTTGTTTTCAATTACTTAAATAAATAAAATAATCCCAAAACACACCATAAGGAAACAAGAAATTGGTTAGGAACAGAAAGATTCAAGACATACCTATGAGATTTCACATCAAGAAAAGATGGAGTGATGTTACACCATTAATTTACTGGTCGTTGCATCTCAGTCTATATGGTGAAATGAAATGAAATTAATCCATATTGACAATAATTTTACTCTTCTGAAAATCGTATGCATTTCTTTACAGGGTAATTAAGCCACTAATGGGCGAATTACAGCGGATAGTACCCTAGATCGGTCTATTATAGCATGCCCCATGCCTGGGGAGAGTATTGCCTCACCATAGGAGGAGGAGAACGCCTCACCAGAGGAGGAGAAATATTATTGCCCCATTTTTGTGGGGAGAGGGTCTCGAACTTGGGACCTCCAAAGACTTACCCACTTGGGCAAGCCTTTTGTTGACTTTACAGGGTAATTAATGCATGTAATTCAATTCGGGTGAAAATCCTCTGTCCCCATTTGTGTGTGTCCCCGTGTCCCCAACCAATCAGAATTTACTATATAAATATTTGTTTCAATTATATATACACATGGTGAATTGTGATTGGTTGGGGACACGGGGACACACACAAATGGGGACAGAGGATTTTTTGCCGTCTTTAATATTGGCTCCACAATCCATCACATTAATTGAGTGAGACATACTTATAGATGTAGATTCCACTCAATTTATGTGGGTGGAGTGTGGGATAAGTATTACAAGTACGAATCTAAAATTGAGTAACACCTCGAAGTCAAAGTCGGGTCTCCAGTCATCTTTTTTCACCCAATTTCAAGTATAAGTAGCAAATTGGGGATTCCATGCAAGCTTGGAACTCGTCTACCATGCAAGCTTGAATTGGGTTCCTGAGAACATCGTCAAGAACTTGCGGTTCAAACGGGTCAACCCGTCTGACGTGTTTGCTATTCAGGTGACGCCCTAAAATGTCATGGGATTTGACATCTCCAAATCTGAGGCTCACGTGGTTCGAGGTTTCTGCACCTCTTGTGCAGCTTGTTTCTATGGTCACTGAATAAAGGTACGGGTATGATGCTCAAAATACAAAATACAAAATTCAATATATAATGTACAATTTTTTTTAGAGTGATTAAATGTTGTAATTTTATAATATTTATTGCTTAAATATGTGTTAATTAAGAGAGAACACGTTTTACATCAAATATAACATAGGCCAACATCTGTCGTCCCCAACCCTCCCCTTCCTTCCCAACATCCGCAAAGTCTGATTGGTAGGGACGAATATTTCTAAAGTTTTAATGTTAAAAAGTTGTAATAATTTTTAGGATGAAGGCTATTATTTTATTTTATAGAATTTATTTGAAAAATATATTTCCTAAAAATAAAATATAAAATATTTTTAAAATTTTTTGGGTGGCTGCCACTCTCCCTGCTATGTCTAACTAACTTCGAAATTTTACTATTTCATCTCATAGTAAATCTAAAGAGAAATGAAGTTCTCACAATTGTTTTTCATTTTTTTTAAATTCACAACCACTACCCAAAAGTGTGGACAGAGTATGAGATGGTTATTTATATAAAAAGGCACCCTTATCTTCAACAAAAAAAAAAAGTACATTGTTTTGCAAGTTCAGAACCATGTGGAAAGGCACCCTTATATCTTGAGGATATTTCTAATTAGATGTTGAATTAGGAGTAATAGTCGCTTTACTGCTTCTATATGTTGTAACTATATATAGACATCAGTAGGGACGAAGTCAGGAATTATCTTTTAGGGGCAAAAAACTACAACTGTACGCCAACATACCTATAAAAATTGCAAAAAAATATTTGGGGGGTGAATTTGATAAAAAAAAAAATCCAAACTACATATAAAAATTACTATATCTAGTAGTATTTTTAAAAATCTCAGTCGTCCAAAAATCTTCCCTGGACATCAGGCATCCTATATGCTCCAATATTGTAGGGAGACATGGAGGAACAAATATAACGCTTTATCCCTAGCCTTTTAGGGACACTGAAACCAATACTTGAGGCACTTTTATTACTCTCCTCTATAATTTTGGACGAAGGATCACCAAATTATCCTCCCAATTCATTGACACACATATTTTCTGATATTTTTTCCTTTTTAACTTATTTGTAGGGGAGGGTGGAGGCATACAAGTGGTGGTGGAGGGGGGGGGGTGTAGTAGCGGATTTGGGGGCCATTCTGCCCCTCCGAATTTTAAAAAATTATATATTTTACATTTTTAAATTTTATTTTTTCAAAAAAAAAAAATCTGTAAATTATTAAATTTTGTTACCTCAAAACTTATTAAACTATTTTATAGAGTCCTTTAATATTATGTATATGTACAACTAACTCTGTTAAAAAACGCTGAATTTAACTCTAAGAGAAGAAGAAAGTGATAGTCCACTTATAAGCTCAGACCTAAATGTCGAACAATGGTCACCTCACTGTTGAGATAGGTTGCTTCACCGCTAATTCTATAACCTCATTCCTAAATCTACAGTAAATCACAGCAGAACTCTTTAAGGAAGGAGGTCCAACAAGGGAGCTGCTCCCATAATCTTTTCTCAAATCTCCAATAGAGAACATGAATCTTACTGTGGACCTTAGCAAGAATGAGTTATCATCTTCACTATTGCCTCATTAGTTTCGACTGCAGAAAAAATTGAACACTTCTAGTAAGAGTTCAATCGATCTTATATATTCCGTCTTCCGAAGATCCATCGAAGATGCAGATTGTCTCGGAAATTTATTTTCTTCTCTTTAAATTTGTGTATCTTCTTTGCACGTAAACTCGGATTCACAAACAGGGAACTGTCACGGGTTGCAAGTTTCAGTACTTGAGACGCCCGCGATGCCGAGTAACTCTACCTCAAATAGCTCCTAAGTTACTCCCGGCAAGCTTTCTCTTTAGTCACAATCTCGGGACAAGAAGATAGGCAACACTTAAAAACGAAAACGGGTCACTTGCGCGAAAACTCGGCTTTTCTCATTAAAACATAACATGATTACAAGTATGAAAATTTACATCAAAAGAGTTCAAAACGACGAGGGGGAGAGTCGCTTGAATGCCTATTACAAATGCTAGAAGTTTGGTTTTTGCTTGTTTGTTGAAATTTTTGTTCCTCCCTATAGGTGCTTAAAAAGCATTTGCCCAAATGCTAGGAGTGTACCACTTATTTCCGAGGAGGTGGGAAAAACGCTAACATATGCTATGTACATGATAATTACAAACTAGCTCGAGCATAATCTTCTAAATGATTACAAAAGGTCACTCATCAAATTTGAGCTCATTCGAGTTCATCTTGATACAAAACGGCACATGCCAAGTCGGTTGGGTCGTTGTGCATCTGTCTGCGCATGATTGAGGGCGCGTCTGGCGGCTGGGCCGTCTTTGGCTCGAGCGCTGGCTCTGGCGATCGGGCAGCTAGGCGCTGCGAGGGGCCATGGGGCATGTGCGGCGGCCTAGGCGCTGCTTGCATGTGCGGCGCTGGCACAGGGCGGGCTAGCACGGGCTCCAGTGTGCGGGCTGGCATGGGCGGCAGCCAGATGCGAGCATGGGCGACGAGGCATGGGCGGCCAGCAGGGGCGGCCAGCATGGGCGGCCAACATGGGCGAGCATGGGCGGCTGTCCTGGGCGCTGTCTTGGGGCTTGTCTTGGCCATGTCTTGGGGCTTTGTCTTGGCCATGTCTTGGGGCATGTCTTGGACAATGCTGCCTCCGAGCGCACGAGCTGGGCGAGGCAATGGGGCACGCTTGGCGCACGGGCGTGCGGGTCATGTTGCGACAACGAGGTGCGCCTTACATGATCGGCATGCTCGGGAGCCTTTGGCCACACGGCTTAGGCAAGCTCGGGCGCGTAGAGGAGCATCGTTGTTGTCTCCTGTGCGAAGTCACGAACGACCCGTGACATACTCCCCCACTTGACTTAGGCGACGTCCTCGGCGCCTTCTTCATCTTCCCTTCATGGGAGCTCTCATCGAATACATGGTGGCCAGTAGCGATGTATTCTCTGAGGGCTCAACATTATTTCTCAAAGGGACCAAGGTAGGTTTATTCCCCATCACCATAAGTGAATTAGCCCAGGGGTCTATTGCTATTTTATTCTTCCGCAAAAATCCGATGCCAAGAACAATTCGGTGGTCATCCATATTTACAACCGCGAAGGAAGTCATTTTCTTCAACGGTCCCCATTTCCACCTTTCACACTATGGGCCATGCCCACAAAAGGCTTAGCACACGAGTTAACGACCTTTCACAACACGACCCACACTTTTTGATAGTGTTAAGCCCGATCGATCAATCTCGGAGCAAGCAATATAGTTCTCCGTGGCTCCACAATCCACAACAAAGTGAGACAGCTCTCACGTTGATCTTCAGGTCCACATACAAGAGTCCGGGCTTCATGTCTTGAGCATCGTCCGTTTTCACTGCAACGATCCCACGTTTCATGTCTAGAGCATCGTCCGCTTTTCACCGCAACGATCTCCTCTTTAGACCCCAAGGCTCCAAAGCAAGGCCTTGATCTTCAACCGTGCGAAAGCTTCCCAAATATCCTACTTCCTCAGGATATTCTTGCTGTTCAAAAGTCCGAAGGCTTCCCAAGTAACTCCCCTCTTCATGATGGGCCGCTCGGTAACCCTCGTCTCCCCCACCAGCGATTTCTCGCTCTTGGGTCTTTTCTTTGCCAGCAGATACAGCATGTATCGCTGCTAGCACACTCTCAATCACCTCCGGATCGGATCTTATAGCATTCACCGACCCACTAGGCGCCACCTTGCTCGGGACAAAATCTCTCGAAGGTGTCCCGACTTTCCACACGAGAAGCACGAGTAACCGCTGCTTCCCGCTCTTGAAGTTGAGCCAGCATCTCCCCCACTAGAGCTCTGTCTCGTAGGCCGGACGATCCGCTCCCACTAAAAAGATCATGCTTTCGGCATTGGGGAGATGAATTTCCCTCCACTAGACCCCCTCGAGTCATCTACTCTTCGGTCCTCCGAGGTTCCATTCCATAGTCCTCCAAGCTTTCCGCCATCGACATGGCTTCCGCCACTGCCTCGGCTCCCTCTGTCCCCTGCTCAACTCTTGCCTTGCCCACGGTTTCAACCCCTTCGACAAAGGCAAAGAGCTTGTCCATTTCTCGACATGTCCTCAATCCGTAGCATATAGGTAGAAAAAATTCTTCACATACTCCCGAACCGCACCCGTATGCCTTAGTTCCCTAAGCTTGCGGCGAGCATCGTATGCAGCATTCATCGGGAAGAATTGTTTCTTCATAGCACTTTTCAAGTAGCTCCCGTGTATTGATAACTAGTCGACCCGCTTCGATATCGTGGGTCGTCACCCTCCACCATAGCTTAGCATCATCCTCAAGATAGGTAGCGGCAAGATCAACCTTCATGGCCTCATCCACAATGCCTACAGCCTTGAAATATCGGGACAAGTCGAAGAAGAAGTTATCAATCTCCTTTGCATCCCTAGCTCCCCGTGTAGGCCTTCTGCTTCTCTCACCTTTACCTTAGAGTGTTGGGAGCGACAACACGTGGCCCGACTCAGACTCCAGCTTGCACGGCCAACGGCCAAAGACAAACGACCCTCAGCTCGCACATTACTTCGTCCATCACAGACCGAAGTTCGGTCAACGCTTCGGTGTTCTTTGCCACGGATGCGCGAATTTCAGCAATCGCCGCATCACTCGTCACAATCATTTCCTCATTGGATTGGACACTCTGAAAAAGTTCCCTAGTAGCGGAGCTCAATTCCTCTAGCTCCCTACTTTGATAGGCAACATTGTTCTCCATTAGCATCGCCCGACGCTCCATGGAGTTACCATCCTCCTCGCTAGCTCCGTAGCGTAAGGTATGGACTTTACCGACCGACGCCTAACGCTTCGAGACGTGCCCTACATAGCACTCTCATCCGCCGCTAAACCGCTTCTCGTTTTACTAGCCATCGCTGCTCCCAAACAAGGCTCGATACCAAGTGTCACGGGTCGCAAGTTTCCAGTACTTGAGACGCCCGCGATGCCGAGTAACTCTACCTCAAATAGCTCCTAAGTTACTCCCGCAAGCTTTCTCTTTAGTCACAATCTCGGGACAAGAAGATAGGCAACACTTAAAAACGAAAAACGGGTCACTTGCAGCGAAAACTCGGCTTTTCTCATTAAAACATAACATGATTACAAGTATGAAAATTTACATCAAAAGAGTTCAAAACGACGAGGGGAGAGTCGCTTGAATGCCTATTACAAATGCTAGAAGTTTGGTTTTTGCTTGTTTGTTGAAATTTTTGTTCCTCCCTATAGGTGCTTAAAAAGCATTTGCCCAAATGCTAGGAGTGTACCACTTATTTCCGAGGAGGTGGGAAAAACGCTAACATATGCTATGTACATGATAATTACAAACTAGCTCGAGCATAATCTTCTAAATGATTACAAAAGGTCACTCATCAAATTTGAGCTCATTCGGAGTTCATCTTGATACAAAACGGCACATGCCAAGTCGGTTGGCTGTTGCTGCATCTGTCTGCGCATGATTAGGGGCGCGACTGGCGGCTGGTCATGCTTGCGGGCTCTGGCGCTGCTCAGGGCGATCAGGGCGACTGGCGCTGCAGGGGCCATGGGGCATGGGCGGCCCGCCCATGGGGCATGTGCGGCTGGCCTAGGCGCTGCTGCATGTGCGGCTGGCCTGGGCGGCTGGCACGGGCTCTGGTGTGCGGCTGGCATGGGCGGCCAGCAGATGCGAGCATGGGCGACAGGCATGGGCGGCCAGCAGGGGCGGCCAGCATGGGCGGCCAACATGGGCGAGTATGGGCGGCTGTCCTGGGCGCTGTCTTGGGCTTGTCTTGGCCATGTCTTGGGGCTTGTCTTGGCCATGTCTTGGGCATGTCTTGGCCATGTCTTGGGGCTTGTCTTGGGGCATGTCTTGGACAATGCTGCCTCCGAGCGCACGAGCTGGGCGAGGCAATGGGGCACGCTTGGCGCACGGGCGTGTGGGTCATGTTGCGACAACGAGGTGCGCCTTTCATGATCGGCATGCTCGGGAGCCTTTGGCCACACGGCTTAGGCAAGCTCGGGCGCGTAGAGGAGCATCGTTGTTGTCTCCTGTGCGAAGTCACGAACGACCCGTGACAGAACCCTGATCACCAAGTACAGATTTATGAAATTGGACCAACTCTCTAGCAGTTCTTCACTATATCCAGATTGTGCTCAATAAACAGAAGAAATGTAAGAAGAGACGAGAGTCATACTATATTTAAGGCAGAGATAAGGAAATCAAGAAGACTGCAAGATGAAATGAGGCAGCCGAACCCGGATTAATAAGTATCCTAAAGCCTCTCAGTCTCGTCATTTCCTCAACAAGATCTCATAAAAAACTATGGGATGTCATATAATAATCTGAAGGGCTACTCTGTACTTCTAGTTTACTAAGAATCAAACAAATAATGGTGTAATGGTCAATGTATAGCTAACCAATATAATAATCAGAACCACCAAGTTGTTATCTGGAACTATTCAAAACGAAAATATTCCTATTCCATAAAGACTGGCCAAAGAATAGGCATGAAAGTATATTAGATAAGTTTCCAATGCTAAAAACAAATTGATTTCTCATCTATTATAATTAAACGATAGAAATGCATCGTATAAGCTGATCAGAAAAAAGAAATGTAAATAAAATATGCAAAAAAGAACTTCCTTGTGCACAAGAAATATAGCCAAAGAGTTTAAGATAATCATAAATACCTCAACAGGCTGAATCTTCACACTGATCCCACCAAGCATGGCTTCCTCAAATATTTTCACCTCTTTTCTTCTTGTTCTTCAAGTTCTATTGTTCAGCAATCTTTTAGCAACCCCAACAGTTACGGTTAGTGCCGCATATCTCTTCAGAGAATACATTGGTGCTGAGGATGAGAATGTTACATTTGCAGATGTACCAATTAACGCTAAGGTTGATTTCCATTTCATTTTATCATTTGCTATTGACTACACAAATACATCATCTCCAAGTCCCACCAATGGAGATTTCCGCGTCTATTGGGACACCAAAAACCTCTCCCCTTCTCAAGTTGCTTACATCAAGGCCCAACATTCTAATGTTAAGGTAGCAATGAGTCTTGGTGGGGATACACTCGGTGGCGATTTTGTCTACTTCACACCCGTGTTAATCAATTCTTGGGTCAGAAATGCTATTCATTCAATCACTAATATAGTTAAGGAGTACAATTTGGACGGGTTAGATATAGATTACGAACACTTCAAGGCAGATCCTAATACATTTGCGGAGTGCATTGGAAGGCTTATATTCTATCTCAAGACAAACAATATCATAAATTTTGTATCAATAGCACCGTTTGCAAATCCTGATGTCGAAGCTCATTACTTGGCACTATGGAACAAGTTTGGACATCTCGTAGATATCGTGAACTTTCAATTTTATGCCTACTCCAAGAACACAAGTATTTCTCAGTTTCTGCAGTATTTTGAAACTCAAAGCTCAAACTATAGAAATGGAAAAATAATGGTAAGCTTTGGGACGGATGGAAGTGGTGGTTTGTCTCCTAAAAAAGGGTTTTTCAAGGCCTGCGATATCCTCAAGAGTCAGGGAAAACTTCAGGGCATCTTTATATGGTCTGCAGATGACTCAAAGAAGGTCAATTTTCACTATGAAAAGAAATCACAAAATTTCCTAGCATACAGGAAATGAAACCTTAGTGATATCATTCTATTGCAATCCTTTGTGATCCGTGAAATTTAATTGGCAAGCGAGTAGTTTCTTCTTAGCTGTTGTATTGTTATTGCTTATTTAATTGAAACAGAAATATGTTCCTAAAATATTTATTGAAACAACTGTTGATTAGAAAGCAAATAGACATGTGCTTAGCTCTTATTTCTACTGTTTCAGCAGCAACTAGTTGGCCTGAAGATGTATAAAATCCACATTTGCAGAACGGCGAAAAAAAGAATGAATATTAAGAACAGAACTAGTTTTAAGCAACAAGCTACAATCTCAAAACTAAGAGATTCACAATGCATGCCACTTACAATGATCATAAACAGAGATTAAAACACTTGACAAAAACTTCTTAAACCATGTACTGATATACCACTTCCCACATTACCTATCTAACAACCAATAATACCTCAGGTGTCTTATAAGGAAAATATAGTATCTAACTAACAAGCAAAATATAAAATTGACATGTCTTAACATCCTCATGTTTTTTTTATTATTATAGAAACCATGTCGTTTACGAGCAAATATTGTCGACATAGTGCTATTTTAACCATGCTTTTACAGCATAATGTCAATGCCAATATGTAAACTATAGCTCAAGAAATTCATGGATACAACATAAAACCAATCTGTTAGCTTGATTAGAACAAATATATATATATATATATATATATATATATATATATATATATATATATATATATATAATCTCAAATTTTGGTAGACATTAAACTTATGAAGTTGTACATAAAAACAGGCATTACCACCAAATCCGAAATCGCAGCCAGCCATTTGGCCACAACAAAAAAATTCCCAATCATCTAAGAATCCCAACAACAACAACTAACGCTAATGACATCAAAACTAATTCTCACCTTCACTTTTCCTCTTTTTCCTCTTCTTTTTACTGCTCTGTTTAGCCAAATCAAGAGTCTGTTTCTTGCTCATAGCTTCGGTTTCTTTTCTTGGTCGTCTCTGTTTTTACTCTTCTTCTTTCCCCTCTTATCTACTCTTTCTTCTTTAAATTCAACCTTGAATTTCTCCCTTCCCTCCTCTCTAACATGTTCAATTTGCTCCATCTTTACAGTCACCCCAACATCATCATCAAGATTTTGCTCAAAAGTCCGATTCTTGCTAACAGAAAAATGTGGGTTCTTGAGATCCTTGTGAAAGATAACCAAACTGTTAAATGCATCGGCGGCCCTTTTCAAATACACAGAAACGGCATCAGAAGCACCATTATCATGGCTTGCAAATCCAGACAAATTTCTTGCTGCCCTTGCTAATGATATTGGCTTCTTAGATATCAATTTACCCGAAATCGTTTTCATCAAAAATTGGTCTTTTTTTAGAGAGATTAATCGAAAATTGCTGACAAGCTCAGATATTAATGTTTTGTGGATGCAGCAGCTGTAGGAGTTTTGGGGTTTAGGGTTTTGCTGTTCTTTGATAATGATAATAATAATAATAATTCGAGACAAGTAAAAATAAATTAAAACAATGGAGAAAATAATTAAAATGATAATAGATTGTTATACTAGTGAATGTATTCACGTGAACAACTATACATAAATTATTTTTGTTGTTGTTGGAAATAATTAAAATGAAAGTTATTATATCGCAACCGAACATGGCTATAAAAATTCCTATTAAAATTTATGGTTTCTTTTTTTTTTCTCATTTACTCAAAAGAAATTAATGAACTCTGAAATAGAGAAAAAGTAAGTGAAACTTTTAAAATTGAAACATAAATCTGTATTATTAGATAAATAGAGATGGAAATGATTTTTCGTTATGGAGAATGTATTTAGATTATCATTTTATTGAAAATTTCTAGCAAATTGTAAAAATAAATTATTTTTTAAAAGAATGATGCAATCTACATTAAAAAAAATTATGCATTTAATTTTTCCTCTTAAAACTTTTTAATTTTGGAACCACTTTCCATTTTATAAACAATTAACTTTCACACTTCGGGGATAAAAAAAGTGAAGAGATATGGTGGTGGGTTGCCGTAGATGGAAGAAGTGAAGGGCAGTGGTGGGTTGCCAAAGATGGAAGAGGTGAGAAAAACACTCGATTCACCCGTCGTAAAATGTTGTGAAATTAATTCTATAAATTTGTTTTTAAATAATATAGGGAGATGATTATATTACTTGATCTTCCTAAATTACTCATTCACAGACAGAAAATACAAAAAATTAAAAAATAAATAATCCGCTAATAGTAAAATGTTTCAGTATCAACAAAATAAAAAATTAGAAAAACAACTCAATTTGAGAAATTAGGCCTTTTTGCCCCCTCGCTATTTAAGAATTTCTCTTTTTTTCCCAAAATATATTTTGTGATATGATTATGCTTGCGCACTATTTAAAAGGGCAAATAATCCTCTGTCCCCAATTCCTGTCCCCATCCCTGTCCCAGCCAATCACAATCCACCCTGTGTATATATAATTGGAAAAATTATTTATATAGTAAATTTTGATTGATTTGACAGGATGATGATGAATGTGAGACAGAGATTTTCACCCATTTAAAAGTGTTAAATCTGCACAAAATCGGCGAATTATGACAATCGTAGCGGTGCAACTCAGTCGGATCCGTTTAATGCCCCGTGGGTTAGGGGTAAAAGGGTCATATACAAAAAAAAATCTCCCACCAAACCCCTCATATACATATCTTATCCATCCCAAACAACTCCATCGCCATTTTCTACGCAATCAAAATCATCATCAGAGCACAAAATCGACAACAAAAACAATTTAAAGACCAAGAATCTTCTATCGTCAGTTGATGCCTACTAGCAACCAGTTACACTTTATCATATAAACCCTAAATGACAGAAGGAATTAGAATAGAAAATGAATACCTCAACTGCTCCAAGGCAGAAAACTATTATGAGAATCCAGATAAACCAAGCTGACATAAAGAGGTAAAGCAACACCAAAAATGTTGAAGCTGTAAAAGCGAAAATTATAGCACTCTTAGTATGAATCTTGACAATTTCATTGTCTATTTTTTCCTTCGCAACATTAGCTGATTCTTGAGATGAGAAAGAGACATATTGATTCAGATACAGCAAATTTTGAATTAATATGCAAAGCATAACATTTTTCCATGCCAAAAGAATTTGATACATAAAATATTTAAGAAGATAAATTTTTTATGGAAACATAAACCAATGATCCATGCTCTGTACTCATAAACCCATATTCTTGAAAAATCTGTGAATAACTTAGAGAGAGCCGTCGTACACGTATCCTTACTCTCGCCCTTGAATTCATAGCATCCATATACTTTATTTTTCAGTCAAATCAGAGAGGATTTTTTCATATGAAATTATTGTATCTGCGAAAGAAGACAATGGTGGAAGTGAATTGAGAACGGGTGGTGGCGGGCGGTGGCAGAAGCAGCAAGAGAAACAAAGAGAGTGTTTGATATTTGTTCTGAAATAATGTGGAGAATTGGGGTTTTCTTATTTTATACGGGTATAAAATAGGTTGGATTTGGGTGCGGATGGCTTATTGGGTCGGATAGTATGCAATGTATTTTTATTTCGAACTTTTTTACCCCTTATACAATGTGCATGTGGGGTGCACGTGACAAATCATCACTGCGATTGCCTAAATCCGCCGATTTTGGACACATTTGACACTCACAAATAGTGCGCAGGCATAGTCAAATCACAAAATATATTTTAGGCAAAAAAGGAAATTCGTAAATAATTGGAGCAAAAATGGCTAATTCCTCACTCAATTTTACAGTAAATCTTTTTGAGGAAAATTTTGGTACCATATGTGACCCCACCAAATGCCATCTTCTCCAGCACTGCAAAAACAAACTCTCACTCATCGTCCCCGACCCAGTCATCACCTTCTCCTACCTTCTTCTTCTTCTTCTTCTTCTTCTTCAAAGTGAAAGAAAAAGTACACCACTCAATTTAGCCCTTTTCCGTCTTTTCACTTCTCTCTCCAATCAGACGGCTCATAATCCTCCACATTCCTCCTCCTCGTCTTCTTCTTCTTTCTTCCACTCACCACCCTACCCCCTCCCCCTCCCCCACCACCTACGTCCCCTCCCACCGTAATATAACTTCCCTTTTTTCTAGGGTTTTTTCTTCCATTCCTCATTTTTTTTTTTTTACTTTCTTCTCCGTCGAAATTTCTTTTTTTCTCTCACCAATTTCTCGTCTTGCCTCGGGCGATTCACCCTTTTTAAGGTACTCTTCCATCCATTCTCACTTTTTTCTTCATCGGCGACGTTTTTTTTTCTTGCTTCTTTATTGGTATATGAAGCTATAGTAGATGTAATGTTTGATTCTTTTACATTTGTTTTTGGAAATTTTTATTATTTTACTGTTTATTGGGTTTTATTGCTTTGGGTTTTGGGAATTTATGATGTAAGGTGTTCTTTTTTAGCTTAATTATGGCTCTTTTGTTTTTGGTTTTTTTTTGTAAAGTTCTGATTTTTTATGTTTAATTTTGTTAGGAGGAGATTTTCATCAAAAATTTGTTAGGAGGAGGTTATGTGTGTGTTGTGGCTTTGAATGGCGATTGAGAAAAATAGCTGTAAAGTATCAATATTTGATTCGGAATTTTCGTCCCGTAGTAAGGATACTAACGCCATGGTGTCGAGCGAGAATGAGAAGTTTCAGAGACGATATTTGAGTGCTATGGGGTCAGATGACGATGGAGATGATTTTGATGACTGTGATTCGGGGGTGGGCTCGGATGACTTTGATTTGCTTGAATTAGGGGAGTCTCGGGAAGAGTTTTGCCAAGTGGGAAATCAGACTTGTAGTATTCCATTCGAATTGTATGATCTTCCTGGGCTGCTTGATGTGTTATCTATGGAAGTATGGAATGAGGTGTTGACTAAAGAAGAAAGATTTGATCTTACTCAGTATTTGCCTGATATGGACCAAGAGACGTTTATTCACACCTTGAAAGAACTCCTTACGGGTTGTAATTTGCATTTTGGAAGTCCTACCGAGAAATTGTTTGAGATTTTGAAGGGTGGGTTGTGTGAACCAAGGGTGGCATTGTATGGACAGGGTTTGAATTTCTTTCAGAGGAGGCAGTACTATCATTTCTTGCAGAAATATCAGAATTTGATGGTGAGTAATCTTTGTCAGATGAGTGATGCTTGGTCTGCTTGCAGGGGCTACAGCATCGAGGAGAATCTTCGGGTGTTGAACATAATGAAGAGTCAGAAGAGTTTGATGTCTGAGAAGATGGAGGAGTTTAAGAGCGACTCGTCTGAGATGGAGGAGTCGGGAGATGGGCTGTGGGGAAAAAAGGGAAAGGATCGGAAGCCAGGGCAGAAATTGGCCCGTCAGTCCAGATATGGGATGAACTCAGTTGTGGATTTTCCTTCTGGTGCTAAGCAAATGGCAGTTGAACCAGTGAAGCAAGGGAAGCAGAATCAGAAGGGAACACTTAAGTTAGGGGGATCTAAGATTGCCATGACCAAAGAGCTAACCAGTGGCTTTGCTTCAATTCACCATGGGATGGAAATGATTCCAGGATCTTATGGTTCTGCATCACCTCATTCTCGGCATAATAGAATGGCTGGATATGATTCTGGCGCAGCATTTCACTCGAGGGATCAGATTGGTGATGCTTACGAGGAAGACTCCATGTATGAAGTGTCTGTGCACAGAGACCCGAACTTTTTTCCATCTGGGGCATCGGGTAAAGCTGGAGCTTTCAAAATGGGGAAAATAAATGAGGGTTTGAAAGGTCAAGAATTTGAAAACAGTTTTCTGGGACTGCCTAGGAATGACTTCCAGGCACATGGTCGGAACAAGCTTGTCAATCAATTATCTGATATCAAGGTATTAACTTCAACGCCATATAATGCTAGAAGCTCGTATAATTTTGGGAAAAAAGTGAAGAACGTTGGAAGCTTTCAGCAGTTTTCTGCTGAAGATCAGATGAACTATGGAAAAGGCCGGATTCCCAATTTGTCACTCAAAGGAAGCCAAATGGGGATATTGGATGCAAATCAACCCTTTTGGCTTGGTAAAGCAGAGGGTGAGCCTTTTGCTGCTGAACAATCATATAAATGTGGTGATTGGAATCCCAAAAGTAAGAAGTGGAAGATGGGTAGGGACTCACCTGAGCTCAGAGTTAGTAATCCATTATTGGAGTCGGAGTATAGGGGGAACCAATTGCAAGAAAGAATCAGTCTGAGTTCTATAAGGAAGGGAGGACGAGATGCAGCAAAACTTAAAGGTGCCAGGGGTTTTGTAAAAGTTGATGAGACAGAATCCGATTCATCAGCACAAATTGATGAAGATGAGGATGATAATCCTCTGATGAGGAGCAAGTGGGCTTATCCTAGTGGCATTTCAGATCTCAAATCTCGCAATGGTTCCAAGAAAGGTAAACTTGCTAAGAAAGATCCTAACGGTGCTATATGGGCTCTTGATGGATCATTGCACCCCTCAAGACAGATGTATGATTTTACTGAGCGCCTCTCTATGATAAAAGATGGGTATCCTAGCTTGAGAGCAGAACAGAATAGCATGTTGCTTGATGTTGATCTCTTGAGTAGTTCGTCTGCTAGAGATTTTGGTGATAATTATTCCTATGGATCTGGGAGATTAACTCATGAGGATTATAGGCAACAAATTTTCCAAAGGAATGGCCATCTGCAAGGAGACCTGGGTGAAAGATTTCAAATTCCCGCATTAAAGGGCCACAAAGCAGAGAGGAGGAGGAAAGGGGACATTGTCAATGGATTTGGTGATTCTCTGCCTGTTTTTCCACAAGGCTATGATCTTGAGGAGAACGATGATTCTATTCGGATAGCATCACTGGCACGAGATCCCAAAGTTTCTGCCAAGTTTGCAAAGAAATGTCAGATATTGGAAGGTGATCGTCAGGAAAGATCCAGTACCCAGTTAATCGGATGCAACAGCATTTCGAAGAAGCGGAAAGTGATGGATGAAGTGCCGTACATGAATGAGAATGACCATAAAGATTATTTATATTCTAATAGTCAGTTCCAAGCAGATGATACTGACTCCTCAAAGAAACGAGGAAAAATGAAGTTGGAGGATAACATCGAAACCTTGGAGCAGGGTCTGAATGAAGCACCAACAGAAGTGGAAGTAGAAGAGGCCGAACAAGATAACAAGCCACAGAAAAAGCCATATACTCCAATTACACCCACAGTTCATACTGGCTTCTCATTTTCAATCATCCATCTTCTCTCAGCAGTTCGCATGGCAATGATTACCCTGCTTCCTGAAGATTCTCTAGAGGTTGGCAAGCATGTTGATAAAAACGAGGATGCACAGAAAGGTGAAAGCCAGGATGTGAATCATGATGATACGAACGGGATCCATCCACCTGGGGAATTGGATGGGAATACATCCGCAGCCTCCTCACCAGTGGGAGTTCCCTCCTTACCTATCCAGGAGATTGTTAACCGAGTAAGATCAAATCCTGGAGACCCCTGTGTCCTTGAAACACAAGAACCACTTCAGGATTTGGTCCGAGGTGTCCTTAAAATATTTTCATCCAGAACAGCACCCTTAGGGGCGAAAGGATGGAGGCCGCTTGTAGTTTATGAAAAAGCTAAAAAAAGTTGGTCTTGGATTGGCCCCGTAAACAAGAACATGTCTGATCCTGAGGCTGTTGTGGAGGCGACCTCTCCCGATACATGGGAGCTTCCTCACAAAATGCTTGTCAAGTTAGTTGACTCCTTTGCCAATTGGCTGAAAAATGGCCAGGAGACACTCAAGCAAATAGGAAGCCTTCCTGCCCCACCTTTGACATTGATGCAATTCAATTTAGACGAGAAAGAACGGTTCAAGGACCTGAGAGCTCAGAAGAGTCTCACCACCATTAACCCTAGCTGTGAAGAAGTGAGAGATTATTTCCGTAAAGAGGAAGTGCTTAGATATTCAATTCCAGATAGGGCATTTTCTTATACAGCTATTGATGGTAAAAAATCGATTGTTGCCCCCTTGAGAAGATGTGGCGGAAAACCAACATCAAAAGCTCGGGACCACTTTATGCTAAAGCGTGATCGCCCTCCCCATGTTACAATACTTTGTCTTGTGAGAGATGCTGCTGCAAGATTTCCTGGAAGCATTGGGACCAGATCAGATGTTTGCACACTGATCAGAGATTCACAGTATATTGTTGAAGAAGTATCTGATGCACAAGTTAATCAAGTTGTCAGTGGAGCACTGGACCGTCTACATTATGAACGTGATCCTTGTGTGCAGTTTGATGGGGAGAGGAAACTATGGGTTTATTTGCACAGAGAAAGAGAAGAAGAAGATTTTGAAGATGATGGAACATCATCCACTAAAAAATGGAAAAGGCAAAGAAAAGAAACGCCTGATTCCTTGGAGCCGGGATCTGTAACTGTTGCTCTCCTTGGGTCTGGAGAACAAACTGGTTTTGAACCTTCATGCGCGGATGATGATAAGAAGCCAGAGCTCATGTACTCTGATGACAGGGATAATATGGAAGAAAATGCTGAGAACAGTCGTGCAAACGAACTAGGTGCTGCTCATGGTGGTCCTACTGCTCATGGGATGCTCTTGGCTTAAATCCCATGGAAGAGAAGAAATTGCTATGTCAAGAAAATTCTACGAATGATGATTTTGATGATGAAATGTTTGGCAGAGAACCTCCTGCTTAATTGTTAGCTCAAGCTTATATGAACAACAATTAAGGTGATGAAGAGTTCATTCATGTGACTGGTAATGAGTTTTTCTTTTTCCTATTTCTCGATTCTTTATACCTTAGGACCTGGAAATTATATTAATTTCTTAGTTTCACTTATATCGCCAAGGAGTGGTGACAATAAAAAAATAAAAAAAAGGACTAATTTAAATGAGATTTGAAGTTTCAAATCTGCTCTATGAATCTTGTATCTGCTGTATATATCCCATTTAACAGTCACTGTAATCTTCTTTGCTCTTTTTAAAGAAGAAAAGATCATTTTATTATCAAGTGTGAGATGTGTCCAACTCAGGACCTGTAATTCCGAGTCAGAAGTGTTGCACCAACTATGTTAGCTTTCCTCGACTTCGGGTGCTTTAAATGTTGCTACTTTGATATTTGCTATCTCTTCGTTTTTTGAGTCGGATGTTCTTACTTTTATCTGATAGCTAGAAAGATTACCAAATTATGAGCTAGATTTGGTCCAATTACTTGAATAACAAAGACTAGTTTACATGTAGGCTGAAGGGCAAATATGGTTATTAGTCCTGCGGGCGCTGGGGCCTTACCGTGATGATGGTGCCAACTTTAGACTAATTTTATTTGATGAAGTCCACGAAACTTTGTATATTCAGGTGATCATCTCAGGCTTCTATATCTCTGTATAAAAAATATCTCCTTTGCCCTTTTTCATTTTCTTTTTTGCTTGAAAAAAATGAAAAGGTATAGTTTATAGAAATTGCAGTATCGACGTTTGTATATTATTGACTCTGTACATAGACATAATTAGATGAGAGAATTTATATTTTCTGCAATCATCTTTTGATGCATTTGGCGTACTAATTATTCTACCAGAATCTTGATCAATAGCAGTCCGGCTCCTATGCGGAACATGTTTTTTTCAGTATATACGGAACTTCTCAAAACAGGTGTTTTTAGCTAAAAAAAACAGGTATTCGGATCGTAAACAGTTTTTTTTTAAATCAATCTTAACCGTCAAAATTTTAATCCAACGAACGAGAAAAGTTCTACACGGGTTTATCAATAGAGGATCTTTCCTTGCAGTGAAATTAAAGACGATGTTCCAATTTTGGGATTCACTTCTACAAAACTGAAAATAAATTTGTAGACAAAACTCTTTCCGGTTTTGTTCTAACGATAGAATTATTTAATACTATTATTATATTGCAACAATAAGATCCTCGATCACTTTATTCGGAATGAGATGCAACCAAAAGCGTTTGTTTCATGGATTTGAAACTCCTTTCGTTCCTTCTCAAGAATATAAATGAAATATATGAAGTGTACTCTAATATGACCCCACCATCAAGCAAATCAGTTGGTTATAACTAACTCTACATTCTCTGTACATCTCTTTTACTGACAGCTACATAGAATTTGTAGCTAAAGTCAACTGGTTTGGTTCTATTTTTTTTTTTTTTATTCCTTCAATTAATAGCAGTGAGAGGAACTCTAGAATCTCTCAAGGAATGGGCTGCAGCTTCAAGAATATGTTTTACATCTCCATTTGGTTGCTTTGATGATTTTGCATCCCAGAATGTCTTCAACAATTCATCAAAAGATGGAGTTCTTAATTCTTCAATTGAACCAATACTTGGTAGATTGTATGGCCTCCTTCGCGGTGTTGAACATGATGGTTCATCAACCTGTGATGATTAGGACAGTAAATTAGAATGTCTAATTTCTTGAAAATGTTTGCAGACACATGTGATAAGATTTAATTGGATAGATAATTACCGAGTATTCTTCTAGAAGGCAATTTCCTGCAATTCCCGTTATTTCCACCATCTTGTGGTAGTGGCCACTCTTTAATTCTCTCAGTTCTCCACAACATGGGACGATCATGGAATCAAGATTTTCACATGCATCATTGTCAAGTTGTAGTGAATCTACACAGGAGATTGTTGAGATTATGAGCTTTGTAAAGCGCAGAGTATGTAAAAGGAAACATTTGAAAAGCTTTTTAGTTTAAGGCGACTCACGATCAATGGAAGAAAGGAGATTCTTGCTTGCAACATCAGCATCTTCAAGTGCAGATGATACAGCAGAAGAAAAATGTGTACGCCATGTTTGATTGGCATCCAGCCCTTCCCTGTAGAAAACACAAGTCATTTTTCATGCAATAAACATAAATAGAATCCTTGAAGTCACTACTATAAAGCATCGAGTACTAACCTAATAATTTCATCCATGGAATCAACATTACTCTTCTCCAAATTGAACAAGGATTCTTGTGCATTACTCCATTGTTTTGCACCCAACTTTGCCTTTTGCAAACTGAAAAGAACACAACTATGTTAACAGGAGAAGCTGACTGTAAATGTTAGTCCTAAGATCTACTAAATGAGAAATGTTCTGCATCTTAAACAAATATAGTTGGCAGAACAAACCAGTTCTGAAGAGCCTCTTCCATTTCTTTCCTCCCGCTTTCCACTGCGGCATTGTCCTTGAGATAATGAGACTCGGCATTTCCCACATAATTTTCCCATTCTTCTCTTACAGAAGAAGTTGAAACTTGCATTGTCGACATCTCTTGTTGTAATTGGTTAGTTCTACTGACTGCACTCTCTCGGAGGCTATTAATTGTTGTTTCAACCTAGAACGTAGAATATATTAATTTACATTTCAATAAGTAAAAGATTAAGCAACGAAACGAAACAATGTTTGTAAAATTTTATTGTTTGAAAGTAGTAATAAACACATAAGAATAGTGTCAAGGTTTGACAAAAAAAAGAAAAAATATGACACTAGGGGAAATAAAAAGCACCGACCTAGCAAAGGGTTTGATGTGAAACAATAAAATCTTTTTTAGGAAGCACATTGCAAGTTTATTAAGCAACACTATCAAAACAATTTGGATGTTACCAAGGAGAACAGAAAAGGCTGCAATAACATTTTAAGTTTCCAAACAGTAATTCTTCTGCTGGTTCTTAAACCTTGAAAATACACAAAATCAGTATTGGTCTTAGCAAACTACACAAAAACAGTTTTGCACAAGTCCTCTTATTTGAGTAGTTTGTGCACTGGCAAGTTGCAGATGGCACCTTTAGACACTGATGATAGTATAACAATATCACGTATAGAACTGAGTGAGTCACAAAGATGAGAACTACAGGTTTGCTATCTCATTTATGAAGAATACGCTAGAAGAAGCAATCATCTTATTTATTCAAGTGGTCAGTTCAATAGACATAACCTAAGAAAGTGTGTGACAAGAGTCGGTTAAAGTGGCTTTCAATAAGACAACCTTGATCCACTTAAATGGCGAGTCAAACGAGAAGCACGTCGACTTAGCATAAAAAAACGGAAAACACCTTGATAGAAATAATGTAGCACAACCTGGTTTCTCAAACTTTGTTGTTAGCCTACCATATAATTGAGTAGCAGGAGATCTAAACACCGCCAGTATGATGATGCAATCACATTTGATAAAGCAAAATGTTAAATTTTTCCATGCAAAGTTGCTATATAGACCCATACCAGTTGTTTCTTCCTAGCATTTGAACTAGCAAGAAGCTCAGCTACTTTCTCTAAGAGTTGTCTTTCTTCATTAGCAGCGCACTCCTATAAGAAAAGTAAGACGCTTAGCAGAAAGGTAAGACATAATGCTAAGTGGTAGAATATAGTCTCGTATTGACAAATCAATCACCTCGAATTTCGTTTCAAAATCAGTTAATCTGTGATCATTGGCAGATTGTGCTTCTTCAACAATTTTGGCCTAATTTTAAAACATGTAGGTCTTGGGTCTTGAAGAAGTCCATATTTATCTGAGAAATCGACCTTGTTGCTGTGACAGCTCTGCTATGGGCCTGCAGAAGATGCCAATGAATTAATTGGTTTGAATATTTTCAAATTGGAGAACAATGAACTGTGAGTCTAAGGCATGTAGTTTCTTCAGCAAATGCCAACCTGACGCTGCTGCTGTGCGAATGCATTCAATTTATTCTCCTGAACGTGGAGGTTATTTTGAAGGTCATTAAGCAGGGTATCGGCCTCTGAAGCAATGCCCTTGAAAAGCTGCATGACATGAAGATAGATCAAGCAAAGCTTAAGATAAAAGAGCAGCAGCATTCATCACAACAAAGCAAAAGATGCAAACCTCGCCTAAAGCAGATGAATGCTCGGTAACTTTAGAATTTAGGCTCCCAAAGGTTGAATGTGAATTACTGTTGAGTTCCTCAGCTAAATCATCCAAAGCTTTTATGCCACAACCGTACATGTTTTTCAGCTTCTCTAGGTGGTTTCGAAGCTCTTCAGTAGCCTGCCAGAATTCCAAGAGTTAAAAATGTCTTACCTTGACTTAAAATTAAGGCAGCAACGGGGGTTTTGCTATGCCATAAAAGCACAATACCTCTGTCTTTGTGGACACAAAGGATTGCATATCTTCCTCCATCTCCTTTAATTGTTGCTCTTGTTGTGTTGCCGAAGCTGCCACTGTCTTATGTAATATGTCTAGCTGTTGGGTTAACTGGGATTGGAAGTTCTCGATAAGAATTCTATTTTCATCTTCAATTTTGTCCTTGCGCTCTGGAATTTATAAAAAAATAAATAAAAGATGAACACAAAATATACAGGGAGTATCACATATTGTTTCCAACTTATGATAATGTCATCCACCTACCAATCTTGGCAAACAAGTTAGAGACATCTGATGTAGCATTTTCTAGTTCTGAACGAAGCTCAAATGCCCGCTCAACAAGTGCTTTCTCTGATAGAAAAAGACACGTAATGTCAAAAAACTACTCTAAATGGTAGGCAGTAGTTCATGCATGTCAAAGATCCTTGTAAATGTAACGAGATTAAAGCTGTAACCACTTCAGGAAAAGTATTTGTGCTAGAAATGCTAAATGTGAGCCTCACCTGACTTGAGAAGATTGGATATCAGATATTCCTTTTCCTTTATCGTTGCATTAGCCTGTCTATATCGTTCTTCAAGATCAGCCAAAACATGCTCAGTTTCCTGTAGCTTTTTCTGAAGGAATAGTTGTTTCACAAATTAGAAACAAAAGAAAAGAAAAACACAAGGAGCTATGTGCCACTGACAGATAGGTCATAAGAACACCTCGGTTTTATCAAGTTTATCACTTAATTCTGCTGTCAACTGCTGTTCAGATTTGTAAAGTTCCTGAAGCTCAACAACTTGCTGCACGTGAAACACGAATGTAAGAATTGATGCTTAAAATCATCACCAGATTTCCAGTCAGAATTTTCAACTTCAAATGTACCTTGTCCTTGGAGTCTGAATCAAGCTCCATGTGTTCTATCTTCTCCGCCATCGCCTGAAATTTGACAAAATGAATGATTACAAAATTCAGGTGGAAATTTTGAGAGACTTGCATTTGTTATCAGACTGGAGGGCATCACCTTTTTCTCTGCTTCATCCTGCAAATAACGATCTCTTGGTATATAAATTCCATTCTTCTCTCTTGCGGCATACACCTCTGATAGACCCAAAGAACCAAAAAGAAACATTCAGACTCGTGTTGCTTACCAAAGCATATAATATGTTTATGCATGTACATAACACGAGCAGAGATGGGGAGAGAGACCAAGTAACCTTGCTTCAATCTGTCAATTTCGGAGTATAGGTCTTTGATCATAGCTGATTTCATCATCTTCTGATTAATCTGCAATAGCAAAACCAAATGAAACTTTGTCTAGTAGGTTCTAGGGTAAGACTGTTATAGTCCTTTGTAGGAAAAACAAGGCAGGAGGACAGTAAAGGAGGATTAGCAGAAACTTTTGGTGACTTTAAAGTGACCAGATTACCGACCTCTGGTTTGTTCTTGATATTTTTGGCACGATGAGCATAATCTAGAGTGTTTAGTGTCTCTTCCAGACAATGAATTGAGGGTGCTACTGTGGCAATTATGCATGTCTTTGTTTTTCCTCCCAACGAATCCCTCAACAGCCTTGTCAGTTTGCTATCCCTGAAATGCCGAGCAATAATTTTAGGGATATTCAACTCCCAAGATCTTCAATTGTGTTTTAAAATTCAAAGGAAAACAATTCAAATATACCTATATGGTATATGACCAGAGTGCTCAACCAAAGCATTTATCACCCGACCAAGAGTAAGCAAGCTCTTGTTAATCTCACCAGCTTCCCTTGCTCTTCCCTGAGAAAAAAAAATATGCATAAGCCAATATCATAGAATTTACTATTAACTTATGATTGTAGGATCTCAATTAAAGAGCATAATAATTGCACCAACTGGTATAATTGAGATTTTCCTAAAGCAAACTTTGACAACAGATATGCAAGAAACCTTCGCACTCCTTTCCAACACCAAGGAAATTCACATAGATAAAAGTGAAAGTGAAGTATAAAAGCTCAAAGGTGATGAGTCTTTTGATTTTACTCACGTCTCTAGCACCGGAACGGGAAATATTCTCAGAACCAGCCAGGTCAACAAGATTCAACTTCCCGCACTTAACCATTTCCTCTCCTTCAGGAGTACGTTCCTTGATATGAATAGTTATTGAAAATATAGAGTGAGAACGGCTGCTCTGTTTATTAAGAAGGGTCTCTGCTGTACGCCTTTTAGCAGAACCTTTTTCTAAGATCTTATATATTTCATTCGCAGTACATACTATCTCCTCCTCTAAGCCTCGAACAAAAACTCCAGCTTTTCCATCCTCCATGAGGGCTATTGGTTTCTTTGATTTGTCATCTATAGACTTCGAGCATTCTTCGGGAGCCAAGAGATCAGTTATTTCCTCATTGTAGAGCTCTAAATGTGATACTTTCATACTGTACTCAGCTTGCTGAGCTTCTAAAATGTCAAAAATTTGCTTAACAGCTCTTGGAATTACACCTGCATCACTTGGAAATTCCCCATTCTAGAGGGGTGAAATGTCAAAATGAGTACATAATAACCTATTTAATAGCAGACATGTAAAAAAATATGTGACAATCCCAAGGATAGAAAAAGCATACCTTTTTCCTTCCTCCGCCTTCCATTGTGTAAGTCTTTCCTGTTCCCGTCTGTCCATAGGCAAAAATTGTGCAGTTATAGCCCTCCAAGACTTCAAAAACAATAGGGCATACTGCTTGATCGTACAAGTCCTTTTGTTGGGATGTTGGACCAAACACCTAAAGCAATTTTCGCAAAAGATCGTCTCAGCAAATAACAGACGCCAAAAATGAAGAAACTACTGAAAGAATGTGAATAGAAAGTACAAAAACTTCCAGAAATTAGAAAATTTCAAGCACAGTGTCCAGTTTATAATACAGAATTCAAGCAAATGACCTACAACGGATTACGGATTCATGACCTATTCAAAAAAAATCTTTCAACAGTTAAACAATTTCCACGCTAAGAATCAAACCTTATCAAATACAAACGTCCTATCAATCTGCTTATTAGCTACATTCTGAACAGCAGAGATTTCTCTTCTGTTCTCATTGCAAGATATCACCACTGGTGTATGCAACCTCGTTTCATCCTCACTCAGTGGCCTGCAAAATACCAAAAGAAACGAGTTCCACCAATAATTAATACTACTAGATTTGATCAAAATTTTATCGTTATCTTCCGTCAAGAAAGTAAATTTGATAACTTCAAGCACCTGCAACGTACAATGACCTGCACATTTACTCCTTTTCCTTTATCAAATTTTCCACTCATACTCCCCTCTCCTGATCGTAGATCTCTGTGGCCTTTCTCGCTCAACCGAGGTGTTTGTGCTCTTGGTGACATCACACCCGATCCACCTCCTCCTCTTCTCTGTGACTCCATTGCTAAAACTCTCACTTCAAATCTGCTAACACAAATTTACCTTTTTCTTCCTCTAACAAACCTGCAATAACAGTACATCTAACTAAGCAACAATCACCAAATCAAACACATTGAATCAAATTCATAGCCTAAAACTCAAATCTAACCTAACAAATTCTTCCATTCTTACAAATTTACAATAAAATATAATCAAACTGATATCGCAATATACAATGCAATTTCAGAAACGTAATGAAAACAAAATGTAGAAATTCTTCAATATTAAAAAATTACTGTATTTACTGATTAATCAATGAAAAAAAAAAGGAAATTTTGCGGTTTTACGATATAATCTAGAAAATGTACGTAATATACAATGAATCATATATAAATCCGTACAGTTTTATGTCGGGACAATGGATACTTACAGTTAGTTATATGGCCGGCTGAAGACGGCTTCAGAATTGTTCTTCAGTATTATATACTGACGAAGGTCTATAGATATAGATACATATAGAGAGAGAGATAGCAACAGTGTGTGTAAACGCTAGAGAGAGGAAGGAAGCAAGAGAGAGAAGAGAGGATTTTTTATTTTCGATGAGGTGAAAATATAATAAAAAGAGAGAAAGAGAGAAAGCTGAGAGTGCTGTGGAAGGGAGAGAGCAGCGGATATATTGCAAAACACAAAAACATCAGTATATATTGATATTAGTAATATGTGTTGCATGTTTCTAAACATGTGTTACGCTCTTTACCACATATGTAATGTCCTGAGGAATATTGTTATAAGACATGTGACATTTGTGGTAAATTTGTGTTCGTTCTAAAAAATTTTGAAGCATGTATTTTTTATTCGTTAATAAAAAAAATATTCAATATGTATGAATATTTTGGATTCGGCACAATAACCGGACGGAGTGAAAGAGTCCTAGGTGGAGTGAAGCTCAAAATATGGCCGTTACGGTGGCGTTTGAAATTTCTCAAAGGAGATACAGTTTAAAGCAATGTTGTCAAAATCGCAAGTTGGATTATATAATCATACGATTCTACGATTCTAATGGTATAAACCGAGTTAAATCGTACTAAAAATCGATGGAGGATAGGATCGTACATGATCGTCAATCTGAATCGTAAGATCGTAGGATCGCACGATTGGGTAGGAATCTTTTGTCACCGTTCGGTATCCCAATTCCTGTCCCACTAATAAAAAATTGACACGTGTTAATTTTTTAATTAAAAAAATTATAACCTAAAAGGAATAGTGGAACCCGTAGGGGAAATATAAACATGTGTCAATCATTTATTCGTAGGGAGAGGGAACAAGACACATAACGGAGATAGAGGATTTTTTGCAGGGACGATTCTAGCCCCCCCTCCCCCGAGATTTTTAAAAATACTACTAGATATAGTAACTTTTATATGTAGTTAGAAATTTTTTATCAAGCTCGCTCCCCCCACCCCCCATTTTTTTTTATTTTTTATTTTGCAGTTTTGATAGGTAGGTTAGTATACTGTTGCAGTTTTTGCCCCCCCAAAATACAATTCATGGCTTCGTCCTTGAATTTTTGCCTGCACGATTCGATACGATTCAATCTTGCCTCTCTTCAACCAAGTCGATACCAGGTTCTCTCAAATAAAAGAATTATCTGTTTGTATTCAATCCAACCTATCAATTCTCTCAAGTCTCTGACTCCCAACTTCATCCTTCATCGTTCTATCCCCTCAACTTTCGATTTTTAGTCAAGAATCAATATTGGTTATGAAACTTGTTAGATTAAAAGACCTTATGAATTGTTAATTTCAACTTTTTAGTTCTATTGATATTCTTATTTTTTTCCCCCTTAAAGTATTGTTATATTTTTTTTGTTCATTAGCATATAGAATGATGTCTTTATTGACATAACTTAGCAAAAAAAAGTCTTTATTGACATAAATTTATCATGAAATATTATTTTAATAGTTTTGTCGGATCTTTCGATCCGTGCTACATCCTCGTGTTTACAATTTGTTATACCCCTTTCGTTCCAAGTTAATATGGCGATCTTGACAATCTTATTTTAAAATTACGCGTTTTGCTTCACTTTACAAGAAGAGAGAGACTTTAACCCCGAGCTCTGGGGCAGTTGGTTGGAGCTGCTTAAGCTGACGCCGTTGATGAGGGTTCGATTTCCTTTGGTGGAATTCGACTCTTGCGGGATTTCCCACGACTGAGAGCGTCGTTTAAGAGTAGTATGGGTTAGGCTCTCCCCCGTTGAGCGGTAACGCTGTAGGCCAACCGTAAAACCGAGTCCGGATGTCCCAAACGGGTAGACCAAGAAGAGAGAGACATTTGGGAGTGAAAAGTAAAAGCAAGCGATAAAAATGACAATTCCTTGAGCGTTGGCGCAAACTGCCACCATCAAAATATGATGAGATCATTAGTGAAAGAAGAATCACAACGCCAATTCGATCCTACAACGGGAGTAAGAGAAGCCAAATAGGTATAAATCAAATGTAGCTTTAAGATTATTCCAAACTTTTTAAAAAAAATTGTATAAAGGTTAAAATTATCTTATTGTAAATTAAATAAATTATGCATAAAATTAATCCCCAATGAATGTTATAAAAATATATCTGTATTTTATTATTTAGAGTGTTTATTTCTTTAATTCTGATGTTATTAGGTGTTTATTTCTTTAATTCTAATGTTAACTTAAATATTTGCAATATATTTCCGATATGGATGTTGAGTTTGGTCATATTTAACATAACTTTTCACTTTAAAGAGCTATAATAAGAAAAATTATAACTCATAGGGGTGTATTTTAAAAGCTTTAGAAATCCAGGGCTGATTAGTAACAACTCCACTGATTTGAGGAGCCTTTTGAGTTAACCCCTTTTATCGACCGTTATAAAATGGACAAGTTCAATAAATCTTTAAAACCGGTAATATTATGAGACCATCCAATTTTCCGATAATAAGTGCATTTAATTTAGTTAGTTTCATTTTTTATTCTGTAGACTTACTTATGGTAAGATTATGATTTTAAAGCACTTTGAGAATAACTTCATATCGGTATACCAATAAAAGCTCAACAAGGGGGCTCTCCTAAAAATTCTATTATTTTTTTTTAAAAAAAAACAGAAAAATGAAACAGACGAACTAAGAAAATTCTCCAATATCAATAAATTTAAAAAGTTTTAAGAAAAGACTTTGACATGTAAAACATAAGCAAATGGACATTTATGTTTGACAATAAGGCAAAAGGAGATAATTAAATGGTCTATTCTGTCATGGACCAGGTCCATTGGACCATGCGGTCCAGATTTGGCCACATCACTGCATTTTTTTCTCTCTCCTCATTCTGTAGGGATGTGACCAAATCTGAACCACATGGTCCACATGGACCCGGTCCATATCAGATATTTCCTAATTAAATTGGTCCCATGACTGAGGAAGAGAAAGCACTGAGGGCCACGGAGCATACGTCATTTGTCATATTTGTTGTAGGTTTTTGGAATTTTTTAATTTGGTATCTTATTCAAAATATGTATAAGGTGCAATTAGGTTAAAGTTTGAATTTGAATTTAGGCTCTTTTACTTGCTTATATAAGCCTACAATCAGGGATGAAGACTGGAGCGGGGTGGCAGTCAGCCCTCAAAAATTTTAACCCCCCCCCCCCCACCACACACACACACACCATCCCAAACATTTTTTTTTTTTGCAGTTTTTATATGTAGTTCGGTATACTGTTGCAGTTTTCGCCCACAACACCAAATTCCTAGCTTCGTACTGCCCACAATATTTATTTATACGGCAAGCTCAATCCCAAATCCAGCGGAGAGAAACAATAATTTTTTTTTCTTTGCATTTTTTTTATATTTTGTAATTTTTTGAGCGAGTACAATAACAAATTTTTAATCCCAAATAATTAAAATCCACTACATAAATTAACATACAAATTTTATTCTCTCAATTTCCTTATATCAAAGTATTATCTTGATATTTGATGACTTAGTATATTTATGTATGAGAGTATCGTATTTGAGATCTTAGCATATTTATGGAGATCTTTCCAAGTAATTAAAAGTCGTAAGCAAAATATAAAATCACTTCTCAAGTAATCTGCTTATAACAAGAATGAACCGCTGCTGATTTCTAGCACATTTCGGTTATGCTTCATTGAGTTATTGTAGTATAGCTTCTTTTTCTTCTGAATATTAAATTATTTATTAATCATAAAATAGTCGAGGTCATTACAATCAAAAGATAATATGAACATATAAAACATAAAAGTTATACAATGATTTAGACAACCATGATAACAGATAAAAATTCACACCGGGACTAAATAAAAAACACTAATAATAGTTAAAAAAGTAAATATATAATAAAAAAGTTTACATAATCTTCTTAGCAATCCTTGAAAATGAGAATCTCAGTTTTCAACATCTTCCTTAAAATTAACAATCTACAAGATCATGAGTTTATCAACCGTCTAGTAAATTGTCTCGGAAAAATGTAAAAAATTGAGAAATGACACCTAACAAGTTCGGGTTGAGAGAATCCTCCAAGAAGGATCGAAAGAAATCCCATATCTGAAAGGATCTGAAGTATATCTTACTTACGAGTCTTTAGTTTTGAAAAAGAATGCCTTGAAAAAACTTCATCACGATTTATAGCAAAATGAGGGGTGAAGTACACAAAAGGTGAAGGAATAATGATTAGATCCAACCAAGATCTGATTGGAAGTCGGAGCTTTTGGTTGAATTTAACCATGAAAGGAGAAGAAATTATGAGAAACCAATAAGAAGAGAGGAAATAAAATAGAGAGATTATTGTAGTTTAGCTACATTTAATCACAATACATGTTTTGCTATTTTTTTCCCTAATAAAAAACTAATTATAAGAGTGACATTATTGTTGTTGTAATCCCCGTATCCCACATAGGATAAGTAAAGAAAATTTGTGTGTTATATGATTAAGGCCTAAGCAGTGGCAGAGCTTCATGGAGGCAGGAGGAGCCCCCTCCAAATTTTTTAAAAAATTGCATATCAGTACTAGAAATATTTTTTTGTATAAATAAGTCCTTATAATATAAAATATTTTGGTCTTTTTTCAAAATTTTGAAATTTCATAATAGTACTCTCTCCGTCTCAAAATGAATTTCTATTTTCTATTTTAGTTTATTTTGAAATTAATGTTCATTTTTTAGAATTAATGTATTTTCTTGGTGGTACCATAATTCTTCCGTCCTAAAAAAATCTCCGTCTTCCATTCATTCAATTGTCTATTTTATTTGTGGAATGCTCATTGTTCTGTAATATTGTAATTTGGGCATGATCTTTGGTGTTGTAATAGCGTAATTTGTGACCAGCTTTTTTAGTGCTTTAATAGTGTATTTGGACAGTAGAAACATAAAGAAATTTGTAGTTTTAAAGTAAAAATACGTCATTTGATTACTTAATATATTCAAATTAATAGGACTTCAAATAAATAATTTTTTTTCTAAAATATACCTTTAATTAAATAAATAATAATTTTTTTATAACTTTCTCATTATAATAATAATAATTTATAATTGTTATGAATTGTAACATTAACATCTGCATATTAGTCATTTTTTTCTCTTTTTATTTTTGTCATTTTTCTTTCTTAGTTTTTGCATTTTTTTTCAAGATAAGTATCATTTTAACTTCAAATCTTTTAGTAAAATATATATTTCTACTTCAAATATATTGTCATACATTGTAAATAAATTTTAGTTCGGCTCCCGGTAATTTCAAATCCTGGCTCCGCCACTGGGCCTAAGTATTCACTATCATCTTACAATATTCATTTTGACACAACGAATTTGATTGCCAAGTAGGTGGTCACGGGTGCTGCTGCTAGGCCCATGTGTCGCGTTTCGGGTGAACAGTCACGGACTTGATATTTTTATAAATATGAATATTTAATTTAAAAAAAATTGAGTATCATCTATATTTCGTGTATGCATAATCTATTATCTTTTATGAGTCAAAGACACTAACTTAATTAATAAATTATTCTTTATCAAATTGAAAGGTCTCAAGTACGATAGTCCCCTCATGTTCATCCTCGTTCTCTTTCCCATCCCCGCTAAAAAAAATGCAAAAAACACTCTTACTACCTTTTGCAAGGCTGTTAAGGTTATATATCTGCAGGTACTTTGAGTTAAAGAAATGTTGGGTAGAACAGAGATGAACATGCACTTTATAACACTCACTGTCAGTAGTACTGGTAATAGTTTACTTGGGTCATACTCTAGTACTCATCACATTCGTATATGCTTCATACACTTTACTTCTCTTCTACTTTCTTTACTTTCCCACAATAGGATTTTTTATATCTAACTCTACCAAATAGGTTTCTATTCTCTTTCTGGCTATATTATTTACTTTGTGCAATTAAATTCTAAACCCCATATGGGGATCGGGTAGCCCATGTGGTAAGGCAACCCGAACACGGACCTGAGGTCCCGTGTTCGATTCCCATATCTCCCCAAGTGGGGTAAATAATTTCTCCTCCTTATGAGGCTAAAATTCCCTCCCCAGACTGGGGCATGCTACAATCTCCCTATCTAAGATACTCTCCGCTCTCTCCCCCTTGGGGGCAATCGCCCAACGGGCGTCAAAAGAATTCTCATCCCCATAATTTTTTTCTGCTAAATAAATTCTCAACCCCATAATACAGGTAAAAGAAATCTACTAGCTACCTACCCTATCTAGGCAAATCTATGTTTTGGTGATTTTGTTGGTGAAACTTGTGAGTTTTTTTTTTATGTGTGAAACTTGTGAGTTAGGAGAGGCATATATGGACTCACCTGAGATTTTATTTTTCACCTTTTTTTCCAATCAATCATATGTGAGGTCAGTTAATCAGTGGTGTCAACAGGTTTTGGGGCCGGGTCGAACCCAACTCACATAGTTCGAATAAATATGAGTGTGAGTTTAAATGAGTTGAGAATAAACTTAATATACAAGCTCGAATTTTATGTGAGTCGAGCGTGAGTTTGACCCGCTCAGCTCAGTTAAAGGTCGCGCCGAAAAAGAATAAATATAATTATATATACTATATATAATACTAAAGTTCTAATTTATAAAAAGAACTATAAAAACTGGTTGTAAAACTCATCGTTTCTTTATGTCTACGTTGTATTGGATTCTTTAATAAATCCTTACTAAGTGTTTATCTTTTTATTAGTTTATCTTGCTACATAAATTAAGTATCATTGTATATATATATATATATATATATATATATATATATATATATTTGTATTCGTGTTAGGATCTAATATCATGATTCTTTGGATTCTACTTTATTTTCCACATGTTGCTAATATAAATTTTGCTTATGAACTAACCCCGGGTTCACATTAAAATGTGAGTTGAGCGTGAGCTCAAAATTTGTGAATTTTTTCAGACTGAGTGTGAGTCTTTCAAATTTTTATATAAAGTGTGCGTGACTACATTTAGTTTGACTCACATAACTTGATTGACGCACGTATACTTAAATTAATCAACTAGACAGAAGAAAGCCCGTCCAACCAATCAAATTTTTTGCCTTCAATTAAAAAGAAAGAAGAAACCCGTGTAAGTGGAGTGGGCTTCAACAACATCAGATATGTTTTCTTTTTACTGGACTAAAGCCCAATTATATGAGTTTCTCTATGTTTTTTAATGTTGACCCAAGCCCAAGTACAAGGGCTTTTATGTTTTTAAATTAAAAACAAATTGGTAAATTGGCGTCATTTATCCAAAAACAACGATTCCTCAAATTAGTGAAACTAACAACGATTTCTATCACTTATAATCACGTGCCTTCCTTTGGAGAAAATTTCTTTTGTACACAAACAATTTTCACTTTTCTCTTTTTGTCATAAATTTTTTTTTACTGCTCTTAGCAACATTAACATTTTAATGGCTTCTCAATGTGTCAAATTAGTTAAACCGGTAACAATTCTATTCAATTATTATTACGTGAGTGACATGTTGACAGAGTCTTTTCAAGGATGTCGTTGAATTGAGTCTGCAAAGCCTTGGGGAGGGAGAGGGTCCGTGGATATGGCTAGGTTTATTGGGTATCTTGAGTCTATTGGTCCTGAATAGATCTTATTAAATCCATATTAGTTGTTTTTTTATTATGTGTTAAGTCTGTACCTAATTAAGACTGAATACAAAAAATATTATCTCATACATGATTTGAGTATAGTAGGTCTGATTGTATGGATGGCAATGAGGCCGAGTGGGGGCAAAGACCATGATCTTCAGTCTCGGCCCCGCCTCTTCCATCGCATCCCCATCCCCGACCCAGTCCCATCACTCCCAGCCCCAACTAGGAAAAGGCGGAGAATGTTTTCCCCAAGTCCTCACTTCGTCTTTAACGGATGCTCAATATCGACTAGAAAATATTAAATATAACCTTGAAAAACTAATATGTAATGCCTATAAAAGACAGGTCATGTGGGGCGGGGCGGACCAAGATGGGGGCGGAAATATTATTTCACCCGCCTCCGTCCCCGACCCGTTAGCGGGGCCAAATTCATCTCCATCCTCATTCTCACCCCAGTTTAAATCGGAAAATTCTTTTCCCAACCAAGTCGAAATAGACCGAATCTCCAATTAAAACTTGTCAATTGCCATCCCTAAGTCTGAGTCTAGATTCGCCATTGGATTGCAATGACTGGTCTAATCTGAATGGCCTTGTTAGAAATTTCAAGCAAATTGCCGTCCAGTTTAAGTCAAAACTAATCAACCCGTGAACTAATATCTCAATATTAAACTGATAAAACTTCTTGATTATCAGTATGTACAACACAGAAACTTGACAAATCAGGGATCAAAGTGAAGAATTTCTGCTTATTTATTTATTTATTTTTTCTCTCTTCCTATATGTCTTTACTTCCCAAACTCATACTGCTATTTTACTTGTCATCAGACGCCGTAGCATTTATTTTATTCCGTCTATAAAAAAATGTCGAGCGATACACAGAACAAGAGACAACATGGGACCAAAAGAAGAATGTCTGGGTTTTTTAGTTTTTTTTTTACGTTGTCAGATTTGATCCTGATCTTCCGAACTATGAGACATATATTTGATTATTAAACTCTTACTTAAGTAATAATATCTGATATTTAAGAATGTTTTAATTGCAAATTCACCAAAACATTGGGACAGTAAAAGTTTACACAAATAATATGGAGAGAAAAAGAAAATTAAACAAACAACGAAAGAACACCAGCAATTTTAATCAACAAGAACAATCCAAAACTTTAGGAAAGGGAAGGGAAAACTTTACTATTTTGTTAAATATTCCAAATCGACTAGTTTGTGTGCATATTTACTCCTTATATGACTTGAACAATTCTCCCCATTTTGTGGTAACTTTTAAGGGACTGGGTTAGACTCAAGTCCCTTTTTTAAATTGTATCAGAGTCATCTAGTTCGATATTGAGTACCTATTATTATTCACGGTCCAGATGTCTAACCTTGGTCGTGAGAGGTACATTAAAGATCACACATCGGCTAATTTGTGCCTTACATGGTTTGGACAATCCTTCACTCTTGAGGTACCTTTTGAGAAATTGAGTTAGACTCAAGTTCAATTTTAACACTGTTACTTTTCTTTTTCTTGGGAGAAAATTACAAATTCTTCCACACTGTAATTATTGGACAGACAAAATTACAAATTATAATATAATCAAACCCGTTGTCCGAATTGATAGGACGTGTTGGTACTATTTATCCTAACCTAAGAAATCTTTAATTATAAGGAGTTCTTTTCTAACTTCTTTCTAAAACAGTTATTGTGAGATATGGTTCTATTGAGAAAATTCCTAACACAAAAAAATCCATCTTGAAAATTAAAAACAAAATTGTTGTGATTTTTTCGACCAGGATTTGAGGGAGTGAGTAAAATTAGATATTAGTAGAATGTAAACCTTCTATTTAATATTCATACATGAAACTACAACGGGGACGGCACTTGTTCAATACTTGGCTTGTAGATATGGACTTTTTTTTTTTTTTAATGAAAACTTGTAGATATGGACTAGTTGTTGTATATTTTGTCATACACGAAAAAAATAATTCTTCTTTCCTCAAAAAATAAAATAATAACAATAATCCTCCAAGTTTGTAAAAAGGCCAAAATTCAAATAAAAGAAATGACTAAAATACCTTATATTGTATAATGAAAGTGAAGTAAGTGTTTGAACGAATAAATTCTATTACTTTTAAAGCATTTTTCTTATCAGATTGAGAGATCTCGAGTTTGATTTTAACTGAACATTCTCCCTCCCCAAAAAGTCACATTTTAGTGTATGACAAAAAGATTTATCGACCAATTCTTTCAGTTCAGAGATCAGATATCAGATATCAAATCAGGCATTGAATCCCTATATAAATATACATGCTACTAACCCCTCAAATCATCCAACACTTCTTCAATCCAACACAAAACTCACTATTCTCTAATGGAGTTATCCAAGCTTTTCCTAACCCTTTTCACTCTTCAATCACTAATCATCATCATAATGTGTTCAAACCAAGTCCAAATTACCTCAGCACAATCAAACAACAACCTTTTCAGAGAATACATAGGAGCAGAATTCAAGAACGTTAAACTTTCCGACCTCCCAATTTCCTCCGACGTCGAATTCCACTTCATTCTCTCATTTGCAATCGATTACACAACTTCTTCTTCCCCGACTCCGACCAACGGAAAATTCAACGTTTTCTGGGACACAGATAATCTCAATCCCACTTCTATCTCTGATATCAAATCCAAATACCCAAATGTCAAAATTGCTCTTAGCTTAGGAGGAGACAGTGTTGGAAATGGACAATATGTTTATTTCCAGCCTTCTTCTGTTAATTCGTGGGTTTCTAATGCAGTAAATTCACTTACAAACATTATTAAACAGTATAATTTGGATGGAATCGACATCGACTACGAACATTTTCATTCAGATGATGGAACATTTGCTGAGTGTATTGGACAACTTATTTCGACATTAAAGAAAAATGGGGTGATTTCTTTTGCATCAATTGCACCTTTTGATGATGATCAAGTACAAACCCATTATCAAGATCTATGGAAAAGCTATGGAAATGTAATTGATTTTGTGAATTTTCAATTCTATGCTTATGATCAGGGGACTAGTGTTGGTCAGTTCTTGAATTATTTTGAAGAACAGAGTAAAAATTACAGAGGTGGTAAAATTTTGGCTAGTTTTATTAGTGACGGGAGTGGTGGATTAAGCCCACAAAATGGGTTTTTTACTGCTTGTGATAGGCTAAGGAAACAAGGGAAACTTGGTGGGATTTTTGGTTGGTGTGCTGATGATTCTAAAGCATTGGGATTTAGATATGAGAAGCAATCTCAAGCTCTTCTTGCAACTGGTCACTAGATTTTTCTGCTTCAAGAAGCTTGAATTACATATATATATATATATATATATATATATATATATATATATATATATATATATTATGTGAGAATGAATTAATGTTTCTATAGTTTACTATATTTTTCTTGTATAATTTACTCTATTGTAAGTTCTCTGTTATGGACTCTTTTTAATATATTATGCTCTTATGTTTTTAATGTTTTGTTTAACCTATTGCAGATTCAACATTTCTATTCTATATTGAGGGGTGAAATATGTACGATGGGATCGTATAGAAAAATTTCAAACAGTTTTTGGACTGAAACTAATATTTCAAATAATTTCTCTAAAAAGAAAAAATTCAAACAGGTAAAATATACAGCATTTCGACGAGTGGAAATTAGAAGATGTGTTCGTTTTAAATTAATCTTTGTTGAAAAATCCTTTCTTCTGCTTCATAATCTTTCAACTTCTTCTTTTTTATTTGAACAAATGAACTTGAAATAGTTGTAGGCGTGTAATCATTTTTCTCAAGTGATATTTGCCTCTAATGGTATAAGGTTATGATGCAAATTCACTCAGGATACAAATAAGTTTTACTTAAATTTGAGTACACTCTCAAATTCAATTTTAGAATGTTTGGTTGGTGTGTTAGATTTTTTCTCATGATATCTTTGGTAAATCTCCAAATCTTTGAACCTCTAGTCCTTTTATAGATAGGGTAGTACCTTTAGTTTGTGGACATGATCCTTATCTTACCCTTTAACGGTGTCTTTATATAAATAATCATAACTAATATGTACATTCATATTTTTCTTCACCATCGTATCTTTCCAATTATTCACACATTTTCAATTGAAAATATTTCTTTACTGTTAAAATTTTAATTTTAATAAACGATATTACAACGCGTTCCGCATTGAAGCTTCACCGTAAAATCGCATGGGACCGAATTATTATCCAATACACGAAGGCGGTAACTGTCCCCGCCCAATTGTTTCCAGAAAATATCAAAACGCATTTGAAAATTGAAAACTTTCGCACCAAAAGAAGAAACACAAATCTAAATAAAAATCAAATGTCCACATCATCAATCCTCGTGATACCTCCCAACCATCATCGTAACCGTCTAATATAATAATATCTACGGCACAAAATGTACTTAAACACCATTACACGGATCGCCAATCTCCATAAAACTCCGACCCCCAAGTCTCTTTAAACAATCACCCTGGTCCCTATAAATAACTCACCCCAAATCATTTCCTCAAAATCATTTCATCACTTTTTGGCTCATCAATTCAGCAGTTTCAGGTTCGCTCTCTCTTAATTCATATCCTGAATTCTTCATTTTTTTATGCTTTTCTTGTGAATTTTGATTCCTTAAATTTCATCGTTCAATTTTGTTTTACCTGCTCTAATCATGTGTAATTTGTAATCTGATCTGGTTTAATTGAAGTAATTTTAGTAGAAATCAGCTAAAAATAAGATTTCCTGATCAATTTGATCATGTTTAATTTGTTTTAAAATCTGGAATTTTCCTGATCAATTTGATTTCTATTTTGTTCAGAGAGAATAAAATCGGAGTGATCTAAGTTGAAATCAGCGAAAACCTAAAGATGTCTGGACGTGGAAAGGGGGGAAAAGGATTAGGAAAGGGAGGAGCAAAACGACACCGTAAGGTTCTCCGCGACAACATCCAGGGAATAACGAAGCCAGCAATTCGTAGATTGGCTCGTAGAGGTGGAGTGAAGCGTATAAGTGGATTGATCTATGAAGAAACTCGTGGTGTTTTGAAGATATTTCTTGAAAACGTGATTCGTGATGCGGTTACTTACACAGAGCACGCTAGGAGGAAGACTGTTACTGCCATGGATGTGGTTTATGCTTTGAAGAGGCAGGGAAGGACTCTTTATGGGTTCGGTGGTTAGAGAGAAAGATAGGGGCAAAATGATAAATTTGACTTTTTTTCTGCAGAAGTCTTGCTGTCAAGAAAGAAAAAAAGCTTTTTAGTGGGTATTTAGGGATATATTAGTATGTAATTAGGGTTTAGTAATGTTGTAGTAGTGTTTTGGAGGTGTTTGTTTCTTTTTGTTTCTACTTTGTGTAATGTTTTCAAAGTACTATTAAAGATTAATGAAATCCATATTTTGTGGTTTTCTTTTATCTATTGTTTACCCAAGAACCCTAAACATAACATTATACATTCAAAACAACTTTTCTAAATTATTTTTAGAAATGTTTTAGTTGTTAGACATCTAAAAAATTGTTTATTATGTTTTAGAAATTAATGAATATTTATTATTACTTTCAGGATAAGTATAAAGAATTAAGATAAATGGGGGTATTTAAGAATTTTTCATCATATTAATTGGTTTCTAATCCTAGTAAAAACAATTTGGGATAGAGTAATTTACATTGAATAGACCATAAAACACATCACACATAGGAATTACAAAGACGGTACAAACACAATAAAATTATAGAAATGAAAACCCGGTTTAGTAGCTAATTGCTGAGGTTTTATAATGTAGAATTAATGTGTTCGAATCTCCTCCCGCTTCTTAAATTTCATGTAATAGATATGTTATTCTTGATTTTAATAAAATAAGTTATCTTCTCCTTTGGTAATTTTTCTTTTAACACTCAAATCACCCCAACAGTAAAAAAAAATGCTCAAAATAAGATTGCAATGACTCTAATTTCCTGATAACACAAGTATGAAGATTGCTAACTACGAAATGTGAGTCACACTGAACTATAGGTAAGATTTGCAACATCTAAAATACTTGTAGAGGTTCTATTCGTGTAAAATATAACAAAATTGCTAAAGCAAAACGCCACCACTAGTGTAAGATTTCATAAGAAAAAAAAGAGAAAATATTCATTAAATCAATCCTTCCAAGGGCGAATCAGTCCATTAATTTTTTTTTTTTGAGCGCCCGAAGGCGATTGCTCCCGAAGGGGAAGAGCGGAGAGTACCCTAGATAGGGAAGATTGAAGCATGACCCATGCCTGAGGAGGGAAGAAAAACCTCATAAGGAGGAGAAATTATTTGTCCCATTATGGGGAGATATAGGAATTGAACATGGGATCTCCGCCCCGTGTTCGGATAGTCTTACCACTTAGGCTACCCGATTCCCATAATCAGTCCATTAAAATGAGTATCATTATTACAAATAAACTAAAGAACCTGAGATTTAATAGCATAACACCCTATAATTCCTAATTAAGTAGACTATGGTAAACAATTCCTCTTGCAACCGGGATACGGTCTGATTGGCTTCCCATGCCGTCCGGGACGAGGAATAACAGTCCTTTTCTCCGAAAGATTGGTAAACAAATCTGCATTTTTCAGAGAACAAGAAAGAGGATTACAAGATTGATAATATGAGGTTCACGTCAAATTCTTTCATAATAATAATAATAAAAGAAAACAGTGGCGGATTTGAATGGCGACCATCACTTAACATTTTCAAAAAAACCCTTATTATAGTGTGAAAAGATTATTCCCAAAAAAAGAAAAAATATACTCCCTCAATCATAATATAAGCCAGACATGCAGTGAACATTAAGAAAAATTAAAAAAAAAAAAATTGTTTGTATACCATACCACTAATTATATTTTAGAAATAATATTGATATTTTGTCTAAGAAACTATTTTATATTTTGTTTTCTCAATTTTCGCAATATGTCCTAAACAACTTATATGATAGAATGGAGGTAGTATTTGACTTTGTCCCTGTTGGATCCACCCCCGATCAAGAGTAGTTTTTTCAACTAATAAAAAAAATAAAATGATGGGGTTAAAAAAGATCATGAGCATGAAGAATATAATTCATATGTTCACGGGAAGGAAGTCACCTGTTTCTAAAATCCTGGATGAAGTTGCAACTTGAAGGTGTTGAGTTAAAGGTAAGAAGAGGAGAAAAAGGCAAAGATATGCCTTCTTAGACATCTTTTTTTTCTTGGACCAGCAAAAAAGCATTCGATTCAATTATATAAGAAGTGTATTTTGGCTTTGAAAAGATTTAGTCAATCTATATCTTATGTTACCAGTGAAAGTTTTTAATATTTGACATAATATTTATTTTTTCCCCTTTTAAATAAAAAGTCTTTATTTTATTTAATTAAACCACTTGTTGGGAGTTGGGAGTTGGAAGTTGGTGAGTCGTCTTTCAAGGAAATGGAAAAAGGTGTGCAATTTCTTAGAGATGATTTGATTTCTTAAATATATATTTTTTTTAAGTCAAAGAGGCCGCAGCCCAGTGGGGGCAAGCCTCAACTCGTGACCGAGAGATCCCGAGTTAGACACCTTCTCCATACATGGGACAAGCTTTAAATGTCTCCCTTTCTAGGGCTAACTCCTCTTCCTGTGAGTCCGTTCTCTCTCCCCTTTATGGGGCAATCGCCCAACCGGACTTCAATATATATATATATATATATATATATATATATATATATATGTTTTGTATGTTTGAATATTGCAGTGACTCTTTTATGGAACGATTCTTCTAACAAATTACTTTCCTTTTTTCAGGATTCGAACTCTGAGAATTTTAGGAATTAAAATTTTAGGAATTCCCAGATTTGAAAATTGAAATATCAAAGACGAATATTAAAACGCGGGATAAAATTGTCCAACTAGCAAGTGTTTGGTTGATACTCCCCTCCATGAGATAAGAATACGAAAATTAAGGAAGTAAAAAATAAAATATTTTGTTAGTTAAAATACTAATAATATTCTCTTAAATATAACATGTATTTTATTTAAGAAAGTAATATGAATATTTTGATTATAAAAACATCATAATTTTTGCTTTCTTACTTTTCGCTACAGTGCTCTGAAAGTTTTATATTAAAGAATGAAATTAGTACAAGTTAGTCCAAGAAAGTTAGCTGCATCTTACATCAATTTTGGCGCTTCTGGAGGAGCAACCAGGCTGTTCTTGCCCCCACAAAATGACTTGATAAAGGCCAAAGGCAAAGAAAAAACAATGCATTGAATCATCAAAGGGCGTCAACAAGTCACCAGAATGCTGCTGCAATGATCATGAAAGGGTCCTTTTTAAGGGATCATGATGTCCGGAGTAATCAAAGTTTATGGGAGCTGTGACAATTGTGGAAGTCTTTGTCTATGCCTTGGCACAATGGGGCATCACATGGTTATGTTTCATCCTCAAAATATTTATCAAGACACGATAAAATCCTACTAGTAGATCCTAACTTTGAGCCATCAACATTCAGTTTACGGCTAATTTTGAGCGGAAATCACCGCGGACAATGGTGATGGGGCTACTTAACAGCAGCGAAATTTGTTCTGAACTTACAAGGAAGTAATTTTTTTTTATAGAATCTTATCGTGTATTACTAAATAGTTTGAGAATAATCCATTTCATTTCCCCTTATGTTTTTGTTGAAATGTTTTTTACATGAACAGATTCCCAAAATTCGTTAATGATATTGCGATTTCAATTTAAAAAAAATAAGAATCTAATGGAGCCTGTCTCAAGATTTTGAAATTAAAAATATTATTAGGAAAACTACCTCTCGCTCTCTAAAAAATTATGTAAAAATTTACTTTTTTTGCTCCGATTGAAGTTGCTAGCTTTGTCTGTGTGAAATAGTAAATAGTTCACCAAACCACTAAAATTATGCAAGTAATTACCTTTTTTGCCCCGACTGAAGTTGCTAGTTTTGTCCGTGTGAACACAGAATCAAGAGATTTCTAGCGTCTCCTCCTTGAAATGACACTACGCTTCGTAATCACATAGGAATTGGGCTTGTTTTTGGCAGATGTAAATGGTTTGCCTTGTCTTTCCGGAAGAAGAAAGAACAATTCAACTCAAAAGAGGAGACACCACTCTCCAATAGGCCAGCGATCACAAACTTCAACTCTGTTTGTATTTTTTGGTGAAATCAACAAATAATAGAATTAGTAGAACATATCTCACCGCAAGTCTTACATTTTGGTCTAAGCCTAATGAGATCACCCATATCTTATATGGCGGATCGTTCAATAAACCAAAGCTATCAAGTCCTGATGATTTCTAACAAGAAAAGTTTTACAAATGTCTAACCAAAAATCTAATTTAATTAAACCTCCCAGGTCCAAAATCAACCCTAGTTTTATAAATGTAAACAGGTCAGATATTCAAAGGACCGAAATAATTAGCAATTAATATTCCTCTTGAGGTTTTTATGAATAAAATGCATCCATGTGTTTTTCGACCTCAGTCAGCCTTGTGTTTTGTACTTCTGCTGGATGATCCAACTCCACTAGTACACCGGCCGATAAACTTGAGTACTTCGTCGATCAAAATGACCGGGAAAGAGACCAGCACCACCAACAGCCACTCGTTCAGGCTAAGAGGTACAATACCAAATACTTGAGCGAGGATAGGCACATAAAGGATCAAGAAATGCAATCCAAATGAGACCGACATCGCCAAAAGTAGCCATGGGTTGACCCAAGGAGGCATTGACAACAGACTTCCGTCCTCGGAGAGAGCATTGAGGGAATTGAACATCTCAATAGAAACCAAGACAGAGAGGGAGAGAGTCATGGCCTTGATTTTGCCAGTCTGGAAGTAGTCACATGGATTTGCATCAAAGTGGAAAGTTTGATCTCCGGCAGTGAAAGGTGAAACTGTGAAATTGCTCCAAGATTGGCATTGACCCCAGTTGGCAAGCTGGGAATAGGTTACGAGGCTATGGCCATCTCCACTTAGATCGATGCCAAAGAAAGAGCCGTGTGTATACCAGATAATGAAAATTCCCACAGTGGCTAGACCAACATAGGATCCAATCACCTGCATCAACATTCAGTCAAGGCAAACGAAAATTAAGGAACATTGTTCTGAAGAAATAATAGAGATTCAAAGAATTATAAGACAAAAACATGACTCATATCAGCACCATGAAGAAGGATAAACTTGTAAATTCAATAAGGGAAACAAAACCTATTTGAACAGAGACATGTTGAATCACGAATTTCTCATAGCACTAATAAACCACCAGCTTAGTTGCATTACTCTGCTGTTACTCTTTCACAAATTCGTATAAAACAGGGTAACCCATTTGATTGGAAGCACAAATAACTAAAAATGGCAATCACTTGGCTCAATCATATTTCTACGCTGCTATTGTTCTTAACATTCAGAAACCAGTAACTTGAAAAGGTATCGTGAATACAAGGAGCTCAGATACTTCAAGGAAAAAGCAAAAGATGGAAGGAAGAAGAAAAAGGTTCAACCCAAAAGAGTGGGAGATCATAGTAAATACAAAATAGAAATGAAATACTTATGAAAGACAATAATGGCAGGAAGATTAAAATAGGTCAAAATCAGAAGAGACAAAAAATTACCAGATAGCGAAACAAAATCCAAGGACTAATCAATGAATCATCACTTCTCCTCGGCTTTTTCTTCATTATGTCCTTGTCTGGGGGGTTGAATCCCAAAGCCGTGGCTGGGGGTCCATCTGTGACCAGGTTAACCCATAGGAGCTGAACTGGGATTAAACCCTCAGGAATACCTAAAGCAGCTGTCAGAAATATAGATGCAACCTCACCAATGTTTGACGATATCATGTATCTGCAATTATTACAAACAGCTTGTCAATATTCGCTAAAAGATACAGTGCCAAGAATGCAAAAAGACTCCATTTATACTACTACCAAATACCCGAGTTTTTTCAAGGATACGCAAAATCTATTAATACGGAGTGAAGCAGAGGTTGACGTGATGGTTTATACAGTTCAATCTTGATGTCTACTATGTAGGGTATCAATAGCATAAAAACTTCATTCAGTATACAAGTTATAAACATGATAAAGTTATGGAATATTGATCATCCAATGGGTTGCAGTGATTGAGATGATGACTAGTTAACCCAAATATGAAGAAGAAATTTAAGAAAAGAGAAGATCGATAAAAACCTGATGAATGCTTTCATGTTGTTGTAAATGGCTCTGCCTTCACCGACAGCAGCGACAATCGTACTAAAATTATCATCTGCCAGAACCATGTCAGAAGCTTCCTTTGCCACCTGGGATATTAGGGCATCATAGATATATAAGCCAGCAAAACAGAAAAGAACAATATCAAGGATCAAATAAGTTTGTAGGTAAATTCAATATCTGAAACTGCTAATAAGAAAAGCAAAATCTGATGTAGAATCATGCCATAAAACAAAACAATATCCTAAAAACCAAGTGGCGTGGTCTACAATTTGAGAAAGTAAGAGAAGAATCCAGAACTAACGTTTTCCCTACATCTTTCCAGATCAAATTGCCCAGCTGCCAACAGGTACATAATGGCATCTGCTAGTGTACTAAGTGCGTTTAATTTACTAATGAAAGCATTTAATGAATAGCTCCGCATTAGGGTCCAACAACATGGTCCCTGGTACCATGAATTACTCCCATTTACTGAGCACAGTTCCAGGATACAATATATGCACAAAATGCTTAAGAGGATGCAAAATGCATTTACATATATAGGATTAGCATCCTCATTTTCAAAACAAATTCTCCATAAATAGGAAATGCTCAAAGATAGAATATCGATTATCATTGTAGATGCACGGATTTAAGCAAGTTCCAGTGGCTAGACGGAACAAGGCCTCCAAAAATTGGGGGCCCCATTTTGTGTTATGTGTGTGTGCGTGTGCGTGTTTCCATTAAAAAAAACCTATGTAATCTTTTGGATTTGGACCTCCCGGGCTCAATAGGCAATACGTTAATTTATAGTATTTCCTTTTCAACTAAATCACAATAATTTTTTTATTAAACATGAAAGACACATTTTCCCGGTTATAGGGCCTTATTTGAAAGTTTAGCACAGGGCCCCCAAAATGATTGGGACAGCCCTGATTACAGACCTAACAAAGAGTTGCATAAATAGAAAAATTGATTCGGCCCCTGGGCAATATCATTTATGTGAGTTCTTACTCATTAATGCTAGTGTGTGCCATTATCTACAAGAAGAAATAGAGGTAGCGAATTTTCAAGGGTAGAAAGATACATGTCGACAATCTACAAATTCGGAATTGAGTACATAAGCTGCACAGCAGAGCCAAAGTTTTACCTCAGTCCCCGAAATTCCCATTGCAATTCCAATATCAGCCAGTTTCAGAGCAGGGGCATCGTTGACACCATCTCCTGTCATAGCAACGACTTCACCATCTTCTTTGAGCAGTCTTACTATATCTTGCTTATGCCTTGGTTCAGCCCTAGAGAAGAGAAGTCCTCCCTCTTGCCTCAAATGTGTTTTTTGATCGTGAAGCTCCATAAAGTCCCTTCCAGTTAAACTTCTGGAGCTAATATCCTCATGGGATCCAAAAACACCAATCTCCCGGCAAATAGCTTCAGCAGTATTCTTGTTGTCTCCAGTGATTACCATAACTCGAATACCAGCTGCTCTGCAATCTTCTATAGCTTCGCGCACCTCTTTCCTAGGAGGATCCTACAATTTTATTTTTTAGTTTTTTAAAGGAAAGAAACCCAACTCAGTCAAAATCTAGAGTTAACAGAGAATGAAAAAGTTCGAGCCAGATCAGACTGGTGGAAGCAAATCAAGGCACTCACTCTTAATCCAGCCAAGCCAACAAAAATTAGTTTGCTCTCGATCCAAGAATAATTTGCAGGATTGAGCAAGAGCCCGTGTGCTGGATGGTCCTCATCACCTTCATAAGTGGCAAAATCTCCAAGATCCTCCTTATATGCAAAACCTAAAACACGTAATGCCTTTGTGGACATTTCGTTCAGGCTTTGCAATATAATGTTCCTTGAAGATTGATCCAGTTCTGCGACAGATCCATCAGACAATTGCACAAAGGAACTTCTCTCCAGCAGATTTTCTACTGCACCCTGTTAAAGTTTCACAATTACGTTGGTAAGCTAACAGAATGCCACTGAAGTATGACAAAGAAGCGAATGAAGAAAACAAAAGGTATGATGGGATCAGTCCTGATACGGAAGAATACATATATCTATCAAGTATCAACACCCTCAGTTTCCATAATAGGCCTTCGATAAAAGAAAGATAAGCATTTCCTACTTCTACTTGTGCCGAAAACAAATTTTCTTTTTATGTGTTACTCAGGTAAAAATAAGGATGCTTTTGAAACCTGGAATCTCAACAGAATCAGCCTTGACTTATCAAATTTTTCTGCCGTACTTTAGTTCTTGATTTCATTATCATAGTTTCATCCGAAAAATGTACTAAAGAGGAAATATTGAAAATCAAAAGCTTAAAAATTATGCAGAACATAACATACAATACAGAATAGTGCAAGAGCAGAGTGTAAGTGAAGTATTTCTATTCCTATTGCTTTGGAGAAACTACTTGAGGACTGCAACCATAACTATATAAACCATCACCCAACTACAGCTCTTTTCAAGCAATTGCATGATATAAATTTTGCAACAGATTGATCATCTCCAACCTACTTATAAAAACACAACTTCAAGTGAAATGGCTGCCTTGAAAGGAGGGTAATGGAAAAACATAGTTGAACAATAAAGTTCATAATTTTAAAGAGATCAAAATGAAGCCACACACCTTCACCAACAATGTGTTCCTTCCAGATTTGGATTTCACAATAACTCCCATAGATTTCCTATCACGATCAAACTCAAGCGTGGCAATACGTTGCTCAATTATATTCCACGTGTCAGAGCAACCTATACAATTGAAGTAATCGGATGTTAAGCAAGCAAAAAAATACAGACAAAAGAACATTTAGAAGATGATGAAACAAACTTACGCAGCACAGCACCAGAACCAGATGATGAACCAGAATCTAGCCCATTAGGGAGTCCCATTTTTTCTACCAGAACCTGAACAAAAAGCAACCACTTTAAGAAATTCTGTACCATTCACACAGTATATATATGTGTGTGTGTGTGTGTGTGTGAGTGTTAGTGTGTATGTGTATAATTTTTTTAGATAAACTATTAAAACAGCAGTTACTATTCTGTTTTGGTATTAATAAATTCTTAGTATAGCTGTACTAATCATATAAGCGCCAAAGAGTACTTTCAGAAAGAACCTGACTTCATGAATCCAAGATAATATAACTTTGGGATTCATTTATCTAGTGAACTTAAAAGGAAGTTCAAATTTGAAAACTAGCATATTTAACTTTGCCCAGAATGGGAATTAATAAATAAATAGATAACTAGGAAACTCTTTATGTGTTCACGATTATAAAAATCTGTTTCAAAGATTCAACTGTAGGAATTTAATTATTTGGGCTGGACGTGTCACAGCCACCTAAAGGACATAAACTGAAATAAATATATTTACTTTTGCCAAAAAAGCAGAGAGATCCTATTAAATCCAGGGCCGTAAAAACAGGATTACATTTACTTACCTTCAGTGCTGCTTCAGTGGGCATTCCAGTGGCAACATAATGCTGCCCAGTTTCTTCCACTCCAGCATCATTGCAGACAGCTGCAATTTTTGCAATTGTTTGAAGATTAGCATCAATGTGACCCACTGGCCAATTAATTATTTTTCCATCAAAAGGGTTATATGAGATTCCTTCCACATCAAATGTTTGAACAGAATTTGCTTTGGAACCCAATGCTACTAGCTTAGACACTGCCATCTGGTTTGTAGTCAATGTACCCGTTTTATCTGAACAAATTACAGTGGTACAACCAAGAGTTTCTACACTAGGCAACTTCCGAACAAGTGCATTTTTAGCAGCCATTTTGCGTGTGCCAAGGGCCAAGCAAGTTGTGATAACAGCAGGGAGGCCTTCTGGAATGGCAGCCACAGCCAACGCAACTGCAATCTCGAAATAATAAGTGCATTTTTCAAATGAAAACTTAAAATTTCTTGGCCACCACCCATCATCAACATACTCCCAAGAAAGGAAGTATTTCACATTAATTAGCCAAACCAAAGCACATATCACGCCAATTATGGCAGTCAAAGTCTCTCCAAACTCGTTCAGTTTCTTCTTCAACGGTGTGTCTTCCTCACTCTGAGATGCCTCATGAATCTGTGAATGCACCTTCCCTATCTCTGTACTCATACCTGTTTGGGTAACCAAACAAATACAATTCCCATTAACCACAGTAGTGCCTGCAAAGACCATACATTTCTTCCCCTGTATGTCAACATCTTCATCAACAGTCTTGGTGGTCTTACTGACAGCCTCACTCTCTCCAGTCAATGACCCTTGCTCAACCCGAAGAGTTGAGCTGATCAAAGTCACAACCCTCATATCTGCCGGAACTTTATCCCCAACTCTCAACTCCACAATATCCCCCGGAACAAGTTCCTTCGCCGGCAAGCTTGTAATTTTCCTACCCTCTCTTATTACGGCGGCATGCTCTGACTGTATCTCCTTCAATGCCTCCAATGCTTTCTCCGCATTATTCTCTTGCCATACCCCAACAAATGCATTCACAATCAAAATAAGGAAAATCACCAAAGGCTCTACAAAAGCCGTGATCTCCATCTCACCACCTTCTTCCCCATCATACCATGCCAAAACAAACGAAATCACTGCAGCCACAAGCAAAATCCTAACCAAAGTATCATTAAACTGGTCCAAAATCAACTTAAAAATCGACGGACCTTCGTGCTTTTCTAGCTCATTCAACCCATAGATCTGCATCCTCTTTTCAACTTCATCACTAGACAAACCATAATCTCTAGTCACTCCAAACTTCTCTTCACATTCCCTCACATCTTTCGACCACGCAGGGTAAACATCCTTCGACGCTAAATTACCACTCGAGTTCTCCCTTTTCCCGTAATCCTGCCCTCCTTTACCCATCAATTCAACCAATAAACAATCCAATAACAACAAATACAATTACTCCACCACAACTTAAATTTTTCTTCAAAAAATCCACCTGTAAAATTTATTTAATTAAAAAAAAAATCAAAATCAATCTCGCAATCCTCATCACATAGGTTCAGTGGTCGAATTAAACAAATCAGATAACTTCTAATCCTAAAACAGATCTAAAAACATAATTACTGCAGTTTGATTACACAAAAAAAAACATCAAATAAACAGTCAAAATATATCGCGAATCAATGGATGAACAGTTCATAGAAACTGCTAGGGTTTGAGAAGTACCTGAATTGAGAAGCTCCGTGGATAAGATGAGAGAGAATCCAATTGATTATAAAGAGAAGAAAAGAGAAGAAAAGAGATCTGTGCCTCTTAGTTATAAGACAACACTCCAACAGCAAGCGAACGCTTCTATCGGCTCCCTTTACCTTCGTACTACTTTCTTTTCTTTTTGCAGATGCTTTTTAAAAAAATTTAAAAACAATATATAATTATTTAAGCTTTTAAAAAAACAATTTGAAATTTTATTAACAGTTTTAAATTATGTAAAGACTCTTGATATTCTAATAAAGTAATATTATTGGTCAAAGTAAATAGAAAAAGAGGATATACTGCTTTTCCACGTTGGATTTTACAAGTTTGGACTAATCACATCATTCCATATGTAATAATATCATATCATTTGGTGAATATATACAAGTCTGAACTAATCGTATCATTCTATGTGTAATAATGTAATAATATCATTTGGTGAATTTGCAAGTCTGAACTAATCACATCATTCAATTTGTAATAATATAATATGATTTGATGAATTTAGAAGTTTGAAGTAATCACATCATCATTCAATTTGTAATAATAATATCATATCATTTAATGTATTAGAATATGCTAAGTATGAGAAGTCGACTTATCATTATTAGGCAAGTTACCAATGTGTTCATATAAAAAAATACCAACTCATTTTTTCTAGACTCATAATTTTTTAATACATTAATAAAATTGTACCGTATAAAGCAATATCATTGGGTCAAAATGAACTCGTGAATTTAAACTAACTACATCATTATAATTTTATTAGTATATTAAATAATGTATTAAAAGATATTGCGTCATTTTTTTTAGTAATTTTTTTTTTGGGTTGGTCGAAGTACATTGAATTCATTGGTGTAGTGATAATTTGTAGGATGATAAAGTTAATTTTTTACACAAATACAAGTATTCAAAATTCACCTTACTTCCACTTCTTTACAACCTCTAATAAGATCTGTCTACTGGAAATGACAAGACAGTCCTCATAAAGCCTCAATAATTTGGGAGAGCTTCAATGATTGAAGATAATAAAGGGGGTGTTTTGGTATTTTAGCTGAACGACGTGGGCGTGAAATCTTCGGAGAAGTGGTGTAACTGTACACGTTACGATGATGATATTTTGATCGTTCACACGCGCACCGGTTTTGACCATTACAAAAAACAATGTTCCACATAGGCGGAGCCAACGGGGTGCTGCCACGTCACAAAGAGTGCAAATGATCTTTTTGTTAATTTTGTAATTTCTGACTTGGCGGTGAACCATTGGCGGACAAATGCTGAGTAGAATCAGAGGTTTTTATTTTTTATTTTTTTCTAATTAAAGAGGATCAGAGTTGTAGGTAAGTGTATTACTAATATAATCCTAACAGGAAATTTCTAGGAAGGATATGGCTGATTAATTATTAAAAAAAATAATAGGAGGAACAATGTCATGGGAAGGTGAGTCATGGGATCCAAGCATATTCCGGGGTTCACTTTTGGCCTTTGGGGGACCAAATGTTACCCAAAAGAAACAATAAATACTTATAATATTAAATATTTTTTAATTGTGGGAAAGGTATTCCGTACCATGTGAGTCGAATGTCATACCACATTATCAACTATTTTGTTGACCTTTTGCTTTCCAATTTGTAATAGCGACAATCAATAAATATTATTTAATCGTGTGGATGGAAAAAAATATATACATATTATATAAAATTTGAGTTAATTCAGTTTCGATCATTACAATAAAAAATAATGCCTACGTAATAAATTTTTATCAATTGAGTCAAATTTGTTTTAGTTTGTACCATTTGTGATGGTTGTTATACAGAGGACAGTTGTATAAACCTGTTCATGTAGACATACTTAATTTAAAATTAATGCAAAGTTCATATTTACTTTTTATATTTTTTTCATCATAAGTAATTAACTCTTTCAATATAAAAAATAAGAAGTTTTAAATTAAAGTTGATTCTAAATTCACCTCTTCATATTTATGTGAAGGTATTAAAGTTTATTCTAAATTCACCTCTGCATTTTCTTTTCTTTTTTTTGAGAGACCTCTGCATTTTCATGATTGAGTTAAAATAGTTTATAAATGAATAGAGATAATAGTTATTAATGCCCCTTACATATGTTTCAAATGTAAGTGTTAACCCTCGACAATTTTAAGTGCTATTTATGCCCCTAACTATTTACGGGGAGATATTAATGCCCTAATTCGGCGGAATCCGGCGATTGACAGCGGCATAGCACTTGTGCGACTCACACATGCGAATGTTAAGGGGCATAATAGTCAAATTACTCAATCATCTTCAATCTCCAACCTCTTATTCCTCTCCCACTCCATTTCTTCCAAATCCCTCACAAATTTCAGAAGAAACCAAAGGTATGTTTTTTTTTTTGTTATGAATTTCTGCAATACACTCTTCACCAAGCTCCATCCGTGGAAAAAATGCCTAAATGTTTCGAAAATAGTCAAATTTTGGTGTTTTTGGGCTGAAAATTGGAACATTTTAAGTGGGTTTCGAAAATAGTCAAATTTTTTGGTGTTCTTGGTGATTCAAGAGGTTGAAGATGGAGAAAATCTCTTTTGATCCATTTTAACCCGCCTCAGCTTGTGGATTGTGTTTGCGGGTTTCGGGTTAGGTTTTTGTTTAAATATCACAAGTATTTGGGTTACCCATTTAGCACTGATTGTGTGGACTATTTTGCCCCTGAAAATGTGCATGTGCGGGCTGCACATGTGCAACGCCGCCCCCTCTCGCCGGATTCCGCCGATTTTGGGCATTAATAGCTCCCCGTAAATAGTTAGGGGCATAAATAGCACCTAAAATTGTCGAGGGTTAACACTTACATTTGAAACATATGTAAGGGGCATTAATAGCTATTATCTCAAATGAATACAACTCACAATGTTTTTTTTTTTTTTTGAGATACTCACTATTTATGCCCCTTCAACTATTTTCAAAAGTAAGTTATGCCCCTTTTGATTTTTGTGTGCCATTAATGCCCCTAACTATTTGCAGGGTGCCAAAAATACCCTAAATGGGTGAATCCGGTGACCTACGGTGGCTTTGCACATGTGCGATCCACATGATCGAAATTGCAAGGGCAAAATCGTCAAAATTATCCAACTTCATATTCTTCAAATCCAAACCAACCCACTTCAAGTTCAAATCTTTTTTACACAATTTTATTAAAGGAACATATATTTAAGCTTGAAAAAGTCACAAAAATCACTCTAAATAAATCCTCTATGCGGTTCTTGATTTGTTTGACAAATTCGAAGCAATGGGGTTTCTTGAGATGTTTTTGTTTAATTGATGTTTTTTTTGGGTGAAAAAAATTGAATCCTTTTTAATTTTAGGAGATGAGTGTCTTCCTAATTTCATTCTAAGCAAATAGGTTCCCAATAAAGCTTCATGTATAAGATGAATTGAAGAAGGGGATTAGGGAAGAAGATGAATTGAAGAAGGGGATTCAGGAAGAAGATGAAGTATGATAATTTATGGACGAATTTGCCTTTGAAAATTCGACCATGTGGGTCGTACATGTGCAAAGCCGTCTTGCCTCGTCGGATTCCTGATAATTTATGGACGAATTTGCCTTTGAAAATTCGACCATATGGGTCGTACATGTGCAAAGCCGTCTTGCCTCGTCGGATTCCACCCATTTAGGGTATTTTTAGCACCCCGTAAATAGTTTATGGTATTAATGACACGCAGAAATAAAAAAGATCATAACTTGCTTTTGAAAAATAGTTAAAGGGGTATAAAATTTACTTTTATTTTGTTGCTTTTCTTTCACATTCAATTTCTTCATTTTGGACTTTAGGAATTTAATTCAAGTTGAAGAAAAAAAAATTATTCTAAACTTGGAATTTGGGAAAACGATGTCCGACTTATCTCCTTTGCTTGCGCTCTGGACTAAAGTTTGATATTCCACCCATGACCTAACCCAGAAATTAAGGTATAAAATGGATTTTAAATTCTACGAAGTTTCACAATTGAAGCTATTATATTACTTTGATTCCTACGAGGTCTCCAAAACTCCAATGTTGTATAAAATGGAGTTTAAATTCTACGAAGTTTCACAAACAGAGCTCGATGAAAATTTTAAGGCTCCAGTTTGAACTCGAGCTCATATGAACAAATTATTTTAAGTTCGGGCTCAGCTCGATCGATTCTAGAAGATTCAATATTTTTACTTAATTTTGGAAAAATAGAAAAATTACAATACCAAATACTCCCTCTGATTCATAATATAGGTCTTTTTATGAGTTATTTTTTGTTGCATAATAAAAGTATTTTTACAAAAAAGTTGTGCATTTGTGGACTAATATACCCCTACACCATTTAATCCTACATCATTTAATGTGTAATTCACAAGTACTATTTATTACTCCACTATCAAGTCTTTGTTATTGGGACTTATACCTCCATTATCAAGTCTCAAAATTATTAATTTATATATGTGGCAAAAGAGACATAAACCACTATTCCAAAATCAAGAATAACAAAGTGTCTCCTCAATCGACTCCATGGAATCCATTGATAAAAAAAAAGTAGAATGCATCTAATTTTAGTTAGTACTCCTTTTAAATACACGTGCTGAAGAAAAACAAAATTAGTTTAGGCTCCATGAATTGTTTTTTTGATTATTTGGCCAAATTCAAATTTTAATTTTGCCACCAAAACTAAAAAAAAAGTTGGTCGTGGATTTGGATGTTTTCATACTACTCCATGAGTATGTGCTTAGCTAAACGGCTACTTGGAATCATACATAATCAGTCAAGATTAAGATGAATATTAAATGTAGCAAATGATGGTTAAGAGGGAGATGGAACATTTTTTGGAGATGTTGATTGTGAGGAGAGATTTAATGTTATTTGGTGTATTAATTCGGGTTATTTTAGTCATTTAGATTAGTATCTTAATTTGCATGAAAACTCCTAAAAAGATCATATATTTTGAATCGGAGAGAGTATATGTTAATGAGTGTCACGATATTGCCCATATGCTTGACATGTGTCTATTTTGATCGGAAACCACCATAAACAGTAATAACGATTTATTTTCATCCACACGTAGATACGAAGGTGATATAATTAGAAAAAAATGTAGTTAAGTGTCAAATCAGTAAATCATAAATAATTTAGTAACTTAAATAACTATTTACTCTAAATACAAAACTAGTTGTTGTGCTTTTATTTTAATCATCAGAAGCATCATTAAGAGGTCTCAACAATCGTTATAATAGCAAGAACTACCCTTTGTGTTAATTGTTTCTTAACGTATAAATGTAAATAAGTAAATCATTTACCACCAAATTTATTTTACTGTAATTATGCATTCATATATGCTTTGCTAAAAAGAGCCTGTTTCCTTACTTTATCCAAAAAGTTCATTAAATTCAGTACCTTCTTTAAGAAGAATTGCTGAGAAGAGATGAAAAGATTAAAAAAACTGGTGCAATTAATAGGGCCTTTATTTGTGATTTTATATTGGGATGTTTTAAACGGTGAATTATTTGAAAGAGAATACATTTTTAAAAAGATAAATTACGTCGTTTTCATAAAAAGTGATAAATTGCATCGTTTTCATACAATTACCTTGTCGTAAGAAAAAAATAGTACTCTATCGATTTCAAAATTTAAAGTCTTTTAATTATTTTTATATAAATCATTTTTATTGACAATTTTAAATGTCAAAGGTCCAATTATATATAAGTCCTCTCTACTAATTTCCCAGCATGCGTTTTGACGATGAAATATTGTGTATGTTATTCCTTTTCAGCTCGATTGTGATTTTAATAGTGTTGTAGGCGGAGGTTTCCATCAATGGAAGTCAAATTATACTTTTCTTGTTAGTCATTTTCCTAGTCGTTATCATTACAATTATGTTTCGTTAATTTGAAGATATTTTATGATTTAAGGAGTTGATTAATCATTCGTTTAAGATATTTATATAAAATGAATATCTATAAGAAGGGAAAATGAAATTTTTGTATCCCGGTATCAGCTACTTGACCTAAATGATCCGATTGCGGAAGTTGTATAGAGATATCTGTCAGCTTATGGTGTATGAAACTGCTCACATCATAACTCGAACTCGTAATCCTACCTAGAGGATCATAAGTAAAATGAGCGACGACCAACTGTGTCTACATCCTCTTGTCGCAAAAGAGTTGCTCAATGAACGTCTCACTGTACTAATTATACCCCTTCCAGTCGATACATTCTTGTAAATGATATTCAATTAGTGACACATGAGTTTTTTTTTCCATAAAAAATAAGTGCACTCCTTGGCAGTAAAAAGTAGCTCCTTCAAATAGAGATTCAAATCCTAAATTATATCTTGTTCACTTCTAAAATTTATTTTTTAATTTAAAATATATGAATAAAAAATTTAATAATTAAAACATTGAAAGAAGTGACACAATACCGAACCGCTATTTGCTAAAGATCCCTGGTGAGAAGGGTTTTAACTAATTATTTTACCCCTTTTTTACATGAATAAAATTAAATTAAAGAATCTCACAATATTTATACACAAGGAAAGTGTTTGATAAGGTAAAATATGAACTAAAGTCGAGGTCAACTATATGCTGAAAATAATTCAACAGCCTGAAATGAAGTTCAAGCAAATTAATACTCACTCCATTCCTAAATATAAGACTCTTTAGATAATTTTAGAAAATTAAGAAACTTGTCATTTTCATCGAAAATTTCAATATTACCCCTCTTTCTCATTTCTATAGCATAAGAAAAGAAAGGAAAAATATGGGGATGACAGAGGCGGCAAATAAAAGAAATGTTGAGCGCATAATTAAAATAAATCGTTGACGACTAATAAAAGAGCCTTAAACGACAATTAATTTGGATACCTATAAATCTCCTACAAGACAATTAAATGGGAATAGAGGGAGTAAATTCTTACAGTAATGCAGAAGATTGTTGATCTTTTTTCTTTAAGCAATAAAGCTAATTGTTATAGTTGAAACATCTTGTATCTAGAAGGTAATCTTGAATGAACAGAGAATTATATCCAGAAATTCAATTGTTACTACAAAGAGTGTATACCATTTACATGGCATAAGAGCAAGCTTCTGAACTTCATTTCAGGTCAAGTGAGTTCTAATTGTCCATGTACAACACAAGTATGGCGACAGATCTTGAACTGTCCCCGCTCATTCAAGAAGAGCAGCAAGCCTTGAATTGACTCCCACTTCGAGGTTGAGGTGAGGGGGTGTTGAATTTATCCAACCTCGATGTGATACCACATCGTTTGTCTAAGGAAGTTCCAAGTCACTTATAAGCTCATGATGAGGAGGACTAAGGGAGTGTTGAATGTACCCCACATCGATGTGAGAAAGAGTGTTGAAATATAATGAGTTAACACCTCTGATTGTCAGTTGATTTTGGGAGGACATTAATACCTACAACTAATTTTCAAACTTATTAAAGAACCTTTGAATTTTTTTTGTTAGTAAATGCACGTTTCAAGTCATGTATAAAATGAAAATGGCATATGATAAATACCGTAAATTAAATTAAATATTTGCTGATTCACAGAATAGTCCAGGTCAAGGCTAGGCCTCTAATAGTCTTGTCACTTCTATTTGTGATTAATTAAAAAGGTAAAGTTCTAAAGAAATTGCTTGAAAAATAAATAAAAGGTTTTGACTATACGAAAGAAAGTTGGTAGTAGTTGGGCTCTGTTTACCAAATTGAAATTATCATTAGAATTCTTTTCCTTTTCTGGGATTCAGTCATAGGATAACATTATCAAATCCGATGTCATTATTTGATGGCGATTACCACTAATTTTTTTTCTTGATATTGGTTTATCAAATGCTGAAACTTGAGGAATCAAGGATTCAACAGGTGGTTAGAGCTTATAGTATGGCTATAAGCAGCTTTAATTGTTAGGGTCTATTAAGATTTCTTTACATTCGAATCATGTTGGTCCGCTTTTTCAAATCTCTACCACTTGTGCATATTTCTTATTTTAAAACATGTCTGATCAAGAAGTTTTTAACACAACTGGAAAGGGTACCACCTTCATACCTTTCCCATTTTTTGAATTTTTTTTTTTTACATTAATTTGAAAAGAAAAACTCTTTTACGAATGCTTATCTTTTAAAGTTAAAGTTCTAACTCCGTCTTTTAAATGATTTTTGCTTTTTATGTTCTGTTAAATCCTAATTGAGCATGCTTAAATGACCATTGATCTGGTGCCTAGTGTTATGCTTCACCTTTAACATTTGGAATTTTTTCTCGAGCTTATTTAGTTTATTATTATTATTATTACTGGAAGGTAGTAGTTAGGTCAATATACAGGGATGACACGTTTATATCAAATATTGTAACACCTTATTTATTTATTTAGAGTAATGGAGTTGTAACTGAATTTGAAGGCTTTTTTTTCTCTAGTGTCAAAAGAGATGAGCCATGCTATGGTAAAGATCTGCATTTCGCCTCTTGGGAAGTTACTTTCGTCTTTCATTTTTGGTCATTGTAGGCCGAAAGTATTCATACTTTTACCAACCCCACCCCTACCCCACCCCTCCTTGCCTTGCTCTGTTTGTTTGTAAGAGACTTCTACAAATAAAAATTTAAGTTCGACACTTTGACTTCAATCTGAATACACTTAGATAGGAAATTTAAAAAAAAAAAAATAAAAATTATGTTCAATAAAATAATAACTAGGAGAGTCATGCATTTTGAGTTCGATACTTGAGAGTAACAATTGTCGCATATATACACAAATGCTTGCTAAAGTACTTTTAAATTGAATTTTAGGTTGAATTTTTTTGTCTAAAAAATTGAAAAAATGAATTTTGTCTTGAAATTTGATATGAAAATAATATATGAAAATGATTTACTCCTAGAATTTTGGGGATAGAAACCCTAAATTCCCAAATTGAGGGTGTTAAATGACTATCTTACCCCCTGCTGGTATAAGGGATTCACCCAACTATAAGGGCAAAAAGGTCTGAAAAACTATTTTAGTCAATCTTTTAGCCAATAATTCTAGTAGCCTAGCAAGGTCCAATAATATATTATATAAATTTTTACATTAGAATTTTATGGTCTATTCTGTCATGGAACAGGTCCACTGGACCATGCGGTCCAGATTTGGCCACATCACTGCATTTCCTTCTCTCTCCTCATTCTGCAGGGATGTGGCCAAATCTGGACCACATGGTCCACATGGACCCAGTCCATATCAAATATTTCCTAATTTTATTTATATTTTAACTAACAAATTATCTTTTTTTTTTTGCTTCTTTAATTTTCGCTAAATGTTCTATAGTATTATATTATGGAATGGAGTCAGTATTTCCCAACTCCAAAATTTCTCACATGATGCCAAATCATTACATACTTCAACCTCCATTCAACTAAATACTAATACAACAAATCCCAATCCCATAAAACCCACACTATCACATTCCCTTCTTAAATATGACCTTCCTATGTAAAACATAAACACACACAAAAAAAAACCTATTTCCTTAGCATTCTGTGTCTGCCTTTTCTAAATTCTGGTACTAAGAAATTAAAAATGGCCTCAACTTGCATTTCAAACTGTGTTAAAGATACTCGAGTCCCGGTTCGTGCCACCTACGTAAACCTATACAAGTGGCCCGAATCCGACGTCGAATTCATACGTTCATTAAGCTCCGATAAGCGCAAGAATAATGGCGGCAGTGACGGCGGCGGAGGTTGTGGGGCCCACCCCAAGGTGGTGGATAGCATTTCGTGCCGGCAGTTATATTTGAGAAGCTATACGTTCTCAAGAGATGATCAGACGGGCAATATGGATAAAGAGAAGAAAAAGGCCAAGAAAAGTAGTACTACTTCAAGAACTAGAAGACGACGTCGTAGTAAGTCAAGAGGTATTACAGGGTTTAGAAGGGCTAAGGAGAGTTCTTGTAATGCTCTGGCGGCTATTTTCAGGCGGTTGTTATATTGCACAACTCAAATTGATGTGGTTGGTTGATTATATAATTTTGTTTTTTTGTTTTTTTAAAGCTTCTTATGATTATATTTCCTCTATTTAATCTTATTATATGGAATTATGTTTTATTTTGGAGTGGTTTAGTTGTAATTTTATAACTTTTCTTTTTTCAAGTGGCATCAATCATGATCTTGATCTCTTGCAGATAAAACTTCTAGTAATTTTTCTAATTATAATTTTTTGATTAAGTTTTTCTGATACTTATTAATTAATATTTATGGTGTAACTGAATTGAGTCTGACTTAACTTTGATTTGTTTTGAAACTCAAAGTGGAGTCCAAACTTTCTTTTAAGAGTCAATAATACTATTTTTTAAAGAGAAAAAATACGATTCATATTTGCAATATTGTCCATCCTAATCGGGGTTTCACTGTAGTCTTATAAGCATTTATTTATCTATTGAATGCTTTAAGATCAACAAGTTTTCTAAACTAATAAAATTAACTTGATAAGATGCGAGAATTAAGAAATAATTTTTATTGCATTATGGCGGAGAAGGCAAAACTTTAAAGTTGGACAATGTCTACAAACTTGTGTAGTATAGTAGTAAAGAGAATAATTTGACATGACTTTACAAAGGTCAGGTGTTCAATTCCCACTATCGACGTGAGAGTTGTGTGTTGGTGGGTGATCGCAGAAATCCCTCGTAAGCGACCCATGGTCCCCTAGAAAGCTCACTCGACCCAGTGGTGGTGACCGGAGCCGAATCCATTCAAACTTTTTTTACAAAAAAAAGAATAATTTTCTACTAGTCTTATAACCAAGGACGAAGATAGGAATTTAGCGTTGGGGCGAAAAAGAAGTTTCATTGTAGTCTTATATGCATTTATCTATCTATTGCATGCTTTAAGATCAACAAGTTTTCTAAACTAAGAAAATTAACTAGATAAGATGAGAGAATTAAGAAAATTATGGGATAAATTAGTATAGTACATACTATGACCTCAAAAAAAGTAAGAATATTTTTGAAGCATAAATTTTTTCGTGCCATGCCATTAAAATAAAATCCAACTACAACAACCAAATAAGCACCGGCCGTTTAAACAAGGGGCAATTTAATTACATCACGTAGGACTAGGACAACTTTGGTGCACTTATAAATAACTAAACTCTTAGGCAATAAATATTATTTAGACAAGTGCACAGATGGACAACTTTTTCTTCAAAATTCTGAATTTGCTTAATTGTCCTAAAGTGATAGGTTGGTCTGTCTTTTCTTTTTCTTCTTAATTGATAGTATATATATTTTTTTTTTTTTGGAGGAGGAGGTGGACGTTCTAGGAAGGGAGAATTATTTGGTCCAATATAAGGTGTCGAACTTGCAACATCACGGTCGTGGGTAGAGGTCAGCCCCACTAGACTGTAGCACTCTTGACTAATTGAAATATTATTTACGCAAGTGCACTGAATTTGTTTAATTGTCTTAAAGTAATATGTTGGTCGTCTTTTCTTTATTTTCTATCAATGGTATCGATTATAAAATCTATTATTACGAATTAGAAGCATTATTTAAATTGCACTAATCTTTTTTGACTCGCTATACTTCTCACATATCTATTTCTATACCTTCTCAAACATTCGTTCTAAGATTAGAAAATAAGATTAGAAATTTCCAAAAGGAGAAGGTTGAAGGCCGATCTTCCATCATACTACTCATAAAGAGAGAAGAGAAAGAGTGATGTTTGAGTGGAGAGCATCATGGAATGGAAGGAAGAAGTAGGACAAAAGAAAGGCATGGGCCGACCAACAAAAGATAAATTCACAATGTCAAAAATGATGCTTACAATGCAAGTTTTGTTGGATTTATCGTCAATTAAATAATTCATTACAACTATAATAAGATAACCCATATTATTTCAATAATTGAAGGTATGAGACATTGAAGATAAATATAACGTTTGACAATTAGGGTCGTCTCAATCATTTTGAAGACCCGGTTCTAAATTTTAAAATAATGCCCTACATAATTGGAGAATAATCACTTTCATGTAAATATTCCAAAAACAAAAAATTTGCATTTGTATCATAAATTTTATTTTCCAAAATTTACTAAAAATATTTAAACATAATTTTAAAAATATAAACAATGACAAACTTTCTTCACTTGAAGGAAGCGATCATTGTAGTGTCTTTTGAAGTAAAATGATCAACTAAATCTTCATATTTGATTTGCTTCAAAAGATCATTCTCAATTGCTATAATCGCTTATCAATTGAGTCTTTCCTAAAAAATTGTAGAACGCATGTATGACTTAAACAACTTCAATCTTGAAAAACTTTTTTTTCGCAGATACAACAGTAACCGTAATAGGCAAAACATTATGTTTGCAATTATTGTGTAAGGAAAACACTCTATTCACTTCAAGAACAGAATACAGTTTTGCTTTTATCATTCTTCAACCAAACACACACACTAACATAAATTTGGGGGCTCGGTTTTTTGAGGCCTCGTGCGATTGAGCGCCATAAACACCATCTTAACCGCCCATGTTGACAATAAATATATAAAGTTATTACTCACAAAATACCACTAAAATAGATGAATTAGAGATTGACCTAATATTTGATAATAAATAGACAAAGTGACTGTTCACAGAATACCACTGAAACAGTAGTCCAAAAAAATTAATTCTACAATTTTTTCTTCTTTTCATTCCTCTGTGAAAATTACTTTTGTAATGATGAATACTCATATTAATGAGTGTTTAATGCACGCAACTAATCATAATAAGGGTCATTTACCAAAAAAGAAAGTCGAAAAGAAAATCATAATAAGGGACCTTCCATGTCGGTCATATTGCCATGACATATTCATGGTGATGCTCACTGTTTTCGGTCATTATATTTAGGATTGTAAATGTACAGAAGCTAATAATATTCGAATCCAAAAAAAAATGTTGTGATATGCTATTTTATAATTAATGAATAATTTTATTCAGTCAAAAAAATGCTATTTTTCTTTTTATTAATAGGGGATGGGATATTGTAAGAGAAATCGTGGCCAGGTTTGGGCCAGGTGGGTTTGCGGTTAGGATCTTATTTTCCCTTCCGTATGTAATTCACTATTCTATTAATAAAAAATTAATATAGTAATTTTTTTATTAAAAATTTTTTAATTTAAAAAAATGGTGTAAACTATAGAGAAAAAGTAAACATAAGACTAGGGGGTGGAAATGAAAGTTGAATGAAATGAAAGTTGAAAGCTTTACTCAAAGCTCAACTCACACTAATTTCCCTGCACTTTCATACTTTCACTCATATTTAATGTGAAAGCTAATTTTCTCACTCAAGCTCAACTCATCAAGTAGCTCACGAGCAAACTTTCGAGAGCTCACGAGCACTTTCAACTCATTTATCTACATTTTTTTTAAACGATGACTTATAATATGAGTTTAATATCAAACCAATACAAAATAAATCAAGAGATTTTCTTAACACAATAACATATAATAGAAGTTTAATATGTCTCTACTAATTATAATATATCAATACTCCAAAAATTTGTAGGGTTTTGGTTATTTGTTTTGCCTTGACTTGAAGATGTCGTATGCGGCTTTTTTATGTGCTACTTCAATTTTTTTACATGATACTTAATGTTATAAAATGTTATGCGCAACTAGAGTTTTGTTAGTATAGAAACTTTTATGGGTTACTTCTTTTTTACGATCCCACTCCATGTTTATATATATATATATTGAGCTAAACATTTCAGTAGACAAATGAAAGTCGAACTCTACTTAAATTTCAGTTTCGACTCATATTTTAGATGAGCTAAAATGCGGGCTCATGTATCGCTCATTTAGCTTATGAGTGAGCTCGTTGAGTCGAATATTGAATCGAATCGTGAAATTTACTCACATGAGTCATTTCAACTCATTTCCACCCCTATATAAGACTTATTAGTGAGATAGAGAATAAGATATGAATTCGGAACAAAATATTTTTCCCCTCTTGGTGAGTTGGTGTAAACTATATTGTGAATGGGTCGCAAAGAAATTTGGCCCACTTATCTAGCTCTTGGTCAGTTTCGTCAACCTCAATGGATGACCAGCAAGTGGGCCTCTCTCTTTCTCTACCTTTTATTTCGCCACTGGACTGTCGTGCTGAGAATGTTAATAAAATAATGGGTTGTCCCAGTAAGAATCCACCCGGCTCCTATGTTGAACAGACTTTATTCAGTATGTGCAGGCCGCTTTGTGAGCCGTTGGATCTAACAATTTTGATCCAACGGCGGGATCAAAAGTAAGAGTATTAAAAGATATAATAATTTGGCTGTCCTTTTAGGCTGGAAAAATGAAATTTGAATCCATTTTTCTCTCTCTTTTACTTTTGGATGGTAAAAGATAATTTCAGATCTCTAAAATCTCTCCATTCTAATCGCTTTCCTTCTCTCACTGGTTCATCATCTTTTTTCTTCTCTCTCATTTTATTTATTTATTTTGTTAGAGAACTGATTTATTCAATGAAAAATTATAAAGTAACGGTGGTAGAAGATACAAATAGAGATGAATGGAAAAAATTCCGAGATTTTCTTGACAAAAAACGGTGTTCCTTGCGATGACCACACAAGTTCGCTTCAAGATAATTGTATATTTGGAGACCTGGGCAAAAGGAAATGCCCAACCAAATTGATTTCAGTAAGTAATTCTTACATTTGGACATTTGTTACTAATATTGTTATTGATATAAGCAATTGATTCACATTTTATCCATTATGACAGCCATCAGAGCGATAATGATGATACTAGGATGATTAAAATATCGAAGCAAACAATTTTTTTTTGATGAATCAGGAAAATGGTGAGTCGTTTTATAAATGACACTGTTATTTTTGTTGTTTCTCGTGTTATTTATTTCTATTATCTAAAGTTTCATGAGATTGGAAGATGAACACGACGAGCAGATTGGTAAGAGATGTGACAGAACATGTGTTCATAATGCAAGAACATGTGTTCTATGACAAAAAACCTATTACGTATGTCAGAACACCTAATCTGTTAGAAAAAATACATGTTCTGTTTTAAAATAACATGTCTCAGTCTTGATAGGGGTTATATTAATGTGGTTATATTATCAGCTTACTTTAACTTCTTTTTTTTTATCTTTTTTGAATTCAGATATTACACCCTCGAGTGTGAAAATAGAGTTCCACCACCCCTGCTAGAGATGAACAAGATGAGCGATCCAAACAGATCAAGGAAGAAGTAAAATAGGGTGGTTGAGTTAAAAAGGCGGCAAGCAAGGACCAAGTGTAAAAATAGGCAGAAGACTTTTTCTACCTAGTTGAAGAAAGCATTAGACTAGTTATTTATATATTTAAATTTGAACCTTGGTGGTGTTGAACACCTTAAACATTAGACTTGGGCAAATTCAGTTGTTCAATGCACTTATTATATGATATTGAACACCTATTTTTTTTGTGAACACCTATTTTTTGAGTGTGAACACCTATTTTTTTTAGTTTGAAAACCTATTCTATTGGTTATGAACGCCTTTTGTATAGATTAGGAACACCTTTTGTATTGGTTTTTTAAGTCTAGGAACCCCTGTTATGTCCAAACACCTTATTCTTTGATATTGAACACCTGTTTTCTCGTGTCCAAACACCTTAACTCTTTATTTTTTATCTATTTTGTATTCAGATATTACACCCCTGATGCTGAAAATGGAGTTCTACCACCCCGACTAGAGCTGAAAAGGAGGAGCGATACAAACAGGTCAAGGAAAAGGTTAGAGAGAGTTGTTGAATTAAAAAGGCAGCAGGCAATGGCCAAGCATAGTTGGCAGCGAGTAAAAGAGGCAGAATACAGTTCATACCTAAATGAAGAAAACATTCATCTCAGACTTTAAACATTAGATATCTTAAATATGTAGTTTGTTGGTGTTGAACACCTTAAGCATTGGACTAGTTATTTTTCGGGGCAAATTCAGTTGTTTAATTCACACGTTCTATGATATTAAACACATGTTCTTTGATTGGGAACATATATTTTTTTAGTGTGAACACCTATTTTTGGAGTGTGAACGCTTGTTCTTTGAGTATGAACATCTGTTCTTTGAATGTGAGCACATGCTTTTTTAGTGTGCATACATTTCTATGATTATGAACACATTCTGTATTGGTTATGAACAACTTTTATTTTGGTTATGATAAACAACGTACTTTTTTAAGTCTACGAACACTTGTATTAATTATTTGATCTCTTGTTATTTTTTTTGTAATGTAAACATGTTCTTTGAGTGTGAACACATGTTTTTTTATTGTGAACACCTATTTTTTTTTAACACCTGTTTTAAAATTACCAACTTGTCTATTTTTCAAAACACTACATAATTCATAAAATTACCAAAAAAAACAAACCAGTAAACAACCAAAAAACTATAGTCTATTATCACAATAAACATAATTGAAATCCAAAATATTCATTGTTTGGTAGTGAACACCTAAAATTGTTATTTTTCTTCGAAAATCTTTCAAATGCATCATAGTTCTTAATTTAAAATTTTAACCAATCTTCATGAAGACCCGAAAGTTTTATTTGGGGAAAACCCCAAAATTCTGATTCAGATTTTTGTTTTAAAATGAAGAAGATGTAATCTTTAAGATGAATAAGGCTTAAGGATGATTTTGGCTTTGGTACAAAGTTGCAGACACTGAAGAAGAACTGTAGAAAAGTAATTGATATAGAAGATGAAGAATGATGAGGAAGGAGAATATGGTTTTGAGGAAAAAGAAGGTAAAAATGCGTCATTTTTTACTTTTTGATATATTGGATACATAATTAATGATGAGACTGTTTGAGTATTCTTTTTTTTTAAATTATTTATTAAATTACTTATCTGCCCTTTAGCCATCATTTAAATTGTAGCCGTCGATTCAATTTTTTTTTGAATCAACGGCCAAATTCATGTCCCGCACGTGTGGATTAAAGGCTGTTCCGCATAGGAGGCAGACTAGTAAAAATCATATACTCCCTCCATTCCCTATTAATTATCGTTTAGGAGATATCTAGGTATTCAAATTAATTGTCGTTTAAGGTTCTTTTATTAGTTTTCAACAATTTATTCCAATTATACTCTCAACATTTTTCTTTTTTTATGACATATAAGTGAGAGAGAGGGAGGGTGGGGGTAATATTGGAAGTTTAAGTGAAAATGACAACTTCCTTAATTTTCTCAAATTGTCTAAAGAGTCTTATATTTAGGAATGGAGGGAGTATCATTCTCTGTGTCTCATCCTCCTTCTCATCCTTAGATATATGTTAATTTTAAATAAAAAATTATAAATTAAAAAAAATAGTTAAATTTTAGTAAAAAATTAAAACATTAATTTTTTATTGCAGCCTGACTATAGGATCCGAACCGATACCATAAAATATCATTTTCCATCTGCCAGCCAATTGCCTTCCATTATTCCCCACGTTATCACTATATAGATATATACAAATAAAAAATTATAAAAAATTAAAAAAATAAAAGAAAAGGAAGAAAGTCCATTAACGGCAATGTTGATTCGTTTAGCTAAATCAAATGCATTGTTGTCTTGAAGACTTCTCTACCTTTTTTATTATTTTAATTCGATCTTCATGGTAAGATGTCTAAAAAATTTCTAGTTTGTAAAGAGGAAAAAATTAAAAAGGAGAAAGAATAGGGTTAATTTTTTTTTTAAGAGTTCCATTATTTTTTTTAGATTATAGTTTTTATTAATTAAAAAATTAATATATGTTAATTTCTTATTGATGGAAAAGGAGACACAGTATAAAGATAGAAAATTCTTCCCCAAAAAAAAATATTGGCCTGGTGCATTTTTGAAGATTTTGTATATGCTTTCATAAACCTAAAGTTAAGTCTGAGAAAAAATTATGATAGATAGGGGGGAATGTCAAGGAAGCCACCGTAGTTGGCTAAGTACTTTCATCTTGGTACGACAGTTTTTCAGTTCGACATTCTGTCCCAATAATAATAAACGTTTTTTTAAAGAAAAAAATGTAATTTTACTTTCAGAAGCTACCCCAGTCACTTCCTCATCCTAATTATAAGAGGTTGACTGACTTTGTTCAATCAGAAGCCAACTCATCGATAATTGCAATGAAGATTGACTAATTATCAGACAGCCCTCATATTATTCTGGGATCTTAATAGGCAGAAAAATACTACTGGAAATTAACTCCTCTTTAATTTGTTTAGCCAGCAATGTCAATGTCAACTCAACTTGCAAAACAAAAATAACTGTAAGATTCGCCAAAAAAATCATCTATCCCTATTCCGTCTCCAATTTCCTGCCCCACGAACATTGTCACATATTCATTTTTTTTACGGATTTCAATATTTTTTTAAGTTATAATCTTTTATTAAAAAAATTAATTTTTTAATCAAAAAATTAAAAATTTATTATTGATAGGATAGGGAACGGAACACAGAATGTTTACACTGGATTCCTACAGTAAGATTCATAGACCAAGTCCTCCTTTCTTTGATTATCGTTTTTGCATGAATTGACATTAAAAAAAAATAATAAATAGATGTGATAACTGATAAGTCATTGTCCATTATAAATATAGAAGCCCTTCATATCTGATAACATTCAAGCTTGAGATGAGATGGCTAACCGGAGCTATATTGTCCTTCCTTTTCTCTTAGTTCTTTGTATTTTCTCCGTCTCCGGCGCCGATGGTAAGCTTAATCTTAATTATGCATGTCTTTAACCCCCCCCCCCCCCCCCAAAGGACATTATTGACATTAGGTATATATTAGGCTTCATTTGAATTGCTTTTTTCATCTTGAAAAGTTTCATTTTTGTAAGGGATAAAATTTAACAATGTATATAAATATTTTGAATACTAAATGAAATAAGCATGGTAATGTGGATATAAATTAAAATGGTTTTTGAATTTGTCTTCTCTGATTCCCTTTTGGCTTTGATTTGAGGACATTATTTTGCATAACAAAGGTGACGATATATGGACTATTATTCCAGTGGTATTCCGTGAGCGATCACTTTGTGCATTCATTGACAAAGATTATGTCACTCTCCAATCAACAACCACTTAGTCCATTTATTGTCAAACATTCGCTATGTCTTTTATCAATACCCCAATTATTGATACTTAATGGGTTATGTTATTGTGATATACATGTTGCAGTGAGCATAGATTGTGGATCGTCAGATATATTATACACCGATGTTGATACTTCGATAGTTTGGATGGGAGATGAGAGCTTCATGCAGAATTATGGAGTATCACAAGCAGTCCAAACAAGCAACTCAATATCTCATGTAATGGACACACTTAGAGTTTTCCCTAGTGGAAAAAGTAAGTATTGTTATTCCATTACAACTATTAAGGGTACAAAAGTACTTGTACGTGCTAGTTTTTACTATGGAAACTATGATGGGAAATCTTCTCCTCCTTCTTTTAACCTTCAATTTGATGGAAATTATTGGGATAAGGTTCAGACATTAAATGATCAAGTTGTTTATTTTGAGGTTATATATGTTGTAAAGGGGGATACCATAAATATATGTCTTGCTCAAACCAATACTAGTCAGTTCCCTTTCATCTCTGCACTTGAAGTTCGTGAATTGGAAGCAACTATGTATGATAATGTTGATGCAAATTATGCTTTGTTTACTAAGAGAAGGGTTGCTTATGGTACCAAAGAAACTATCAGGTACATTTCTTTTGTCCTCTACTTATTACCACCTCCATTCCATAATATAGGCTGTTTAGGACAAATAACGAAAATTAAAAAAGCAAAAATTAAAGTATTTTGTTAGTTTTTTTTTTTTTTATTACAATTATTTATTGGACCTCACCAGAGGAGGAGTAGTAGAGGCCCGGCTGAGCGGGTGTCGTAGAAGCTCGTTGAGCGGGTGCCCCGTGAGGGGAGTAGTAGAAGTCCCGTTGAGCGGGTGTCCCATGAGGGGGAGTATAAGACCCACATTGTTAGTTAAAATATCAATATAATATTACTCTCTTAAATAATATTTATATGTCACTATTTCCATTTAATAGAGTAATATTGATATTTTGATTAAAGAACACTTTATTTTTTTTGTATTCTTTTTCACGACTTATATTATAAAATGAAGAGAGCAATATCTTTCTGGAAATTTTTTATTTTCTTTTGGGGGTTTTAGTAGGTAGTATGAATTAAAGAATCTGAATTGCAGTCAAACCCTGCTTTGTATTAATTGTAAGTAGTCATTTATATTAGTTTAAAATAATAATATTACTAACATGTTCTAAATAGCTTATTAGCCTAACATATAGTTATTTTGAAAAAGTAAATTATGAGTGTTTTTATAAAGGAAAATGATTTGCTATTAGAATTATTGGATAGAAATTGGCTAAAATTCAAATTAACACAATTCACCCCTCAATTTAGATTTTAGCCAATTTCTATCTAATAATTCTAGTAGTCTAACAAGATCCTTTTTTAAAATAGTTTGTGTTGGAGCTAATTTTTAAGTTTATTTTTTTTGTACGAGACATGTTAAATATAAAATAATCGCATGAATATTTTTTGCTTTCTTATTATTCCCTCCATTGTCGTCTAGTAGAAAAAATTATTCTAATTTTCGAGAGCTTATATATAAAAAAAACAAACTCCAGCAATCGAAACTAGATCCTTAATTGAACATCTTCTAAAATGCAGGTACCCAAGTGATCCATATGACCGTTTATGGCAGCCAATATCTGATGTAGATGGCCTAACTCCCGTTTCAAGTGATGCCCCTGATATAGATGCCAATAGCAAAGATTTGCCACCAAAATTAGTATTGCAAAACGCAATAACCACATCAAGTACATCTGAGTCAATTCGACTCGGTGCCGAGTTTCCTTCTTTTGAGGTTCAAGCATACGTAAACATGTATTTCTCCGAGGTGACTCAGTTGAGTTCAGATGAGAAGAGATACTTTAGCGTTCTCAAAGGCAACGAAACTTTATTCAGTCCCATTTCGCCACCTTATGGAAATTTCTCAGAATTGAATATTAGGAACACCACGGTTTCTTCAACCACATCATTTTTCTTGGTGTCTACAACTGCTTCTTCACTTCCTCCTCTCATCAATGCCTTGGAAATATATTACATTAGAGATGCTATGACGGATGGTACAGATAGTAAAGATTGTACGTAAAAAATTCCTCGCTAAAATTCTTAATTGTATATTTATTACGTCCCAAATTGAATTTCAAGTCCACATTCAATTTAGAGATGAGGGTTAACTATCTAATGCATGCATTCAGAGCAGATCGAGTAGGGGTAGGGCAAGACAGGACGCACCTAAAGATTTTAAAAATTGCATTTTTTTTGTTTTTGTTTAAATCTTTAAAATATTATGCATTTGATCCTGTGAAATGGTGCCCTAATTCATTAACAATAGTATTGTTTTTTTTTTCTTGTAATGCAGTGGAAGGCTTAGCTTCATTGCAGACTGCTTTTGATGCATTATCGGGTTGGGTTGGGGACCCTTGTCTTCCATCACCTTATTCGTGGGACTGGCTTAATTGCAGCGATGATGCTACACCTCGTGTTACATCACTGTAAGAGATTAATTATTTATGATAGACAGAAGATATGTGATTATAATGAATTTTTTATTATTTTCGATTTTTTTTTTTTTTTTTGTCGAAATACACTAATATACTTTCTCTTACCATATAAATGCATAAATATTTACAAATGCTAAGAGTTTTTGGCAATTTGCAGGAACCTAAGTAGCTTTGATCTCTCTGGATTACTCCCGGACTTCAGTTCCATGGACAGCCTTGAAACCATGTGAGTGACGTGGAATGATAATAGTTTGACTTAAGGGCGGATTTAGGGGTGGTAGTGGCAGAACTAGGATTGTGCATACAGCGTGGTCACTTATTTATTTATTTATTTTTGTTGACAAAATATTTTTAAGAAATAATATTTTTTTTTTGGAGGGAGTAAGAAAAACTAATTATACAATTTATTCCTATTTTGTACTTAGTTTCCTTTATAAAAAATTCATCCATCATATTTTAGTTGTCACAATTAAAAAACATTGATTAAGAAATTGTTAAATTTTATGTAGTTACAAATGTAAAAAATTAAGTACCCTTACATTTTCAGGAGTGTGATATTAAAAATACACATATCTCTTAAGATGACTTAAATTATAAAACATAAATAAGGATATTCGTGAAAGTAATAAGTTATTATTGAGATTGTTAAATAGATAACTAAAATGGGAAAAAAATGGACAACCAAGTGCAGCTCAAGCGATAAGACATTTTACTTCCAACTGATAGGTCGGGAGTTCGAGTCGTACTGAAGGGAAAATGAAAAACTATTGTTGATCCTCCTTTAGGGAAAAACGTGACATTTGCGACAATTAATTAAAATGATATAGAGTTTATACGATGCTTATAAATATTTAAACTTTTTGGGGCACTTAAAAAAATTAGTAGGGTAACTTTTACAATTTTAATTTGTATAAATGAGCACGTTATAAATACCTAATTCTAATTATTTTTGCAGTGATTTGCATAACAACGGCTTAACTGGGCCAATCCCTGATTTCCTTGGAACATTTCCAAACCTTAAACAATTGTAAGTAAATACAAGTAACACAACATGATCATTCCTGAAATAATTAAACTGATCAATGAACCTTTTACATAAATGATTTTATTTTCTTCTGTTTCTTACAGGAATTTGGCAGATAATCAGTTCAGCGGACCCATACCAGCTTCTCTATCAAAGAAAAATGGACCCAAATTAGTGTAAGCTATAGCCTAAATCAAATATTTTGTTTTGTTTTTAACTCAATGTTTATTTTTTTATTCATTTTGAATTCTTTCAGAGTGACTGGAAATCCAGACCTGTGTGCATCAGGAGGCTCGTGTCAAAGTACAAGCTCATCTGGAGGATCCGGGTCATCTCGGGGCCCGAGTGGTCGGCCTATAGCCACTGGTGGTGGTAAAAGTAAAAAGAAGAAGAGCAGCGGGGTACCAGTAATATTGGGTACTACGATTCCAGCCTTCATTTTGATATGGGTAATTGCTGGTATTTTCGCAATAGTGCATTATAACAAGAAAAAAACAACTGCTGTCGTCAGCGCCATTCCAGGTTAGTATGTTTGAAGTTCAAGATCAATCCCGCCGCTCATAGTACGTAATTCTTTTTTTTTTTTTTAAAATAAAAAATAAAAGAATATACTCTCTTCATTTCATGATGTAAGTTGATTAGGTCATATAACGAAATTAATGAGACAAAAAGTAATATTACTCTATTAAATAAAACTTGTATACCACTAATTTTATTTAAAAAGTAATATTAATGTTTTAATTCAAAAATATATTATTTTTACCTCATTAATTCTCGATACATGTCCTAATATTATTATTGAGACACCTGACAAGATTTTGAGTCCATAACCAATTGTTCTAAATTAATACTCCAGATTCAGAATATGGATTTTGGCATTCCCTCTCTAATAATATATATATATATATATATATATATATATATATATATATATATATATATATATATATATATATATATATATATAACAAATGAATCTCAAATTTGAGACTTTTATTTATTTATTGAGGAGGTGTAACCAATCTATTACAAAAAATAAATAATTTAATAAATGAGAAAGGAATTTGAACTCAAAATCTCTATTATAGCCTCATCATCAATCGTTTGATTGGCACAAACTTCAGACTTAGATAATGAATTACTCTAGAGTAGTTAAGTAAGTTATATATTAGTTATTGTTGGGAACGGATTGGACAGAATTTCTGCATGAACACTTTGTCTCGGATTTGACGAAAAGTATATTAATGTTCGAGAATTGTTAGAGAATATATGAACGTCAAATTGTAAATTTATCTCTGACTTTTCGAGAAAAATGCTATTTAAATACATACTGGGAAAAAATAATTTATTCTAATTTATGTAAGTTGCAGGTCAAACTGGGGCAGGGAATCAATCACCAATGCCTCTTTTGAACCCTCAGATGATGGGAAACGGTGGTCAAATTCCTATGAACGAAATCAAAGTGGATATGAATAAAGGGAATCATTGATCAAACGGCTCAAAACAAGCTGGAAATTGTGGGAGAAAGGGTCATTAAGAATTTAGGACTTCTCAGTCAACTAATATTAAAATGCTATTTTTTTTTCTTTTTTAAGATCTCAATAATTTTGTACTTGATCATCAAAATTATTTTGCGAAACAGAAAATGTTCGAAGTAATTGAAAATTTTATATACTCATCGAGATATGATATCTTGATTATATTCGTATAGTTAAAAGGAATTGACCTCTGAGCTTGCACGAACATTTTAAAAAGAATTAAATTGAAAATTAAAAATAGGAGAATTTTTAAAAGGAGCGATAATATTAGCATGTGCATTTGGACTAAATTTGGATTTCAATACTTATTTTAACTTTTATAATAAACATAATCTTAATGCGTAAAAGTTTTAGTTTAAAGATGAGAAGAGATTGCTTCAGTCTTTTTGGTTTTTTAAGAGATTACTTCAGTCATATATATCCTTATTATTTATTGTTGTTTACGTAATAATTTAGGAATCGAATTATTGACTCATAATTGGATGACTAGCAATCGAATTCTAACAATTTAAAAAGAAAAAAAGAAAAACTTGCTGTAAAAAGATTATTACACTACTCCACACTTATTTTATTACTGCTTGACTGACTTTGTGTACACATGGTTTCCTGAATGGAAAAAAAAAAAAAAAGAAAGAAAAAGAAGACTTTGTGGTGCAATCAGTCAGAAGTCAAACTAACTAACCTATTTCCTTAACATTCTGTGTCTGCCTTTTTCTAAATTCTGGTACTAAGAAATTAAAAATGGCCTCAACTTGCATTTCAAACTGTGTTAAAGATACTCGAGTCCCGGTTCGTGCCACCTACGTAAACCTATACAAGTGGCCCGAATCCGACGTCGAATTCATACGTTCATTAAGCTCCGATAAGCGCAAGAATAATGGCGGCAGTGACGGCGGCGGAGGTTGTGGGGCCCACCCCAAGGTGGTGGATAGCATTTCGTGCCGGCAGTTATATTTGAGAAGCTATACGTTCTCAAGAGATGATCAGACGGACAATATGGATAGAGAGAAGAAAAAGGCCAAGAAAAGTAGTACTACTTCAAGAACTAGAAGACGACGTCGTAGTAAGTCAAGAGGTATTACAGGGTTTAGAAGGGCTAAGGAGAGTTCTTGTAATGCTCTGGCGGCTATTTTCCGGCGGTTGTTATATTGCACAACTCAAATTGATGTGGTTGGTTGATTATATAATCTTGTTTTTTGTTTTTTTAAAGCTTCTTATGATTATATTTCCTCTATTTAACCTTATTATATGGAATTATGTTTTATTACTTTTCTTTTTTCAAGTGGCATCAATCATGATCTTGATCTCTTGCAGATAAAACTTCTAGTAATTTTTCTAATTATAATTTTTTGATGAAGTTTTTCTGATATTTATTAATCAATATTTATGGTGTAATTGAATTGAATTCGGCTTAAATTTGATTTGTTTTGAAATTTAAAGTGGAGTCCAAACTTTCTTTTAAGAGTCAATAATACTATTTTTTAAAGAGAAGAAATACGATTCATATTTGCGATATTGTCCATCCTAATCGAGGTTTCACTGTAGTCTTATAAGCATTTATTTATCTATTGAATGCTTTAAGAACAACAAGTTTTCTAAACTAATAAAATTAACTAGATAAGATGCGAGAATTAAGAAATAATTTTGATTGCATTATGGCGGAGAAGGCAAAACTTTAAAGTTGGACAATGTCTACAAACTTGTGTGGCATAGTAGTAAAGAGAATAATTTGACATGACTTTACAAAGGGCAGGTGTTCAATTTTCACTGTCGACGTGAGAGCTGTGTTGGTGGGTGATCTGTAAGTACCCTTGTAAGTGACCTATGGTCCCTAGAGACTGCCCTGACCCGTGGTGGTGACCGGAGCCGAACCCATCCAAATCTTTTTTTACCAAAAAAAAGAGAATAATTTTCTACTAGTCTTATGACCAATGATGAAGTAAGGAATTTAGCGTTTGGTGAAAAACTACAATAATATACCAAATTATATATAAAAAATGTAAAAAAAAATGTTTGGGGCGAATTTGGGATAAATTAGTATAGTACATACTATGACCAAATAAGCACCGGCCATTTACCTCAGCCAATATATAAACAAGGGGCAATTTAATTACATCACATAGTACTAGGACAACTTTGGTGCACTTATAAATAACTAAACTCTTAGGCAATAAATATTATTTAGACAAGTGCACAGATGGACAACTTTTTCTTCAAAATTCTGAATTTGCTTAATTGTCCTAAAGTGATATGTTGGTCTGTCTATTCTTTTTCTTCTTAATTGATAGTATAAGTTTTTTTTTTTTTTTTTTTGGAGGGGGAGGTGGACGTCCTAGGAAGGGAGAATTATTTGGTCCCATGTAAGGTGTCGAACTTGCAACCTCACGGCCGTGAGTAGAGGACAGCCCCACTAAAGTGTAGCACTCTTGACTAATTGATAGTATAAGTGATCAGAAGCACCACGCCAATTTCACTAATCTTTTTTTACTCGCAATACTTCTGATATATCTATTTCTATACTTTCTCAAACATTTGTTTTCAGATTAGAAAAATAAACATTTGTTTTCAGATTAGAAATTTCCATAAGGAGAAGGTCGAAGGCCGATCTCCATCATACTACTCCTGAAGAGAGAAGAGAAAGAGTGATGTTTGAGTGGAGAGCATCATGGAATGGAAGGAAGAAGTAGGACAAAAGAAAGGCATGGGCCGACCAACAAAAGATAAAATTCACTATGTCAAAGATGAAGCTTACAATGCAAGCTTTGTTGGATTTATCGCTAATTAAATAATTAATTACAAATATAATAACATAACTTGTTAAGGGAAGGTATAAGCGGTGAGAGATAGAAGATAAATACTATAACGTTTTACAATAATTGCACAAAGTTGTTGCTCCCAAAATACCAGTGAAACATAGACTGACCTAATCTTTAATAATGAATACATAATGTTATTGTTTGCTCCCAAAATACCAATGAAATATTGACTGATATAATATTTACTAATGAATACATGTTCACATAAAGTAGTTCATTTTTTTTTGTTGTAAATAATTCATTATGCTGGAGTATTTGTTTTCCTTCTAATTCCTCTCTGGAAATTACTTTTGTAATGATGAATACTCATATTAATGAGTGTTTAATGCACGCAACTAATCATAACAAGGGTCATTTACCAAAAAAGAAAAGAAAATCAAAATAAGGGACCTTCCATGTCGGTCATATTACCATGACATATTCATGGTGATGATCACCGTTTTTGGTCTTTATATTTAGGATTATATATGTACAGAAGAAGCTAACATATTTCGAACAAAAAAATAATTGTGATATCCTATTTTTTTTTATATTAATAGTGCTATGAGAAATCGTGGTGTAGAAAATCGACTTAGCTCTAATTCATTCACTCAAAAAGTACCTCAAGAGGGGGAGGATTACCCAATTCTTATAAAGAACAAATTTGCTCACTAGCTAGTCGATGTGAGATTTCAACACGTGGATTAATTCTATTGTAAATCTGAGCTATTTGTGAGGTAATGGACCTCTTGGTCCACATTGAAACACATCTCCTCTTTATTTTAAAAAGATTAACAATTTTTTTCTCTTATTCTCTTTTCCTGGGAATAGGCCTGTAACAACACCTAGCTTTGACAATGGAGTTCTTAGATGAGGACGTCAGACCCAGATTCGTTCTCCAATCTAAGCCATATCCTCTACAATAAAATCTACCTGAAAATCACCAAAATCAAATTTTCTTTTCTCGACGCCGTCGACGAATTGATTGCGGTAATCTATGATTAGAACCCTATGGCGAGTGATAAATTGGTGAAGAAAATTCTTAGAGGAGAGTCTATCTAGATTGCAGCTACAGAAGCTTAGTATTGATGAAATGCAATAGCCGAAGCTTGAAGATGGTTAGCAATTCTCACTATAAGAGAAGTGATTTTTTTTAAAAAAATAAAAAATAAAGTTGAGGCGTGACTCAATTTTGGATCAGGTGGTTCATGACCCTACATATAGTCCAGTCATACAACAGAATTAATCGAAATGGTGACCAGGTTTGGGTAGGGTGTGTTTGCGGAAAGGATCTTCCGTATCTCATTCACTATCCACTAATAAAAAATTAATATATGTCAATTTTTTAATTAAAAATTTTATAATCTAAAAAAAAATAGTGTAAGATATAAAGAAAAAGTAAACATGTGACAAACATTTATTAGTGAATAGAAAATGAGATATTAATTCAGAACAAAAGATTTTCCCAGTAGGCTTGAAGGTGAGTTGGGCTTGATACATAGTGGATGGCTGGAGGAACATCTTATGTTGGACAGGGGGGTTCTGGCAGTGGGTTTGGGTCACAAGTTGGGGGCCCGGTTGTGAAGTAGCAGGAGTTGGGCTCGAGACATAGTGGATTAGTGGGTTGCAAAGAAAGTGGGCCCGCTTATCTAGTTCTTGGTCAGTTCCGTCAACCACGATGGATTACCAGAAAGTGGGCCTCTCTCCCTTTTATTTCGTCACTGGATTGTTGTGCAGAGAATGTTAATAAAACGGTAAGAACCTTCTATCACTAATACTCGGTGTTTCATTTCTTATTTTATTAATAAAAAATTGATATGTGTTATTTTTTTAATTAAAAATTTATAACAAAAAAAACAGTGGAACCCATAAAAAAAAGTAAATTATATATTCGTATGAAAGAAAATTGAGACACAGAATGAGAATAAATGATTTTTTTGTCTTAATAAAATACTGGGTTGTTAATAAAACACAAGCCCAAGAGCAAGGGTGCAGCCTGAGTGTAGGATCCGAACCGATAACAAAAAATATCTTTATCCATCTGGAAGCCAATTGCCTTCCATTATTCCGCACGTTATCACTATGGGTTGTGATATTGCCAGAGCAATAAGCCTCCTGCCAGAGCAAGTTAAATGGGAAGGACAAGATTACCCTTATCCCTTATCAAATATCTCTCACAATCTTCTCTTTCCCTAATTTTCTACTCTCCCACCAATCTTCTCTCTCCCATACTTGCGCATGAAACTACACATCTCTTCTTCTCTTTGCCTCTTTCAATCTCACCCTTTTTCAGATTCTACAACTCTGATGATGTTTGGAGCTCTATCGACAGAAAGTTTAAAAATAGAATTACAAATCAAGAACTAAACTATAGTAATTGCAGAACAATCCATTTCAATAAACATAGATCTCCTCAAATGATAGGAGAGGAAAATAATTATGAAGGGAAGTTTGGGGATATTCCATTTAATCTTTGATTAAATTTAGTAATTTCAGTTCCAATTTCCATGAAAATCAAGAAAAGATGCATTCAACCATATATGTTTTTATTTTTTATTTAAGAATAATTGTTCGACCGTACGAAATTTAAATTGCAGACCTAATTGAAATATAAATCCTGAAATCCCTAATTGCTTACATAACCAATGAATCCTTCTATCACTGAAACGTCAAGTTGGCTGATGCATATCCTTACGGGAGTCTATTGATGCGAGGATATGTAAAATATTCCCCAATATTTTAACTGTCGTGGTATGACTATTCTTCTAAACATGGTTATTCTAATGCAAAACCCTAATAAGAGAGTTGTTCGTACCGCAGTTATTCCACCGATTACTGAGAAGGTTGGCACTAGAGGATGACAAATTGAAAAGGAAGAAATATCATAATTTAATTCGGCAGAAGCTGAAAGGGGCTATTCAAAAAGCTAATAAGGGCAGGGTAGTTCTAGAAGCTATTTTTGACATCTTTAGAGGAATTCAAATCTTTTGTTTTAGATAAAGAAAGAAACCCCATATGAGAATCAAGGATAGATTTGTTCTTCAAACTCCATTGATGCATCAGTAGGCTAGGAGATGAGAGAGGAGAGAGAAAATGAGTATCTTTTTTTTTGGTGGAAGAGAAAATGAGCATCACGTTTGAATCGGGGAGAGAAGATTGTGAGAGATTGAAGATATCTGATGGGGGTGAGGGTAATATTGTCCTTCCCATTCAATATGCTCTGGCAGAAAGGTTATTGCTCTGGCAATATCACTACCCTATCACTATATAGATATATAAAAATAAAAGAAAAGGAAAAAAGTCCCATAACGGCAATGTTGATTGGTTTATCTAAATCAAATGCATTGTTGTCTTGAAGATTTCTCTACCTTTTTATTATTTGAATTCGATCTCAAAAAGTTTTAGTTTGTAAAAGAGCTATAAAAAAGGGAGAAATAATATTGGTTTGGTGCATTTTGAATTAAATTTGCATTTGAAGATTTTGTTTCTGCTTTCAGGAAAATTCAATTATAATACCATCTTTTTGGGACTGACACATAGCACTTCACATGAATTAGGCGAAGTCTATCTGTATATGTGGGTTCCGCTCAATTTATATGAGAGCTATAAGGTATGTACCACAAAGAAGAATTGTGTGACCCTTGTTTTCATAAACCTAAAGTTAGCCTGAGAAAAAATTATGGTACATAGGGGAAAGTTCAAGAAAACCACCTTAGTTGGCTAAACACTTTTATCTTGGTACGATAGTCTTTTAACTCGACACTACACGCCCCAATAATAATAAACATTAATTTTAGAGGGGAAATCAGCCTGTTTAGTCGCCCAGGAATTTTCGGTTAGCCTGTATAGTCCCCAATGTTTAATTTCAGCCTAGTTAGTCCCCCAGGAATTTTCGTTCAGCCTGTAAAGTCCCCAATGTTTAATTTCAGTCTGTAAAGTCCCCTAGGAATTTTCGTTCAGCTTGTAAAGTCCCTTACCTAGTCCCAGATTTTTTGTATTTTGTAAATTTTATAGATTGAAACTGACCATTATTCCCCCGCTCATTAAGCACGGGGATGACATGAATTTGGGGTTGCCCTGATTCCGCCGCAGAAGAGGCGGTGGAACATCTATATGCAACCTGTAAATAGATAAGGGGCTTTACATGATGAAATTAAATATTGGGGACTTTACAAGCTGAACGAAGATTCCTGGGGAACTTTACAGGCTGAAATTAAACATTAGGGACTTTACAGGCTAACCGAAAATTCCTGGGGGACTAAAAAGACTGATTTCCCATTTTAGAATAAAGAGGGTTTTATTTTCAAAAACTACCTCAGTCACTTCACATCCTAATTATAAGGGAAATATCTGATATGAATCAGGGTCATGGTCCACTTGGCCAGAAATCAGCCATGTCGCCCCCCTTTTTTTAAAAAAAAAATTTCAATTCTCATCTCTCAGTCACAGTTAAAATACAAAAAATGATAGTTATGATATGAACACAGTTAAAAGTACAAAATTGTCTCTCTTTCCATTATGTAGTGATGTGGCAATTTTTGTACCACATGGTCCAATTAATTTGATTCATATCAGAACTATCTTTTTTGTATTTTAACTGTGACTGAGAGATGATAATTGATTTTTTTTAAAAAAAAATAGGGGCGACGTAATTGATTTCTGACCAAGTGGACCAAGGCCTACCAGTGGCCATGGTCCAATTATAAGAGGTTGACTGACTTTGTTCAATCAGAAGCCAACTCATCGATCATTATCAGACAGCCTCATATATTCTGGGATTTTAATAGGCAGAAAAATGGTTAAAACCCCATAATTCCACATTTTGTGTCTCGATTTTTATCTCACGAATAAATATTTGTCACATGCTTATTTTTCTCTTACGGGTTCTATTATTTCTTTTAGGTTCTAAATTTATTAATTAAAAATTAACATATGCAAATTTCTTATGAGTGAAAAAGGAAATGTGACATAGAACGAAACATAAGATTCCTACTGCAGAAAAATGGAAAAGTTTCGATATGGGACTGAAAGCATAGTAGAGCTCATGCTCACTTGGCCAAAGAATCGTCCCACGCCGCTCTCTCGCAATTCTCTCAGTCACAGTTAAAATACAAAAAAGATAGTCCTGATATGAACACAGTTAAAAGTACAAAAAAATCTCTCTCCTCATTTTATAGTGATGTGACAAGTTTGCATAATTTTTGTACTTTTAACTGTATCCATATCAGGACTATCTTTTTTGTATTTTAACCGCGATTGGTAGAAATTTTTGGCAGGAGGGGTGACGTGGACAGTTACTTGCTAGTTTGACTGCGCTCTACTCCCTAACCCCTAGTCCCATATCGAATTGTCCCAAAAAAATACTACTGGAAATTAACTTCTATTTAATTTGTTTAGCCAGCAAAGTCAACTTGCAAAAAAAAATAATAAGATTCATAGACCAAGGCCTCCTTTCTTTAATTATCGTTTTTGCATGAATTGAGATTTAAAGATAAAATAAAAAATAAAAATAAATGTGATACTTCATTGCCCATTATAAATATTGAAGCTCTTCATATCTTACAGCATTCAAGCTTGAGATGGCTAACCGGAGCTATATTTTTCTTCACTTTCTCATAGTTCTTTGTATTTTCTCCGTCTCCGGCACCCCTGGTAAGCTTAATCTTAATTATGCATGTCTTTACCCCCCACCCCCAAGGACATTATTGACATTAGGTATATATTAGGCTTCATTTGAATTGATTTTTTCATCTTGAAAAGTTTCATTTTTGTTGGGAATTATGCAGAATATAAATTAATTTTTGTAAGACATGAAATTTAACAGTGCACATAAATGCTAAAAGCAAGAAGTATGATAATGTGCACATAAATTAAAATAGTTTTCGAGTCTGCCTTTTCTGATGCCTTTTGGTTTGATTTGAGGGCATGATTCCATAGCGATATAGGGACTACTGTTTCAGTGGTATTTTGTGCAACCACTTTATGCATTTATTGTAAAATGTTAGCACAGTCTCCAATCTATTTGCTTCGGTTGTATTCAGACAGTAACTACTTAGTGCATTTATTATCAAATATTAGGTTTGTCTCCTAGAAAGGCCTGTTTGGCGCGATGATCAAGTGTTTACTTGCTATCCGCTAGGTCACGGGTTCGACCCCCATAAACAGTCTTTTTATGAAAAATAATGGGTAAAGTTGTGTATATTGGGACTTTCCCACAACATTTTTATGAAAAATAAGGGTAAAACTGCGTACATCGGGACCTTCTCAAGACCTTACTGATGTGGGATGCATTGGGTACGACATTTTTATTAGGTCTGTCGCCTATTCATATCCCGCTCATACCCAAATTATTAGGGACTTGATGAATTATATTATTGTTATAAGGGATGAAATTCATAGTTGACATTTTAGAAGAAAGTAATCCCTAGTAGACTAGTCTCATTAACTTATCATGTTGCAGTACTAGTGAGCATAGACTGTGGTGGATCGTCAGATATATCATACACCGATGATAATTCGATAGTTTGGAAGGGGGATGAGATGGGGGATGAGAGCTTCAAGCGGAATGGTGGAGTATCACAAGCAGTCCAAACAAGCAACTCAATATCTCATGTAATGGACACGCTTAGAGTTTTCCCTAGTGGAAAAAGTAAGTATTGTTACTCCATTAGAACCACTAAGGGTACAAGAGTTCTTGTACGTGCTAGTTTTTACTATGGAAACTATGATGGGAAATCTTCTCCTCCTACGTTTGACCTTCAATTTGATGGAAATTATTGGGATAAGGTTCAGACATTAAATGATCAAGTTGTTTATTTTGAGGTTATATATGTTGTAAAGGGGGATACCATAAATATATGTCTTGCTCAAACCGATCCTAGTCAGTTCCCTTTCATCTCTGCACTTGAAGTTCGTGAATTGGAAGCAACTATGTATGATTATGTTGATGAAAATTATGCTTTGTTTAATAAGAGAAGGGTTGCTTATGGTACCAACGAAACTATCAGGTACATTTCTTTTGTCCTCTACTTATTACAACCTCCATTCCATAATATAGGCTGATTAGGACATATAACGAAAATTAAAAAAACAAAAATTAAGATATTTTGTTAGTTAAAATATCAATATAATATTACTCTCTTAAATAATACTTAAATGTCACTAATTCCATTTAATAGATTAATATTGATATTTTGATTAAAGAACACTTTATTTTTTTGTATTCTTAATTTTCACAACTTATATTATAAAATGAAGAGAGCAATATCTTTCTGGAAATTTTTTATTTTCTTTTGGGGGGTTTTTAGTAGGTAGTATGAATTAAAGAATCTGAATTGCAGTCAAACCCTGCTTTGTATTACTTGTAAGTAGTCATTTATATTAGTTTAAAATAATAATATTACTAACATGTTAGCCTAACATATAGTTATTTTGAAAAAGTAAATTAGGAGTGTTTTTTTAAAATAGTTTATTTTGGAGCTAAATTTTTTTTTGTACGAGACATATTAAATATAAAATAATCGCATGAATATTTTTTGCTTTCTTATTATTCCCTCCATTGTCGCCTAGTAGAAAAATTAATCTAATTTTCGAGAGCTTATATATAAAAAAAACAAACTCCAGCAATCGAAACTAGATCCTTAATTGAACATCTTCTAAAATGCAGGTACCCAAGTGATCCATATGACCGTATATGGCAGCCAATATCTGATGGAGATGGCATAATTCCCGTTTCAAGTGATGCCCTTGATGCCGATATAGATGCCGATAGCAAAGATTTGCCACCAAAATTAGTGTTGCAAAACGCAATAACCACATCTAATACATCTGTGTTAATGCGACTCAGTGACGAGTTTCCTTCTTTTGAGGTTCAAGCATACGTAAACATGTATTTCTCCGAGGTGACTCAGTTGAGTTCAGATGAGGAGAGATCCTTTAACGTTCTCAAAGGCAACGAAACTTTAACCGGTCCCTCGAGTTCAGATGAGAAGAGATTCGGTCCATATCCCTTGAGTTTAGATGATTTGAGTTCAGATGAGAAGAGAGACTTTAGCGTTCTCAAAGGCGACGGAACTTTATCCGGTCCCATTTCGCCACCTTATGGAAGTTTTTCAGAATTGAATATTAACACCACGGTTTCTTCAACCACATCATTTTTCTTGGTGTCTACAACTGATTCTTCACTTCCTCCTCTCATCAATGCCTTGGAAATATATTACATTAGAGACGCTATGACGGATGGAACAGATAGTAAAGATTGTACGTAAAATTCCTAGCTAAATTTTTTAATTATATATTCATTACGTCCCAAATCGAATGTCAAGTCTGCATTCAATTTAGAACGGATGCATTCAGAGCAGATCAAGTACGGGTAGGACAGGAAATGACGCACCTAAAAATTTTAAAAACTACATTTTTTTTGGTTTAAATCTTTAAAATATTATGCATTTGATCTTGTGAAATGGTGCCCTAATTCATTAACAATAGTATTGTTTTTTTTTATTATTTGTAATGCAGTGAAAGGCTTAGCTTCATTGCAGACTGCTTTTGATGCATTATCGGGTTGGGTTGGTGACCCTTGTCTTCCAGCACCTTATTCGTGGGACTGGCTTAATTGCAACGATGATGCTGTACCTCGTGTTACAGCACTGTAAGAAATTAATTATTTATCAAAATCAGGTTCATTGGAGCATGTGGTTCAGAACTGACCACGTCACTACAGAAATGAGGAGAGAGACAATTATGTGATGATGTGGTTAATTCTGGATCACAAGATCCATTTGGACCTGTTCCATATCAGAAAAATACTTAATTATTTATGATTGACAAAAGATATGGAACTATAATGATTTTTATTATTATTAATTTCAATATTAAAAATTGTCGAAATACACTAATCTACTTTCTCTTACCATAGAAATGCATAAATCTTTACAAATGCTAAGAGTTTTTTGGCAATTTGCAGAAACCTAAGTAGCTTTGATCTCTCTGGATTACTCCCGGACTTCAGTTCCATGGACGATGATACGGTACCAACCTCCATAAACTATTCGAGATAGAGAAAGATCTGCTAATTAAACCGAGTCTTGATATAACCCATCAAGATTTCGCATCAGACAGCCTTGAAACCATGTGAGTGACGTGGAATGATAATAGTTTGAATAAATGGCGAATTTAGGGGTGAAAATCGTCATGTATACTTATTTCTGTGCTCAACCAATAAGAATTCGCATGTACTAATTTTTTTTAATTCTATATACACATGGTAAATTGTGATTGGTTGGACAAATAAATAAATAAACAGACGGGTAGAGACAATCATTTGCCGATTTTAAGAGTGACAGTGGCAAAACTAGGATCCTGCATACAGTATGGTCACTTTGTTGATGAAATATTTTTAAGAAAAAATATTTTTTTGGAGTAAGAAAAACTAATTATACTATTTGTTCCTGATTTGTACGTAGTTTCCTTTATATATATACATAAAAATCATCCATCATATTTTAGTTGTGGCTCCGCCAATGGAGGTGGGGCAGGTCTGCCCAACATTTTGAGATTTGCATTTATTTTCTTTTAAAACAATCATTTAAAATTTTAATATTTTTTAAATATATTATTGTATAACTAGGCCCAATATAAAGTTTTTAGACACAACCTGATTTTGACTTGATCATTAAGAAATAAAATGAATACATTTGTTTTCAAATTTTGGTTGCTGTCTAAATCATGACTAATTTAATTTCTACATTTTGTAGTGATTTGCAGAACAACAGCTTAACTGGGCCAATCCCTGATTTCCTTGGAACATTTCCAAACCTTAAACAATTGTAAGTAAATACAAGTAACACAACATGATCGTTCCTGAAATAATTAAACTTATCAATGAACCTTTTACGTAAATGATTTTATTTTCTTCTATTTCTTACAGGAATTTGGCAGATAATCAATTCAGCGGATCCATACCAGCTTCTCTATCAAATAAAAATGGACCCGAATTAGTGTAAGCTATAGCCTAAATCAAATTCACTTATTCAAATGTTTTGTTTTGTTTTGTTTTGTTTTTAACTCAATGTTTATTTTTTTATTCATTTTGAATTCTTTCAGAGTGACAGGAAATCCGGACCTGTGTGCATCAGGAGGCTCGTGCCAAAGTACAAACTCATCAGGATCCGAGTCATCTCGGGGTCCGAGTGGTCAGCCTATAGCCACTGGTGGTGGTAATGGTAAAAATGAAGAAGAGCAGCAGTGTACCAGTAATACTGGGTACTACGATTCCAGCCTTTATTTTGATATGGGTAATTGCTGGCATTTTCGCAATAGTGCATTATAACAAGAAAAAAACAACTGATGTCGTCAGCGCCATTCCAGGTTAGTATGTTTGAAGTTCAAGATCAACCCCAACGCTCATAGTACGTAATTCTTTTCTCTGAAAAAATTTAAAAAATAAAAGAATATATTCTCTTAATTTATAATTTAAGTCGATTAGGACATGCAACGAAATTAAAGAGACAAAAAAGTAATATTACTCTACTAAATAGAACTTATATACCACTAATTTTATTTAAGAAAGTAATATTAATATTTTAATTTAAAAATACATTATTTTTTACCTCCTTAATTCTCGATACATGTCCTAATATTATTATTGAGACCGCTGACAAGATTTTGAGTCCAGAACCAATTGTTCTAAATTAATACTCCAGATTCAGAATATGAATTTTGGCATCCCCTCTCTAATAATATATATATATATATATATATATATATATATATAGCAAATGAATCTCAAATTTGAGACTTTTATTTATTTATTTATTGAGGAGGTGTAACCAAGTTATTACAATAAAGGAAAGTGCTGTGGTGCCGAATGGAAAAATATTCGGCACCTAAAGAATGGAGGTAAACGAATGAAAAAATGACATGTGGAACAAAGTAACCTGCTATTGCAGGTTTTCAGTTTTTTTAAAAAAAAAAAGATTAAATAAATGAAATGGACGAATAAGAACTTGCCACGTCATCCAGTCAATTGACCGGTTACCTGTCAAACAGGTCAACACACTTTTGTTTACCAATTTTTTTTAGTATTAGTAATTTTTGTATTTTTAATGGTAAAATTATGACAAAATTTGGTAAATTTGAATAAATAAATAGTAAATGTTGAATATTACTAGTTTATTTTATAATCTTACCATTTTTTCTTTGAAAGTTACTATTTTTATCATGAATATTTATATTCTATAAAATAGTAAATTTAGACACAACAATGGTGAATTTAAGGACAAAAATAGTAATGTATTTTATAAAAATGGTAAATGTGGTGAAAATAAAACTTACTATTTTAAAATAAAATATATCAAATTAAATTATAATTTTACCATTTTTATCTCTGTTTTAATAAAATGATAAAATGGTAAGTTTAGTAACAAATTCGGTAATTTTATTTACATTGTTTGTAACCTTTGTTAAACAATTAGTAACTTTTGTAAAGAATAAAAATCACTATATAAATACTCAAACTCGAACAAATCTTACCATTTTAGGTTGAATATTACTATTCTGTAAATTGGTAGATTTTTCACATACTTTGGTAATTTTTTAAATTGAAATTAATAGTTTTGATGAATTAATTGGAGTTACTTTTTTTTTAAGTTGTATTGTTACAAGATTATTTTCTTTTTATAAGAATAAGAATACTTTTTTTAACGATAATGAGAAAAATAATAAAAAATATTATTTAATATTCCTAAATTAATAAAAAAAAAAGAATTAGCTTTAAACTTAGATAATGAATTACTTAGATAATGAATTACTCGTTTGATTGGCACAAACTTCAAACTTAGATAATGAATTACTCTAGAGTAGTTAAGCAAGTTATATATTAGTTATTGTTGGGAACGGATTGGACAGAATTTCTGCATGAACATTTTGTCTCGGATTGATGAAAAGTATATTAATGTTCGTGAATTGTTAGAGAATATATGAATGTCAAATTGTAAATTTATCTCTGATTTTTCGAGAAAAATGCTATTTAAATACATACTGGGAAAAAGTAATTTATTCTAATTTATGTAAGTTGCAGGTCAAACTGGGGCAGGGAATCAATCACCAATGCCTCTTTTGAACCCTCAGATGATGGGAAACGGTGGTCAAATTCCCATGAAAGAAACCAAAGTGGATATGAATCAAGGGAATCATTGGTCAAACGGCTCAAAACAAGCTGGAAATGGTGGGAGAAAGGCAGGGGCGGATTCAAGGGGTGGTCAAAGTATGCCCAGGAACACTCAAGATCAAAGAAACAAGTTTAATTACCCCCTAAATTGTTGAGGGAGCACCCTAAATTTCAATCCTAAATTGTATAATATGCAACGAAATTTGTAGGTTCCCCCCCTAAATTGTTGAGGGAACACCCTAAATTTCAATCCTGAATCCGCCCCTGGAGAAAGGGTCATTAAGAATTTAGGACTTCTCAGTCAACTAATATTAAAATGCTATTTTTTTGTATTTTTTTCTTTTTTAAGATCTCAATATTTTTGTACTTGATCATCTAATTTATTTTGCATAACAGAAAATGTTCGAAGTAATTGAAAATTTATATACTCATCGAGATTTGATATCTTGATTGTATTCGTATGGTTAAAAAGAATTGACCTCTGAGCTTGAACGAACATTTTAAAAAGAATTAAATTTCGAATTGAAAATTAAAAATAGGAGAATTTTTAAAAGGTGCGATAATATTAGCATGTGCATTTAGACTAAATTTGGATTTCAACACTTATTTTAACTCTTATAATAAACATAATCTTAATGCGTAAAAGTTTTAGTTTCAAGATGAGAAGAGATTGCTTCACTCTTTTTGTTTTTTTTAAGAGATTACTTCAGTCATATCCTTATTATTTAGTTGTTGTTTACGTAATAATTTAGTAATCGAATTATTGACTCATAATTGGATGACTAGCAATCGAATTCTAACAATTTTAAAAAAGAAAAGAAAAACTTGCTGTAAAAAGATTATTACACTACTCCACACATATTTTATTACTTTTTTTTTTTTTTTGCTAAATAAAGATTTACCCATTAATCATAAAATAGTTAAAGTCATTACAATCAAAAGATAAAACGCAATTACAAGAAAAATAAAAATTATACAATGGTGTAAACACCATGATAACAGATAAAAATCCACACATCGGACCGGGTAAACAACACAAAAAATGGTAAAAAAAAATAAATACATGATAAAACTCTTCGCAACACCTTCTCCGAAATCCTGAAACAGTAGTAGCAAGCTCAGTTTCATCACCTTTCTTAGAAATCAATAATCTATGAGACCATGGGCTTATCAACCGTCTCATAGATTGTCTCGGAAAGATGATGAAAAATGAGAAAGGCCCAGAGCAACTCCGGGTTTAGAGATAAACTCTAGATCTGGAAAGATCTAAAGTAGGTCTTGCATCTGTATCTTGAATCTTGAATAATACTGCTTTGAAAAAATTTCATCAAGATTTGTGACAAAAGAAGGGAGTGAACACACCAAAAGTGGAAGGAGGATGGTTAGATCCAACCAAGATCTAGCCATGAAAATCAAGAAATTAAGAAATTTCAAGAGGAAGAAAAGAGAGAAAAAGAGAGAAAAAGAGAAAGAGACCGACTTTGTGTACACATGGTTTCCAGAAAGGAAAAAAAAAGAAAGAAAAATAAGACTTTGTGGTGCAATCAGTCAGAAGTCAAACTAACTAACCTAATCATTGCTACGAACGTCGACTAACGAGACAGCCTCGTATATTTCTTTACAGTCCGGCTCCTGTGCGGAACAGTTAAAGTTTCGCACGTGCGGAACAATCTTAGTCGTCGGATGAAATTTTAAACGGTCTAGATCTGGAGAGAGAAAAGTTGCGGCTGACTTAAAAAATAATAATAATAAAATGTTATATAATAAAAGGGTACATATGTAATTTTACAAATAAATGATAATAATAACAACAAAAAGTAACACGCAACCGTCACATCGATTGGGTTACCGAGGAGAGAGAAAAGTTGCGGCTGAACAAGAACACATGTTTTTCGTTAGAGAACACAGGTTCACTGTCACAGGACACATGTTTTTTATTATTGAACACATATTTTTTTTAAATTCGTTTTTCCGCCAAAAATATCTTCTCCCAGTTAAAAGTAAGAAAGAAAAAAAATAGCTCAAAGTTTATCCCTAAAATACCCCTATTTTGATACAGATAGTTGGATAAAAAAAGTATAAAATCCAACTAGTGACAAACTGTCTCCGCACGTACGGAATTCAGCCTTGTTCAGCATAGGAGCCGTGGTGATTTCTTTAACATGCAGAAAAAAACTACTTGTAATAGAATCAGCAGCAAGATGCATCTTCAAAGCCACGAAGCTATATCTTTCAGTTTCTCTCAGTTCTTTGTCTTTTATCTATTGTAACTTAATCTGCACGTCTTAAACTCTAATGGCTCAAGCTCTTGCCTATAATAATAAAAAAAAAGATCGTACACAGTGCACAAGTCTCCCGCATTAGCAATGTCTAGGGAAGGTTCCGATATACACAGTCTTATCCTTATTGTCATAAAGAGGTTGTTTCCGATATTCAAAGAGTTGAGTAGTCTATATCCTATTTTATTTTCCTAACCCGTTATTGTCTCGGCTGATCAAATTTTTGTCCCGCCTCTTGAGTTGTCCATCCAACCGAGGTTTTTGGGCGTTAATATTTTCATTTTTTTTTAATACACTGGGGACAAAAATGTAAGGTGTTTTTAGGCAAATTGGTATAAATAGTCCCTAAACAATTTCGATCCAGAGGTAGAGTCCCTAAAGATTTTTTTTTGTTTTTAAAAACCTCAAACAATTTATATTTGGTGTGTAAAGTCCTTCCGTTCAAAATGTGACGGGTCAACATAAATCTGGTAGAAAATATCGAGTCAAAGTAAAAACTTGAAGGGGTAATTATGGTAATTTACTTCTTCTTCAACCCTCCCCCACCCACACACCTCTCTTCTTCTTCTTCAACCCCATCCCCACCCCCACCCCACCGGAAACTACAACCTGCAACACTTCCGCCGCCCTTCCCCACCGTCATTGCATCATTCTCAAGAACAAAGAAAATTTTGAAGAACAAAACCCCTAATTTCCAATAAATACCCAACAATTCATCAAATAAATCACCAAAAAAAAAAAAAAAATCAATCGATCTACTTCCCATCTCAATTCCTTCTGGGAAAAGACCACCACTGCAATCTCGATTCCTTCTCCCAAAATTGCTGAACAAAAATTGCTCCTTTGTCCACCAAAAGAGATTGCAAAAATAAAAGAGAAAAAATAAAATTGTTTAGGGACTATTTATACCAATTTGCCGTGTTTTTAACTAACTTTATTAATTAGGCAAATTGATCATTATTGTCCCTAAACAATTTATAACTCAAGAGTAAGGTCCCAAACGAATTTTTCTGTACATTAAAATCGTCAAATAATTTACGATTGGTGTGTAAGGTCCTTCTGTCTAAAAAGTGACGGTCAACATGATTTTTAAAAAAAAAAATGGAGTCAAAATAAAAACTTGAGAGGTAATATGGTACTTTGCACCCTCAGCTCTTCTTCAACATCCAACCCAAACCCTCCCCTTCCCCGAATGCAAATATGCTTATTAAATTATCTATGAAATTATACCAAATATGTACAAAAGAGTACGATTGTATGTATTTTGAATGTTATAATTAATGAAAAGAATGGTCAATAAAATGGTTAATAAACATTTTTTTTAAGATTTTCAATTATCCTAAAAGATTATTTCTTAAATTTTAGTATGAAATTACTATTTCCATTTTTTTTGGGAATTGGTTTACTGGTGGAAGTGGAATGACCTTTTATTCTTTAGTTTGATATACCAAACTCCATTATATCCCATTTATGCGCCGTTTAGTTTGATATCCCAAACTCCATTATATTTATATCCCATTTATGCGCAAACTCCATTATATCCCATTTATGGGCCGTTTAGTTTGATATACCAAACTCCATTGTATCCCATTTATGCGCCTTTGAGCGCCCCAAGGCGATTGCTTTCTGAAGGGGAAGAGCAGAAGATCTGCTAGATCAGTGAAGATTGAAGCATCGCCCTCACGCCCTGGGAGGAAAGATAGCTCTCATAAGGAGGAGAATTATTTGTCCCATTATGGGGAGATATAGACCGAACACGTGACCTCTGTCGCTGCTCGAAAGTAACTTTTCTACCACTGCGCTACCCGATTCCCATTATTTATGCGCCTTTTAGAGACATAATATCATAATTTTAGACGCGGATAAGTGAAAATGAATATGATTGGAGATGATTTTCTTGTATTGCCTGCCTCTTTAAAATAAAATAAAATTGTTATGAAGACGGATGCTACAACGCGGAACTCCCCAAAATTTTGTATACACGAAACATTATAAACAAGTATTTTCTCCATTGCTAAAAATAAGACTTTCATTGCATGTTGTGAAAATAGAAAAAATTACGATATTTTTGTAATCAAAATACTAATATTACTCTCTTAAACAATATTTGTATACCACTAGTTCTATTTAAAATAGTAATATTGATATTTTGATTACAAAAACATCTTAATTTTTACAACATGTCATGAAACTCTTATATTTAGGAATGGAGGTAGTATTGACTATGTGTTGCATTTTTTTGAACATGTGAATAAGTGTTATATCCCTTTAATCTATGCAACATATATTCTCTCCCGATTGAACACCTGCCCTAAAGAATGTAATACTTATCGTAGTGCAATAAATCTTCTAAAAACCACAACAGATATTCGTTAAAAAAATTTGAATTGTTAAATTTTCATTCGAAGTAAACAAAATAAGGGGTACACTACCCACCCATCCTCATCCATTTTGTTTACACCCCCTCCCTCATTTTTTTTTAAAAAAAATCTCTCTCCTCTCAAATCCTCCCAACTCTCTCTACATCATAACTTGCCGCCGCTGCCGAAAATCGCCGCCGCCGTCGGAAGCCGGATTCCGGCCAATGTTTTTTTTTAGTTAATCGGATTAGATCCACCACAAAATATCAATTTAAAAAATTTGGGGAAAAAAAATTCGACAAGATTCGGCTATTACTCCAAAGATATTAGTATTTTACAATGGCTAATATTTACGCGGCTAAAAAACAAATTTCGAATTTTTTTTACAGTGGTTAATATTTACTAATATTAGTATTTTTGTAGTTATTATTTTCTAAAAAAATTATTGTTTTGTATTTATTGTAGGTTCAAAGTTCAGACGAACCCGATAGTGATCTAAAAAAAATTATTGAATTTCCTGATAATGCGAAAAATTGGCCTGATACGAGGGAATTTTTTTAGTCCGCATACTTTTAGAAAATCATAAATATTGGTTTAGGGGTATTGCAACAAAAATTAAGTGCAATAAAATTGCCAAGTGTTTTCTGTGTATTTAGATTTAACACTTAGGGTATGTAAGTGGTGTTCCCATCTCTCTTGTACTCACATAATGAATCTATGTAATTTAATTAATACAAAGTATATTGTTTATAACATGTCGAGTCAATTTGTATTGTTTATATGGATGTTGATTGTTTTTTTTTTTTTTTTTTGTAACATTTATTTTGTAATAGTTTATATGACACTTTGTAGTGAAACTTTTAATTTTTTAAGAATTGTAAGTTTTTTGAAATTTTGATGGGTTATTACATACCCTAAGTGTTAAAACCCAAATACAAAGAAAATACTTGATATTTTTATTACAGTTAATTTGTGTTGCAATACTCCTAAAAAATTGTTTAAAATTTTCTTGAATTTTTTTTTGCCGCATGCTGACATCAGCATGCGGTCAGCGGGTCAACCGCATGCCGACGTCAGCATTTGTTTTTGGAGGAGGACTGTAAAAAAAATAAAAAAATTTGGCCGTATGCTGACGAACATGCGACCAAATTTTTTTTTTACAATCCTCCTCCTTTTGCCGTCATCATGCATGCGGTTGACCCGCTGACCGTGTGCTGAAGTCAACATCCGGCCAAAATATATATATTTTTTTACAGTTTACTATCCTCCTCCAAATTTTTTTTGTTTACCAGAAAAAAATAAATATTATTAAAACAACAAGAAACGTATAGTTAAATATTTATTTCAAAATTAATGTCTTCCAAATAACCCCAATCGTCGGAGTCCAATTAGCCGGAATCTTGTCGGAATTTTTTTTTAAATTGATATTTTGTGGTGGATCTAATCCGATTAACTCAAAAATGTAAAAAAAAAATATTTTTTTGCCTTAATCTGGTGAACGGACGCTCCAGTAGGTATTCCGGTGGCGGCAGAAGGTTCCCAAATTTTTTTTTTCTGATATAGGAGTTGGAGGTAGTTGAGTGAATTTGAGAGATTTGAGAGGAGAGAGAATTGTTTTTTAAAAATATGAGGGTGGAGGGGTGTGAACAAAATGGATAAGGTTACCCCTACCGTGGTCATGAACAGTAATTCGCACATGCGGTATTTTTGGCGTTTCGCATAATAGCGTACCACATTAGGAAGTGGTAGAGGAGTTATGTACAGAAATAGAGGGATTTGCATGGGCTTGACCCACTTTTTCCATTTCAGTCATGACATGGCACCCGAAAAAGTGGGACAAACATTTTTATCCATAATGAAAATCCCACTTCCTCCGTCCCGGGGCCATAACGGAAGTGGGACTTCCGTTCTGGCTGACGTGGCAACTTTTCCCACGCGCGTTGCCACGTGGCCAGAACACTTCCGTTCTGTTCTGAGATGAGAACGGAAGTACTTCCGTCCTCACCGTGAAACTTTTTTTTTTTTGATGCATTTTTTGCTTTGTTGTGCGCACCACTTTTTGTCTTTTTCTTTTTTCTTTTTCTTTTGTTTTCTTTTTTTTCTTAAGGTTTAATATATATGGTTTAAAAAAAAAAAAGTTTAATATATATATGGTTTAAAAAAAAAAAAAGGTTCAATAACTGTGAACAACATATTTGTGGTATGTACTCTACATTGAAAAAATTGAAACTTGTTATATTATATACACGGAATAAAAATATTCTAAAGTAAACTACAATTAATTTTTGTACAATTATATTTTTACTCATTAAATTGAATGCTTTCATCCAGAGTAATTATATAAAATAATATATGATATGTGCACCATGGCTCCAATGCGGAACAGTTATTTGTTCCTCATGTGCGGGATGAATTCTCAGTCTAGGATTAAATATTTTACGGTTGAGATTGATTTAAAAAAAACACTTGTTCTGATTATGAGAATAATTGTTATGCGAACACCAGCTTTTTACCAAAAAACGCTTGTTTTGCCTTGAAAATTTGTTCTGCATGTGTCAAAAAATAGTTTCCACATAGGAACTGAACTGGATAATGTGAATACTAACTGTTATTGAATAACGTCAATACTTTAACACATTTCTAATAGATATATACATTCAAAACGGCTCCAATTGCATTTCTAACGAATGCATTATAAGGAGGAATAAAATAATATATACAATTTCTTTATTATCAATGTACTTGGAAGTCATATAGTTAAAATCAAGAAGTCAAAATTAGAATAGATTTAAAGAACAAATCTCACAACATACATATGAAAGAGCTGATATTCTTTTTTGTTTCCCTAAATCACAAGAAAAATCGTAAGAAATGTCAATAAAATCACTTTCTTTGACTTGCACTAACAAATTAGGTAGAAGAAAATGAGGAGGGTACAAATTGCATATTCAATTTAAGAAAGATATACAGTAAACATTCTGAACTTATGTTACTCATGGTTAAAAATATTTCTAGCCCTGATAACCCTAACAAACCCTAATAACACTAACAACCTCTACTCCTAAGTATTAGGGTTATTAGGGTTTGTTAGGATTATTAGGGTTTGTCAGGGTTAGTAGGGTTTGTTAGTGTTATCAGGGTTTGTTAGTGGTTATCGTGGGTTAGAATTTATACTCCCTAAGTAGTTAATTTGGAGTCAATGGGAACATGTTTTAATGACAGCTGACTCTCTCATGCGAGTTTGACATCAAGACTAAAAGGGTTTTAGGGTTATTAGGGTTTGTTAGGGTTAGTAGGGGTTATTAGTGTTATTAGTGGTTTGTTAGTGGTTATCGTGGGTTAGAATTTATACTCATAAGTAGTTAATTTGGAGTCAATGAGAACATGTTTTAATGGCAGCGTACTCTCTCTTGCGAGTTTGACATCAAGACTAGTACACACCTCCTGTAATTTCTCCACTCTACTAAAATAATAATAAAATAAATAAACAATTTGGAGAATGTTCCTTGACAAACTAGACTCTGTGACTCAGAAAAATCTGGGGTGGACATGTCCCAATGGGACTGTATAACCTGAATTGAGGAGGGGCCTACCCTACAGGTGGGTCATGCATCAAAATATGTGAGAGAATGTGTGAGCCATGTCCCATGCACTAGGTGCATGCCATCCCTTCCCCTGTGCCCGTATGAAAAGCACTTGTGATACTCGTAAGTTTTCGCTTACGTGTTAATTATGTGTAATTAAATTTTTTCACGACTTGTTACATTGACTTGAATTTATTTTGCTCGATATGAGATTTTGAACAATTTATTTTTGCATCACGTATTACGTGCTATATTTGATTAACGTTTTGTTGATGGGCGTTTCACTGGCGTATCGTAATCGGGGGTGTAGTTGTAAATCACGTAGATTAATAAGTTAATTAGATGTGGGATTGGTATTAGAATTAATTAGGAATTTTATTTGGATTAGGAAAGTTAGTATAATATAAATAATATATATAGAAAATCACATCAATTTAATAAGGAATTAAATAGGGGTTAGTTAATAAAATAATATAAGAAATAAAGTAGAAAATTAAAAAGGAAAGGAACAGTGGATATGACTCAATTTTTTTTCCTTTAAAATGTCAATCTCATTTAAGTGTATACTAGAATACATTATCTAATATATTATTAAAATTATTGTATATATAGTAGCGCTATTGGAGTAAAATCAATTAATGTGTTTAAAATAATCATATTACTACATTAAAAAATGTCTAAAGGATTTAGAGTTTTTTCGACTCGCAATTGTAGAAAACATATGTGTATATATATATTAAACCTTTTTTTTTTAAAACCATATATATTAAACCTTAAGAAAAAAAAGAAAACAAAAGAAAAAGAAAAAAGAAAAAGAAAAAGAAAAAGACAAAAAGTGGTGCGCACAACAAAGCAAAAATGCATCAAAAAAAAAAAGTTTCACGGTGAGGACGGAAGTCCCACTTCCGTCTCGATTCTCATCTCGAGCGGAAGTGCTCTGAAACCCAAGCTCCCACTTCAGTTATGGCCGGGACGGAAGTGGGAGCTCAGTTATGACAAAAATGTTTGTCCCACTTTTTAGTCTACGTCATCGTACTGAAATGGAAAAAAGTGCAGTGCCCCATGCAAATCCCCAGAAATAGATGCCAGAGAGGCCCGTTTCTGCTGCATTGGTTTTGGGCTTTTTGTTCCAACGGTCTTTTGGGTTTTAAAATGAACTAAACCCACTCTTTTGGGTTTTAAAATGAACTAAATCCACCCCATCCATCCTCTTCGCCCATCATAGACTTATACCGCTCTCTCTTCGTTTTCACCACCATACTCACAGATAAGTCGACTCTCTCAAAATCCATAAATTTATCCGTCTTTTTCAAGCACAGATCGCTACTTAACTTTACGGTAACCAGTACTACTCTGTTTCTTCTTTATTAATTTTTTTGTGCGTGTTTATATATTCATCAACAGCTTTGAATTTTTGTTCGTTTTGCTAGTTTTGTTAGGGTTCTAATTTCACCCGGTTTAAGCGATTCTAATTTTTTAGATTATATGAAAATTTAGTTATTTTTAGAAGTTATATGATAAATTTTGATTCTGGATTGTGAATTAACTTGAACTTTCCTTATCTGTTTTAATTTTACTCTTACTCACTTCGTTTTTAAGTAAAGAAGTTTTGTTTTTTTTAGTATTTTTTGTGTGCTAGTAGTCTCGAAATTGAGTTTTTTTCCATCTTATTTCCATTTAGCATTCTACCTCTGTTAGAATTTCTGGTGATTTTGTGCTTTAAAGCTTGAGTTGTAGTCTGCGCCGTCTCTTCCTAGGTTTCTATTCTCATGATGAAATTAGTATATCCGCAAAAACAGTGCGTATGAGCATATGCTAACAACTCAATTACGTTTAACGTTGGAATACATGATATCATCACCTACATTGTTTAACTGCAGCGCGTAATGTCCTCTGTTCTGGAACAGAAACAATTTGAATGAAATCTTAGACCATTTTTTATTGCATTTGCAGAACTTAAGGATATGGATGCTTTGTAGATTATTATTATTTATTGTTTATTGTTTAATTATAAATATTATGGAATATATTCTTTATAGTTAGCTAGCTTATAGAGGGTGAATTTAGGCCCCTGCCTGCCCGAACTCCTCCATAATACAAGACAGACATTTTTCGTTCTCTTTGATTCATTACTCTCAAATGATACATCTTCCTTTTATGATTTTTTTCCATGTATTTTTTTCCAGCATCTTTCTGTTAGTTAATTTTAGTTAGCCTCAATACCTGATATTTATAAATTGTGTGCCATCTTATTCTGTGGTTCTCAATATGATTACAATCTAATGGCTGCTGTTAACAATCACATATTATTTTTCCAGATTACACTTAATTGGAAAGGCTTAAAAAATTCTGCCAAAATCTTGGGAGAAAAGGAAGCTACTCTTCAGCGAGGAAAAACTTTATGCATGAATTCTTGACATTTCTGCAATGTCAGGGTTACTTAATGTATTATTCCTACTGATACACAACTTCTATGTGCAAAATGTTGTGATTGTGTGCCTTATTAGTTTTGTACCGTTCTGTTTCTTCTATGTGAATGAAAATGAAACTTAGGTGGGACTTTTGGCTGATACATTTTAGGTTTCATTAGCTTTTCTTAGCCTGCTCGACATAATATGCTTGCTGATGATGCATATGTATGTGTAGTTGATTAAATCTATATCCAGTATTAACGAGAAGAAAAGATATTGTTTTTTTTATCTATAATGCTACAAGCAGTCTGTATAATAGTTTGAAGGGACTCCAGAATATATTGAGCTTATTTCATCAAGGAACCTTAAAAGTTTGAATTTTAATAAAAAAAAGCTTAACGAGAATCTTTCCTGTATAGAACTTGATATGTGCTTGGCTTTCACAATTGGCTTTCAAATCTTGGCATTGGTCCAGATGTCTCTGTTGTCATGACATCAATTTTGTAGATCTTAGATATATTAGATATAGTTTAGGACCTCATGACACTGCCTATTCAATTTGGGCAGATCACCTGCGCAAGCATGTTACTAGGTGTTGGGATGCCATTTCCGAGCAGGGTGCTGCTTTGGATTCATTTTCTATAACACCACCATAACTAACACAATTAATTTTGCTAAACATGCAGTCATGTATTTTTTATGAATGACCAACTTTCCTGTTATAGAAAGGATACTGTTATTGTCCTTGTTTGTTTCTATGGTAAACTATCTATTGAAATCTTCTTATGTGTAGTCATGAAATAACACGTTAGATACGGAAAATGTATTTGACGAGGTTTGTAGTTTTATGTTTTTATGAGTGCGATTTTCTATTCTAATAGTTTTTTTGCATTTTGTAACAGTCATCTTTGAACGGATCAGCTTCTAATCTTCCTGACAGCACAGGACGATCATTTGCAGCGTCTTTTTCTGCTCAATCTGGTGCAGCCTCCCCTGTTTTTCATCACTCTGGTAGGTTCTTTGCTTTATTCATAACCATTGTTTTCTAGTACTTCACTTAACTGGAAGATTCTTATGTTCAAGGCGGAATTCAAGGACTGCACAATATTCATGGAAGTTTTAATGTTCCTAACATGCCGGGCTCACTTGGGTCAAGAAACACACCGATAAATAGTGTGCCTTCAAGTGGGGTTCAGCAATCTGCAAGTAACCTTTCTGGTGGACGTTTTGCATCAAACAACCTTCCTGTTGCCCTCTCTCAGGTTCCTCTCTCTCTCTCTCTCTCTCTCTCTCTCTCTCGTTGGGTTTCTGTTGTTCTCGGGTTAAAGTACTTGAATATGTGGCGCCTGGCGCTATAGGGGAGTGTGAAAAAGTCTTTCCGGTAGGGGAAAAACAGAAGTAGATAGTTTAATATATTTTCCTAAGAGAACTGTTTAGTGCATAATTTGTATATGAAAACACATAATCACACGTTCTGATTCTTGTCTCATACAATTATTCACTTGCAGATATCTCATAGTAGTTCTCATGGTCATTCAGGGATGACAAATAGGGGTGGCATGGGTGTGGTTGGAAACCCTGGATACAGTAGTAGCACGAATGGGGTTGGTGGTTCGATTCCTGGGATTCTCCCAACCTCTGCAGCAATTGGTAATCGTAGTTCTGTTCCAGGTTTGGGGGTGTCACCAATGCTGGGCAATACAGGGCCACGTATTACAAGTTCAGTGGGAAACATTGTGGGCGGGGGCAACATTGGGCTAAGTATGAACTCTGGTGGAGGATTGTCTATGTCTGGTCTTGCGTCACGCCTTAACTTGACTGCCAACAGTGGTTCTGGAAGTCTAAATGTCCAAGGACCAAATAGGTTAATGAGTGGAATACTTCAACAAGGTAACCCATTCTATTTTCTTCAGCATAGCCTTTTGTTAAACCCTTAAAACCTTATATTTGGTAAGTGCCTTTTTACTTTCTAGACTTATGCTTATTTTCGCAGATCCTGTCTCAAGTGAATGAAATACCTGTATAAAGTTTTCTTTCTTTTATGCATTTTGTGGTGGTCGATGTTGATACAAATGGCCTATCTACCTCTATCCCATTTTTTTGGGGGGTGGTGTTTGTGTTTGTGTTTGTGTTTGTGTTTGTTAGGGTAGTTCATTATTCGAGTTGGTTCGGTTTTACACATTTTTTAAACCAAATCGAAATATTCGGTTTGAAAAATTTGAAACCAATCCAAACCATTCAAAATCTCAAATTGATGCATTCGGTTTGCTTTTTACAGAATATATTGATTATAAAATAAAAAATAAAACAATTTTTTTTTATATATATTTACTTAGTTGTTAAAAATATAAAAGAAGTAAGACTATTATTTTCACAAGTTAAACACAATCAAAAAAAAAATAATGAAATATAAATTCTTGATCTTGATTCTTGAACTTCAAAAAAATTATTGAAAAATTATCCTACAAGGAAAAAAGCAAAAAATACAAAAATTACACCATTATTAGTTTCAAAGTAAAACAAAAACTTCAGGTGAATCTAAAACCACATACAACAGATGACTCTTCAATCTCTTACTTTAGCACTTGAATAACTTGCTTGTCATGGTATAAATATTAAATAAGAAGTTCAATATGTTTTATTTACAAAAAAGTTCTTTAATATATATATATATATATATATTCGGTTTGGATTATAAAAAAATTTAAACCAAACCGAAAATTTGGTTTAAATATAGTCCAAACCGAAACCAGTTCAATGCACTGCTCAAACCGAAAAATCGGTTTAGATCGGTTTGGTTTGGTTGGTTTCGATTTTTCATGAACACCCCAGTGTTTGTTAAAATAAGAATATCAGCTTGTAACTATGTCTGATTTGATTATTCGGTGTTCCATTCATCTCTTAGGAATGAGCCAATTAGGTATCTGGTTCAGATACAAAACCGTATATACGGTTAATTACATGTATGTAATTACTTTGCTATCATACCTAGAATGGGTTTTGACTTCTAGATAAGGTTTTCAGTTCGGAAGACTTAAAATTATGACATTGGAGGTGCTCCTCTCTCTCTCTCTCTCTCTCTCTCTCTCTGTGTGCGTGCGCAGGTTAACATCCCTCTTCATATGCAAATGGACCGAAAAATTAAACACACACTAACAGACACCCAGAGGCCATGTTTCCTTCCTTGTACTAGATGATCCATTTAGTAACACTTGATGTTATTTATAGGTTTTATTTTTTATACAAAAACCAATATTATTGTGGAGTAGTTTTTTGCTATGCCTGAACAAAGTTTCCTTGAATGAGAAAGCTGCTGCATAATATCATTCAGACCCTGAGATTCCATCATTAGTTTGAACCCCTGAGGTTTTTGTGTGTATGTGTTTGTGAGATTGCATTTTGTTGTTAATTGAACATTTGCTCAAAGAGAAATTCGTTAATTATCAAAATGGTTGATGTTTGGGAAGAGAAGGCAAAGGTTTAATTTTAAATCTGGTTCAATTTGTAAAAACCTGGAGATTTAATTTCTTGATTACTGGTTATTCCTCTTCTGCTTGATGATTGTTTCTGGACTCAGCTTCTCCGCAGGTGATTTCTATGCTGGGGAATTCCTATAATGCTGGTGGTGGTCAAATGCAAGCTAATCTAAACTCTATGGGAATGATGAATGATGTAAATGCAAATGATGGCGCCCCCTTTGATATCAATGATTTCCCTCAACTGTCCAGTCGCCCTAATTCTGCTGGTGGGCCGCAAGGACAACTGGGTAATTAGTCACTTGACCTTTTATCTTGGTAATTTTGGCAGGCACTTTATTTGCACAATTAGACTGCTAAAGTGGCTCATAAACTTCCAGGTTCCTTGCGGAAACAAGGTCTTAGTCCTATCGTTCAACAAAATCAGGAATTTAGCATTCAAAATGAAGATTTTCCAGCTTTACCAGGTTTTAAAGGTGGTTACTCTTGTTTTTATGTTTTATCTTATGCTTGGTCCACCGTTTTTAGCTTGTTCTTTGTAATGTTTCCTGAACAAGGCTTCTTTCTAGCTATAGTTTTCCTGCACTTATTGCTGACATATGTGATGTGAAATTTGCAAGTGCACAAATATCAACAAGTAATAAAGTGATAAGTACAAGATCATCCCAACGAAGATTGTTTATCTAACTGGAAAATTATATTACTTATAACCTAACTTAAACCAAAATAATATGAATTAATTAATTAAAACTAATAATGAATAACAATTAAAATAAAGTAAAGATGCAATTTATATTAAGATAAAAATAAATAGAATGAATGTACTAAGACATTTCAAATCCAGTCTACTCCTTTTTATAGAAAATAGATGATTCCTTAGTTTTTGTCTCAACTAGGTTGATGGTAGAATTCTGAATATAAGCTAGACCCAATCTCTTGGCGAAAAGCTCCTAGCTTTAGAGAATAAATCAGTCGTATCTCTATGCGATTTTAAAACCTAAAACGCATAAAACTCTGTGGACTTCCCTAGCTTTTGTTTCCTACTAACTAGAAACCACACAAGGAAATCAAATCTATCTTTAGTCAATTTTACGTAATGTTATTATCCTCGATTCAATTAAATCTAGAACTTCTCAGTCTCTAGAAGAAATTTATATTAATGCAATAATTGATCAGAAAACGCAAGCATTAAGAACAAATAATAACAATTAACCATATTATCGAGATACATAAATTAATAGCAATCAAATATATCCATAAAAGTTTCGATCTTCAAAGAAGGTCTTAGTCTCAAGAAACTCTAGCTAAAAATAACCATAAACTAAAATAAAAATAAAGAAGTAGCTGATGACGAAACGATCCCGATCTCCAAGCTGCTCGATCCTTTGTTCTCTGACCCAAGCCTAGCCGAGCCTTGAATTGTTGTATCTACAAGGGATGGCTTTTTGAAGTTGTGCACTGCTCCTTTGTATACTTTGTATAGGCGTTGGAATAAAAACAAGTAGTATGAATCAGTGTTATCAAATGGCGGCCATGGCGGCATGGCGTTGCGGAATTTTGGCCCACCGCAATACGCAATGCGCTATATCGTCGATTATAGCGGTGTCCGCCTTTCAGTGTTTTGCGGGCGTTATGACGGTTCCGTTACGGCGTTTCATGGCGGTCATGGCGGTAATGGCGCCGGAGAGGCTCGATTTAATGGCAACCGGTCACCACCGCCTGAAAAACCGAGACCAGAAAAGTCAGAAAAAAAAAGAAAGAGAAAAGAACTTACCTTTTAAGCGGAGAAGATGAACAACCGCCGGAAAAGAATCGAAACTCATCATCAGAGGAGCGGTAACGTCAGATCTGAGAAGAAAAAGGAGGAACTGTGAAGAAGAGAAAAGAAAAATTAAATTAGAATAAAAGGAGAAAATGAAGAAGAACTAAAATAGAAAGAGAGAGAAGGGAGAAAGAAAGTCTACCTCACCGGAGAGTCGCGGCCGGCCGGAGGAGGCTACCGGACCGGCTGAAACGACGCCGAAGAAGGAGAGTAAGAGGAGGGGCGCCGATCGGGGGGAGATATTTTAGGATTTATCACAAAAAAATTATATATATATGAAGAAGATCGGGATGACCTAGAACTTCTTACGACAAATTCGCATAATCAGTCCCTGAAGAACCTAGAATTCTCTAGGTAGAAGTTTATTAATTTGCACAGTAGTCCCTCTTTCTGAGTCCTATTGTCCTGCGAAAGTTTAAACATGATCGGGATAACTTTTAAATTAATTACACATTTAGTCCTTAAGAATTTTAGTATATCGTTCAAGCCCTTATTAATATTTAAAGATGTTAAGAGAATTAACTAGTCAAGTTAGGTCCCCATATTTTAGAAAACTACATTGTGACCCCAAAACTACATTGTGACTCTTTATTCTTCCATTATGACTTACGAGATATACTAATTAATGGTTGATTAATGATTTTTGAGTTATTTGTTTGATTCATATTGTTATTTTTGTGCTTTTTATTTAGATTATGCATTGTATTATATATAATTTGCATTATTTTATTGTGTCCGCTATTAGGCGTTATAGCGCCCGCTATAACGTTATGGCGTTTTTTTTGCTTGCCGCCATGATCCGCCATCCGCGATTGACGACACTGGTATGAATTTGATTTCAATTTGGACTCCTCCTCCTCATCTGATTCCCATTTGGAATTAAATATATTATTTTCCTCTCTCTTCTCATGCTTTCCTGGTTCAATTCCTTTTAGGATTCTTCTAATTTGGAATTATAGTAATCTTCAACTTCTATTCCAAGTTGGAATCGGTGACATTTTTGCACATGCCAAATATAATTCTTCTTTTTCTTTGATGTCCAAAATGCCTTTTAACCTATATCAAATATTAGAAAATTAGTGAATTAATCTGTAATTTTGCAAATAAAATTCACAAGAACATTTTTAGATATATAAATACAAATTCACTTATTAATACACTATTTTATCTCAATTAAGCTTAATCCAAATAGGAAAAAAATACAAAATAATGGTAAAATATAGCCTTATCAATATGCCCTTGAAGGGTCTGCAGCTCTGGATTTTATATCACTTCAGTTGACCTTTTAGAACATTTTTCTGGTTGACATAAATGGATGTAATTTCGTTTCCCACCAATTGCTCATGGTTGGGATCTTAAGATTAATTTTCTTTTCAAAACAAAATATCTTGAAATCATGTTTATTTCAAGTTGGCTACCGGGGTTGATTTTCCAATATTTTAATACCAGTCTGGGAAATATAGAGATTGTCCTCATTTATTCTTGCTCCTTTTTGTTCTGCTTTTTGGTAACTTTTTATGGATTATTTTTCTCTTTCTTGGACATTGTTTGAGTCATGACCATGGATGTTCCCTATTGGTTTACCATGCACTACTTTTTAAAGATGTTAAAAAATGCACTTGCCTCCGAAGTAGCTTTTACCTTTTATATTGTTCTTATTAGGTGGCAATGCCGAATTTGGAATGGATCTACAACAGAAAGAACAACTCCATGACAGTTCTGTTTCCATGATGCAATCTCAGCAGTTTTCCGTGAGTGTTTTATTGCAAAAATTTCAGCATCTGTGCTTTGATGTGCTAAAATATTCAGTTGAATTTAATTATATCTTAAGATACATATAACTTAGATGGGAAGATCTGCTGGTTTCAACCTTGGGGGAACATACTCGTCCCATCGCCCACAGCAACAACATACACAATCAGTGAGTAACAGCAATGTCTCCTTTTCAAGTATGAACAACCAAGATTTACTCCATCTACATGGATCTGATATGTTTCCATCGTCACATTCAACCTATCACCAGCAGGTATGTCTATGTACCTATGCAAAGTATATTGAAAATTCCTACTGTTGGGATCTCATTAAATTTAGTAATTAGTTGAGGGAAATCCTGGACATATAATTAAGTTGCTATTCGTGACATGGATTTAAGGTATCATACTCTTATGCTAGGTGTGAACTCATGGTTCACTTTGATAAATGTGTTAGATTAATTTTTTTAGCTAATCATTTTCCAATGTACAACATTGAACAATACAACTCCGAAAGAAAAAAAACAAGTTAATTTTATTTTTATTATTCCCTGTAGACTTTGCCATCTCATCTTTGTTTTCTCCTCGCTTGTCTATATGTGTTTTAAGAAAGTCTGAAGGTGTGAACTTGAAGCTGAAGTTCTTAGTGTCTTGCTCGTGGAAAATTAAAATCTAGAATGTTGTATGTTTGAAAATGGTTGCCTCATCAGGAGAAGTAAGTTTATATGGTTTCTTCATAAAAATTGTCTAAAATCTTTTGTTATGTTTTGCCTCAGAGTGCTGGACACCCAGCGATAGGATTAAGGCCTCTTAATTCTCCAAATGCAGTTTCTGGTATGGGGTCATATGATCAACTTATCCAGCAATATCAACAGCACCAGAGTCCATCCCAATTCCGTTTGCAACAAATGCCATCTGTAAGTCAGCCATATAGGGACCAAAGCATGAAGTCTTTACAAACAGCACCCACCGCTCCCGATCCATTTGGGTTACTTGGTTTATTAAGCGTGATAAGAATGAGCGATCCTGATTTGACATCTCTTGCACTTGGAATTGATCTAACAACTCTCGGCTTGAATTTGAACTCTACCGAAAATCTTCACAAGACATTTGGTTCCCCGTGGTCTGATGAACCTGCCAAGGGAGATCCAGAATTCACTGTGCCACACTGTTATTTTGCTAAACAACCACCTCCTCTAAGCGTGAGCCTTCGCTTCTATCTTTATATAGTTGGCTTTTGCTCTTAAGAGGTTCTAATATGTAAATATTTTTTGGCTGCAGCAAGCTTACTTCTCAAAGTTTCAGTTAGACACATTGTTTTACATCTTTTACAGGTAATATGTGCATTGTATATTGATTACGACTTCACATTCACTTGGTGTCACTTAGTTTGAGAAGTTATTGTTCGGCCATTCTAATGAACTAATTATCTCCTGAATCTTTTATTTCTGCAGCATGCCAAGAGACGAGGCGCAATTATATGCAGCAAATGAATTGTAAGTTTTCTCTAATCATTCCACTGATGTATAGTAGGCATTCCTTGAGGAAACATTTCTTTCTGCATATACTTGATGTCTTCCGTGTATTTTAATCTATGTTCTCTTGTTTGCGGTTAATCATTTAGAAGCGTTCCGTTTCAGCTAAAGCAAGCTTTCTCGCCGCACTTGTTTGCAGGCATAATAGGGGTTGGTTCTATCACCGAGAGCATAGATTGTGGTTTATGAGGGTTGCTAACATGGAACCTCTTGTGAAGACTAATTCATACGAAAGAGGATCTTATATCTGTTTTGATCCAAATACATGGGAGACGATTCGCAAGGTTTGTTTTGCTCAAGAGTTTTTACCTTTAGGTTGTTAAGTACGACATAGGCTAATGTATTAATATACGGTTAATGCAGGATAATTTTGTGGTACACTACGATATGTTGGAGAAAAGACCGGCTCTACCCTCTCATTAGCAGAAAGATGTAGTTTTTACTGTAAATCTCAAGTTACTGTATTTCTCAAATCCTGTTTTGGCCATTGTAAGGTAGTATTGCCTCAGTATGGCTTTTAAATCATAGGCAAATTCTGTCTCATGTATTCTCATCTTTTACACCTTCGAGACGAAAGTTCTAGCTTTTCGGAGGATTATTACTCTTCTTGTAGCGACCGTGTATCTTTTCTTATTAGGAGTTAGTTGACCCAGTGGAGCATTGGGATTTTTCTTAATTTCAAGTAGGATTATTAAAGAATTACTCCCTTGAATATATGTCCTTTTAGCCTTTTCTTTTTAAGAAATATTTTTCTAAAGTTAACCTCTATAAAATATAATTCTTTCACTCTATTACTATATTAGTGGGATTACTTATAAAGGTATAATGGAAAAAAGTCTCCATTGTTTTTCCCTTTCCTTCTATTCTAAAATACTTTGGCAGGGGATATAACTAGTGTTACAATTTTCCTAAAACAAGGTAAAGCTAGCTTGAAACAGCCAAACAGGCAAAATTGCGACAAACACTCGTATGGAATGATTACTCCATAAACAGGGTTCATTTAGATATACGATTACTCCATTGTTCCTCTTCTTGACCTCTATCTTTATTTGTTTTTTAGATTATATATACAAACATTTGGATTGGTTTTTAGTTTGAAAATTTTGGTCTCCTTATTGAAAGATCGAATTGTTTATAAGATAAATGTAGAATTTAAATTGAGATTTTTTAATAGAAGAATGTGGAGGTTTTGTGCGCACAACCCCCCTCCATTTTCATTTTGTATTTTGTGCACAAGGGCACGTTGTTGGCTACAATGCCAAACAATAAGTGTTCCGTACATGCAGAATACCTATCAGTAGTCGCATCAAAATATATGATGGTTGAGATCGTCTGTTTTAAAAATACCGATTAGAATATTCTAACTAGTTTTGAGAAAAAATAATTTCACTCATCAAATATTTAATCTATGAATAAAAAGTGTACATGTATAAAATATTTAATGTTCTGCCTTGTAATCGGACTGCAAAAAGACAACAATACCGTCATAGCTATCAAAAAAATGGAAAAAAAGGAAGGAAAGAAGCTACAATTCCGTCGGAATTATTAGCCATTTTTGGTTATCAAATTATTTTTGAACAACCACTTTCATCATTTTTAACTTTTTTTTAACTTTCTTCATCCCCAAAGATTTTACGAGCAACCATTTTGGTAATCAAATTAATTTTTAGCAGCCAATTTCAATATTTTAAACTTTTTTTTTAACTTTCTTCATCCTCAGAGATTTTACAAGGAGCCATTTTGGTCATCAAATTATTTTTTAGCAGCCACTTTCATCAATTTTAACTTTTTAAAATTTCTTCATCCCCAAAGATTTTACAAGCAACCATTTTTTACGGGCAGGGGTAAAGATGAAAATTCCAAATTAAAAAAAAATTTATTAACAAATAGGGAGTGATTCATTTCAATAGGAATTCAATCATTCTTACCTTGAATCTTCTACTATGGTTAATTTCGGTCCATGGAGTTTTTTAGGTACAGTAGATCCACAACATTGCAGTTTGGAGCGAAATCACCATCTATCATCCCAAATCCAAACTTAAGATCTTTAAATTAATTTCCATTGCCTTTTGGAACATTGTTTTTTGTTTGCCTTTCTAGAATCTTCATGAACTTTAGGGTTTCACTTCGCATTTCATAAGAAATTAAATGAATTGAAGGTGGAGGAACTATCTATATGTTCAGAATATCCTAAAATTTAGGTTTCTAGGGCTTTCTTATTCTCAAATATGGAGAGAAAATGAGAATGAAGGCTGATATGAGTGGGAATGATGGGCTTTACAAGGGAGTCACTTAGTATACTTTGGAATTTCCATCTTTACCCCTGCATGAGAGAGACAATCTGAAAGCCGTTTGGACACGTCATCAATTTTGACGGCTTTTAGACAATTATTTGATAGAAGGATAAAAATGGTTGCTCGTAAAATCTTTGTAATGAAGAAAGTTAAAAAAGTTAAAAAGGATGAAAGGGGATGTTCAAAAATAATTTGATGACTAAAATGGCTAATAATTCAACTCCGTTGAGTATATAAGTAGTGCGGCTCCCAAGATTTTTGATAACAGCACGATTGCAGTCCTTTTCTCCCTCCCACGTTTAAAACCCAAGCAACCGAAGTGAACTCTTAAGCAGATTAATTAACAAAACAGCAGCAGAACTAGAAAAAAATGGATGAAGAACTGCTTGAATTACAGAGGCAATTTGAGTTTGCTCAGCAAGCCAAATCGAGCATACGTTTATCTGAACGAAACGTCGTCGAATTGGTTCAGAAGCTTCAACAGCTCGGAATCATTGACTTTGATCTCCTCCACACCGCCTCCGGCAAAGAATACATCACTCTGGTAACCTTTCTACAACTTCCATTTATTTATTTATATTTTATGAATCGTATGAGAATTTTGGAATTCAGAACTTGATTGCAACATACCTCTACGATCATTGATTTTTAGCTGTGATTTCTAACATTTGCGGTAAATTTGGCTATTTAATAGATAGTTTAAGTGTTACCAAAGCTTCCGAAGTAATTAGCTCTGTGTCATTTGATAAATTTCTTGATTATAGAGTTTGTTCTAGTTTATTTGAGTTCGGAATTACAAAGTACTCATATAAATCATTTGAATTTATGTATCCACGGCAAGCAATATATTCTGTTTAATAGTGTTTATTGTAAGCCAAACTTTCCTTCGAAAAAAATTGTTTACGGAATAAACTTCAAAGTTAGGGGTTAACTTACCTTCTTATATTTCTTGTACAATGTTAACCTGGTGCTTTCTTTTTATTACAAGTTTAAAAGTGCGTGTACTGGCAAATGCTATTTCTTTCAACTCAAATCTATTTGTTGAAAAAGGTTTCCATGTTTTTCATGTTTCTGTATGTTAAGGAGAAGCTGCAATTTTTTTCTTCTTCTTTTAAACAGGAATTCAGTCTTTTATTTTAGAACCTTTCTTGTTTGATGCTGCACATTTGCAAAAATCAGTGTCCTTTTTACCGCTTTTTCCTTCTTTTGCCTGGATTATGGAAGTTCTTATATATGTGATGTTAGCATATAATTAAATTAACATGTATTAATAGGACCAATTGAGGACAGAAATCATGGCTGAGATAAAGAAATTAGGGCGTGTATCTCTGATTGATTTAGCTGATACTACGGGCGTAGATTTATATCACGTGGAGAAACAAGCTGAGCATGTAGTTGCCAAAGACTCGACACTTATGTTGATTAATGGTGAAATCATATCCAATTTATATTGGGACACTGTTGCCGAGGAAATTAATGAAAGGCTTCAAGAATGCAGTCAAATTGCATTGGCTGAGATCGCTGCACAGTGGCAAATTGGATCAGAATTAGTAGTGTCAATTTTAGAGCCTCGGCTTGGGACGTTGGTAATTTTCATACTTGTCCAATTCTTAGAGATTGGACTCCAGGTGATTTACTCTCAATCTGAATATGTGTTTTTTGTTCAACGTAGGTAAAAGGTAGGCTCGAAGGTGGGCAGTTATACACTCCAGCATATGTGGCTCGTCTGACTGCATTGGTTCGTGGTGCCGGAAGGGGCGTCTTTGTTCCCATGAATTTATCTGCATTGTGGAATTCATTGCAAGGATTATTGCAAGAAATAGATGGAGCTAGTGGTGTGGCCGTTGACGGCTCCTTTTTCCACTCATTGTTTAATGGGTTAGTCAAGGAGGCGCAGATTCTTGGATCCCTTCGTGCTGGAGTTTACTGGACACCAACTGTATGTAATAACATTATTCTCTTCTCATGACCAAGTAGAGTGTTATGGGAAATACTAACTTGTGTTGCTGGTTTCTGCAGGTTTTTGCTAAGGCTCAGAAGGAATGTATAGATTCCTTCTTTTCACAGGTGTGAAGCCACAGTTACAGTATTTTAAACATTTCACTTTCTATTGCTTAAATTTATTGTCTACAATGAGCATTGGTTGGTGAAGTCTTCCGGGGCTTATCCACAAGCCTCTTTTACATGGACAAAGAGATATATGTAGTTCCTTAAATCCGTCTAGCCATATGCCCCCACGTTCCTTTTTAGATGGAGTTGGTAGTAATCTGATCAAAGGAACACAGTTTTTTGCTCTCCTGTAATTTCGAGAATTATTTGATAGCATATTCTCCATAATCCCAGGCCAATTCTTTTCCGTTGCAGCGTAATCCTTCTTCCTTCCACACATCATTATCTTGAGGCCTTTTTAATTATAATTTCCTCCTCATATGTTTAGCTCTGGCCTCTGCTTACTCACTTTTAAGAATTCCCCTTTTATAGACTGGTTTGCCTTATTTCGGAATATGTTTTAAAGTAGTCTAGACCAGCCAGTAAAACTAGCCAGAGCAGGAATAGGATCCCAAAATCACCGTCAATACCTCGGCTTAGGTCTGAGATAATCCTTTGTTCAATAACCCTGGGTGGGGATATTTGTAACTAGCAAATTAAGAATTACTACTACTAGCACCTTAGTTTTAAAAGGCGTGAGGCGCATTTCTTTACAAAATACTTATATATTGGAGATGGTGATAAATTTTGATTTAGAACTAGGTATGGGTGAAGAGATTAGAAAAAAATAGCGATGAGAAGAGAGAGGATAACATACCTATAGGATAATAGAAGAAGATGAAATATTATAAGAGAAAAGAGGATAAAGAAGATTAAAGAAGAAGACAGAGATGAAAGAAGATTAAAGAAGAAGAAGAACGTACCTTTGAGGAGCAGAGAGCAGAGAAGTTCTGAGGCGGCAAGACAAAAGAAAAGGTTTCGGGCCTCTTTTAAATTAGGTCAACGAGAAATATTAGCCTATGATGCAGGTGTTTCATTTATGCGTAACGAATCGCCTCGGTCGCCTCAGGCACGCTTCGGCCGCCTCGCCTCATGGACACCACCTCGCCTCAGAAGTCAGACCTCGGAGGCGTTTTCATCATTGGCTCTAGGCGCGCTTTTTTTAAACCCATACTAGCACTGGATCTTTGATGCAGTCATCGATTCTCCTGATCGGTCACAATTTCCGCAAGATATTAATGACGAGGAAGGCTTTTTTGTTATGCTACTAATACTTGTACTTTCTATGATATTCTGCCCAAGCCTGGCTGAGGAAGATTTAAGAGCGTAAAACAAACAAAAAAATACGCTGCCGGGGCCGGGGCCGGGGCAGTGGCATACCATGTGTAATGATTCCACCATTCACAATAAATAGATAAAAATGAAAAGCCATTCCAAAGACCCACACCCAAGTTCCATAGCTTTTGGTCAGCCATCCCCATCATTATACCCCCAGTGGGAAAGGTACTTCCCCTTTGGGTTGGTTGTGGGCGAGGAGGCATTCTACCTTTTTGTAGTGATATCTCATTTTTCTTTGATGCTTTTTTTGCTGTTTGAAATTTGTATAACAAACTGTGGTCAATATTCCTTTTCCCTGTTTAGTCATATCAGAAATGGGTATTACTAAAATATAGAAAATATTTCCTTCGAGTTTAGTGGCCAGTCTGGTTTAGTACGAACATCTTATTGCAAGTAATAAGACTTTTTTTTTACCAACTTCTTTTGCAGAATTCTTATATCAGTTATGACTATCTTAACAAGCTTGGAATCCCGCAGCCTATTCAGTTTCTGCAGGTACCTCATTGTCTTTTATTTTGAATTCTTAAATATGCTGTCCTCAAATGTGTTTGAATTACAAAATCCTCACTACATGAATTTACCCTCAATCAATAAACCATATGGGGTGTTTCTTTTTCCCCCTTTCCTTCTTTTTATTAACTTCCAATTTTGTGGTGCAATTTTAGTCCAGATACCCTGAAGGTACATCTCTAGATACTTTGTTTGCACACCCTTCAATAATCGAGATGCTGGATGCTTCTGTAGAGGATGCCATAGAACGTGGTAGCTGGTAAGGCCTTGATTGGTTATTATTTATCTGTGCTTTAGACAAATGGATTTTTCTATATTCTCAACGCTTTGCTTATTGTCTCCCTAATAATATATTGAATAACCAGGAAATCATATTGTAGAAAACTGTTGCTTAGCTCTATACAAAAGCATCTGCATTGACAGCTAGTCTTGAATGTGATGTTTTATTTTTTCTTTACTGGCTGGCATTTTACTACCATTGAAGGTTTCTTATGGAGTTGAAATGGTCACTACAGGATTGATTCACTTTCAGTCTTACCAGCATCATTTGGTTTACAAGATGCATCTAAGATTCTGCCTGTTTGTCCATCTGTTAACTCAGCTGTTAAGGTAACATTTTTAAGGCAGTCACTGTCTTCAAAATTGGTTCACAATTTCTACCATTATTTGGTGTACTGGTTGATCTGATTAGTTTGAACCGTTTTTCAGTCTAACAAGGCACTTATCCTGGGGGAGTCATACATTTTCAGCCATGGGTTTGTCAAGGTATAATTTATAAATGACTTGACTGATTCGAGCACTTAAAAAGATATATTTCAGTTACTTTTTCTTTAAAACTTTCAACTGCTGTAAACTTAGATATCTACAATATAACACAAAAGCTTTCTGATCATCATGTCTTTAGATGTAATTGTAATATGTATTATTTTTCCTTTCCAAATTGTAGGATCTTTTTGACCACCTGGAAAAAGAAACGGAAACCTTAAATTTCTCTGGCTCTACTGGCAGCAGAGTATCTGATGATTTTCATGCCACTAAAGATGCTGCTGATCGACATGATGCTCTATCCGAATCAAGTGAAATTAGCAATTTAAGTGCTTCTGGTAAGCCAGGAATAGAAAAAGGCTCTAAGAAGAAAAAGGGAAAATCCACAGGGAAGATAAAGATGGAGATAGCTGATAATGATCTAGATTACCAAGAACCAGCACCCAGCAAGGCCAAGAAAAACCAAAAGAAAGGAAAGGTGGCATCTTCTTTACAAGTGTCTGATTCAAAACCAGGGTCTAGAAAGGATACTGATAGGATGCAAGAGGAAAGTCTCAGCGCTATATCAGAAGAGTGGTTAATTCAGAAGATCGTTTCACTGATTCCTGATTTTGAAGAACAAGGTGAATTTATTACAATAACACATTGCATTATGTAAATTTGTCCATCTGCTAGAGTTCTGTATTAATTTTGATTCCATGACTCTACTTTGTAGGTTTAGATGATCCTGATATGGTTCTTGTACCTTTGGCAAGACATCTAAGACCTATGCTTATTAACTCGTGGAAAGAGAGAAGAAAGGCTGCTTTTACACAAAATGCGCAGCGCATGAAAGGAGTACTTGATAATTTGCAAAAGAAAGCTGATGAGGTAATATCAGCTATTGCATTTCCTTTTCTTCTTCATTCAAAGTTTGTGGATGAAAAGAAATGTATGAATTCAAGCATATACCTGTTTTCCTCTGTCATTATGACCAAAAAAGGCAGAAAAAGGGACAAAATTTCAATTGAAATCTGTCACTGACGGACTTACTTCGGTTGAAAAAGTCCATTGTATAGATGTATTATTTCTTCAACTTTTCATTTGCTTATTCATTGCACTATGTAAAGAGAGGAGAATGAATTTCTTCTGTATGCGTGTAGATCCTTTCTGCTCTTTCCTTGGTCACATCTGGATTCATCCGTCTCTAAAATAGCAATTAAAGGGCTGGGTTCTGTTTGGGAGTAACAAAACACTCTGGAGGTTTTTCCCATGGCATAATTGTTCTTGATGCATCCGATGGAAAATTTTGTCATATTTGTGAATATTATTTTCCTCAACTCTCTTCTGATGCCTCTTCCACTTCCTTTGCTTCCAGTCTTTCTTAAATTTGCAGCTATATGAAAAGGCATTAGACTTGTTTGAGGATGACCAAACAGCATCAGTAAGCTTTATATTGGTTCCTTTTCTTTTCTTGAATAATTTTAGCTTGATACTGTTGATGCATATCTGTAAGAAGATTTTTGTCATATGAGCAGGCCCTTTTACACAAACATTTGCTGCGAACCACAGCTACCTCAGTGGTGGATACTCTATTATTTGACTTGGTAAGTATGCATCCTCTATTCCTTCAATGCAATCTTTCCTCCTTAACATAGACGCCCTATCTCAATATTCGTAGCTTCCTAATGGAATGGTCATATGTGCTGACACTATGGATCTCTTGGTGCAGGATGCACTCAACAAATTGGAAATTGGAATGGAAGTTGACGAGTCTCAAAAGGGTGGATCTGTTTCACTTACCCCTGGAGATAGAGTTGCTCTTGTATGCTTCCTATGACTTCTAATTCTGCAACTCTTACTAGTGATGTTTTTCCCATGAAATTCTCAGATGATTAAGGATTGGCTTTTGCTAATTAATATTTTCTTTGTAGGTAAAGAGTTTTCCTGGAGCTCTGTCTGTGAAGGGCATTGCACTAGTTGAAGCCTTGGAAGCAAAGGTAAGTAAGAACCTATCAGGGAATATGAAATATGGTTTAGTTATCATCACATGAATGTTAGATTTCTAGGTGCCATGAAACCTTTAGATAGCTGAGTACTGAAACACTTACCAATCAAGTAACTCTCATGAATCCAGTCTTCAGGGCCTTAACCTTTGATCTTGCTGATTGAAAGATTCATGCCAGTTGCATTTCTTTAGTTCTTTATTCAAAACCCATTGAATCTTCTTCACGTGTTGGTTTGGTGAATTATTTTTGACCTGTTATCTAGTGGCTTTTTATTGGTTTAACTTCTTGACTTACTAATTTTCTACTGATAGCGTGTCGAAATTTTCATATCTGCCCTGCGCGCAATTGCAGAAGAAAGGTCAGAGACAATATATCCATCACGTATTTCTTGAGGAACTTGTGTTGGAAATCAAACTAATTTTGGTCTTGGCATATGTGCAGTGGATTGATGCTGAAAAAGCTTGATAAGAAATTGGAAAGAACTATTCTACATGCATATCGCAAGGTATGTAAATATTTGTTGGACAGGAAATTGTGAGAACTTTTGAAACTTTTACTCTTTATGTTTGATATAACTGTTGTATGTCTTAAGAAAGTTTTTTTCAAGATTAGTTTCACTGACATCCAAGTGAGCTTGAACTGTGGGACACTAGTAGTTTTAGTCTTTTAGATCCCCTAAAGCAAAGCTAATCTGGAGTACAAAATGCATGAGCCTCTGTTTTTTGTATATTAATATAAGATATCTCAAGGCTTCCGTGAACAGTTCTCTCGATCAGATCCATTTCCCAGTTCATCATTGAGCAACACTCTTTTATTCTAATATTCATAATTTTCATGCTCTTCGAGTTGGAGAATTAAAATATATCTTGAACTCTGTTACATACTGGCATTTCTTTATTCATGTCCAAAAGCTGTTTATCTCATAAGAAACAGTGGTACCTGCTAATCTTAAGATTTGATGCAGTCTCATCTGTATTGACGGTTTTTCAATCTAATCCAAATTTAATGATTGATTATCTAAATGTTTAAGATCTGTAGAATGATGATTGATCTCTGGTTTCTAGGACTTGACATCCCAAATTTCTGCTGAAACTGATCCTGTTTCCCTCCTATCAAAAGTTGTTTCTCTGCTTTATGTGCAGGTAGTAACTTTAAGTTGCTTTCACTGATTACCATGAATTAGTTTTTTACGAACTTTCTAGGCCTAAACGAGTAGTATTATCGATGTCCTTTGTATATGGAATATTTTTAAATTCTAGAATCATGGAAAAGCTCTTCAAGCTCCAGGAAGGGCCATTTCAGTTGCTGTCTCTCGATTGAAGGTATGTTGAAACTTTTTTTTCTTTTTTGCTGAATAGGTATTTTGAAACTCTATTCAATAAAAAATGGATTTCTCTCATCTCATTATTATGTACAACTAGGTTTGATCCCCGCGCGATGCGCGGTTGTATTTCTAATTTGTATCTCTTTTGATGATGTCGTACATGTTTTCTAACTTGCATTTTACTTAGAGATATAACTGAAACTGAAAAACATGTTAATATGTCTCAAAATAAATTTAGATAAGATGTAATAATTCTACTTTTTTATTCATAAACTTGCTAATTCATTCATTTTGTCTAAGAACAAAACCATCATAAATATTATTTTTTTTCTAGAAAACAAAATAGCCTTCATATTTTATAATTGTTCTACATATGATATAAAATATATATTCAAATGAAATAAATATAACAAAATACAAAAAACAATCCTCAAAGAAGCTTAGCCTACATTTTTTTGCCTTCTGTCACTAAAGAGCTACTTAGCACCCCCTTTTCCCGTCAATTTTTTTGCGCCCATTCTCTAATTACTCTTCTTCAAGAAGCTTATTTTGGGAACCTTTAAGAGCCATTATACTTGAACAAAAAAAAATGTTCACCCTCTATAGCATATTACATGTTATCCATCCTCATTCTCAAACAAATAAAAGTAAGAAAATAATTACATAGCAAACAAAACAAAAGCAAGGAAATAATTACGTAGAAAAAAAGGCAAGAAAAGAATTGAATCAAATATCAAGATTTTCTATTACTCATTTTTTCAGGTGGCAAGCTCTCTGTCTTCAATCAACAAAAATATGTTCTGGAAATTGAGACACATATTCTCTTTAACTTGGTACTTGAAAAATATTTGTCTCTAAACAAAATTATTAGATGTTTGTTCATAAACATATAAATTAATATATCAAGTGAAAACATGAATTGCATTATTTAAAAAAATGAATTTCTTACCTATTAAAACCAAGAAGACCATGACATATTTGCTCATATCATTTCTCTATTTATAAGAAGAAAAAACTCTTGAACTTTCCTAACCGACAAATCCAATTTTGGTTGATCAAATCCAATTTTTCTTTTTTCATATTTAAGTTATTGAGGGAATGCATGATTGGTTTTGATTTATATTGTTGGTTAGAAGAAACTAAAAAGCCACTTCATTGATTCATAAAAACCCAAAATTTTATATTAATGAATGAAGTTACAATACTCTTCTACTTCATTCATTAATATAACTAATGAACTAAATAAATATAATTACTACAAAACTCTTCTACTTTATTGATTAATATAACTAATGAACTAAATAAATATAATTACTATAATAAAAGTTACAAAAATCTTCTACTTCATTTATTAATATAACTAATGAACTAAATAAATATAATTACTATAATAAAAGTTACAAAACTCTTCTACTTCATTCATTAATATAACTAATGAACTTTAAGTTAAGTATGTTGGTTCATATTTCTTTTTTATATGAACTTGAAGAGTCTTGGGAGTTAAGTATACATGAGTTATAATTTATAATTAACTCTTTTAGAATTTCCTTGCATGAATGACTAGTAGGGGTGAGCACCGAATTCGAATTGGCCAATTCGGTCAATTGAATTCGGTTTTTTCATTTTTTCATACCTCAAAAAACCGACCGAATTCGAAACCGAATTCGATTTCACCGAATTCGAATTGGCCGAATTGGTGAATTCGGAATTCGGTGCCGACCGAATTGGCAGAATTGGAGGGTATATTTTTTATTATATAATATATTTAATTATATAATATTTAATTATATAATAATAGTATTTAATTATTAAAAATTCAATAATAATATTTAATTATTAAAAATTCAATAATTATATATATTTAATTATATAATAATAATATTTATTTATTAAAAAAAATCGAATTCGAATTCGGCACACCAAATTCAAAAATAGTCAAACCGAATTCGTCCCCAAATTCGACTAATTCGAATTCGGTCTTGACCGACTACCAATCTAGCTTGAATTACCAATTCAATTGCCAAATTGAATTCGAATTCGGTCGGAATTCGGCAAAAACCGAATTTGCTCACCCCAGAATGAGAACTCCAAAAGTCACTTGAAACATCATAACTAACAATAGTTAAAGTTTTTCCAATTCCAATTAACATTAATACATGCCTTTTAAAATTCCCTTACATGAATAAGAACTCCAAAAGTCACTTGTAACATCATAATTCATTATAGTCCAAACTTTTCCAATTCCAATTAACATTAATACATGAGTTATATCATTAGTTGTATGTTATAATTAATACTCATTTATAGTTTGTGTGTATATATAGAGTTAAAATTTCTTACTTCATATTTTATCTCAATAACAATTTAAAACTTTAGCTTAAGTTATTAGCTAATGGAGCACAACATCTTTTGCATTTTAGAGAGTTTTTCGGGGGAGGGGAATTCGGGGCATACAGGATTCGAACACAAGACCTCTCGGCTGCGTTGGAATAACCTTACCACTTGGCTACCGACATCCTATGCATTTTAGAGAGCTTACATTGCCACATGTAAGTTTCTAATTGGTTCACATCCCACAAAATGCCACATGTCACTCCCTCAAACTTCTACCTCAACTTTTCCTAACTTTATATATTATAGATTTCCCAAATCTAAACAAAATGTCTGGTCTGTGAAACGAGATGCTTGGGGTGGGTGCCTAATTTATTTCATAATAATGATTCTGTCATACCATGGATGAAAGAGGATTGCAAGTTAGAGTGATCTTCTACTTGTTCCTTATTGACCGTTATCGGGAAGGCAGACATATCCATCTCAACAACAAACCTGTGACTGACCAGAAAGAAGTGAGATTTAGGTGGTAAATAGTCTAAAAGTCACTTTCTTTACATAGTTCTACTAAGTTTTAAGTCTTAAAAATCCTGTGTCCTTAGTACCTCCCCTCAAGCCCCCTCGCGGGCGAAATATATTTTAAGAAAAAGGCTGAAATTAATTCCTTTCCTCTATTATTTTTATGTTTTTCATCTCATTGCAATTTGCATCTAATCATGCATAATGAGTTTCTTATGTTGAGCAATTTCTGGTAAAGGAGACGGAAGGGTGCATGCCTATAACTATTAAAAAATCTGTTTCAGTAATAAATTGGAAGCAACAACATATCTATGCTGTTGATAGATAGTTTCTTCTTTTTCTTTCTGATTGAAATTTTGTATTTGAGACTCTTTGGCAACGACTTTTCTGTTGTATAAATCATCCAGGATAAATTGGACGACTCAGCATTCAAGGTCTTAGTTGATTACCATGGTGCAACTGTAACTATTCTAACACTAATGTCTGGAGCATCTGGAGATGTGAGCTACTATTTTGACTTTCTCCAATACTTCATTATAATTCGAAATCCTTTATCGTTGTTTTGTGTCATGTTATCGCTCTTTACATCTTTACATGTTAAGCTATATATAATAGTCTGACTATTTTTTTTTCTTTTTTTTTGGCCTTGTGACATGCATTAGGAGGATGAATGTGCAGCTGACAGAATCCAAAGCAAAAGGGAGCTATTGGAAAGCATGATGCCTGCACTGAAAAGCTTGGTGTTGGGCAGCACCTCACAACCTTGATTTTTATATATTTTCTTCTAATGGCAACTGTAGATCCTTTTCATTACAATTTTTGTTTATTTAAAGATATTTTAATCGGAATTTTGCTTAGTCTAATTGAAGATATAATTAGTTTGTCTATTCCATACTAACAATATCGGTTTTGCCAGTACCTATAATCTCCTTATTCATTTCATAGATTGAGGAAATAAATCATGGTAAATGTGTAAAAACCTTCTGTATTCAGATGTTTATCTGTTCATAAAAAATCAAAAACAAAAAAACAAAAACAAAAAGATGTTTCCCTCAAAGTCTATAAATTTAATAAGTCTTACAACTAGATATAGGTCTTTTAAGAGATGTTAACTGATAAGTCTATATTTTACCATGATTTTGGATTGTTTTCATATTTGTTTTGAGCTTAATTGAGAGAAAATAATTTATTAAATTAGTCTTTATGAGTGAATATGCCTAAAAATGTTCTTATTAATTTAATTCACTAATTTTCTAATATTTGATACAAGTTAAGGGCATTTTGGATATTATAAGAAAAAAAAGAATTATATTTGGCATGTGCTAAAACGTTACCGAATCCAACTTGAATTATAAGATTAAAGATGTGCAAATTTGTTATTTGACAAAAGTTGTATTCGTACAGAAAATTGATAATTGCCAAAGAAAGAAGACAAAAAAGTGCAGCAGAAAGGAGGCACCAATAGCAAGCAAGGAAAGAACGAGGAGAAAGGAAAGTAATATATATTTGACTCGAATAAGGAAAAGAAGAGAAAAGGATTATAATTCAACAAGGACTCGTCAAATTTGATGAAGACAGCGCCTATATAATGAGGAGCAAAGCAGAGCACTAAAATTATCCCCTGTACATAAAACAGAAGACAATCCCGGGGTACAACCATCCAAGGTCATTCTCGGCAACCCGTGGAGCAAGGGATCGAGGAGCTCCAAACTCGGGATCATTTCGTCATCAGACTAATTTTTTTTATTTATGTTTATTTTTAATTAGTTTTGTTGTGACTAAAAACTTTTTTAAAGGTCGAAACTTTTATGGATATGTTTGATTTTTATTAATTTATTTATATCAACCATACGGTTAATTGTTATTATTTGTTCTTAATGCTTGCAATTTTCTGATCAATTATTGCATGAATCTAAATTAATTATATTTAATTGAATCACGGATAATAACAACATGACGTAAAATTGACTAGAGATATATTCAATTTCCTTGTGTGGTTTCTAGCGAGTAGGAAACAAAAGTTAGGGAAAGTCCATGGAGTTTTATGCAATTTTAGGTCTTAAAATCACGTAGAGATACACGTAGATTAAGAATTGACTAGTTTTATGCGATTTTAGGAGCTTTTCGCCAAGAGATTGAGTCTAGCTTATATTTGGGAATTTTTAATTGAGACTTAAATTGAGGAATCATTTATTTTTCATAAAAGGAGTAGACTGGATTTGGGCTGTCTTAGTCCATTCGTTACATATATATATTTTTTTTTAAATTGCATCTTTACTTTATTTTAATTGTTTTTCATAATTAGTTTTAATTAATTCATTCATCCTTATTTTGGTTTAAGTTAGGTTATAAGTAAGATAATTTTCCAGTTAGATAAGCAATCCTCGTTGAGAACGATCTTGTACTTACTATTTTATTACTTGTTAATATTTGTGCACTTGCAAATTTCGCATCATTAACCTTTATAAATAAAGGTTTCTGTAAGCCGTTTGGCTATTTTATTTTCTTTGTTTTTTAAAAAAAAAAAAAAAGTCTTACAACAAGAAAATGACTATATTGTCGCTTGTTCCAAACAATTTTCATATTCTCAGTGCCATAAGAATTGCAGCTATCTTGGATTTCTACACCTTTTTGGTGTGGGGCTTAGACTACATCGGTCTCCCTAAGGTGAGACTCATCCAGGTTCAGTTCAAGTTGTCTCGTATAGTCGGATACTTATTTGAGAAAGGTTTGGTTCAGAACTTTTTCAATATGGCATCACGAGCTTTCAATATAATTTCATGAGAGTCGAACACATAGCTTCACTTTGTCACATTCTAAAAAAAGGTTGAACAAATTGAACCATTTGTTTACAGATGTTGTATAGTACTACTTCCTGCTGGAATAGACTCGGAAGTCGTCAGCCTGATTATGAACTTACAAGATATGACAAACAAAACTTTGCAAGAATGAGCAAACTACCCTCTGCCTCTTAGATATACACAGGATTTTTTAAGAAGAAAAAAAAAACATCCATTTCCCCAAGATGAAAATATATATACTGGGGGTTAGGAAGCTTTTTATTTTTTATTTTTTAAATTGCATACATGTTCTTGAAGTCGGTATTTAGAACATCTTCTTCTGATATAACTGACAAGGACCGAGATCTTGATCTGCTACCCTTGGCACTCTTCCGGATGCTCCTCTTGTTTGAAGACTCTATCCGATGCATAATAACCCAATAACACATTGTTCCCAACGTCGCCGCCAAAATTGTAGTTCCTATAATTGTTACTAAAATTGCCAGCCATCTTTCATGTTTCCCAACAACAATAAAAGACAATGCTAAAAATGCCACAGAAATTAACACACAAGCCAACCACATTAGCTTGTTTATGATAGCCATCATCTGCTTCTTTGCCTTGCTCTCTATTACCACTACTGAGGTTTGGACAACAACAACAGCTAAAGAAATGAAAAGCGCGATTGAGTCAAAGATGAAAAAGATGATGAAAGGGGCTTGTGGCGCAATGTTGGCTTCGCCAAGGGAATGGCCTGGAGGGATGTCGTCTGGATCATCGACATACTGGCCAGGGACGGTAAAAATAGCAGCAAAGGCAACAGTGGCAATCAAAACAGCTACGACAGTTGTTGAATTTATCGCGTTGTTAAGGCCTTCCATGTGCATTTTACTTAGACGTTTGGCAATGCCTTGCACTCGTTTCCTAGTTTGACGGGTATGTTCTAATTGATAATGTACTTCATGTTTTATATCGCTCACAGTTTGCTTCAATTCTCTTGCTGGATTTGTTGGTTGTGGCCTTATAGTTCGAACACTTTGAACACCATGCTCTTGTAAGATGGCTGCAACATCAGCTTGAGCAGTTTTCTCAGCCGTATCAAGAGCTGTTTCATTAGACCTATTTACAACTTTTGTATCAGTTCCATTCTGTTCCAGGAGTAACTTAACTATCTGCACAAGTAAAAAATAATCATCTGGTCAGCTCCCTTCGCGTATCAGAATTCTTAATCTACGTGTATAAGTCTAAAACGGCCAGTATTTTGATTACCTGTGACCTGCCTTTTCGAGTAGCTATGTGCAATGCCGTGTTCCCTTTATTATCGACCAGATTTATCAATGAAGGATCTCCTTTGATTAGTTCCTCCACAACTTCAAGATTTTGCCCTTTAACTGCCATATGGAGAGCAGTTTGGCCCTTCTTATCATTTCTGGTAGAAATTCCAGGTTCTTTGCTTAAAAGGGCCTTCACAACCTGCACATGTCCATTTCTTGCTGCAGAATGCAACGCTGTTTTTCCGTTACTCTTTGCTATAGAGGCCAGGTTACTCACTGATTCCAATAGATAATCTACCACCTCTAAATGCCCTTGAGTTGCAGCAGTATGCAAAGCTGTGGTATTCGATATATCCACCGTCATAGATAGCTCTGGATGGGCTTCCATCAACACCTTCACAATATCTGCAATACAAGAAAGACTACACTTTAGGTAACAGTCTAGTAGTCAAGTATCCGACTCGTAATTCAGGACATCGGAGTCGGCCAGAACCCTTGACAACTTCAAAAGTACAAGAAAGACTACAGTTTTTAAGTAACAATCTAGCAGTCAAGTATCTGACTCGTAGTTCAGGACACTAGAGTCTAGGAGTGTTCAAGAAAAAACGAAACCGACCAATCCAAACCAATTCAAACCTAATTTTCGATTTGAGCGATACATTGGACTGGTTTCGGTTTGAGCTAAATTAAAACCGAATTTTTGGTTTGGTTTAAAAAAATTTATAAGCCAAACCGAACCAAACCGAATATATATAATATATAATATAATATATATTAAAGGACTTTTTTGTAATAAAATATATTTTTCCTTAAAATAATTTCTAGTATAATTGCTAACTTTTGTATCTCATTCTAAAATTTTCAAGTGCAAGTTTTTCAAGTGTTAAACCAAGAGATTCGAAAGTCATCATTTGGTATGCGATTTTAGATTTACCAAAAGATTTTATTGTATTTCACTATTTTGAACTAATAATTATGTAATTTTTGTGTTTTTCTTTTTTATTGTAGGATGATTTTGAAGTAATTTGTTTGAAGTGTAAGGATCAAGACCAAGAATTTATATTTTATTATTTTGTTTTCTTTATTGTGTTTACCTTGAGAAAATAATAGGCATATTTTTTTAAAATATTTTTAGCAACTAACTAATTAAATAAAGTTTTTTTTAAACTTTATAATCAATATTTTTGTGTCTCGCAAAACCGAGCAACCAAACCAAACCAAACCGAATGCATCGGTTTGAGATTTTAAATGGTTTGCATTGGTTTCAAAATTTCCAAACCGAATATTTCGGTTTGGTTTGAAAAATATATAAAACTGAACCAAACCGAACCATGAACACCCCTACTAGAGTCAGCCAGAACCCTTGACAACTTCAAAAGTACAAGAAAGACTACAGTTTTTAAGTAACAATCTAGCAGTCGAATATCTGACTCGTAGTTCAGGACACCAGAGTCGGCCAGAACCCTTGACAACTTCAAAAGTACAAGAAAGATTCATATATATTTTCATGTCATGGGATAGATAAGGAAAAAAAAATGATAAAAAACATACCTAAATCCCCTTGTTTCGCAGCAATATGGAGGGCATCAAAACCATTTCTTGCTTTGATTCCAGCAGAAGCAAGATCATAGTACATTATCATTTCCCTAACCAATTCCACATAACCATATTCTGCTGCTACATATAATCCTGTTTCCCCTGCTGAATTTTGCTTACATAACAACTCAACCAAATCTTCTTCAGATAATTCATCAAATATTTCCCTAACTGCTTTAAGATTCCCAGCTCTAGCTTTTGAATGCAATGCAGTATCGTCCCGTTTCCCCGTTAATTGCTTCGTCATCTTTTTCCGAGTCGCTGGCTGCTTCTGCTCTACTGTTTGCTCCATTTTTTAATCAACTATGTTCTAATACGGTTCTAATTTCTCTGTCTTTACTAATCTATAATACAAAATCTCTTCTTCTTCCCCTCGAAAACCCAAATCAATAATCGCATTTTCTTCAAGGAATGCAATAAAAGAAAGAATGGAGAATATCTATAGCAACCAAAAAAGAGAATCATCCATATATATTTGATTCTTTATCAAAGACAAAAAACTTTGGTCTATTTCCACCTTCCATATCTGGTCACAACCTGAAGTTAGTACCCTAAAAAAATCAATCTTTGGTCCAATGATCATCATAGAACCTATGAATCTTCCTTAAAAACAATCATCCCATGAAGGCTTCAATTTCTTCTTTTCAACATTCCATTTATTTATTTAGAGCTATTACCAACCAAAAGGATAGAATTACAGATAGACAAAAAAAAAAAGGCAAGAAAATTTTCACCTGGTGATGAAGAAAGCTCCACTTTTGGCTCTCCTCCATTAAAAACTAAAGAACCCCATAAAAATAGAAGAGCTGTGATATGATCAAAACCACCTGTAATAAGAATTTCTTTTTAAAGATTTTTAAAAATGCCCTTTGGCTTTTCTTGCATATATATTCAAGAACAATGGGGGGAAATGAACAAATGCTATAGGTTAAAGGAAGAAGGAAGAAGGGAACATCAAATAGCACATGTAAGCAACAAACTTTACATATTCATTGTATTAATATAATAATATTCTCTTTTATCTCTCAAATCTAAATCAAAACAAAATATATGGATGGACTTTTTGTAAAGGTGAAAGATCATTAATCAAAATAATATTGCAAATTTGCATTTAAAAAAAAATCATATTAAAAATGATTTTTTATTTTTATATTTGTTTTTGTTGATGAACAAATGTTGAAGCAATGTGACAAAACAGAAGTGGGTGATGGCAAAATAAAGCAACGGTTAATACCAGAACCACACGCGTTGGTTCCGCACCCCAACGGTGGTACTCCCTCCATTCCTAAATATAAGTATCTTTATACAATTTTAAAAAATTAAAAAACTTATCATTTTCACCGAAAATTTTAATATTATCCATCTCTCTCACTTTTATAGCATAAGAAAAGAAATGAAAAATTAGGAATGGCAGAGACGGCAAATAAAAGAAATGTCGATCGCATAATTAGAATAAATTGTTAACAACTAATAAAAAAACCTTAAACGACAATTAATTTGAATACCTATAAATCTCATAAACGATAATTAAATAGGAATGGAGGGAGTACTACAGAGCTCCGACATTCCTCCTTCCCTCTCCTAATTGTGGGGAAGAGGGAGGGATTTGTTTTTTTATTTTAAAGTTTTGTTGTAATTTGGAGATTTGATACACACACTTCACTGAGAATGAAGTAGTATAAATAAAGGGACGAGAAATATGAATAGGATCGATTAGTAGTAAGACGTGTTTTTTATAAATTGCATTCTTGTCACGATTTATAGTACGAGTAATTGAGAATGGCGTTTTAAAACTTTTATTTTCTAAAAGTGACGTTTTAAGGTACATGTCTTTTTTCTTTTTATTTTCTAAAACTTTTGCGTTTTTTCTTTCTTTCTTCCTTTATTTACTTTTTTTCCCTCCCAAGGACCCCACAGAATCAGACCCCTAAAAGTTATCTTCAATAATATAGAATATAGGCGGTAAGAATCATCAATCATCATTATGTGTCTCGTTCTCTATCCCATCAATAAAAAAATATCATGTGTTAATTTTTTAATTAAATAAATTATAATCTAAAAAAAAATTTAAACCCTAAAAAAAACAATTAATATAGGATAATTTCTTATTAATATAACAGAGAATATAATACAAAATGAGAACATACGATTTTTTTGGGCATATGGGGAGCATGTAATCCACTCTTTTCAGTTTGATACATGTCTCTAATTTATTCCATGCCCTTTAGCTATCTTATTTACATTTTGTTGAAGATGAAAATAATAGTTTTTTTTCTTCAAAAAGGAGGATCGATAGTGATTTCCCACTTCCCCTTCAGCATGACTCGAATTTCCGACCTACCGGTTAGAAGTGAAGCGTCTTACCGCTGAGCTGCGCTTCGTTGTCAAGATGAAAATAATAGTTACCTAAGGTTTAAGTTTTCTGTTTTTTTTTTCCCTTTAAAGAAACTTCAAATTGGTAAATGAAAGTTCATCATTACGTGAAGCTAAGGGAGCCAACCTCAAATCCGCAAGGGTAGCCCAGTTGATTTGGGGCATAGCCGGACGCAGGAGTCAAAATCTAGTGGTGCAAATCGAAATCTAGTGGTGCAAATCTGGGGCGAAACTGATAAAATTCTTGGAGGGGCAATAAAAAGGGCAAAAAAAAAAAAAATCTGGTGGTGCAATTGCACCACCTTGCCGGTCATAGATCCGCCTATGGTTTGGGGGTGTCAGATTGTGTAGGAGGGCGCATATTCGAAGCAGCCGCAGTGAAAGTTTCAACCCTCTAATGTGGGGGTGACTTCTTGCGGTGGGTTAAAACAAGATTAGCCCACCCACCAATCCAGCCGCTTAGTCACCTTGATTTACATTCTCCACAATTCCTATCGAATCGGGAGGTGGGGACTGTCATGGGTCGTCTCTCATTCGTGCGACCCGTGACAGGACCCTGTAAGCGTGAGTATCACCTTTCTGTGTAGGGGAACCAACCTCAAGTGGATGAAGGGTTTTAACACCCCTACTTAATAAAGAGTCAACCCTAAAATAAAGCCATTATAAATAGGGAATCATTTGCGAAATACCACATGCCGCTACAAATTGTAGATGTTGCCAAGGTATATATATATATATAGACACAACAACTCCCCCTGAAAAGCAGGGTAGGAAAAGGTCAGTCAATGCGGAGAAGAGAAAGATATTAGGGGCTGAATTAAGGAAGAAAAAATCTGGCATAAAAGAATAAGCAGAATTGATCAAAAGGGGAGTCTTGATTATCTTCTTAGTGAATCCGACCTCGAAGATATTTGTCGTCGAGGTTTTCCCTGACTTTGTCCGTGTCAATAAACAATTCGGAGATTTTTTTATATCGAAATATCAATTGAAAAAATCTTGTTGAGAAGTGAGGAATTTGGATATGCCACACGCTCATCAGGGCCAGGATTTTGCAGCGGAAATGCAAAAGAGTAGATCAAAGATTCATATATATATGCGAGGACATGCATGAACTAGATCATAAATTTATAAAAAAGAAATTTTATTTTTGTCATGAATGACATTCGCATAACACTTGAAGAAACATATTCTTCACTCGATTGCCATCACTAAGAAAAAGAGACGGATGTAGCCTTCTGACACCGGGGTGATATGACCTCGATGAAAAATAAATAAATGTAGTATTTATAGTATATATTTTACTTTATTTAGATGATAAATGTATAGGTAACCCATACACAATTTTTTTAGTGACCCCACTAATAAAATAAAAACTCTCTAAAGCATTTATCAGTGTCGTGTGCCCCCAATGTTCTATAATTCTGAATCCGTCACTGCTAAGAAGTCAACTACTTATAGCAGCCAAGAAGGTCAATTAGTCATCAATAAAATTTGCTCTTGATTCTACTCAAGATCTCTCATTCATGGGTTCCTTCTTATCCATTACAGTGTGGCTCTACTTGGAGAAGGTTTGGTTTGAGTTTGGGTTTGGTCTCAAAATTGGTGGAAAAATACAAATTTTGACCGAGAAAATTGGCGGGAGAATTTCAAATTCAAATTTTTTCGTTCAAATATTCGTTGAAATTGAAATTTTTGAAAGAAAATTGGCGGGAACAATTAAAATTCAGTTTATTTCTTTCAATTTATATCACCATTAATTAATCAAATTTTCTCCTCATAAATTAATTAAGTTTTGTCAAGAAGGCCGTGGCCCAGTGGGGCAAGCCTTGACCTGCGACCGGGAGGTCCCAGGTTCGACACCCGCCTTCTACGTGAGGCAAATAAAATTCTCTAGGAGAGAATTAAGGTGCTGACCAAAAAAAAAAAAAAATTAATTAATTAATTAAGTTTTATAACAATGTGTATAAATATTCATTGTTATTTTGAAATATTCATTTTGACTTAATAAGAACGATTGTTAAGTAAAATTTACTGGTACCAATATCACTCTCTTCCTCTCTAAATGAAGTAAGCAAATATGGGCAAGGGCGTCTCAAACATTTTGGGGCTTTGAGCTAAATTTTAAAATGAGACTCTATTTAACCGGAGAAAAGAGATATTTATGTAACTATAACAAAAAATTATTACAATTATATTATAATTTTTGGTCTCCAAAATGTACTAAAATATTTTAAATATAATTTTAAAAATACAAACATTTTTATTATTTTTCAACAATATATATATATATATATATATATATATATATATATAAAAAAAAATTAGACCCCGAATTTGTTTAGATCCTTTGCGGTAAAAAATCTTCTTAGCCGCGCCCTGAATATGGTTAACCGTTTTATGAGTGCAACTTTAGGCGGCTGAATGTTGAGAGGTCCACACGGTCAAATTATGAAATGGAATTTTGGACAAAAGCGAGAGCACCACCCACGTTCTTCCACATTTTTTGTTTTACGATTTTTGACAAATCTCCACTGCCATATTCTTTTTTTTTTTCCCCCAATATCTCTCCACGAGGTATCTATCACGTTTCAAGAATTAGTTTTCTACATGGTTTTTTCTTTAAATGATTTTTTTCTGCATGATATAATGTGTTCAAAAAAAGCCTCCCAATAATGTTTTTGAAAACTCCTTTATAAATTCTCGATTCCAAACTCAACAATAAATAGGGTAAGAACTTCCAAACTCAATGTACTAATTTCGTCCATCTGACAATAAATAGGGTGGAACCCTATATAAATATTTCATGATAGGAAAAAAAAAAACGAGTAGTTGTCGTCTTTAATGTATTATTAGGCACAATTTGTAGGGACTACTGGAAGAAACTTTGGTTTAGGATTTAGATTCTTTTGGTTTTTCTAGTGTTGTTTTCTTAGGATTTAGATTGGGAAGAGAAAACATAACATGGCCCGACAAAATGCTGAAAACCAATTCACCTAATAGATTTGCATATGATCTCAATTTTCAAATATTATTACATAGTACTACTTACGTAGTTGAATATTAATAATCAAACAACTGCCAAAACTAACAGAATCTCTGCCTTAATTTTATAGCTAATACTAATTGATACCCTTTTCTAATAATTTCATATTATGTCCTACTCTCTGAGCTGTTATTTAATTACCCCCCTCCCCCACCACAATTATCAGCATTATCAATGGCATCAGCCCCCACTACGAAAATTATTTGAAAATTCTTAGCCGATTCAGAATAATGGCCCTTTGAATGGTCTGTTCCTGGGCAGAGAGCATTATGGTGAGATTAATTAAATTTCTATTATTGAATATTTTTGTCGTGAATTTTGTAGAAAATAAACAGTTTGCGAAATAATAATAAAAATGTGATCAAAATTAGAATTATTTAGTTTCCATATCCAAGATGTTGTCCATAAATACTAGAACTGAAAATGAAATTCCATTCACACAAGGGGAAATAAGAGATTCAAATTCAATTATTTTCTTAGCCAAACATCATGAGTCATGTGGTTCCCAAAATATCCATTGCGCTATTTCCATCATTCACTATCATAATCCCATATTATTATACACATTAACTAGACAAAATTCTCACAACAAACGGAGAAATTCACGCCTTAAGTTATAGAGTGAACAAATTCACAGGCACACAAATCATACAATCCTTGTGTCTTAAATTGAATGTTTATTATTATTTTTATTTAAAATAATTAAAAAGCTGACATTTAAAGTTGGGATGGAAAGAGTATAAATTTTACTGTATCCAGGAGGTAGGGATGATATATTATATTTATGTCCATGTTCTCTTATTCATATTGAACAAAAAAATGAACCCATCAATTTCAGATATAATGAATATTTAACTTCAAAAAGATAATAATGAAGTATTTTTTTTAGAACAAATCCGGAAATCCATAACAATCTGCCTGCCAGGATATGGAATTTAGCCTACACCACACGTGCATAAAACAGTTGATTCCCAGCCAGAACAAAAAGGTCTCGACTTGAGTAAACTTATTCCTTTTCCTTTAAAAGTATTAAATTACTCGGAATAAATATTGACTTGACAAGAACAGTGCTTGAATGCGCAGGAGCTTCCAGATAGTGCATGCATCAGTACTGAAACACAATTCAAAAGTCTAGACTTAGATAATAAAGACATCCGAAGCAATTGACTCAACATTTTCCACTGTCAAATGACTGTTATCTACAAAGACAATGAGCAGGCATGATAAAACTTCAATAATGGCTACCTGATAAGAAAACTCAAAACATAAATCCTGCTAAAGAAAAAAAAATACTTACTCGGACCAAACTCCTGTATTTGAGACCTAATCATGCTTAATTTTTAATCTTCTGCGATAAAACTAGTATAATCCGTTGTAGATTCTGGCTACAAAGGTATGGATAAGTTGCCTGCAAGTTAAAAGACTAGATTAACTTTCATTTTCAGTCCACACCTAATCTCTAATTGGAGTTTTTCAAGCTTGATTATCCAATAGGCAACTGATCCCTTAGCAAAAATAATAGCATATGTGTGCTTATTCATACACAAGCTAAAGTTTGACAAAACCCCTACAAGAAAAAGACACAAGCATGAAATTCAGGAACGATAATGGAATCCAGAGTCAAGAAAGGCTAACATAATTAGTTTAGCACTTCTAACTCGGAACGATAGGTCCTGGGTTCGAAGTGTTGCTAACTTACTTAGACCAAACTCCATCAAAAGGAAACTCAACAGACTTGACTAAATGACAGAAAGGGAAATGGTGTACCAGGGATAAAGTGCCTAGAAGAACCTACCAAGGGCTAAAGTTTCTGTTATTATGATTCTGGGCATAAGAAGTTCACTGATTAGAATAATTGAAAATGTAGAGAAATGGTGTATGAATAAAGAGGTAATGTGTTGCATCAAATAAACTGATGCCTATCCAAATTAACAGACTCAAAAAGGAACCAACAGACGATTGATAAGTTAGCAGCATTATCAAACCCATTATTAGGTCTCTTTTGCAGCATCCACCATCAGCTTATAGAGTGCATAACCACCTTGATGGCAACCAGGCATTTTAGAAGCCATACCCTCCAGATCATCCTGATACATTCAATCGAATGGAACTCACATATTGAGGGAACAGCAGAAAACCCCAAAAGAAGAGCATGAAGATCGAATACATCAAACTGATAAGTGATAAGAAGCGTGTTGCAATGATAAACCAACCCCAACAAGGAAGAAAAACAATTCACGTAAAACAGAAAAGCTAGTATCTTTTGCCTTCCCACAATTTCACCAGAAACAAAAAACTATCATTAAGTTTCCAAACAAGGTTATTTGGACACTGTTATTATCCCCTTTTCATTGAACAGTTATTGAACATGAACTAAAGTACTTTCAGTAAATGGTGACCAAATAGAACTATAGCTTCAACTCCTCCACCTAGGAACCATGCGCAGTTAGAAATTCGTGATGTCATGAATCGTGTGATTTTGTGATCAATACAAGGTAGAGACATTTTTTATTTATTCATTTCCTACTATGTGAGATAAAAGACAGATGAGTGTTTACTAGATCAGCACAAGGAAGCTAATCTAATTCTCAGAGAAATGGGAACACGAAGAAGCATTACAAAAAAACAAGAGGAAAAAAAAAAAAATCAAAGGCCAGTACGCTGATTTTTAACATACATTCAGGACGAACCTTTGATACAGTATGAAGCCGAGTCGACTCATAGCTGTCTGTAGCACTCGAATACAGCTCTTGAATTTCCACTGAGTGAAGACTGCATGTCATAAAGAAAAAAGCAGCTGGTCTGACATTAAATACCCTACGAGATATGCCAATAAATACGGGGGTGCTCTGCATGACCAACAAAACTTTTGTTACTTTTATTTTTTGATAAATCCAAAATAACAAATCAGATGTATTTTATACTAGGTGAAACATTGCACCAAGATTAACTCCTCCTTTTCTTCAATTAGAACATATGAAATTTGAGAAATATGCTAAATTGCCAAGTTCTATAAGCAATTAAGCCTGGGAAAATGATGGGCTAATGCTTAAAAACTCTGCTACAAATTGGCAGCTAACAGGTATTTCTACAAGGTTTGAAGGATAACTCTGCTACAAATTTACATTGGTTTGGACAGAGTATAAAAGCTCATGCTCAATCCGATGGTTTCAGAACAAAAGGAAAAGGGTGGTTTCCATTTACTAGAGTATCTGCAGGAACTCCAATTTCTTCAACCACTTCCCTGATGATGCTGTCAAACATTTCCTGAGAAACCTTCTTATTAATTATCTGCTCACTCTCAGCATCGTTGTCCTGATGGGATGTAATTCCACTTTCCTCAGGCTGTCAACAATTGGGGAACCACATGAGGGAATCACTAAATCTGATATATGGAACAAAAAAGGAATGCAGAAGAAAATATGAGTTTTATTATAGCCGAAGCCTAGTGCTTTCAGGACACAATCAGTGTTATCAAATGGCGGCCATGGCGGCGCCATGGCGTGGCGGAATTTTTGTCCACCGCAATACGCAATGCGTTATATCCTCAAATATAGCGGTGTCCGCCTTTCAGCGTTTCGCGGGAGTTATGGCGGGGCATGGCGGTTATGGCGGGGTTTTTCTTTTTTTTTTTTTTTTTTGGGTTGATTACTTTATAATTCAAAAAAAAGAAGTCTTTTTTTATAAATGGGCTTGATTGCTATATTATAATATATTGTCTTTCTTCAAAAAGAGAAAAAGTCTTCTAGAATACTCTTTGCCGCCTCTTTTCCACAGCAGGTACATCACTTTCATCTTCCATCTTCCATCTCTTTTTTTTTTTTTTTCGCCATCTTCCTTCTTCTAACTCTTGCCGCCTCAGTTAGAAGACTTTTGCCGCCTCTCTGCACTCACTTTCATCTTCCATCTCTTTTTTCTTTTTTTTTTTTTACTCTTTTTTGTCTTCTGTTTTTTTTGGCCGCTCAAAATAGTGACAACTCTGGACTTCTTCTTCTAAGAAGAACACTCTAATTCAAACAGGTAGGATTTTAATTTTAATCAAATTTGATCTTCTCTTGCTATCCCTGTCTGCACTCACTTTCATCTTCCATCTTTTTTTTTTTTTTTTTACTCTTTTATTCTCTTCTGTTTCTTTTGCCGCTCAAAATAGTGACAACTTGGGACCTTTGCTTCTAAGAAGAACACTCCATTTTATGTGTTATGACTTACGAGATATACTAATTAATGGTTAATTAATGGTTGATTAATGATTTTTAAGTTATTTGTTTGATTCATATTGTTATTTTTGTGCTTTTTATTTAGATTATGCATTGTATTATATATAATTTGCATTATTTTATTGTGTCCGCTATTAGACGTTATAGCGCCCGCTATAACGCCATGGCATTTTTTTTTGCTTGCCGCCATGATCCGCCATCCGCGATTGACAACACTGGACACAATTACGTGATTAGTTATGGTGGAATGCTAAAATAGGATGACTCTACTTTGGAATAGATCATGGTACTATTGTTCTCTATTTCTTTTATTTTTTTATTTTTTTTTCTTTTATTTAAATTAAGGCCAGTTAGTGTTAATAGTCAATAACTAGAAAGTCATGGATCTTAAAATGGGCAAGGAAACCAGTTGGGTCATCCAAGTTGACAGAGGAAAGATGCCAAAAACTGAAAAACTCTATACCAGAAGAAACTCTGAGACAGAGGACCTTGCATATTAACACCAAGTTGACAGCCGAAAGGTGCCAAAAACTGAAAAACTCTATACCCAAAATATAGGAGAAAAGCGTTAACCTAAAGAGAAATGAGTTGTTTTAAAGCTAAATAGAGGCAACGTAGTACGAGGTTGTCTTCAAAGCTTCAAAGACATTCTGTGGTGAAACAAGGATTTATTATATATACTGAAACTTATGGTGAATGGCAAAAAGACAAGGAGAAGACTATTTTAACAATAGGGAGAAACTATAATATTAAGGGTCATCTAAATGGGTTAGCTACAATATATATATATATGGAAAGTAGAGAAACGTTAGTCGATAAAATATATAGATTCTTAATGAATTTTCCATAATGATTAATACTCCATTATAAAAAGAACAATACAGAAAGCTTTCTGATTTTTGGGCTCTCCTGGTCATGGAAAATCATTTCCGATTCATTCAGGTGAATCAGTTCATATTAAACTTGATATAGAAATGAGGTTTAGGTGATTAATTCATGTTTCTGAAAAGTGGTTTTAGTTAAATTGGAATTCAATAGTATAAACAAGGGTGAAAAGAAGCTAAACTCAAATAATGAATCTGAAGATATATCATGCGCTCTGAGAACGGTAGAAATTCCAAACTAAATCACACAACTAATCAGAACTAGAATATTTCCTCAATTCCACTGCAGGATAGAAGACTTTCCCTAACTTCACACTTCCCAAAAGTCGGGGGAAAACTTTGACTGCAGAAAGAGAGATTTCCAAAATAAATACCTCTGGATGACCTCCTGGGAAAACATAATGTCCAGGAAACTCCCCAACATTGTTACTTCTTCGAAGCACAAGTATTTTTCTGTCAGATGTCTCGACAATTGCACCATTCCCCAAAGGACTTGAAGTGTGCTGACACTGTCTACAATCATCTGAATGGAAGAGTATTAGTTTATAGGACTGATGAGTGAAGATAAAGGATGTTAAAAGAACACATCAGACACCATCCATATACAGTTAATTCATACACAATAGTAACAAAGTGATTCAGCCAAGAAATACAAACAACCAATCTCCAGCTCATATTTGCAAAACAAAGACATTGTAAAATAACTAAACAGAAATGTCCTAGTAATATTGGTATAAAGCATGGATGTGTGCACATATAGCTCTAGTGAAAGTCAGATTTTATTTTATTTTATGTTTTTTTTTTTTTTAAAGTAATTGCAATTTGCAATAAATAGATTATATAAATAAACAACATAGACCAAGTGGTTCAGGAAAGAAATAACCAAAAAAACAATAGCTTTTCCCATCAAGATATTCTCCTTGCCATGCCAAATAAGTGAATCAAGATAAAGAACAAGAAGACATAGTAGTCTACTAGGTTTCCCTCCAGTGAACTTTCAACTTCAGCAAAGACAATTGAGGCCCTCATAGTACCCCCCTATTGTAATGTTCTCCTGAAGGTAATTGTTGCCATTTCTTTCAGCCTACAGTTTCTGTATCTGAAACTCTAGCAAGCCACCTAAGCGAGTTATTCTTTCATAGACAAAAGGATGGAATAAATTAACAACTTCTGCAACTAGGTTAAAAAAAATTACTAATAGGGAACTGATACAGATAATCCCACTTAAAGATTAGCTGACCACGGCAACTAGAATTGTCTGTAGGAGTTTAACAGAATAAAACAAACATATGTGCAAACCTGTATGTATGCAGCACCAAAACAGAAGAAATGACTGGAAAGAGAATCAGGAAGTATTTATATATCCCGGATTCACTTAGCAAATCGATGAACTCATTTCTCATACATTAACGACATGTCTGTACAATATCAACAACAAAATGCAACTATACCTTCCGAATGAAGGAGAAATCTTTCCCACAGAGGATTCAGATTGGTACCAACAAAGGTCCTGATAAGAAGCCGTTCAACATAATATCATCAGCATTTCTATCCTTTCTATTGTTTCCTCTTTTTTTATTTTCTATTGGGGACAGGAAGAAAGGGGGAGCAGGGTCAATTTAAGAATCGGACTAGTAAAACTGTAGAGACATCAATAAAATATTGCAGGACCAATCATGTTTGGGACGTAGCGCATACTTAGTAAGATAAAAGTAAATTCTGGGTAATCACTGGAACATTGATTCCATAATTTACAAGCAAGGGCATGAGGAACAATATTACATAAGAAACACGAGATATTTCAAACATACTCATAAGAGGGCCTTCAATGGAGCTACCACACAGTTTAAAGTGACATGATCAGAAACATATGTCAGTTAAAAGAGAATTGCAGAGAGAAAACCTGTAGTCTGTCAAACCAAGGTGAAGGCAAACACGCGTCTCTTGATTTGGATTGCTCTGGTTATAGATGGTTTGCCCTCCATACTGTAAAATTTTCAAGTTTCAAATACTAAGACTAAAAATTTCAATTCAAGCATACAAAATGACGAGAAATTCAAGTGATACAGTGGCAGACATATTATTTCCCCAGTATACATCCAAGGCTCAAATGAGCACCTTGGTTACTTGCATGTGCCCAAACTAGTAATCAATATTCATTTGCTCTCACATTCTTGTTTGAAGTTCAAATTTTCGTCAGAAATGAGAAAACGTGCAAACATATTGGAATGTCAAAAGAAACACTTAAAAATCATGAATGCTACAAGTGGTCAACATACCCTGAATTTTAATCCATTGAACAACGACGCATTCTTTTGAAGTCTTTCATCCCATATCTGGACAAATATATTACCATCATAAAGATATCACATAATCGCGAATCAGCAACTGATTTTGACATGCAGAAAAGCAAAAGATTTTAACAGGACACTATTGATTTCGTGCAAACACATTTTCAAATATTATGGTCTCTAGTTCCCCTTTGCGGAATTGTTCTACATTGGTCTACATTTCCTCTAAGCTATCAAGGAATACTAGTGCAGTTGCCAGTTAGCGCAACACTTCTGACTCGAAAACATAGGTCCAAGTTCTACACTTGTTCCCCTGCCCCGATAATAATGTTTTTTAATTAAAAAAAAACTCCTGTAAGCTGTGATATAAAATATTTATAGTTTTGCTCCTTAAAAAAAAGCTAAATAGAATTATATATAAGAATCAGTCTCACCTCAGAAACAGATTTTTCCAAATTAGCGCCAGGATGAGGAATTCTATCGTAAGCTTCGTTAAAATCAACTGAAGTCTTCATAGAAAATAATGCATTTAGAAATAACAATTAAGCAGAAGCTAATAATTTACAGAATACAAAGTCGAAAAATAAACCTCGAAATTATTAAAATATAAGCTGTAAATGCATTTATTAATCGAACAAGCTAAAATCGGTAATGATAACGACAGCAACTGTAATAATTAATTTTAAATCCAGAATAAATTAATGATCGGTAATATACAATATACTACCTGTGAAGGAGAAAGACCGTTGGGGCAAGAGAATAGAAGCTTGAACGCTGGACGATCATGGCTTCCGATTTGAATATCCGGATCGTTCGAATTCTCCATTAATCAATTAATTTGTTAAAGTTAGTAATGGCAGTTGCTGACTATTACTTGATCCCGGTTTCCAGCTCCAGTTCAGGGACAGGAGCTTCTTGTTCATTCAGTCCAGTGTTATTTTTGTTTTTGATGGGCTAATTGTATTTTACTACTTTGCCCCCATTAAATTTCAATTAATGCACTATGGTTCATTTCGTTAAATATTTGTTAAAATGGCGACAAGCTGACTTTGTTGTCATTGTGCATATTCTTGCAAATTACTCTTCTCAAATTGAGGCATTTTTATCAAAGGTCCAATAGCCTAGTGGGGCGTTGGCCGGTCCGTGACCGAGAGGTTCCGGGTTCGATACCCTCCCCAAGCATGGGGTAAGTTTTAATTGTCTCCCTTCTAGGGTACTCTCCTCCTCTTATGAGGTGTTCTTCTCCGCTTTGCGGTTGGTTCTCTCCCCTCGGGCGTTCAAAAAAAAATTGAGGCATTTTAAATTCGTCCCCTTCAATAAATAAATTTACTCAATAATATTTTTGTTTTTCTGAAAATTTAATAGAGTTTTGTTTAGATACTTTTTTCTTTACTCTCTTTCACTTCCCGTTTCTTTAGAAACTCTGACTACTATCATTATAAATACAATTATATAGTATAGAGTAATATGCGAAAATTTGTTCTATTTTAATAATTTTAGTCTCATATCTATTTTATTTTGATATGTTTAGACTCATTAGTTGGAACATCACTAGATTCTTTCGTATGAGAGCCGACGACCTGAATTACGCTGCATGAGGACCAAAAGCATTAAAAGAAAATAGATATATGACGAAATCATTGAAAAAATAAAATAAGGACTCAGTTGCAACAGTAAACATGAGTAAGTGATAGTTTTTACATAGGGACCTTGCTAGACTACTAGAATTATTGGCTAAAACATTGACTAAAATATTTTTTCGGACTATTTTACCCTTTTCAACAGTAATTGCCCTTTCCAATTTAAAAAAAAAAAATTCAAAAATCAAACTTAGAATTTAATGCAGCATAGTACTTTCACCTTATTTTATCTCTCTGCAAAACTATCACCTCTCTTTAATGCATTATTTTCCAATTTTTCAGTTCATGGGAGCAATGTTTCCAGTTTTTCAAACAGACTCAAGTGAATAAGTAACTCCCTGTAAACGACTCCGGTGAATGTATTTTTTTTTATTTACAAAAAACTTTTGCTTTTATAAAATTTCGTTACAAATATATTGGGTTTTTTTTGTTGTTTAGCCTTGAAAACTCTTTTTTGCTGTCAAGATTCAATCCATTTTTTTTTATCAAAAATCATGAACCCAACAGAGCCCAAAAACCAAGAACTCAAACAAGAAGTTAAAATTAAAAAATGGTAATTTTTTTTTTTAAAACGTGCAAAAGAAAGGAAGGGAAAAAAACTATATTTTTACTCCAATCAAACTTGATTATACTTGATTTGTTGGAGAAGACGATGAATAGTAACTTCATTTGTCTTGAATTTGTGTTGCAGGGATGTTGATAATTTGGAATTGTTAGATCCAGTGCGGAATATTAATTGTTCTGCACCATGCAAAACCATTACGCACCGTTGGATCTAAAATCTAACGGTTGAGATCATTTGGTTTAACAACTTCTTGTGTTCAGAACGCATGTTCTTCTATTCTGAACACTTGTTCTTGTGTTCTAAACACATATACTAGTCAGCATTGCCTGTAAAAAAAAAAATGTGTTCAGTAGACACAAATGAGTGTTCTTGGTAAGAGAACATGTGTTCAGTAGACAAAAACACGTGTTCATGTTAATAGAACATGTGTTCTTAGCAAGAGAACATGTGTTCTTGGCAAGAGAACATGTGTTCTTGGCAAGAGAACATGTGTTTCGATTAACAGTATTTTTTTTTTTTTTTTTTTTTTGCGAAAAACTTTTGCTTTTATAAAATTTCGTTGCAAATATATTGGGTTTTTTTGTCAGGTGTAGGAAAAATTAATGTATTTACTATAGCAGCCTAGTACAACTTGGTCCTTTGGAAGATTTATTTGTACAACTTGGCTCTTTGGAAGATTTATTTGTTCTTCAATGTTTCTTTGATGTAGAGGAAGAACATATCAAATATTTTTCTGTACGAAATGAACAAAAAATTGAACATTTATTTTCGGACATATTAGTTAGATTAAATAGTCAAATACCAAACAACAAATATTTTCTCTTTCTCATTTTTTTCTACTTTTTTCTGGTAAATATTTACTGAGATTGGGAAAGAAAATGTGAGAGAGAAGAAACAGAGAGAGAGAGAGAGAGAGAGTATGAAAAAAGAAGAAAAATGGCAGCAAATGAGTTAATGAAGTGATTGAAAATTGTACCCTATAAAAGAGTCTACCCTATACATGTTTTAATACTCCTATATAACTTTTTCAAGCAAAAGTTAATGCTTCTCTAAAAAAGTACAAGCACTTATGGTTCCCAACTACATTTTCCAAACCTGTTATAGCGCAGAACACCAACTATTTCGCACGGTGTGAAATATTTGGTGACCGTCAGATAAGAAAGCGGACGGCTGAGATCATTTGACTTAAATTTTTCATGATAAGTATTGAGACCAAAATGATCTCTGACGTTAGTTTCTTCATCCAGTGGTCATTAAATATTTCGCACGGTGCAGAACATTTGGTGTTCCGCACTGTAGCTGGATTGGCATTTTCCATCACTATTTTCAGAATTCTTACAGCAAATGTCATTATCACACTTTCGGTACATATTTATTCACTAATTGCTCGTAAAATCCCTATATCTTTTGTTAAATGCTTACCCTAAATCCCTCTAGGGTTGTGAATTGATTACCCTAAAGTCCCTATAAAATATTATTTTGATCCCAAATTTTTTTTTAACAAATTGACCTCGAGATCAATTTTTATAATTTATAAATTGAACCATTTATTCCGATGTATATTTTTTAATTTTAAAAATTTACCCCAATTCTTTTTATTTTGTAGCCAAATTAAAATTAGTGTTTGTTAGAACACTAAAATATTATGTGTTCTGAAATTATTAACACTAAATACTATAACGATTACTTGTTATAGTATAAAATTAGATTTTGTGTTTATTATAACACAATGACTTATAAAACACCGCTTAAAATGAAAATCGAATATATGCAATAGAACAATGATCCTCATTATACTAAGTATTGTAGAGTTACTTAAACACCTATTATGATTAGATTACTTGTTAATATATAACATTTGTGAAATGAAGAACGAATCACAACGCCATAACAATGATTATCAATACTATAACATTATGTAGCTTAGTGTCAGTTAGAACATGAAGTAACACATAGTCACTCCTAGAATTAATTAAACATTATGTAGATTCAATTACTTATTAACATATAACACATGTTAAAGGAAGAACGTATAATCTTATAAAACACCGCTTAAAAGGAAAATGAATATAATTACTATAACAATGATACTTAATATACTAAGTAATGTATAGTTACTTAACCAAATGTAATCATCTATTTACAACGATTTCATAATATTAATAATCTATAAACAGTCGTGGTTATTATCATTATAATATTATATAATTTAACTATTAACATTATAATATTACTTAAGTAAGATTTGAGTGACTTATATGTTCTCTCACCAAGAAGGCATTTGTCTTACGAAGAACACATGTTCTCTTGCCAAGAACACATGTTTTTGTCTACTGAACACACGTTCTCTTACCAAGAACACATATTTTTGTCTACTGAACACATTTTTTTTTTACAGGCAATGCTGACTAGTACATGTGTTTAGGACTCTCAAAACACTAGAACATGTGTTCAGAACACAAGAACAAGTGTTCAGAATAGAAGAACATGCGTTCTGAACACAAGAAGTTGTTAAACCAAATGATCTCAGCCGTTAGATTTTAGATCCAACGGTACGTAATAGTTTTGCATGGTGCAGAACAATTAATATCTGCGCTGGATCTAACAATTCCAAATTCCCAACATCCCTGCAACACAAATTCAAGACAAATGAAGTTACTATTCATCGTCTTCTCCAACAAACCAAACATAATCGAGTTTGACTGGAGTAAAAGTATAGTTTTTTTTTTCTTCCTTTCTTTTGCACGTTTTCAAAAAAAAATACCATTTTTTAATTTTAACTTCTCGTTTGGGTTCTTGATTTTTGGGCTCTGTTGGGTTCATGATTTTTGATAAAAAAAAAGAATGAATCTTAACAGAAAAAAAACAGTTTCCCAAGCTAAACAACAAAAAACTCAATATATTTGCAACGAAATTTTATAAAAGCAAAAGTTTTTCGTTAAAAAAAAAAAAATACTGTTCATCGGAGTTACTATTCACAGGAGTTACTATTCACCGAAGCTATTTGATCGGAATAACTGTTCATCGTCTTCTCTGAAAAAAATTGGGCAACTCTTGAGCTTCTTTATGAGAAGGAAGAAGGAGAGAGATGATATAGTAGAATAGGTTGGTAGAGTAGAGCATTTAAAAATAAAGATAAAATAGATTTAATCTTCCAAATCACTAAAATGGTAAGATAGTCATTTGACACCCTAAATTTGGGGATTTAGGGTTTCTACCCAATATTTTCTAGGAGTAAATCATTTTCCATTAGTCTCATATCTATTTTATTTTGATATGTTTAGACTCATTAGTTGGAACATCACTAGATTCTTTCGTATGTAGGGGTGAGCAAATTTGGTTTTTGCCGAATTCCGACCGAATTCGAATTCAATTTGGCAATTCGAATTCGGTAATTCGGCTTGAATTCGGTAATTCGGTCAAGACCGAATTCGAATTGGTCGAATTTGGGACGAATTCGGTTCGACTATTTTTGAATTTGGTGTGCCGAATTCGAATTCGAATTTTTTAATAATTAAATATTATTATTATATAATTAAATATATATAATTAAATATAATTATTGAATTTTAATAATTAAATATTATTATTATATAATTATATATGTATAATTAAATATTATTTTTGAATTTTAATAATTAAATATTATTATTATATAATTAAATATATTATATAATAAAAAATATACCCTCCAATTCGGCCAATTCGGTCGGCACCGAATTCCGAATTCACCAATTCGGCCAATTCGAATTCGGTCGGTTTTTTGAGGTATGAAAAAATGAAAAAACCGAATTCAATTGACCGAATTGGCCAATTCGAATTCGGTGCTCACCCCTATTCGTATGAGAGCCGACGACCTGAATTACACTGCATGAGGACCAAAAGCATTAAAAGTAAATAGATATATGACGAAATCATTGGAAAAACAAAATAAGGACTCAGTTGCAACAGTAAACATGAGTAAGTGATAGTTTTTACATATTACTTTTATGAATATCCTTTACTTGTTCTATTATCAAAATCTGTCTTTCTCTATTCCTCCTACACAATGAAAGTTGCGTATGGTAGGAGTTAATTCATTTATTGGAGGTCAACGAAGCGCAATTCATACAATAACATACTTACCTTTCAATCGGTAGGCAAATGTTCGAGTCATACTAGAGGGAATTGTGGAGAACCACTATTGATTTTCCTGGGGAGGTTATTGATGGGGGCTAAACTAAAAAAAGGCCCCAATTGGATGGTACTGATGAAAAATATGTACAATAGCGATAAAGTCAGTTTGCTATCATTTTTTTACGAAAAATTAACATAATGGACCTATAACACATTAATCGAAACTTCAAGAGAGAGAGTGTTTTGCAAAAATGTCCCTTCAATCACATAAATAATATCAATTAAATCCAATACCCAAAAGAAACCCCTCCAACTAGGATTGGTGCTGACCCCTTTAATCTATCACACTCAACTAAACTTCCTTAGGTCCAAAAGTCTATTCTAAAATAGCCCCTTTATTTAATACACCCTTAATTATATAATACTCCCCTCACTCCATAATATAAGTCGTTTAACATATATAGCGAAAATTAAGAAATCAAAAATAATATTCTAATTAAAATATTAATATTACTCTCTCAAATAGAATTAGAAGTATGCAAATTCTATTTAAGAGAATAATATTGATATTTTGACTAATATAATACATTATTTTTTTGCTTCATTACTTTTCGCTACATATCTTAAACGACTTATATTATGTAAAGAAAATAGAAAAAGTTATATATATATATATATATTATTACTGACTTATATTATAAAATAGAAAAGTATGTAACAAAAAAGGAAGTTCTATTCACAATCATTTGGTTAAAGGGATTCCTGTTGAAATTACCTTAAACTTTCATGTCTAAGGTGTCAATGGAATATAATTGATCCTTCAATGTTAAGGGAAAGTTAGAGAAGTTGGTAATCACTTCTAATTCGGAAAGTAGATCTCGAGTTCGATCTGTTAATAAATGTAACAAAAAATAAAAAATAAAAAATAAAAAATGACCCTTCAATCTTTTGCCATTGTAAGTTCCATAACTAATTGCTTCTTCCATTCAAGAGTGTATTCAGAACTTTAGATTTGGGAGCAAATTGTTTAATGAAAATTTCTTGAAGGTGAGATTCAATATTTATAAATAAATCTAAAAAAAAAAATCTTATAGAAAATTACTATTTCAAAAAATGTTGAGGGCCGACCATCCACCTAGTGGCGGAGCCAGGAATTTTTTTTTGGGGCACAATTAACATTGACAAAATAAATTCATAAAAGCATATAAACATTGGCGGAGCCAAAAAAATTTTTTTTGATGAAATCTTATAGACTAGAGTTATTCACATTTTGTTCACCCTTTTCACTCTACTGATCAGTGTTTCATAAACCTCCAAGTCCTCTGGCTTAAAAAAAAATGGCAAAGCTACAAAATTTTCATTGTCTTTAACATGCATGGCACATCAAAGAGAAGACTCTCGAGAAGAAAAAATAAATATTTACTATGGAAATTAAAATATATATCATGTTTGATTGTTGAATCCAAAAAGAACAAGCTTGAATAAAAAAGCCCCAAAGATCTTTTTTGTATGATTAGACCAAAATAAAAGGCCATTTAGAAATATTAGGGGTATTAGAGATGGAGTTGGAGGAAACATGGAGGACTTATTATTACTGTGAACGAATATTAACCACACGGTCCACACCAAATAGTCTAATGAACCGTAATTAATATCAAAATTTTCCAACATAAATCTTGAATCCCATAAATTTGCCTCATTTTCAAAAGCCACTTGTAGTCTATAAGACTATAACTTGTAGACTATTTTTTTTTGTTGTTGATAAAATCTTATATTATGATGTATTAGTAATTATGAACTTTTTGATGAAATCTTATAAATATTATAGTCTCTTACACACCTAAATTTGTTACAATTTTAACCAAAATTGTTAAGATATAAGTGGTGTCATTCCTATAATTCACGAACTAAAAAATCTAATTTTAAATCGTAAAGTGATTCAAAATGGTCACGGGACGAGGTGTTACAAAAAAAATAAAATAAAATAAAAAAAATTGGAAAAAACTGGAGGCCCCCCCTGGCTCCGCCAATGCATCCACCTACACTCTAAATCCGTCAATGCTTCTGTTGACCTTATAATTCAGTTGAGACCATTTCATTATCATTATTATAGCTAGATATATCAATCAAACAGCTTTTCAAACGTTAAGACATTGCCCGATACACACAGACTTAATGAATTAGGAAGAGACAAGACCTACAAAAGTATGCTCTCATTAATTACAGAAAATTGTCAACAAAAGGTTTGGTCCAGTGGGTAAGCCTTTGACTTGGGACCGGAAGGTCCCAAGTTCGACACCTTCTCCCCGCAAAATGGGGCAAATAATATTCTCCTCTTTATGAGGCTAAGCTCCCTCCCCAGGCATGGGGCATGCTACAATCTCCCTGATCTAGGGTACTCTCCGCTCTTCTCCTCGGGGGCAATCGCCTTCGGGCGTAAAAAAAAAAAAAATTTAATTACAGAAAAAAAAAGGTTAGATAGAATTAAGCTTGACATTGACCTTTAACCAAGTCTTCTGGTAATATTGGACCAAATCAAGATGGCATCTAGCTATTCAATTTTGCACCTAATGCAAACACAACTAATGAATGAATTATTTTTATCATAATTATTTTCATTGGAAAACAATTTTAAAATATTGTTTAATTTCTACGGGTTTAACAGTTTATAATAAATACTCATTCATATAAAGTTAATCCATTTTATAAGGAATTTAGCAAAAATAAAGTATCCATTTTATAAGAAAAATATGTGAGGCGTATCTACAAGTTATTAGGGTTTCATATTTAGATAAGGTTAATTGTTCATAGACCTTAAAAGATAATTACATTAACATAATTCAATTGGTTAAGATTACACTATCTTTTCAAAAACTGAAAGAAAAGAAGAAAAAAGGTAGCAAGTCTAATTTTTTCACACTTGTACTTTATAATTATCTATTGTTCTTTTTGCATTGCAGAAATGGTTCCTAAAGCTACAGCCACAAGTACTGACCATAACTCAAGGATTTGGAGGACCATATGATCTCAAACGGTCCGGCTTAGGTGCGGAATATGGAAAAATTTACACAGTGCGAAATATTTGTAGTAGTCGGATAAAAAATCTCACGGCTGTAATCATTTGATTCCCAACACTGTTAGAATTTTCTAACCAAAATTCTAACCAATGTTAGAATACAAATGATTTCGGCCGTCAAATATTTTAATCAGATGGCTAATACATTTTTCGCACCGGTTCCCAACACTGTTAGAATTTTCTAATCAAAATTCTAACCAATGTTAGAATATAAATGATTTCGGCAGTCAAATATTTTAATCAGACAGCTAATATATTTTTCGCACTGTGCAGGACAAAACTTGTGGTAGATCTCAACCATAATACACGAGCAGTCGGTTCTCTCTATAACTTTTGATGGTAGATAGCATCAATCAACCTTATTAGGGAAAAAAAAAAAAAAAAAAAGGAGAGAACTGGTTGTAGCCTCAGGAAGACTAGTCAACAGTCGTCTGAGGTGGCTTCATTCATTATAGAGTTAGCCTCACAAGACTTGGATTTTTCAATTATTGCATGCAATTGATTATTATATATTAGACAGTATATTAAGTGTGCTTAATAATATAAAAATACATTTTATAGCGTGCATATGTTGTACTATACATACATATATTAGTATATCTTATAGCAAATATATATTATATGGACTAAATAGTAGTATATTTAATAGCGTACATAATATAGGAGCATGTAATGTATCGTGAATACTATATAACCTATTTCTTCTATATCAGATATATGTATAGCATCTCGCGTTCGGAAAATCTCAAGTTCAATTCAATTCATCCTGACAAAATGTGGAAAGATATACTAATATGTTGTTGTAATTAGCGTGAATGATCTTCTAAAACTGATAGGATTTGAACAAGAGGAAAAACATCATAAATGTGAAAACATGGTGGTTCATCCATTTTGGTCATAAGTTGGTCCCAGAGTTTGGTGTGGATATGGATGCAATTGATTGGGTTGTTGGGTTGGTTTCGTGATTATGTAACAACACATAACTCGTTCTCGATTACAATACAAAATAATACATATTTTATAAATGATAGAATATTTGTCAATCATTAAATTAATAAATCTGATGACTGAAATTATTTATTTCACAACACTTATTAAAAAAAAATTGAACATATATTATTAAAAAGTGATTTCGATATCAAATTTTGATTCGACAATTGATAAATATTCTGCATGGAAGACAAGACATCATGGGAATATTATTCCAAATTAGAAACAATTCTCATTTGGAAAATTCCATAGAAAGAATAATGTACGCGACATGATAGGTAATTGGATGTGGGAAAAAAAGAAGAGAAGAAACCTGCTTAGATCACAAAGACAACCTATGCAGAAGCATATTAGATTTGCTCTATTTGAATTGAGTTTGGGTTTGAGACTCAAATCTATATCTAGGTTTGGGTTTTGGCGGGAGAGGCTAAAAAGTGGGCGGGAAATATTCAAATTCAAATTTTTTTCTTCAAATAATCGTAAAAATTCAAATTTTGGCTAAAAAAATTGGCGGGAGAAGTTCAATTTCCAAATTTTTGAGAGAAAAATTTGGAATTGAATGATTATTTGAAAAAAAAATTGAATTTGAATATTTCCCGCCCATTTTTTAGCCTCTCCCGCCAAAACCCAAACCTAGATGTAGGTTTGAGTCTCAAACCCAAACCCAATCCAAATAGACCCGATGAAATTGTCACACCCCGTCTCCAGAGTGATGACATGGCAGTGCCCCATTGGTAAATGAAACACCAAAGCCACAGTCAGAGATTACTCAAATAAGGCAGTTCAATTATATAAATCCATAAGTGTACTAGCGGAAGGAATTACTAAAAAGGAAAATTATTTCTAAGTTATTACAACTGAAAAGAAAACTAATCGTTCCAACATAAATAACTAGAAAGGAAAAACAGAGTTCATTAACTAAGTTTGTTAGGATTACTCTTCGTAATCCCCATCCCAAATGCCATCATCATAATACTGGTCCTCACCTATATCATAGCGGATGGACTAAGCTCCGGTGCTCAGTAAGGACCCAAAGAAGGTACAGAATAGAAGCAGCGGGGACAGACTCAACGAAGCAACAATTAATTGCCAAATAAGAGCAACAAGTAAGTGAGATAACCACATTCTTCGCACCTAAACGATTTCATAAACAAGTGTACGACAAGCACCACGCTTTGCCCATTCTATACACCTGAATACGACCTCGTCTAAACACTTAGAACATCGATACTCGCTATGACACACTCCCACCAAATGAGCTCACTTATCTATTCACTACTACTCAGCAATAACGATAGTGGTCCCAGTTATAACCCAAACTAGGACGGTTCAGTAAAACACGTGGGTTCGGGTTGCCCCCCAAACGACGGGGCACAGATTTTAAGGTTCAATCCATTACATTGTCTCATCATCCCCCCATCGTGGGACTCCACAAAACCACTATCGTATCTAGTGCTTGGTCCCACTAGATGCGGACTCAAGATGCAAGAGCAGTAAGACCTCTTGGGGTCACGCAAACGCAGCGAGAAGACCTCTTGGGTCACGCAACGCATCGAGACGAAGGCGGGACGGAACCTGCTGACTAGAGTTCCTAGATACGAGCTCACAAGGGGGCGACGACACGGTCGACCATAACCAATTAGGACTGAAGTAACGATCACCGAATAGAACGACCTAATTAATGACAACTAACAGTTCAATAATTACGGAAAAGACCAGTTCAGTAATGGAAAATAAATAGATCCACAATTCAGATTAACGGTAGAGATGCTAACGATATATTAAATATCGAGTAACAATAACCACAATTTATAATATATCCGTATGTAAGGTTGATTAATTACATGACAGTAATTTAATAAAACAAAGCAATAAACACCAATAGTGTTTGTGTACGCAAATTATTGACCGTAACAACGTAGAAGTCCGATGCGAGCAAATATTATCATTTTACCTATGTTTTCAGCCATTATATTTTATTCTTGTGTTCATAATTTCACTCACAACAATATATTAGGACAAGTGTCAACAAAGTGTAATGGTCATTAAGGTTGTAACAATTTGGCAACAGTGAATTGGATACCAATTGCACGGATTGGTGCACACAAGTATTTCAAAATACATATGATATAAAATATCACATAATTAAAATGCTAAGGCAAGAGGCATGTTTAAATATGGCACATAATAGTTATGTAATTTTGCGACAGAAGGATTTTAATTATAACGATATGTAATATGCAAACGGACTAAAACATACGATGACAACATTAAAACGACAAGTATTAATTATCACATATTCGTGCCACAATTCATAATTCTACCAATTTAAGCAATAATTCAGTATAGTTAATTATTCCAAAACAATTCCAAAATAGTACTCAATATAATTAAACGGTTCCGGACAGAAATTAACAGGAGCAAAGCGAGGTGTGATAAGGCTTTCAGTAAACCATACATAGACTGAGAATCCGGAAATTTACATAAACTAAAAGCCATGGCAATTCTTCCATCAGCCCAAACATTTTAGTATAATCCGAATTACATTGCCAAATTAATTCCAACAATGAGTAAAAAAATGCTTAAGCCTTACAAGAAATCAACATGAATAATACTAATCAGTAACAAAACTTTTCTGCAAAAATATAAGTTTATTTTTTTTTGTTAATAGGTTCGCCGTACCATATGCACTTGAGACTTAGTAAAACAAATAAAACTTCAAGGACATACACATTATTAGCCACCATTATTCACTCGAATGCATATACAACAGTGCATCATTTTTTTATGAATATCTATAAGACAATAATGATTCAAGATTAGTTTGTCCAAACAACAATGCATTTGTCATGGCTTAAATACTATATGCCACCATATTGCAGTAAACATAACACCAGTACATAAGCAAAACAAATTCAATTATATTCATAATCAATGGAATTTAAGCAATTACACAATGATCAAAGCGGTAAAACATATAACGTGTGATTACACCGTAATTCATCGGTTTATGCACTAAATTACGCTCAATTAATTTTTAAACAATTCTAAATTAATATACGCTTTATATATATATTATGAGACAGAAAATAACAGATGTAGGGTCCTTACCTTATCAAAAGCAATTAAAAATAATCAATCCGAAACCAGAAATTTTCCAAAATCTGCTCCGCTTTCGATGCGATATCTTTCCGCTCCGAATCGACTCTTGTTTGCGCTCACTCGTAGCTATCGCGAATGCCGCCGCTTTGATATATTGTGCGTCAAAAATGGTGAAAGAAATCTCTCTCAGTGACCTCTTAGGATTCTGGACAGAAGATTGAGTTCTCAGAATTTTTCTTATTTTTTTTCCTCTGTTTTTCGTTTCTTTGTCCTCTGCCAGTGTAGTTAACTACCCCCTGTTATATTCACGATTCCCGCAGAATCATGAAACGGCCCCAAATTGATGGGCACGATTCCCGAAGAATCCTGCAACTACCTGCTATGTTGACCATGACTTACGAAGTTGTGGTTCATTTACTATTATTATTATTATTTGATTGCTCACTACTTCCAGTCAACTTCTTCATATAATATCTATAGCTTTTCCTTTTTCCTTTTTCTAAATCCCAAACCCACGAAGCCTTGATTCACTTTTCTTTATTCTTTTAATTTATTTTATTTCCAATTCCAATCAATAATCTAATTAAATTAATTATCTAAGTGAATAACAAATAAGTCCCCTAATTACGATACGTGTGCGAAACGACCCTTAATAAAACATGTAATATGTGTATAAAAATAATTTTACACGTATTCACATAATCACACGAAATAAATTACGTCTACACAGTTACTCGCGAAAAATAAATTACACGTCAAAAATCGCGTACGCAAAAGTTACGGTTATCACAGAAATCCATCTATGTAATAGCTCCTACTGTTCTAGGACATCTGCAATGAAATTCCCCCACCCTCACCCTCTCTAGTATTTTAGTCCCTCCATATTACTAATTAATTGTCGTTTAGGAGATTTATAGATATCCAAATTAATTGTCGTTTAAGGTTGTTTTATTAGTTGTCAACAATTTATTCCAATTATACCCTCGATATTTCTTTTATTTACTGTCCCTGCCATCCCTTTCTTTTTCTTTCTTTTCTTATGCTATAGAAGTGAGAGAGAGAGAGGGTAATATTGGAACTTTCAGTGAAAATGACAAGTTCCTTAATTTTCTAAAATTGTCTAAAGAGTCTTATATTTAGGAATGGAGGGAGTATCATTTTAGTCATTTTATCTCCTTTTAAAATGTTTAACCTTTTCCAAATTTTAAAGATTTTTTTTTTCTAAAGAATGAGATAGAAGAAGGGGTAACTAGGAGATGGAACTGGTCTAACCTTCGTCCCTAAAAAATTCAGCCAGCACTAAGGTGAACACTATGGAAGTAGAGTCGACACTGAATTTTGAGAGGGAGAAGTGGATTTGGAAACATTGGAAATATTATACGCAATTGTTTTTCAAAATAATGGATAGGAAGTGGAACAAAAGACCTGGAATCTTTTTCCAGCACACATGTCATGAATTTTTTCCATTTTTCCTTTAAAAAATAAAAAAAATAAAATAATAATAATAATAATAATAATAATAATAATAATAATAATAATAATAATAATAATACAATGCAGAAGGCAGGTAGTTAGGGACATTGAAGGAGCTTTGAGATCTTTCCTTTAGGTTCTTAATTGCTACCAACTGAATATCCGTATAAAGACATGAATGCCAAAATAAATTTGCATTAGAAAGGAGAAACATTACAGTGAGGAATTATTAAAGAACAATATATATGAACAAATAATAAGTTACTTAAAATATACACCACAAGAAAATTACAAGAACAAAGAATAAAAACCCCTTGCGGCTTGCTCCACAACCTTTTCCAGCTTTTGCCTCCTGCGAAGCCTTATATGTATCCAATGAATTTATTAAGGGACGGGTTTTCGTCTGCATGTGTGTAGTTGTTCATTAATAGCTATTCATTCTTATAATGAATAGTTAGCAAATAATACCTCATCCTGCACTGAATTCGCATTATGTATGTGTATCCCATATTTCTTTCCTGATAATGAATCCACCAATGCTATATAAAACTGTAATACCTTTCAGTTTTATTCTTTCAGATGAAAAAAAAAAAAAGAGAGAGAGAAAAAGAAGGGAAGAAAATATTTACTTCATGGAATAACATAGTCATCTGGGACATGAAATGTAGTGGGATCCTCATCTCTAAGCCATCCAAACTTCTCCAAGAAAGGGTTTGCTAGGTTTTGTTGTGGATAATTATCAATGCAATCTTTCCATACATTTCCATCACCCAAATCTCTTACCACTTCCCACAAGCAACTATTACACTTAAATCCAGCCCCAAAACTTATCATAAAAACCTTATCACCTTTCTTAAGCCTCTTTTTAGCTTCCATGTATCCCAAGACATACCAAAGGCTACTTGCTGATGTGTTACCAAAACGGTGTAGTGTCATTCTAGCTGGTTCTAGGTCATACTCACTTAAGCCCAAACTCGATCCAATCCCATCGATGACTGCTTTTCCTCCAGTGTGTATAACAAAATGGTCAACGCCCGTATTAAAATTAATGACCGGCCTAGCTCCGTCTTTACTAGAAAATCTACTCCATTTTCGTGCATATGTCAAAGCTACAAAACGAAGAAGCTCTCTTACCGGGAGTATTTTGGGTGCGATTTCTTTAAGATTGTCAACAAATACTCGTGTTGCAGCGTTTGGAAGGTTCTTTGCGAGATGAAACCCTATATGCCCTTTATCATCCTCCTTTTGTAAGCAACAATTGTAAGACTCATCATTCGCACCGTGGTGTGTCCGTACGAGACATTTCAACTTTAACATGGCTTTATCCTTCAAAGCCACTTTGTTAGTCAAAATAATCGCACAACCACCCGATCGGAACAAACAATTTGCAAGAATCATAGATCTATCATTTCCTACATACCAATTAGGACTTAAAGATTCGGATGTGACAATAAGGGCAACCTTATTTTTTTGTGTCTTGAAAATATTTTGGACAATATTAATAGATATTAAACTAGCACTACAACCCATGCCCGTGACATTATAAACCTTAATATCCTCTCTTAACTTATAAAGATTAATAATCCTAGAAGCTAATGAAGGAATACCAGCAAACATGGAAATATTCACCACGAGTATATCAATCTCGGAAGGCAAAACGCGACTTCTCTTTAAAAGTTTGTCAATACTATCAATGAAAAACTCGTCCATTTCCACGATCCCATCTTCATAAGTAGGGCATTGTTCGCGGCCTTCGAAAACCATGCTTGGAGCATAGGTTTGTTCGCCAATGCCGGAGCTGACGATGGCTTTCAAGAGAAATTTGTATTCATTAAGGCCAAGATGCTTGTTTCTCCTTATGACTTCACCGGAAAATCGAGTGCTTAGCATTCTATCATCGGACGGCTTGTAACATTCGTAGTCTAGTATGTAACAACCTTGGTATCTTTTTTTGTCAAAATGTTTCCAAAGAAATATGAAGAGATAATAGAAAGGAATCCAATAGAGTAACATGAAGAAAATATCCATATGAGAAATTGAGTTGAAGAGAAAGATGGACAAAGATAATATAAAAGAGAGGAAGAGGAGAGAAAAGGAATAAGGGTTGTTTTTAATTGTATAGACCTAAGTTTTTTTTTTTTTTTTTGGATGAGAAATTTAAATGAAATGCTTGGCTCTAAAGAATTGGCTTTAAAAAAAAAAAAAAAACACGTGAAAGTGATTTAAAGTTTAAACCACTTGTGTGCTCATTTGTGTCTATCTCTCAACTTCCACCAACGGATCATTATCCGTGACTTCCTTAAATTTTTTTTTGAACAGGTGACTTCCTTAATTAAACATGCATTTTCAAACTTAATAGCAATATTTAATGTTTTAGGTGATGTCATAATTTCCAGACGAATAACAATTTAATGATCGAGTATTTTACTCGTACTTAAAGAAATTAGTATCAATCACGACAACCTCAAAGCAAAGGTAAGTCAAAATTGAGAGGATTTGATCTGATTGACTATTTTTTTCTAGACAGCTCCACACATAACTCTGATTTTTATTTTTTTTTTTAACATTATTTTTTAGGTCAAATCGCATTCCCTAAATCAGTCTTCAAGGTGAAGACGTATTCTTGGCTGAGGTGCACACTTTGGACCACACCTTACTACGCCAACAGAAGACGAATTGAACCGTCTTCCTCTTAAAGGATGATTTAGAGAATCCAACTTCGACTTACCCTAAGAATTCCAGAACTCTTTCTTCATCCTTTCATCCCACCCCCAAATTATTTGTTTTATTTCTGAATAAAGTATGAATTTATTAGATTTGTTCTTATTTTATCATTACTTCCATGGCAGTCAAACTCGCGAGTTGACTCGTAAGATCGTACGATCCTACGAATTTTAAGGGGTCTTCCGAGTTAGATCATACGTAGAATCGTTAATCCGGTATGATCGGTGTAAACTCATAGGATCTGACTCAGGAACGTAGGATCGGTACGATCCCACGAATCACTCAAAACTAAAGTCTTTAATTTTTTTTTGTTGCTGAAACACTTTATTTATTATTTTTTTTTTTTATCATTTCTTATACTCATAAATGATACTTGAAGATGTATACAAATTTATATATCTCAGGAGATATTTGAATCTTAATTAAAAATAGAAATTACGCTCATTTTACCAATTAAATTAACTCCGTTGATTTTTTTGCTGAATACTTAGTCATTAAAAATGAAGTTTCGCCATTTGAATCATATTTCAGCAACAGTTAAATTCTTTACTTTCAAATTATATCTCGCTTCTTGTTATTGCTAGATTATTTTTTTACTTAATTTTTATTATTATTATTTTGGCTAGACTGGGAACACCAGTTTCAATTGGTATATTGCTATCCCTACTTCCAATAAATATCTCCTCATTCATTCTCTTCTTTCATTCTATGAATTGATATGGAAAGTATTTGGTGATTGACTATTTCAATTCTCACATTTTCTTTGAAAATTTTAGTTGTTTCACAATAATCTCAGCTAATTTTACAGAATCTTTTTACATTGCCTTTATTTAATTTTGTTAACTTCAAATTAAATTTAATAAATATGTTTAATTTTAGTACATGATATCTGTACTTTTATCTTTATAATTAATAAACATGTTAATAACTTGAATGATTTTCTTTGAGTATTTGATTATCTTTTTTTCTTTAAGACATTTTAAATTTGTGATTGAAATGTTTTTCTAAGAGCACATATATATTTTCAAATAATTTTTTAAATTAAGTAGGATCTACGATTCGAGTTACGATTTTATGATCCCCATATGCCTTTCTGATCCTACGTAGGATCGCAAGTTTGACTGCCTTGATTACTTCTAACCCGATTCAATTACTTAATAAAATATTATCAGTTACGAAGATGGATTTAAGAGGTGATTGGTTGTTAAAGGGAGAAATAGAAGAGAGAAAAAGAAGAAGAAAAGAGAATAAAAGGTTATGAATATTTTATCCTCGTTTAGTGTCTCATTTCATATTTTCATTAATAAGAAATTGATATATATTAATTTTTTAATTAAAAAATTACAACCTACAAGAAATAGTGAAACCCGTAGGGAAAAAGTGAACACGTGACAAACATCTATTCGTGGGATAAAGAACGAAATACAAAATTGGGACAAATGATATTTTACCAGAATAAAAGGAGAGAATGAAATGACTTTTGACCAAATTTTAATACGGGTATTCTTTCCTTTTTACTTTTACTATAAAACTTGATAAACATTTTATTTATGTTTATTTGTTAAAGAGGAAAAATAAAATAGAACAAAAGGAGTTTATTTATAAAATTATCACATGTCGAATAATGTAATCAGTCCAAGTCTATCAATTCTTTTTAGTCTAATTATTATATATAGGAATTTCATTTATGTATTATACGATATAAGTATGATAAACGATTGGTTTCTTTTGGATTTCTTTAATGGTATCCAATAATTGTTACTACTTACATATTCCAATTCTGAAGAAAAGAAGCTTCTCGTTACATATTCTTGTCAATGATACAATCTTTAAATTTCCTAAATTAATTATTTCAAGATAAATATCAAAATTTTTTTTTTTTTACAGCACAATCATTTTGATTGATTGATGATTAAGAACTATGTTTGTGTACCCTTCAAATAATGATCCATTGGAGTTGGTGTAATTTGCAGTTGTTCCTCTAGTCTCTTTTCAAGAATTAAATGGCTATTAACTACTTGAATATTATTGTGCCGGCTAACCTCTAACCACATCTCCACTTGCAGAATTCTCCCACGCAACTTGAAGGCACGATAATGACCACCCCTCCACGAAATATCAACTGAAAATATATATATATATATATATATATATATATATATATATATTCTTCCTTTTTTTCGCCAAAAAAAATCATTTGTCCACATTTTGTGTCTCGTTTTCTATCCCACGAATAGATAATTGTCACGTATTCAGGGACGAAGTCAGAACTCTTAGGTTGGGTAAAAAACTACAACAGCATGCTGAATTACATATAAAAGCTTCAAAACAATATTGGAGGTCGAATTTGATCAAATATTTCGAACTACATATAAAATTTACTATATCTAGTAGAATTTTTAAAAATCTCGGAAGGGACTGCCCCTGTCTTCGTCCCTGCACTGCACATATTCACTTTTTCTCTACCGGTTTCACTCTTTTTTTAAGTTATAAAATTTTTAATTAAGAAATTAACACTTTTTAATTTTGTACAAGTGACAGAATGAGACACCGAAGGAAAAGATTCAGACCGTCTTTTTTCAGCCACGGTTGGTTTTGTTCAATCATTTTCTTTCTTTCCCAACGTTTTTATATTAATATTTATATACCACTTTCTTTCCCAACGTAGTAATATTTATATGATATTAGTATATTTTTGAGAAAATTAATCCAGTCACAGGATATATATTTTTTTATTAAATTTAGGACCTTAGCTTCAATAAATTGATCGTATTAACTAGAAACCATTTTCGTTGGCTATTCAATGGCCGAAGTTTGGTTCAATGATCTAAACAACTTAAGAAGTAGCTCTATATAGTCATGATAGAACGCCCTAAAGAAATGAGTAATTTGCAAAAATAGTTCTCAAATTATTTATTTCTAACAACTTAGTCTCTACTTTATTTTTGTAATGATTTTATTTTTATATATATTTTATTTTGATATTTTTAATTCTATATGACGGAATCTGGCGAAATTAACATCACTCATGTAGTGGAAATATGTGTTGTCTGTCTGGCTGCTTGAGGACCAAGCCAACAATATATTAAACAAATAGATATAAGACCAAATCATTGTAAAAATAGAATGTGAACTAAATTGTTATAATATAAATAATTAAGCAACTGTTTTTGCAAATTACTTTAAAGAATATAAGAGTCAATTTCTTTACAAACAGAAAAGAAAAGGACAACGTATTAGAGCATCTCCAATGCCAGGGACGAAGCCAGGAATTTGGTGTTGGGGGGCGAAACTGCAACCGTGTGTAGAACTACAGAGTTTAAGTGATAAAAACGGCAAAACAATTCTTGGGGGGCAACAAAAAAGGAAAAAAAAAAATTCTTGAAGGGGCGAAACTAATAAAATTTTCTAATTTTTTTCAAAATACACATAAAATTTCGATAAATAGTACTCCCTCCATTCCTAAATATAAGACTCTTTAGATAATTTGAGAAAATTAAGGAAGTTGTCATTTCCACTTAAATTTCCAATATTACCCCCCACCCTCCCTCTCTCTCACTCACTTCTATGTCATAAAGAAAGAAAAGTATTGAGGGTATAATTGGAATAAATTGTTGACAACTAATAAAAGAACCTTAAACGACAATTAATTTGGATACCTAGATATCTCCTAAACGACAATTAAAAGGGAATGGAGGGAGTAGTATTTTTAAAAAATTTGGGGAGCACCGGCCCCCTCCCGCCCCCCGTCTTCGCCAATGTCCAATGCTCCATGGTGGTATTATATCTCACGGATGTGGCATGTTGTCTAGGGTAAAATTGTATTGGATCGTTAAGTTTTACTAGAAACGTTGAAATAATTTCACTTTAGTGTAAATAAAATATTAAATTCATCTCATATATAAGTTAATGAGCAAATACATCGTTGCCAAATAATTTTGAGATGACATAAACTATTTTCACAAAGCATCATGCTTAGATTTGTCAACACAACTTTTTTTCCTTTTGTTTCAAGTGGATCCTTCTTATTTGACCCTTTGAGGGGCCATCATTTTCTTTATTGATATTCCTTATCCTTTACTAGTAGTTGTTGTTCTTCTTACTTCTTGATCTTGTGCTTGATAGGGAAAAAGAAAAAGAAAAAGAAAATCGAAAACGATCATTTTGTAATAATGGGGCACGACAACTAAATCACTATGCACATGGAAATTGAAGGATGTGGCACGCTTAATTAATAACGTTAAAGGGACAAACTTTCACATCAAGTCTCCCTTATAATGTTTTCATAATGCAATAAACAGAAAATTGCCCCAACCTATTTATTAATCAATGTACTTTCTCTTGGAAAATAAACGTCAGACTCACTATAAATTAGTGGAATTGACTAGAAAGTGGTTGTGAATCGATCTATATTACTAGTGAAAGAACTCTCATTTTCAGAATTTTACTGAAATAAGGATACATAGAGATTCTAATTAGTGACTGGAATCACAGTCCTCTCACATGAATTTGGGGCTCATATATACAGGTAAGCCTAATTCATATAAGAGGGTTGTGATCAACCAATTTTATAAGAACGGTTTTAGAATTGAGTAACCCAATATAAGACCAGATTATGGGTGAATCTGCGATAATAGACCCAATTATATTTGGGCTCCGACTAAAGATTACAGAAGCCCATTGGACTAGAAGGAGTCACTCTCTTTGGAGCAATAGTAGGATTTAGTGTTGGGTCCAAAAGAAAAACAAAATAATCGAAGCGTGAATAGAACTGTAAACCGATTCACACTAGAGTATGAATAGGGCTTTGTATGGGCCTGCCCCAGTTTTTCTATATCAGTCATGACTAGGGCTGTTAACGAGCCGAACCGAGCCGATTTTGGGCCAAATCGGTTCGGATCGTTAAGAAAACCGAATCGCTCGTTAATCGGTTCGTTAGTCAACCGATTCGGTTGTTCAATTCGTAATCGGTTCGAAATAAAATCGTCCAAAACCGGTTCGTTAATCGGACCGTATCAAATCGCTCAAAACCGGTTCGCTAATCGGATCGAAAATCGTAATTCGCATAAAATCGTAATTCGGTTCGTTAATCGGATCAAATTGCCATTTTCATCCCCAATATATTTTCAAACATCCACTTTCATCCTTTTTAAAGTGGTTGTTTGAAAATTTTTTGTGGATGAAAGTGGTCGTTGAAAAATATATCGGGATGAAAATGGTAGTTTGAAAATATATTGGGGATGAAAGTGGCTGAAAAAAGTTAAAAAGGATGAAAGTGGTTGTTTGAAAATATATTGGGGATGTGAAAAGTTAAAAAAAAAAAAAGAAAACGGATGAAAGTGGTTGCCCGAAACTATGTTGAGGACCAACATGGCTATTAATTCGTAATTGGTAGGTAGAGAAAATTATTAACCGGTTTAACGAGCGATTTAAAACGATTTACGAGCCATTTTACCGAATCGTAACCGGTTCGTTAACGAACCGAGCGATTTAACGAGCCGGTTTTAACGAACCGATTAACGAGCGATTTGCGATTTGCTCGGCTCGATAACATCCCTAGTCATGACATGGCATCCGAAATAGTGGAGACAACATTTCTGGCCAGGACTTCCGTCTTGGTTGACGTGGCAGCCACCACAGCTTTTTTTTGCCAAGTCAACCAGGACGGAAGTCCCACTTCCATCTTGGCCTGAGGACGGAAGTGGGTCCTCCACCACCCGAGATTTTACCCCTTTTCCTCTTCCCCTTGTCTTCATCGTTTTTTTTTTACCAAAGTAAATTCCCCCCTACCCCACCCCTCCTCCACCGCCTCCGATTGATGTCGCCGCCTCCTCTTTGATTTAACCTTCATCTCTCAAGGGGTGAAAATCCTCTGTCCCCGTTTGTGTATGTCCCCGTGTCCCTAACCAATCAGAATTTACTATATAAATATTTGTTTTAATTATATATACACATGGTAGATTGTGATTGGCTGGGGACACGGGGACAGAGGATTTTTTGCCTCTCTCAAGCTCTCTCAATTGTGAGGTAAATTCAAATTCAAATTGAATTTTTTTTTGGTAAACATTATACTTTAGCATTGTTGATATTGTGAATTTGGTAACAAATTGTTGATATTGTGAATTGTATTTGACTATTGTGATGTTGTGAGTTTGGTAACAAATTATTGGATATATCAAATTGAGGTAAATTCAAATTAAAATTGAATTTTTTTTTTTGGGTAAACATTATACTTTAGCATTGTTGATATTGTGTACGAATTTGGTAACAAATTATTGATATTGTGAATTATATTTGACTATTGTGAATTTGGATAATTTTGAAATTAGGGGTTTTGTGAATTGGATATATCTTTGAATTTAGGGTCTTTGTGAATTAGGTAATTTGTGTATCTATGCATGTAGACTTGTGAAAATGCGGAGATGTTGTGAATGTGCAAAATTAAATTTAAAGCATTTGTGATTTTAGGGAATTAGAGAACATTTGAAATTGATTTTTTGGTAATTTGTGATTTGTGAATCGATGTCACTAGTATATTTGTTGAAATCACCTGTGTTTTTCCTGATAATTTGTATGTATATTATTTTTTGTATAGATGGTTGCTCATCTTCGGCCCGGTCCTTTCGATCCGACCGTCTTGAACAAACAATCGTCCCATAGATCCTTAAGAATATGGTTAGGAGATGCGACACTGAACGAACCTTTAAAGGTTATTAAAAGTTCGGGAAACTTTTACGCCGCCTACAGTAGAGAAACCAACCCTAGGGTAATAGACCTAATAGACTGGGTAGGTTTAGGAGGTTGCGGTTATTCCTCTAACAGTTGTAGGTTAGGTAATATGAATGTAGATCACGCTCTCGTGACTGCATTAGTTGAGAGGTGGCGCCCGGAGACCCACACGTTACACCTCCGTTGCAGTGAGGCGACCATTACACTGGAGGACGTAGGCTGTCTTCTAGGACTACCCACTAGGGGCCAGGTAGTGTCGTTGAGTCGCAGCTACAATTACACAAAGGGTCAATGGGTTGATCACGCCTACCATCTTTTAGGATTTAGACCAAGTGAGGCTGCAATCAGGGGGAACACTTTGCAGCTGGTAGAGGTGTATGCCCATATTAGTGAGCCCTTAGGAAATGATGCTACCGACAACCTGGTACATCAAAGGGCTAGGGCATTGATCTTCATCCTGTTGGGTACTTTTCTTTTCCCGGATAAGTCGGGGTCCCGGGCCAACATGCGTTATCTTCTAACCCTCGATGGTCCCCTAGAGCATGACACGCATTCCTGGGCCAGCGGTGTTCACGCGCATTTGTACCGCCAGATGTGCATCTCGTGTATGGCTGATTCCAAGGACATTAGCGGGTGTTGCTTGCTGATTCAGGTTTGTCCTATGCCTTTAAATTTAAATGTGATTTTGTGATTTAAATAGTTAATATTCGATTTTGTTTGCGTTGACCAGCTGTGGGCGTGGGAGCGTATTTCATTTCTCCGCCCGGCGAACCGAGGCTACATTCCGGATGAGATCCCCGCCGACGGGAGAGCGCACGGGGCTAGGTGGAATGCCCCACGGATTTTTCGCAACGCTCCGAAATCGCAGCTGTTGGTGTTTCGCGAGTAGCTCGATTTGATGACCGAGACAAAGGGGGTGAGTCAATTTCATTGTTCTTGTTTTTGTTTTTCCGTTAAGTTATTTGTTTGACAGTAACAATTAATTTTTTTTTTGACAATTCATGTGGAGGCCGTACCCAGATGGTATATGCAGAGAGGGCGGCTCAGGATGCATATTTTTTTATGACGTGTCGATCCCGTACGCCACTCATTTGCTTCGAGATAGTTGAGTACCACCTGCCCGACAGGGTAATGCGTCAATTTGGTTTCCATCAGGTGGTACCTATTCCGGCAGGCACAGAGGGCACAGTTGAGGGTCGAGACCTCCACACGGTGACGGCGTTAGCCACAAACAAATGGGAGACCGTCCACGCCAGTTACATAAATCTGAGGTCCCATCGCGTTGATGCACTGGAGGCCACTGCTCCCGCCGTTGGTAATGTTATTGCACCAACCCGCGAGTACATGGATTGGTACAATCGCATTACGGTTTACCGCATAACAAACCCATCAAAACCAGGACCCAAGGCCACTCGCGATGGGAATTCTACCCACCGCTACAGCAGAGGACATTTTGGTAAGTTTTTATTCGTGTACTTATTTCTTTGTTCATTTTTCGTCTACTGAATTTACTAATTTTAATATTCTGTTGCAGGAGGAGCCGTCTAGGGTGATGTTGGAAGAGTTCGAGAAGCCTGCCACTCGAACAAATGCGGAGTATAAGTCACTCATCACCTGGGCCGTCAAAACGATTAAGGATGCCTACGCCAATGCAGGAAAGTCGGTGTCATGCCGATCACGGGCCGCTGATGTTTTAGATGCTGTCGTTCTGCAACCTTCCACACAATCGAGAGAGCGTGTTGCTGGTAGGGCTGAGGTTGGGAGGCATGGTACTTGTCGAAATCGACAAGGAACACAAGAGCAGCTTGCAGCGCGGCGCCAGAGGCAGCGTGGCGGAGAGGCGGGTCCGTCCCAGGCGCAGGAGCATCCGACTCGGTCCACTGCTCAGTTCGGGACTCAGCTAGATATACCCCTTCAATTTGAATACCAATTCGCCAGCCAAGGCACGTATTCTCCTGGTTTTCAAACGGGGGGCCATCCTGGTGCAGGGACTTCGTCGTCGGGACATCCGGGCATGTATTTTGCTGCGACGCCATCGTACAGTCGGGACCTGGACCAAGCACAGACGCTTCAGCAGACTCCGCAGATCCAGCCAGATTCCCCTAAGGAGGCGATACGAATTGACCACGACGATGCCGAATTCGTCGAGACGGAGCATGGTAGTGTGGTGCGAACCAGGAATGGCGACACCTACTATCTCCGGACTAACCCGCGGAGGACCCACGGCAGTAGATATGTTTTTCTTTGTATTTAATACATTTGTTATATTCGTCCAATTTTTAATACAAACAGTTTTATTTATTATATACACAATTCCATTATTTTTTCTGCCCTATTCTTATTATTGAAGTCGGTTTCGTCAAAAGTCTTATTTTACACTTAATTTGGTTATTATTATGCTAAAAAAATTCAACTATTCCAACGAAAACGGGTTTTTCTGCCCTTAATTGAAAAAGTTCAGTTGCAATTTTTTGGCTCGAGTTTCGGGTGGTGGAGGACGGAAGTCCCACTTCCGTCGCCGGGACGGAAGTGGGACTTCCGTCCTGGTTGACGTGGCAAAAAAAGCTATGGTGGCTGCCACGTCAACTAGGACGGAAGTCCCACTTCCGTCTTGGCCTCGGGACGGAAGTCCTGGCCAGAAATGTTGTCTCCGCTATTTCGGGTGCCATGTCATGACTGATATAGAAAAACTGGGCCAGGCCCATGCAAAGCCCAGGGTGAATAGGTGTAAATTTGATATTTAATTCCGATTCTTACTTATATTGTGATTGCTTTTATTTTGCCAATGTATAGAAGGTTTTTGGTTTTACTTATTTATTTATTTTTAGAGAAAAGAATTTCAAAATTTAAATATATAGTTTCGAATGCGAAGTACTACATCCGCTATTGCAGAGAATAAGAATGTATCTAAGACTTATCTCTTAATAAAGGTTAATTTTGACCATTTTAGTTACCATTACCATCTTTACGTACCAAGCATAGCTATTATCATGTTTCAGATTTATTTTTTTTAAATTCAGAATTTAAATGTTTTGAATTGCAAATTAAGTTGATAATTAGCTATTCTTTTTTTTTTTTAATAAAATATAAATATATAAAAATTTCTAGCTTTTGCAACTCACAAAATATGAAGTGTCCGTCAGCACAAATTCTTTAATTTAAAATATACAAATTCTTAAATTCCCAGCACAATCACACAATATAATTCTTCAAATAAAGCAAAATATTCAATAAAGAAACAGCATATAAGTGGAAAACTAATAAGCAAGATAAACAGTTATCTCCAATAGAGTTTCAAGTCCATCAGTATTCTGCTGGGCCCCAATAGTCACCGGAAAAGTCTTTACGGTAGCCAATCCTTTAGCATTCACATACTTTCCGGTCCCACCCATAATAGCAAAATGTGATTCCGACGCCGCCGTCCGATGAATCCCAAAAAAGCTCAAACTATCAGCATAGCTTCCACTTGTAAACATTACCGTAAAAGCCATAGTTTGACTAGTCCCATCTTCCGAACTCGCTATATAAAACCCTTGGGCTTTTCCCACCAAGCCCGAGCCCAATTCATGGCCTTCCGTTAGTTCATCATCAAACACCGTCATTGTACCAAACATGAGTTTTTGAAAAGTAGTTCCGGTTGGTAATTGGGCCATGTTTAAGGCTGGAAAGCCCGACCCACCTCCGATTATGTTGTTTCCGTTGTTTTGAAGTAGATTTGGTGCGGTCCCACTTAGCCCAGTTAGGAAAGGGATGTTGTTGTTGTTCGTGATTCCGCTATTGCCGTTTTTTACTGGGACACCGTTGTTGATGGGTAAAACGGCGCCATTTGGTTTGGCGAAGGGGACTTGGCCGCTGACGGCCGGGGTTAGTTACGACTCCGGTTACGGCTATAGCTGAAGGATTTGATCCTCCCAGTATATCATGCATGAAGAAAGTTAGAGTATGATCAGGTGTTTCGGCACCGGGGACTGCGGCGGAGGCGGCTCCCCCTGTTGGGGCAGTGGTGGCTCCCCCAATTGGAGCGGTGGTGGTGGCTGATGCGGCACCCGGTGTAGAAATGCCGGGTGTCGCAGGGGAAACGGGTGTTTGGTCCAAGGGATCGGGGCCCAATTCGGGGGCGACAGTGGGGACCACAGAAGCGACCTCCTCGTCGAGGATTCTTGCTGACGTGGCAAATGCGAATGCAAGGGATAGAATGAGGAGGTAGACCAGGGCTTTGCCTAGCTGAAAATGGAAGGAGTTTGGAGAAGCCATGAGTTTATAAACAAGATTAGTTTTCTTGGAGAAGAAGTTACCTACAGAATTGGGTTGATGAAATTGAACAGCAGATTTAGGGTATATATAGTAAAGGGTCTTGAGGAGGTAAAGGGAATGAAGTGAAGATGGAGTTGATGAGATGGATTAGGTGTTTGATATTATTCTCATCATGTTGGTTTGGGTGTATTGGTTGGAGGCCAATTTCATGCAACTTGTAGGAAAGAGTATTTGATTAGTTGAGAAATTAGGGTTAGATTAGAATGACTATCAGTCTGAGATTTCTGGTCTCAAATTCAAACAAATTCCTGATGATTTTGTGCTTCAGATTTTATTATCAAACTTGTTTGAGTTTCAAACTCATATCAGACTAGTTTAGTTAGCAAAACTGATTATACTTTTCAATTAAGAACTTTAATCAATCCAAGTAGTATATGTTAGTTAGGCTTAAAATATTAGAAGATGGGACTTTGTTCTGATGAAAGACGCTGATTCTTATAGGGTTACATAGAAATTTCTTTTTTAGTAAACAATCATGTCCTATGCTTTTAAGTAAATAAATATGTCCTGTGAATTTTTATTTGTAAATTGTTTTGGATCTTAAGTCTAAATTTTGTATTTGTAAGATTCACATCCCTTGTTGCAAATAATTCTAATTTTTTTTATGAAATCTAATTTAAAAGGTTAAAAGTTAAAACGTTTTGCGAAATTATTTATAAAAGAAAATATAAGTTATAAATTAAACATCCAATTAGTTGCGGAATAATGAGGAAAACTAAACAGCCAAGAGCCAAAGAGAAGTAATACCATTAATTGCTTAGGAGAGAGAGGGAAAAAAAACCAAAGACATTAAAAAATGTACCAATAATAAACCACCCAAGCAAAAAACAAGCTAATGGATGTCCAAAATTAAATTATTCTAAAGCTATAACCAGGAAATAAATATTCCTTTTGGAGCTGAATTGCAAAATCTTCCTTTTTCATTAAATTATTCCTTTTTATGTTTAGACTAGAAAAGGGGTTTCAATTGCAAAATGTTCCCTTTTCATCAATTTGGTGGTGGAAAGAAGATCTCTTCTGCAGTCCTCTTGGAGCTGAATTGTTTCTCAACATCTGGAGAAACCTTAAAAGCTGCCTGAAGCACCTCTGGCGAAAGCGCCTTCCAAGTTGAAGTCCTTCCAGCCAAATGAGTAAACATAGGACTATCATAAACAAAACAAAAAAAAAAAAAAAAAAACAATTCCCAGTTAGAAAAATTATATATACAAACAAAACGAATTAGAATTAGTCTCATTGAAAGTGGGGATAACGCTTACTTGGGAGTAGTGATGATGGAGAACCATTCAAGACCATCAGGATCAGCAATCTTTGAAACAACACAGAACCTTGGAACAATGAAGAGATTGCCACCCTTGACAGTTGTTTCCAAGATTCTTTTGCCATCAGCACCGACTACTTGGGCGCGGCCGCTGCCCCTAACAATGTAGGTAACCTGCAAAGCAGAATCACAAGAGAAACCAGGGGAACACATAGCACTACCATTAAGCCTAACAAGATCAGCCCCAAGTCCAACCTCACCAACTAAGGGCAAGTTCTTGGTGTTCAAAACAACAACTTTACCACCACCCTTAATATCAACATCCAATGGAGCTTCCAAGCAATTAAGTGCCATTCCCTTTCGGTTTTCGCTCTTTCCCTCAGGGATCTTACAACCTGCATCAAGCTTAACAATTCCCTTTCCTGTTTGGCTTCCTACAAGGGTTTTTACAACACTTTCCTCAAGATTCCAGGCTCGGCCTACAAACTCGGTCGAGAAACCGGTAAATATTCCATTGGAACCTGTCAAGAAAAACTCCGTGAAACAACCAGGTTTGTGGGCTGTTTTTGTATCTCCTAATAAAAGAACAACAAGTTCTGTGTCCTCTTTGTTGTACCACCATGTGACCACACCAAAAGGCAGGGCAATTGTGTCACCAGTCTTGATTGGGACAACCTTTTCTTCCTTCTCTGGGAGGACAATTCCAGCTGTTCCACAACCTGGAACAAAACAAATTAAATTATTTAAGGAATATGATAAAATCATAATCAGAAACAAGAAGATCAATGCCAGAAAAACAAAGTAAAAATCCTTAGATCATGAAAAATGAGGGACCCATCAATGATTTACAAATTCTAAACAGATCTTCTAAAGAATCGTTAAGAAAGACTTGCATAGTTGGCTAGTCGTAGGTCCCCTGCCTAATATAATATTACCTCCATTCCTAAATATAAACTAACATCATATATTGCAAAAATCAAGGAATCAAAAAATTAAAATATTTCTATAATCAAAATATCAATATTACAATGGTCAGAACTATTATACAATTTTTTTCTAAAAATAAATCTTCAAAAGAAAATATCAAACAGCTAGTCTATCAAAACAAGGACAAATTCAAGAATCAAGAAACAATAAATTACAAAAACCCAAAAAAAAAAATCCCATCAAGATTAAATCCCAGAACAATTTAATCTGATCCCACCTGCTAAATTTCACAAAAAGAAAAAAATTATAGAATAAATCTGTTATATATACCTTGAAGAACATAGGCAACAATAGCAGAATCACAGTAACGAGGCATAGCAAAGCCATTCTTCTCAAGAGCAAGTTTTGCAGCGCCAATGTTGCCTTCTTTTAGCATAGGGAGATCATTGGGGCACCAAGCGTAATAAGCACCTCCATCTCCTCCATAAATCTTCTTAGCCAACTTAGGTGTAAGATCAAGCTCCATTTTTAACAAATTAGAGAAAATCAGGGAGAAAACTTAGAAAAGAAGAAGTAATTTTCACTGTAACGATGATTGAGAGTAGTGCCAGATTGGGGGCTTTTATAGGTGACTGTGGGGTGGAGATGTGTCATTCTATTAGGACTCTAATAACAGAAAATATTTTCTCGGTTAATATTACCCGATTTTTGGAGTTTATATGAGATTCGACTTGTAATAGTAAAAGAAATAGTTATAAACACAAAAAATTTAATACATATTTAATATTTTTTATTATTAGATTTAATTTTTTTAAAGTGAACATGTGTTATAATTTTATAATATTTATTATATAAAACAAGTATTATATAATATATGATATGTGTTAATTAAGATAGAATACTTGATGTATAAAATGTAACACTTGTAACAAAAGAAATTATTATATAATATACTGATCATTTTTTGTTCTAAATTATAACTCAAAGAAAAATAATGAAAAAGGATAAAGATGTTGAAGAGGTCTAGTCAAATGATACGTTATAATGGGTGTGGTAGAGAATAAAAAGGATGTAGTAGATAAATTCAACATAAAACTAATATCTTGATATAAATCATTGTAAAATAATACTCTATCTAAAAATAATCTCCTTATGGTAATAAAAAATTATGGTCTCATCTCAAGATCAGTTATAGATAAGAATAAATTCTAGATTATAATATTATAGGTTTGTTTTAGTACCATCATTAAGAAATTTATATCAATATATTAATAAAATAACATTAAATTTTAATTATATTTATATATTTATATAAAATATCCAGAGTTATTTAACTCTGTTATATTAAACTTAAGATGATTTGAAATACTTATCTAACATTATCTGTGGCAATGACTTAATTTTTGGGTTAATATCATATCCTTTAACTTGCGCGTTCGTAGTAACTTGTCAACATAATCATTTTCTTGTTGAGTACAAAATATTTTTGGTTTGTCCAACATGCTCAAATCTTTTTGACACGATACCTTTTCTATTTATACTCTTTCATTTTGCGCAACTCGACACGAATACTTTTAGTGATTTGAGTTCGTTTGTTTTTAGGTGACATGACTTGCTTGGAGTAGAAAATGTATGATTTGAAATGATAATGAAATTTATGATTATGCTAGCATTTATATATATATAATAAAAAAACAAACGAAAAGACATTTCGGAGATACAACATATATGAGTGAATATTTTAAATGTTTACATGATGTACATGCATTTTTTTTACATTTCCTCCATATTGTATTTACATGAATGAATCTTATAAATCTAACAAATACCAATGTACTTGCATGATATACGTACATTTGTTTTTTTTTAACTCATTAAACTTATATATCTTTTAGATTTATGTTTTTAAAATATGAAGTGATACATTTTCAAGTGTCGTATAATATATATTAGTTATTTTTTAAAAATAATATTTTTTATATGTAAGACACTATTTAAAAATAACCTCTACATAATAATATTTTTCTCCGTTATCGAAAGTATTACTGTACAAATGTTTTACTGTATAATAAATCCCAACTTTAATTTTAGTTTCTTTTCTTTTTTAATTAAGTAACTTTATAATTCCTGTTACGAGAGGAGAATTCAAACTCGACTCTTTTCATCATTGAATTAATGTAGTATGTTAGTTTGGTATTAAATTTTTTTGTTTTGTTTTTGTTTTTTTAGTTTAGTATTAAATTCAATAGCTAGGGGAAAGATTGACTATAACGTGGAAATTAGGTTTAATTTGAAATAACATCGCTATAATATGATTTTTTTTTTATGCCGCCAAGGATTAATCTCACGTAATAGTCAAGAAGGCCGCAGCCCAGTGGGACAAGCCTATATCAGTGACTGTGATGGCCCGGGTTCGACACCCTCCCCATCAGGCCCGGCTCCAAGGGTGTCCAAGGTGACATTCGGAACCGGGCCTCACATTTACAGGGGCCCCAAATTTTTTAAAAAATTACTTAATTTGTATATAATTATTAGTTAAAAAAATTGAAGATCTTGATGTTTTACAATTTGTTGCTCAAAATCTTTTTTACCATACACCAGTACCGGTTAATAGGGGATGCGAGCTGAGCGACCGCAGAGGGCCCCCACCCAAAAATCCGGGGCCCCAATTTTATTTTCGGCACAGGGCCTCGGATATGTTTGAGACGGGCCTGCTCCCCATACATGGGGAAATAAATTATCCTCATTTGGTGAGGCTAAAAAGAAAAAGAAAAAAAAAACTCACGTAATATGATACTATTTGGTTAATTGGACCTTTTTTAATAGGGGATTGGGGAATATAATTTGAACTAAGAATAGTAGTTTTAGTAGGGCCGCCTCATCAATTGGGTTGAGCTTCTTATTCTAGTTATGTTTACATAAGTTGAATGGGATTATGGGATATATGTATATTTTCTTGTTATCTTATGAGTATGATATATTTTAATCTTTCTAACATTTGGATAGAAATCGATTTGTTTTCCAATTTCTACTTGGGAAGCACACAAGGGAGAGGGAGTCCATATTGTTTTCGTATTCTTCTTCTTTTTCCCTAAAATAAACCTTTTTTTTTTAAAAGTTGTTCTTTGTTGAGCAATAACAATCCATTGCGGTATTTAAACTTCATCATTTGATTCTCCCTTGGGCACTGTCAAAATGTTAGATAAGAAATTAGATTACTCGGTCTAAAAAAAATTCAAAATAATTTTTTTTTTACTACACTTATAACTTCTTCTAAACAATATATTTTTTGTTAAAAGCAAAAATAACTTTCAAAATTTGAGCTTCTAACTATTTTACAATTTTTTTAAGACTGGTAACCTTCTATATCATAAATTAACAGTTCAACCGCATTAACCATTTAATAAAAACAAAGTGGGGGCTAATCGAACTATTCCTATGATATGACATGTTGGAGTATGGTGGTGTAACAAAAATAAATATTTGACCTAATAAATAATAGAAACATGAATCATCCTCCCCTCTTCCTCTTCTCAAGAAAAAAAAAGGTAATTTTTTTGTTCGAACCAGAATATTTACTGTCAAGAACCTGAACCAATTCTACAAAGAGTTAATTGATATGAAATGTGTTTTTACTTATATGAGCAAGAATTAAACTTCATAATTAAGGAGAGGTACAAGTACAACCATATCATACCTCACCTCATGATAATAAATGGGTAATTTGTTCCAACTTCCAACTAAAAAAAATGAAAATTTAACTTGGTGGGCTTAGCAAGGGCCCATATCCTATTACGGGAAACAGAGCTTGCATAAGAAAGGCCCAAGAGGCCGGGGTTAACGACGTCGTCTGGAACGCATTATGATTAAAAAAAACAGACATTATGATTAAAGAGTTAAAAAAGGATGTGGCTGCTGGGATTCGAGCCCAGGTCTCTACGGCCACAACGTAGAATTCTAACCACTAAACTACAGCCACCTCCTGAAAAGCAAAACAAAATTTATTTATTCGTTGTTTCTGTGAATTGAATATCCCTTTCCATTTCTCTCCCCTCATTTTCCATCACTACCAAGTTTCAAATGGTTCTTGAAGAGGATAGTTTCCTCAAGAAAGCAGTTAAAAGAGAACTGCCCAAAGTGGGTGTTTAATTCAAGATTTTCCAGTTTTTAAGTTTACAATAAATTTACTTATGTGGCACTTGAGGATTCTAGAAGGAAAGAATACTCATGTCATGATTTATTAACTCAATTTGTTGAGTTGTCAAAGAACATTAGCACAGTTAGCAGAGCACTTCCGTTCCGGCCCTATTCGACACTTGTACCCCCTTCACATAAAACAAAATAAGAAAATAAATTCAATTGGTTGAGCAGAAAACAATGTAAGTTGCTTGACTCATCACTATAAAGTTCTTGTATGGATCAATTTTTTAGATCAGAGATCCAAGTGAAAGGCTACATATCAAAAGATTTATAAATAATTAAAAAGAGAAAACAAAGGCTCCTGAAAAGATAGCAAGTATTTCTTCCTAATTTCCCATTCTTTTTTAACCATAATTTTGTATTAATTTAGAACTATGACCTCTGCCCTGGTGAAAAATTGGGCGAAGAGGTCGAAATCTAATAGGTGTTAGATCCTAACATCACATCATATGCAGATTATTGAGGAAGAACCTATGTATGGCATTCCTGCTGTTTGAAGTCAGATCAAGCGGTCACGGATTTCCCTTGAATGTACTGGAAGTTCCATCTTCTGGATTTTCCAAGGGTACATATTTAGGCTTGTTTTTCAAGAAGCTTTTCGCATAAAGAGTTCCAAAGACAATAACCTGAAGAGAAAAAAATTCAAAATCCAAACTTTTTATGCTTAGATTACATATTTTCATTGGAAATTACAGGGTGAAAGTTGCCATAGATACTTACAGCTCCAATGAGTTGTTCCCAGCTAAGTGGATGAGCAAACCAGACACATGACAGCAGTATGCTCACCAACTAAATCAGCAAAATGAGTAAAATCAATGCCAATTAATTAGCTCTCTACATGCGGAATACACGAGAAAAGAAGGATATGGTGCCCTTGTATAAGGGGCCAAGAGATGGATATAAAACATGTACAAGTCATTGATTTCCATACCTGTCTTGTCGTCATAATAGTGGCGAAGGTGAGGGCACCAAATGTCCGAATTGTGTAAGAAATGAAGAACTGACTAGCTGTTGCGACCTGCAATGCACATAATTGCTTGCATTATTTTTTGTACCTCATTTCTAGTTAGGGAAAAGGAATTGACTTTGTATGCAATAAAAGGAATTGACTTTCAAATCTAACTTCACTTTTGTTTAGAAGAAAATACAAATTGACAGTATAACTTACAGTTGAAAGCAACAAAATGTCGAAGAAACAATCATGGTGGCGAGATACAAAATCTATAGCCATGAGTAGGTTGCCTTGTAAGATTAGACCTAAGAAGGAAGCAGAGGAAAGTATTAATATCTGGCCACTGACATACAAGCCAACATATATAGGCAAGGGGTAAATAATATAGGCATATGTATTAGGCATGCCGTCAACAATACAAACACTGGTAGCTAAAATTGAAGAGATTGGTTTTGAACTGTCCGTACCAGTGAGACTGAGAAAACAAGAACATAGAGTTGTATAGAATATTTGATTATGTATCTCCATATCGTAGCCTTTAAAAAGTTTATCCTGGAATGTGCTCGTAAAACCATCACACCTGTATGTTATGAGTGATTCATTAGAAACAGGTAATTTATTTCTCGAGATATTGTTTCAAGTTCAGATGGACATTCATGGAGCTACAATATAAACACAAGAATCCATAATTGGTCAGCCCTTCACCCCCTTGAACAAGAGAAGAACTCAGCAAGAACGTAAAGTCATTTAGAATCAGTTCAAACTGTAATAGAAAGAAATAAAATAGTTTCTTTGGCATACTTATCGACACTGGCAGAAGTTATTATTAGGATGCCTGCTTAATAGGCAATACAAGAGCCAAGCCATGTCAACAAGAGTTGATTATTTGGCCAACTGAGTTTCAGTGGGAAAATCATGAACAAGAACAATAAAGCAAAAAAGATCTGCTATTGGCACTTCTAAATGAACCTAACTAAATGTTTTCAAAGAATATAGTAAATTAAAAAGGTGGGACAGAGAGCACAATTAGATGTCGGAAAATAACCCATTTAGATAGAAATACTGATGGCCTAAGCGGGGAACACACTTTGTAATACCCTCTATTTTTCTCGTCCTTTATCATCTTAAAGAATAAATTCAGTTTTTAAAATTATTTACTTTAAAACATTCATTTGCTTCACTACTGTAACTTCCCCCATTCACCTCCAAGCTAGAGTTCATGAACATTATATAATGCCGCCAAACTCTGAATTTAACTGTTCTAGCATTCGGAACCAATTTAATCGCATCTCGAGTTCAACAAAATGTTGCAGAAGCTCAGGTACAAGTTTGATGGAGATAGATATGAAAAGAAAGGCGAAAAAAACTCCATGTAAACATTCCATGGCTTAGGTATAACATATCCGCTTATGTTAAAATAGAGAAATCCAGGGTCCCACTACAAGAGTTACTCATGCATACTCATTCCCAGTTTAAGTGTATTGATATCAACATCTTGCAACCGGCTTAAATTTGGATTTTAGAAAACGGTTCCTAGTCAATAAATTTCCAAACAATTAGTAGATAGACACTGTAAGTTTGGTGAATACATACCCCAAATAACCAATCATCAGCGAAACACCCCAAACTGTGCTTTCCCTTCCCTTGCTATATGGACTAATATCTCCTGCAGCCTAAAATCAAACGAAAAACGTTAACACATGCAACAAGTTCCAGTAGTGAAAGAAGGATCCCAACCATAAGACCTTTGGAGTAGATGCTTGAGAGATGAAATTGAGCAGCAACTAATAGAAAACTTAAGATTGCAGTAGCAACTAATACCAAGCAGAGCTGACTGAATTTTGTTCCAACAAAAACGGAATATATTTTGCTTGAATTCCCCGGAATAAGGAAAGTGGTCAGAGTTCTTGACATCCAGTAGCTCTTTCTTGTGCAGTGGGGTAAAATATAGCTACTAAATTGGATTTTTTTCACCTTATACTCATATGCATGACTATGATAAGACTTCATAATATAATAAAAGACTGAATGGTAATTACCGGAAACAGAATAAATATTGAACACCCAACCATCACTAGAAAGGCGAGAAAATAATCAGGCATGTTATACTTCTTTTGCATAATGAGTGTGCCCCAGATCTGCATGGTAACAGAGTAAAAGAATAAGGAAAGTCAAATGTTATTTAGCAGTTCACAAGATATGCATAAGCAGAAAACATATAGCAACAATAGAAACCTAATGGGTGTGCAGATGTCGAACTACATACACAAAGATAATTATGCTTGTATACCAATCAATAGTGCCAGTTACTATGCAACAACAAATATGACCTTAACAGAAGGAATTATAACAAATAAAATAATAATAATAATAAAATCAGATTTGGTATCAATTATGTTCAGATCACAAAAACTCAAAGCGGATACTTTTCCAAGAATTAGTTGCCATTAGATTACATAAGTTGCAGAGAATCACAAAATTAACTAGCCATTAAAGAAAAAACACAAAAGATGAGCCTGATTGAGTCATGAATGTTGAACTAAAGGAATGTAAACGGTAAAATAAAAATCTGGATGGCAGGTTGGTACTGAGAACTAAATATAAATTGCATTCATAGAGTCAAGAATAGGAAAGGACACAACACTGGATATGAGACTGAGGACCAGCCAAAATTAACAAATATGCTAGCACAGAAAGTTTCATCAGATATGAAATGCAAAAATATGGTAGAAAGTGACCCCAAATTCACAATATTGGATTAACTCACCATTACAGGTAACATTTTGGCACACTTAGCTAGTGTCTGAACAGGAAAACTGACATATTTGAGGGCCTGGAGTAAGAATTATCAGAAATTTACAAATCGGTTATACTTCTGAAGATTTAAGAAACAAACAATAAGGTCTTCAAAAGCCTCATAGTGACATGTAAAGAATATCAGTCCATCAGTTGATGAAATTTGAAGGACTCGCCTCATATTGACATGTTGTTGTAAGTATGTTTGACACTGAAACAACACAATATTTATAAAGTGGAGCAACAGGGTCCAAAGCCTTTTTACTTCCCTGAAAGCATAGAAACAAGTATCAGGACCTTTCAGAAAACTGAAGGAAAAACGAATCCAAAGAATAAAAATGGTAACAGAATACGTTGAGAGCCAGAACCACATGTAACTCGTACTGAAGATTTCATCTAGTCAAAATATGTAACAGGAAACTAATGCCATGAAGTGTTAAAGAGTACAAGCTTCTATCTGAATGGTTTCTATTTCCAGTAAGACTGAACAAAACAAATACGCCGAGCATTAAATAGGCTACCAGTAAAACTCCGGCTGAGACAGTAGAAGTTGTAATACGGTTGCAGAAGACAAGAAACAGCGAGTATGTAAAAAATTCTTTATTCGATCCATATGGAACTCGCATGATCTTCTCCTGCAACCATCAAATAAACGCAATAACATTAGTAAAGAAACATATCCATGCAAAATTCGTTGATAATCAGGAACAAGGATAATGCTGGACCAATTTAAAGGAAAGTTGAAAACTTTGGAATCTAAAAGATAAATGTTGATCTGCGGAAAGTAAATACAGGGCATATAGAGACTGAAGCAACTACATGACCTCAATCAATTAATGATGTATGCTGAACCCAGAAATGTGGTTGATCTCTTAATTGCGTTAAGCACTAAATGGGTCTTTCGTCGTATATGAGAAGCCAAGTCATAACACTGTTGCAGAATGCTACATAAGTAGAATACTCTACCTCACACAACATATTTGAGGCGCGCCCGAGATGTTGAGGGGCTATCACTGGAGCCTCGAGCCTGAGGCGCAAATGAGCGCCTGGGGCGTGAGCCCTAACAACATTGTCACTAATTCTTTACAAATACCTATTTTCCAACTGATAACTTGTGATTATTTCAATTTAAAAAATAATAAAAAACTAGCAATTTCAAATCTTTTGACCCAATTCAAAACAATCAGTTAAAGCATTCCCATTTTTTCAACCTTTTTTTAGGGCTAAATCAAACACCTTAAACAGAACATCAAATGTATTTTACAAACTGAATACAAAAAGAAAACTCCAGAAAACCTGTAAAACACCGTAAATAACCAAAGTAGACATAATTCCAGTGACTGCAAATACTCCTTTCAATAGCCTTTTGTCTTTCATCAGCGAGGGTGACGTCGGCTCCGCCATATCCCATCCAATAATAATTCCTCCGCCACCACTACAAAAACCCCAAAAACAGACCCATCATTAATTTTCACAAAAGATCAAATCTTTATCAGAAAAAAAAAATTACACATGCAAAACCCAAAAAAAAAAGTATGAATTCAAACACATTTGTTACTACTTACACCCTCGAGATATTCAGAAATCCCCCGTTGTTTGAATATCAAAGCCGGTACGGTGCGGTATGGTATGGTTGGGAGCTGAAAAGGAAACAAAAAAGGGTGAGTAAGAGGAGGGGAATGGTTATTCATTTATTTATTTTGAGAAAGGTAATCAAAGTGAGGGGATTAGATTAGTGTAACGTGCATTTGGTGCGGTTCAGTAAAAATCAATTTATTAATGTGATTTTTAAACAGTTTTTAATATATATTTTAAAGGGTAAATAGTGCTCACGCCTCCTAAACTATTCCGTTTTTTTATTTTTAACCCTCAACTAAAAACGGTCAAGTTTTACCCCCTAAACTATTTTGATTTTTGGTTTTTGACCTTCCATCCATATTCTCCGTTAAATCATAACGGAAGTCCCAAAAAATGGGGCATTTTTGGGCAATCTGTAGAAGATCCTAAAATTTTTATTTTTATAAAAAAAATAACCTATTATTCTGACGAGAAAGAAGAAGTCGCCGGTGAGAACAGTGACAGAAAAAGCCGGAAGCTGGGTACCACTCATCTTCTCCAACCACCAACTGTAAATTCCAACCTCTAAAAAAAAAATATCTTAAAAGGCCCTTTTTTCCCTTAAATTTAATTCTATTTATTATGAATGATATGATTTTCCCAAAATGCCCCCATTTTTTGGACTTCCGTTATAATTTAACGGAGAATATGGATGGAAGGTCAAAAACCAAAAATCGAAATAGTTTAGGGGATAAAACTTGACCGTTTTTAGTTGAGGGTTAAAAACCAAAAAACGGAATAGTTTAGGGGGCGTCAACGCCTTTTACCCTATTTTAAAATTAAATCGCATCATTTTGATTTACAAATTTAATTTTATTACATCGTAATTATTTTGGTGCGGTGAAAATCGATGTTAAAAAATTCTAAAATTATTTAGATATTTCACCACTCATGAGCTTTCAATGTAATATTTGTAAGAGATAAACCATGTAACAAAATCCCCATTTTAATGGAATTCAAATAAATAAATACATGTCTAAGTTAAAAACGTTAGCAAAATACATATTTTCTTTGAAATTTTTAAACAAATTATAATTAAAATAAATCAAAATTTCTCATCAGAACATCAATTCCAACCAATAGCATCTTGAATCGCATCTTAACCTAACTTAAGTTGAATAAAACAACTAACTGATGTGAATATATTAATCGTAGTTAAAATAATTTCAATTATTGACTTTAGCTATTAAACGTGATTACGTAAATATACAATATTCTTTTAAAAATAAAAAATAGATAGGTATATAATGCGTTATAATTTAAAATTTTCTAGATCGCGACGCACCGAAAAATAATTTGTGGCTACTAAAATCGTATTTAGCTACACATAACTGACCAAATATCGCATCGTATACCAAAACTAAATTTAGTGCGGTGCGATTTTCAATTAAAACCGATTAATGTGCACCCCTAAGTGTAACGACGTGTTGTCGACGGTGAAAACTTTTCCTAGAATGTCCCCTCACATAAAACTACTTAATTTTTTTTATATGTATATGGTTTATGTGTACTTTGAGATATGAAATTCGTCACATAATTACATAATTATATGATTATCTACCTCCTCATTCTATAATGGCGTGGAGAATTATGAATTACTCTCTCCATTCCTCAATATAGGACGTTTACGACACGTTAAAAAAAATTAAGGAACTCAAATAAATAGTAATCTTTCCACCATAATTCTAATAATACATCTTCCTTCCTCCCTCTCTTTCACTTTTCCAATAAAAGATATGTTGAGGATATAATTGAAGTAAATTGTTGACACATAATAAAAGACGTGTAAATGACAATTAATTTGGATACATAAATATCTCCTAAACGACAATTAAATAGGAAGGGAGGGAGTACAAAGTTTATTACACCTGATTCATGACAGAATTATCTTAAAACTAGCGCATTGCATTTATATATGGACCACTCTTTTAAAAAGGAAGAAGTCTGATATAGAACAAGTCTATAATGAATTGTATGAATTAAAATTATACACATTATCACATGATTGTATCTCTTCTTATGCTATAATGAGATTGACAATTTTGGATCACAAAGTTCATTGAATTATGTCCGGTACAAAACTAATCTTTTAAAAGTGAAATTAAAACTAAATTAATATTAGAAAATAATGAGTGAAAATGCAATAAGACCATCCTATAACCACGTTTCTCACAGGAATCGGATAACCCAAGTGGTAAGGCTACCCGGCCACGGGACAGAGGTCCCGTGGTCGATTCCCGTATCTCCCCTTGTGGGGCAAATAAATTCTTCTCCTTGTGAGGCTTAATTCCCTCCCCAGGCATGAGGCATGCTACAGTTAGGCCTGCAAACGGGTTGGATTTTTATTCGAATCCGATTTTATTTTTAGGATATGGTAAGAACTCTAAACCCATATACCCGCATTCGAATCCGAGTCCGTATAAGAGTAATAAAACGGTTACGAATATGAAATATAAAAAATCGTATCCGTTAAACCCGAATTCGTTTCAGGTAAAACAACATATATATTCCCTAAAACAATATATTTTACATGATTTACAAGATTTAGGACTTTTTTGTGATATCAATTTTTATAGGATTTATGTGATAATTATTTATATTGCAATTTTAGTCTTGTATATATACATTCTTATGAGTTAAGAGATAACAACCTCTTCTTCTCTCTCTCCCCCGTTACCTTTTCTACCTTCTCCGGCGCCGTTCCATTTCTTTCCTTTCTTCCCTCTTCTTCTCTCTCTCTCTCTCTCTCTCTCTCTCTCTCTCTCTCTCTCTCCCCCGTTTCCTCTTCTACCTTCTCCGGCACCTACTCCTCGCCGTTGCTCCTTCCCGTCACCGTCACCACCACCGCCGCCGCCGCTGGTATATTCAGTTGCGTGTAAAGTATTTTTCTTCCGTTGATTCTCGTTTACAAAGATATATTTTTGGTGTTCGAATTGCAGTATGGTGAAAAGGCTTTAGGCTTCTTTCATTTTATTTATTCATAGCCTCTAATTTTTTTTTATTTGATAAAATATAGATTCTGAAACATAATTGTTGATTCATTGTCTTTCTCCTATAGGATGGCAAATACTCCTAGTGAAACGGGTTTTACCATATCCGTATTCGGATCCAAATCAGCGGATCTGGTAATACATATTTTGGATCCGCTAGGATATGGATACGGATATGGTAGAAAAAATTAAAAATGGATATGGATCCGGAATAGACAATTCCGTATCCGTTTGTAATCGTTTGCAGGCCTAGCTACAGTACTCTCCGCTCTTCCCTTTCGGGGACAATCGCCTTCGGGCGTAATAACCACGTTTCTCTGTCGACTATGGTTTTTAACTTGAGCTTCGCCCCATCTTCCGTTTGTATGTTTGATTTTTGCTTTTCTTTAAGCTTCAATCCACATTCACATTCGCTTCACAGTTCAATATTACTTGATTATTATGACCGGACTTCCTTTAGGAACAGGGCTAAAACAACCCATTTTCTCTCATTTTTTTCCTTAATATCCCAAGCAATTTTAAATTATATATCATAATATACATAGAAAATACTGCAAATACTTATAAATACTACAAAAAGTAAACAATTGTATTAAAAAACATGTTAAGAAAAACTAGTATAGTTGACACAGCATTTACTACGGGCTGATGCGTTAATGAAAAAACTAAAAGGTTATATTATATCTCATTCAAAATAAATCAATTGTATCACATTTACACCGCGAGAATTGTGATTTATACAAAATTGGAACAATAGCATCTACCAAATTCTCAGTAAAGCCTCTGTCTCTTAGCCAGAGTAGCATAGCCATTGGCATTTAGACGGGCCGAAATCAAAATATCACCATTCAGAGAAGATCCTGCAGCTCCAGCTCCAAACTTCAACATACAAGTTGAAAGAATTTGAGAAGAAGCACATGACATTTCGGCATAAGGTCTCGAATTCAACACTCCCGAATCAGCAAATTGTTGCATATTTGCAACAGTTTTCTGATTTATAAACTCAGCATCATAACAACCTTTGACTGAAACAGGAGGAATATGAAATGTTTGAAGCCGAGGAGGATTACGCCACCAAGGAAGCGGTCCAGCAACAAGAAGATTCCGTAAAAGATGCCCTGAATCAAGAACAGCCTTAAGAAACATCCCTTTCTGAGGCAAAGATTTTACCTTAGCAAGATTTTCAATTACCAAACAAGCCTGATCAATCTTTGGAATCCCAGATGGAACCAAATTATCTCCCAACAAGGGCTGACTTACAAATGCAATGTTACTTGAATCAGCCATGTTAATATTCGAGAGCTCAGGCGATGAAACAGTATCAAAAAATGAATCCAGAGGGGACGATCCATGCGAATAGTAATTATAATTTTCAGACAAACTATTGGATTCAGCAATGCTTGAATTTGCTTTTGTTGGCTTCACAATAGAACTATCAGGCTGGAATTGAGGAAGGCTAGTAGTAAGGAATTCAGGACAAGGAGTTACTTTATTTAGTAACCTTTGAAGTTGGTCTCTCTTGCTTCATCTCTTTCTTGGCTTACCATTTTTAGAAGTTGGATTAGTTGCTTCACACATTCCTTGTTCTTCCTCGATTCTTCACCTGCTTCAATCTTTAGTTTCTCAATTTCAAGGGTTGTGCATAGTAACTTCTGATTATGTTCATCAGCAGTCTGCAAAATTTATAAAAGAAATGATAAGACACGAGTAAATTGAACTAAAAAAATTAGAAAAATTCACCAAAAAATCATGAATTGGAACAAACTGGATTTTAAGAAATAATATAACATAATGTACAATTCGGCGAGTAATGATTATTTCTTGAACTATGGTGACATTGATACCCCAAAAGTTCAATTTTGAAAGTATCCAAAAAAGTAACTCAAGAATCTTTTAATCGCATAAGAGTACGTAAAGAAAGAAAAGAGAAAGAACCATAATATAAGTGGACCCACAAAAATTTGTCTTACGACATATAAGATTTCTTGATTTCATCTTATCTATCCAATAACATTAACATTACTTTTGGATAGAAAACAAATTTCGAGCAAGTAGCAAAGGGAGAGGAAGAAGAACAAGATTGCCTTTTGAGCAAAACGGAGGAAAAACATTAAAAGGGAACTCTTTTCTTATGATGGAAAATGTCATTAAATTAACAATAACCATATACTAAAGTACTATCAAAGTTTATGAAATCTCAAAAATAAAAATTTAATGATAAGCAGAACCAGAAACAAAGATCACATTGAAGACTAAAATCATAAAAGAAAAAAATCCATGCAATGGCAAAAGGGTCTTTAATGCTAGAAACCAAAACTAGTAGTACTGAAAAGGATAGTTCTAATACGTACCAGGTCCATTGGATCATGTGCTTCAGAATTGGCCACATCAATACAGAATGAGGAGAGAGATAATTCTGTGATGACGTGACTAATTATGTACCACAAGCTTCATGTGGATCTGTTTTATATCAGAAAAAACCTTACTCTAAAAATAGAGAGTAAAAACTAAAGCCCACCTCTTGATAACTCCATAAAGAAGCCATTTCCTCCATTTTTTCTCACTCTCAAGCACAAAAACAAAGTGGGGTATCTCCAAAAATCCAAAAAGATCAAATCTTTGAATGTTTTTTTTTAAGGGGAAGGGAGGTCTAAGAGGGGTGGGCTATGAGTCTTATATAGAAGAAAAAACTTGCAGAAGAAAATAACCCATTTTTATCATAGAAAAATAAAAAATTCTCAATATGGAATCTACAAAACCCTTCCAATTAGAAAAAAAAAATGGGGATTATTTAGAAAATTGGAAAATTTTCTTCCACTTCTCACTCTCTCTGAGAATTCTTGCTATATTTATTAAAAGTTTCTTTCCAAATCCTTTCCTTTTTTAATTGACCCCATTATTACCAACATTTTTAATTTTTTTTTAAACGGTTCTTTTCTTTCTCTTCTCATCGGAGGATATTGAATGGTGAATATCAAAGCAGAAATTAGTTGAGATTCTAATAATACTTTAGCACACCTAGCAAAAATTATTACAAACTTGCGACATATTGACATTTTTCGGGATTTGAACCCTCAGCAATGCCACATTCGCAAATACAAGCATTCTTTATCTTTATCATATGCATTGGATTTTATTCATATCATTGTCCCTAATTATTATCAAATTTTAGGAAAGAAAGAAACATGTCAGCAAATAACATCCAATATACAACTTTTTCCAACCATACTGCAATTTCAAAGCAACCTTTTTGGTAGTCTAATGGTGCCATTTTTTGTTTAAGACAGAGAAATAATTTCAATTAGGGGTAACTTTACTTTGTATGGCACAAATCGTCTAGAAGATTAGACCAAACAATTACAACGTTGGGAACAAACAGATAGATATTATTTCACATTTATTTCCAGTTCTTCCCTAGTCGTCATTTTGTTATGAGTAAGTATCTCAGTTGTGAAATATATGAAAAATCAACTAAATGGCCTCACTTCTTATCTAACGTTTTTTTTAACAGAAATAACAAATTTATAAATTACAGTTTGGATAACAGAAGTCGGGGCCTCTCCCCCAGCTAATACCCCCAGTACTAACAAAATTCATATGCGCTAATAAATGAGCAGGTGCTTAGAATCAAGATTGACAAAAGAAAATCCTCAACACCCTAGTGACCTAGTATTAGCTTGTATGAGTTGGAACAAACAGGGACGAAGACAGTGGGGAGGGGGGAGGGGATACCGCTTTTGGGCAACCTTCTCTTACTCTGTGCTTGAATAGCTTTATGATATTATTCCATGAGGTTGGGGCGAAAAATACTATTAGGTATAGAAATTTTATGTGTAGTTTGGAAATTTTTATCAGTTACGCCGCCAAATTTTTTTATTTTTTTTTTCCGTTTTTATATGTAGTTCGACATACTGTTGCAATTTCGCCCCCAACACCAAATTTATGGTTTCGTCCCTGGGAACAAATGATCATGTGTTGCAAGATTACCTCTATTTCCATTTAGAATCTGCTTCAATCCTTTGCTATCTGCTTCAATCCAAAACCCCAAGCAAACTCACATTCAACAAATATGTGAGCTGGAGTTTCCGGATTACAATTATTCGAGGATATATTGAATTTTTCCATACCACAAATAACTTGTGATATTATTTAATGATATTTAGTTCCCTTTTCTAAAAAATAGTACCTTGCTTAATTAGACCCGTTGTCGCATGTCTCAAAGTCTGACACTTCCTCCTCGATTATTATTATTTTTCTTTTCAAAGAAAAGATTAGGTAGTAGTAATACCCTAACCCAGGAACGAAGTTAGGAATTTGACGTTGGGAGCGAAACTGCAACAATATATTGAACTACATATAAAAACGGCAAAAAAATATCTTGGGAGACCAAACTGGTAAAATATTTCGAACTACATATAAAATTTACTATGCCTAGTAGTATTTTTAAAAATCTCGGAGGCAACTCTGTCTTCGTCCGAGTAGTTTTATCTTGGTAGACTACTAAGTTTAAAAACTTACATCCAAGCCAATCAATACAGTACACGTAGAAAAGAGAATTGAACTTATATCAATTCTCTTTCCTACGTGTATTGCACTCATTGGTTTAGATGTAACTTATAAACTTAGTAGCATACCAAAATAAAATTTTCCGTCTTCACCCAATTAGGTTGGAGTGATTCACATTTCACATCAAATTAGGTACCGACCGGCCTGGAGTAATATCGCATAAAAAGAATAGAGATTGGAACACTTAATCCCAGGAGTGGGGGAATTAAAATGCAATCACAGATTTTCTAGATAACATAAAATATTTTTAATTTGACTACTTTCTCGAATTTTTAATGTTCAATTGGAATCAAATAGTATAATATGTCACGTACTTCATTTAGTGGACCTTTTAATTCAGAATTCACCCAAATTATCACAGAATAAAAAGAGATAACTAATAAACACTATGGCATATTTGGCTTTTGGTGGCACTGGATAAATGCCACGAAAAGTTGTTTAAGTGCCATAAAACTACTTTTGTGGCACTTGTGCGACACTTTTTGAAAGTGCCCCCACAAGTGGTGTCGCTTTTTTCCGTGGCACTAATCAAGTGCCATAAATAAATTGGCGGCACAATTTGTGGCACTTTTTAAATGTCACAAACACATTGAAAATATGACATATTTTGCGGCACTTTTTGGTAAATGCCGCGAAAATAATTTACTGTTTTTAAATAAAAAATAAAAAAAATTATTTATAAAGAAAATAAAATAACAAGAGGATCCTTAAGCCTTATCCATAGTCACACATTATCTATAATTTAATATTTGCGATTGACAGGATTCGAACACTTAACCTCTCACTGCAAACACTAACGCTTTAACGCTCTAACCAATGAACCACAATGACTTTTGTTTTAATTTTAACCAAATTTGTTTATATAACATAACAGTAAATTTTATTTAATTACTTTTAAATTTGATATTTAAATTTATTAATGTATATTAACAACAACCAATTAGAAATAAAACTCTTTTTTTAAAAAAATTGAGTAGAAATAAAATACTAAATGAAAACTAGATACAAATTTTAATCTTCACATCATACGAATTATAAAATAAGTTATAAAATGGTAATAAGTTTATTTATAATATTTTTTAGTTATATAAATATTAATGTTAATATAATATTTTTAAAATTGGATGACATGAATTCAATAACTAAATTTTTTCCATTTCTTTTGTAAAACTTGAAAATGTAATAAAATTGATATAAGAAATGTATAATATAGAATATATGAAATTCGTGCAATGTGAGTTTTATTTTTTTTGTATTTCATCTAAAATATTTTTTTTAATAATTTTAAAATGAAAAAAATTAATTAATTTCATAGTCAATTAATTATAATTATTTATTATCATTAATAAAATATATCTTATTAGCTTTTTAAATTGAAACACTCAAATAGTAATATCAATATTTTTTCTTTAAATTACTTTTAATATAAATTTCATTTATAATGTTTCATATCTTTATGAAAGTAAATGGTTAATTATCTTATGGAATATTATGTGGTACTTTACATGCCACAAATTTTAAGGTAATAGTTTAAATTTTGATATATTAGTCATAAATTTTACCATATATGAAATTTTGATAGATTGTCATAAATTTTGTGGCGCTATATGTGGAAATTGAACAAATGCCACAATGTTGTGTGGTACATTTTAAAAAGTGCCACGAAAATGTGACATTTTTCCAATATTGCCATAATTATGTGGCACTTCATGGGGTAATTGAAAAAAATGCCATATATTTTGTGGCACTTTATGTGGCACTTGTTTAAAAATGCCACGAAAATGTGACATTTTTCTCAAAATTTCCATAATTATGTGGCACTTCATGAGGCAATTGAAAAAATGCCATAAAAGTTGTAACACTTATTATAAAGTGCCACAAAACTATGGCATTTTCACATAAATGCCGTAAATAAATGACATATATCATAAGTGCCACAAGCTAAGTGCCACCAAAGCCCAATTTTACCATAGTGAAATAAGATAAAATTTTTCTTTTTATTCTGAAAATTTTTAAAACACATAGTCCATATCAAAATTTTCGGATCAAATAATGACTCAATTGCATTTTTCTTTGTGGAAATTTGACTGAGCTATGAGTATGTCTCCTTATTCTCCCACTTGTTTATTATTGTTAGGATAATTCTACTTTGGTCTATTCCTTCTTTCTTCCTAGTTGATGATTGATTCGTGATTTGTTTATTGTGGCAAACAATGCCTTCTTCATTCTCAACCACTACATATTATTTACCCTAAAATGGAAAGGAAAAAAACAGTAGATATCTTCGTGTTTGAATTTGTTATTTAAAAAAAAAAGTTAAATCCCAGAATGTTTCAGCAATATAGCCAGAAAAAAACTATTTTTTTTTAAGCCCGATTGGGCTGTTGCTCCATATAGGGGAAAGAGAACTGCTTCAGACGAGAAGATGATAGCACTACAAAGGGAGATTAAAGCTTGCCGCACGCAGGCGGAGGGTATCGAACTCACCGTGGACAGGCGTCTGCCCCACTGAGTTAGGACACTTTGATGAAAAAAACTAATTCCAAACTTGTGGATTTTGCGAAATGTAATTTCATGAAGTAGAATTAATATAGTCCAATATGATTCCTACTCCTCTCCCTTTCAATATATATATATATATATATATATATATATATATATATATATATATATATATATATATATATATAAGTTTTAATCCTCTTTTGTCAAGTCAAAATATAAGGGGTTTTTTATGTCAAGTTTTTTGTAATTTCTCTCAACATTAAAAGATAGAGGAGTATAGGTTTAGTGACAGTAGGTAAGGCCAAAGGGAAAATATATTTTTTCTTTTTATTTTTTAATCTTAGTAGAACGGCGATAACTTTCTTCTAAAATTATTTTAATGAAATCAAACTTACCTTTTACATACAAAAAAATTAGCTTTGACCTCCCTTGCAGAAGTGAGATCCACTTTTATATGCAGTGCCGGAGATTGGATTTTCGTGCGTAATAGATGACCTACAGCTCTAAAAATAAATATGCAAAAAGGAGTCAAAACCCTATATATTCTGGAAATGAGGAGTATAATAAGATATACTAAAATATGCCACAAAATAACAATTCCACAAACTTGTAGCCATATGGGGTCCTTCACCTCATCTTGTTTTCTTTCTTTATTTATATGCACTTCTCATTCCATCCTTGTCATCATTAAGCAGATTACCACTAATGAAATCTCATACCCTTTTAATACCAAGCAATTAGATATGGAAATCAATCTATTGTGCTTCACTGACCCACCATCTCATATTCATATACACTCACAAATTAATTAATTTAATTATTTGGATTATTATGTCTATTACGTGATAATCAATAACAATCGTGTTCTCACTTGAACTAAAAAAAAAAAAAACTACTGAAATATATACATAGGGATTAACTAATGAAAATAATAAAAGAGAAGTATTCATCAAGGATATAACAGAACAAAAATCGTTAAGTAATACGTAGTTAAGTTGAATTTCGATACAAGTCATTTAAGATCTAATATTATTAGTCATCTAAGGTTAGTTTAATGTTTTTGCCGCGAAAGAGTGTATAAAATTTTAAGTTTGCACTTTTACATTTCCTCTTAATAAACAATTCATTTCTTTACGAATTTAAATGTTTCGTTTCAAAACCAAATTAAATTATGATAAAAGCTTATTCGAAAAAAAAAGTGCATTGTTGACATTTATAAGGAAAGTTATTAAGCACTGCTATGTTACAATGGTAGAATCCCCATGAGATGACTACAAAAACTTAAAGAGAAAATAGACCTTTGAAGAACCATAGCAAAGCCAGACTTCTGTTGGATACAACAGAGAAGAGACAATTACAACGAGTAACTTAATCATATGACCGTCTTTGTGAAACTGACACACAGTCTTTTTACATTAATTGAGCGAAGCCTACATCTGCAGCTATGCTCCATCACAATTCATGTGAGAGGACGGTGGGACCCACAAAGACGATACTAGGGTTAAATTTTCCCAATTACAACCCCCCATCATTCTATACAGAGATACCAACTTTATTAGAGCTTCCTTATCCTTAATTATAACAAACAAACAAACAAACTACAATTATCTATAAACAAATAGCACTTCTACTATTTTTTTTTAATTGGAGGACGCGAATTCGATTCCACAACATACGTGTCGAATGTCACACCATATCATCTGCTACTTTAGCGGGTGTTTAACTTCTAGTATTCCCTACCCTGTTACACTAAAAAAGAGTTGTCTTGGTTGTTGTTGTTGTTGTAAAAAGAATAAATTTGATGATCACTTATAGGACTAGGAGGAGGATTAAAATCATCCGTCATATTCCAAAGTGACAGTGGATAATTATAATCCCACATCGGAGAAGCCATTGTTGGATCATATACTGGATTTATCGTGTCTTCTTCGGACAATTCAATTTCTTTCCATATTTCATCCATTGAATAGAATTTTGGTCCTTTTTCAGCTTCCTCCTGAGTAGTAGTAGTAGTACTAGTGTTCTTGAATTCGAAACCTCCGGTGTCGTAAAAGCTTCGATCTTTGGTTTCTGTAGTGATCCCAGATTCAACTGTTGGGCTATTTCCTGATCCCTGAGAAGATGAATTTGAAACGGATGATGACGACGATGGAGATGGAGATGACGTAGTAGCTTTTTTCTTCTCATCTTGAGCCTTCTTCCTCATATAGGTTCTCCAGTAATTCTTGATTTCATTATCAGTCCTCCCCGGTAACTTTCTCGCAATTCTTGACCACCTGCCAATTAATTAATCCTTTGTAAGATATTATGTAACATTTAGTTATGGACTCAAATGATGAGTAACATTGTAAAATATATATATTTGTTTTTCTCCTATCTACACAAGTCTTTGTACGCTAATTGACAATTACTCATTATTAAGTCATTTTGTATAAATTCTGAACGCATACCGCATGTCACAATCTTAACAAATAATAAGGTTGAAAAAATAAACAATTATTTTTCAAATAGCATGAAAACTCAACAAATATTTATTCTACTTAAATTCAACTGTGAGATCAAATAACATGAGTTTTTCGCATTTAAAGAAAAAAGATATGTTTTGCAATAAATCTGAAAATCATAATACTAATATTTATTATAGAAATATTACAGAAAAGATGTTACTGAGGATTTGGATGGTCGGGAGAGAAAATTCGGACCTGTTCCCCCATTTAGAGTGAAGTTGAAGAACAAGACGTTCTTCATGTGGGGTAATTTTACCCCTTTTAAGACCAGGATGAAGGTAATTAACCCAACGCAACCTGCAACTTTTACCTGTTCTTTTCAAACCTACCAACAACAAAAAAGTGGTTAAATTTTGATCGATAGAAATTACAGGTCATGCCCCAAAAAAATCATACCTATTTATTCTGATCTCCCGCCACCTTCAAACCTGATACTTTTGCTATGAAATCCCATCTCCGATCTCCAAATAAGTTCACATAAAAAACTAGTTGTGCATCTTCTTGCTCTGTCCATGGCCCCTTTCTGCTTTCCTCTGTTTCCACCATTTTTTATTGAATCTTTTTCTTGATTTTCTTCTTCTTCTTCTTCTTCTTCCACTTGCTCTTTTTCTTGGTGGGTTTCTTAATTGGTACGCAGAATCTGTGAGTATATAACTGATATTTATAGTTGTTACTTTTTTTATCGGGAAAAGTTGTATGTCCCTAACGGGTGTTTTATGCCCTTTTCAATTAGGACATTGATAGGGAGCTAAAATTTAGTCAATTAATTAACTAAATTGGTAACAAAATAGTAAATAGTTGGATGAATCTTTTATACCAACATGGGATGAATAGTGTTTAATTTGAATTTTTAGCCAATTTTGCTTAACCGTTAAGCTTTTTCCTTTCAATTATTCACAATTTATTAATTTTGTCCGGCTAAAAATCATTTGTCTCATTTAATATCCCGCGAATAGATAATTGACATGTATTTACTTTTTTACTATTTCTTTTAATTTATAATTTTTTTAATTAAAAAATAACTCATGCCAATTTCTTATTAGTGAGACAGATAATGAGACATCGAATGAGGACAGAAGATACCTATCAATTTTGTCCCCCTCCAATTCCACTCACACATAGTAAATTGTAGGGTCGCTTTGGTATGAATCCGGCATTGTGGGACTGACCCACAGTCCTCTCACATGAGTTGGGGTGGAGCATATCTGCAAAGTAGGTCCCTTCACAATCAATGTGAGAATATTGTGGGGTCAATCCCACGAGGCCGGACCTATATTAGAATTTTCCGTAAATTGTAAGTAGTTTGGACAAACATGAGAATACAAGTTGGGGTGACGATTCTTTTGTCCTTTTTATAGTAGGCAGGGACGGATCCACAACAAGATGAGTAGGGTTAAATGACCCCAGTGAAAAAAAATAATTATATATGATATATTTTACTCTAATTAGATAATAAATATATAAATGACCTCAGTGAATTATTGTGTATATCAAATAACCTCAATAAATTATATTTTTGGATCCGTCATTGATAGTAAGGATAGTGAGGAATTGGTTAAATGTGGTGAAGAAATCCTGACCGTACATTTGTTGTGCGTTTGATGATTTGAAAGGAAAAAAGAAGTGCATATGATGATGAAAGCCATTATCAAAGAAGGATGAATAATCTCTCTCTCTAGAGATAAAGAAGTTGATATGTTGATGTAAATTTCATAACTCTTGCTGTCCATTTCACACTTCACAGTAGTTACCACTTACAACTCCACTAGCTAGGGTTTCAATCCAAGGATGGTATACTTTGTTTTTTTGCTTTCTTTTGTGCATCCATTTCTTTTGGATTTCATTCTCTTATTCATCTGTTTCAAAGGTATTTTAAAAGTATCACTTTTTACATTTATTATTAAAATTAAAGTTGCATATATCAATTCCCGCTCATGAGAATTTAATGAATTATTTTATTGTTTTGTTGCTTCGTTCTTTTTACATCTATAATGAATTCAAGAATATTCTAGGAATACTTGAGGAAGGAAAAAGATGCCTTTCTCCTTTTGTTTTCTTTTGCACCTATGTTCTTCAGTGACTATTTCTGTTTGTTTTGAGAGTGTTCTTGTTTATCATGTCTCGTGTTCATGAGGAACACGAGTTATGCCTTGAGGTAATTATGTCCTCGAGTGGCTATTATTCTTGTTTTGAGAGTGTTCTTGGTTTGTCACGTCTCGTGTTCATGAGGAACACGACTTATGCCTTGAGGTATTTATGTCCTCGAGTGGCTATTATTCTTGTTTTGAGAGTGTTCTTGGTTTGTCACGTCTCGTGTTCATGAGGAACACGACTTATGCCTTGAGGTATTTATGTCCTCGAGTGGCTATTATTCTTGTTTTGTGAGTGATATTTTAATATTCAAGTTGTCTGTGTGCCCAAGAATGTAACTTACGGCGTCAATTATTTAATAATAAAAAATCGTTTTGTCAAAATAGATAATTTATCATTTAGCATTCTTTTACATATCCCATACGAAGGCATCACAGATGTAACTATTTATCATGATTCAGTAGTATCACAGTTTAAGAATTTTAAAGTTAGGAACTGATGTAGAATTTCTACAAGAAAGACTAGTTATATGAGGAAGAAATACACAAACTCCAGAGAAAGGGTGTTTGGAATGTTTACTAAAGAAAGGAAATTAAGCTGAGGGAAAGTAGGCAATGATCATCTTGTTTTCCATCCAATAATGGTTGTGGTGGCGATGAGTGATGACCCTTGACTTTAGCAAAAGCCATTTAAGATACTAAATGAGGTATATTAGGAAGAGACAAATTGGACCCAAAAAAAAACAGGAAATGAATTGATGAGACCAGTCCGGCTTTCTTAGGATACATGTTTGTCTGCGTGTAAAGAAAAAATTATAGTCGTTAAATTCTTGATTTGAAGGTTGAGCAGAGAGTATAATTAGTCTCGATTTAGGAATATTTGTTTTTTCTTTAAAAAATCAGGTGTCAAATTTTGCATTCGAAAAATTGAAATTTATTTTTTTACGTACGAAACAAATACATGTTTTACACCAGAACTATGTTGTTTGTGTTATAACTAGCATTTTCTTTTCAGGGTGAAAATCCTCTATCCCCATTCCTGTCCCCATCCAATTAAAATTTATTATATAAATATTTTTTCGAATTATATATAAACAGAGTAAATTGCGAGTAGTTAGGGACAAGGATGGGGAAAGAAACGGGGACTGTGGGATTTTTTGCCTTCCTTCCATGGCATTATGTACTACACAAAAGAACAACACAATTTAAGGAAAATTTTCCACAAAATGAAAATCAGACAAAGAACTAATTAAGAAGTGTGAATGATTTGTTGATGTGTAGGCTAAAGGGCTACAACATGTATAATCTTAAATGGAATTATCAAAGAGTTTCCTACGGTATTTGTGCAAAATTTTCTCACAATCTCTAATACAAAAACCTTAATTTAATTATTTGTGATTTAAGGGGGGAAACAAAATTGAGGGTGAGGTGGGAGTGGGGTCTCTGGCATCTCATGGCAATAGGAGCAATTATTATTTTAAAATATATGAAGAAAGTGATAAAAGCACAACCAATTTATTATCTTATTTCCCATTTTGTTCAATTTAGATTTTCAGAAGATTCAAGATGTTTGTTCAAAAAAAAAGATTCAAGATGCATTGTTCTTTAACTCAAGTGTAACTCAGAATGGGAATCGGGTAGCCCATGTGGTAAGGCTACCCGAACATGGGTCAGAGGTCCCATATTCGATTCCCATATCTCCCCAAGTGGGGTAAATAATTTCTCCTCCTTATGAGGCTAAAATTCTCTCCCCAGGTATGAGACATGCTACAATCTCCCTATCTAGAGTACTCTCCGCTCTCTCCCCCTCGGGGGCAATCGCCCAACGGGCGTCAAAAAAAAAAGTGTAACTCAGTTCTTTTGGAATTATGACTCAAATCCTAATAACCTTTTCCCAAAAAAAATTAAAAAAAGAAAGAAAAAAGAAATACATGATTCTTGATTTCTATACTTTCAACCAAGTAATCAAGCTAGCTAGAATTAAATCTGAAACAAGAAGATTATAAGAAGGAAAAATGATAAATAAATAAAAAAAATTTGAAAGAGTGTGGTGAGTGAGTGAGTGTTATAATATCCCTGGATTTTGTATGATAGAAAAGTAGAGGCCAAACAAGGTTACGTTTGAAATATGCAATAGTTATAGCACTAAGAAACTTTATGGAATGAGATATTTAAAAGTGGAATATAGCATCATGTTAACCGGCCGTCCATAACCACGAGATTAGCGTGGCTCGTTTCTTAACTATGAGATCAATGATTTGATCCTTATTTATGAAAATAGAGTGCATTTTATAACAATGAAATTAGTCACTGATCTTGACGATGGACATCTTATTTTTTCGGGAAAAGAAAAAAAAAGAGTCCATTTTAATATTCATAGAAAAAAACTAACAATTACTCTCGCTATTTCATAATAAAAATATTTTTAACTCTTCCATCTTTTCCCGTTTTTTCAACTTTTAAAATTATATTTGTAAAATTGTTCTTGTTACAAAAAGAAAGATAGATTGATAGTTGAGATTTAATATGTATGGACTAAATTCTTTAAACTTTGTCTTCCGCTTTTTAATTTATATACTATATTAAAATATTTAGAAGAATTTATATTATATGAGCGGGAGTAACAAATAACCAACCTCTCTTTACTCAGCACACTGTTGCATGGTTTGTTAATTGGGTGGTGGAACCCTGGCGGTGTGGTGATGTAAATACTGTAACCAGCACTGTAAAGGGCCATATTTAAAGTAAGAAGAATGGGATTTGTGTGGTGGCTCCTTGCTTTGGGGACTATTTCTAATGGAAGTGGGGTTAATATTAAGAAAAAAAAAGATGAACCGTCATGACGTGGATACCACCATTTTATGGCAGCTCCACTTTTTAAAAACTATATCTTGAGAAAAGGGTTGGACACATGGGCTAATGTTTTCCATGAGATTTAAAGTGTACTTAAAAATTGTGTTTTGATTTTATCTTTAACTTATGTAATTTTAAGAATAGATGTAGGTTTATTTTTTATTCTTTTGAAAAAACGGGGAATCGAAACCCAATTCAAATATACTTTTATCTATCTCATTATATGTTCGAGAACAATATAAATTTATCTCTTGCCGAGCAATTAAAACCCCTAATTTTGAGTTTTCTTTCTCAAGAAAACGCACGCTAGTGATGATAAATGAGCTAAAGTTTGCTATGGTAATACATATAATTTCTTAACCCCGAGCTCTGGGGCAACTGGTTGGAGTTGTTATATGCCTCACCGTTGACGAGTGTTCGATTCCCACCGTGGACATCGACTCTCTTGGGATTTTCCCGCGGTGGTAAGGCTCCGTGTATACGAGCAGTATGGGCCAGACCCTTCCCCGCTAACGGTCACGCTACGGGCCAACTGTAAACCGAGTCCGGATTAGTCACCACGTTGTCGGTGGACACCGGATGCCCTCGGGATCAACCAAAAAAAAATACATATAATTTCTTTGTGAGTTGTTACCATAGTCTAATATAAATGTTTAAAGAGTTATAAAAGAGAGTTGGAAAAACATATATCTCATATTTAATATGGTTAAAGAAGATCTCTATAAAGCAAACGCAGAATATTTACTACTTTGGTTGTTATTTTGAACCCAATTATATGCATATAAGTGCTTTATTTCCTCTTTATAAGAAAATTTTAACTTATTTTGCATTAATTTCAAACTCAAATAAGTGACTGAAATATAAAGATTTAGTCTATTCAAGTGAAGCAAATTCCCAATATGAGAATGGGTGGATATCACAATCACACTAGGGATAGTGGGCAAAAAATCATCTATTCCTATTTTATTATGTGTCTTAGTTCCATATTCTCACGAATACATTATTATCGCGTGTTTACTTTAATTTACTCTACGGATTCCACTATTTCTTTTAGGTTATAATTTTTTTAATTAAAAAATTAACACATTTTAATTTATTAGTAGTATAAGGAATAGAACACCAAACGTGGATAGAAAATTCATACCGGGATCGTGTGCTTTCTCAGATGTAATGAAAAAAGAAAGAAAAAACCCCCCAAGTAGTGATAACTGATAAGTTATATGCACTAGATTACATTTCGTGATAAGATATTAAAATCCAATCAAAGTATTATTTTTATTTTATTTTTTGACAATATGCTCTTTCAAGAATTTAGTGGAAAGTAATGGTATAGAATGAATCCTCGTTTGCATAGTGGTGGTAGTGGTAAATGGTAATGAAGAACAAGACGAAGAAGAAGAGGAAAGTTTGAACATTTTTTTTTTTTTTTGGACATCAGAGGAGGTCGACCTCACTAGAGGAGGAGCCCATGTAGGGCGGATAGAAGTTCGGCTGAACGGGTACCCCATGAAGGGAAATAGAAGACCCACAAAAGGAAACTCAAGAAATGGCAATTAAATCATTCCACTTGAACATTTGTGAACGAAAGATGCATATCAAAAGTCCTCAAGTCATGCGAGACGCTATGCTCTTATCCTGTAATAGGGGCAGCAAAAAATAATCCGGCATGATATATAAAATGTGAGTGACATGATAAAAATTATTTTTGGAGTGGTGTTTATCAAGTTGTATTTTTATTGGACCGTTTAACTTGGCGAAATTTTATTATACTGGCCTAGATTAGGTATTCATTTTTTTGCACGATTCAACGGCTTATTATCTGAAAAAATAAAAAATAAAAAAATGCATAAACAATAATGCTAGATTTTATTAATTACATTTTTTTTTTAAAACTTTTTTTGGTATAAAATAATTCAAATTTTTTGTTTAAATAGTCAAATTTAATTTAATTGCTCAAGTTACTAATTTGTATGCTATGAAATGTTAGTAGTTGGTCTTTCTCGAACTTCAACGAGTTTGGTGTCATTAATTAAAATGCAATTTCTAATATTAAAATTTTCCAAATGATCTTCTTGATTATAATTGGCCTTGTTTTTTTATTATAGTTAATGGAACATTTAACTTTTACAAAAAAGAATAAAAATAATAATTGATCATAAAAAAAAGTAGTTTCTCTATTTTCATCCAATTCTTTTTTTTTTTTTTTTTTTTGGTATAACTGGATGTATATTGCTAGTAAAAAAAACAAACATTTACACAGAGAGAGTAAGTACTCCTTTAACAGTTTCAGGAGCCTGTTTCAATTCTCTAACCATTCCAAGAATGATCCTCACCCGCTCATACACCGTTGGAATCTGAAATCTCTCTTCAAACAAAAGGGAATTTCGCCACCACCACAACCTAAAAATTGTTACTCTAAAAATCACCGCCCAATCAAGCTGTTCCGCCCCAGCCTGCCACGTCGCTGCTTTAATGTTCAAATCTACCCAGTGCTCCACCACTTGCTCCGTGAAGAACTGCCCGGAAAGTATCCTTCCTGCCAAAGCTAACCACGTCTCACACACCCACCCACAATCCCGAATAGCATGCAATGTGTTTTCCACCTGCAACTGGCATATATCACATTTAGGATCCTCAACAACTCGCTGACGAAAAAGCATTGACTTAGTCTTCAGTCTATCCCGCCGAACCAGCCATAGAAGCAAGGAATACCGAAGCTGTCCATTACTCTTCCATACCTGCTCCCAAGCCCTTCTCTGAACAATCCCCGGGATTCCCCGCACCAGATTGTATGCCGAAGCTACTGAGAACTGACCGGATGGACTACTCCGCCAAAGTGGAACATCCACTTCACTATCCCGCTAATCCAATACAACCAAAGCCAATGTCTGTATGGCCGTATTAGATAGTATATGATGTAACTTCGCCACATCCCACCCCATTGGTTGTTTCCATAAATCACGAACCCGAGCTGACCGAAGCTCCACCGGGACAAGCCCTAGACAACAATCGATTAGCCTCCCAACTGGAAGCCACCAATCATCCCAGAACAAAGCCCGCTGCCCATTCCTAACGCGCCATGCAAGCCCTTCCTTCAGTAAGGCTGATCCCCACACCAATCCTCGCCAAGTGTACGAGACCATCTGTCTTACTACTTTTCCCATCCGGAGCGCCGTGCATTTGGCTGCTGAACCCGACACCATAATGCTTCGGCTGAGTCGAGAAACGCTAAGCCGACCTACATAAACTCACCGGATTCTCCTCCTTCACGGAACGAAAACCCAGCCCTCTCTCCTCCTTCCCGGCTTACAAACATCCTTCCAAGCCACACAATGCAACCTGACTTTATCTTCCTTCTCCCCCCAAAAGAATTGACGGTACACCTTTTCCAATTGATGCATAACCACAACCGGTAGTTTAGTCGTCTGCATGATATAGCGTGGGATAGCCGAAACAACGGTCTTTAATAGAATGGCCCGTGTTGCCATAGAAAAATGGCGCCGCTTCCACCCGCCCACTTTCTTCCGCACTTTGGCCACTGCGAACCCATACGTCGCTGCATTAACTCGACGGTGAAGTAAAGGCACGCCCAGATAAGATCCAAGGTCACGGGTTATAGGGATCCCGAACGCCCCAGACAATTCGCCCTCCAAGCATGGTTCTACGTTCGACGAACAAAATAACAAAGATTTCTCCGTACTCACATTTTCGCCCGACCATGAACAAAACTGCCGCAAAGCTCCCTCCATAATTTTAGCTTGAACCATACTCGCCTCCCCAAACAATAACAAATCATCTGCAAAAAATAGGTGAGAAATCGCAGGGCCATTCCTCGCCACCTTTACCGCCTTCCATTGACCCCGTTCGACTCGTCTGTCAATCTCATGTGCTAATGTCTCCATACATAGAACAAAAAGAAGTGGTGACAACGGATCTCCTTGTCGCACTCCCCTTGTAGGCTGAAAACTATTCGTTCTTTCCCCATTCCATAGGACGGACAAAGAGGCTGTAGTAACACACTGCATAATCAACTCAACCATCCGCTCATCAAACCCTACAGATGCCACCACCTTACGTAGAAACCCCCAGTCAATCCGATCATACGCCTTCTCCAAATCAACCTTAACGGCCATATACCCCATTCTTCCTCTTTTCGTTCTCATTGTATGTTGTAATTCCTGGGCCACTACTACATTATCCGCCGCCTGCCGCCCTTGTATAAAGCTACCTTGGTTCACCCCTGTGAGCCTTGCCATAAAAGGTTTCAATCTATTGGCAATTATCTTGGTCACTATCTTCATAAGAACATTACACAATGAAATTGGACGAAATTGCGTAATCAAATCAGTGTGCTCTTTTTTTGGGATTTAAGATACCAACGTTTCATTTAAAGTAGTTGGAATCTGGCCTGTAGCGAAAATATGCTGAATAAAGTAAGTTACCGATGCTCCAATAATATGCCAATACTTCTGATAGAACAAAAGAACCTAACCGTCAGGACCAGGGGCTTTATATGCTCCCATATCAAAAACTGCGTTCTTCACCTCATGCGGCGAAGCCGGATGGTTCAGAGTTAGGCATTCCGACTGCTGTAGCCCAGGAAATTGTAAGACATCCAAAGGACATGGCGCAACAGTCTCCGCCGTATACAACCGAACATAGAATTCTCGCACCATTCCTTTAACCATCTCCTGATCCTCACACCAAACTCCATTCTCATTCCGTAATCCTAAGACCGTTGCTTTTGCTCTCCGGATTAGAGTTCTAGTGTGAAAGAACCGAGAGCTTTTTTCCCCTTCCAGCAACCATTGAGCTCTTGATTTTTGAAACCAAAACACCTCATCTTGTCGCAATATCTCATTATATTCCTCTACCAGTTCCCGCCTCAGCTCTTCCAAATTGTCCGACCACCGACCCTCCAAAGATTGTTGTATACCATCCAATCTAGCTACACACCGCTTTTTACGGTGAAAGATATTGCCAAAGACATTTCTATTCCACTCCTTCACTCTTCCCGCAAAAAACTCAATGTTTGCAATCAGCGAATGTGACTCCGTATCCCAATTATCTCTCACAAACTGTTCAAAATCTGGATGCAGGAACCAGGTCGCCTCCATCCTAAATGGCCGAAGACCGGGTCTACTTTCCCGCGTCCCAGCCAGCTCAATTACCAAAGGGCTATGATCTGAGTAGGTCCGCGGAAGATGTCGAACAAATGCATTCGGAAATAGATGCCGCCATGATTCATTCGCCCATGCTCGATCTAAACGCTCAAGCACAACAGACCCTTGTCTCGTCCCCTGCCACGTGAAACGATTCCCTACAAACCCAAGATCCAGCAACTCGCACTTATCCACCATGCTTTGCAACGCCCCCGCATCTCCCCACCTCACACTACTCCCTCCATGTTTATCCGCCGGTTGGAGCACCTGATTGAAATCTCCAACCAGGACCCACGGCTCACTAATGACCTCTCCAAGTCTTTCCAGATACGACCACAACTGATTTCGGTAATACACTCGTGGCGAGGCATAAACGGCAGACAAGACCCACTGTACTCTATTCCCATTCTTAATCGCCACTGTAACTACCTGCTCATTCATCGCCAATAAAACCACATCAATTCTTGAACTATCCCACAAAATACATATATCCCACCCAAAAACCCCATTGCTTCAGACGCCAAGCACTTATCAAACTTGCACCGCCCCATTACTGTACTCGCACGACTACTGTGGACTTTAGTCTCTACCAATATCACAAGACTAGGATTATATGTTTTCTGAATTTCCGTTAGGGTTCGTACAAAACGGATTGACCCCGCTCCCCTACAATTCCATGATATAATCGACATAAAAAATTATTAAGTAGTGTCCGAATCCATAGGGGATATACCCCTTGTATAATACCTGTATTTGGCGCCTGCTGCCCCGCCATAGACCCATCCACCAAAACAATTGGGTCACACAATTCCTCTGTGCCAAACTGAGGATTCACCACTTCCGTCTCCCCAGCTCGCAGTCTCAGTTCCTGCTGACGCTGCTGGAAACCAAGCCTACCCACTTCCTCTAACATACTCTCCGTCGGCCGGCTACTCCCACCCACACTCCATGCGGACCCAATCCCAAACCCACCCTCTTGGCCATCTCCCCAATGCCCCCTCATGGTCCAGACCCCCTACTCTCGTTCACCACAGATCCCCTATCCTTTTTCCCAGGCCCCGTGTCCTTTGGCGCCCCAGCCCCTTTACCCTTCCCCAGCCCACTTATATGCAACCTACTAACCGGCCCAACCTTTATCTTATTCCCCTCACTCTTTTTATGGATATGTCCCTTAATTTTTTCCTAGGCCGGCCCAGACACAGCCATCACCCTCTCCCTCAACTCATGCACCTCCTCTACCCGATCCTCCCCCTCCAACTCTAAAACCCTTAAAATCTGGAACCGAGATCCCCCAGACTGTGTTTTTCCCTTATCTGATCCCTGTAAATTCGAATCTTGATTTTCCTTCCCTTTTCCAATTCGATGACGTGTCCCTCCCGGACCCACCTCATCCTGATCACCTCCCTGGCCTCCCAGCCTCTGCTCTCGCTCCTCCATGCCACCCCCGTTACCCCTACCACTCCAGGCACTCCCTGACGCCGGCCCCTTCCCAGCCAACCGCTGATATGTTACTGGCACCGCCGGCCGACGTCTAGCCACGGTCTTGGGCACCATCCATGGACCAAACGTACCTACCTCTTTTCCTATCTCAACCACTGGGCTTCGCATAACTTCAACGGCCGAAACTGTACCTTGTCCATCACCATTACCCTCTCCCTGATCCATATTGCGTCGCGAACAACCTTCATCCCGATGCCCATATTGACCACAAGTAAAGCAAATAAGATAGAGACCCTCATACTCCACCCGTTGAACTCGATTGCCAATCGCCACATGAGGGATTAGCGGCTTACTCAGATCCACCTCCACCGCTACGCGAGCATATTTTCCTCGCATAGCCATCATAGTAGTGCGGTCTACCTTCACCGCCCGTCCGATGTGATTGCCAAGAGCCATTAAAAAAACCTCATCAAGGAAATTCAACGGAAGGAACGGAAACCGTACCCAAACGAGAGTATTAGTTGCTGGATCGCGTGGATTGAAATCCGGCCGCCACTTCGTCACCGCGACGTAATGCCCAAAAACCATCCATGGCCCCTCGTTCAAAACGTGCAGATAGTCCTGTTTGGAGTATAAACGCACAGCGTAACAGCCCCCTTCTAGATTAATAATATCTGGATCCCATGCTAATCTCCACATCTCCCTTAGCCGCTGCACTAACACTCGGTAGGTGACTGATCGGCCGAGCACTCGAATAACTAAGGCCCGCCGCCATGGTTGGCACAATCGTTGCATCTCCGCCAACGGGAGAATCATCTGAGGACAGCCCACCACCGTACGCCCCTCTCCTAAGGTTTCCTCCCAAACCGAGTCCCACTGAAAGTCACATTCCCCATCATCCTCTCCCTCCCCATTATACACATCCGGTTTGAACCGCGGTGCCTGCACCACTCCCGCCCAAGTCGAACCAGGTAGCCCCGCAGTGTTACCCGCCGGTAACGGCGAACTTTGGGGTCCCCGAGACGTAAACCTAAAATTCGGATAAGGCACCGGTTCACCATTAGCAAGCCGTTTAAATTTCTTTATTCCCCGCCCCAATTGGTCCGTCTCCTCTATGGACTGTTCGGTGGCAGCCGCCTTTCCCACAGCCGATAGGGTGTTATTCTCCATATTACTTTTTTCAACTGTTATTATTTTTTGTGGTGGTTTATTTTTTCATCCAATTCTTTCTCTCTTTAAAAACTATTTTCTTCACCGCCATTAGAACTAGGTTTTCTACTGTTTTAAATACATCCCCATAATTTAAACTCAAATGGGTTATGTCAACCTATTTATGTAGCATCAATTGATGTTTTTAACTAATTGTGTTTAAAACGTCATATACTCAATTATTAAATTAGAAAAAAAAATTGTATACTATTCGAGACTTCTACTAAGCAATAACGAGGTAGGAATAAGCTCGTCATCTTAAATCTTAAGTAAACAACTTTTAATTTATTAGTCAAGTGGATTAGCATCTTAATCATGTCATAGCTGAAAATATTGTATTGATAGAATTTGACTTACTTTTCTTTTTTGTCATTACAAGAAGAGCCACCTTAAACGATGATAATAATTTATACTATGTGATAAACAATGTTCAAGAGACGAGATGTTACAAAAATTGAAAAAAACTGGGGTGCACTTGCCCCACCAGGCACCCCCTTGGCTCCGCCAGTGCATGCATGCACCAGCTTTTGTGCAGAGATAAGATAATCCATTAACTGTCTGTTTAATCCCTATCACAATTCTCCATCTTCTTCTCGTTTGTGGCTTTCATAGAATATACTACACTGCATAATGCATTTATACTTGTCATTTGTTTGTATTTGTCCGCTGGAGATATATAGACGCGATTGCTTAAGTAACGTTGTGTGCAGCATTTTCTGTAATATTTTTATTTATAGTATAGTTGTATATTTGAGGTTTATAAATTTATCTTTTTTATTGTTTAAAAATTATTTTGTTTAATTTAAAAAGTATAATAAAAATTTCTCTAATTAAAAATGTTACACGGATTATTATAGAGAATCCGAATGTAATACTGTAATATATATACTTGTCATTTGTTTGTATTTGTCCGCTGGAGATAGACCCAATCTGATCCTTGGCAATTATAAAAACTTGGAAAGGTCCATACCCAGCTTCTAATTATTCTTTCTTTTTCAAACTTTTCATACCAACACCAATATAGTATTTCAAAGCATGTATTTTTCAAACTTTTAATACCAACACCTGTATCATATTTATTTGTTGCTAGATAATTTACCAATCCAAAGCATTTGCTTCCTCCATCTCAAAATGATATTTTTGATTTGATTGTGAAATCTTACTAGTGTATTTTTATTTTATTAATTTACTTTCTTGTCAACAAAAGGTTTGGCCCAGTGGGTAAGCCTTTGACTTGGGACCTCTTTCGGTCCCAAGTTCGACACCTTCTCCCCGCATAATGGGGCAATAATATTCTCCTCTTTATGAGGCTAAGCTCCCTCCCCAGGCATGGGGCATGCTACAATCTCCCTGATCTAGGGTACTCTCCGCTCTTCAACCTCGGGGGCAATCGAATTCGGGCGTCAAAAAAAAAAAAAAATTTACTTTCTTAATACTTATGTTTTTTATATATATATATATATATATATATATATATATATATATATATATATATATATATATATATATATATATATATGTTTTTAGTTCAAAATCATTTTGGAAAATCCCAACAGAAATGTGATATTCAATTTGACGACATAGAATCAATATTATTATTATTTTCTTCTTTTTTGGGAAAAATCTAACGCAATGGAAAATATTGGATTTGTTTCCATAATGTTTTCACATTTTTTCAACATAAAATTTTAATTTAAACTCACATATCTCATAAACAATATACTTTTTTTAATTCTCAAAATATAAATGGTTAGTGATATTTCCAAAGCAAATTTCCTCTTACTAAGGCAAAAATTGCCTTCAAAGAACTAAGTTATGCTTTTGGTCAGCATTAACATCTCTCATTTAATTTATCTCTCCAATTTTTCTTCCCTATTTTATTACACTCAATCTCTAATTTTCTCTCTCTTTTCCCTAAAATTAGCTCATGATGTCTCCAATATTTTCTTCCTAATATATTCTCACTTAATTTTTAATTTCTCTCTTATCATGTTAGAAGTTCACCACAAAAAAGAAAAGAAAAAAAAAACACTAAAAATTATTCTTTTACTTAAATGCTTTTTCCATACTTATATTGATCTCTTTTTCCCAAATGAAGTAAGTAGAGAAAATAATCAAAGCCATATTGCTCAAGCACTATAAATTTACAATTTTTTTTCTTACTTATTAGTTGTAATGGATGGAACTCTTAGACCATAAATTTCTTTATGTTTATATCGTTTGTTTCTACTCTCTTTTTTAACTCACCATAAGAGAGAAAAATAGATATTGTGTGTGAATAAATTAGGAAAGAAAATAATTGAGAGATCGGGGGTTTTGTGATAAGAGAAAAATTAGAGATTTAATGTAAATATATTATGGAAAAAAAATATTGATGAAAGAAATTAATTAGGAGAGGTTAATATGAACCAAAAGTAACTTGATCATTCGAAGGTAAATACCTTGGTAAGAGGAGATCTGAGCTTGGCAATATCAATGGCCAATATTAATTCTTAAACAAAAGTCCAACCCAAATACACAAGGAGTATCATGAATAAATATTTCACACATGGTTGAATTTATGCCCTTTGAGTCAAGAGATGGGCGGAAGCAATTCAAAATGTGAGTAGAAATGTAATTTAACATGACATCAATTTTGACACTTTTTCTTTTCAAAATTCTTGCAATATATATATATATACTCTTTCGATTACAAAAATGAAAAAAGATAAAAAAACAGAGTTGAATATTCTTTTTCTTTTTAAAAAAAAATGCTAGTGATTAATTTTTGATCTACAAAAATCAGATACTCAATCACCAAATTATTATCTCAGTAAAAAAACAAAAATTCAAAATTCTTGATAAAACTCTTAAAACGGTATTCCTTATCCACTCATCATTTGGTGTTTTGCCATTCATATTAGTTTGGGTGGAAAAGAAGTGAGCAAGACTTTATTTACTTCTTTGTTTTTTCTTTTTCTTTTTTCTTATGAAAGTTACTTTTATTAGTAGTTATATGGTCTATTGTGTCGTGAAATTTTAGATCACTTGGAGCCAATAAAAATCAAGATTGCAAGATCTAAACAGATTTTCGCACAAGAATTCTCATAAATCATGCTTTGTCTTTCTTGTCCGCGGCCATCGGTATATTTGTTTTTTTTTTTTTTTTTTTGTCGTTGTAATTATATAGGATGCTTTTTTAACCAAAAAAATCTAATGATTTGGTTGATAAAGTTTTCTTATATATGAATTAAACCGCGCTTTAATACACTTTAATTAGAGCTATCTTTGGTGTAATACCTCCATCATCCTGGCTCCTGCCTTGCTATGTGATAGGGGTCACTTTGGCATAGATTCGACTTTATAGGACTGGCCCCTCTCACATGAGTTGGAGTGGAATTTATCTACAAAGTAAGTCCCGCCATAATTCATGTGAAAGGATTGTGGGGCCAGTTCCACAAACTCGATCCTATATTAGAATTTTACATGTGATAGGAGGATCGATTATGAGATTCGTTATTTTGTTAATTAGGGAAGAAAATTTACTTACTAAAAAAACGTGGGAAATGAAAAACCAAAAAAAAACCAAAAAAAAAAAAATTGCAATACAAAAGCAAGGGGTTGTCCTACCCTGACTACCCTTTACATCGATTCACATCGTTTGTGAAACTTTGTGTGATATTTTAATTATCAAAAAATTTCATCCATATAAACTAAATTAAAATGAATAATTTAGAAATAAGTTGATAAACTTTGAGTGTCAACTTCTCGGTAACTTACCACCTACCAGGACCTAAGCCAGAGATAAGAGTATCAAGGGGTGGGTGCTGCCACGAGTCGCAAGTCTTAGCACTTGAGACGCCCGCGATGCCGAGTAACTCTAGCTCCAATAGCTCCTAAGTTACTCCAGGCAACCTTTCTTTATGTTCACAATCACGGGACAAGATGATAGGCAACACTTAAAAACGAAAACGGGTCACTTGCATGCAAAAACTCTGCTGCTTCTCATTAAAAATATAACATCATTATAAGTATGAAAATTTACATCAAAAGGGTTCAAAACGATTTGAGGGGAGAGTCGCTTGAACGTCTATTACAATTGCTAGAATTTTGGTTTTTGCTTGTTTGCTTGAAATTTTTGTTCCCCATATAGGTGCTTAAAAAGCATTTGCCCAAATGCTAGGAGTGTACCACTTATTTCCGAGGATGTGGGAAAAACTATAACATATGCTATATACATGATAATTACAAACTAGCTCGTGCATTATCTTCTACATGTTCTCAAAAGGTCACCCATCAAATTTGAGCTCATTCGGAGTTCATCCGGATGCAAAACGGCAAGTGCCAAGTTGTTGGCCTGATGGGCGCTGCCGCAACATTCTGCTGTACACTGGCGCTGGTCAGGGCGGCTGGCATGGGTGGTCAGCATGGGCGATCGCGTGTACCATGACGTCGTTAGGGTGCTGCTGCCCACCAGTGCATCGCTGGTTGGGGTATGGCCGCTTTGGGCCGAGTATTGGGACGTCGTGCCTCCGAGCGCACTGTAATCAGGGCGAGGTAATGGGGCACGCTTGGCGCACGCGGGCGTGCGGGTCATGTTACGACAACGAGGTGCGCCTTCCATGATCGGCATGCTTTCGGAGCCTTTGGCCACACGGCTTAGTAAAGCTCAGGCGCTGCATGAGAAGGCATCGCTGTTGCCTCTCGCGCGAAGTCACGAATGACCCGTGACAGGGCCCGCTACAAAATCCTTTGATTCCATCTCTCTCAAATATATTTGAATCAAGTTTTTGTTAGAAATTTTAATCTTTAAAATTCTGAAAACATTAAAGCCATGTGGCCCATAATGGAATATGAGCCATGTGGCTTCATTTAAAATGATATTTTTGCCTGTGGAAACTATTAAAGTCAAATTCGTACAAAACTATGGCCCATAATGGACATGGAAAATGGATTTTTTTTGTGTTGGTGTGTGTGTGTGGGGCGGGGTGGGGGGGGGGTGGGGGCTCAGTCGACCTATTTCAACCTGCAGTTGGGCCGAAATAGCGTCTGAAGTAAACAACAAATCCATGTATTGGACTATATAGCAGATATTGTGGACTAAATAGTTTTGCCCAACCCATTTTCTTCTTCCTTCTTAATTTTTAAAAAACTATAATGCCAACTTCCTCCTCCCTAGAGTTCACAGATGAGTTAAATAGTGAGATGTGCAAGAATTTGTCACACTAAATGTCACATTTTGTGTTTGAAACGTGACATGTGGGTATGAGAACAGACATGATCACCTACTTGACAAGCAAAATAAGCTATTTCAAAAGGAATGTGATAGTGGATACTTACACACATACTTTTTTTTTTTGCTAAGTATACTTATATATCACACATACTTATATATCAGTCAAATCTTTCATTCTCCCATTTTGGACTTAACCCATAAGAAACTAGGGTTTACACCAATATTTCACAAGGGGTATAATTATGTGTTTGATATTAATTAAATCTTCACATTGTGAGTGAAAATAAGGCTATCACAATAACCATCACGACAAGTTATTCTCGCTTATAGCTATACCGAAAGACTTTAAGGGTGTGTTTGTTTCTATGGAATTGGAGCTTTGAAATTGGTATTGGTTTTTCAATTCCAATATTCTTGTTTGGCTATCAAAACAATGATGGAATTGGAATTTCAATTCCCTTGTTTGACTCTCAATAAAATTTTGGAATTGGAATTCCAATTCCAGCCTCCTCAAATTCACAAAATTAATTCCATTTTATAGTTAAAGAATTTGAATTACAATTCCTCAAGATTTATTGTATCTTATAAATATATCATACATACAAGTTATTTTCTCTCATAAATAAATATATATAAAATAACCAAAGTACCTTAGTATAAAATGACAAAATACCCCTAGTACAAAATGACTAAAGTACCATTAATTTAAAATAGCTAATGTTCTTCGCTCAAATGACAAAATTACCCTTTTGTACTATGTCAAAAACTACTGTTAGTGCAAAATTAAAATAATACCATTGGCACAAAACAACGATTTTTTAAAAAAATCACAAATATACATAACACGATATCACCAAAACATCTATGGTAAAAAATTACGAAAATACTATTGATGAAAAATGACGAAAAATACCCTCGACTCAGAATGATGAAAAATACTTTCGCGCAAAATGAAAAAAGTTACCTTTGGCTCAAATTGCTAAAAATTCATATGATTAAAAAGTGACCCAAAATTTTTTTGATGAAAAATGACGAAAATGTCCAGCACTATGAATAAATGACGAAAATACTTTGACGTAAAAATGTTCGTTATTTTTCATGAAAAATATTTTTCGTTTTTCAACGGTATTTTATCCAATTCATAATATAAATATTTTCTTCAGCACTATGAATATTCTTTTAATTTTCCAACAAAAAATATTTCCGTTATGTCACACCGATAATTTTTTTAATAAATGTATTTTTGTCATTTTACTTCAAAGCTACTTTGGCTATTTGTATTATGATAATATTATCCTTTTCACACTAGATGCATTTTAATTATGTGAATTTTTGGTGTTTTAAACAAAGAATTTAAAAATAGAATTGAATTCCACACAAATTCCATACTTTTACCAAACAAAGGAATTCAATTATTTGGAATTGTAATTTCTTAGGATTCCAATTCTTAAAATTCCCTAAAATTATAAAACCTTTGAATTCCCAATTTCTTGTAATTCTATGGAATTTGATAGAATTGGAATTCCAATTCTAAAACCAATTCCAAAAAACAAATCCACCCTAATATCTTTTTTTATTATTATTATTTTTTTTAGGGAAACTTCGATCAAGGACTTGGGTATCTTCATCTGATAATTAATGTCATGCTGAAACGGATCTCCAAGATGGCCCCTCATTGAAAAATGAAGATTTGAGGATCCCTAATGTGTAGACTGTGGATCAATCTCAACCATTTAAATTTTGTGCATTTTTATGTTTTTTCACCTTAAAATAGAGTGCAAAATATTAAATTTGTAATTTATACATTTTTCATAAAATGTTAAATTTACAAAATTTAAAACGTTTCGGTTTAAAGTTGAACATATCCAATCAAACCATACTGTCATGTAAATAACATAATCAAATATAAATAGATGCAACCAATAGATGAAAACCCCCTTTTGAGATTGACTTCAAATCCTCAGTTGCAAATATCCAATTCATAAGTTTTGACGTTCAATAAAACAATTTTCTTAAAAATAGACCTAAAATAACTATTTTCAAAACTAATATTTATGTCAAGAAGTAAGATTTATATTTAATTTTGTTAGGAAAGTCCGGATTGAAATATTATTTGCTCGCCATCATGATTCGATATGAAATCATATGAGCATAAGTACCAAATACATTGATATAGCAAAAATACAAGATCTTGAACTAATTATTTTGAACCGCCCATGGGATGGAAACTAAAGATATTCCATCATATTTTCTACCGTACTTCATTGTTTTTGTACTATTTGTATGCAATGTGAATTTAATGCTGGACGGTTATTAACTCCAAAAGAGAACCCCCAAAACTAGCTCGTGGTCAACCACGGTCGATCTTCTAGGTGGAAATCGTCAGTCCATATGCATTTACTCACCATTTACAATTTGTCACTTTGATATTTTTTTTAATTATATATACACGCGATGTAAATAGAATTAATCTGACAAAAAATAAAACGAGAGATTCTTTGACATCTTCTAGGACGAACCATAGACCTCACCCCCGATTTTGGCTACGATGTAGAACGTTAAAGGATTACAAGTACATAATGTTTTTTGATTATCAGATCAAAAAAATTGACGATCAATTTTTATGGATTAACATTTGTTGAATCTTTTTAAACACCTTTGCTGACACCTATTATCAAGAAATTTCAACATGTGCAAGGGGTATCCGTCGATATGGATAGCAATTCGCAAGAGATGTTCCAAAAGATTGACAATGTATTAGTCCAAAAAAATTGAACGTCAATTTATTTATTCTATGACCAATAAATATTACGCATATATAAAATTTTGACTGTTCTGTATGATAACATTTACTGCTCCTGCCGACCTTTCCCTTTCAATAATTTTCTCCAAAAGAAAAATAATCCAAGTAGACTAAACAACAATCAACGGTGGACCTAGTCAAAGTTCGATGGATAAATAGTGTATACAAAAGTAACACCAAAAGCACTCGTGAGTCAACTCATTAGATGGATTTTGAAGAAATTTTATTTAATGCGGATATATATATATATATTGGTGGTGATGGTGTGTAGGTGGAGTACAAAACACAAAGATAAAATCTAACAACTATATATGGAGGAGAACAGATAATATTCTATGTCTATGCATCAACTCTCAATTTTATATAGGAGTCAAAACTCTCCTAAAATTTAGGAGATATCTATGAAATATAAAGTGATTAGCAAACTAATTATGAAATCTAAATTGAATAGAAAACTTGTAAAGAATACCTAAAAGAATTCCTAAATAATAAGTTTGATTTTATAATTTCAACATATTTGAATTGGTCTAAAAGCAGTGGGGAAATAAGCAAAACAATTAGACTACCGGTAAACATGGGTGTTTTTCGATTATTTAACCTAAACGCATCTTCTCCCCATATCTCCCATATGTTCTAGAAATATACTAGACAACTTTAAGAATAAAGATTTTATAAACTCAGAGTCTAATATACTTCAGAACGAACGCAACAAGCCCAAATCCCCTCATTCTTTTGATTGTAGTGGTAGTGTTACACAGTTGATAGAATTTTATAGTATGTGAAAAGTTCTCTATATATAAATAAATTATTATTATTTTTGTAAATAAATATTTATTTTAGTTTTTTTTTGTATTTTAATTATTTCGAACTATTTTTTTTGTCAAATTAGTGTAAAGTTTGTGGTTTCCTGCCACTTTTAATCAGTTGTTATGCACATATCTCAATTGTTAAGGATTTAAATTGACAAAAATGCCCTTAAAATTAGTAAACATGTTTAGAACACATGTTTAAAAGTGACAAAAATACTAATTTTATAATAATTTGATAAAAATAATAGTTCAAAATTAGTTTAGAGGAAAAAAAAAGTAAAATAAAAATTTACTGGGAAAAAGAGAAAAAAAATAATTTATTTATAAATATAGTTGCATGATGTATATATTTTAGCCCTCAAAAGTTTATGTCCGATTCTGCTCCTATTATGAGATTCTATCTTCAATCAACATTATCGCAATCATCTAACTTGTAATGGAAAAACACAATAACTACCAGAAGATACGGAGAAAGTGACGGATCAAAAGCTGCTAAGAGCGGCAGCTACTCAATGGATGCAGTTCTGGATTTCGTGTTTCTTCAGCACTTTAAATGAATGTTACATTCTATTTAATTTAAGGAACTTGCTAGGTTACTAGAATTATTGGCTAAAAGATTGAATAAAATAGTTTTTCGGACCTTTTTTCCCTTATAGTTGGGTGAATCCCTTATACCAACAGGGGGTAAGATAGTCATTTAACACCCTCAATTTGGGGGTTTAAGGTTTTTATCCCCAAAATTCTAGGAGTAAATCATTTTCCTTAATTTAATAGGTGTTTTCTCTTAATTAATATCTATTTTAAGCCATGTAACTAGGCCTGTCAATTGAGTCTAAAATATTAGGTCCAAACTCAGACCCACTAAATTGAGACTTAAGTTGGATTTTTATTGGATTGGGTTTAGATATTTTCAATTAGAGTCCGAACTTAACCACATTGAGTTTTGGATCTAATTTGGGTCCGCTCACTAATTTTACTTGTAATTTAATTGATACTCAATTTTATTGATCGAAACATGAATATTTTTTTAAATAAAATAAATAACGATTATTAGCGAAATATTTTGTGAAAAATAATATGCACCGTTCATTTACATTAGCATCATATCCTTGGGTTCGGATAATTCTGATATGGACCAGGGCCATAGGTAGGGCCCTGGTCCACTTGGCCAGCAACTGGCCACGTCGCCCCTTCCAAAAATTTTTTTTTGATTCATGGTTAAAATACAAAAAAGATTGTTACGATATGGACACGATTAAAAGTAAAAAAATTGTACAAATTTGTCACATCACTATAAAATGAGGAGAGAGACAATTTTTTACTTTTAACTGTGTCCATATCAGAACAATTTTTTTTGTATTTTAACTGTGACTGAGAGAAAAAAAAAAACGTGGCCAGTTGCTGGCCAAGTGGACCAGGGCCCTCATATCAGAATTTTCCCTTGGGTTCATATAATTTAGTCTTCTTGAGTCTATACTATTATAATTTAGACCCACAATTCTTGGGTCTCATACTTGACTTGGATAGTACTCATATGAGTCCAGACTCAATCTAAATTTGAGCATAGAAATGTCTATCTAGAGCCAAATTGAGTCTTACGAGTCTGAATCTGAATTTGAGTCCTTGAGTCTAATTGATAGGCCTACATGTAACATCTGCTTTATAAAATGAGTGTTATAAAATCACAACACCTTACTTAAAAAAAATTAAATTGTCAAATTTTTTATTCAATAAAAAAATATATAGTATATCGATTTTTTTTATATTCAACACTATAGACGGACGTTTTGATTGAGGCCTCTACCTTCTTTTGCACTGGCAATAAGATTTGCAGATATTCTCAGGTACTCCATGAAAATTACCACACATAAAATATGAGAACTGACATTTTCTCTTGCTCAAGTGTTTATAGTACACAAGTAAATTCAGCGGTAGCAGACCCTCAGTTTTTTTTAATCCACATCCATTCGTCTTCAAGCTTGGTACTGTTTATGTGATAACATTGGATTTGGTCTTTTTACTATTGAGAAATTGTTTTCTCGAATTTCTTAAATGTAAATTGTTTATGAAAGTATATATGGAAATTAAAATGAAAATTTTGTATTCAAACTTGGAATAAAAATTAGAGTTAATTGAAGTTTAGTCGCCCAAAATAAAAGGTAAAGGTATTTTAGTTAGGGATGGCAATTTAACCCAACCCGACGGGTACCCAACCCAATCCTACCCTAACGGGTTGGGTTTTTTGGTTGATTTCGGGTATTGGGTCGGGTTATGGGTTTGGAAATTTAAAACCCGTACGGGTACGGGTAGGGTTGCGGGTATGTGGTAAACCCAACCCGTACCCCACCCGTATATATATAATATATATATTAAATATTATCATTAAAATATTATAACTAAGGAAATAAATTATATTTTAAATAAGATGGCAAGAAAAGCATAAGATGGTAGAGATTTGAAAAGCCAAAGCCCAAAAGTCTCAATATTTTAAATAAGATAATAATGAAGGTGCATCTCGTCAAACCATTCTTGATGAAGAGGAAGATGATGGATGTGCTACGGATTGACTTGATGACATGCTGGTCCTTGCAACAATAGTGGAACAACTTGTCTGAAGATTGAAGAATTAAACTTAATATTTTATTGTTTACTTAATTGTTTCCATTTGAATGTTTATTGTTCTATGGCCAAACTTATCTCTGCCACATTCATTTCTGGTGCATTTGTGCACTTGTTTCTGTTGCTTTTGGTGCATTTAAGATTTTAATCCCATTATTGTTTTTGGTATATTTTCTTTATGACTAGTGACTACGAACAAATAAAAATTATCTATCGATAGAAAACCCACGACGGGTACTACCCGTACCCATCGGGTTTTTTGGAAAAAGGGTAGGGTCGGGCAATGGGTTGACACATCAAAGGATCGGGTTGGGTTTTGGGTTATACTTTTAAGATTAGGGTCGGGTAGTGGGTATAGCCAAAACCCTCCCCAACCCTACCCATTGCCATCCCTAATTTTAGTCCACAATATTATAAACTGGGCAATTTTAGTTTATTGAGCCGTTCGTTAATAGTTAAAAAACATAATTTCCATTAATTGATCCTACAAATTGACACACCAATCCCTATTTTATTAATTTCATTTTCAAATTGCCCATATTATTTTTTAAAAGAAAGAAAAAAAAATATATAGAAGGCCTCATAAGTGATAAGAGAAACTGAACTGCAAATGTACTGGGGGAGTTGCATATGACGGCAGTGGCTAAGGAAATTTTTTATCTTGATAGGCTACTAAGTTTATAAGTTACATCCAAACTAATAAATGCAGCACACGTAAGAAAGGGAATTGATATAAGTTCAATTCTCTTTCCTACGTGTACTGTATTAATTAGCTTGAATGTAAGTTTTTAAACTTAGTAGCCTACCAAGATAAAACTACTCGTGGCTAAGGTGGGAGCTGGCGGAGAGTAGAATTGTAGACATAAGTTGCAAAATATGAAGAATTTGTAAGTAAGGAATAAGAAAATGACAATTTTATCCACCAACTTCAATAATGATATAATTTTTACTTTTTTTTTGTTAACCCCGAGGGGCACCCGGTGTCCACCGACAACGTGGTGATTAATTCGGGCTTGGCCTGCGGTTGGTCCGTAGCGTGACATCTAGCAGGGGAGGGCTTGACTCATACTGCTCTTATACACGGAACCTTACCACCGCGGAAAAATCCCACGAGAGTCGATGTCCACTGTGAGAATCGAACCCTCGTCAACGGTGAGGCATATAACAACTCCAACCAGTTGCCTCAGAGCTCGGTTGAACAACGAAATTAGTGCTCAATTTATAACATTGTAGATTAAAGTACTTCTATGTCTAGGGGACTATAAACTTCAATTAACCCTAAAATTTAAGCAACCCCAATTACACACCCGGTAATGTATGACTTATTTGAGAATTATTACATATGTGCTTATGATTTCAAATTAATTTTTTTCTGATATTGATTATAATATAATGAATTATCTGATTAAAATTTATTCACATCAACAACAAAACTTTCTCTTTCTTAATATGAATAAATCTGAATCACATTATGCATATCAGAATTAGTCTTTGAAATTGGGGAGAATGCATGTTTATTAGAGCATTTTTTTGGTAGATAACAAAAGTTCTGATCATCTGCTACCAAACTCTTTGCTGTCTTCAAATGATTGAAGTTCAAGTGGACTGCCTTTTTTGCTTCTTCGCGGATTTGAAGTACTACCAAAGTTGGAAAATTATTCGAAAGTTGCAATTAGTTGTTGAGTAGTTAATTATACTACTTAAAAAATGAAAACACTAAACTTATAATCCTTCAAGTATCCATTCTCTTTAATAGGTTTTGTATTCGAATTTTTAACTTAATATTTCTTCTAAAGTAGTATTATAGTTGAGTTAAAAAAGGCGCAAATATATTGACTCAAAAAACACTTTTTATTATGTATTAAACTCTTTATTCAATTTGCATCTTAGTTTCTGGATTATTCAATCCTAAAATCGTCCTTATGAGACTATACTTCACAGTCATCTCACATAAATTGAACGAAGCCGGCATCTGCAAGTAAACTCCGTCCAATTAGGGACTGTGGGACCAATCTCATAAGAACGGTTATACAATTAAATTTTCCCTAATTTCTCAAGGACGATGCTATTCAACCAATTAACTTACATCATAAATGATAAAAATGTAAAATATTGTAGAGAATCTTCACACGAGAAAGGGAGAAAGGGTGTTGAAATATAAAGTCATGTATCAAGTGTTTAAGAAATATCCAAACGACTTATAAGTTCATGAGTTAACACCTCTTATTGCCAATTAATTTTTGAGAGGATATGGAGGCCCCATAAGCTAATTTTAACATGGTATCAGAACAAGTCCTTAGCCGGGATGTGCGGCCTCATAATGCGCAAGTGGGTGTAATTGTTCCCGTACGACCTAAGAAAGGCGACGGGATTTGAACTGTCCCCGCGTGAACTAAGAAGGGCGGCAGGCCTTCAAATTTACCCCCACCTCGATGTGAGAGGAGTGTTGAAATCTAAAGTCCCCACATCGAGTGTCTAAGGAAAATCCAAACAACTGGGTTACCACCTCTTATTGCCAATTGATTTTGATAATATATGAAGGCAAATGAGCTAATTTTCACAAATGGACCAACAATATTTTACTTTTATATAGATAGATTTCCCCCCCTATTGATCTAAAGTGAGCCAAGAAGTACTTTTGTTTCCTAATTTATCCATAAATATACTTTGTTTTCATGGAATTGGAGTCTTAAATTGAAATTGTTTTTCAATTCCAATTTTTTTATTTGGTTATCAACAAAATCTCGGAATTGAAATTGGAAATTCAATTCTCTTATTTGGCTCTAAATAAAATTTTGGAATTCAAATTCAAATTCTAACCCCTCAATCCTAGGAAAATCAATTTCATTCTAAAATTAATGAATTCAAATTTCAATTCCATATCTTGCCTTTGTGTTATAAATATATCATATCAAACACTGACCGATATTCAACCACCGCCGACCATCTGTCGACCACCTCCGGCCGGCGGATCCTGGCCACTACTAGCCTGCTGCCGGGTTCCAGCCAACTAATTTGAAAAGACTGTTCTAAAGTGTCCTTTGTGCTCAACTAATTTTAACAAGACATTTCACCAATGCCCCCTCAATTATCTCCTCACGTAATGCCAATGCCATCCCGTCCCGTGATGCTACCCAAACCCAACCAAAATATCTTTTCACTATATAGAGACAATTGCATGAAATTTATAACAAAATTAACATTTAAATGCCAACCTTATAATTTCAACTTTCCCATTAACATTACTTGGACGTTAATTAATTGTACTTCACTAACTCTATACAAGTAAATTTCACCTACCATATTAATTTTTTTTTATCACATTATGATCCATTAGTTTCACAAAAGCAAGCTACAAATTCAAAACTCTTGTAGAAGCAATTCGCTAAAAAAAAAAGATATATGTTTATTGCACAAACACTAATGAATCCAAAATAATGTGTTTTAGAAAAGACTGTGATTCTTAACTAGTTACACATATGGGGTTGACTTTTTAAATTTTTTACCTCGATTAACTAGTGAGTGAGTTTTGTCTTTTTTATAATGAATAGACAATCCTTCTTATTTTGAGGTATTTTTTGGGTTGGAGTTGGCCTCTAAGTCTATATTCTAACTTGATACCGTCAATGGCGGACGCAGACTTTAAAGAAAGAGGAGGCACAATCAATATTTACAAAACAAATTTATAAAAGTATATATCATATAGAAGAAGGAGAAGAAGACTTGCATAAATGCTACTGCTATCACGGTGAAGCAACAATGAAAATAAGGCTACTGATACCATCTTTATAAAGAGGAAATTTGATGGCATTTTCGTGATTTTTTCCCTTTGTCTTGTCTTTTTTTTAAAATAATAAACAGCATAGTCCCTTTACACCCTTAAGCTTGTTAAATTTTTATCCAAACTTGTTAAGATATAAGTGGTGTTATTTTTATAATTCACGAACCACAAAATCTAATTTCAAATCGAAAATAACTCAAAATGGGTACAACTCATAAATGCTTACGGGACGGGGTGTTAAAAAAAAAACAAAGCTAAAACTATAAAATAAAATAAAAAATTGGGGAAAGGCTGGTGAGGCCCACTTTAGGTCCGTCAGTGGGTACCGCAGTTGTCTAGTCTAATGTTGAGACTCTCTCAATGTTATTGATGTTCATGCTCAAAATGTGAAACCTGGAGCATATTAAGAATCCTAAATTAATTATCTAGCAAGCTATTGTAGTTGTCATATTCTTAACACATCACCGAAAAGAAAAAAATATATAAGTTTACAATCTAATGTAAAAGAAATTTACTTTGATTGCACTCGTTATATCATATCACAAACAATTCATTTTTTTATGAAGCTAAACAAAATTATTAAATAAAAACTCTAGCAATCTAATCCTAATAATTTAAATAACCATTCCCGCAATAGAGTCATTTGAACTTATTTAATTCTTTATTCTTTTTGCTTAAAGATATAAAATTGTCAAACTTGAAAGGTCAACAAAAAGGCACTTATTAAGGATGTAAGAATTGGAGACAAGTATGGTGGAGAGTCTACAAGAAGTGCCAAAAGGTCGTACTGAATTCTAAATGTAAAACAACTTTAATGTTTTGTTTGGTAGCTGTTGTCTGCCGCATCCTATTTTGAATTTTAGCTCTCTCCCTCCTTCCGTCCACACTCTTCCTTCTTTTAACACCTCCAAACAGCCCCTCACCATTAAACGTGAAGTCCCCTCCATCCTATTATTTTCTTTTTATTATTTTTAATCATTTAACACGACTAGTTGAAATTTAAATAATACTTTAATTATTTAAAAAATATATATGAACATCCGATAATAAATTAGGAATCGAACCTTCATCTATCAACACTTGATAGCTTTTACTAGTTACTACTAAGACACTACAAATCAGACCAAATCTGATGCCCTTATATATATTTTTGAAATGTTGAATTCAATTAAAAAATAAGCTTTTCTCTAAAAAAATTCTTTAAACACTTACATATCACCCTTAATAATTTCTAAAATCAAACTAAATATACCTATTTTTATATTTCAACTCTCAACCCGTTCTGAATTCGCTTATGAGGAAAAAGTAACATCTTCCGTGATTAGTGTATATATATTTTGTTCAACTAATTCAATTAGAATCAAGATCAAATATACATTATAATTTGTTGATAAAAAAAGATTGTAATTATCTCAATATATTTTAAATTTACGATCTTACCATGAACAAGAGAATTACACACTAAGGTAAAATAAAACCTGCCACGCAAGCCGCATTGACCTGTGCATTCAATTTCAAATCTCAATGAATCATGAGACCCATACTATTTAAATAATGGAAAAATATATCTCTCCCTCAATTTGTTGCCCTTTTTTTCATCTAGACAGTGGTCTCTCTCCCTTCGCGGATACTGCTATATATATTAGCCAAAGTAAGAAAGGGACTTTTCATTCTTCTACTACAGTGGAAAGAATTGGAATTCTTAGCTCTTAGGTAACAAAAACAATGGCGGCAACGTCAAGGTCGTCGACAGAGACGACGGAGCTGCAAATGCCGAGGAGATGGAAAGAGAGAGAAATTACAAGCCCTGAGAGAACCAAAGTCTGGACAGAACCTTCTAGTAATAAGGTCAGATCCTCCGATCGAAGAGTCCCTGTTATTTATTATCTTTCAAGGAATGGCCAACTTGAACATCCTCATTTCATGGAGGTCCCCCTTTCCTCTCCTGACGGTGGTCTTTATCTCATAGGTAATCTTTACTTCCTAGCTTTTGCTGCTCAAGCTCTCAAGTTAATTTTGTTCATGTCTCTAATCGAAATTCTGATTTCAGATGTTATCAACCGCTTGAATTTTCTCCGGGGAAAAGGCATGGCTTTATTGTATTCCTGGTCTTCCAAGCGGTAAGTTTCATTTTTTTCTCATTGGCAAAAAATCAAACACCTTACGTGCCACCTGGAATTTGTTGAAATACTATTAGCGAAATCAATTCTGATTTTTTAACAATGATTTAGGAGCTACAAGAACGGGTATGTATGGCATGATTTATCAGAGAACGATTTTATATATCCAGCGCATGGACAAGAGTATATTCTCAAAGGATCAGAGCTTCTTCTGGAAGGTGGAGCAATTTCAAAATCTGATGAAACAGTAATGTATGAAGCCGGCACAATTAAACCGCCACCGGAGACCACGCGGAAAAACGACGACGATCATCGCGATTTTGCAGCAGCCTCTGCTGCTGCCAGACGCCGGCGCCACCAGTCCTGGAGCTCCTTCGACATTCATGAATACAAGGTCTACACCGGCGGAGAGTCCGCCGGGCGTGCAGCGGCCGACGCCTCTACTCAGACCGACGACAAACGACGTCGTCGACGAGCTATCCGAGAAATCGAAGAGGTAGACGAAGTTAGAGAAATGAAGGAAAAAGAGCCCAATACGGAACTGAGCACAGATGAGATATCAGAGATCTCACCCCCACCGTCGGATTCAAGTCCTGAAACGCTAGAGACGTTGATGAAAGCCGACAGCAAACTCATCCTACGGCCAGAAACAGTCAATGAGGATCCAACGCCTAATAATAATAATCATCTGACAGGAAGGGGAAAAGCGTCAACGGTTCTGATGCACTTATTATCCTGTGGGTCAATTGGGTTCAGGGATTGTGGGCCCGCCGGACAAGGAAAAGAGAACGGTTTCTCATTAGTTTCTCATTATAAGGTGAGGCTGCCACGTGGTGGAGGAGGAGAAGTGGGAAGTAATAATAATCAGGTGGAGAAGGAAACAGAGGATGATACGGTGAGTAGCTTGGTCTCCGGATTTGGAGGGAGAGTGAAATTGGAGGATAAAGAGTATTTCAGTGGTAGCTTAATAGAGACAAAAAAGGACGAATTTCCAGCTCTTAAGAGATCTTCTTCATATAATGCTGATCGGTGAGTGTTCTGTTTTCTTTTTCTTTTTTTTTACAGGACTTTCTTGTTTGATTTCTTTGGGACTTTCTTCTTGTTTTTTTTTCCCCGTGACTTTTCAACTTGTGTTCTATTACTCTGTTATAGAACCTTCTGATCACATGCGTGAAAACCCATTTTTATCAAAGAATTTCCCATGTTTAATTCTGTATAAAGTTTACCTAAAAATAGTTTTTCAGTGTAGTCCTTGTTTTTTTCCGTTGATGTGATCAAAATTTCAATATTTTCTGGGAGCAGTTTGTTTTATGGAGTAATTGATCTTCAGCTTTGTTTTGATCATAGACGGAACTAGAACTATGTTTTATAGAGAGGATCTTTGGTCTCGGAAAAAAATTGGAGGGAAAATTTAATAAATAAATGACTAAAAGACTAGAAAATCAATATTTATAAAGCAAGTTTGGACAATGTTGAGGGGAGACTGCCTTTATTGCCCCCAAAATAATCGAGAATTTGCTTAATTCTCTGGTTAGTTAAGAATTGTCATTGCTATTTTAGTTATGAAGGGCTGCTTATAGTTTCTTCAATGAACTATGATTAATTTTTGTAGGGGGTAGTAATAGGGTTATTCTCAAATGATTTTTGAGTTTAAAAGGTTGAATGAGCAATATTGTCAGTATCATATTTCTATCAGAAAGATGAAAATGACCAAGTCCAAAATTTGTAAGCACAGAATATATTACTTGCATTTGTCCTACCTGGGCTTGTTTTCTGATTATAGTTACTGTGGTAAAATGTTCTGAAATTACCAGTCCTTGGCATGATCATTTCAAATATGTAACTTCTCCTATTTTCATCAAGATATCCTAATGATGTTTTTTCTGATACTATTTGAGAAAGTAGCCATGGATTGCCGCCTGATCTTCTCTGTTTCCATTGTCATAATTGATGCTCTGAACTTTTGGTACAATTTCCTTTTCAAGTTTACCATCCATAGAGTTCTGAGATATCATATTCACTTTAACTCCTTACGTTCCATCCAACATGACCAGTCCGGCTCCTATGTGAAATAGGAAAAATTTCGCACCGTGCAAAACAATATGGGGCGTCGGATGATAGTTTTAACGGCCTAGATTTTGAGAGAAAAAATGTTGCTGCTGAACTTAAAAAATAAGAAAATAAAAACTTTTCTCTCTCCAAATATGAACCGTTCAAAGATATCATCTGACGGCCCATATTATTTCACACGGTGTAAAACTTTTTATATTTCGCATAGGAGCCGGAGTGCAACATGACATACTAGCTTCCATTTCTGTACCATATGAGAATCGACATTGAGATTTTGTAGTTGAAAATTTATATATATAAAAAAAAAGGATTGACCCCCGCCTAAAAAATTTATAGGGGCTATTTACTACAGCTTCACACTGTAAAGGAACCCTACAGGAATTGACATAGTACTTTTGACCTGTGTTACAAGGATTTGGGTACGAATGTCAAGTACGTATATGTATTTAATTGTCGAATACTTAAACTTTTGAAAAAAAGTAGATTGACAAGATACCTAGCAAAGTAGATTGACAAGATTCGTTAAGTATCTAATATTATACCATGTTATGTTGATACGGGTACGGCGGGAATAAACCAAGGTCCGGGGTAACATAGCTTTTGACATTGAGTTATAAGTCCCTCATTAGACATTTGTATCCCTCTCCCCCCTTATTTACTTTTTATTTTTTTGAAAGAAAAAAAAAAGAACGATCAATCTACGTGGGTTGCTTCCTTTTTCTCCGGTTGTACACTTACAAGTACCCTCATATACTCCTCTAAGTGGTACCAGTAGGGTAGTTGTATTCACGTGAACATTCTTCATTTTTCATAAAAAAAATCTCTCATCACAGATCCTAAGGATTATGCTATCAACCAAAATTTGTTTTCTCAGTTTACGTCCCATGCTGCAAAAGGGTAAATAGCATAATCCTTAGGATCTGTGATGAGAGATTTTTTTTTTTTCTCCTTTTTCACTGATAAAAGGGTAAATTTGTCCTTTCATTTACAGGACCTCGCAGATGGAAGTCGGGGTGAAAGAGATGGAAGGAAGCAGAACAAGATGCATACCTAGGAAGCCAAAAAGCTCTTCAATAAAGAAGGAACTCAACGGTGACCTCTCTTGCAGTACTAGCTGCTCTTCTTCCATCACTTCTAGTAGTCAACATGGGAGCAAAAGGATAGCTGTCCAACCATAACATCATTAGCAAAATATCTTCAAGAACTTGTTCATTTTGGCTGTAAATCAGTGATAATTACTGCTTATGAGTAGTAGTAGAATTCTAGATGTAAAAAATGTTCATCTCCTAAATATGTGCCGGAGTAGTTCATAGTTAAAAGTATAATTAAGGTAAATCTTGTCGCAATTAACCAATCTCAATTCTATTTATTCCGAACCAAAGAACTTTCTCGAGATGCGTATTATCTCGCAAACAATTCAATTTTTAAGCTGCTAATGAACCAAACTCTATAGCTCCATCCCTTGGTTCATTCCTTCACCACAATATAGGAGTACCAAAGAATAGACAGGATGATGGGGGGACTGTACGGTTAAGCTCTTGCACTTACTTTAAAAAGGTGAAGATTTTGAGAAGTTCCCTTTTTCCTTGTTCAAACTTCAAACTTCAAACTTCTAACCAACAAGGTGATGACTAAGGGTGTGCTTGGATAAGGTTTGGCTTGGTTTGGTTTGGTTTGGTCTCACTTTTTGTGGGGAAATGCCCAAAATTTGACCACTTAAAATAGCGGGAAACATTCAAATTCAAATTTTTTTTTCAAATAATCGTCCAAATCCAAATTTTGGCCTCAAAAAATTGGAATTTGAACATCTCCCGACAATTATAGAGGCCAAAATTTGGAATTGAACGATTATTTGAAGAAAAAAATTTGAATTTGAATGTTTCCCGCCTATTTTAAGTGGTCAAATTTTTGGCATTTCCCCCCAAAAAGTGAGACCAAACCAAACCAAACCAAACCAAGTCAAACCTTGTCCAAGCACACCCTAAGTAATTCCAAATTTACTCTCAAGTGATTTGGTAAAGCCGAAGTCATGAGTTTGACTTTTCGTTGTTGCTGCTGACTTCTAGTAATTATATTTTTGCCCCTTGTTGGTGCTATTTTGAAAGAGCCAATGTTTGCGCTGGTTGTTCAGTTAAGTCTGATATGTTCGCTGATGAATAAGAAAACCCGAACATGAGGTCGCGAGAGGTGTTAATCACCATCACATGCACCTTCTTTTTTACTCCCTCTATTCCCATTCATTAAAGACAATGGTAAGTTTGAAAAAAATACATTTAATACTCTCTTGATTTCATAAAGTGATAAATAATTAAAAAAACTGATAAAATATATATATATATATATATATATATATATATATATATATATATATATATATATATATATATATATATATATATATATGGGAACGGAGGAACTCTAATGGCATTTTGGACCCCGTGCTTCTATGGGTTCTCACCTATGTTAAGGTGCTAAATTCCAGAAGAATTCTTAAAATTTCAGGACTCGAGGTCAATTGAAGTTTGTTTGACTTTTAATTGTGGGTAATTATGTGTCCGTACTTGGGTGGCCACAAAATTCAACGGAAAGATTAATAGTTCATGGGCCTAGGTAGTCACCAAATGGAAATGGTTTGCGACGCGTCTCTTTTTCAACATAGGCATAAGTGATATGTGGTAGGGTTACTAGTGTCATTTGCTCGCAACTCATTTGTGTAACATCTTTTATTTTTTCATATGGGAAACAAATTTTCTCTTGTTAAATTGAAGATTATATTATTAATATTTTTGAATCTTACAAATAGATTTGAAGATCGTGAAAAAATTATTGTTTATTTAAAAATAAGTATTTTGGATACTCAAGTCTACAACGAAACATAAAATGTGAACATGCGATTCTTACCGCTCGTATTGGGAGCTTCCTAGAAGTCATATATAGTTCAATTGCCTCTTCTCCTTCACCAGTCATGGTTGCGCAATTTTTTATTAACTAAAACTACAACGGTATACAAATATAATTAGGGCAAACATTTGAAGAATATTGTTGTACAATCCAATCCAACAAGCAAATCTATTTTGGGCTCTTATCACTACTTACAAATTAATTGAACCCGCAAGGGTAAAAGAATAAAAACCCCTACTGAACACCATATTGACACTAGGTACAAACATTTTAAAAGACGTTATTCTTACAACTATTAGAATTTATAGATTACTAGGAACGTTACTCCCTATGTAATAGTGGATTTGTTTTCACCTTTTATTTTATGGCAGATAATGCCCCTCAATAAAAAAATTAATTGAACCAAAAAAAAAAAAATACAAACAACAATTTTTTTTTTTAATTCCCATGCTATCATATTGTTATGAATTTGGGCTCTTCTCCACGACATATAAATCTTGAGCGTACTTTCAAAAAAAAAAACATTAAAAAAAAAATCATATTTTGAAAGGGAATTCCATTCGAGAAGAATGATCCTTCTTCAAACTTCATATATTCCTTGAAACAATTGTTCAACAATCCACTAGTCCTATTTTTAGCAACAATATCATAATCATCAGGTTTCCAATTCCATGGCGTCAAGAAAGAATTATCAACTTCGAGAAAAGACGTTAGCTTCGAATAATCAATAATCGAACTCCAGTTGCCACTTAAGTATTGCATTAAAAGTTGCTCTGTCGTCGGATGCCGCGGCCGTAATTGAAATGGCAGCCATGGTTGCATTGGCGTGCCCCACAGTTTTTTCCAAATTTTTTTTTTTTTATAATTTTAGTTTTGTTTTTGTAACACCTCGTCCCGTGAACATTTTGAATCACTTTACGATTTAAAATTAGATTTTTTAATTCGTGAATTATAGGAATGACACCACTTATACCTTAACAATTTTGGTTAAAATTATAACAAACTTAAGTGTGTAAAAGATAATATTTATAAGATTTCATCAAAAAGTTCATAATTACTAATAGATTATAATATAAGATTTTATCAAAATAATAATAATAATAATAATAATAATACTATATGGTGTGGACCGTGTGGTCAATATTCAATCACATTAATAATAAGGACTCCATATTTCCTCCAACTTCATCTCTAATACCCCTAATATCCTAATATTTCTAAATGACCTTTTATTTTGGTCTAATCATACACAAACGGTATTTGGGGCCTTTTTATTCAAGCTTGTTCTTTTTGGATTCAACAGTCAAACATGATATATATTTTAATTTCCATAGTAAATATTTATTTTTTCTTCTCGAGAGTCCTTCTCTTTGATGTACCATGCACGTTAATGACAATGAAAACTTTGTAGTTTTACCATTTTTTTTAAGCCAGAGGACTTGGAGGTTTATGAAGCACTAATCAGTAGAGTGAAAAGGGTGAACAAAATGTGAATAACTCTAGTCTATAAGATTTCATCAAAAAAAAAATTGGCTCTACCAATGTTTATATGCTTTTATGAATTTATTTTGTTAATGTTAATTGTGCCCCCAAAGAAAATTTCTTGGCTCCGCCACTGCATGGTTGATTATAATTTTCGTAGTAGCCAGCAGGGAGAGAAGTATAATCTTTTGGGAATGGGTTATTATAATCACCCATAATTATCTACAAAAAAAAGTTTAACTTTATACGCATATAGAATCACCGACTTATGCAATGGTTGCTACCGGTTGTGGGCAGTCGGGGAAGAAGAAAAGGTGGGGGGAATTCGAGGGGGCGGGGGTGCTGGAGTGGGGTTGTGGTTGGTTGATGATGAAGATAGTTAATTGACATTTTTGCCCTCCACTCCGGAAGTATGTGCAAGTCACATGTCATTTTTTGGCCGGAAAAGTGCCGGATTCACTAATTGGACATTTATAGTGGCCCGTAAATAGACGCGGATATAAATAGTCTAATAAAAATATAAGTATATTAATACAAAAACTTAAATAGATTATGGCTACTAATAGCAATTTTCTCTACTTTATAGTAGAAGGTTTGAAGAAATTTTAGTTGGTTTAAGATTTCCATGAAATTTAGGATTAGTATATAGTGGAATTAGGAAAAATCTCCTTTATTATTATTAGGGAGTTACTTCTTTATGGTTTATGATTGGGTTAAAATTATTGTTCCTTTCCACATCTGAGATGGTTTTGAATAGTTTAAAATCAGAAAACTGAAGGTTGCATCAAATTAATGGCTTCAAGAACAGCCAGGCCTTGTTACTTGTTAGTGTATCTTTGCTTTTGGGGGAACATACCGGAGCTAGCTTGGGTAAGAATTTAAGTTCCCGTTTGATGTCTCATTCTTTATTCCTACTAATATAAAATTAACATGTGTTAATTTTTTAATTAAAAAGAATATAAACTAAGAAAAATAGTAAAATATGTGAGAAAAAAGTGAACACGTGATAATTAATTATTTGTTATGATAGGGAACGAGACACATGATAAGAATAAAAAAAATTTGCCTAGCTTGGGAGAGACAAACAAAGAACCTATGTTTCTATATCGAAAATTATTTACGAGTGAAAAGATGTCAAAGAGAATTGTTTTTAAGAAGAGTAGTAGTTCAAAGTTTGAAATTTATCATTAGTTCGGCAAAAAAACACCGTCCAATTCACTCTTGCATTTGGATTTATTTTCAAAACAAAAACCATTATACTTGTTTAAGTCGTTGGTGTTTGATTCCGTATCTCTACAATTATAAGTTCGGTATTCGACCACCATATTTACCGTCTTACTTATATTTTTTTACATTACGAGTCTTACTTATATTTTCAAATAATTTTTTCCCAAAAAAAAGACTCAAATCAAAACACACCGCGTTTTTTTGTGAATAAAATACACTCTGTGTAAATAAAAAAAGAAAAAAAAAGGAAGAATTTTTAGTCTAAGTGGGAACTAGTATGTAAAAATTCATACTTCCTTTTGATAAATTAGTGTATAGTGATTCTTCAGTACAATATTTGGACCCAACAGAAAACTTCTGAGAAACTACTGAGATTATAATTACACTATACAAGACTTGAAGAAAGAGTAGTGGAAGGGGTGTGAAAATGAAGGTTTTTTTTTTTATGAATAGTGAAAATCATGGATGAAGACAGGGCAGTCGCCCTCGAACTTTTTAAAAATACTAGTAGATATATTAAATTTTATATGTACTTTGAAATATTTTATCAGTTGTGTCTTAAGATTTTGTTTTTGCCGTTTTTATATGTAAATCGACATACTGTTATAATTTCGCTCTAACGCCAAATTTTTCACTTCGTCCCGGTGAAAAGGAAGGTTCGATCATGGGTGAACATGGTCCGCGTTTGTTATTCTGAGAGAGACTTGTTATTCACGTTTCACCCCCGAGGATGGCGTGTACTAATGTGGCCAATAAAAAAAAATGCTAAATAGGAGAGTACTAATAATGTTCTTCGTTGACTCAGGTTTCTAGTATTCACCTGAAAATATAAAAAAATTGCGTGGCGCTCGTTCTTGAATAATAATTTGTAATAAATTTGATTTTTAATATTTTAATAATAAATTTATATTAATAATATTTCATCAACTCACAAAATTGATAAGGAATTCCAACCATATGCTAATGTCAAAATTTATTAAGGCTTATTTCATATTAAAATAATGTCGAAATAGTCGTCAGCGATGAGAAGTGAAATTGATTGAGGATAGAGGAGTTGGAACTGAAATTAAAATTAATTTTTTTTATTCAACTTAAACTTTTTTTAATCTTCCAAACCGAACTGATCTGACTATTTGATTAAATACAAATCAACACACACTGGATCCTCTGGAAAAAAAATCTAAATTCAGAAAAATAATAGGTCGGAGTACTGTGGCGCGTAGCATCATATGTTAAAAGTTCTAGGCTACTAGAATTATTGGCTAAAAGATTGACTAAAATAGTTTTTTGGACCTTTTTGCCCTTATAGTTGGGTGAATCCCTTATACTAACAGGGGGTAAAATAGTTATTTAACATCCTCAATTTGAGAATTTAAGGTTTTTATCCCTAAAATTCTAGGAGTAAATCATTTTCCTAAAACAAAATACTAAAAAAAACAAAAGAAAGAAATACGAGAAGGTTCCGGAGTCGTGTAAGAGTCAAACACATCGCCCACGCTTTTAGGCTTTCACAATCCGCCTTTCCTCCTACTTCTTTCCTTGTTCAACTACGCTTATTATTCACAGCGTGAGCCATGACGATGACGGTTATCCAGAAATATCCTTGTGCTTTCTTAGTTACCCGTGAAAATTCTCTGTCATCATTTCTGTATCTAATTATTTTCCCAACTAATCAAAATTTATTATATAAATATTTTTTTTCAATTACATATACACATGGTAAATTATGATTGGTCGGGAACACACAGGGACAGAAGATTTTTTGCCCTTGGTCCCCAAGCAATATCAATCCCACTCTTACTTCTCCACTCACTCACTCACTAAAACCTGTATATATATTCCCTCTACAATCTCTTCCTCACATATAATTTCTACAATTCAGCAAACAACTTTAAGTTTCTCCATAGCAACAAGTTTCAAATTACCAAAATCACCATGGGATTCAAGAGATTCAGAGATGAAGAAGAAACAATAGACACTGAAAATTGTCTGATGCTACTTTCAAAAGTAGGAGAAGCAACAGATCTGAAACAATCTAAATCAGGCGATCGAGTTTTTGAATGCAAAACTTGTAACAAGAAATTTTACTCGTTCCAAGCTTTGGGAGGACATAGAGCAAGTCACAAGAAGCTTAAATTAATGGCGGCAGATCTACTCCATCAATCCTTGTCGTCGGCGGCAAAGCCTAAGACTCATGCTTGTTCCATATGTGGACTTGAGTTTCCTTTAGGACAGGCTTTGGGAGGCCACATGAGACGGCATCGTTTAGCCGGTGGAGATCAGAAGCCACCGGTTGTGGTGGCTGAGAATAAGTCTGCAGCTTCAAAGGCGGCGGCGGTGCCTATACTAATGAGGACCAACAGTAGTAGGAAAAGAGTATTTGGATTTGAATTTCGTGGATTGGATTTGAATTTGATACCTGCAGACGAGTATGTTGATTCTGAGGGACTGAAGTTTCCTCCCCTACTGGATCTTTTAACTTAGTTGGATTTCTTTAGTTTTAGATGTTCTCTAGCTAGAATTGATATGTCCAATTAATTCTTTCATTGTTTATGATTATGAGGTGCTTGAGTTGTGCAAATACATGGACATTTTTGTCCCCATATTCATCAGCAGATATTTTTTTAATCAGATTTATTGAGTTGCGTAGAGCTGAATTGTTTCTAAATCAAATTCAACTAAAATATACATCAGATTGCACAAATGAAATTACGTCATTAGTTCAAAAACTATCATTTTCTTTTAGTTCAATAACATTGTTGCATATCAGGCAACGCAACAAAGAGTGTCTTCATGTTTTTTTTATTATAGACTGATGAGAGCATGCATGAGTTTAATCTACATTGAAAAACTTCCATTATTTTCATGTTCGACTTGGTCTGTTGGTTTCAAACCTACAAGTAGGGTGAAAATCGTATGTTTTCGTGTATGTCCTTATTTTCTGTACCCAACTAATCAGAATTCGCTATATGTGAATTTTTTTTTCAATTATATATGCAAATGGCGAATTGTGATTGGCTGGGTACATGAATGAACACATACACGGAAAGACATACAATGGGACAGATGATTTTTTAGCCACAAATACACAGGTATGGCAAAATCTATATCAAACTTAGGTGATTTTTCAAGGTGTATCTGGGTCCAATCCGTTTCTCCACTAAAAAGAATAAAAATAAAATACTACTAGAAGGTTCTACTAAAGTTTCCTGGGTATTTTACTGAAGTTTCCACACCGCAACCAACACCTAGCTATTTCATTTGTTATTATATTGGTCTCCATAATTGTATAACTTTTATTTTCTTGTATTTTTTTTATCTTTTAATTATAATAGTTTCGACTATAATTAATGGATAATTTCTTATTTAGTAAATAAAAAACCAACACCTAGGGTAGAGCAACTACCGTGTTATGTGATATGCATGTTTACTTTTATAACAAGTGATGCAAACTTGACTAGATTCATAAACAATAATGTTGTATACACAATGTTTTTTTTTGGGGGTAAAGTGAGGCAATATTAAATTTATAAATTTATGTGTTACATTTTTTTTTCTTCTGCGAGGAGTGGTCAAGAGAGTGGATATCGAACCCAAAACTGTGAAAGTGATTAGAAGTAATTTATCAACTAACCTAGTTATCATTGGAATCAAATAGCCAAGTGGGTAAGGCTATTCTCCCTTGGGCCATAGGTCCAGGGTTCGATTCCTGTATCTCCCCGTTCATGGGACAATAATTCTCCTCCTCTGGTGAGGCTTAAACTAACCTAGTTATCTTGACTCATGCACGTGTAATGTTTATTTCTTCCATAAGAGCACAAAACCTTATTAAGAAATACTTCGTTTTTCTATGAGAAAACATCTATTATTCATTTTCCACAATAGAGGGCCCATCTGGAAAAAAGAGGATAAAATTCTACCTCAATTAGTATATGTTCTCCTCACACATCTTGATATTTTCTCCGTTCCATATTATAATACATTTTAGACATTATTTCTCCTTTTAAAATGTTTAGTCTTTGTAAATATTAAGAATTAATTTTCAAAAATTATGCTAGGCCGATATTACAATCTCTCAATTTATATTATATAAATGAACTTAGTTAAGATATAATAGAAAAAAATATCTCTTTTTTTTTTCGTAATCGATATTACATCTCATTAATGAAATGTAAGAATTGAGTAGCTCGCCAATTAGCTATAATAACTTTCTTTTCGGTAACACAATCGCTAATTGAAGAATTGAAGATATGCTGAATAAAACTGTCTCATATAATAACATAAATACAAAAGTCGGTATAATAACAATACTCAAACCATAGAAGAAAGTAATTTGCATTAGACAAATCCAATTTAACAAACTCGTGTCGTGATTATGAAATGTTTGAAAATAGTAGATGATCAACGCATCTGCTGATTTCGGTAACAACTACCATCTATTAATTTGTTGACATAAAGTTTGGTCATATTAAAGTTGGCTTTGGATTCCCAGTTAGACTATAGTATCATCATCGAGATGGCATGTCAACAGGCCCGTCCTTGAGGGTGTCTAAAGTGACATACGGAATAGGGTCTTCAAAAATTAGGGGCTCCATTTTTTTTATTACCTATATATAAATACGAGTGTATGTTGTTAAAAAAATTTAAGAATTCTTTTTTATTTTCTTAAAAATTTGAGATCATCAATTTAAATGTATAGTCTCTTTTGTTTGCTTTGATTTTGAAAATCCGAAATCGTATTATATTTTGACACTTTATATAATTTATATTTTTTGTAAAAAAAAAAGGCCTAATTTTTTTTTGTGCTGAATAAATAGGGTCTAAATTTGATAATTAGTACGGGTTCCTAATATTATTTTAGACGGTCACTGCATGTCAAAGGAAGTTAGTTTAATGAAGTGCGTGTAAAAATTTCCGACTCAGAGTACTCAGGTTCAAATTGTCTCGTTCTCTCTCTTACTAAAAAAATATAAAAAATCATCGAGAGACGACAAGTAATAACATAAGAAATTCATGTCCAAATTCCACAAGTTTTCCTCTACGGAATTTGTACTTGTAATTAGGAAGAAAAACAGACATTGAGTTCCGACTTGTCATGCCCCACCCCCTAGGGTCAAGAGGTAAGCAACGGCGAACTTGGACAAAGAAAGCCATCAAGAAGTGTCGTCAAGTATGAAACCACGAAGCTTCACTCTCCAATCATCCCCCACCGTGTATCTTGTCACACATCCTGCAGTCCTTTGGTCCTTATCTAAATCAGACTTTTGTGCATTCGAATTACCAATACTCCCCTCAAGTGAGAGCGTGATATAGAGCGTGAATATCAACAACACTAAACTCAACTTGCAAATGTGATAATTGTATTGTCCTTGTACTAGGGCTTTGGTAATTATATTGGTTTTGGATGTAGAATTTTTAATACGTGAAAATATATATATTGAATAAATAATTTTGGATGGTGAGTGTCTGGAGTACAAACACAGAGATATCAAATCTCACAACAATACTACGAAGAGTAGCAGACAATATTATATGCATCAACCCTCAAATTCATAAGGATCAATAATCATAACCACACCACAATGCTACACCAGACAACACTCAAAGTCATACAGAATACGTAAACAACCCTCCTAATCATAGGAGTAAAAACCCTCCTAGAATCTCTAAGATATATAGGAAATATAATCTGATTATGATACTACTAAAGAAACCTATTACAATGAAACTAGTAATTACCAAATCTAAATATTCTAATAAATAATAATAAGCTTGATTTAATAATTCCAACATTGCCTCCCTTAAATCAAGCTCGGCAATAAATCCGGTTCAATTTCATCGCGAGCAAAAATCTTCATTGCAACTTCTTTAGATGTGAACAATTTGTGCAACACCAATTTAGTAGTAATTTTCTTTTCACCCGAGGAGACGACAAAAATCATGTATTTTGCAATTAACTGTATTAGTAACTTCTCCTTATCAAAAAACTCATCCATGTTCACCCATTCAGATTCACTCAATAAATTAATCGAACCAAAACTATTTATTTTGGACAAAATATATTTTTCTCCAACAATATTCTTGAATGAACTCACCTCATCGTCTTTGAAAATCTCCTAATTTGTAGTATTTATAGTCTCAGAAAATTCAAGTAAAGATGAATACAATATATTTCGATCTTCAATAACTTGGAAACCCACCATGATCATCTCGTTATCTCTGTTTATCTGATTTACGTGTTCTTGGTAATCGACTATTTCTATTTCCTCCTCCGAACAGAATGAACTTATGGAATTAAAATTCCACAATCGCTCAAAGCAATATTTTCTTTCGACACAATTAAAGAGATTTTAGATAAGTCTATATTTTCTAAATCAATCGAACCAGAGTTCTCCAAATATATATACTCAACTTCTTCTTCAATATTTTTCTTAAAATCTTTTCCTTCCTCTTCTTTTTTTTTTTTTCAAACAAATATTCAACTCCAATAGTATCACAATTATCTAAACAATCAATAATTTTCGTAGAATCTTGAATTAACAATTCATCATCAATTGTAGCACTCAGCGGAATAAGCTGCATCAATATTAGCTTGAGAAAAATCTATCAAATTATTATTTTCACTCATCCAAATAAATATTTTCTTCCAACTCAACTAAAGAACTAAGATTTCTCCAAATCAAGATATTCAACTTCATCTTCAATTATTTGATCAAAATATTTTTCTTCTGTCAGGAGATAAAATTTTAATCTTCTCCTCATAAATAATAATTTTCTCATCAACTTGTTGAAATCTAAAACTTTCATCTTTTTCAATTTTCTCTTTTCCAACAATATTTGTAGAAGAAATACTACCTCCATAACGAGTAATCAAATGAGTCCAAATCTCTTTTGCCGATTCAATTTTGACAAATTGTCTTGCAACATCTTATGCTACCTTAATACTGAGTTGGTGTCTTACAAAGCCATTTTCTCACCGTTTCTTCTCCTCTTCAAACCCTTCCTCAATAATCTTCCACAAATCAAGACTCACAAAATAAATTTCCATAAATTTCCGCCAAATATCAAAATTATTTTTGTCATCAAAGACAAAAACTGGACAACTCAAAAATCGAGGATCCATCACATAGGGATTCATCACATAACACTAGCTCTATCAAGCTCTGATACCAATTGTAGAATTTTTAATACGCGGAAACATATATATTGAATAAATAATTTTGGGTGGTGAGTGTCTGGAGTACAAAAATATATATATCAAATCTCACAACCATATTACGGAGAGGAGCAGACAATATTCTATGCATCAAATCTAAAATTCACAAGGATCAATAATCCTAACCACACCACACTACTATTCCAAACAACACTCAAAGTCACACAGAATACATAAACAACTCTCCTATTTATAGGAGTAAAAACCCTCCTAAAATCTCTAATATATCTAGGAAATATAATCTGACTAGGATACTACTAAAGAAACCTATTACAATAAAACTAGTAATTATTAAAACTAAATATTATAATAAATAATAATAAATTTAATTTAATAATTCCAACATTCACAATCTTTCACTTCTAAGCAACTTGAAATGTTTGAAATGGAGCGAAATTCAAAAAGACCCAATCAACCTATCTTGGAAAACTGTATCCTCGATTAATTACATTGATCTTGGCTCCATAAACTTTTACGATCGCAAAGGCCTTTTTATTAGCAGGCCTACTTGTGTAAGTAGGAACAACATAAATAAGTTAGAAGATTGTGGGGCCAAGAATAGTCAAGTAAGTTTAGGATAGAATTTTTTGTAGGCAAATTGGTGAATTTAGTCTCCAAAGTTCGGTACTTTCGCGCCGACGGTCCCCATTTTATATTTCTTTGTATTAAGGTCCCCAAACATTTTGCGTTTGGTGACGATGGTCCTTCCGTCCAATTCTGTGACAGAAAAACTTATTTTTGATTTATGTTTTTAAAGTTGTTGTAAAATGTCTATTTTACCCCTTTCATCCTTCTCCTTCATCCAAACCTCCGGTGGCTCTCTATCCTCCTCCACCTCCATCAACCAACACCACCCTACCACCTATCTCCACCACCAAAATGGCAACACTTCTCCCCACACCACCACCACCACCACCAACCACTCCCACTCATGGTGGGAATCCATTTCCAAAGCCCGATCCCGAATCCACATCCTCTCTTCTCTCATCTCCTCCTCCACCTCCACCTCCTCCTCCTCCTCATTTTCTCTCTCCTCCTTAGCCGATTCCTTTCCTTTCTGTTTACTAAATCTCTCACCATGTGTGGTGAATGACCAGTATAAACAAAATACCAAACCCAGGTAATTTTTTCTTTTTTTTTCCCAAAGAAAAAATTTACAGGAAGGCCAACATACAGTTAGTTCCCTAAACTGATTGTTGCCACTTCTATGTGGGTGCAGCCATGCCCGTTGAGAAGGAATGCTTCTTCATCATGGAAGCATGCTTTTGACCGGCAAGATGATACCTAAAACAGAGCTTTTGACCGGCAACATTTTGTTCTTCTTTGTTTCCAAATCCTCCGCTTCAGCTGCTTTCTTCCGAGCTTTCTGCAATGCACTTGCAGATTTTACCGAATTATTAGGAACTGATGAAGCAACGGGGAGAACGAAGCCGAAGCGAGATTAGGGAGTCGCGGTAGGAACAAGAGCGAGGAGCGGAGGCTGGAGCTTGACCCAGATCCGGAGCTAGTAGCCTTGCATTTGCAGCTATTAGTTTCTCCAATTTCTTCTTGTGTTTCTTTCCCAATTTGTGTTGGTCAAGAATACTTTTGCTCTGGACAATCAACCAATCTGTAAATTCAAGGCTCAAAGATATTTTGGATTTTCCAATATTTAGAAAATTTCTATCTGAGTTTTTTGAAAATTTCTTGAGATTTAAAAAAAAAAAATTCAATCCTTGTTTCTTGGAAGACACCGACGCGGCGGCAGAAGGGGATGACAGAAATGTATGGGCTGATTTGAGATTTAGTGGTGGTGGGATTGGGTTGAGGTGGAGGAGAGGGAGGGTGAGGAATGAGGGGTTGAGGTGGAAGAGATGGTGGGTTGAGGTGAAGGATTACCATTATACCCTTCCCATTATTGAATTTTTCTTTTTCTTTTTCTTTTTTTAACTCTAATGGACAGAAGTAGACGGAAGGACCATCGTCACCAAACGCAAAATGTTTGGGGACCTTAATACAAAGAAATATAAAATGGGGACCGTCGTCGCGAAAGTGCCGAACTTTGGGGACTAAATTCACCAATTTGCCTTTTTTGTAAATCTTACATTACAAATATTCACATTATTTAATTTTTTTTTTATAAAAGAGTTGATAGTTATTTTGATCATTAAATTATTTAGACTTTACAATTTTGTTACTCAACTATTTTTGGTTATATATATCACTATAATATTTGCGTTTGACTAAAAATAAACCAGATTTACTTTTCGCGGTAGTTTCTGTCTCAATTAGACATGTGGTGAACATGTTAAAACACAGGGGTTGAAAAGTAAAATCACTCTAAATTTACTCGACTCCCACCTAACCCATAATTTAAAGAGTATTGCTAGAGGGCTCAAATTTAGCCAATTAATTGGTTAAATCGGTGGCAAAATGGTAAATAAGTGGGTTAATCCCTTATACCAACAGGGATAAATAGTGTTTAATTTGAATTTTTAGCCAATTTTACTTAGCTCTTTATCATTTCCCTAATTTAAAATAGTTGAGTAACAAAAATCGCAAAACGTAAATTGTTTATTTAGCTTTGATGAATTGTTTATTTAGCTATTAAGTCTTTACAAAATACTACTTCCGTCCCAAATTATTTGTCACGTATAAAAAAATTAATTCATCTTTATTATTATTTTTTCAATTTTACCTTTAATTTATTACTCAGCTAACCACTAGTAATAAATTTTCAGTCATTAATTGAGGAGTATTTTGAAATTTTTTCTCATATTAATTGTTTTTCAATTATTTTCTTAATTTTGGTGAAAATGAGAAACTGTTTCTCAAATAATTTGAGACTAATGTAGTAATATAGGTCGGCGCAGTCTCTCTGGCGCGTAGATTCACAAATAATGTCTTGACTTTGATGAAACGATCAGAAGGTTCCGAGTGAGTCATAGAAGAGTCAAACAAACATCGCCTTCACACACACAGTTTCGCTCTTTCTCTACTTGTTCGTTCAACTAACCTTTTGGTTCACAGCGTGAGCCATGACGGTTATCCCCAAAACAACACTTCAACCAGAAATATCCTTCTGCTTTCTTAGTCCCCAAGCAAGCAAAACCCCTATCCCCACTCACACCTATATATACTCCCCCACCATCTCAATCCTCCTTCCTCACTTATAATTTTCACAATTCAGTTACATCTTCAAATTTCTCATATCAACAAGTTTAAGCAACAAAACCAAATTAATTACCATGGGCTTCAAGAGATTCAGAGATGAAGAAGAAACAATTACTCTAGAAAATTGTCTGATGCTACTTTCAAAAGTAGGAGAAGCAACAGATCTGAAACAAGCTAAATCAGGCGATCGAGTTTTTGAGTGCAAAACTTGTAACAAGAAATTTTACTCGTTCCAAGCCTTGGGAGGACATAGAGCGAGTCACAAAAAGCTTAAATTAATGGCGGCAGATCTACTCCATCAATCCTTGGCGGCGGCAAAGCCTAAGACTCATGCTTGTTCAATATGTGGTCTTGAGTTTCCTTTAGGACAGGCTTTGGGAGGCCACATGAGACGACACCGTGCCGTGGACGGAGATCAGAAGCCACCGGTACTGGTGGCTGAGAATAAGTCTGCTTCTTCAAAGGTGGCGGTGCCTATACTGATGAGGAGGACCAACAGTAGTAGGAAGAGAGTATTTGGATTTGAATTTCATGGATTGGAATTGAATTTGACGGCAGAATATGAGGATGTTCCAGCGGAGCCAGGGAAGATTAATCCTCCCCTACTGGATCTTTTAATATAACTTAATTGAATTGCTTAGGTCTAGATGTTGATCTATAGAGTTGATGTGTCCAATTCTTTCATTGTTTATGAGGTGCTTGAGTTGTGTAAATACATGGACATTTTTGTCCCCAGATTCATCAGCAGATATTTGTTAATCCGATTTATTGAGATTATTTAATACATTAAGTTTGGATTCGATTCAAAATATCCATTTGTTTTTTGTGGCTCTCTCTCTCTGTCCAAGTAAAAATAGGGATCAGGTAGCCCAGTGGTATGGCTGTCCAACAACGCTGGTCAAGAGGTCTTGTGTTTGATCCCCGTATCCCTTCCTCAGTAAAAAATTTCAACATTGTACTACTATAAAATACATCAAAACCTAGTGTAATATCTAGTAAAATAGATATAGAGGATAGAATTTTATTGCTACAAATTTCTTTGAAATGTACCAAATTATTTGAATTGCTTAAACTGAATTGTTTCTAAATCAAACTCAATTACAAAATATATCAAATTGCACACACAATATTGATTATTGAGCCAAAAAAAACTAAACACAAAAAAATTACATAAATTTGTTTTAAAAAAAAATGAAATATATATGTAATAAATTTGGAGACCCAAATTTTTGGGGCCTTATGAGCTCGACGTATTAAACCGCCCCTTCCTTTGTAATCTTAAGTCCACCTAATGAATTCTACCAAAGCATTATATTCATTTTTTTTTCCTGAATAAGAAATTTTCCATAATCACAAGATGGCCGAAGTCATTACTATCAAAGGAAAATTTAAAAATACAAGAAAATAAAAGTTATATAATGATTTAGAAAACCATGATAACAGACAAAAATCACACCCAATAAAACTTTGATGGTTAAGAAATACTAATATAAAAACTAGCAAGTTAAACAAATACGTAATCTTCTTCTTCGCAGCATATTCATCGCAATCCTTGAACCACAGAGACAGGAGAATATCACTTTCAACATCTTCCGTAGGGATCGACAATTTATAGGACCATGAGCGTATCAACCGTCCTACAAATTGCTTCGGGAAGATGTAGAAAGTTAATAAAGGGTCCATATCAAGTCCGAGTTGAAAGAATCCTCCTGGAAACATAGAAAAAAAAGTCTAGATCTGAGACATATCTAACATTTGTGTCTTGAATCTTGAAGAAAAATACTTTGAAAAAAAGTTTCATATGATTTGTGGTACAAAATATAGGTATAATACCCGAAGAAAAGGAATAAATAAAGTTAACTGATCAGGATCCGATCATTGGCCGGAGCCAATGACCAAATCCGGCCAGTAGAAAAGGCAAACAAGAGACTTGTAGAGAGGAGGAAAAAAAAATTTGCAGAGAGAAAAGAGGGGAAGAAGAAGGGTCGTTAACTAAAGGTATCTGTATTTATCTCCAAGTTATTTTTTCTTTTTTGTAAAAAAAATAATAATAAAGTTTGAGTGGATTCAGCTCCCATCACCGCCACGAGCCAGGCAAGGTCTTGGGATCATATGTCGCTTACAATGGTACTTACAGATCGCCCACCGACACAGGCGCACAGCCCTCACGTCAACATCGGGAATTCAATACTTGATCTTTATTTACGTGTTAAATCCTTATCAACTGAGTCAACTTGATGTTGGTATTTCCAACTTATAACCATACTTAAAAGTCATAAACAAAATACAACTTATGTATTCTATCTCATGATTGTAGTCATTGTATATAATCATAGCTATACTTACCCAAAAAAAAAAATATAATCATAGCTATTAGTTTATTTTTATTTTTATTTTTTTGAATTTTATGTACATAGTTAAGATTATTATCTATTGTCATTAACTAATTGAGACTCAAAATCATAAATGTCCAGTGCAACATAACGCAGTCTGATTGAAAAGCAACATTAGAAGTGCTACGTGTCACATCCACAAACTTCTGATTCACCTTTTCTATATTTATATAGATTTTAGTTATATAAATTATTTTTCAGTCACATTGAAAATAGTTATATAGGGCTTAAGCCCATCGGATCACAACTACACACAACACAAAGACTTTAAAAACCCAAAAGACATGCGACTAACTTATTCAACGGCCAAGATCGCCCTTATCAATACACGTGTACAATACGAAACGCGAGCTTGCAATTCCCTGGTGGAGGGTTCAGTTACATCTTCATATTCCCTTTTCGAGCAAAAATCGTCTGCACGTCCACATAATATCATAAGCGAACTTCTCCTCAACCTAAACAACGACAACGTTTCATCCCCGACTATCTCGCCGGAAAACACCATTGACGATCGTGAAAACAACTGTCATCATCGGAGGTATAAGATCGTTCAATACTCTTTTCTATTCGCCGCAGGAATTTCCTTTCGAGATTAATTTTCGGAACTTTCGAATTTTAATTTTATTTCCAAAGATTACATTTTTTTTTTACTTTGATTTTTTTATTATGGTATTTATGATTTATTTTTGTGTGGAATTTCCAGTGTTGACATTGCATTTTGCGGTTAATAGTGATTCAAGTGGAGAAACCTACAGAATGGTAATTGTATTTGCTTGGATTTATTAATTATTATTATTTTTATATTAATTTTACATGAGATGTAAGTTTTTATTTTCAGAACTATTATTTTCTGCTTCTGAGAGTATGGAAATTTAAGGTTTTGCCTTTACTATGTGTGTTTGTTATGTTGATATGAAATTTTTCTTGGTTGTGGTGAAGAATGTGGTGACTAATTCAAATGTATGGTGGTTTGAAAAAGTGACATTTTTTCTCAATAGAAGATATACACTTTTCGATGGATAAACCATTTCTATCCAAGGAAGGTTATTTCAGTTGGCGTAGCAGTTCTAACTCGAAACAATAGAAACATTTTCTTGACATCCCTCCACTTATAATTATTTATAGATATTATTGTAAAGAAAATGTCTGTAGCTGAATTAGTTCACTGCACTTGATTACACACATTTTTGGGCTTGAAGAACCAAGTGCAAAGCTAAGAACTTTTTTAGTATATCTCATACGCTAGTTTTATACAGTGGTGGTTTATATAGCAAAGCTTGGAGTATGGAGCATATGCCAGAAGCATAGTTCTTTATGTTGTTATAGAAGTTTAGAACTAGGCCAGAGATAGAAAGGGGTGCGTAAATTATGTGATCTAGGTATGACTAACATAGGCTCGTACATGTTTTCCTTTTTTTTTCCTTTCTAGAGTTTTATCTTCACCTTGTAGGATGGTTGATTTTCCAGATTTGATTTGGCTGATTACATTTTCCACTCTTTTACTGTTACTAATTTGTATGTTTTGAGTTGAAGTTTGTACCTGGTTAAAGTATATCATTCTTGTCAGATTATGATAAAAATAACTGGCCAAACTAGATGACAAGTTTTTGACATTTTAATTTTTCCTTTTAGAGGATGACTGTCAACTGAAATAAAATGACCAACAATAAAGGTATACTTATCTTATTATATGCACTTTTGCTTTATCATATTTGTATTGGGAAGTTTTGAAGTCATAAAGGTCTGATAACCAATGATCTTTTGGCTCTTACTTTCCTAATACATGGAACTGTGGAACTTGCTTGTACTTCATTTTCTTGTTTTCTATCACATTGCATTTTTATGAGATAGGATATGGGTGAATTTGCGGTCATAGGCAGTGTTATGGACATCATTTTATGTTTACGATTGTGTCCTAGGACCTACAGTTTGCTTTTGCAGCATCTTTGTCTAGAATCAAGTTCTGGTATAAAACCTATATTTTCCATTTTTCCTGGGTTAGGATTTAGAACCTGAGAGAACCATCCCAAGAACTGTGCTGAAAGAGTGTAAGTGGTAGTTATTTACTAAAAAAAATTGATATTGGGAATCTACTTGTATGTTTCATGTGAGACTTTCTACAATTTTGTCTAACTAACCTAGTATAGCACTCAAATATTAGCTGATTTAGCTTCTTTTTTTCGGTTTTGGAAAATTTAGCTCTGTTTGCTCTATATATTGATTACTTTCTCTGTTTTGGATTACCTTTACCTTGGTTCTCTTTTCCAGTCTTTCCAAGATAAGGGACTTTGGATGGCTGAAGGTGGTGGAAACTTGAGTGATAGAGAAACAGTTTTCAATAACTCGTCAAGAATTGTAAATAAGCGCACCTATCAATGGCTTAATAATGCTGATCCTGAGACCTTCTCTCAGAAAAAGCAAGCTATCCAAGTGCCAGTTAGCAAGCCAACTTCAGGATTCCCTCCTGCAGCTTCACTTTCATGGGAGAATGCCTCTGGTTTTCAGTCTGCCGCTAACCAATTCACTGACCGATTGTTTAGTTCCGATGCAACAAGGTCTCTGAACTTCACTGAAAGCATCTCCCAACATGGCATTGGAAACTCCAATATGGGGAGAACAGTTACCGATGAACAATTTGTGAACGAATCATCTGTTGGTTTGTCAATATCTTATCCTCTGGAAGATAGCTACGGTGGATACCGAAAAGTTAAAGTTAATCAGGTTAAGGATGCAGAAAATAGTTCACATGCAGCAAATGAACAAAATTTTGACATTTCCTTGGATCAGACGTATAGTAGGGAAACTGAACAGGCTTTTATTTCCATGAGGCAGCCTTTTAGTAAGGAAGGCGGAAATGTCCCATTGGTGGGTCATTTGCACAATAGAGTGGAAGCCAATGTGACCATGGATTCCTCCTTCAGTAAAGCTGATGAGAATGCTATGTCCCTCGCCCACCCTTTTACTAAGGCTGAACCTAGTACTATTTCCTTTGGTGGCTATCAAGATGAGCCGTATATTAACACTTTTGCAAAGCCAGTTAGCAGCTATGATTTATTATATAATCAAGCTTCTCTCCAAATAGTGGAAACGGCAGGTGGAAGGGAATTGGATGCACCAAGTACAACTCCGGTTGTGCACACTCCCCAGGCACAGAAAACGAAATCCAACTCATCATCAACAAAACCTAAGTCGGAGTCAAAATCAACCAGAAAGGTGGAACCTCATAACAGTTTCCCATCAAACGTCAGAAGTTTGATGGCAACTGGAATGCTTGATGGGGTGTCTGTAAAATACGTTTCTGTCTCACGGGAGGTAAGCCTTCTTGAGCTTTTTGGTTCTTGCTCATAGTTTGTCTGTTTCTTGAATCACTGAAATCTACGTGCACAAAACCAGGAACTTCCTGGAATCATTAAGGGGCCTGGCTATCTTTGTGGCTGTCAATCATGCAACTTCTTGAAGGTAGATCATTCTGTTGTGTATTTAGCTTTCTTTCGAGTCTTTGGGCATTAATGTTGAATCTTTTGCTTTGCTTAGGCTCTTAATGCATTTGAATTTGAGCGACATGCTGGTTGCAAGACAAAGCACCCAAACAATCACATATACTTTGAGAATGGAAAGACGATATATCAGATAGTCCAAGAGCTGAAAAGCACCCCTGAGAGCTTGTTATTTGATGCAATTCAGACAATAACTGGATCACAAATCAATCAGAAAGCCTTCCGAATTTGGAAAGGTACTGGTTTCCTTAAATTCTCTCTCATCTTTCTCTCAAAACCCATCTCATTGAATAATCTATCTCGCCTCTGACAATTGGCACTTAATACATTTCTTTTTATGCCAGAATCATTTCAAGCAGCCACCCGTGAACTTCAGCGTATATATGGAAAGGAGTGTATTGCAATGTAAAATAGCTAGTCACTACTCTCTTTAGTGTGATTAGAGGTTAAATATTTGCTTCAGTGATGGTTGTGTATCCGAATGAAACTCAAACCAATGATTTCCATATGTCATTTTTTAAGAGTTTAAAAACCTCAAAATTGTGCATGCTCCACCCCTGTTATAGATGGAGGAGATTGATCTGTAAAAGTAAAATTGGACGCCATTCTTGTTGGTTGAAGCTGGAAATTTTTCCAGTAGCTAGATTTTCCCAATTTGAATTTTATTCGGCGGATTAAGTGATTTGGTAGATATCCAGATCTTGTCGTAGGATGTTTACCCATGAATCCCCCCACCCCACTACCTAGAGTAATCCCAGGACCGGGACATTGATTATTAACTGATGACGAAAGTGCAGCTTTTCAAGTTTCATGCATGACTTGTCAAATGAAGAAATATGTGCTCTTTAAAACACCCATGCCAAGCTAACACTGGAAAAACTTCAGTACCAAGCAACAAACTAAAATTTTGAATTAGTACCTATCTTTCACAAACTAAAACAAGTTTAAAAGAATGATAAATGATAAGATTACAAGCAAACTGAGATTTTAGCATTTGCAATTGATAATGCCATTTCAAATCAATATATGACCTGAAATGTAAACTTAAGAACCGCAACAAGCAGATTTTTGTGTAACTTGAGCACTCCCACCAGCAGCATCAGGTTGATTAATCTTGATTGTTGAAGCCTGCAATTGAAAATGACATTCCTCAATGCTACTTTTAAGGTACTATTCAGCAATTAATTTGTTTATCCTTGGTTAGAATTTCAACTAGTGTATTTCCAAAAGAAGCTTACTTCTGGCTTGGAATCCGTATCTGCAAGCCTTTGCTTTATGTCCCTCGCAATTGAGAAGAAAACTTCTTCCACGTTGAGATTCGTCTTTGCACTCTGTAAATAAGTAGTATCTTACATTTAGATACAAACAACAGAATAACTACTTGAAGAATTTTAGCTTCCGGCATACTTACAGTCTCAAAAAACTTGATACCATACTCATCAGCTAGGGCCTGACCTTTGGAGGTAGGTACAGCCTACATAAAATTCAGCAGATTATAAGACCATGAGCTCATGATGCACAAATTGGACTTCAAATAAAAGACCTTAGAAGTAAGATTAAATCCTTAGGAATTAGTGTTTCGAATAGTAAGATAGCTTACCCTTTTGCTTTCATCCATGTCAGCTTTATTTCCTACCAGAATCTTGTTCACATTGTCAGAAGCATGCTGTTCAATGTTGTGAATCCAGTTCTTAATATCTGACATAGGTCATAACATGCAGAAGCATACCATCAAGAAAAGACAATTTTGTGCAAGCAAGTTTTATGCAAGCATTGGCATTTTAACAGTTGATAAGCTAAAACAAAAGGCTGTCCATACAGAGCACTCCAGCCAGGAATGTAAACATATATTGTAGTTTTAAGCTTTAGAGCAAGTACAGTTCTAAACAATGTCTCATCCAAGACAAAGGCACAAAGCTAAAGCATTTATTTCATCTGTGATTAGTATCTCAAGAAAAATAACAAAAATGAAAACAGTGAAGAACCTTATATTGATATCTAATCTATATGAAAGCAAGCGACATGAAAGGGAACCTTACTATTAAATGATGATTCATCGGTAACATCATAAACCAACAAAATACCCATTGCTCCACGGTAATAAGCTGCCGAAGGTTCAAATTAACAAACTAGTCAGTAGAGAATTGATACATGCAAGAACAGATACATAAAGGTAATGTACAACAAGATGGTACACAAATTAGACCATCCAGTCAAACTTATCTAATACATTACTCCCTTTATCCCAAATTAGATGTCCAAATTCCGTTTTGGATCCAAAAATGAATATCCAGTTTATTTAAGTAAATACATTTTCCATCTAAACTCTCACGACCAACATCCTTAATATAAGAGGATAAAAGTCCACTTACACATTGTCACACCGCTAACTTCTTTAACTAGTAAGAATAAGGTGGTCATTTGTATATAATTAAATGCTCTCTTAAAATTATGTCAAATCAAATGTAGCCACCCAGTTTAAAACAGGACAATTTGCAACCTGTAGTAGAGGAATAAAATTAACCATTACTGACAAAAGGTAATTAATTAAATTAGGCCCACTTCATTATCATTACAGTCAATCCGCATGAGTAATGATTATGCCTATGGAGGGGAAAGAAGGAGAAGTGAACAAGTCTTGCCATGAAGTGATATAACACTCGCATTCTATTCTCAAGTGAAGACTGGAGGTTGCTGAAAAACTAATTCATTTATTGATATAAATAAGAGATGCAAAACGTTAACCAAAAACACAAAGAAGAGGCAAATAGTGAGGGAAAATTAGGAAAGGGCCTATCCAGTAGAAGTTAAACAAGCAACAACTAACCAGTGGTAATTGTTCTAAAACGTTCTTGACCGGCTGTATCCCAGATTTGGAGTTTGATTCTTTTGCCATCAAGCTCAACTGTTCTTATCTTGAAATCAATTCTGAGAATAAATGACAACATCACTACTTTAGAAAATTTTCCAGGACTCTTTGAGGTATAATACATAATACATTAACAGCTAAAAGAAATTAATGCAAACTAGTAAAGGATCACCCACCCTATGGTTGTGATAAAACTAGTGGTGAAAGAACCATCAGAGAAGCGCAAAAGAAGGCAACTCTTGCCAACGCCTACAGGGAAGAAAAATAAATATGTCATCATATATTTACAATCAGAGATTCAGCTGAAATTGTTCAAATAATCATGTGATACGAATACTCTTGCTGAATGTTTCAACAATGCAAAATGTAGGATGCAACTGACTTAAACAGAGATTTAAACACACCACATTCACACTCAGCACAGCACAACTAATACAGATACATATATAAGTGCAACATCCAAGGAAATCTCAGAGCAGTTTCTGCAAGAATAAGATTTGTGCTTCAGACTCTATTCTCCAACTGATGTTTACATTATTAACTCGAGGAAAGCAAAAGCTCCAAAAAGATACTAATGTCTGACAAGAGAAACAACTATTTATGCTAGTACGAGATGGCATGATTGAAGCATATGTAGGAAAGAAATGATGTCCGATTTTCATACTTTTAGTTTGTTTTCCCAACTTATTAAATTAAACAGTGACTCCAAAAATAAATAAATACAAAATTATAAAGCAGTAAGTTGCACGTAAATGTGTAGATAATTTAAGCCAGAGGAGAAAAGATGTTTAAATAAATTTTTAACAAGCTGAATTAAGAACTCATAAGATAGAAATTAATGATTTAAAACGCATTGGAAACACCGATGTAACTAATCGAATATTCCTAAGCTATTCGCATGCTAGATACCTAAAGTCCTATGAGAAACTTGAAGAAATACTTAAAAAAATCAGTGATACAAACGCATGAAACCATCTCAGCTTCACAATTACAATGTTCACAAAGACAAATTACATAGTACCTGAAAGAAAACTGTCAAAATATCAGAACCGAAGGTCCGAAACATACTAGTAAAATTAGTTCCAACACAATCACACCAACAGAAGCTGAAATAAATGTTGAAGTATGCGCTTTCTTTCACTCAGTTTTCTGAGCTATACTAATTAAAATATAGCCACTAAAAATTGAAGGAACTGCAAACTTATAAATGCTGAAAAACAAATAAACACATAACAGAGAAAGGAATAACAACAATTCCAATTTGTCATTGAAAACTCCATTTTTTCGGGCTAGATCTGCATAATTTGAATTCTAAACCCAATTACTTCCATACAACATCAATTCGAACAAAAATTAAGAATTTCAGTAATAATTTCGAGAAAACATTACTCGGATCTACGGATACACACCATCAGAATACGAAAATAACTAACATACCGCTATCTCCGATGAGAAGAAGCTTTATAAGGTAATCGTAGTCCGCTCGAGCCCTCGCCGGTGGTGCGGCCATTCTAGAGTCAAATCACACTCCAACACAACTCTCAAATACCGCTTATATATCAATCAAACATACAAATTCACGCACAATCGTCTGCTAACAACAAATAAAAAAAAATCAGAAACATGATAAAAAATCAAGAGCAGGTAAAATAAAATCAAGCAAACAGAGGAAACAGATCAGGCACTAAAATAGTGAGAGAGAAATTTACCGAAAGGAGTAGAGAAGTTGGAGGATCCGTTCACCGTCGTCGGATAGAGATGATGCTAAAATGCGCGGCGCGCACTGTAGCAAGTGAACTGCGGAGGAGAGTGGTGCGGAATGAGTTGAACCTGAAAATAATTAAGTGAGAATAGACATGAGAAAAAAGGAAGCTTTGATGTAGTCCACGTTTGCGTGTTATTTGCGCGTTAAAACGACGGCGGATCCTTGCGTTTGCTTACAAAATATAGTAGTGGTTGTACACTTGTACTATACCCTGAGCTGGAGTGTTTATTCTTTGTATTTATAAGTACAACTATCTTATGCATAGATCCCGGTCTGGTTGGGCCTTCGGGGCGTTGACGTTCAACGGTGAGATACTACCTTCATTCTTAAATATAAAAAACTTTCATTACATGTTACAAAAATGAAAAAAGTTAAAATTAATATGTTTTTATAATTAAAATATTAATATTACTCTCTTAAATAAAATTAGTGGTATATAAATTATATTTAAGAAAGTAATATTGGTATTTCAATACACAAACATCTCAATTTTCGCTTTATTAATTTTCGAAACATTTAATAAAAGTCTTATATTTATTAATGGAGGGAGTAGATTGTAAACAAGAAAATTATTGTTAGTTGCATCCAACCATAGGCTTCTGGAATATCATTGGCTCTTTGTGACTCTCGTAGTGGGACCATAATACACAATAATTTGATATGAATTAGTTGTATGTGGATCTTGAGTTATGAAAATGGATTTTGGTAAAGCAATGCACGTTAGGGGGTTTGGGAATCATGAAAGTAAGGTACGTTAACCAAGTAGGAATGGGAAAGCTTTGTTGGAGGCTGTACAAGAGCAAATCAAAAGGTTGGACGGTAATGTTGAAGAATAAATACATCAAAAATGATTCTCATGCACTTACTGAAATTTTAGATGGCCAAGGTTCAATCAATCTCAAGGCCCTTAGAAAGGGAATCAAACTGTTTCACGAATCTTCTGCTTGGATACCGGGAAGTGGAAATATCATTAGATTATGGCATGACGACTGGACTGGTTTAGGAGCGCTGCGGTGCTGTATCTCAGGACCTTTTAACATTGGCGAGGAAGATGTAAAGGTCGAAAATATTTTTGGGGTGGCGGGAAACTGGGCTCTTACCCACTTATCTTTTGTTTTACCCCAAATGATAGTAGATCGCATTAGAGCTATTCCAAGATCCGATAGAGATACAGGCCGGACCGGAGGACTTGGAAAGGTTCGGCAGATGGTGATTTTGACTCTAATGAGGCACATTTGCTAATCCACAAGAATGTTGAAGGTGATGCTACATGTACAAAAAATTGGAACTGGATCTGGTCCTCTAACTGTAACTAGAGGATCAAAATGTTTTTATGGTTATGCTCTCATAATTGTCTGGTTGCGAGAGAACACCTTTTTAGAAAGCACATCTCTCCCCTCCCAACTTGCACACATTGTGGATTACTGCCTGAGACTGTCAAACATGTGTTGCGCGATTGCGGGAAAGCGCGTGAGTTGTGGCTAACTCTAGATCTTTGCCAAGGTATCCTGAGAATTCAAGATGTTGAGTTCGGTTTGTGGCTGCAAAAAGGCGCTTCATCAGTCAAGGAGTCACTGTTTTACAAAGTACCATGGGGTACTATCTTCTCCTATGCTTGTTAGGCCTTATGGATTTTTAGAAATCAAATACTATTATCTCCAGGGAAATCGTGCCTAGAACCACTCTAGTAAACCATCGCAAAAGCAACTGAGTTATTCGCATTAGGGAAGGGGAGACAAGATGATACAACAGACTAAGCAGATCCGAGTATGTTGGTCCAAACCGTCTATGGGTTGGAGAAAATTAAATGTGGATGGCTCACCCATTGAAAATTCGAGTCGCGGTGGAAGTGGCGGGCTTATTAGGGATATCAGTGGAGAATGGGTAGCAGGTTTCTTTAAGAATCTGGGGTTTTGTTCTAACAATGTGGCAGAACTTCGGGCACTTAAGGATGGACTTTCTTTAGCTATCAACCTTAATACAAAGAGATTGGTCGAGATGGATGCAAAAGTGATCATTGACCTCATTCTGCATGTTGATACTTCTACTCATCCATTATCTTCTCTTATTTCTGATTGCAAGGACCTGCTCAGCGCGATACCGGAGACTAACATTCATCACGTCTACGGGGAAGGCAATGCTTGTGCAGAGTACCTCCATTGATCTTGTAGTTTTTCACTCTTTACCCCCCATTTTGTGAGCCAATTAGTGGTGGGGGATGCCCGTGAGGTTTTTTTTGTTAGGACTATTCGGGATACCTCAATCCATACCCACTCTGTTAGCCATCTACTGGCGGGGCATGGAAATGAGGTTTTTCAAGATAGACAAGTCTGTAATAACTTTATTCCCTACGTACCCTTCGGGCTAGTGGGTGTTTTTTTTTTTCATGTTATATATATATATCTTATTTTACCAAAAAAAGAAAAGAAAAGAAAAAGGATTTTGTTAATATGTGTAGGGTATCAATCTCTCTGCATCATATAGATTCAACCGTAGCCGATAAAATTGTTATAATTGAAAATAGTTAGTTCACATCAAAATAGCTCTTGAATTAAGTATTGAAAATAGTTATTTTGATGTGAAATAATTATTTTCAATTGTAACCATTTTATCAAGTAATCCAACAGTTACAGTGGAATTCATATGGTGCAGAGGGATTAGTACCCTCAACAGATAAATTACTCACTAAAACGGTAGATATCATCTCTTTTCATTATGTATTGATGTGAATAATTTTGTATTGCAAAATTCATACAAAAAATATCCATTGTATATTTGGATTGTTCTTTGGTCTGAGAGGTTTCAGAATGGATATTGTGTGGAAAATGGAGAACTTAGAATTGACCTTTTTTAAAAATTTGTTTAAAAAAAAATACAACTTAAAAAAAGGAAAAGAAAATCCAAGTAGCCATTTTAAAATCGTCAAACAATTTCTTGCTTAAAAGTTTCCTAGAACATTTTTACTTCAATCGCCAAAGTACCTCAAGACTCAAGTGGAGGACTGTTCAATTTATATAAAAATTAACGTGAAATTCTAAAAACATTAGTGCGTGACCTAAAATTTTGAATAAGTACCTCTAATACCATATTAAAAAAATAAAATTTGGTCTAACTTCACACCAAAAAAAAATCAACAAGGGGATTGCCAAATAAAGAACAAACAATATACTCAACAAACAATGTTATAATAAAAAGTTGTGGGTGACAATGATGAGAGGATTTAGAGCTTCAAGAACACCAACTTGAAAAAGCAAACATTACCTACTTGACCAAAAGACTAACCACACTTGGATTTTTTTTTATTTTTTCCCCAACAAATACTTTTATTTTTTTAATAGAAAAACTCATAGTATATTATCAAGTGATATTAAATAATACATTTAGCAGAAAAAAACTGGATGGGTCTCCAAACCATTGGGGAGGATATAGTCCTCATAAAAACTTTTGATTAGATTGCATGTTCAATTATATTCATAAAAAGAAAGCCAAAAAGGATTTATAAAGAATGGCAATTCCAAGTTAATGCTTTGAAGCATATACTTGAAAGATCCCCATCCCACCAAACTATATGGGCTTTATATTCAATTCATTTAAAGGTAATAAACCTCCTATCAAATTCTCTCTCTCTCTCTTAAGGATCTCCCCTCTCCCTCAGCCTTCACTGGTGGTCCGGCAAGGACTCCGATGGAGTCGAGCTGCTGCAGTCGGCCGGAGCAACTACGAGGAAGAGAAGGTGGAGGATGATCCAGTTCCATGGTGGTTAATAGAGTTGTGACATGACCAATTTTTTTATCAATTGGGCAACTAAAGATCCTTTGGCAATGCATCAGCTTTAGAATGTACTACTACTACTAATAGTTAAGTGCTTTTTTTTTGTTAGAAATATTCTTTTGTGTTTTTCTTATTCATATATGTAATATGAGATGTCTACTTGTTATCCGTTAGGTTACGCAGTCGAACCCCGAAAATAGTTTCTATAAAGAAAAAAAATAAGGGTAAAATTGCATACATCGACCTTCTCGGCCTTTTTATTTTTATATATGTAATATGAGCTGTTTTCCAAATTTAGCTTCTTCTCGGACAATGAAAACTAAGGTATGATTGAGATTTATGTGTGTTTCTTATTTTCCATTTTTCCTGTTCGGATTCACATATTCTCGGCAATCTCTAGCTACTGTTCTCATTTATGTGCACGATCACTCATAATTAGAAGAAATCTTCATTTGGCAAATTATCAGTGGTTGGACAAAAAATTAGAATATACATGTTTAGAGACGATTTCCATACCCCTCATGGAAAAGAAAAAGCACTTCTAATACTTCATTTGTGGACTACCATGATCGCTAAATTTGGGTTTTAGTTACAAACTTTTGAGGATTTGTTGAATTGTTGCAATTCCCTTTCCCTCGTTTCAGCATTGTGGCGTTTATTTTGCTATAATTATATAAACAGTAACTCTTTCCGTTAAACAGTAAATCTTTCCGTTTGAAATTAAATGTTTATGTCAAGAGAGCACCCCAAAAGCAGAACTCTGGCATCAAAACCGTGATTTAGCACATCATAATCTTGCATGTATTGAGTTGTACGTTAAGAAATGAAAATATTCGACATGTAGAAAATAGAGCTGCTCTTGATCCTAACACAACCAGAAATCCTTTTGAGTTTTTAATACTGTCGAAGATTTTGGCAAAACCGTCTACTACATGCAACGGCTGCAATTCATAATCCAAAATAGTTCAAGGCAGTAAAGTAAACCATTCTAAGAACAACAGAGTTGCCCTACAAAACTTAATAAATTTAGTCTTCACAACCCCAAGATAAATATAGATGTTTATAAGCAACAAATCTCTAAAGCGGATGGCCATTCTGTTCCTCCTAGTAAAAGAACCCAAGAACTTTGCCACCGACGTTTTTTCTCCTAGCTTCTTCATGGTCCATGATGCCAGCAGATGTTGTCAAAACAATGTAACCAAACTGCAAGATATTGTGAATAATAAGACATTAAGTCATGCTAGACAGATCAAAATCTTCATGCATTCAAGACTCTGGCAGGCATATAGATGTCATTTTATTGTGTTAAATGTGACATAAATCCATTAAACAAATTATTCTCAAATCTACAACCCATTTCCCCCAACACAACAATTCACCAAAATCTATCTAGACATATTAGGCAATCTACAGAGTCTCTCAAAGAACTATGTCAAATTGAATTACTCTTCAACATTATAAAAAGTTTGGAAAACTAACCTGTCTTGAGGGGAGGAGTCTGGCAGTCCAAGGCTCAATTTCTTTGACACCAACATCAAAACGAGGACTAATAACCCCACACTTGTTGAGCCTTCCATTCAATTCGACCACAATTTTTCCAGATCTGTGGTCATCGACAAACTCAAACTCTCCAATGTATCCTATAGAAACAGCAGCAATTTGGTCAAACTTTCAACCAATTCAATTCATTTTTGTAAAAATAACAGTAACTGAAGTTGATGGATGGCTTGCAACTTGCAAGTAGTAGCATACCATGCTTTTGCATGACAATGAGAAACTTGATAATCACTTTTGAGGAAGGCCTGATCATAACTTGTCGTTTCCCCCTCTTCTCTGCATTGTACATGCTCTTAAGAGCATCATTCAAGACACTGATTCTCACCATTCTCGATAATGCAAGCTGCTAAGCAAAAGATCAAATTGATTTGAGTCTGTCTGCCAGATCTAATAATAGATCACGACTATCTCATGGTAAAGAGCAAGAAATATGCAGTTGGCATACAATTTCAGTTTGCACCAAACCCGACCATAAACTATGGGCTATAAACCATGCCATCCAAACGACAAGCTATTGATTTGATCCACCATAGTGACTATAAAACAAACAGCGTAATAAGCAAAAGACAGTCCACCATAGAAGTATGTCGGGCATACATGGGAACCTCAGGAAAATACTTTTAACAGGAGGCATGCCTCTTTAAAATCAATCAATCACGTTCTGGTCATTGAAGGTCAATAGTCTAAAGGCGGTACAAGTAATATAGTAGAAACGAAATCAACTCCCAAGCATGTGTATCAATAGAAAGCCTTACACTTCAGAGAGGCAAAACTTATATGGACCAATGGGAGTACTGCCCCCTTCAAATTTCAAATGACAGTCCGGCTCGATTAAAGCAAAGACGCCGAGAAACATTGTACTAGTGCTCATAAGAAGAAACTTGATGAACAGAACAAAGACATTCCCACAAGCAACGTCGGGGAAAGACAATATGCATGCTAACACAAGTTCTAGCAAGATTTATAAAAGAGTAAGGTAACGTAGCTAACTACTCCATGAAACAAGCGTAAAACTCAGTCACGTCCTATGACATTGTTGTAACATACATATATGGATTCCAATCAATCAGTAAGCAATTTAATTATCAAGAGGTTGTAGCCCAGTGGGGAACACCTCTGCCTAGGACTGAGAGGTCCAGGTTCGATACTGGGCCAAAGTGCCGCTATCCCACCCACCCCACAACCCCCGAAAAAAAAAAAGCAATTTAATTACTATAAATAAATTAATGACATTATTTAGATAATCAATAGAAGGACCAACTCCAAGAACTAGTTCAGATCGCTGACTTAACCAAAAGCAAAAGAATCCCCCACATAATAAACCTCAGTTAAATTTATTCCTCGAAAAAAAATTAATTGTTTCTAAAAGAACAGATGTAACCAAAAAGAAAAAAATGCGATCTTTGTAATTTTAATCGATATCCCACAAATATAAAATCAAATGATCTGAAAAGAATATAAAATAATCTCTTCTTACCAGGAAAATATAAGACCGCCGATTTTGTTCAGCCTGCGCAGCGGAGAATGAAGAATGGTGGAGGAGGAGGAAGGAATGAAATATTAAACCCACTGAACGTATATTAGGGTTTGGGTATTGCTTTCGAACCCCTATACTTTTGTTCTTCCATGCAAAATGGTCTTTACAGTTTTAAAAAGTATACAATATGAACCCTAATGTCTATGAAAATTATGGACATGGCCCTCCAATGCTAATTTGTCTTAATGCTATATTTTCTCTCAAGATTATATTTGCTTTTCTCTTCCCTTTCTTTATGAATTAAATGATTTTTACGTTCATACTTATAAAACTAATTCCAAAAAAAAATTCATTTGGGTTTTTAGATAGATTTAGAAAGATTATATGAAATGAAATATTTTTTTGTAAATTTTTTTTTAATGTATACATTTAGTTTTGTTAAACATTGTTAAATTTATTTTTTAAACGTATAAAAACACCTTTTTTTTATATATTGAAAATATTATTTTCGTCAACTTTTAAAAAACAAAAAAAATAAGAAAATTAAATAAATGTTTTTGGAGTTTATTTTACAGAATGCATATAAAAGTTATTTTATTTATAAAATAACATAATATAAGTGTATGAAGGTTTTTTTTCTTTCAAATAATACATCCTGCCAAGTCACAACCCCTATTTTGAAATAGTGTAGAGAAGATAAATCACTGAAAATACAAAAAAGAACTATTAATCAAATTCATAACTATCACAAGGTCCTTAGCCCAGTGGGACGACGACTTGCCCACAACCTTGGGTTCGATACCCTCTCCGCGTATGTGGTATGCTTTAATTGTCTCCCCTTTCTAAGGTTATCTCTTTCTCCTTTTATGAGGTGCTACTCTCTCCCTCTTGGAGTATACGCTTAGTTAGGCTTAAAAAAAATCAAATTCATAACTTTACAGGTTCAACAATCTACAACTTATAATTTGCGACTGCGTCAAATGGCCCAAGAAGGTGATATAGTTTTTAATGCTAGTCTCACTTGGTACCTGTTAGATCTTGGAGGCAAAATAAATTTGTTTAGGAAAAAGAATATTTAAAAAAAAAAAAAAAATCTAATGTGAGTGCTTAAAACAAAATATGAAATTACTAGTATAATTACTCGTGGCTTGTGCTATGGGGAGGCACCAATTCAAAATCCCAAAACTATCCTTTAACCCGTCACTCTCAAAATACAAATCCAATCGGAGCCGTTCTTTTCTATACTTTAAACCAATCACGTTAATCCAACGCTTCATTAACTCGCCAACTCATCAATCCTAGCCACTTCATCAATGACCAATTAAATTCATCTGAGTTCTTCTACATAAACAGAAACAGATACGGCCCTTTCTTCAAAATCCCATCATCATCTGAAAATCAAATTCCTCCCTCTCTCTCTTTTAGATCTCGATTTTATTTTCCTTCAATTTCTTATAAGTCCTAAAATGGCGCCCAAAGCCGATAAGAAGCCAGCGGAGAAGAAGCCGGCGGAGGAGAAGAAAACCACTGTTGCTGAGAAGGCTCCAGCCGAGAAGAAGCCAAAGGCCGGGAAGAAGCTTCCCAAGGAAGGCGGTGCTGGCTCAACAGACAAGAAAAGGAAGAAGGCGAAGAAGAGTGTTGAGACATACAAGATCTACATCTTCAAGGTGCTCAAGCAAGTCCATCCCGACATCGGGATCTCCAGTAAGGCTATGGGTATAATGAATAGCTTTATTAATGATATATTTGAGAAATTGGGACAGGAATCTTCTAGACTTGCTAGGTACAACAAGAAGCCTACTATTACTTCCAGGGAAATTCAGACTGCTGTTAGACTTGTACTCCCTGGTGAATTGGCTAAGCATGCTGTTTCTGAGGGTACTAAGGCTGTTACCAAATTCACAAGCTCTTGATTCAAGATTTCAATTGGGACTGACGTCTAGGGTTAGGGTTTTAAGAAATAGTTTGTTAGGCTTTTGTAATTTCTTTTTCGGATGTAGTATCTTCTATTTTGGGATGTTGAATTGGATCTGCTCGATCCATTTTTGTGTATCTGGAATACAATTGTTCTCTCTCTCTCTGTTCCAAAAATTCATTTCTTGTTAATCTGCTTCTTCACTTTACTCTGTTTAATTAAAATGCTAATTTGTTGATTGGATAATTTTATTCTCATTGAACTAAATTGATGGTAGATATGGTGACACATTATCTTTATGTTTTCCTTTAAAGTTGAAAAGATTGATTTTTATTCTGCTGAATTACGAGTTAAACACTTAACCAAAAAACTATTAGATAAGTGGTTGTGACACATTTTATTAGCAGACATATTAAATTTTAAAATAAAATCATATCAACGATGAAAGTATATCCAAAATGGAGGATTTTATTTCTTGAGGTGAATCCCTCATAAACGGTGGGAGGTTAAGACCTCAGGTACAAATATAAATGAATGTAGATAGATCTACAACACATCAATATGTGAGTAACATAAATAATTATTTGCAGTTGTAGATACATGCACATTCAAATATCTCATACGACTTCTCGATACATTGCCCATTTCCATTGAATTTTTGAAAGCATTATTTTCTGCACTCCGAAAGATTGCAGTCTTTCGGATTCAAGATTTTACTGCATCTTCATGAATGACACTGCTTAAGATCAAATGAAAATTTCTATTAGATCTCCTTGAAAAAAAAACTAGCAGACTTTAAAAGAGAAAAGACTAAAGAAAATTGTCAAGTAATTGAGAACGTAATAATGTGACATCACATGTAAATATATATATATATATATATATATATATATATATATATATATATATATATTATATAATGATTTTTCTTAATTTTACATGTAAATAATCTTAATTTGTTTTTAAAAAACAATTTATTAAGCATTGTTATTTGACAATAATACCTAAGCGAATCATTGCGGAGTTTGCTTTACCCAATGTGGGGCTCTCTCTCCTCAATGTGGGACAATCGCCCATCGCGTAAAAAAAAGCATAAAAATGAATAGACAATTTTTGTTTTTTTTTCTTTCAAGGGAAAATAGTGCATCCGTGATTGATAGTATCAAAACTCACCTGAGAAAAGAACTAAAGAGAGAATGAAAATTAGCAATGTATACTTCTTTCCACCCTCCATTTATTTTCTGTTGTTCTTCCTTGTCTAATGATACGAGAGCTATGTATCATCATATTTATAGTGTGAGATCATGAAATAAAGGAACCATAACCACAAGTATGTAGTTTTATAGCCGTTAATTTAGGATTACTATTCAAACATTCCGTGGCTAAACGATTAATATGGTCAATCAATCACAAAACATATGTATCACAATAATGTAAATATATGTTGCTGGTTATAGTCAAAAGTTTTTAGAGAAATTTGCGCAAGAATTATGTTACCAATATTCCTTTTGTAATAATAATTCTTTAGAGTTAATAGCTATTTATAGCACTAAACTATTTACGAATTTCTCTTTATAGTACTAAACTATTTTTTTATCTAAATATGTCACTCAACTATTACATTTATAAAAAAATATACAACCACCCATTTTTTGGGTGTTTTCCAGCCAGTGATGTCACGTGAGTTGCTTCAGAACATGAACAAAGGCGAAAAGGAAAAGAAATATTGGAAACGTCGGGCCATAACTGCTTAATTTGACAGACCTATTTGCCCTTGCAACAACAAATTAAGCAGTTATCGCCCGACGTTTCCAAGATTTCTTTTCCTTTTCCTCGTTGTTCATGTTCCGAAGCAACTCACGTGACATCGCTGGCCGGAAAACACCCAAAAAATGGGTGGTTGTATATTTTTTGATAAACGTAAATAGTTGAGTGACATATTTAGATAAAAAAATAGTTTAGTACTATATAGAGAAATTCGTAAATAGTTTAGTGCTATAAATAGTTATTAACTCAAATTCTTTATAATAATTCCTTTTGTAAGAATTATTCTAATGCAGCTGAATACAATAGCATTTCTTATCTATCTGTTGAAGGTCACAATCCCTTCCCAGATGCTGACCAGATCAAATATATACTAAAATGGAAGGCAAAAATGTTTTCGCCAGAGGTTACGAAAAAGCCTCCAAAAGACATAATGAATAAGTAAGGTGCAGATGGCAGACTCCTGATGCAGGTTTCTTTAAACTCAACGTAGATGGAGCTTGGCATGACAGCATATGAGGAATTGGAATCATCATCAGAAACAAGGAAGGGAAATTTATTGCGGGAGCTGCAAAATTTGTTCCGAACTCACCCGACCCTGAATACGCAGAAGCAAAAGCACTACTGGAAGAACTTCGGTTTGCTATGAACTAAGGTTATCAGCCGCTGATGATTGAAAGTGACTGCCAAACACTGGTAAATCGGGTCCAACAGGATGAAGAAGATTTGTCCCCTTTAGGACATATTGCTAGCCAGATAAAGATTCTGTTGTTGACTACTATAGCTAATTTATTTTTTGCGCACAGATCTTGTAATATTGTTGCTGATATATTAGCCAACCATGCAATGCGGCTTAAAGTCTCCTCTCAATGGTTTGGAGAACCACCGAGTTTTCTCCTACCACATGTACTCCACGATGTTTCTAATTAATATGATAATGCACTTACTATTCAAAAAAAATTGTAATTGTACTTTTTGCGATTTCTTTCATAATTTAGTTGTTCTTTAAAGAGAAATTGATCAATATAGTTTGGGAATTGAAAAAAAAAGGAGGTGAAGATCGATTAATCCATTTATATCCTCTTGAAGGATAAGTATTTATCATACATAATATTCTTGGAATCGAATTGCTCTTGTAAGATTATTCAATTTGTTAATCACCACTTGTACTTTTTAAATATATTTCATCAGAAATAAACATCTTAATAACTTTTAAAATTTAATTTTTAATACAATATTGCAAGTACGTGTTGACACATATTATTAGTGAAGATATTAAATATTAAAATAAAATCATATCAATGATGAAAGTTTATCTAAACATTATATGAGAGGATTTTGTTTCTTCAGGTAAAACCTTTATATATATGGCGCGAGATTATGACTTCATGTACAAATATAATTGATTGTGGATAGACCCACAACGCATCAACGTAATGTTGATTTCCTATGATCAACGGAAATAATTATTCACACATATATACAGTGGCGGAGCCAAGCTCGTCCACCCAAAATTTTAAAAAATGATGAATTTTTTATAAGAAAAATTATTTTTGTGATATTTTCTTATAAATTTTGTATTCCCCCACCCCACCCCACCCCACCCATCAACCAAAATTATGAGAGATAATGAATGAAAGAATTTAAGGAGCAAACATAAAGATATGTCTAAGTGAGAATAAATAGGATATTTATAGGGATAATCTCAAGAGAATGTATGAACTTACTTTGCGGCGCCTAGAGCATCGCCTCATAGTTGTGATAAGTTTGTTTTGCCCCTCCGCGAGTGATCTTTGAGGCGCCTGGTCCAGTTCGACTCATCAACCATTGGATTTGGATGTGTTCTCTTCTAGGCCTTCTTTATCCTCAACCCAGTGGATTCCTGAATGCGTCGGGCTTCTACTCACCACCTCTCTCGGGGTATATGTCTAAAGTAAGGTCGATAGATCGAGTCACCAAGGTGCAACTCCATATTGCTTTATCTGGCAGCACAGATCTCACTGGATTAGTCTGGTTAGATATTCGGATATCGTTCACCAAAATATTGAATGTTATCAGAAAGGGGACAGAGAGGCACATTGAGTCAAAAGATAAGGACTTAATGGTAATTTAAAATTTTCCTTCTTCAAGTCCTTGAGTGTGACTCCCCCTTCTTATAATGACCTATTGACTGAGCTTTCTGGAAATTGGATGGCAAGCAGAGCCGGCATCGAGCTATTTGTGAGCAGTACTTACACTTTCTCTTCTACTCTTTCTACAATTAATTATCTCTTTGATTTTCTACATGTTACCCACAAAATCTTCGATGGATCCATGTTTTTTTCTGTAAGAATTAAAACCCTGAATTCTTTTTTTTCTTTTGTCCATAGGATTGTCATTTTTCACAACGACTGAACGATTGAGAGGGATTTTTACACCCTTTGGTGCGGTTTCTGAAGGTATGAACTTTTAATTGCTTAAAGATTTTATCTTTTATTCATTTTTTCTCTTTTTTTAGCCGGTCAGAAATGGTAAATTAAATAAGATTGTGGGAATTCCTAAATGTTTCTAATATTTGCTTTTTATATTTTATTCACAGTTAGGCTTGTTAAAGACCCAAAAACTCAAAGGCCTAAAGGATTCGGATTTGTTAAGTTTGAATCAGAAGTTGATGCCCAGAATGCTTTAAGGTCCTTGAATGGCAGGGTATGTACTGGATTTGTATTTACAGTCTTTATTGCTTACTTAATTTAACTGTTAATTGTTTTTAATTATTGATGAAGATCTTTGCGTAAGTTACTATGTTGTAATTTTGAAATCAGACCCCTCCTAGGCACATGTTTAAGAATGAAAAGTAAGAGAAAAGAGGAATGAATATGTAAAAGGGCATTATTTTCATACATATACCGTATACAAAGTTCATAGTGGTCATCAATGAGTTTTTTGTTGTTATGAATTGTGACATAAGTAGCCTAGAAAATTGTTGAGGCTGATCAATCGGAAAAGATAAATAGAGAGTGATATACCTAAAAAGTGAAAAATACTGCGTCTCCAGTGACTTTTCCGGACAACGAGCTGACATGCTGAATTAATTTGCATAAATTGGTAGGTTTAAGACAATGCTAGCAAACACTCGGAATCCAAGATTGAAATTGTGGGCGTTAGGACAAGGAATATATTTCTATTAGTTCGAGGTGAGACACCAAGGACCACGTATTATGTATATCCTCTATGTCAAGAACATTCTCGATATTTTGTTGCGCAGATAGCGTTTCTGAAGATTACTAACTATTGCAATCATAACTTGGAAGGAAGCAAAATGTTGTCCATCAGATTCTTTTCCTCTTTTCTAATTTTATGTTGGCATGGATTGCAGATAGTTGATGGGAGACTGATTTTTGTCGAAGTTGCACAGACTACAAGATCTTGAAGAAAAAAAACCTTTCCATATCAGTTCTTTGTTTCTAACATCTCCTTGTTTGTACAAGGGGACTTGAGCTCTAAAATTGGCACAAATGGCTGAACTTTTGGCATTTTCTCAGTCGTCATTGTTTCTGCTGCCTAAATATAGACTCCAATCTCCCAATCAAGGATGGAATTGCAATGCTCAATATCTAGCGCCACCTTCTGCATCTTCCTCCCACTTGTTCGCAACCAAGTCAATACTATTTCCAACAGTTCGCGCACAGAAAAAGCAATTCTCGTGGGGGATTAGAGCTGGCTCTCCAATGCCTACTACCTTTGCTGTTAATTCTGCTGGAACTGAGGTTGATCCTCTACCAGAAACTGGCGGTGGTTATGGTGATTTTGGTGGCTCAAATGGCAGCCGTGGTGGTGGTGGAGATAATAATGGCGGCGACAACAGTAACAACAAAGAATCGGGTGAAGGTGAAGATCATGATGCTGGAAGTAGCAAGAAGAAAACGGGTATTTCAATGTCTCAAAAACTGACATTAGGCTACGCTCTCTTGGTTGGAGCAGGTGGAGTTATTGGCTTTCTGAAAAGTGGAAGCCAGAAGTCACTGATCTCTGGAGGACTCTCAGCAGCATTGCTCTATTATGTTTATACTCTTCTTCCTACTAAACCTGTAATCGCGTCATCGGTTGGTTTTGTACTTTCTGCTGCTTTACTGGGAGTTATGGGTTCGCGCTTTAAGAAGTCGGGAAAGATCTTTCCTGCCGGTGTTGTCTCTCTTGTTTCTCTTATTATGAGCGGGGGATATTTGCATGGGATTATGCGTAGTGCGCATTAGAATTACTTAGAAATGCACGACTTAGTTATGTTTCCAAACGTTTATGTTGGTTACTTTTGGACTAATGATCTAGGTGAGAATGTGTTTTGAACTAATAGCATGTAATTTCCTTTCATCCTTTGGTCGGAATTTTTGTTTGAGTTTTGATTTTTCTCATTGTTCTGCAAAATGGAAAAATAGATCACCTGCATAATCGGTTGCTAGCTCAGACTCGTTCTCTCTCGACCTCATGAGCTAATTTTCAGTGGATTCCGTTCTTTCTTGAAGCACTAGCTGCGTTCAGACTATTATGTTTTCTGAGAAAATATTTGCTTTGCTTTTGGCCTCGGGAATGGATTGAGTTTTTATTTGAGAACTTTTATCTTGAAGTTCGTAAAAGTCGAAACACCCTCAATAGTGCTATTCAGCACGAGGTCAAGACACAGAGGAGCAAAACAGCACAAGCTCATTACAATTTGTAAAATTCTACATCAAGTTATCAAAACTTCAGCAGCATTGCTAATTGAATGGAAGCACCCCAGATTTCGGACATGCCTTTACTCCCCCTTCAAGAGAATGCATCCTTTGAGTGAGAATATAACTTGCAAATACCTGTGAACAAAACTTCAAACCATGCAAACACTGTTTCCAGCCATCACAATTAGATCAATTTCTTGTTGTCCTCTCTCTTTCCTATAGCCTTCAAAGACAGGAGCCAGAGAACCAAAGCCAATTGTAAACTATCGACAGCAATTGAAAGACAAGCTTATAAAGAGGAAATCACGTGATATCTTGATAGTTACATTCAATTTGGGACGCAAGGAGTATTGGTAACTACAAAGCATCGTTGCCTCCAAATGTAGTATTTAGATGCAGAAAACAGCTAAATATAGAAAGCCACACTATAATACAATAGATCACTATTCCCATCTACCACACATGAACCTAGGCGTCGAAATAGAAGCGCAATCTTCAGTGTTCTTCCAGTGTACAAGAAAGAAGCAACAAGTAAACAAGAAGTTTCAGCTACGACCAGCCAGACTGGCGATTCTTGCTGTTATTCTTTGTGGGCATACTGCACGCGGATATTTCTACCATCCAATAACTGGAAAGAAGAAGCAATCACAAGTTTAGGCAAATCATTAGCACTTGCACAGCCACTATTGTTCTATGAGTTAGTATTATACCTTGCCATCCATTTCTTTTACAGCATTGCTTGCTGCGTTTTCAGCAATGAAATGCACAAATCCATATCCTTTCGACTTTCCACTAACATGGTTACATATTACCTTCACTGACATCAGGGTGTTTGTTGTCCTTTATCAAACTTAACCAATGGAAATGGAAGAAAAAAAAAAGAAAAGACATAGTTTAGTGAATTACCTTCAACAATCTCTCCATGCGGCTCAAAAGCATCCTTCAGAATATTTTCATTGGTATCGTATGACAGCCCTGCAAACAAAGTAAAGTATTTAATCATAAATCATCGCTCTCACCCTAACCCTCCCCCAAATGTAAATGTATTCTTATCCCAAGAAATGTAAACCTAAATTTCAATTTTAGGATTTAAATTTTGCAAATAAAAGAATTGCTCTGCGTGCGGCAAGTTTTAATCTCCCTTTCTAGAGCTATCTCATCTTCGTCTGAAACAATTCTTTCTCCCCTATATGAGGCAACCGCCCAAACGGGCTTCAACAAAAAAAAGGCTAAATAAAGCTATCTAATTTGCGGAACATCTTTTAAAGAATCATTTATATGCCGTCCCTTTGAAACACTAGAACAAACAGTTAGGCAGCAGGGATGAGAGAGAGAGAGAGAGAGAGAGAGACCTCCGACAAACAATTTAGTAGAGGAAGAACGAGAGAAAGGAGATGAACAGAAAAACCCAGCCACCGGATTCAAGTTCAACCTTCGCATTTCCCTTGCCTTGAGTGACACCAAAAGTGGCTCTCTTTCGCGAGATGATGGAAATAGAAACCTCAAATGGTTCCCACCTTAATCTCACGGTCCAAAATGATTAAATGGGTCCAAGACTAAGAGGCCCAAATCCCATGACTTTCCTTCTTTCTTTTTTTCTTCCGCTGAGATTAACCACCCATGTTTTTTTTACTTCAAATGAAATTGACCAAGGGAATAAACGAATTGAGACTATGCTAATTCTGCATTTGTCTACAGTGTTGAAGAGGGAGATTTTCAGCACATTCAGCACTGTTTACTGGCCTCTGGATCTGCACCTTTCAGATCTAGTGGTCATCAAGCAGTCTGTTGTTTTTTATACATGTACACATTGAATCATTCATCTTTAACCCCTGTTCGCGCGCCCAGAATTGATTTTGTGATCAATTTCCGTGATTTAAGCAATCCCAATTACAATTTGGGTCAGAAAATCTCGGATTTTTCATTCAAATTCGGCAACATGCGTATCATTCCTCACAATCACGATTATTTTGAGTTTCAATATACCAAAAAAAAATATATTAAACTCCATTATCCTCTATTTTGTTCTTCGATTTTTTTTTCTTTTTTTAATTGTTTTTTCCTTCGATGGAGAATTCTATTTTCGATAGTTCTAAATAACCATTTGTTCTAAATAGAAACAAAGCTCAATTCTTCTAATTCTAGTCCATTTTGCAATCCACTAACCAGATCTTCAAAATCAAAATTTTAAATCTAGATTAGAGTTTCACTGTTCCATATGAACTATCTTCAAGGAATAAAAACAATAACGAGGCAATTTTTAATTAAGATCTTGAAATTAAGAGAAACCCACATTCAATTTCCCATCAATTCAAAATCCAAATTACTCATAAAAACTACCAAAAATCAAACAAATAAAATTCAGAAACAAACACTGAGATGGATTAATGGAGGAAATCGTGGATAATAGTTATGGAATTGATGGGGATCGCGGTTTCAGTTGCGTTAAAGTTGAAAAAAGATGAACAGTTGTCTTTTTGGGTATTTTTAATCTTGTGCGGCAGCCCTAGTTTGAGTCTAAAATCACCGCGATTTTTATGGCCACTGGATCGAAATGTGTAATATCTAGTGGCTATTGTTATGTTATGTAGGTGCTGAACATTAGACTGTTCAGCATCCTAGCCGAGTCGGCTAATTCTAGAATCTATATGAATCATGTTTATGTAATAAAATTATTTGATTTTCACAAGGTAATTATTAGTAAAAATAAATATACATTCTAAATCTCGATATTTATGTAATTTTATTTTTCGTTATGAAAAAAAAAAATATCCGTTTAGATGTTCATTTAAAGATTGAGTCATTCTCGTTTTTTGTCGAGAAATCTCACATTGTGATGTCCAGAAAGGCGCTACTATCTTAATTCTATAATATAAATCGCTTAAAACGTTTAACAAAAATTAAAAAAAAACGAAACAACATATATCACGGAGGAAGCACTTCCACAAGTACAACCATCGATAAAGAGTAAAATAACACCTATGGAGTGTGTGGGCAATTTGCGAAGGTGTATATCCACTTTGAAAAATTCTGATATGAACCAAGTCATGTGGACCTTATGTCCAGAACTGCTTACATAATCACAAAGTTGTCTCTCTCCTCATTCGATAGTGATGTGGCCAATTCTAAACCAAAAGGTCCAGTGGACCTGGTTAATATCAAAATTATTCATCAACTTTCCCATGTGCAACTAACCCACCCCAATTAGGTTCTTGTTTACTTTAATCATTTTCCATCCATGAGCTACCTCTTCCCAATTTCTCCCAACCCATGTGCTATCCAAATCAGACTCTCCCCCTTTCATCTTTAGCAATTATTCGAGGACATGTTACAAAACAAACAATAATAATATAGTTCATTATACTAATGCAATTAAGTATAAGAACATTTGAGAAACGAAAAATTTTTATATGGACCATCCCCTAAGAAATAAAAGCTTTTTATATAGATCGTGATCTAATAGATCATATGGTCCAAATCTTTCGACAATCGCAAAACAATTACCTCTCTTGATCTACAATTCTGTGAACAATGGCAAAGCTCAAGAAAAAAGGAGTGAAATAGAGCTACTCTTGGCAACATCAAAGGAAATAGGAAATAATGCAAAATAGCAGACAAAGCACTATAAAACACTTAGAGATTGAATTAGGTATCGTCTGATTTGAAAACCAAAGTGTTTAGGACTACTTACCAATGTTGTTAAAATCCCGATTTAAATCATAAAATCGTAGATTTTACAATTCTACGGCAGGAAAACGATTTGAATCGGAAGTAAAATTGAAATCTGGTAAAATCGGAGTAGAATCGTAGAATCGGATTGTAAAATCATACGATTTTACGATTCTACCGATTCCACAAATTTACTATTTTCAGGCGGAATTCGGTTATTTCCAGGCTGAAATTTGCTATTTCCAAATATAAATTGACTATTTCCAAGCGGATTTCAACTATTTCCAAATATAAATTGGCTATTTCCAAGCAGATTTCAATTACTTCTTAATAAGGTCAAAATTATTTGTTCAATTCTCTAAATTTCGTATTTTAATAACATCTCGGTATTCATATTTGTTGCTTATTTACAGAATCAGTGATCTAATATTTTTGTGGTTTATTTTATTTTGATGTTTTAAAATATTTATAAGTTAAAAATTATATTTTGTCGCATTTTTATATTTTAAAAAAACTTGTGAAAATTATGTTATATGAATTTTCACATATTGTTAGACCATATGATATTATTTATATGTTAAATTATTGTTATTTATATATAAAATATATATTTTAATTTTTTGGTACGATTTATTTTACGATTTTTCACCTCCACCGATTCTACGTAGAATCCCGATTTTAACAACTTTGCTACTTACCAACTAAATTATTTAGAAGATGCAATATGAGAAGAAACTTTCAAGTTTGACTCAAAGATTGCAACTAACTCTGTTCAAAAGCATTAATTTGGTTAAGAAATATTAAAAAGACCAAATAAGTCCATTCATTCATATTGAAATTGCTACTCCTAAATCACAAACTAAGAAGTACAATACCTAATCCTCCTCCTATAACATTAAGGCTAAAGAAGTTCTAACCCAGAATACATACACAACCACCATAACTAAAGATTCCTCAAAACACAAAGGGCACTAAAAACAAAAGCCTAATCCAAATTAAATAAACAAACCTAAGCAGCAGCCTTCTTAGGAGACTTAGCAGCTTTAGCAGGAGACTTGGGTTCTTTGGTAGCACCAGCCTTATCAGTCTTCTTTGGCAACAAGATTGGGTTAATGTTTGGTAACACTCCCCCATGTGCAATTGTCACACCAGACAGCAACTTTCCAAGCTCTTCATCATTCCTAATTGCCAAAAGCACATGCCTTGGGATTATTCTGTTCTTCTTGTTATCCCTTGCTGCATTTCCAGCCAACTCAAGAACCTAAATCAATCAATTACATCCACCATTAAATAAAAATCTCAGAAATAAGAAGAATTGCAAGATTTCATTAACTGCCATACAGTTTTGTATTTTAAATTCTTTGAATGCTGAATAAAAGAAGAACTGTAATGTGCACATAAATCAAAATGGTTAACGGTCTACCTTCTTTGGTGCATTTTTACTTTGAGTAATATATAGACTACTATTTCAATGGTATTTTATAAGCAAGTGCTATATGCATTCATTTTAAATGTTCAGTCATTCTCCAATGCATATTTTAATGGTATACTCAAACAATCACTTTGTGCATTTATTATCAAAAAAATCATGTATATCTCCTAACCATGCCGGCATATACACCAATTATTAGGAATTTAATAGATTATATTACTGTTGTATTATAACCCAGAAGTTATTGTTCTAAATCAAAAATACTAACCAACTACTCTATCCTTTATTGATAGCTAAAGTTCATCTGTTATTAAACAAGAATACCAGGAATTAGTTCATTAAGTTCAATTTAGCAGGAATTGAAATACAATTAAAAAAGATTTCAATTTAACAAAACCCTAGAACAGTTAATTTTAACAAGAGATCTGAAATACAATACGGGAGGAAAAAAATGGATTTACCTCAGCAGCTAAATACTCAAGGACGGCAGCCATATAAACCGGAGCACCGGTACCAACACGTTGAGAATAGCGACCTTTTTTCAAGTAACGACCAATTCTACCGACCGGAAATTGCAGTCCAGCCCTAGAAGACCTAGAAACGGGCTTCTTCTTTGGGCCACCTCCTTTCCTTCCAGCGGCACCCTTCTTCACTTTTCCTCCAGTCTCCATATCAATTTTCAGTAATAAACTTTGATTAGGAAAAAATGGGAAATTGAAAAATAGTTGGAACGGTGGATTTATTGGATGAAGATGAACAAAGGATTTTATAATGGGGTTGGTGTTAATTTGGTTCTCTTGATGGGCATGTGATGGCTGTTGGATATGGAGTTCATCTACGGTTGAAAATGATTTAGTCAGGATCCGCGTGATATGAATCGGACAAATAGGGAGCGAGTGGGCATTTGAATTTTTGAGTTGCGTGTGTTTCGAGCAAGCTGAAAGTTTTTCTTTTTTTTCTTTCCCGCCTGAAACCTTCACTCGTTTTTTTTTAGTTTTAGTTTTGACATATTTTTAAAGGAAAATTAGTAGTATCAGTCGTCTATGTACTTATTTCGTTTAACTTTGATATTTTTTATAGGGAAATTGACATATTTGGTTCTCAAATTATTTCCAAATAATTAAGTGGTCATCATTTTTTTTACTTCTCATTTTGTCTTGGATGTTATTTTACGCTTCCTAACCGATCCCGACATTACCACCCACGATGATTTCCGGCCAAATCCCTTTCTATGTAGTATTTATATTTCTTTGATGATCCCTAAAGTATTTTCGAGCTTCCAAGATGGTCCTATCATCATCATCTTCCTCTTCAAAGATCCATCACAGATCACCAACAATTTCTCTCCTAAGTCCGACCACTAACGTCGTCCACCCACCATATCTCTCCCAAATTCGACCACCAAGCCTCCACCCACCAGTTTTGTCCAACCCAAAATTGGAATCGCATGAATATTCATACCAAGAAAATGATTAGACCCCAAATTCTAACTGAAAGCAGTCATGAATGGTCCACATGATAGGCATTGGTGGTTGAATTTGGGATAGAAATGATGGGTGGGCGGCGATGAATTTTAGAAGATGATGCTAGAACCATCTTGGAAGCGGCAAAATCTTTCGGGATCATCCAGGAAGTAAAAATAGTACATAAAATGGAAATTAGCCAGAAACCACTGTGGGTGGTCGTGTTGGGACCGTTTAGAAAACGCAAAATAACATTCAAGACCAAATGGAAAGTAAACTATTTCTCAAATAATCGAGTGGTCCTCGTTATTTTTTTAGTTTTCATTTGGTCCTAAATGTTATTTCGTGCTTCCTAACCGGTCCCAGTACGACCATCTACGGTTGTTTCCGGCCAAATCTCACGTTGTAGTATTTTCACTTCCTGGATGATCCCAGAAGTATTTGCGGGCTTCCAAAATAGTCATAGCATCATCTTCTTCATACTCCAAGATCCATCACCGTCCAAATACGACCACCAACACCACCCACCCACCAATTTCTCTCCCCAAGTCTGACCACCAACGCCTAACATGTTGACCTTTCAGGATTGCTTTCCAGTTAGGATTTGAGGTCTAATCATTGTTCTTGGTATGTAGTTTCCTGTGATTCCAATTTTTGGTTGGCCAAAAGTGGTGGGTGGTGACCTGGTGTTGAATTTGTGAGAGATATGGTGTGTGGGTGGCGTTGGGAGGTGAGAGGGGTAGTGGTTTGAAGAATAAGAAAAATAAGCTTTGTTTATTTTTTATTTTAAGAACGAAATGACAAGTATATCCATGTTTATTAAGCATGTAAACCGCACATGTTGAAGTTTGTATAATGATTATTTATGTAGTTTAACGAGTATAAGGACTATCGAGGCTATACAAAATAAATAAAAGAACTACTAGTGTTGTTTCCTCTGGTTTCTTCATCGATCTATTTATTTGTCTTTAAAGAACAAATAAAATAAAAGAAGGTTATTACATCGTGTTTGGTACGGCGAAATGGAATGGAATGGAATCCATTTCTACCCTGAATAGTTTTGAATCCTCTTTCCATTCCATTTATTGGAAGACAAAGACATAATAGAATGAAGATTCATTTAACGTGTTTGGAAAAACTATTATTTAATGTTAAAATGGAATGTGATTCAATATACTATGACTTAAATGCCCTTTAACATATGTTGACGAGAAAAACTAATTAATTGCACAGTGTATAAACTTTCACTTGAAAAAAAATCATATTTGTACACGGTAGCAGATTCAGTGGGGATGACTATCCCAACATTTTCAGAAATGATGATTTTATTATAAGAAAATTTTACTTTTTGTAAGATTTCCTTATAAATATTGTTTAAAAAAAAGTAAAAAATTTCCCCTTGTAAAGATTTTTTTTGGCACCGTCATTGTTTCTAGACTAAAGCGTATCAAACATACATTTCAATATTAAAATATAATTAATATATAAAATTGAATCTAATATAAAAATAACTATATTTCATGTTAAAAAGAAAGTATACGATAGCACCATCTCTTCCCATAGAGCGCTAAGAAGAAAAATGAAAGGAAAATACAGATAGCAGGCAAATAATCGATTATTTGACCTGCTTTGGTCGAGCAACCGCTACATTTCTTGAACGGCCACAACCTACATAACTCATCTCCCTATTTTCAAGGAAAGAAGTAGCTCTAGCGAAACTAGATGAATGAAGTATCATACCATATGTAGTTCTCGGCCCTTTTTGTTAGACCAATTCCTTGAAGTGTTGAGTTCCTTACAGTCCTGTACTGTACTTGAATTCATTTCAGACAGTAAAGTAGTATGGTATAAAAGAACCACTCCCCCTATTTCAAAATGAAAAAGTAACAAAATAAATGAAAATATTTATGTAATTATCGTATATAAAGTTTTATCAAAATAATGAAATATTTTTGGAGAAAATTGACATGTTTTTGTCTAATTTAAACACTATAATAATAAAAAAAAATGTATAATGATTACTTTTCATTAATCGGGGATTTCATCTTCTCTTGGAAAAGCCATTCCATAGGTTTTGGAGTGGAATGAACATTCCCACTTCTTCATGGAACGAGCATTCCCGTGGAAAGGCCATTTCCACTTTAAATTGGTCAAGCAAACGCTGGAATGGAAAGAGAAGCTGGAAAAGTCATTATATTCCTTTCCATTCCAGCGTACCAAACACACTATTAAAGGAGACTAAGAGAGGTGTATTCAATTTAGATTTTATAGGGTTTGAAAGTCCATAATAATCAATTTCGATTTTAAAAAGTCAATTAAAATCTAGATGTATTCAATTTATATTATAAATTATCTGTTGAAATATGTTGGTATTCAAAACTCTATAGATTTCATTAAATTGAGGATTTTGATGGATTTCCTAAGCCGTATTGAGAAATCTCTTCTTTTTACTCAAGATTTTGATATTGTCTCGTTAATATTAAAATTAAATGTCATTAATAATTTTAGCTGACATTACAATTTTTTTAGTAATCCCATTTCTTTAAAATTAAAAGAAATATCCAAACTCAAAAATAAATATGAGGAATTTTTTACATCGTTAGAAAACTCAATACGAAATGTTTATTTCTCCAAAACAATATATATTGTCATAATATCCCATCAATATTCTTCTTGGTCATCTTTAAACATAAATTAAAGAAAGCAAACAATTTATTCTCTATCTAACCACAAATTTCTATTTTCCAAACATTGATTTCATTTCCCTAGAAAAGAAAATCAAATGAAAAAAGAATTCAAACAAAACATACATTAATTACGCCAAAGACAAAAATATCAGTAAGTAAATTATACAAACCTTGAACAAATAAATCAAAAAATAGCATCAGTTTCGTGATCTCCAAAAAATCATAGACTCACCACCAAACTTTTTAAATTTTTAACAAAATGATTTGATTCCAAAATAAAAAAGATTGATAAACATATATTGACTTTGGAAATTCAACACCACTGGATATTTATAATACATCACTAAAAAAAACCAAGTATAAATCAATCTGATAGAATCTACGTAGAGTCTACATATAGTTAAAACAATTCATGCATTCGGCAGAATCCATAATTTTTTGAAAATTAATTAAAATCTTTAAAATTTGGAGTGAATACACCCCCATAAATAACTTACGAGCGTATCGAACTAAGTAACTAAGAGATGCTTTGAATCAATATTTGTGTTGATTGATTGAGTTATTGTTACAATAAACCTCTTTTTTCCTTTTAAAAGGTTTGAATTCCGAAATGATAATTCTGCAAAAATCATGGATAAATGTACTCTCTCTACTATAACTTATCATATAGATTTATATGTTTCTAAAAATTCTACTCTTTATTTAAGTCTGCTTGGATGTGTTTAATCTTCCATTCTTAAATTTAAAATTTTCAGTCGAATCACTTCCCTCTAAATAGACGTCCATTTTGAACTCAAATAATAGTTCTTATGCGTCCATACACGAAGTCCAAGTGTTACTTACTTTCGACCCATACCCCTTTGCGACCTTTCCTCTTATTCAAATCTTGGGAGACCACCGGGTGGTATAAGGAATTTATTTTCAGTGTACATAATTTGAGGGGTTCATTAGGATTGGTTTGAAAAATAAAATACTTTTTGTTCTATTTTTAGCTATAAGTTCTATGTATTTAGTACAGTAGTATTATTTATCCATCACGAACAATATAAATAAATTTTGATACGATGAAATGAGTATATATAAAAAAAAATCCATTTATGTTGCAAAAGCATTGATTTAATCCGTTGAAATTTTAAAAATTCAGGAAGATTTGAATTTTTAGCAAAAAGAAGCTGAGAATAGCCAATTTGATACAAGTTTGTAACAAAGGTGATTCATATTTTGTGGGGTGGATGTATCTTTATTTATTCTCCACTAATGTACCTTTACCTTTTAGGATATATTCTGCACAACCATGTTTGTGAATTGTTTCACTAATATTTCAAATAAAATTCTATTATAAATATCGTTAGTGTCTCTGGAGATATATCTCTTTGTAGTTCATAATTTATCATTGCATATAAAATATAATGAGATATTCCTCTTTTTTTTTACCATGTGTTGTTGGTACACTACTTTTTTTTTCTTTCAAAAGGTATGTCGATGTATATTCACTTCTCGAGTACTGTATTGACTTTTTCGGGATGACCCTCCCAACAAGGAAGGTCTCATTTTCTCCGTCTTGATTTGCATATGTAATCACGTTTTTTTTCTTCTCTAAAAATACATCATTACGTTTACTAGATCACGTTGGAAAATCACTATTAGTATAATCACAATTACTAAAATCACGTTTAACAACCATTGCGTCAAATTGACTATAATTCGGATTTTTTTAATACATCCTCTAATATATAATGTATACTAACAAAATTATTGTACATGAAGTAATCTACACTAATGAAATAATATCACAACATGTGAAACAATTCATTAATGTATTAAATGATGTACCAAAAAATACATTCTTATCTGACCTTTAGTTTTTTACATTATATATACTTTTTGTACCACTCACAATAACAAACACGGTTATAATATTATTAAGAGATTTTCTAACTTTCTGTACCTCCCACTAGAAAATAAGGAAAAAAATTTAATTGAACTCGATATAGGTTACGTATCATTTACTAAAGGGGTAGATCATGGAATATCAATGCATATGTTATTGTTTTATTGTAAATCCTCCCTATCAATGAAGAGTTAAAGGATATATAAAGTGGTAAAGGTTATAGACTTAATGAGGAGGACTCCACATATATATATATATATATATATATATATATATATATATATATTTTTTTTTATCTTTCTTAACAACACAAAATATTTTTATTTTTGTATGTATTTGAACCCAATTAATTCGATTGAGATATGAATATGATTCGAACTCTCAACTGTATTTTATATAAATTTTAAAAATAAATAGCGAGATAAACTATCAATTAATTGCACCACCAACTATTGTAAATACAAGTACAAATTTTGATAAGCCAAAAAATTACTCCAAGAATACTTTGGGATCCAATCTAGATTTTTTTTTTGAAGCCCGATTGAGCGGTTGTCCCATATAAGGGAGAGAAAACTGTCTCAGACGAGGAGGAGATAGTCCTAGAAAGGGAGATTAAAGCTTGCCGCACGCAGACGGAGGGTATCGAACCCACGATCTTAATATCATGGGCAGACGCCTGTTCCATTGGGTTAGGACACCTTTGATGGATCCAATCTAGAATAGGAGCGTGTAGGGCTCCAAAAAGGGTAGACAAGTAAATTTAACAGAAACATATTGGCCCGTCCATCTTTTCCTTATTGTGATTGGGATGTTTGACCGCCTTGATGACAATTCAGGAGTTAGCAGAACTGTACCGATTACATTTCCCTAGCCCTTTTACTTCCATTTATTTTGGTATATAATAATAAATATAAAAAATTTAGTATATATTAAATATTTAAAGATATCAGATTAAAATTTAAATAATCTAATTTTTTTGTACCAATAGGTATTGTAATTCTGTAATATTTATTTTGTAAAATATGTGTTACGTATATTATAACAGATTAATCAAAAAAAATACCCATTACAAAATGATATAACAACTATATGAAAGAACATAGCACATGTAAACAAATATCAATATATACTAATAAATTTTTATTCTGCAATGTAGTCGCGGTTGAATTCCCTCTCTTTCTTTAATTTTCTTTAATAAAAACATATTTATTCTAGGGAAAAAAAAATATAAAAGGAGAAAAAAATCAGCAGCCCAAAGCCAAAGCCCTTCTATTTTAGGGAAATTCTAATATAGAGCAGGTCTATGTGAATATTGTGGTGCAGAACATATCACATCACCATAGAATAAGGAAAGAGACAATTTTGTGATGATTTGGTCAGAATTATTCGTATTTCAATCCGGCTCCTATGCGGAATACCTTTTTTTCCGCACATGCTGAACACTTTTTTTTACCTAACACGCGTTCTCAAGTTAAGACCTAAAGGTGTTCTGAAAATCAGATTAAATGTTCATTTTTCAAATCAATCTCAACTGTCAAAATTTTAATATAGCGGTTGAGATTCCGCATGTGCAGAATAAAAGCTGTTTGCGTAGGAGTCGTGGTGCTGTATTTTCTCTCTGGCAATATATACTTCTATATTTTCCACCAAATATAATAAATCAACTCACCCCTGAATTTTCTCCCTCGATCTTTTCCGATCAAACCGCTTCACCATGGTCAGTGTTTCTTCAACTCTTTTTTCTGTGTTTTCTACTGTTTTTTTTTTTTTTTTTGCATCCAGACTTGTTGAATTTTGCTTGTGAATTTTTTATTTTATTTTAAAAAAAAAACAATTGGTGTGTGGATTTTGATTTTTGGAACAAAAGTGGGTGCGCTTGTTGATCTATGATATTATTAATTTTTATTTTTGTGGAAATTATAATTTATAGAATATGATTGAGATGCTTGTGATTTTGATTCAGCATATATATATATTCAGCTCGTGGATCTGATTTACTTTTATTGTTTACCTTTGATCTATGAATGCTGTTTTCGTTATGGCTACCTTAGCCATCTGATCTCTGGCTGGAGTTTTTATTGACTTAATTTTTGGATGTCAGCAATTTTGGACTATTTTATTTGTCTTCGATTTATTTTTCCTTATTGTTTGAAAATGTCTTGTCGGTATGGCTACCTTTCTTGCATTCTCATTTCTTTCTTATTTTAACTTTTTTACTTATTTTGTGTGGCCTATAAGAGTAAAAAGAAGAGGGGGTGGGGTTGTTCCTTAAATCTAGGTGTAATTAGCTTATATTGTAACTCAAGGTTGGCAGAGTTTGATTCCCATTATACCTCATGGAAGTTGACATTAGAATGATTCTTCCTTTCGTTGCTTGGTTAATTTTGAGTTCTATGTATAGGCAAATGCAGCATCAGGGATGGCCGTGCATGATGATTGCAAGTTAAGGTTCTTGGAGTTGAAGGCAAAAAGGACCTTTAGGTTTATAGTATTCAAGATTGAGGAGAAGCAAAAGCAAGTGATTGTGGAAAAGGCTGGTGAGCCTGATCAGAGTTATGAGGACTTCGCTGCAAACCTTCCTGCCGATGAGTGCCGTTATGCTGTATATGATTTTGACTTTGTGACAAAAGAGAATTGCCAGAAGAGCAAGATTTTCTTCATTGCTTGGTAAATCGAATTATTCCACACTTCCATTTCACTTGTTCTGGGCCTCCACTTGTATTCGTATCTCTGATCAACTGTAATTTTCTGCTTTTCAAGGTCTCCTGACACAGCAAGGGTGAGGAGCAAAATGATATATGCAAGCTCCAAGGACAGGTTCAAGAGGGAGTTGGATGGTATTCAAGTAGAGCTGCAAGCAACCGATCCCACTGAAATGGGCCTTGATGTTTTCAATAGTCGTGTCAATTAAATAAAGAACAAGTAAAAAATCTCTAGTATTGCAATGAATTCAGCTAATATTCTTTGCGTTACTCTAGAGAACTGTTAATAGTTGTGGAGGGTTGTATCTGGCTAAGATATGGTAATTAGCCTGCTATTGAAGGCTTACTCTATATACCTGTCCTCGTCTAGAACAATTTTATTTCAGTGTTGCTGGTCATTTTATGATTTCATGTTTGTGAGACTATGACATTAGTTCATAGGATTACAATTATTGGGTTTTTTTTTCTGCTTTGAATATGTATTCTTGATCTTTATTATGGATATCCTGATTGCAAGTGCTGTGAATCCTTTAATGCACTAATGTGTTCAAGCCAGAGTTGGATTTTTCTGATTCCTTACATTTTGCCTATAACTGATCACCAACGTTTTTTCCCCTAAATTATGTCAGCGGTTATTTACAGATTACATAGAGGAATGTACAACAAGAAAACCGGTATCCCCGTTCGTGGTCCTCTGCAAAAATTGGGACCTTGAACTGTGGGATTTCAATAACAATGAATGAGGTTAATTTAAAAATCAAAATTTGAGTGTAAACTACAGGTCGACTGAAGTCTACTACCTATGGTACAGGAGTATCTTGGAAGGATAGCCAGCTTAGCAGTCACTCAAAGGGCTGAACTTCGCGGCCAAGTTTTTAGCTCGATTTGGCTCCAGACCTCTTCTCATCATGTCATCACACAATTCCAGAGCTTTGTCTGTTTTCCCAGCAGTGCAACAGCCATTAATCAAAACATTATAAACCACACTATCTGGTTTTACACCGGTTTTCAGTATTGTTTCCCATATCCTTAGGGCTCCTTGCAAATCCCCTTTTCTGCAATACTCGTACATGATTGTTGAATAGCTTATACAATCTGGGGAAATGCCATTATCGGTCATCTCAAGTAAGGTCCCCATAGCTTCTTGGATGTGTCCAGACTTGCAGAAACCTCGAATTAGTATATTATATGTGACTGCATTTGCAAGAGATCCCTTTAGCAGTGACTTATGCAGATCTATAGCTTTCTCCATGAATCCGTCTCTTGTTAGCTGATCAAGGAAGCATCCATATGTTAGCTGATTAGGAATTAGACCACTAATTAGCATTTCTTTGCAAAGAATCTCCGCTTTGTCAATGAATCCCGCCTTACATAGACCATTTATCATTGTGGTATATGTCACTACATTTGGTAAGCATTTATCATCAACCATGATACCCCAGTACCCAAATGCCTTCTTAAGGTCTCTGGCTTTTCCATATTCATCAATAATACTAGTGTAAATTACATTATCGGGCTTTAATCCCTGATTGTGCATCTTCTCTAGAATACTTACTAATTTATTACAGTCACGTTCTTTCAGGATTCCTGAAATAAGCACAGCATAACACACAAGATCCATGTCAATTCCCCTCTCTACCATCTCGATGCAAGCACCTAGTGCATCATTTAACCTTCCTTCCTTGCAGTAACCGTGCATAAGGGCAGAAAAACACATCTCGTTTAACTTACAGTGGGTTTTGTGGAGGTTCTCAGTGAGTTCTCTGGCCTCAGATACCTTACCTATCAGACAAAGACCAGTAATCAGAGCCCTATATGTATAAGTATCAGGTAAAAGGCCCTTTTTCACCATCTCATCAAACAGCTCAAAGGCCCTTGTTGTGTTGCCATCCTTACAATGCCCTTCAATTAGCACATTATAAGTAATTTCGTTCGGGCTAACACTCATTTCCACCATTAAGTCAAAGAACTTAATTGCTTCAGCCATCATGTTTGCATGACAAAACCCTGAAATAAGCACTGTAAAGGTGTAAGTATTTGGTGAAATTCCTTTTCCTGTCATTTCATGATAAAGCCTTAATGCTTTATGAACTTCTCCTTCCTTGCAGTATGCATCAATTAACGACGTATATGTCACAACAGTAGGAATGATACCATTGTTAATCATATTGTCAAGTAAAGACTCCGCTGTTCTCAATCTCCCCAGCTTGCAGTGCCCATGGATCAAGGAATTATAAGGGTTCACAGATATTCTAATCCCAGAAACAAGCATTTTAGCCAGGGCGCAATATGCAGCATCCACTCTCCCACGTTTACTAAGGGAGTCAATCATAACAGAATATGTAATCTCATTCGGGAGCAAGCCCTTTTCCTCCATTCTTATAAAAAGACACTCTGCTTTATCCAGCTTCCCATGTTTACACAAAGAATCAATCAGAGCAGTGTAAACAGCCAAATTAGACACGGCACCAACTCTGCCCACTTCATTAACCAAATCATGAGCCTCATCAATTTCACCATTCCTCCTCAGCCCATCAACAACACTTGACACGGCTGCTTCACTCGGAACAAACCCCAAATCTACCATCTCAACTATTAACTCCTTAGCAACGCCAAAATTCTTTACTTTGCTTGAACCCAAAATCAATGTACAGTAAGTAATAACATCTGCTTTCAATCCCTTCCAAGTCAACCAATTCTTAATCTCAATCGCTTCAGAAACTCTTCCGCACTTGCAGAGCCCATGAATCAACACATTATACATCACAACATTTAGCTCATCCAGGTTCCTTCCCGTTTCCGCCAAACGCATCATTTCCCTAGCTCTATCAAAATCTTTCAACTCACAGAAACTCCTAATCATAGCCGTAAACATATACATGTCAGGCCGAAGCCCGAAACCTAAAACAACATCATTAAACAACTCAACTACCATATCATACCCTCTAATACGATTTAATCTATTTAATACTGCATTCAAAGTCCTAACTTCAAGTACTAATTTACGATCACTCATGAGCTTCACAATAATTACAGCTTCCAAAACTCTTTTATTCTGAATGTAGCTTTGTATCAACAAATCAAACCCATAACTAGAACGAAATTTGAATATTTTATAACAATCATAAAGATCATAAAAAATAAATCTTGCGTTTAAAATTCTCTGTAAAAGGGTCTGTAGAAGAGAACCAGCAGGACAGTATAAATTGGAATTAACTAAAGAATGGACAAGGATGCAAAACGACATCGTAGAATGTTGAAAATTCATGTGAAGGCCTAAAAAATTGAAAAATCTTAGGGATAACCTTGAGTCATATAGATTGTAAATTAGGATATTTTCAACGTGATAGGGCTTTAGGTTAGCTGAAATTGAGGGATTGTTGAAGGCGATTTTCCAGCTCTGGTTGCCCCGGACAATGTTGTTGAGAATGGAAATGAAGTTTTCGTCATTATCATTTGTGGAAATTCTGAGGGATCGGAGGAGATTGGACATTTGGAATTGGAGTTATTGAGAATGGCCGGCGATGGCGGTGGCGGTGGAAGTGGTGGTGGAATCGGTGGAAGGGTTTCATTTCTTCTCGAGCTGGGAGAGGACTGCCGGCAGAATGTCCAAGTTTTTGAGTGAGTATCTCGGCGTCGGCTACCTCTCAAGGTAAATATAATTGTTACTGGCGATAGAATTGATTGACAAAGGAATTTGTTTTTAACCGTTGTCCACTCCACTCTAGTATAAAATCAAATTTTTTTAGGAAATAATAATATCATTAATGGATATTAGAAATTAAATGAGAAAGGTGGAAATTTGAAGGATCCCTTCCCCCTTTGAAATGGGGTTTTAGAAGATGTCCAGTCAGTAAGTGAAGTAGAACATTACTCGACTTTTGGGTATAAAAAATTATAAAGAACAAATTCCCTAAGATATGCATTATTATACCCTTACGAGCAAACTCTAAAACCAAACAAGCAAAACCAGAGTCATGTTCAAACCATAAACCTTTCACTATTGTCTCTACAAAACTTTCAAAACACATAAAATTAGGACGGGAAAATTAGTTGAAAATTGCATTGGGTAGTTAACAAAGCGACAACGCAGAATAGGAACAGAACGTCCACTTCGAATCCTACATTCGAAACCATGATGCAACAAATCTCTAACTTGAGGGAGGTTTTTTCAAGTTCGAGACGATAGCGCCATTATTTACTTACATTAAAACTTGAAATAAAACTTAGTTTAAAACATGATATTGATAATGAAGTTTGCAAACGATTTTATTATAAAAAAGAAAAAAATTATTAGAAAAACGAGCCATTTTGAGGTGCACTAAGTCTTGACTTGCCTAGGAGTTGTAAAATTCGGATAACTCTAGATCAAATAACTCATGTGCTTTGACGGGCCAATCTGCGACCTCCGTCGTACCTGTGGTCTCCGGTGGGTGATGTACTTGATTAGGATCTTCTTTTAAGTCGAGTCAAGTGTTAGACACTTTCTCTGCAAGACAAGATTGCCCCGTATATAGTGCTTACGGACTACGGCAACTCGTCTCCAAGATACAACGACTTTATACTTCAAGATTGTCACACTATAATGCTTGAAGCTTCGGCGAACCGATGGATATTCGAAACTTCTTTATTGAGAGAGAGAAAGAAAACACTTTGCTAATGAATGCTTATGCAAGAGTTTTTGGGATGGAAATGAAGTGGGGGAGAAAGCTCTATTTATAGGAAATGGAGGGAGGCAAATCCGAAGTGTTGCCACCAATCCTGAGAAGGCACGAGTTGCGACTACTATGGGAGAGTATGCAGTCTTTCAAGAGGAGCCACAAGTTGCGACTATTTTGGGAAAGTATGCAGCCATTCGAAGGCACCTTTTGGCAAGTAACGGCTGCTTTCAGCTGGCCCTTCACTTTCAAGTAGGCTTGCATCCCTTCGCCCCTTTTCTACTAGCTTAAGTAGCTAACTTTTAGTTATTAATTTCTCATTCACCCGAAATTGGATTTGAGAAAGTAAATATACTAGAGTCAAGTACTCGAAACGTAGATTTCGAATTTGCAACTTAATTCGACTTTCATCGAATAAAACCTTATGTTAAAATTGCACAAAAGTCAATCCATTACCGACCGTCATAAGCCAATTTCCAACAGTACCTTGATTAATGGCAGGAGCCCGTTGAAAAAAAACCTTAGCGACTCTTTTGGGATCAAAGAAGCTCCTAATAACTATGTAACATATAATATCAATTACACTTTACATTTTTTTAATAGAGAATTAATTTTATGTCATTAAGTAATATAAAAATTTATGTTATACCTTTTTCTTTTTTTGGCTAAATGTATTACTAATGTTAGACTTGAGGCTATAACATGCAGCTTATTAATGTTATAATCTTTTCGTACTAAATTGTTTGTCCAATATTTATTTTGCACAAAAATAAAAGTTTTATCAAATTATATAATAAAATATGATAAAATATTAAATCTAACACTATTTAATTTTACTCAAATTTTAATTCTACCTTCTTTTTCTATCTATATCATTCTCTCTCCAACATTTAATGTAATAGATATAATTAAAAAAATAGATATTATTAGTGAATATTTTATTTAGAACGTGTACAATAATTTGTGACAAAAGAAAAAGTAAATATTCACATATAATTTTGAACGGAAGGGGAGGGAGTACTTTTAAACAACAGGCCACAGTAGTCTTACATTGGACAGTCCGGTTCCTATGCGGAACAACTATTTTTTCGCACATGCGAAAACATTTTTTTTGCTTTGAAAACAACTGTTCTTAGCTAAGAATAGCTGTTCAGAAAAATGAATAGCTGTTCATTTTTTAATTAATCTCAGCAGCCAAAACTTTAATCTAACGGACGAGATTTTATCCGCATGTTCCGCACAAAAGTTATTCTGCATAGGAGCCGTGGTGTACATTGGAATGGACATGGGTGTTTGAAAATTTGTGAACATGAGAATCAAATGAGTGGTACAGAGCATTGTAACTACTACATCTAGATATTTAGTGTTAGTTTTGATTAGTTCTCAGACTTAAATTTTAGTTTCAATATCAAAATCTAATTTTATATGGTTTAATTCTCTAGTTTTTATTTTTAGACTCAATTGGTTTCAAACGAAACTATATTCAAACCAGACTCAATCCAAATAAACTTCTAATCACTATGTAATATATATTTGAACTCTTTACATTCTTGTTTATTTTGCATGTTGCGTTCCTTTGTGATATTTAAAATAAATTGTTTTGAACTTTAGAGTAAAGATCGAGTTGATAATCTATAATGGGAATGTTTTTTTAAAAATGTCAGAACCATGTAAATTACAAGCTCAGTGTGAGCATTTTCGTCACCTTCGTCACCGCATCAGACACATGACGCAACTCCCTCTCACAAATACATATTCCTCCATGACTAGTGCCGATGTAGTGTTATCCTAAAAATATCCTCACATCTAACATGTCCAAACTAAGAGCGTAGCCTACCCCATTGGAACCAAGTATCCACCCAATGTCTTACTATTGGTTCATAGAAGAACTTCGCATGATATTGACTTGCCATTAGAGCAGACCCCGTCTCCATTGCCCAGGTACAAACCCACAACATGTAGAACATCTTCATAATGCCCTGTACATAAGTTATAAGGATCATGGATAACCTTTCTATCAAGCAACATCCCTCTAGTTTTGAGCATGCCCCACCTCACAAACATACTAATAGAGAATGTCTAAGTAAAATTTGACCCCTCCAAACCCTCTTCCAACAGGTCGACTCATCAGTAGCACGGCAGCCTCGCAAGATCCGAAGACCATACGCTGCTGTAAAGACCCCTTTTGGCGTTTCTGACCAGCTCGAAGCATTCACTACTCCCTGCACTTTATCCAAACTACCAGTTGCCAAACTTCATCCGATAGTATATTCTCTAAAAGGCTACCATTTCATCCCAGATGAGGATGTCAAAATCACAGTCTCGACACCTTTCCATTACCATAAGTATTTCATATGCAGCAAGATCACATAAACGACCCACCGACATGCTTTCCAGATCTGTCTCAATCATTTTGTAGGTCCTATGCTAAATTGTAAAATGAGGCCCTACAAAACCGGAGAAAATTGATTTTCATGTAATTATAACAAAAAAAAAAATCACTAAAATTGTATCATAATTTTTATTCTCCAAAATGTACTAAAAAAATTTAAACATAATTTTAAATATATAAATACTGACAAAGTTTCTTCACTTAAAAATAGCGATCATTCTACCTTTCTTTGAAACAAAATCATCAACTAAATCTTCATATTTGATTTGCTCCAAAAGATTATTCTCAATTGCTATCATCACTACTCCATTGAAGAACATCAAAATATCAATAGGTCTCGTCTTTTCATTAGGCCAGAATTCTCTAAGCAACTTAAGCTCCACATTCAAATCATTTCCTTCGATATCAAGAAAAAAGATAACCTATTTCACGTTTTTTGACTTTTACATATAAATAGAGTGAGCTAGTTTGTCCAAAAAAACAAAAGGCTAACAATATTTACTGATAGTTGTCAACATAAAAAAGCTCAAGTAATTACATTTTTTTTATTTTTTCAACAAAATACAAACAAAACACACACACACACACACACACACACACACACACACACACACACACATATATATATATATATATATAACTAACTAACATAAAATTGAGCCCTTAATTTTTAAAGGTCATGCGCGGTCGATCATTTCGAACACCCTCTTAGCCGGCCATGCTGCTTTCCATCCCCAATCTACCACTCCAAACTCCTTTTAGCTGCTGGTTTCCCCATGAAATACCCCTCCAGATATTCGACATTGCTCTATTGCCACCATAATCCACCTGCCTCGACAAACCCCCATACTTAGTCGTGAGCACCTTGATCCACAAATTAAAACATCTGGTTCGACCAACAATCTCCATGCCATCTTAGCCATAGCCAATCAATTTTCAACTCGGCTACACCCGTATCCCTAACAAACCCTCCTTCTTAGGGTTGCAAATTTTGCTCCAAGAAATACAATGAACTTTAAACTCCGATTTATCCAATTGTTCTAAGATACTCTCCGAAAGATTAACAGTTTGCATCACATACATTGAAATATCAAAGAGTACTGGTTTAATAAGAATGGTTTGAGCAACCATTGAGAAACGATTCCTCTTCTACAACCTATCTTTTTCCCTCACCTTCGCAACTACAAAGCCATACATATGCTTATTAACCCTCTTATGCAATAATAGATCTATTTTGGATTATTTTGGTGTATTGACGGATATTATACAGCTAAATTATCAAGGGGGAAATAGTACTCTCTCCATTCCTAAATATAAGACTCTTTAGACAATTTTAGAAAATTAAGGAACTTGTTATTTTCACCGAAAGTTACAATATTACCCCTCTCTCTCACTTCTATAGCATAAGAAAAGAAAGGAAAAAATAGGGATGGCAGAGGCGGCAAATAAAAGAAATGTCGAGGGTATAATTGGAATAAATTGTTGACAACTAATAAAAGAGCATTAAACAACAATTAATTTGGACACCTATAAATCTCTTAAACGACAATTAAATGGGAATGGAGGGAGTATTATTTTATTTAAGGCTGATTGGCATGACGTGCTTCATAAAGGTGGATTGAAAGTTGACAAGTATGGATTTCCTATGGTTAATGTCACAAGCAAGTTGAAAACTGATGAACCATATGTTTTAGCTTCTCAAGCTGAACAAGTTTATTATGTAAATGATATTAAAGAGGCTAATTGGCAGGTTGTTGTAAAAACAAAACCTCGTGATTTGTTTGATTTTCAAGATGATGATATAGGAGATGAACCATGCCAAGAAAATGAAAATTTTGGGTTTACACTAAATGAATATGCTATAAAGAATGATAATGATTTGGTGCCTGTACATAGATCTGATTTAGATGCAATAATTGTTGAAGAAAATCCAGTTACTACTGATACAATGGGTGTTGAAGAAGACAATGAATGTGATTATGATGAAGACATTATTATTAGTGATGATGAGGTAGTTTCTAGAAGTGAAGATGATGAAGTCGATGACAATGATGATGATTGAACATCTACGGTTTTAATTTTTAAATATCGAAACAATTGTTTAGTTTTGTTTTTTTAATTATCTTTCTTTTTATTTATTTTCTTTTGCTCAATGTCAATCCGATACACAGTGAAAATCCATTGTAATATAAAATATATGTGTTAAAATTTATTGTCTTAAAGATGATCAAAATTGTTACCATAATAGTTGTTGTTTTTTCTTTTGATGACTCTATTCAATTAAACTAACTAATTGACATTTTGGAAGACATGTATTTTTAGACTTAAATTCATTATTGGAGGTTCTGGGATTTTTTGGGGAGGTTATGTGAGCTTTTTAAAGCTACTGGAAGTTTTTGGGGTGCATTTGGGTGTCTGTTTGCTATTTTCAGGCATGTTTTCTATTCCATGCGGGTTTGGGCCTTTTCCAGACGAATTTTTACTAATTTTAGGGGCACTTCAAGAAATTTTCAGCCTTGGTTTTTTTGGAGTTTTGGATAAACTATGCAGGGACCATTTGGATTTCTCTTATATTTTGTGGATGTACATTTAATACTTAATTTGTATTACTGGAATTTTTTAGTAACAATAGTAAATGTTTCAATGGCAAAAGAATTTTCTTTAAAGCAAATGAAAATACTAGTGATAAAGACAAGTTGTCATAAATAAGTTTTCGTCCACCAAAAGATCAATGACGTCATAGTACATATGCTATTAGTGACAACATCTAGTAAAAAAATAGGACACTAGTAATACATTAATAATGACAACTTAACATTGGAAACAGTAATCGTCACAATTTGCTCTAGTAACAAACAAATAATTCGTCATTGCTAGTACAAACAATAGTGATCATCTATGTTTTGTCACAATAAATCTCTAATTTGTGACCACGTGTAGTTGACACTGACCAATTGAACTTTAGTGACTCAAATTTTCATCACAAAAAGGCGTAAGTAGAGTGACAAAGCACTTTTTGTCACAATAAATTAGAATACTAGTGATCATCAAATATTTGTCACAAATAAGTTTTATCCCCACAAAAAAAATTTGGCGTCGGGGCGCGTATACTATTAGTGACAAAACATTAGTGATAAAAAAAATTACGACACTATAAATATAGTATTAGTGACAACTTAATTGTGAAAGACGTAAATCATCACCATTACAATACAACAGTGACAAACATGTAAGTTGTCACAATTAGTACCTACAATTAGTGACAACAAAATATTTTGTCACAATAAACCTTTTATTTGTGATGAAATTGTATATGGTCACAAAAAAGTCGCCACTGAATGTCTTCACTCTTGTAGTGAGAACGCCCAAGTAAGTTTCCAAGTTATCCGTCCGAGAAATACCAAATATTCCAGAAATTTGATTCGCCAAGACAGATGTGACATTAGGAGAGCAAAACAACTTTGATACATTGAGTCCTGGGAAAAAAAACATAAGAATGGATACATATATTTGTGAGGAAACCTTCATTAATTTTTCTAATTATTATTTAAGTTTAGAAATAAGAATTACTATTTTGTAAAATTAGTGAATTGGAATGTGTTACATGATTAGAGAAACTTATATATGGTGTTGTAACACAATTTCAGAATGTTGTTTATTCAAATTAATATGTTGCATTTTTTAAAATCTTTTTGAAACATTAAAATCTGAATTAAGGCAATATATATTTCACAGAATTTCTCCCGTGGTCCGTGCGTCAAAGTCACCAATCCATGCCTAGCTACATTCACCAATAATTCCGCGACACGTCTTTCACCAATGTTTCCCTATTTCTCAAGCAGTATCTCTCGTCCGTCGATCCTTGCATTGAACCGAGCCAGATCCAACGTCATTAAAATTTTCCACGTCATCGATCTTAACCGATTCCTTTCCTCCAATCAAATTCTATTCCACTTGTCTATAAATAAGAAACCCTTCCTCTTTTCCCTCTTCATCTCACAATCAAACCTCTACTTTCTCTTTTCACCAATCACTTTTCAGTTTTTTTTCTTAGAATTTTCAATGGCGCCCAAGGGAGCAGAGAAGAAGCCAGCCGAGAAGAAACCAGCCGGAGAGAAGCTAGCGGAGGAGAAGAAGGCAGCAGCAGAGAAAGCTCCAGCCGAGAAGAAGCCAAAAGCCGGAAAGAAACTCCCAAAGGAAGCCGGTGCCGGAGCCGCTGATAAGAAAAAGAAGAGGACGAAGAAGAGCGTTGAGACCTACAAGATCTATATCTTCAAGGTATTGAAGCAAGTCCATCCTGACATCGGGATCTCAAGTAAGGCTATGGGAATCATGAACAGCTTTATCAATGATATTTTTGAGAAATTGGCTCAGGAAGCTTCTAGGCTTGCTAGGTATAATAAGAAGCCTACCATTACCTCCAGGGAGATTCAGACAGCTGTGAGGCTTGTGTTGCCTGGGGAGTTGGCTAAGCATGCTGTTTCAGAGGGGACTAAGGCTGTTACGAAATTTACTAGCTCTTAAGATAGGATTTGGGGGAATTGATGTTGTACTTTGTTGGGTTAATGTTAGGGTTGGGCCTTTTGTTGTTTTGGGTATGTTATGTAAGTATAACTACTAGTTTTTGGTAAAGAATGAATGAAAATATTGATTAGCCCTAATTTTGTTTTCTGCACATTTCAATTTTTTTATTTCTGTATGCTTTTTGTTGCAAATTTTGGGTTTTTTTGGGCAAAATATTATTCTCTTGTCGAAAATTTCCTTTTTCCCCTCATTTTGTTGGTCAATTTGTCGAAAATTTCCTTTTTTCCCTCATTACTCCCTTCATCTCTAAATATAATATTTTCATTACATATTGCAAAAATTAAGGAACAAAAAAAATATTTTGTTAGTTAAAATATAAATATTATTTTTTAAAATATGACATATATTATTACTTTTTATTTAAGAGTGTAATATTGATATTTTTTAAATTTTGATTTCATTATTTTTCTTAATATGTAATGAAAGTTTTATATTTAGGAATGGAGGCATTATTATTTTGTTATAATCTTTATTTTCATGTTGTGGTTTGTATATTATTATATTATAGATAGGTTCTGGTTCCCTTTGGCTAATAATTTATTTGAACTACCTTGCTGGTAATGTGGTTATTTTATTGGTGTGGCTTGTCTGAAATTATGTATTTGTGTAGCTTTTCTCATAGTTTCTAGATGGTGGATTTTTTTTTTTTTTTTGGGTGAATATTCTAGATGGTGAATTTGTGTGTTAGTACATTGTCCCTGGGTTTTCCCCATTCTTCATTTCTGGGGAGTTGCTTTTGAATGCTAGCACTTTGTTAATTTGAGTAGTTTATTTGTATATGTTTGCATTGGGTAAAAGGCAAATTATTCTTGCCTGTGTGCTGCACCTTTGGAGGGTAGAGAGAATTTATTAATTTGTCTAGACGAAACTTGAACTTTTTTATTATTTTTGCCTTTAGAGGGGTGAGGATTAATATGGGGATTTTGTGAATTTTTGAGAGGTTAATTTAAAAAAGAATACTGTGTAAATATAGAAAATTAAGGTATATAAAGTCGGTAATGTTTGATTTTGTTTTTGAATCTTTCGTTTATTTGAACGACAATATAAGTACAAAGTACTATTTTGTGTACTAGTTATGATATTTTTGACAAAAAGGATAGTCAGGGTAGTTATCTTCTAAGACGTCGAGTCTAGCAAATTGGGGTATACGATTCTAGATTTTTGCTATAATATGGAGATCAGTTTTGTTATACTGGTTAAAATGCTTATTGCCTCTGCGTATATACCAAGAGAATTTGAACTTTGTGTAGTATACTAACATGTTTGGTACGCTAGGGATAGAATTCATTCCTTTCCACTCAAAATGTCTTTCACCCCGAATGAGAAAGGAATCGTCTTTCCATTCCACTATTTGGAAGGTGAAGTCGGAATGAAATGATTATTCATTTCCTGTGTTTGGAAAAAAACTTTAATCAATTTTAGAATGGAATAATATTTTACATTATATGACATAAATGTCCCTGCTATTACATGCTGGCAATAAGTTTAAAGTAAATCTTTACATCTATAAACACTTGAGTAAAGGGCAGTGATACTGCCATATCATAAATTATGGTGCAAGAGCAATTTATACCTTTGTGACAAAAATACCCTTCTAACTTGTGAAATCAAATCTTCCAATATCTTCTCAATTTTTATATCTCCCCACAATGTCTTTCTTTTCTCTCCCCGTCTCTCTCACTCCACGTTTACCATCTTCACTATGCTGAAGGTTCAAGCTCTACCCTACTCATTTTTCAGAATAGAGTAATAGAGTAAAAAAAGATTTTTACTTTTACCATAATAGAGTAAAAAAAGATTTTTTTTTTGAAGTGGGTAAAGATGATTTAGACATTTAAAAAAAAAAAGGAACAGTCAGTCAAAAAGAGAAAAGAGAGAAAAAAAGAGATGAAGAAACTCATATGTCGTAACTGGGGTGATAGAGGATGGAGGAGAACCAACACAAGTTGACTCAGTTGGTAAAGATTTAACACGTCTTTACAAATATTAAGTGTTTAATTTCTACTGCCGACGTGAGAGCTATGTTGGTGGGTGATCTGTAAGTATCATTGTAAGCGATCTATGGTCCTTAGGCATTTCTTTACCGAAGGCGAACCCACCCAATTTTTTTTACCAAAATAGAGATGAGGGAGGAGAGAAATTATGAGGAGAGAGAAAATTGGTAAGATATTGGAAGATTTGATTTGATAAGTTGGAAGGGCATTTTTGTCATACGAGTATAAATTGCTCTTGCACCATAATTTATGCTCTGGCAGTATCACTGTCCTTGAGTAAAATTTACCTTAAACACAAAAAATATACTATTTTTCTCAAGCATGTTTATAGTTTATAAAGAAATTAAAAAAATTATAAGAGGATGTTTGTGCTGATGAAGTTTGGTGTAGTGAGACTGCCAATGACATTGCAAATTAGAGGGATAGGTGATGTATTTTACGTTAATCACAAGAAGAGTATAATTGTCACAAATATTTATTTAGATTTCCAACTTCTCCTAAAAAGGTCTTTCCTCAAATTCGTGAGAGGAAAGAACTTTCCCACTTCTTCCTGCAATGGACTTTCTTATGGAATGGTTATTTCCACTTTAAATTGTCCAACCAAACGTTAAAATGAAAAAGAAAGTGGGAAAGATATTTCTATTCCTTTCCATTCCCGCATACCAAATACGCACTAAGGATAGCTTAAAAATCATGATCGAAAATGTGATAATTTTGGAAAATGTTCATCGTTGATTCTGGTTATGGGTCGTGTATAAAAGTTCAAGGACCTCAATAAGACATTTAAAACTCAATTGGGTTTATTTGCAATTAGCCTAATTCATTTTCAGCCAATTAGTAAGGAAATAAAATTCATTTCCAGTACACCCGTTAAGCAACTCTGGCCACCATCGCCGACGAGTCCTCCCCAGGCGCCGCGCCTCTCTCTGATCGCCCCCGCCGATTCATTCTTCCTCATTTCCTACGAGTTTCGTTTCTCTTTCTTCTTCATCAATTCAAGAAACCACCTATTTGAAACATCTGAAGAAAATAATCTGTTTCCACTTCTTAACAATCCTTTCTGCGGTATCCAGGTTTTCATAGTCAGTTTTAAATTATGTAATATTTCATTTATTCTATAATATAAGTCGTGTAATACATGTATCGAAAATTAAAAAATTAAAAAGTATTTGTTAGTAAAAATATTTAAATTACTCTCTTAAAAAAATTAGTGTTATTAAGTAATATTAATATTTTGACTAACAAACTACTTATTTTTTACTTCATTAATTTTTGTTAAATGTAATAAACTAGTTATATTTTGGAACAGAGGTAATACTATCTTTTTTCCATCGCAATGGTTCCCAAAAGAAAATGAGAGAAAATTGGATTAAAATAGTGACAAATTCTCTGTGTTTTCATGGACTGCAATTTATTCTTTCTTGTGGGATCTTTGGGCTGAGGATAGCAGCTTATTTTTCTCTTATAGAACTTAGTAATCAATGCTAGTTTTTCTGCTATAAGCTTCGTCGTTTCCTATCTTCATTCAGATGTTTTGTAGTTGACGAGATTATTACTTTTATTGACAAGGAAATTGTTTGAAGTTGCAATTTTGTTACTTGCCTTTGTTTTGTCTAATGTTTATGCTTTAGTTGATGAAAGTCTTAAAGTGACATAAAAAGGTAAACACAGGACTTGGGACATGTGAATGCAAACTTGGTTGCTCGAGCTATGTGCATTCAAGTTTCGCTAAAGAAAGAATGAATTTCTACTAACTTATAATGGTGATACTAATAACCTTTTCAATATCTGACTAGTTGGTAATCGTAATTAATCACGATAATATGTGCAACTGATGACAATGTATCCCTTTCCAACATTATTGAATGCTTCAAGAAACTAGCTGGTTGAACATATCTTGCGGTTAACTGTAGCTACTATTTGTGTTACTTTAACCTGGCTCCTGCTGAACCTGCATTCACGATGATGGTTGCTTACATGGTCTGTCTTTTCATGGTTTTTTTTTAAAAAGCGGTATATGAATTTGTTCTTTTGATCTGTTCCTTTCATGAATTCCTATCAGCAAAGTTAGCTTGATTTCCTTCTATAATTTTAATATACTCTGATTGGTGTTATACCGAACTTGTTCACTGATGAAAAGCCAGATCCCCATGCTTATCCAGTGTCTGTATATAGCTGATCTTTCCGTTCCAAGAATTAGACAAAGACATCTTTTACTCACCACACAGATATTGATCATTTAGCTACTAAATTTACATTAACCTTGGTTTTAGCATTTTTTATTATTTCCAAACAGGAGCCCTTTACTCCCTATACCACCTCCTTATGTCTCCGTCTAGGCATACAACTATCCTTAGTAATAACTTATGCAAATACCACAGTGATCTATTCCCATAATTTGGAGATTCAAGGATGTGCTCTAAAGCAAGCCAGGGTAACTGTTAAAAATGGCTACTGCCTTCATTATTCACATGTATTTCCTCATATTCAACTATCCAGGGTCTACAAGACCGCTTATCAATTGGTTCAGAAATTACCTTGCCATAAGCGCTTGAAGTTAAAAATGGAAGCCCTGATTAAAATTCTCAGAGATCCGGTTAGATGAAATCTTTTTCATGGATTTGATCACCGGTGTTGGTTTAATTTGATTAGAAGATTTTATTCTGGTTTCCCATTGTATTTTACATGGTCCTGGTTTTGTGTTTCATTTGGATCCAAACTAGTTTATCATTTGGCTACCAAAGTGTATCTTTTTATCCTTTCCTCTTATGGTTTCTTTCGAAGTTTGCAGTGAAATTCCTTTTAAAGAGAATTGGTTCCCTTTGATATCATCTGATTTCCCATTGCAAGAAGAATACTGATTGATGCTCTCAAAAGTGATGTTTCTTTGTCGATCTGCATCCCTATTGCCTCGATATAGGAGGTTCCTTAGCAGTAACAATGGACGTGATCTTGCTAAAGTTATTGGAGAGCTTAACAAGGTATTCTCATCTTATGTTAAACTTCTTTATTATTCTTCATCTCTTTTATATATAATTTTTTAATTGATAAAATGAACTGAAGTAAGTCAGAGGTTAACCAAAATCTCTGTTTTGACTTTAACATTTTGCATTTCCTATATAATTTAACTATAGATCTCATATACTTCTTTCCATAGGCAAACCGTTATTGATACACAGAGCAATGTCAATCTAACCTTGTGTAAAAGTTTCTCAATATAGTATGATGTTATGAAAATTGCATTGTTTAAGTTGTCATTGGGACTTGGAGTGGCCTGTGCATTGGGTTCATTGATAAAATGAACAGAAAAGAGAGGTTAACCACAACCAGCGTCTTAGGATTTCAACATTTTGCATCAGTATAATTGCACTATAGATCTGATGTACTTCTTTCGGTTGGGCAAACCTTATTGATACATATTACATGTCAATCTGATCTCATGTAGAAGTTTCAGTCTATTATGATGCTATGAAAATCGCACTTTTCAAGTTGTCAATGGGACATAGAGTGGCATATTCTTTATGAATCTTAACATGAATGTACTTCCATTTTGGTTTCAGGAAATGGAATCCGTCTTTGGTGAACCTCCTGCATCTTCTAGTCTTTCCGGTTCTGTTGAAAACCATGCCACGAGCCATGAATCCGTGGACTCCCAGTTTATACCTTCGAGTAATGCAGAAAAAGGTTCATCTTCTGGCTTGACACATATTGGCAGCAAAGGAGAATCACAGATGGTGGATATCTCTCTTAAAGAGGTGACTAAAAGAGTTGCAACTGCCAGTTGTAAAGTCATTCTGGGAAGAGAGGTTTTCCGGCTGGTTTCTGCCAACCAGATGAGTAAAGGCGATGTACTTGGTGTGGCAAAAATAGCCGGAATATGTGGAGCGAAACAAACGAGCAATCTCATTCCTCTGTGCCACAACATCAACTTGACTAACGTTCGTGTAGATTTAACGTTGAATCCCCTAGACTTCAGTGTTGATATAGAAGGAGAAGCTGCTTCCAGTGGAAAAACTGGGGTGGAGATGGAAGCAATGACCGCGGTTACCCTTGCTGGCCTAACAGTATATGATATGTGCAAAGCTGCTTCAAAGGATATTCAGATTACAGATGTTAGGCTTGAGCACAAATCTGGTGGGAAAAGTGGGGATTGGTCCAGGAAGGAATCATGAGACTTGTGTTTTTCCGTTTTTTAACATGGACCCATTGCTGCACCAAGTGTGCTAGTCTTCCATAATCTGTAGTAAAACAGACTGAAGCTCTTAAAATTGACGTACTAAATAGATGACAAAAGTTCAAAGTTCGATATGTTTTTTCTGGTTTTTATGAAGAAAATGTAATGAATGATTCATTTTTTACCTTGAAGAAATTGTTTTTTGCAAGCATCAGATGTAAGGTGAATTGTTAAATTTTGGATGGAGAAATGGTTATAAACACTGCATTTTTGAAGGGTATAATCGTTACAAACTCATATTTTAGAGGGTATTAATCACCAATTTACAAATAAGTAAGGATATTATTCCGACAAACCAATAGGATTTTGCTTTTAACCCCATCAAATATTACAAACCAATGAGAATTCTCTCTCTCTTCCTCTCCCTCTCTCTCTCTCCCCTTGGGTTTGATCAGGAATCCTCCCAAAGATGGCTTCCGGTGGTGCTGCTCTAGACATGACTCTCGATGATCTCATCAAACAGAATAAGAAGTCTGCCGGTGGAGGCGGAGGCGGAGGCGGCTCCGGTCCCGGTCCTTCCCGTCGCCCTTTCCCCAACCGCGCCGCCAACCGTGCTGCTCCTTATTCCGCATCCAAGGTCAGATCCGATCTTTCTTTCGCCGGACGCGGCGATAATTTCACGGTTTTCTCTGATACTACCTTTTTTAGATGCGAAATTTTTGCTGAATTATTTAAATTATGGGTGGTTTTAGGCAGCAGAATCTAGTTGGAAGCACGATATGATTGCATCGGATTTGGCGGTTCCTTATTCAGCTCTAGCTGGTGGAGGTCGCGCCCCTTCGATCGAGACTGGAACTAAGCTGTACATATCAAATCTAGATTATGGCGTCTCTAATGAGGATATTAAGGTATTTTTTCTTTTTTTTGTACTCCCTCCATTTGAAAAAATTAAGGAACTCATCAGACAAATATTAATCTTTCCACCACAATTCCAATAATACTCCTTCCTTCATCCCTCTCTTTCACTTTTCCAATAAAAGATATGTTAAGTGTATAATTTGAATAAATTGTTGACACATGTAAATGACAATTAATTTGAATACATATATATCTCATAAACGACAATTAAATGTGAATGGAGGGAGTAATTTATTGAAAGTCTTTGTTTTTGTAATTCTTATGTTTCATCTGCGACTGTAGTGACGTAAAATTGTCAATGTTGTAATCTTTTTTTATGTGTGTGTATTCTGTGTTAAGATTGTAGTTATATTTTGGTCAGTGAATTTGATAATGTTTTTGCTTACTCTGATCATAGACTTGTATAGCAAGTGAGAAATATAAAAAAAGCTTTCATCTTTTTGGGGGAGCATATATCAAGTGTGCTTTGATATAGTATTGCTGATATATAACTCAAACTATTACTATGCATTCTTGTTCTTTCCGGCTTCTGCATTTGTTTTGGTTACTTTTAAGTTGACTTGTTCTTCAATTGATTCTCTACTCTGTTCACATGTAACTTATGAGGTGATGATTATATTTTCCTAGGAACTCTTTGCGGAGGTAGGCGACTTGAAACGATCTACAATACACTATGACAGGAGCGGCAGATCAAAGGTGTGTAGTAAGTTTGGGATAATCAATAATGTGGTTTTGTGTAGGACTCTTCTTTGCTTCTGTGCTTTACAAAAATTGCTCTTTGTCTAGGGAACGGCAGAAATTGTCTTCTCTCGGCGACCAGATGCAGTAGCAGCTTTCAAGAAGTACAATAATATTCAACTTGACGGGAAACCAATGAAAATAGAGATTGTTGGGACAAATATTGTGACTGCTGCTGCTGGACCTGCTTTTACAAATGGAGCTTTTGGAGATTCTAATGGTCCAGCTAGAAGGTAATTACCATATGCTTCGTCATAATCCATCTTGAGACCTTTACAATCATTGCTATTAATATTATCTGCTCAACTAGGTAGAGTTTCAATCCATTTTGAGGATGTGAATGAGCCTTTTACAACTCATCTGTAAAGTCAATCGATTTTTTTTGTGCTGTTCTGGTTAGCAGAAGATTTATGTATATCAAAATCTGCTCTTTTTCTTGCTGGGTTATATAAGAAAACTTTGGTGAAGATACTATATTTTCTAGGTGGAATTTTTGGCAACAGGGATGTGTTACCATAATGAATAACGATATTATTCTCTGATTTGTCATGGATGTTTGTAAGAAGACCTTAGAAGTGATGATCATATCTTTAGAGAAGATACTGATCTTTTAAAAAGACTTAGGTAGGTGTTGAAATGGTTAACTCAGCTTGAATCCTAGCTTAGCTGAGTTGGGGGACCCAACAAAGCAAAGCTAGCAATGTAGCCAAGAATTCTTAAAATCGCTTAGGGGCTGATCTTTTATTTGTTTTTGGTTCTCTCTTTCCTCTTAGTTTCTTTACTGGAAGCAAAACCGAAAATGGCAGTTGATTTTTGTATTGCTATAATCACAGTTCACAAGGGAGGGGCGGTTCTTTTGGAAGGCCACGAGGTGGTGGTGGACGTGGTCGCGGATTTGGAAGAGGCCGAGGCCGTGGCAGTGGTGGGGATAGAGGCCGTGGTGAGAAGATATCTGCAGAAGACCTTGATGCTGATCTTGAGAAATATCATAAAGAGTCGATGGAAATAAGTTAAAAGAATCTCGTCTCTTTAGGTCCTCGCGGGAATGCGATGGATTTGTGTACTACTAGCTTCTGTCTAGAGGGAGATGAGAATTACTTGTAGGGAGGTTAAAACCTGCGTCTTATTAACTTGCCTTTACTTCCTGACCATTTCTTTCATTTGGACAAGTTACTTGGTTTGGACATGTATGTATTCTGAACCTTTGTTCCATTGCCTACTCGAAGAGATTTATTATTCAAGACATTGAGGATCAGGTGGAACTCTTTCCCACTTTTTCACCTCAACATGAGGCATTGCTTGGAAAATGTTGGAGAGTTGAAGGCATCCTGATACCATCTTTCTGAGTGTTCTGGCATCAAAGCGTTGTTGTTAGCAGGTTTGAGGTAGTTCTCCGTTTATCTGCATTTCTTTTAATTAGCTGGTCAATGCTTTATTTCTAGATGCGTTTGACTTTTGTAATAGTGCTCTGTGATAAAATCTTGTAGTTAATTGTTGAATGAGGCTTCCTCTTTCCTTGATATTCCGCCATGACTGCATATTGTTTCGAGGGATTTGATATGGTAATATGTATCTTCATGCAAATTCCTGCCTAATTGATACCCGGTATGGGGAACAGGAAAGTTGAAAGGTTTTCCTCCAATTAATTGGCAATTTATAAGAGACATACTCTGATGATAGATGTTCAAGCTAGTTAAGCTGCTTTTATTTCAGAGCTTCAATTGATTGTTTGTGATCTATGGATTTTTTTTTTTGCAAATGTTGGTTAGAGCATCGCAAGAGCTTCCAAAGCATATAAGAAAAATCACCGTCAAAAGAGAGAACATTTTTTTTGCTAAATGTTTCCTCTTTTAACTCATAATCCAGTTCTTAAAAGGAAAAAAAATGTATTCCACTAATCAGTGAAGATGGTTAAAATAGTGTAAATAAAGCGGCTTCAAACCGAGGCAAATTTGGATCATAATTTGTGTTTTTTGAGTTCTCAAAAAAATTGCGATGATGAATTTTTATGGCAGGTAGGACTATATTTCGTCCGCTTAACGTGAACTGATTCTAAGAATAATTGTCCAATAAATACATTCATCATAACTCCTTATCTAATAAATTGCCCAATATGTGAAATTCAAAGTACAAATCTTTGTTTTTTTTAGCATTTTTACGATCTATATCGTTAAAATAAAAAAAAATAAAAAAATAAAAAAAAAAATAGCCTAGAAAGCATTACCACTCGATTGGTCAACGACAGCAAAAATGTTAGCGAGCCAACAAATTCTCAGAAATCTATAGATCCATTAATCTTAAAATGTAACCAGCAATTACAAATTAGGTCCAATCCACTAATTAAGAATACTAATAGAACGCAGATTACATCACATCTATTCTAAAAAATGAAAGCCCCAACCAGAAAATTAACCCCCAAATCCATAAAGAGTCCTGCCCTGCCTCTTCAAAGCATAAACAACATCCATAGCAGTGACAGTCTTCCTCCTAGCATGCTCAGTGTAGGTCACAGCATCACGAATAACATTCTCCAAGAAGATCTTCAAAACACCACGAGTTTCTTCATAGATTAGCCCCGAAATTCGCTTGACGCCACCTCTTCTAGCAAGCCTACGAATAGCAGGCTTAGTTATACCTTGAATGTTATCCCTCAGAACCTTCCTGTGCCTCTTTGCTCCGCCTTTGCCCAGTCCCTTTCCACCCTTTCCACGGCCAGACATTTTTTCTGATGAAGAGAATATGAAAAGAAGAGAGATTTGAATGAGAAAAGTTGGATGTTCTTTGAGTATGGGTGGGGTTTGTTATTTATAGCTGATGGAGAGGGTTTGTATGTGCCGAGGAGTAAATCGTGGCCGTTGGTGGGATTAAGTTATCTACGGTAAAGGTTATGGCCAGACTGGCAATCCGTGTGATAATGATTTGTTGGGTTTGGGTCGTTGATTATTGATCCATCGACGGTATAGAATGAGTTTTAAATGTTTAGGTGCAGATTGTGCTTTTTCTCAGAGAGAGAAACGAGTGTGGTTTCGGCGGGTGGGTATTTTGCTTCAAATTCGAAAGAGAGAAGTTCTCAATCCCGCTCCGACATCAAGTTGGTTCAAATTTTAGAGACATAAAAAACATGGCGTAATTTTTTGGACCTATTAGAAATGAAATAGGAAAATTACAGAGTCATTGCCTAAAAGATTTTTATATACTTTGTACGGTTCAAGGTGTCGCAACTCTAATTTTTATTACGAATTTGTCACTATATTTTTGTGCACTGTTTATTGAGTTCGGTACGGATTAATAGCTCTCACTCTTGATCCGTCCGTCCGTCCGTTCGAGTAGATTGTATGTGTTAGGTTGTGCGAAGAGCTCGACCAAGGGTCTAGCTTTGTTCTGAGTCCATAGTCAACATGACTATTTCGGGAGTCTAAGTCAGGTATTTCTCTTCTTGGGCTTACAGGGACCTGTCACGACCTTCCCCCCTCCCCAAATTTTTTTTTTTGAAAAATCTCACTAGATATAGTAAATTTTATATGTAGTTCGGAATATTTAATCAAATTTACCTCCAAAATTTTTTTGTTTCTGAAAAGGGTGCCCAAAATTTGTAAAAGAAAAATTATATAAGTTATTGTTAGTTATATTTTTTTTTGTTAAAAGTAAAAAAGAAAATTAGAATTTTCCAAATAAGTCTCCTTTTGCGTACTATGTCGTCTTGCTCATCGTCTCTAATTGACTCTAGTTTCTGCATCTCAAGGGGTTACGTCTGTGAATCAAAATTTTCAGCATCTCTACAAGCTTGTTACTGTTGTATCTTCCTTTACCAAACGCACTGAACAATTAACAAATGCAAGGATAGATGAACTTCAAGAATTACTTTTTAATGGTTTTCTTGGGACTGGCACCAGAAAAAACCAGGTACGCACTTTACGTGGACTTGGAGACACTAGATGGAGTTCCCACCAAGGTTGTCAATATCACAAAATTGACTCGGAACGGAAGATCCGAAAAAACTATTAAAATAATATTCCATGATAAATTTATGTCAATAAGACATCATTTTATATGCTAATGAGCAAAAAAAAATATGACAATACTTCAAGCGAAATAATGAGAATATTGAACTAAAAAACTGAAATCAAACCACAAACTAACAAGTGATAAACTTCGAAAGCAAACCAACAATTCATAAGGACTTTTAATCCAACAAATTTAATAGCAACACATCTACATTTCTAATGTTCTAATCTAGCAAACCATTAAAGACGTTATCATTATCCTACATGTAATCTCCACATCCACTTAGGGAATGATTAGGGCATTATTTGGATTGGATGCCAAAATTTGAGCAAAATAATTTTTTGGAAAAAAATCGGTGGCAGGTTGGCTTTCAATGTCGGATGAATTTTTTTAAAAGGAAATTTATTCTCATAAAAATGGACATCCCGTGATACGAAAATTTTCTTTGTGTTTAGATCATATACTTTCCAACCCTTTTGACCCATAGGGTAACCAACAAAGATGCATTTGATGGAACGTGCATGAAATTTGTCACGATTTGGAGTATTGGTAAGTGCGTAACACAGGGACCCAGATGTTTTAAGGTGAGAATATGAAGGGGTTTTCCAAATAAGACTTCATAAGGTGTTTTCCAATGAAGAATTTTGCTTGGAGTCTTATTAATAAGATACCCAGCGGTTAACACAGCTTCTCCCCAAAAACGAACTAGTAGATTAGCCTCAAAGAGTAAGGCACACACGATATTAAGTATATGTCTATTTTTACGCTCGACTCGCCCATTTAAGGTGACAAAAAATAATCACTTAAGCTAGTAAACTCGGTATCATTGTTCGTCGCTACGTACTCTCTTAATTACCCCATTGTATTGTGTATAGGCCATTTGGTGGAAGTTTATGAAAACGATTTTGGCCTCACTTTTATCACGCAATAGATAAACCTAAATAGCCTGGGAATAATCATCGACAAAACAAAGGCAATAATGAGAACCACTTAGAGAACGGACTTGATACTTTTCCCACAAATCACAATGAATAAGTTCGAAAGAAAATTGTGCTTTATTATCACTAAGGGGGAAAGAAAAACGGGAATCTTTAGCGCGGTGACAAACATCGCAAGGGATATCAATGTTTTGTTTAGAATTAAAAGAGAAATGAATGTTTACTAAGCAATGAGGCGATGGGTGTCCGAGCCGACAATGCCACAATTGGGAGTCCTCATCCTTTAAGGGTTGCTGCCATGGCCCGCCCGGTGTTTCTAACAAGTGTGTAAATACCACCACAGATCTTACCCTCACCAATCGTCCTCATGTGGGTCAGGTCCTGCACAAAGTAATATTTATCAAAGTAAGTCACAAAGCATTTGAGATCCCGAGTTAATTTAGGGACTGAAATCAAATTACAAAAAATTCAAGAATACACAAGACCTCAGTCAAATAAATATCCATATTCAGACGGGTCGACCCAGATTGAGTGGCAATGACCCGATTTCCATTGGGCAAGCTTATGTAAACTGGAGAACTTAATTTCACCAAATTGGTGAGAAGCTTTGGATCATATGTGATGTGGTGAGTAGCACCAGAATATAGAACCCAAGAATTGATCATGCTTGGAACGGACTTACCACAAGAGTTTGCCAAATTTGGTTGGACTTCTCTCAAAATTTCGGCGATTTCCCTCACCAACTCTCGGATCTGTCTCCGATCAAAGGTCGTAATAGGCCTACCAAACACACTGAAAACTGTCCCTTCCTTTATCAAATCTGGTGTCACAGTAACTCTACCAACGGTTCCCTGAATCGTGATTGATTAAGCATTGCCACTTCTTGATTGTTGAAATGGATAATTGGAATTCACCATATTCCCTGTTTTGGCTGGGATATCCTTTTTTATTGTAGTATGATATTTCAAACATGATGAACCAAAAAAAAGGATTCAAATATGAGGACTTTGCAAGACTTTTGTAATTTCATGAGTTTGACTAAACTTGTCAAATTCAAACTTGACTAATATTTGATAAATTCATATATGAGGACACGAAAAAGATGCTAGAGGAAGAAGGAAAACTAGGAATACTATCCTAACTCTGATACCATGTAAGAAAAATCAATATTGAATTATTGATGATTTGCTTAAAGAATTGGAAACAAGATTAGTCCTATATATACTACAAGAGTTGTGTTCTACAAGAAAATTAAATATTATAAGATAATTGACAATATTCACAAATATATCATAACCATATATACAAAGATTCTAATAGGACTAATTTTCACAGTATTACTAGATGAGGTGAGGATTGTGGAGTGGAATGGGAGTCGTGCATGGAGGATTTTGTCTTTGTTTTGTGAAAAGACCATTTATATTTGCCATTGTGTTTATTAATTTAACAAACACTATATTTATTGTATTCAAAATTCTAGATGGTTATTTTGTCATTTGACTTAAAATTTTAATTTAACTGACAATTGTCCTAATATGTATGAGTTTTGAATAAAAAAAAATGAGTTTTGAATCAGGACATCTAATTTGGGATGAAGTACTCAGAAAAGAGCAAATATAGAATTCTAACAATGTAGAAAAAAAGAAAAATTTAAATTATAATATCCTGTGGCTGTAGTTTAGTGGTTAGAATCCTACGTTGTGGCCGTAGGGACCTGGGCTCGAATCCCAGCAGCCACATATTTGTTTTTTCTATTTGGACTTTTCTTGATAATAGTATAGTTGGGCCCATTGTTTCGGGCTGATTGTAGTTGTATAGGTATTTTAAGCGAAGCCCATATTCCTCCTTTTTATTGTTGGATGTGTGTGTTTTTTTTTTTTCCCATTATTTTATTAGTGCATGTAATTGAATATCCGCTTTCTTATTTATTTTTACATAAAATGGAACATTCTATTTAAGATGGTGAAGGAATTATTTTTTTAAATACGTTCTGAGAGGATTGTTGGGGCAAATTTAATATTTATTTGTATGAAGTACTTTGTCAATTTTTTCAATTTCTTCTAACTTTTAACAGTTTAATTATTATCTCATCTTGTCATTTCGTTTAACTGCCAGGGTACTATCTCCCTTCAAAATTAAATATTATATTTAACTTGATATAAAAATTCAGTAAGATTTTAGTAAATATACATATCTTGTAGAGGCTTTACATATAAAGGCTTTGAACTTGTAGGAGTCTGAAGCTTGAGGTCTTGTTTTCATTCAAACATGATAAAATCGTATTGTCCCACTAAAAGTGGCCAAAATGAGTCTCTTTTTTTATTTTTTTTAATTGGGGGAAAGCTATTCGATACCGCAACATGCAGATCTATTATTGAATAACACATCATATTATCAGCTACTTTGGCGGGTGTAGGTGGCCAAAATGAGTCTTGCTATTTTTTTTTTGCATTTCATTTTGAATTGTTATTAGTATCTGCTAAAGCGCGTATCTTACATGAAATTGCATGCAAATTTACATGGCTAGATGGGTTCTCCCACTGTACAAGTTCTTTGATTGCCCTTTCAATCTCTTTGGTTTCTTTCACTAGGCCATTCATGCAATAAGCCAAACAACTTAAACTCAAAACCATTTGATTCTTCATATCCTCTTCAAATTTCTCATTCTCAATTCCATCAATGAGTTCTTTTGAATGTTGAATATATAAATCCATGTTTTTCTTGATCTCATCTTCATCAAGACCTCCATCAGATTTGATGGTAATCGACGATTTCCCTAGTTCAAGATCAAGAGAATCTTTCCTTTTCTCAAACTCCTTATCCAAGATTGCTATTGATTTTATCAAATTGACCTCCTCAAAACATTTTATTGATGAACAAATCATATCTTTGGGGACCTTGAGATCAGATTCTAACTTCTTCACAATGTCTTTTGGGATTCTTCCAACAAATTGTTGTTCAAGAAATTCAGTTGCTTGAGTTATGAAAAGCAGAAATTCCACCACCTTTGACAAAGACCCCAAGAGCTTACCATAACAAGCACCATGAAAGGGCAAAAACCAGAAATTGGGCTCCACCTCAGCTTCCCCAATGGACTTTCCTAATTCACTCACTTGAAATTTCAAGTTCTTGAGACTTTCCTCCAATTGGGATTTATTATTATTATTAGAAGAAAGACTAATTGAATTAACACAATTGTGAAGCCTCTCAAGACTCTCAGAAAGCTGAATTTTAGATAAAGCAGAAGCTCTTGTGGGCTGGAGAAGAATTTCCACCACAAGTGAACAAGATAATCCAATAAAAGTCTCTATGATCCTCTCTATGGCAAATTCACTAGTAGGGCCAAAGTTTTTTCTACCTAAAATTAAAACAGCCCCAATTACAGCTGAAATTCCTCCGGCCTGACCGTACATTTTGCTCCCACGTAAGAAACTACAGAAGAGGAACCAGGGAATAAGAGAAATGAACCTTATTTGGACATATCTTTCAAAGACAAAGCAACCTAGTACCCCATAAACTGTTCCTAAAACAGTCCCCTGTGCTTTGATATTAGTTACTTTAAATGTTGCTTCTCTTGAAGGTGCAAGGCTTACAGCTACTGGCAATCCTGCCCAATACCCATTTTCTTTACTATATATCGATCCAAAAAACACAGCTAGACCTAATGAAAGAGAGCATTTGATGGCTGGCATTAGTCTCTTACTGTTTATATTAACAGGCAGAGCAAGTTTTTTCACAAATTTTTTCAAGAACCATTCTTCTTTTTTCTCTGAATTGGCTTGTTCATCTTCTTTGGTGCTATCAATTGGTGAATTGGGAGAACAATTTTTCTGAAGGAGTTGGAGGCAAAATAGAAAGAATAAAGAGGGTAGGTCTTTGAAGTCTAATTGGATGGATTGAAATGTTTTTAGGGAATTTCCAATATTTTTGGAATTTGACTCGGGGACGGTTGCTGATGCATGAGGAAATGTTTGAACTTGATCAGTAATGTGGCTCTCTATGTTATCTAGGGCTTCAATAAGCTCTGAGTTAATTAGTCTAATCGGAAAAGAAGGCGAACTGGATAAGGCAATTTCCATTCCTCTTAATGGTGTCTCAAGTTCTTGCAATTTTTGTCCAGGGTTTTTGCAATAAGATTGCAAGAATTTCACTGGATATCTTTCCCATTGCATGCTTTCCTGTTATATATGAATTAGATACCAAAAGTTAGATGGACATTCTTGTTGATGTGCTATAAATGAGAGGAAAATAAAATCATAGGAACGTTTTTGTGAGACTGACCTCATAGTCCCTCACATGAATTGGGCGAACCTACCTGCAGACGCGGTTCCACTCAATTCATTTGAAGGGTTGTGGGTCAGTCCCACAAGGACGGTCCTCATCTAAATGAGAGTTGGTTAAAACAGAAGAAAGGTTTCAAAGGGGGAGCTTACCTGTTTGGATTTTATACTTCTGAGTAGTTTGGTTCCTGCCATAGCCAAGGATTTGGCTTGCAATATATAGCCAAGTGCAGAGCTGTTGTCTTCTGCAGAGAACGCCTTTACAAAAAGATTGAGCCTCTCTGAAGCATTTTCAGTGAAAAGCTGGCAATTCTTGTTTACCTGAAAAGACAAAAAAAATGTCCCCATAATGTCAGTGTTAGCTACAAAGAGAAATAAATAATTATATTCATTTGAGAAAGAGGGCAAAATATCCCTTTAACTTTGTTAATTTGAGCCTCAATTTCGTACCACAAACACATTTTTGTTAATGCATTATTGACTCTATTTGAATATGAATCTCCAACTTTTCTATTCACGTTAGGTAAGCAAAGTGAAAGTTCAATTTCAAACAGAGTAGTATCATAATCTTATGCATCACACATTCAAACATGGGCATGCAAAAAGCATGCTGGAAGTGACAAGTTAGTTTTTTTTTTCTTTGATAAAAATAGAAATAATAAAGTGATAGTTCAATTAATTAGAAGTATGTCATTACCTCGAAACAAGCGAGGCCTGGATAGGGAAACAGCAAGGCCAAAACACAAGCGACAACTCCAACAGCAGTGCTGGCTAATACATGGACGGGGTGCATAATGGGCTCGGTACGACGCCCATTAATATAACCCAAAACATATACAAGAACAATTTGGCCAAGTGCAATACGCTTCGATACTAAACGAGTATTTTCCGGAAGAACAACCGCAAATGCACTGATCGCCACCGCAACAGCGGTGGAGCTAGCCGTAAGCCTAGCCGGTCCAATCAACCATAGACTAAGAAAAGCAGGACAAACCGCTAGAACGCTCGCCTGAACTGCGTTCCAGCAGCCACGGAAAGTATCTCCGAGAGTAGCGTCGGTGACGACGAGAATCACCGTGACGTAAGAAAACGCCGGAAAAGCTACTTGATGCTTAAACGACGACGGACCGAAGAGTGTAAAGCAACCAACAATGGTGCATGCTAAAGCTGTACGGAAAGCGGAAATTAAGCATGATCTCCAGATTTCCCGAGCATGATCGGATCGATAATTAACGGAGAAGATCATTTTTCAGGTGCCGGGAAATGATCGGAGAAATTAAATTAGGTTATTGATGATTCTTCAGGCTTCTTCTGCTCTGATGAAGTTGGGAGTAGAGGAGGTTTTGTAGGGGGGAAATTTGGAGATTCTGGAAGGCATGTGGATAGGGGTGAAAATCCTCTGTCCCCAATTCCTGTCCCCATCCCTGTCCTAGCCAATCAAAATTTACTATATAAATAATTTTTCCAATTATATATACACATGGTGAATTGTGATTGGCTGTGACAGGAATGGGGACAGGAATTGGGGACAGAGGATTATTTGCCTGTGGATAGGGAGTATTTGGGACCCAAATGGGACGGTGGGCCCCTTAGTGGATGCTACTACATCACCAAAAATTTATATTTGGTTAAGGTCTATTCTGTCATGGACCAGGTCCATTGGACCATGCGGTCCAGATTTGGCCACATCACTGCATTTCCTTCTCTCTCCTCATTCTGCAGGGATGTGGCCAAATCTGGAGCACATGTTCCACATGGACCCGGTTCATATCAGATATTTCCTTTGGTTAAAGGCAACTGAGGTGAGAAGTTGCTGATGAAGATGTAATAAATTAAACTAATTCTCCATATGTTAAAGTTTAAAAAAAAAAAGTCATGGTATAGTTTTCAATTTGTAAATCATATATGCTGTGGATTGATTACTTTTAGAATTTTATTTATATGGTTGTTTAGACATTATTCTTTCGACTAACTTGAATAACACTTTGCATGATTTATAATAACTTTTTTAGATTGATTGTGAAATTACATTAAAATGGTTTAATATTAAACATTTTCTCAAATATGAGTTAGATTCTGCGGCTGCAACTTGAGCCAAATTTGATTAGTCTTAATCATAATGGAGATATCAAGTATTCTAAGTTTTTTTTCCCTAATTGTTGTTAGTGTTCAAACATTGTAGACATATAAGAACTCAAAAGATTGCTTTCTGATTTAAGGAGGAGTTGATGCATAGAATTGACTCATTAGTTTTAACCGTGTTTTTTTTATAACGGTAAAAAATATGTACTCAATAAAAATTTAAAAGAATATGCGAAGATCATGAAGTCAGGACTAATAACAAACGTATAAATCCTCGAATTTTCAACGATTCAGGTGGATAATGTCACAGTTGATCATTAGAAGCTGCTGAACAAAAGTCCACTCAATAACAGAAGTTAACCCTTGTTTTCTTTTCATGGACCGTCGTATAATACTAATATAAATATATAATAAATAATTATTTGATGTTCGAAATCTCGATATCAGACTGATAATTAATGTATTTGTGATTTTTCTTTCTCGACTTACAATGTGGAATTATTTTTTCCCCCCCTAGTGGGAAACATTTTGTCCCCAATTAACCCCTTAATTTGGTGAGGTACATGAGTAGCATTAAGATAGCATAATGAGTGAGTGATGCCACTGGAGAAGACCTTAGTAGTAAATTTAGGTACGTACCATATCGAGTACATTCTTTAGAAAGCATGAATGAACAAGAAAATGAAGTTTATGCTCAACACACCAACTTTCCACCAAATACAACCCTAATCACCCATGCAAAACTTTTCCTTGGTGCCCTTGGACATCACCAATTTGGACATATATATATATATATATAATTGGAAAATTCTGCTATATACTTATACATGATTTTTTTTTATTAGAACTCACAACTGAAGATAAATATTATTCCATTCTATAATAGAAGTAATTTAGAACATTTAACGAAAATTAAAAAAGTAAAAAGCAATATACTTTGTTAGTCAAAATATCCTGAACTTGTATATCACTAATTCTATTTATTTAAAAGAATAATATTGATATTTTAACTAACAAAATAACTTGTTTTTTATTTATTTTTTTAATTTTCGCTATATTTTCTAAACTACTTATGTTATGGAATGAAAACGTACTAATTCAGAAAATTTGATTCTCTATGTAATGACAAGGGTCTATTATACCGAAGCATATGAAAATTTTGTGAATTGAAAGGAATCCAAGTAAATGGCATAGAACTATATATATGATATTTTTGCGTTGACGGGGACACCAAAAAACATCAATTTAATAATAGAGAACCAAACTAAATGATCTCACCGGAGAGGACAAAATATGCAAATCTAACTATACAGAAGAGGCTGTTTTACAAATCTAAGAAGGGGAATATATGGCAAAAAAAAATCGTCAATCTTCATACTGTGTCTCATTCTCTATTTCATTAATAAAAAATTATCATGTGTTAATTTTTTATTTGAAAGTTTCACTATTTCTTTTAGGTTATAGTTCTTAATTAAAAAAAATAAATACATGACAATTTTTTATTAATAAGATAGGGAACAAGATACAAAATAATGAAAGACGATTTTTACCGGAAATATATAAAGCTTATATATAAAACTAATATTATAAACAGAAAAGCAAAAGAAATATATAAGAGGTGGATCATCACAAGGATTTCCACCACCATTATATAAGTTAGGTACTTGCAATATCAATAATAAGAATTGATCCTTGAGATGAAGTAAGGGACAAGCTTGGACGCGGGGAAAACTCAAAAAATCCAAAAGAAAATCGTCATCCAAAAAAATGTAGTGCATGAAGTTCGTTAAAGAAAGTTTCTCCATATACTTGGTCGTTTCCCTTAGTCTATTTGATATAATTGCTAAAAATGCAAAGCTTCTTTCAAATAACACATTTCTTTCAAATTCAACAAACAGAATGATAATAATATTTTAAGTACACATCATATTCTTTTTACTTCTTAAGTTATCAAGGTTAAATTTTTAATCTCCTAAAATACAAGTTAGATATAAATCAGAGATCAGTAGAATCTATAAGGCACGTAATGGCATATTCTTTGCCCTGTATTTTTTTCTTCTTCAAAAATCGTCTACCCATATTATGTGTTTCATTCCATGTCTTATTAATAAAAAATTGTCATGTTTTAATTTTTTTTTTTGATGATTTTATTATTTCTTTTAGGTTATAATTTTTTAAACTAAAAAAATAACACATCGATAATTTTTTATTAATAAGAAAGAGAATCAAACACAAAATAAGTACATACTATCCTACCGGTATATGCGTGAGTGTGCTTATATAAGCAAACGCATAAAAAGTTTGGAAATGTCAGCCGATGGGAGAAAGGCATGGAAAGGTGGAGGGAGCATCCATATAAAGACCAGACGACAGCCGCATATTAACATCTACCCACTTTCTGCGTATCAAATCTTAAAAAAACAATTCACAAAGGGTTTAAGGAAAGCTTTTACCGACCTCATAAGGTGGATTTCCATGTAATACTTCGTATAAATATATATACTACAATTGTCTCTTCTACTCCACAAAAATATGATTTATTTTTCTACGAGTCTTTTGATGAGAAAAAATGGAAATGGGGTGTCACGGCATTTGCATGCGGGCTCGAGACATGAGACTTACAACACTCATGATAATCTACTTGATAACCGAATTTACTATACCAAAATGAATATTTCGAGATGATAGTAAATGTTTAGGCTCACCTTATAAACCACTCAAATCTTTCATTTTTATCTCATATGTGAGACTTTCCCCCCAGATAGGATTGAGGTTGTACTTCATTCCCTTAAAACCTTAGCATCATCGTTAGGCGTACCAAACATACGTAACTCATGACTAACCAAGTGGACAGGATTCTAGAGGTGCCTCCACTCCTCACAGTGTGCCATACGTCCACCTGGTCATTGACTCTGATACCATAAAATATCGCGTCCCGTGCTTGTGGGCCTGCAACGCGACACATGCGTCTGGTAGTACCCACGACCATTTACTTGATATGCCAAAATTGATATCACAAGATGATATTGAATTCTTAGGCCCCACCTTATATACCCGTCAAATCTTTCATTCTTATCCAATAAAGGAGGAGGTTTTTACAGGGTATGTATTTTATGAGGAAACTACCTCATGATGACCATTTTACCTAAAACTGAAACTAGGTAATACCTCCATTCCTAAATATAAATTTTCATTACAAGTAGCAAAAATTTAGGAAGTAAAATTTAAAGTGTTTTATTAATTAAAATAGTAATATTATTATCTTAAATAATACTTATATATCACTAATTCTATTTAATATAATAATATTGAAATTTTATTTAAAAAATATCTTAATTTCTTCTTTCTTAATTTTTGCGACTTGTCCTGAAAATTTTTATATTTAGAAATGGAAGGAGTACTCGCTAATTGAAGTAATTTGTTGCACTATTATACTCACTCCGTTTATAATTGACGTCCTTTTAGTTTTTCTATCTCTTCTTATAATATATGTTCTTTTACAAATTTTAAAGATATAGTTCTAAAATTATCCTCATAATATGGTATAGAGAGAAAGGAAGAGATATTGATAGTTGAGACTCAATAAGGATAAATTAATTTTTTAAAGGTTATAAAAAAAAATTCAATGTCTCTTTTAATCTATGCTAAAATAAATAAAAGGTATGATATTATAAATTAAATGGAGTATTTTTTCCATTTAGACTTTTTTTGTACGTCGTCATAAATTGATCTCTAATCTCTGAATTACAAATTAGGCACTCGGTCACGATATTCGCATATGTCTCGCACTAACCCTATACCATTGCAAATTTTTTTTGGTAGAATGCCATTTGATGTGGTATTCAACTTTGTAATTTTTATATATAGCGGCAATTCAATTATTTTTCATATTAATTTGCTCATATCAGCTGTTCATAAACTCAAAGGTCATTGCTTCCAGCTTCTTTTTCAACATTAAATTCTATTCTAGAGGAAAGGTCTTTTAGTGCCTGAAGAACCAATCAGGATCAGGAATTCTTTTCAACTGGATTACCTTAATTATTAATTAATCGTACTATCTAATATCTCTAATACAAATGGAATCCGCCTAGGTTGTTCCCTAACTTATTTAACCTAATCGTTAGCGCAAAACTTCCGAAATTATAACCTCATTAATGGAAATTTATAAAGTTTGTACTATTTTCACGGGATTTTAAAATCAAGGAATTTCATAAATTCTAGACTCTTTAGTTAATTACCAGAATCATATTCCACTTAATTTCTAGACTCTTTACTTGTACTATTGACTTCAGTCCGGCTTAGATTGATTTGAAACTCAAACTGAGCGCTCGAGGGCGGTGCCCCCGAAGGGGAAAGAGCGGGAGCACTCTGAGATAGGGAGATTGTAGCATGCCCCTACGCACTGGGGATGGAATTTAGCCTCACAAGGAGGAGAATTTATTTGCCCTCATGAGGGAGATACGGGAATCGACCACGGGACCTCCATCCCGTGGCCGGGTAGCCTTACCATTTGGGCTACCCGATTCCCATGATTTGAAACTCAAACTAATATCCGAAATTAAACATATAGACTCTAATCAGTATCAAATCCGATATTTCAATTTTGGTTTAGAACATCCAACAAATTATGACATGTTTTACATATTAACTTTCATAATCAAGGAAGGATACCTTAATTAGCTTAAGCACTTATCTCTCAAAACAACAGGCCTTGAGTTTGACAACCTTGTACTGATAATAATAAAATTTTATCAGACTAGATAATCAAAGATAATGATGAGCAAGATTTGTGTTCATCACATTTGGCAGCTGAGAGAAGGTGAAAACTGGAATGCAATTGGAAGGCAAAAAACAAAGAATTAAATTAGGTCAAAAGCAGCACGCTGAGAAAGAATATGCTAATGAATTCCTTCAAGTTGAATTATAATACTAGTAATTCAGTAATTTCTAATCAGCCTATCAATGTTAAACAATCAATGGAAACCTTAATCAGTCAAAGTGCAAACAAAGTTTGATAATTGAATTTGAATGTTAACCTAATTTGGGCGAATGAGATCTTAAGGGTTCATGTTGCAAGGACTTCTGCAAGTGAAGCAAAATCATTGGATTAAATTTGTTAAGATTTGACTAATCTGATTACTCTACTTGTGCAGTGGCGGAGCCATGAATTTATCATAGGGGGCGAATTTCTTACTGAAAATTGTTAGGGGGGCCAAATACAACATTTATAAAAAAAAATATCACAAAAAAAAAAATTCCATAAAAAATTCGTCGTTTCTAAAAATGTATCTGTGATAATTTTGTTAGTATACTAGATAATGTACTTGATAAATTTATATTAGACTAATTTATTGTATCTTCCGTGACGAATATTCTCTTTATTAAATGAAAAAGGGTTTGCACTTTGGCTCTGTGTTTCTCTACATTTTATATTTATACTTGTGTCCGATTGATTTAGTGGGGATTAGTAGAGCATTTCGACGGACAAAGCAAAAATTTCAGCGAATATGTGATAATCATCGCTCACGTGTTTCAAACCCAAGAGAAGGTTCTAGGACATATGACTTCTTCATTGGACGGAAATAACTCAAGCCCAGTTTGTTGCAGCAGTTGTTAAACGTGTTTCTAGCGATCATTATTGTATTAACGTGATTATAAAAAAATTGGAATAAAAACGTAATAAATTTTATTCTTAACGTATCTGTTATTGTAAATGTCTTCAATATCCTTAATGTATGTTTATTTTATTTTATTTTATTAATAAGATATCTATATAACATATTGATCATGTTATATTTTATATTCTTCATATTTTTGTTTAAAATCTAGTAACAAAAAATTGTATGAAAAAATAAATATAATTTTATCTTTATCAATAAAATAAACATGGTAACTTAAAATTAAATACTATGATACAAAATAAACATATAATATAAAGATATTGTTACTTAAACATCAAATCATATTTAAAAAATAATGTAATTTTTTTAAAAAAGGAGAAAATAGTTTAATTAAAATGTCAGGGCTATTAATTGAAATAAGCTTTTGACAAAAGCTAGCAATTCCAGCCTTTTCGAATCATGTAAAAATTATGATTCGAAATGCAAAAACCTAAAATTGGTGTGGTTGCCATGTCTCCCAAACGCCAAAGCTATTATGATTTATGACTACCAAACGGTGCAGCAAACAAAGTTTGAGGTGCAAAAACACTTTTGAGCTTTCGAAAATCTCCTCCAAACAAGCACTTTATAGACTAACCAAATGATAAGAATTGAACAATCATTGCCACTCTTGTAGGAAAACTAAAAGAGAAGGACCAACGATCATCTCAAAATTATCGACAATGCGAAAACATTAGCACGAGAATTATCAGTTCATATACTTCGATTACTTTCAAATGGACGATTTCCAAATTGCTCTTTGTAGGTCTAAACAAGAAAGAAAATCAGATGTTGCATCCCACATAAATTTTGAAGTGCAGTATCCAAAAACAAATAAATATTGTGTGGTTTAACAGATGAAAGAATCTGAAATTGCTTATTGATTCCACAGGGATGCTCTCAAACACTAAAACGTTGCATGCCCCTTCTGTACAGAGGAATAACAGCATAAATAGATACATTTTGGTATATTATATCTATCAACCGGTACAAATAAAAAACAAAAAAAGGTACAGATATAATGGGATGATTTTTTATGACTACCTAATAACTTCCAGGCATAATAGATGCAATAAGGCTAATCAAGTAGTACCTTCTGGGTGCAAAACTGGACGGCTTTCAGGGTCAAATATTCCTGCCATGAATGCAATGAAAACCCAAAATATGAGCATTCCTACCACAGCGATCCTCAGTGTTCGGGTCAGGACTTGCATTTCCAACCATATCTGCCTCACAACTCGGATGCAGTAACTGCAGAATCTCATCGCCTGTTATTTCTGCAGTTGACACGCTCAAATCATTCTGAACTATACCATACTGCTGTCCTCTCCTCATGTTAGGATTATCACATCTTATACATGTACACGATCCCCCAAGATATGATGGCAGTATCTCGATACACTCAGAAAGAGCCTTTTGGTACATCTTCCCCTCAAATTTCAGCTTTTGCCTGGTGCCAGGTTTTAAGATCTGGAGGTGTATAGAGATCAGTCTTCCATTATAACACATCAAAAAGCCAAAAAATGAAAAGGCCAGGACTTCAAATGGAATTTGAAGCTTACTTGAATGAAAGTTTGAGCAATAACTCGAGCAACTGGAGGAAGCCGGATGACAAACACACAGCCTAGACGTTTTGGAAAATGATCTTGCAAAATACTAGAACATGATCTCATAATTTGCATGGGAACTCTTAGAGGTAACAACCCTTCACAGTCTACCAATACAATAATTTCAGGATTTTCATTGTCAACTAGATGCAGGACACCGTGCTCCACCTGAGACACTATAACCACAACCATTTATTGTTAAGATTCGATATTGATCAGAAAAAATTAGCATGAATGGAATGGGACAAACAGTTCTCTGAAACTACATCTAATCCTTCTGAACTCTGAAGAAGAGAAAAGGAGGTGGAGACCATTATTGTATTAAACCAAATAAATTCAGGAACATCAGAAGGATCATTTACATAGGTAAATTCCATTTCAGATGGTAGAATATAAACAAGCAGGATTAATGGCCAACTTAAGCAAGAGAGGACAATAAGTTCTCCCTTGGGCTTCTGATTTATATCTGGAAAAGCAGAAGCAGAAGCGATACTTATCACCCATGTTTAGCAGCCAAAAAGAGAGAGCATACCAATAGCCTGAGCAAAACGGGGTTTATCAGGGGATGCCAAGTTCATGCAAGCCCATCCGAGGCGCACAATGAGACAAGGCCGGTTCATGACATCAAATCCATGCCAGAAGACCAGATTTGACCACATCTCGAGTTCTTGTCCTGAAAGAATTCTGTAAGTTTCCCTCCATGAGATTGTTTTCTTTACTGATGACAGAAAGGATGCAAAATCACCATTGGCAGCCTCATAAAACCTTTGCAGCTCTTCTTCATTGATCCTGCGCAAACAGTACTTGGCAATGATGTAATGCATGCACAAAAGAGCCAATAGCCCACTTTATCAAGTAAATTGTTAATGTCCTTTCTTATTTTTTTCATGATGTTTAAGAAATAATTTGTAATCATAGCTGATCTCTAAATAATGTAAGAAACGTTAGAAAATATCAGAAGTTGAGAACTCGAGAGTTCAATAACCAGAGATCTCTTGTCGGACAGCCAAGTCCGATAAAGAACCAATTTTGACAAACTGTTAAGCTAAAAAAGGGAAACAAAATGGAAATAATGTCATTAGTCAATTTAAAAAATGTGTCCCTTGATAAAAACTGGTAAAATCCTTTAAAAAATCACTCATTGGTTTGTGAATTTCTCTTTGGTCATGGCAATTTAACCAGATGAAGTTTCTTAAAATAGTGCTCCAAGACTATTACATTATAAATTACCTTTCTGGTAGAGTAATTCCTTTATTTTCAAGCTCTTCATGAAGCTGAAGCAGCCAACTTGTAGAAGGTTGACTTTCAGAAACTTCATCTCCGACGCTGCAAAATAGTGGAAAATGTTATTGATCTACAAGATAAGGACAGATGAAGTTGGGGAAAAGATATCGAAACAATGCCAATTGTAACACCAAGCACAGGAAACAAGAAACTATATATTGTGCTAGTCAGCAGCTGCCCATGTAAAGTGACCAATTAGAGATGAAGGCCATGCTCAAACTGATATCAGGTCTGTACAGAAGACTAGCTCTGATATATTTTATGGATAAAATATGTTAAGCTAAAAATGGTGCACCTCATATTATTTTGTAGCTAAAGGACAAGGACAAGTTTGTTTCTGTCTAGAGATAAAAGGGAAGACAAAGTAGCATTTCTTGTGTCAATAAATCTGAGAAAGTTGGTATGAGATCACTTGATGTACCTTGTATTGGGAAGAGGCTGCACGGAAGACAAATCTGAACCAGATTCTGAAACAGCATTTGAAGTACTGACTACGAGAGAATTTCGAGTATCATCTAAGGGAGCATCTTTGGTTTCTGAAAGATCAGAAAAAGCAGTTGCAAGAGACAATACCAATAAGGGTCGCGACAACATCTGCCATCAAAGAATACAAACAACCATCAAAGGTCAACAGAAAGTAAAATATCTCGAGTTATAGGACTTGAAGAAATATGGAATTTTATGCCATTACGAAATCATGCAGTATCCATAGTGTTCTATATTTAAAATCCAGAATACTCCCACATACGCAGGATATAACGAATCTGGAAGTGTCACGATCCAATTTATATATAAGTTAGACCACAGAGGACAAAGGGAGAACTAAGGTAGTCACCAAGATTTGTGAATTCAGAAAGCCAGTGAGGAACATAAATAAAGCTAACACCAACCTGCATGCTTTTAACTAAAACTCTACATGGGTTCCATCTCTGAATCCATTTAAATGGTGGATAACAAACCACTTGAAGGGCTTGTAGACCGGACCAAACAAATGGACACCTAGCCTTGGAAAACCTCCGCACAACCTCCAATGCAGCAACTTCAAGCAAAAACGATGCAACAGGAACCGGAACCACCTTTCTCAACCTCCCAGAGTTTACTAAAGCTTGTTGTGCTAAAGATTTATGGCGACTGAGTAACCAAATGATCTTTGGATTTCTTGTTGTTGTTTGCAGTTCTTGTCCCTGCAGGGCTCCTCTTCGAGTTAGACACAGAAGTTGAGTCTTCCATTGGTTCAGTTTGAGGGAGAAAAGAGTCAGGCTGAACAATTAATCCATCTTCCTGAGCAGCTGCATATGCTAGAAACCAAAGTGCAAGCAAGGAAACCTAACATAACTTGAACCCTTGACGCTTTTCAGAGGAAGTCCCTGTAACCATCAATCAAACTGCATTAAGGAGTAAGCAAAAGCAACATGCTCCCAAGTGTCATGAAAACTGTTGTACTTAGCGATTATGCATTTGTTCTAATAAAGTAGTTAACTGATGTCAACAAAATAACATATATGTGGACTAAAATTGCTCGTCAAATTGAATAATAAACTATGTGCCTAAAGGTCCTAATTTGTCAGGCTAGAATCTAGATATTTGAACTACTTCCACTGTGATTGTGCTTATTCATTACATATGTTACCTCACCCAATCCTAGAACGATAATATATTTGCCATGATTTGAACTGGCAAATCAAAATAATTTCTGGACGGCATCTAAAGTAAACTACATAAGCTCTTAATCTTCTTTCAGGCCTATAACGGTTGCTACATCTTTCATCAAGCTGTACATTACGATTCTCTTCCTCTTTAAGTTTACCATAAGCTACCTCTTTTCATATCCATAGCCCAAAATCTACATACAACAAGTAATTTGCAAAATCAAACCATATATGGAATTTCAAATTGAATGGCCACAAGCATGGATAATGCAAATCTACTCACATATAGCTCGGTTTTAAATAATAATAATAAAAACTAATCTTAGCGCCTATGCTTTCAAACAGAATATCAAGATGCAGGCTTCCATCGTAAGGATTGCGCATCATTCAAATACATAATTAGCATTTTCAATATGTCTATAAAGCAGACAATATATAAATGAGTTTATGATGATAAATAAATATTATTATCAATGAATGAACTCAAATATTTTAAATTGAACAATCAAGGACATACATCTCCTTGCTTCAATTAGGCACAACCTGAAACAGTACTAGTGCCTACAAATAGAGCGTCAATTTACACTTCAGAATCGAAAAAAACAATGTTCGAAAAAAAAACAAGGAAATCTATGAAGTAATTTCATTAACTCTAAATTAAAAAAACCTAATATCATAAGGTCAAACACAATGAATTGTGATAACAGCAAAAGGAATCCAACTAATAAAATTCCACGAATTCTTCACCAACTGAAGAATATGTCAAACTATGATCCTAATACTCGGGAAAAAAAATTAGCATTTACAAAGTTTAAATTGAAAAAAAATAATAATAATAAGAATAAGATCATCATATTTTCCATCGCCAAGATAATTTTAAAAAATTTACAAGAACTAGTTAGGTATTGAATGGATCTAGTGGAAGGAGCTGTACCTGGAAATGGAATACGGAGGAAATCAGCAGCATCAAAATTTGAAAGGCAAAAGGATGCTTTATTCCGGCATCAGAATCACAGGAAACAGGAAACAACACAGATGAGGACCCAACCCAGAACTACTTCCTTTCTTGGGACCCGGTGGTTAGTTGGTTGGTTGAAGTCGCCTTCCCAACCAAAATTTACTGCCAAGCGAGAGCGAGAGAAATGGAGAGTCCACCTGGCAGTAAGTAGAAAACAGAATTGACTTTTTTTTTAACTTTTTTTTAAACTTAATGGAAATTAGGTATATTTGGAGTATTATTATTCTTTTGTTTTTAAATAAATTGATTAATGTTCTTTCGAGAATTTTAATTTCATAATGAAAAAATAAATTAACTTGTAAGAGCAGAAAGATGAATCTTCTTTTTCTTTCTCTTCTTTTATTGAATTATTAGCCATTTTTGTCATCAATGATTTTCAAACAGTCAATTTTATCCTTTTCAACTTTTTTCAGCCATTTTTGTCCCCAAAGATTTTACGAGCAGCCATTTTTGTCATCAACTTATTTTTGAACAGCCACTTTCATCCTAACTTTTTTTAACTTTCTTCATCTTCAAAGATTTTACGAGCAGCTATTTTTATCCTTCTGTCAAATAATTGTCTCAAAATTGATGACGTGTCCAAACGGCTCTTAGATTGTCTCTCTTACGCAGGGGTAAAGATGGAAATTCCAAAGTATACTAAGTGCCTCCCTTGTAAAGCCTGTCATTCTCACTCATATCAGTCTCCGTTCTCATTGGAGACAATGAGAACAGAGACTGATATGGAGACAAAATGAGAACGGAAACTTATATGAGTTGGAATAACGGGCTTTACAAGGGAGGCAATTAGTATACTTTGGAATTTTCATCTTTACCCCTGCGTAAGAAAGACAATCTGGAAAGCCGTTTGGACACGTCATCAATTTTGAGATAATTATTTGACAGAAGGATAAAAATAGCTGCTCGTAAAATCTTTGGAGATGAAAAAAGTTAAAAAAAAGTTGAAAATGATAAAATTGGCTGTTTGAAAATACATTGATGACAAAAATGGCTGAAAAAAGTTGAAAAGGATAAAATTGACTGTTTGAAAATACATTGATGACAAAAATGGCTAATAATTCTCTTTTATTATATATATAGGAGAAGAGTATTATTAGTATTGAATGCCTCAACCAACCCGATCTGATAAAAGGTTCCTTAACCCAGTGGGGCAAGGGTCTGTTCACTTCACGATCATGAGGTCGTGGGTTCGATACCCTCCCCATGTAATGGGACAAGCTTTAATTATCTCTCTTTCTATGACTAACTTCTCCTCTTGTGAGGCGCTTCTCTCTTCCCTCCTTATGAGGCAACCGTCCATCCGGAATTAAAAAAAAATAAAAAAATCCAACCCGATCGGATCTGAGATATTATTTGCTTCCAAAGCAACACCTTACTCTTTTCCATATAAATTCACTATAAATCTTACTAATATTAATTTTTATAAGGAAAAAAATATGAATTTCAATAGACAAAATGAAGTTGCACCATTTTCTTTTAATCCATTTGAAATATAAGTAGGATAAATTTGACTTATCGGGTATATGTAGGGCTGAGCACCGAATTCCGATTTACCGAATTCGAATTGACCATGTACTACCGACCTTTTTCGAACCGAATTCCGATTTACCGAATTCGAATTGACCGAATTGGCGAATTCGAATTCGGTAAATTTACCGAATTACCGAATTAGAGAATACATAGAAAGAAGAAAAGAAAACAGAGGCTTACTGGAGGGAGTTTTGGGGCGGTGTCAATGGAGAAGAGGAAGAAGAGGAAGAAAAAATGGGAGTAATCTAGTGTGGGTGACATTTTTTGTTAGAAGTAGGGATTTAGGAGAGTATTTATAGTGTATTTATTTTAGTATTATACTATTATTTATTAAAATATTTTTTTTGAATTCGAATTCGGTAAATACCGAATTCACCAAAACCATATACCGAATTCGAATCGAATTCGAAAACTTCGAATTCGGTATGATCCGAATTACCGAATTGGTCCGAATTACCGAATTCGATTTACCGAATTCGAGTTTTTACCGAATTTGCTCACCCCTAGGTATATGCTTCTAATCCATTTTGAGGATCGAATGAGACCAACTAATTTGAACCAATGGTGGAGTTCCACCATCTCCTCTTTCTCTTTTTTTCTTTCGTTTATGATCTCTCTACTCCTTTTCTCTCTTAGACCAATATAAATTAAAAGAAAAGGATAACCCAAAAACAAGCATCAAAATAGATAGGTTTTAGGCCCTATAGATAACCCAAAAAACAAAAACAAAAAAATGATTATAAGAGAAGATGGAACAAATGAAAGGGCAGAAAATCAGATCTGAAAATTAGTTTGATCACCTAAGAAAAGAGTCCATATAGTCAATAAACTAACAAAGCCAAACAAATACATAGTTCTTTTTTTTTTTTGACGCCCGAAGGGGAAGAGCGGAGAATACCCTAGATAGGGAGATGGTAGCATGCTCCATGCCTGGGGAGAGAATTTAGCCTCACAATGAGGAGAATTTTATTTGCTCCACAAGGGGAGATACGGGAATCGACTACGAGACCTCCGTCCCGTGGCCGGGTAGCCCTATCACTTGGCTACCCTATTCCTGTAACAAAAAAAGAAAAGTCTATTTTGCTTTTTTGAACTATGTAACAAGAAAAGTCTATTTTGCTTTTTTGAACTATGTAACAAATACATAAGTTCAAAAAAGCAAAATAGACTTTTCTTTTCTTTTTTTTCCAACCCCGACCATACGTTGTATCACAAATTTTCTTGTGATCTCCTCAGTCCTCACACATCGGCTAACCTTCTTCCTGAAATCACCAGATTCATGGACTCAACAATAACTCATTAATTGTGTACAATGCCATCAAAACTATGCACTATTATATGATATGAAATTTGCACAATTATATGCTGGAGAAATTCTTTTAAGTCGGGATATTTAACAAGTTATTAAAGTCCTACTCATGAATTAAATTCGACTCTTTCAGCGAATTATATGATATGAAATTTGCACAATTATATGCTGGAGAAATTTTTTTAAGTCAGGATATTTAACAAGTTGTACTTAAATCCGACTCTTTCAGCGAATTGAAATCCAAAAAGAGTTATGCTTATTACTTTCCTAGAAGAGTCTATTAAATTGCTACAAGACATTAGAAGCCACATTTTAGAATGTTTTAAGTAATACCGTGTGGACGGGATCAGACCAACGCTCACTTGCAAGCAAGCTCATATCCATTTGGATATTAACCAGGAGGATGAAGAATTGATATACAAACTCTTCCATCTGTATAAACTGAAATTCACATAGCAAACAGAATCGAATCAGCCAACTGTTCTCAGCTTTAATTATAAATCCAATGCAATTTTTTCATAGATCCGCATGGGCATAAATGGAAAATCATGTCAACAGGAATATTTTTCTTATTTTAGCTTGTTTGAGAGTATAACATGATACGAGTCATGGCTAGGTACAATACGAAATAGAAATTTGAAATCTCAGCATTTTGCTCCAACAACTAAACCTTTTTAGAAAAAACATTTCTTTTTGAATCGAGAGCAGATAACAAGTATTCTTGAGAATATATGCTCGCTCACTTTCCAACCGTCAAATAAAAAATATGGCAAATTTTGTTGATATTCAAGAGAGATTAGATGACCTTGGCAACTTTTTCCCACATCATAAGATGCAGCAAATGCAAGTTTAATAGCATTTTCACCCCCATTAAATAAAAACAGAAAGAATTAAGATCACATACTTGTGACAGAACGGTACAAGGGAGCATTTAAATGAAATTGTCCCAATTAACATCTTAATTGAACATTGCAAGTTAAAATAGATAAATCACCAATAACTGATATTTGGGATCAGAAAGCGAAGGATTATATTCCAGATTTGAGTCACTACACAACAAGATCAACGTCTCATAACAAAAGTACATTAAAAAAAAATAAAAAAAACCTAACCCTAGAAATCAGCCCCAATTCATCTTCATCATCATGAACAATTGAAATCTTGAATCAAGAGCTTGTGAATTTGGTAACAGCCTTAGTACCCTCAGAAACAGCATGCTTAGCCAATTCACCAGGAAGTACAAGTCTAACAGCAGTCTGAATTTCCCTGGAAGTAATTGTAGGCTTCTTGTTGTACCTAGCAAGTCTAGAAGATTCCTGTCCCAATTTCTCAAATATATCATTAATAAAGCTATTCATTATACCCATAGCTTTACTGGAGATCCCGATGTCGGGATGGACTTGCTTGAGCACCTTGAAGATGTATATCTTGTAGGTCTCAACACTCTTCTTCGCCTTCTTCCTTTTCTTGTCTGTTGAGCCAGCACCGCCTTCCTTGGGAAGCTTCTTCCCGGCCTTTGGCTTCTTCTCGGCTGGAGCCTTCTCAGCAACGGTGCTTTTCTTCTCCTCCGCCGGCTTCTTCTCCGCTGGCTTCTTATCGGCTTTGGGCGCCATTTTAGGACTTACAAGAAATTGAACGAAAATGAAAACGAGAAAGGGGAAATTTTGATTTTGGGATGATGCTGGGAATTGAATAAAGGGACACATCTGTTTATATAAAGGAAATTGGGATGAATTTGATTGGTTACTGAGGAAGTGATGCGGATTGATGAGTTGGCGAGTGTATAAAGCGTTGGATGAACGGATTTGGCTAGAGTGACAAAAAGGACGGCTCGTATTGTATTAGAACTAAAATTATACATAAAGGAAAAGGGTTTATTGCAGTTTAGTAGTTCTAGGTTATGTAATTATTGCACTTTAGTCCCGTTTGTTTTAAAATGATTCTTATAAGTTCTATGAACGTCACCTAATAATTCAAATGCATTTGACTTGATGGAATTGTATCTAACACACGTCATTTATTGACATTTTTCAAGTTTATTTTGATAGAAAAATAAATTTCTAACAACCATCACCGAATAAACATTTTCAAGGTTTTTAATAGAAAAATAAATTTCTAATAATCATCTCCAAATAATAGTTGTATCCGGCAATTATTTGCATGATACTCCCTCCATTCCTAAATATATAACTCTTTAGACAATTTTAGAAATTAAGGACTTGTCATTTTCACCAAAAGTTCCAATATTACCCCTCTCTCTCACTTTTATAGCATAAGAAAAGAAAAGAAAAATAAGAATGGCAGAAGACGCAAATAAAAGAAAATTTTGAGGGTATAATTGGAATAAATTGTTGACAACTAATAAAAAAGCCTTAAACAACAATTAATTTTGATATCTATAGATCTCCTAAATGACAATTAAATGTGAATGGAGGGAGTATTATTAATTTATTTAATTTTTATGTATCACTGATGGTAAAGTAAAATTATACATAATTATGATTGAATAGATAACACCACATATTTAAATGAAAATTCTACAATTATATATGAGTTACATAATAATAATAATTCAAGTAGATTTTCTTTCATAAATTTTGTATGTTGATAATTTCTAGAAAAGATATATTTAATACCTTTCAATTGAGATTATGAAAATCCTACAATTATATAATAATAATAATAATTCAAGTAGATTTTCTTTCATAAATCTTGTATGTTGATAATTTCTAGAAAATATATTTTTAATACCTTTCAATTTTTTTTTTTTTTTTTTATTTTGAAACCCGGATGGGCGCTTTTATTTAAGGAATCAAAAGACGATCATTTGAGATCGCAGACATTACACATGGTGGAAAGAATCTATCCCATGACATGGAGGAATAATCATGACCACAACTAGCTAAACAGTGAGCTACCTGATTACCAGATCGCTTAACAAAGGATAATTGGACAGAGGAAAATGAATGAATAAACAACTTAGCCCAATCATATATGGCACCCAACTGAGAATAATCGTTGCCCGGACAAGAAAGATGGTTAACCACTTCCAGGCAGTCCCCCTCAAGAATGAAATGTTGAAGATCAAACAAGTAGGCCAACTTCATCCCCTCAATAAAAGCTAGTAGCTCACTATGAGCCACGCTAGTACACGACGTGAGCCGTCCACAGCTAGCAAGCAAGGGCAATCCAAGAGAATCCCGGATAACACAACCATAGACCGCTGCACCATTCTTCCAAGAAGCATCAACATTCACCTTTAAGCATGTAGAAGGTGGTGGTAACCATACCTCCGGCAAGGCAGTGAGATGAACATACTCGGACTGATGCAACAGCTGAAATTCCAGGTTCGCTGCGCAAGCTTCGGTGAATAAGCAGGACGGCAGTGCACGGTTATTTCCAAAGACAAAATTGCAGCGGTCTTTCCAAATGCGCCAACAAATGTGTGCAAATAATGTAGACACATCCATTGTGGCCTGCTCCATGAGGAAGTGCAGATGATCCTTGAATCCAACAATTCTTTGAGAGAACATCCACGGCCACTGGTCCTAGCAGGTCCAGACATTGAGAGCCTCATTACAGTGAAGAAGGCAATGATCAACTGATTCTTCATGAGCTCCACAGAAGCTACAGGTTGGAAGAACAGGCGAGCGCTTCGCCAAATTCAATCCACATGGTAAACTTCCAAGCGAAGCACGCCACAAAAACACTATGATTCGAGGGGGAAGTTGCAACTTCCACAGCCATATCCAAAACCTCTCTTCTGAATCCGAGGAGGAGGCCTCTGGCAAGCTACCACGTTGTTCCTGATCATCCATATATGCATAATAACCCGAACGAACGGAATATATTCCATTTTTAGTAAAATGCCAAACAAGCCTATCCGGAATGTCACTGCTCCCTAATGGAATAGATCGTATAGCATCTACTTGGTGTGGCCAAAACATCGCTCACAACATATCTAGATTCCAACAGTGAAGATCATTTTGGATAAGATCTTTTACATTAACAACATCCCCAACTTGTAATCGAACACCATCAATCATGAACCTGCGCGGTATTGGAATCCAAGGGTCTTGCCAAACATTAACATTTTCACCATTTCCAATCCTCCATCGAATGCCGAGCTGAAGGACTTTACCCCCTTTGATCAAGCTCCTCCACACACAAGAGACCCTTTTTCCACAACCAGCCGAGAGAAAGCAGCCATGAGGAAAATATTTGGCCTTGAGAACACGAACAAGTAATGACTTCGGATGTTGAATAATACGCCACCCTTGCTTAGCCAGAAGCGATAGATTAAAGCCTTCCAGTATCGCGAAGTCCCAATCCCCCTCGTGCTTTTGGTTTACAAAGATTTTTCCAAGAAATCTAATGTACACCATTCGCACCCCCGGTTTTACCCCACCAGAAACGACGAATCATCACCATAATATCATTCAATATAGAACGAGTAAGATATAAAAAGGTCTGCATAATGTACGTCGGAATAGCCTGGATAACAGATTTAATGAGAGTAGCTTTACCAGCGGGGGACAAATATTGCTCCTTCCACCCCCGCAATTTCTTAGCAATGTGATCCTTTACATAGCCAAAAACTTCTCGTTTATTGTGTCCAATGAGATATGGCAGCCCCAGATATTTACCATCACCGCGACCCCGACGAACACCAATAGCCGAACATAAATCCAAAGTAAGTTGCTCATCCACGCCTTTGCTGAAAAAAATGGAGGATTTTCCATAGTTGATCGATTGTCCAGAAAACAATTCATAGTCTGTGAGAATCTGTTGGATAGCAGTTAAACTTATCTGATTCGCCTAAAAAAAGAGCAAAGAATCATCAGCAAAAAGAAGGTGAGTGATAGACACTGCTGATCGGGCAAACCTCAACCCATTAATAAGCGATGTTGATCGAGCTCTACGGATCATTGCTGAAAAACCTTCAGCATAGATAATAAATAGAAAGGGCGACAATGGGTCTCCCTGACGAATACCCCTGGATGGGTGAATAACCGAAGACGGTTTACCGTTAATAAGCACACGAAACGTCACAGAGCGAACACAAGACATGATGAGGGAACAGAATCGCGGAGGAAAAGCCATCGTCTCCATCATTAGTTCAATATAACGCCATTATACCCTGTCAAATGCTTTCCGCATATCAAGCTTTAACGCACAATGGTTGTCACACCCTTGCGAACCCACCTGCATACTGTGAAAAGCCTCAAAGGCCGCAATAGAGTTATCAGTTATTAGTCTGCCACGAATGAAGGCACTCTGGGAGGAATCGATAACATATGGAAGAGCCACTTTTAAACGATTAACCAAAATGCGAGAGATCAGTTTGTAGACAGAATTGCATAAACTGATGGGACGGAACTCAGTCATATTAATGGGGGATTTAACCTTAGGAATCAAGACGATAAAAGTACTATTCAATCCATCAAGAGTACGATCACCGTTTAAAAAACCAAGAATGAAAGGAGCAACCTCAGGGCCAAAAACATTCCAATATTTCTTAAGAAAAATAACATGCATACCAACCGGGCCAGGCGCCTTCTTAGCCGGCAATTGTTTCAAAGCAGTAAGTATCTCATTCATGGTAGACGGTTGCTCAAGCGAGGTAATCTGTGGAGTCGGCAATTGGCTAATCCCCAAGCCATCAAGAGAGTGTGGGGGCTGTGCCGAAGTGGCATATATCTCCTCAAAATATTGCTTGGCGAGCTCATGTAAGTCCCTCCCCGTATCTACAACCTCACCGGAAGACCTTTGTAGCCATTCAATGAAGTTTCGTGAACGTCTTAAAGATGCCTAATAATGGAAGTAAGACGTGTTCTTGTCCCCATTGAGTAACCAATCCGCTCTACTCCGTTGTCTCCAAAACTCATCATCATTCGAAAGCAATACATTTAATTCAACCTTTAATTTTTTATCGACAGCTATATTAAAGTGAGGAGAATTACTAAACTCAGCAATCTCACACTGCTTGTCTGCGATTTTCTTCCGCAAATCCCCAAACTTCTTAGACCCCCATTTCCGCAAATGTTCTCGAACACGGACAATTTCTCTAAGAACACAATTTCCATCGCCCAAAAAAGGCTGCTGCCAAGATCTCTCAATAACATCGGCGCATTCCAAGTCCTGAATCCAAAAAAGGTAAAAGCGGGGCAAAGCGAACCATTTCTTCTTGGCAAACTTGGTAGAGGTAATTAAGATAGGGACATGGTCCGAATGCGAAGCCGCCAAATGTTTTACTACTGCCGAAGAGAATCGTTGTCGCCATGCTAGATTAACAAGTGCCCTATCAAGACGTTCTCGCACCAATGTCGTACCCCTACCATTCTGCCAAGTATACGGGCAACCAATAAACCCCAAATCATGAAGCTCACAGTCAGAAGTCACATCTTGGAAAGCACGAATAAGATTTGGATTTATGTCATTCATACCCTCTTTCTCCGATGATGAGAGAAGCTCATTGAAGTCACCCGCACATAACCAAGGCATCGAAAAGAGCGAATACAACCGACGGAGCAACGTCCAAGAATGGTGGCGTTGCTCGTGGTATGAATTGCCATAAAACCCTGTGAACCGCCAATTACTTAGCATATCATCCCCAACACTAACATCTATGTGACCACTTGAGTAGCTGAGCAAAGTAACATTAATAACATCCTCCGACCAAAAAAGAGCTAGGCCACCACCCAAACCACAACGATCAACCACAATACCAGAAGAATAACCAAGTGAAAAACGAATTTTATTCATATCAGAACTACATAATTTTGTTTCTGATAAAAAAAAGTAACAAAGGCTTATGAACCCGAACCAGGTTCTTCAAGTTTCGAATTGCACGGGGCTGCCCTAATCCCCGGCAATTCCAACATAGTATACTTATAATTCTTGGCGGGGTTGATCCATGTCAACCTCCGCCATTACAGTACAATCAAAAAAACCCATAGACTTAGCCTTCTTGGACGGAAGAACATGAAAAGCCCCAAGATCGTCCACTTCCTGGGATGCCATCCTCTTTTTGCCGTGTCTGTCCGAATCAGAGTCAATAACTACAACACTGGAAGTCCCCTTTTTTGGTCGACCTCTTTTCTTGAGAGCACTTCTAGCACTAATGGTTTGAATTTGCACCTCTTAAAGCCGATCGTCCAAAGCAGCAGTCTGTGGTAAATGAGTCGAGTGCACGGGTTCAGGCAGAACAGGCACGATTTCCATGCAACGAGAATCTGAAAAAATATCAGACTCTATCAAAGTATTGGTAACGCAGGGGGTAACCTCTTGGGGAGAATTTGAAGCTGGATTAGATGCCGGCTGATCATCCGCATCTGCCTCAGTGTCGGATGTTGAAGAATAAGGGACAGCACCAGGGAAACAGTTCTCCCACAATACGCCACGTTCCGCCGTCGGGTGTAAATAGGCACCAAAAGGCAGACTATCCTTTTCATCCTCCGTAACCTCCGAAACCTGCAACGGACACATAGCCAAGGTATGATCCAGAAGCCCACAACGGCGACAAACATGTGGCAACCGTTCGTACACAATCAATCCAGATAGCTTCCCATAATTTGGGGTATTAATGATCATACGACGGCGAATAGGGAGCGAGACATCAACAGATATCCGGAGCCAAAAGAACTTCTCACCCAATCTCTTATTTTCCCGTACTTGCACCTCCCTACAGTGGTGGAACGTTTGTCCAATGCGGGAACCAACAGGTAGGTGAAACAGTCCCTATGGTAACCCCATATTTGAATCCAGAATTCTGAAAACCCAAAGACTTTATCACTGTCATTAACCCTAGGGTTCCACCGAGCCACTACAAACAAACAATCATCAAAGCACCAGGACCATCGCATAGAACAAATTCCGCATCTTGTAGATTGGTGAAAAATACTTGAAAGACATTTGACCGCAAGCGGATAACCTCGAACTGATGGCAATGCCAAGATTTTGACATGGCGAGTTTCAAGTTTTTGACAGGGATATCACATACGGATATGAACTTACCAACAAGACTCAGCCGACACTCATCAACACATTTCGAAACATCAGCGTCAATAACCATGAGAGCCTCCGCTTCGTGATCATTTACCAGAGAGCAGGATGATTACAGGAGAGAACAGAAAATAGATGGGGGAGAAACGAGGCAGAACCCTAGGTACGCGTAAGAGGGGTATCGTTACGCCCTAGGAAGGGAGACTCTTTTTTGCTATATGACTAAATCTTAGACAATCAATTGGCTAAAATCCCCAAAAATTAATACATTTCAATTGAGATTATGAAATTTCTCTCATCAAGTTAAATTGTTGATAAAAAGGTCAAGATTATCCTTCAATTTTGACAGTAGATATAACTTCGGTGAGTTTGGAGATGGAAAGCAAAATTACAGGTTTTAATAGTTGAATATGAAAAGAAGTGATTTTTATAATTAAAGAGCATGAAACAATTTTTTTAAAAGCTTGAGGGTCACTATTTTTTTATTTTATTTTTGTTAAATACTAATGCAAAACTCTAGAAGAAATAAGAAAATATATCTTCTTCTATAAAAATGAGTTTAACAACTTTTTCACAATAGAAGTCATTTTTTAATTATATCATGATTCATTACCCTAATTCTAAAAATCTTGTAGTTTGGAATTCACCGTGTCAAGCACAATTTAAAAACTTGTATACTCAATAGTTAAACAAAATAACTATAGATACCCAATTTAAATTGAAAATAAATAAATTCTCAAAACCCTTTCATCTACATTCATCTTCCTCCCATTCACCTTCATCTTCATCCTCCCACCACCGCTAATCACCACCTTCAACACCATCTTTGAACATAAATCAAATTCAATCTCAAACTTTCAATTAGAGATTCAAGAAATTAAGAGATTCAAATCATCCAAAACGTGAATGCTATTTGCAATCAAGAAATTTAAATGAAATACCTGCACATATTCAAGACTTGAATCAATTAAATGACATGTCTACAACTTTATATTCAAAGAAAGTGAAAATCCACGGAAAAAAAAACAAAAAAATTTAAACTACTCCATTGCCCCACATTTGGAACAAAAAATGGGCCTGAAATATCTCATCCAACAAAGACTCCTTTCAAAAACCACTTAGTAAAAAAAATTGTTGTAAAGTGATCTTTTTTTTCTAGGATTCGTCTACCTGAGTACTTGTAAAATTGATTATATATAATCTACACTATACAAGAAACTTGATATTTCATATTCTTTTGCACAGTTGAATTGTGCCCTTGGGTGAGCTTTTTTCTTTTTTCAAGTGGGTCAAATTATTCTTATTATTCTTATTATTAAAAAAAAATCATTGGATTTTCATCGCTTTTGAATTAGTCAAGTTTGACTCCATTAGTTTCTGTAATGTGAAATAAGATATGAGATTTGAAGGTAATATTAGGAGTTGTAATTAGTGAAACTTTCTAACTCGTATCTTTAGCAAAGTAGTGTTATAAGAAAAGAAATCTATCAAATTTCATCATCTCTGAACAAAAAAGAATTTATGATATGGATTTGAATTTATAAAGATGGAGAGAAACTTATGGGTTTAGGCAATTTGTTTGGTTGATTTAAATTGGGTTTTCATAGTGGTTAATTAAAATTGACTATCCATAGTTTTTCTTGTGGGTGTTGCAAGTGGTGGTTGTGGGAGGTAGTGGTGGTGGTGATGGAGAATGGTGGGGGTGGTGGATGAAAATGAATATGAAGGTGTAGAAGATTAGTTTATGAATTGGGTAGTCATAGTTAATTTTTTTAACAATTGAATACCCAAGTTTTTTTTTGTGACACATTACTGGTTAGACGGAAAAAAATGATAGAAAAATAGATGGAATGACTATAATGACAGGTCGTAAAAAACAAACAGGATGAAAAAGGGGGAAAAAATTGAACAAGACTCAAAACTCCCTTATAAAATAGGACGAAAATGGCGTTTTTGGCATATAATGTAACTTATAAGAGTTTAGGTAGGAAATTGATTCATTTGAAAAAAAAAGTAAACATTTATGTTTAAAAAATATAAATTAGATGTTCAATTTAAGATAAATATAGTATTATCTCCATTCATTAATACAAGACGTTCATTATAGGTTGCGAAAATTAAGGAAAGTAAAAGTTAAGATATTTTTTTTAATCAAAATACCAATGTTACTCAGGCCCGTCTATGTACAGGCCCAATGTGTCTTACATAACCGGGCCTTTCATTTTATGGGGCCCCATTTTTTTTAAAAAATCACTTAACATACTTAAAAAAATTCACTATATCTTCACTCAATATTATAATTGTTCGCACTCTTAAAACTTGAGTCTATAATTATGTTTTGACATTTTTTTATAATTTATATTTTAAAAAAAAATTGAGGGGCCAAACTTTGGTAATTAGCACAGGGCCTCAGTATTTTTCGAGACGGGTCTGATATTACTCTCTTAAATAAAATTAGTGGTATACAAGTCATATTTAAGATAATAATATTTGTATTTTAACTAACAAAGTATTTTATATTTTGCTTTCTTAATTTTCGCAATATGTAATATAAAAGTCTTATATTAAGGAATGAAGGGGGAATAACTCTCTGCGAGCAAGGGCTCCCAAGAAGCTCATACTATGTCGGGCAATCTACCTAGATCTTTAGGTTTTTCTCCGTCGCCGTTGTATCGGTGCGCGTGTTCAGGCCATGAATCTGATATTACCGGATCGTGGATGCCTGTTTTATTGGCTATTGTTGCTGGAAAAAATGCTCAATGGATGGAACATTTAACTGTTGTTGCAGGAACAAATGGGAAAAGAAAGTTGTGGTTTTCAAGACGGCCGTATAAGGAGGGGATACCGGTTAATGGAAGCCTTGGAGATGGGAAGACTTTGGCTTCGCCGACTTTGGAGTCCGACCGACGATGTAATTTAGGATTGGAAGAGATGGAGGGGATAGAGATGTTGGAGATGATTGGGGGCGGGTTCTATACAATTAATCTAGTTGCAGAATTGGGATATATGGAGGAAATGGTTACATGGAGGTTAGGGAACTCTGCCTGAGACGGAGGAGACGATCGGAGTTCGTCGGTCTCCGTTTTGGGCCCGGCGAATGAATGAGTTTCTGGCTGAGCTAGGTCGGGCTATTGACCCGTATATGAATTACTACATCCTAGATCGGGCCAGGGTCTTGGGCCAATCAATTCTCACTATGGGCCTATCCTCCCGTGGGCCATTAAATTTTAAGGCCACTTTTGGCATGTTTGTGTCTCCTATGGCTGGGCTATATGTAGCAAACCCAATATTAAAAATTGTTGATGTGGCTGGGCCTAGCCTTTTTGGCGAGTGCTTAGGGAAATTTGACACTGAAATTCAATATGCATTATATTGGAAGCCAATTCGTAATTCATATATTATAGAACCTTATTCAGTGTCAATTGTTGCTAATAATTTGTTCTTAATGGGGGCTTCTGGCCTTAACCAGAGTAAGGTGGATGCCGCAAGTCGGCCCCGCCAAAATCTATGAGTCACTTAATTGGGAATTGTCTAAGACTTAGTAACTCATGGACAATTCAAGGCCTAGTGTGCTTCTGTCAGTCGCACAAAACTAGTAGTTTTTATTTTTATTTTTTATTTTATATATAATAAAGTTGAATGTCGGGCTCATGATTAATATCATGATATTGTTGAATTTTTTTCCTTGTTTTAAATTAGGATTTATCTCGAGTTTCTTTGTAAGCAATAAATGTAGTCGACCGTCTCAAACTTGGAGAAACATCCCTTTAAGATAGAGTTTTATTGCAACATGGTTTTGAATGGAGGATTGGAAGTGGGTGTTCTGTTTGTATCCCAGCACGGTCGTCGAAAGTAACTATCCTACTGCCTGGTCTCAGTGATCTCCCTATTATTTTTTATAGGGTTATGAAAGTTTTCGATCGAAGCTACAGTAAGTATGGAAGGCTTCTTGTTTGCACCTGACCTCGAGTTTGTTTTTGTTCTTTTTGAGTATGTTTGCACGGTAATAGAACATTGTAGCTCTTGGAACCTATTATCTAGTTTTTTCTATATCCGCGCGTCATGTAATGTTCTGGCTATTTGGCTAACTAGACTTTTTCTAAGGCTTGTTGCCTCAATTCAAAGGGTAGGTGATCTATTGAAATTTTACTTCTCTCGTGTAATTTATGATATCAATTAATGATATTATTTCTTTAAAAAAAAAGGAATGAAGGGAATATTACTTTTGCCATTCATACGGTGGGAGAAATATCTTCGTAATTGTTTATTAATTTATGTTAAAATATTAATATAAAAGTATTGCTCGAGAAAAATCCAAAAAAGAAAGAAAGAGAAAAGCGACGTGTGAGGATTCGAGAGAGACCATGACTGACACCGCGGCGTGAAGCTATACAGAGATTCGCTGTCTGAGGCTGAAATTGTATTTTTGTGGGGTTTGCTTTTCGTAGTTTGTATGTATCCCTGAGAAATTTTATTTTGGTAGGTAAGTACGTTTAAAATTTACATCTAAGTCAATAAATATCATATACGTATGTCAAAAATTTAAATTTTTTTTTATGAATTTATTATTTTGACCTACGTGTATTGTATTAATTGGCTTAAATATAAATTTATAAACTTACTCATATACCAAGATAAAACTTTTCGTATTCCTAAGCCCTATTACTTTGTGGGGTTTGCTTTTCGTAGTTTGTATTTTTGGTCCTTTCACTTTTGTCTCCTCCATCCCAAACACGCACTCTTTTCCGCTCCCGGCTCTTATACGGGACACCTTTTTGTTCCGTATGGTGCGGGAAACGCTTTTCAGTCGTCGGATGAGATTTTTTAACGGTTCAGATTTGGAGAGAAAAAGTTTTTTTTTATTTTTTAAATCAGCCGCAACTTTTCTCTCAATATCTGGACCGTTCAAAATCTCATCCGACGGCTGAAATTGTTCCGTACGTGCAGAAACTTTGGCTATTCCGCATAGGAGACGGACTGCTCTTTTCCACCCTTTTATCTCAAAACCCAAATTCTGTCGAGCTGTTAAACACTACAATCGATTTTCGCGTTTGAGAAATGAATTTTGAAGGGAAAATGTGTTCCAACATTACCAAGATATTTATTCCTGTTAGAGAAATTCGCTATATTTATTTCAGAATTTAGAAAAAGTGGGGCATTTATCTAAAGACGAAGTCAAAAAATAAATAAAATTTTTTCTATAGAAAATTTGACATTTCTGAAAATATTGGAGGAGGGCCGTCCACAGTTTTGGAAGACGACCACCCCTACCATATTTTTAAAATGTAACATTTTCTATAAGATTTTTCTATTAAACTATTTCTATTTTAAGTAGAAATCTTAAATTATAATATTTCTATCAATGAACTACTGTTCTATAACGGTTTTGACAAATTAATAAACACGATAATTTTAGATTAAAACTACAAGGGGAGAGAATGAAATGAAGGGACAAAAATATCTATAACTCCGGTGAAAATTAGTTAGTAAATACAAATATTTTTGAATGGATTTCTCAAAAAAAAAAAAAGTCAAATTATGAGTAAGACAAGTAAAATTTTAGAAGAAAAAAATTAAAAAGCTTTCAAATAAATAGAAAAATTATAAAGAAAGCGATTGGACCAATATGACAGTCATGTCAAGTGGCGGAGCCAGTAATTTATCATAGGAGCGAAATTTTACTGAAATTTTTTAGGTGGCGAAATACAGTATTTATAAGAAAATATCACAAAAATAATTTTTTTTATAGAAAATTCGTCATTCCTGAAAATTTGGGGGAGGGGGGCGCTCCCCCGCTTATGCTCCGCCATTGGTCATGTCATCGCTTTTTGCGTTTGGTATTATTTAAATATGAGGTCATCAAAATTTATAGTGGGGTTACTAATTTAATAATATATATCTAATCATTATATAAGTATATAATTAGAAGTAAAAAAAATCAGTGGGGTCACCCCACTGGTAACACCTTGCATCCGTTCCTGGATATATATACCTTAACTTTTTTTCACTTTTCTCTAAATAAAAATAACTTAAATTTAAACTATTTTTAGCATGACAATTTTATGAGTCTACTTTGTTTATCCATTTAGTAATTTCGATCAAAATGAGCAAATGACATCAGCATTAAAGGTAAAATCGTCTTTTCTCTTAAACCTCGTATCTATATATAGTAATAATTATTTTCTCTAATTACTATAACCTTTTTAAAACTATTTATAACATTACAATTTTAAGTTATGGTTTGTATCCAACTAAATTTCTAAAGAGTCTCGAGGTAAATTGATGTAGAAGGAAAAAAAAGTGTTTAGTTTTGAAACCAAATGAAGCCTTTTGAATAATTAAAACAGTAGATCTTCCGATTAAACTAAATTGAAATCCCAGGAAAAAAAACAGATATCCAAAATACAACACTAGATTAGAACTAACCTACACTACATTCTACTTACTCAAATACAATAATTTATTTATTTATTTATTTATTGAGCAGTATCCAATATATTCCTAGACACTGCAACAACTTTGACCCAGTCAACACATCTTCCCATGCAGGCAGAGACAACGACTGTTCCTTTCTCGTTCTTCAAACATGTTTTTGTCGTTTAGTGACAAAAGATGACCTTGAGCTCACGTGGAGCAGAGCACTCATGCATGAGAGAAGGACTATCATGGGCGTACGTAAAAGTACTAGGACAAGCGTGCTTGAAAAACTCCGAATAACTCGAAGCCTTACACGTCTGCGGACTATTGTAATGATTCCGACAACAAAGTTCATCTGTTCCGAAAGCTTCGCACCCGCTTTTACAACCCATAACCCAGTTTCCACCCATAGATCCATGGTACTTCAATTGAGGTGGACACGTGGCTATCAGATCCGCCTTACACCCAACCACCGGACAATTTCCTCTTCCTTCATGTGGGGTCACCGTCATCGGGACGTTGAATCCGTCAACTAAACTAACGGCGTAAGAGGAAAAGTCAGCGTGGCCGTGGTGGAGGTCAAACTGAGCTAGAGTAGCTGGTGTGGCGCCGCCGTTACCGTTGCATTCTAACCGGCCACCGCAATCTCCGGTGGCACAAGAGAAGCGGTTACCGTTGTGAGTGCAGCCTGTTCGGGCCCAGATCCGGCCCGACCAACGGCCGGTGGGTGCTGGGAAGGAGCGGTGGGTGAAGGTGTTGAGGGGGAAACCGCCGCGTTCGAGGACAGGGTGGCCGGAGTTGGGTTGGATGGCTGGCCAGACGGTGAAAGGACAGTTGTTGACTACCGTTAGAAAGAGACCTGGGTAGCTGGCGGTGGAGATGGTGAAGAGAGTGAAGAGGAGAAATAGTGTGAATGCATTTGCAGAGGAGGAGGAGGAGGGGAGAGAAAAGGTGGTCATGGCTGAAAGAAGAGATAAAAGAAAGTAGGAAGTAAGGTGTACTACTCAATATAGACTTAGCGGTGAATGTATATATAAGCAATAAGAGGGGTATAGTAGTAATATTACGCCCCTTGGTTTAAAGTCTTGGACCAACTTTAGGGTAAGACCGGACAGGCTTTCAATTGAGATTTCTAGATTTTTTTTTTTATCAGAATCGTTATGTTTGGGATAATTAGTTTCACGTGATTTTATTTTTGTGTAAGATTTTTTTGCTATGAATTATGAAAATCTGGTTTTTGGAAAAAGACGGATTATCATAATTCATTGAGGTTTAATTTTTTTTATTATCGAATCGTACCACACCATATACATATACTCCCTCCATTCCTAAATATAAGACTCTTTAGACAATTTGAGAAAATTAAGGAAGTTGTCATTTTCACATAAACTTCCAATATTATCCTCCACCCTCTCTCTATCTCACTTCTTTGTCATAAAGAAAGGAAAATGTTGAGGGTATAATTGGAATAAATTGTTGACAACTAATAAAGCAACCTTAAACGACAATTAATTTGGATACCTAGATATCTCCTAAACGACAATTAATAGGGAATGGAGGGAGTACTATTTAGTTAAATTAATATATTTAATCTAAATGTTCCTTTAAAAGCACTGTGATAAAATTATTGATGGTAACTATTACACATGTCTATATATCTTCACTCTTCATTTATAATTATTATTATTATTATTATTTTATATCAAACCATACTTTGTATCATACCATTATTTCAAAAGATACAAGAGTTTGAACTTAGGGAAGACTATCTTCCATCCACACCTTAACGTTATTTACATCACAATGCGTATGGATTGTGATGTAAATAACGTTAAGGTGTGGATGGAAGATAGTCTTCCCTAAGTTCAAACTCTTGTAAATAACGTTGATGGGGCGACCTTGTTACCTATGCGCTTAATATGGTAAAGCGCAGAACAAAAACTAAGTTTCACAAATTTCCTAATCTGGTGAATAAATTCCCCTTCCATCGCAAGATCATCATCATCATTTTGTACACGATGAACAAAAGAAAGGCAATCTGTTTCTAGAATACACGTCCATAGTCCATAATCCTTTGCAAGTTGAATACCGGTGATCTCCGCTAAAGCTTCCAAATGTAGAATACTGCAATGTTGTTGAATCGGCATCATAAGAGAACCCATTGGTACTCTTCATTTATAATTGCTTTCCTATTATTAATTTTCTTTATGAGAAAATGCAATTAAGAGTACATCTTTGTAAGAGTTTTAGTTATTTATTTATCAAAATTTACTATGATTGCTCTTTATGGTAATTAATTATAGGCAAATTTGTAAGAGTTTTAGTTATTTATTTATCAAAATTTACTATGATTGCTCTTTATGGTAATTAATTATGGGTAAATTGGCAAAATACATCCCCAAACTTATACACGTTAGCGACGAAGGTTCCCGTTCTATATTTCTTTGTATTAAAATCCCCAAACAATTTGCGATTGGTGAAGGTAGTACTTCCGTCCAAATTTGTTACGGAAAAAATGAATTTTTAATGAATTTGCAAAATGACCATTTTACCCATTTCCTCCTTCCCCACTCTCCCTCTCCTCCACCACCTCCTTCCCCACCCTCCCTCTCCTCCACTACAATCCAGTCCCGCCACAGCCTTCTCTTCCATCTCTTTGAACCCACAAAGCCCATCAGAAAATTCACAGGCAAAAATTTTCAAACTCATACTCCAATCAAGAACAAACCCTTCATTCAAAGCCTCACCAAATCTACTAACCCAATCATTATTCCACCCAACCCCCGCCTCCTTCACCGTAGCCACCACTTTTTCCTCACAAAATTGAGCTGAAGGGGAGATTTGTTCAATGCTTCAAGAACTGGGAAAGGAGATCTCAGATCTCCAAGAACCCAAATAAATTCCAAATCTTTTGACCTTTTACCTTAAAAAACCCATATAGAATTAGGTATGATTAGGCTAAGGAATGAAGCTCTTAAAGAAAATTTGGACAACCAAAATCCTCAAAAGCAAAGAATTCCCATCAAACAGAAAGAAATATGTTTTCACTAAATATACTATCAAAGAAAATACAATCACCAAGAAATTCTATAAATTTACTCTAATTAGTAGTTGAGGTTTTTTCTCCTCCTTCCATAGAAATTCATAAATTAAAAAAGTAAAATTCTCCTAATTTTACACTTGAGTGACTTGAGAAAAACTAAAATTCACATAATCAAGAAGAAGAAGAAGAAGAAGCCATGTTCAATTGCCGGAGAAATTGAAGCATATAGTACTATGCTTCAATTGAAGCATATATCAAATTGGCTAAGAAATTTAAGCATGCCAAACAACTCTATGCTCAGGTAATTCAAAATTTCCTTCAATTAAATTGAAGAATTTTAGTTCAGAAAACTCTAAATTTTTTTAACCGTCCACAAAAATTCACTCAAAATCAGACCAACACACAACCATATCATACCAAGAAACTTGAAGTCCGACACCACCGCAAAATCCTTTAGTACCCAGAATTGGGTCTCGAGAAGCACATGGCGAGTCAACTCACCGGACCCAGAATTGGGTCTCTATCTAAAAATTGGGTTTTGCTAAATCTCTTATTTTTGGAGGGTTGGATTAATTGGGGGAATTTTCAAGTAAAATTGGGTTTGCATGCCTGTGGTCACGATTCTCATGTGGCTATGCTTTTGGAAGCTGCTAAATTGCTTCAAGCCAACAAATAAATGGTGGCGGTGGTGGTGTAGTAGAGGGTGGTAATGGAAGAGAGGTTGAAGGTGGTGGAGAAGAAAGTTTTTAATTTTTGGTATTATTCTTCCCAAATTACCTTTCTTTTTTTGGTATTTTCATTTTTTTTTTCCTGACTAACCGTTGACTCTAGCTGAAGGGGACGGAAAGACTACCTTCACCAGTCGCAAATTGTTTGGGAACTTTAATACAAAGAAATATATAACGGGGACCTTCGCCGATTTGCCTTAATTATATTTAGATCGGTAGCTAATAGCAATGGTGGAGCCCGGTAGGGGAAAGGGGGCCACGACCCTCCAAAAGTTTCGTAAATTTTTTATTACTACTATTTATTCTCATATGCACATATAAATATATTTTTAATACATGAAAATTGTATTGATTCTCTAAAAACTTTTAAAATTTGATAATAGAGTACTCATTATTTTTGTATCAAATTACAATATGCAATTTGAAAATATAAAAAAATTGCTCAAATACTTACGGTTCTTTATGATAAAAAATGTACATTTAATTAAGTAATCCTTCCGTACAAAATTAAATGTCTATTTAGAATATTATTTATTACTCACTGTATTCGGATGTAAATATATAATTTTCATTTTTTAATGTACAAAATTGAATGTCTCATTTTCTAAAATAGGAATAATTTTTATTTGAACTCTCACTAGTAGTCTCGTTTTATTAACACACTGATTTTCTTAATTGAGAAGGATAATTTTGTAAACTCATTCAAATTCAAAATTTTCCACTAACTTATGTATCATAAAATGATATTCAATTTCGGACGAAAAGAGTATTTATAATCAATTATATATAGAAAACTTAAAGTATACAAAGAGCTCTAGCCTCTAAATACATAAAATTTTCTCTAAAAATATGCATACATTTAATCAAATAATATTTTTTTATAATTTTCTCATACTATTTTAAAGTATGACCTATAACACTAACCTCTGTAAACTAGTCAGTTTTTCTTCATTTTTTTTTAAAATTTATTTGTCAAATTTCTTCCTGAGGTTTGTCTCTTTTCGAAGATAGTATCATTTCAATTCAGACCTTCTAATAAAATTATATCATTTTAGCTTAAATATATCGTTTTGCACCATAACCAAATTTAATTTCAGTATTTCTAAGTTCAAATTCTTACCTCGCCACTTGCTAATAGCTTATTAGTTTGTTGTAGTATTTATTGAAAAGAAAAAAAGAAAAAAAATAAATGAGTTTTATCATGACCAGCAAAATCAGAAAAGAGATTACAGAGGTCCGGCATCTTGGCAGGGAATATTACTCGTACTCTCCTTAGATGCTCAATTATCAATCCAAACCTAAAAAGATGTATTCTCTTTCTGAAAAGTAAAAAAGTAAAAAGATAAGTTGAGTGTCCTCAAAGCAGAAAATGATTTACAAAAATAGTAACAAAATGTCGACTAGGATATGCAGAGGAATTAAAGGTGTCTTAACCCAGTGGGGCAGACGTCTGTTTACGATCTTAAGATCGTGGGTTCGATACCCTCTGCCTGTGTGGGACAAGTTTTAATCTCCCTTTCTAAAATTATCTTCTTCTGCCTAAGACAGCTTTTCTACTCCCTATATGAGGGCAACAGTCCAATCGAATTTAAAAATATATATATATATATATATATATATATATATATATATATATATATATATATATATATATATATATATATATGTGCAGAGGCAATATCCAAAGTCTTGAAATGGACACGTGCCATGTCGACCAGTATTTTAAAGGATACTCTCTCCGTCCTACAATATATTTTTGCTAAATGGCCAAAGCATGGATAAGAATCATACTCCACCGTCCCAAATTAACACATTTCTTTTTTAATGTATTTCAAATTATTTGTCCACTTTTTAAATGAAAGGTTCATTAACGATTGCTTTTTAATTTTATCACTTACATTAAATATTGCAGAGAAAAGAAGATAAAATTAAATTATGAGTAAAATTAAATAAAGTAATGTTTCACATTTTATCATATTCCATTATATAATTTCATGAAACTTTAATTCTCAAACAAAATAAAGTGGACAAATAATTTAGAACGGAGAGTAGTAGTTTGCAACCCTGCTGCTTCTTTTGTAGTGTGAAGAACGGTAAATAGAGAAATTGAAAAAAAATAATGGTTACTCTCTTAATGTTTGGGTTTGGGATTTTGGATTCAACTCGATACTTCCTCTGGTAAGCAATTCGCTATTAGAGAAATTATAATAGGTAGTTGGGGATGACTGTTCCATTAATTGAGGCAAACCTTCCAAACAATTCAACATTTTAAGTTGTTGTTTTGTTCCAGATTTAATTGGAGTCTCGTCTCAAGTTACTCTAAGTGCATCATTCTATATTTTTTATTTTCTTTTAATGCTACAATGTTAAAAAAAGAGAGAGTTTAAATGCGGTACTAACAATTTAACGAATATATAACTTTACTCTAAAATTTGATATCACATTTTAAATTTCCTAAAAAAGTGTTACAAGTACTCTCTTAGAGAGTACTAGTGCTGCCATTGTAGATACTCTTACAAACTCCAAACTAAAAAAATATCAAATTAAAAACCAATTTAAATACAATTTGTAAAAGCATATGAAAGTAGGACGAGACGTAGGATGAATATAAATGAATTGTAGTCTATCCGTTAAAACTTGATCATTTACTTAAGAACACATTAAGATGAAACTTCACACTTCACACTTCCATTAAATTAATTTCAGTAAAATCTCCATTATATTTGGGGTGAAATTAACCCTACATTTTAAACTTGTTATTTCTCCTTCTGTTATAGAACAGAATTCGCCAATGGTAGCACTGTAATGAACGCGCGTTTTATTTTTCCAATTTTTTTAGGCAAAAGATTTTCTGTCCCCGTTCCTGTCTCCATCCCTCTCCCCATCCAATTACAATTCACCATGTATATATATAATTGGAAAAAATATTTATATAGTAAATTCTGATTGGTTGGAGACAGGGATGGGGATAGAAATGGGAACAGATGATTTTTACCCTTAAAGATACTGTACTAGAAGTTTCGGGGTAATGTAAATAAATGTAGGAAAATGTATTGATATGGAAGTCACCCCAAGCTTTTATGGGATCTTACCTTTTAATTTAGCCCAACGGTTCAATGCATAAAATTAAATCCAACAGCTCTCTGGGCCCTTGTGGAGAAGAAACGTCTGAACCCATTTTATAGAATCCATATACCTTAGTTTCAAGACTAACATCGGGCCAGACGCACTCAAATGTAAGACTTGTTATGATTTTTTTTTTTTTTTTTAATGTGACCAGTATATACATTATTTGACCGTCTAATTTGTTTGAATCTAATAAACATTATGAATACTGGTAAAAAAAATTATAAATTTGCAAAATCAATAGCTCTCAAAATGTTTCGATGGGCAAGATCCTAGACAAATTCTAAGAAATCGTAGATGTGATTGGCTAAACTAAAAAGGTGTTTCATAGCCGGTCTTTAGTGGATTAAACGATTTATTGCATTAGAATTTCTAATCATAATTGGATCTAATATAAGGATGCATTTAGACACCATTCAAATATTAAATTTTATAATTAGCCATACATCTCTATTCACAAATAAATCAACAAAATCTCAAACTTCAAATGTTTTTCAATGCAGCTTAGCGATTGAGTTTTGTTGAAAACTTTGGTCTTGGAGCACATAGGATTAGATTGTTTGTTGATGATATATTGAATTTTGTATCCAAACGCTAATCAATTGCATGGGGTTCGGATCCTTTTGAAACTCCCTAACACTCTTATCAAGGAAACTTTCATTCAACCAAGTAAAATAAACTTATGCGTAGACGATATTTTAATTACGAATGTTGTAAAGAATATTTAAAAGTGTCATATAGATCCGATGTGGGGGAAGAGGGAGAGGCTTGGAATGAATTTCCACCCTCACCTAACATCAGGGGCAAAAACGGCAATTGGAATATTCCTTTCTCCTACAAATGCCACTACCCCTTAGAACAGGGGTCACTTTGGCATGGACCGATCCTTGTGGGACTGATTCCACATCCCTCTCACATGAGTTGGGGTGGAACCTACTTGCACCCCAACTCATGTGAGAGGGATGTGGGGTCATTCCCACAAGGACCGGTCCATATTAGAATTTTCCCAAGAACAGATTGTAGGTACAAATAACAGTGAAATTGAAGACATAAAAGACTAAGCAAAACTGTAAGAAAAGGTTTCAAATAGATCTATAGCATGCAAGTGGGTTCCAGAATCATGATTCAAGCACTCAGGAGAAAATAATTGCGAGAATTGCTGCATATTATCATGGATGCAATGATGAGAGCTAAGAAGTCAACCCCCACAATGAGCAAAACTCATTCCTGATCTTATTACCACGAGTAAAAATGTTAATTTTGATATGTATCATAATCCAATTAATCATGTAGTACATATTCATCTACACCAGAAGAGAAATAGTTTTTCTGCTGATATGAATGAACCTGCAACACATGATACATATCAGAATTTTCCGAGTAAAAATGGCATAGGATCCCAATTGCCTTCAATAAACCATTCCCAAGTTTTCAACTAGCTAATCATTAGCAAAACTTTAAGAGCAGAAAGTTAAATTTCCCCCCTTAATATTGAATTAGCCCCCCACTTCTCAACTTTCATATCAATTTCAACTTCAACTAGCTCATGCTTAATATGAGAATACAGATAGTCTACCACCTTCTCTTTCTATGGCTTCTATTTGCAGCGTTTCCACAGCATTTCATCATCTCAGAGGTTCAAGCTCTAAACTCAGGCAAGCACTACGAATCTGCTTCTCCCCCCTTATCGTTATGTATTTCTAAATCATTAAATCAGAAGCACTAAGATTTCTACTAATTTATGATGAAATTTCTGAATCACTTCTACAGTTAAGTCCAAGATCAGCAGCCCTGAAAAGTACAGCTCAAGATCTACGACCGGACATGTTCTGAAAACATTGGTAAGCAAAGTGTTCTATATCCTGTTCTTAGTCCCAATTTAACTAGATAAGAGATCTATAAATCAGCTGATTCCGCAATTCATGCAGGTCTTGGAGAAGAAAACTCGTAAAGCTCCATCTGGACCAAACCCAGTGGGAAATCAACGTCCACCATCAAGACCATGAAGTCATTAATGTACTTCCCACTGTCAAAACTCAAGATTTCTCAAAGTTGGGAGAGGTTAGATGAGTCTATATAACTTAGACGATTAATATGTTTAGGATATTGGGTTTGTACAAAAACTGGGTTATCTTCAAGATTCAAATTAAGTTTCCTTATATCCCTAAAAATAGCCAACAAATTTCCTGTAACAATACTAAGCATTTGATGAATGTCTCCTAAGATGTTTCAAAGAAAAGCACAAATTTTGATTGACAACAAATGCAATCACATTTATGAGAATGTTGAAAATCAGTTGCAATATCTAAATCTGTCCCTAAAGCCACATGCATGAGAACGTGTTGAAATCAGTTGCATAAATCAAATGTGCAGCTTACATACCACAAGAAAAAAAGCTGCTTCTCTCATTATAGTAAGATCAGATAGCAACAGTTTCTATAAGAGCCAATTTATCAAATTAGCTCCATGTGCTTGCAGAATTGACAAACTCTTATAGATCAGAAGATAATAAGACGCTTGTCTCATGAAGCTGAAACTATAATCAGATGCATGCAATTCCTTCGGTAAGTATGGAAGTAATAGCACAAAATGACGCTCACGGATAGATTCTCAAAAAAATTCCGAATTTATAAACCAACTTTCAAGATTTAATGTAGTATTGCAATTGGAATTTGATGTTTATATTTCTAATCAGAATAGAATATGTTTGTCACCTAAGCCTTCATTTATTGCCTCCAAATAAATAATCAGGAACATGTTGGTCGCCAAGCAGCTATCATGCTACTATTTGTAGAGGTAGTATATGTTCATACATGTTATGGTGGCAAACAATTATAAACCTGACGCAAAATCCTTAAAGGTATCAGGATGAAGGTTTACTTTCGAGCTAGAAATACAATCTATCTTATCAATTAGTACAACTTAAAATAATGACCCAAGAAAAAAATGCCCCTATATACTAAAACACAGATTTCAAAATATACAATTTGAACTTACATCTACAAAATTTAGCATGCAATCTCATACCGCTCGCTTCCGCTTTGACCGCTTACTTCTCCTTGTCCCAGTGTAATCAGGGACTGGTTTACTAATGCTAGAATATGCCTCTTCAAGAACTTCGTCATCCTGCTTGAGACGTTGAATTAGATGTAGAACTCTCAACATGCAAGCTAAAACAAGCAATGGGAAGAAAGTACCAGATATTTGACATGCTAAATATTATCATTAACCAGTGGCTCATTTTTCAAATTGTTTTTTTCTTGTCTAATATAGTCTCACCAAGGCTAAATGCACATGCTTTCACCAAAGTTCAAATATTTCATTGTATCAAAAGTCAAAACATCCAGAAACTTCATTGGTACTGACTGATACATGATTTACTGTTGATATCCAAAATGGGGAACGTTTGTGCACTCTGATTACTTGTTCCCCTTAACAGCCTCTGCCCCTCACTGCTTGCCGCAGCAGGGGACAGGCATGGTATGTTCAGATCCCTAAAGACTACTACCGCTCATAGTGTGATATAATATAAGAAAGCTGAAAACCAGTGATGTTCAGAAACATTATGATATAACGTGCAAAATATCCAACTAAATAGAGTACTGCATGCCAGAACGTTCTTTGAGCGATTTCTCATGCCACTAAGTACTTCTAGACATTTTAAGGTTCTTCATACAAATGGAAAAGTTATAAAGAACAGGCGCTTTATGGATCCGGAAATTACTTTTGATTGAATAAATCACTTTGAACTGTGGGACCCACAGAAGCAAGAGGATTTCATAATTATTACATAAACTCGATTTTAGATATTAAAGAAGATATCAATTGCGATACCTTTTGTGTTATTTTTCCCCTCACAGTAAGAAAGTTTTAGCATGCTTCCGGGACTCAAAGCTTTAGAGGGATCAATTGAACAAGTAATGCAAGAGTTTCAAATTAGTATAGACACTCCATAGTGACTTCCACAACAGATTGATGATACATACATGCGATGCATGATTGTTTAGACAGCACTAAAGTTGAGATCTCCAAGCAAGAAAAGAAGGCTATGTTATAGTTTTGTCTGTAAACGATACAGGATCCTAGAGCTCAACAACTGATGCAAGATTTAACTCATCAAGCGAGAAACTACACCTTGAAGTTTACCTTTGATTTGGTCTCTTCATCTGACTCCTCATCAGAATCAGATACAGATTCTGATGTCTGAGCCTCTTCTGATGTTGTGGCCTTGCTCAAATTTTTCTTCTTTTCTTCCTCTTTCAATTGCCTAAATCTGTTTCATTTACAATTCTTTCCAGTAAGAAACACCTGAAGCATCTTATCTTAATATCCAAGTAGACAACTCTAAATACAGAAACACCAACCTATCACCAGTTCCATCTGGTTGAGAAGCTGATCTCTTCGCACGTCCAGCAGTGATGATGCCATTTGCATTGTCGCTAACAACAGGCTTGGCACCACCTAACTTGCGTAACCAAACTTGTTGTGCCGTGCTCAGAACATTGTTTATAAACCTATATATGTGCAACATGACACACATGTTTATATACCATAGAGATTGAAGAGAATGCTTCTGCGCTTGAAGATATGCTAAATAATGGATCAAGAAAATTCGGGTCCAATTTAACAGTCAAAAAATGTCAAAGAAAGAATAATGGACGACAACCCATGGTTTCGTCTGGGTGCCATGAAGTACACTTGGTCTCTGAAATATTATTAAGTTATAGCACTAGGAAAAATACACCCACGGGTCACAAGGATATACACTGAAAGGAATACAAAGCAGTAAACTACTTACAAAAGCAGGTCTAAAATATCTTACCAGTAAATTGTTAACCCTGATGGGACAGATAGAGAAAAGTAGCCAATCATGAAAGGGAGAAACTTGAAAACAAGAAGTGTGTTTTTCTGTGTTGGATCATCTGTCTGCAAAAATAGAAAAACAAGCATGGTAAGAAGAAGTAAATTACCCCCGCGTGTGTGCATGTGGTGGGGCTAAATCATAAAAGTGAACCTAGTTCATACTTGGGGAGGCTTCATTATCTCCATTGAAACATATTGAGAAATAACTAGTAAGGCAGGCAAAACAAGGTACGCTGCTGTTTCACTCCAACCAAGTGGTGGATGTCCATCCTGCACAGATAAACATAAACAGGATGGAACTTTTAACTTGATATAATTTGCATTTCTAGGATCTAGCCATTCAAGAAAATAAATCAGTAAAAAAGATAATCATATTATTGATTGAATAAAAATCGTAAAAATATCAATTGAAGGATCAATGAATCTAGCAGTTAGTCTGTAAGTATGGAAATCATATAGGAAAACATACTACAAATGGGAAAAGCCAAGAAATTCCAGATCCACTTTGCCGAGCAGCAATCGTGGTTGGGCCTCCCAAAGAAGGAATCCAAAAGAAACCCTCAGTAAGCAGTCCCTATAAGTGAAAAGACAACAAATATTATCATTCTCCAATACATTTTTGTTACCTCTTAATATTAATCGAAAACAATTTCAGTCCAAACTTCTTAAATACCTCATTTGCCACATTTGAAAGAGCTTGGTATAAACCTATCCAAACTGGTATTGTAGCTAAAGTTGGGAAGCATCCTGTTAATCCATTGAAAACATGAACCATATGGATGTCATTCACATAAGATGAATCATGAAGACAAGAAAACTAAATGTTACCCAGGAAAGACAATTCTTCCCAAAATAAGCTTTGAGGTATGGAAATTAGTGGACCGGTCAATTAAAGTAGCCAGGCGGAAAGAGGAGTGATATCTCTCTCTCTTTTTTTGTGGGGGGTGGGGGGAGGTGGATACAAAAGAGTAACCAACCCTTGTTTACTTACCATATGGAGACAAACACAGAGTTTTTTAACTTTTAAAACGTAAAAATAGTTGTACCCTGATAAAAACCAATAGCTGTAACCTGTAAAGATACAATACAAAAAATTGCAGAGCCAATATGTGAAGTTGACACTAAAACTGAAATACACATTTCCTTAGAATTTATTATTTATCCATAAAAGTGAAATTCCAAGATAGCATGTTAAGCTGGTCTTAAAAAAATTTCTACCCATCACATATAGTAAGATAAACTATCAAGCCCAACTTTTTTTTCTGCTGTACTTTTTCCTGCTTAGATAGGGTAAAAAGATTTGTGATGTTCGACCAACAATAAAATAACAATAAATAATGAACAGGGTAGTTGATAAATATAGAATATTACCTGCAAGAGGATTAACACCTGCCTGTTTGTATAGACGTGAAGTCTCGAGTTGTATTCTTTCCTAAGACAATAAAATATTGTTTTTATTTCTGCCAAGCTTTGTCTCGGAAGATAGTAATGCAACAAAGTATAATTACTTTCTTCTTAGGTTCTTCGTTTCGTGATTGAGGGGGGAAAACTCGGTAAGCTCAATTATCAACAATTAAGCATAATAAATCAAAGACTTGCTAATGAAAGTAAGTAAACAAGACTAGAATTGTAACAGACCTGGTTTCCAGCATATCTTTGTTGAATAGCTTTGATCTTTGGTTGAAGGTTTTGCATTGCCAAAGTTGATTCAACCTTTCAAAATTCCATCTTTTAACAATTAGAACAGTTGATAATTTCATTCTGCAACTAACAAAGATAGAATTGAAATATTTATGATCACATGAATAAGGGAAAATGACAAAAGACAGGATATATGGGCACAGTTGAACAACTCAAAACTCTAAATTAACTGGAAATAACTTAAAACAAGTGTGAAATATCTTCATGCGTCAATCAATTGGCAGAAAACAGTCACCTGTTGCTTTGTCAAAGGGAATGTGGCAAGTTTTACAAGCACGGTTAGCAGTATAATGGCGAATCCATATGAGTATGGCACATGTACAGCCGTGAGCCCGTCCTTTAATATCTAATAAGAGTAAAACAGACACATCAACAAACAGAGTCAAGGCACATCAACAAACAGAGTCATACCGTAAAATGACACAGCACTTGATTTCCAAAACAGACCACCACCACATCAGCCAAAATAACTAAGACAGAGGCACTTTAAGTGAGGGAAGAGAGTTCAGAATCCTTCAATACTTTTACATTTCAATATTTAAATTTTAATCCAAGTCAAAATAGGAAATTCAAATCCGGACAGGGCAAATAATCCTCTGTCCCCAATTCCTGTCCCCATCCCTGTCCCAGCCAATCACAACCCACCATGTGTATATATAATTGGAAAAACTATTTATATAGTAAATTTTGATTGGTTGGGACAGGGATGGGGACAGGAATTGGGGACAGAGGATTTTCACCCTCCGGACAGGGAGTATAACTTTACGGTCTGACACCTAACCAATTACTCAACTAACTACCAATAATAACTCTCAAGTCATTAATCAAGGACATTTAGAAAATTTTAGACTTTTTTTACTTATAATAATTATATTTCAATCATTACTCAGTACTACCTCCATTACTTAATATATAAGATTGTGGGACATGTAGCGAAAATTAAGTAAAAATAACAAAGATAGTTTTTTAATTAAAATATCAATATTACTCCCTTAAACAGAATTAGTGATTTACAAGTCCTATCAAGAGAATAATATTTGTATTTTAATTAACAAAATACCTTACTAATTTTTAGCTACATGTCCTAAAAGTCTTGAACCGGAGAGAGTAGTAAGTATTATAAAATCTAGCAAAATCGACGAATTTTATTTTACTTTAAGGACAACTTCCATGCCGTCAGAAATGAAACCGAACCATCCTCCACTCTTCTGAACAGTAACGCTGGTGGAATCGGTGGCGCCGGCGCCACCAGTAGCTGAATCAACAGAAACAGCAGCATCGGCTAAAGTATAAAGTAAACTCTCGGCTCTGGTAACAATCGCGGAAAAATCAATAGAATTTCCGAGAGACTGAATCGGAGGAGGAAGCTCATGTAAGCTGAAATTGACTCTCGTACTGATAAATCTCCGGTGGGAGAAGGCGTGGCCATGGCGAGAGAGAGGAGGAAGCCGAGTTCCGATGAAGGAAGGAGAAAAAAATTAGAGTTTTGGCCATGGAGGATTTGAATTCTCTTCACCGGAGGAATTTATTAGGTTTTTCTGTTCAGTTTCTCATGGGAGCAGTGAGAGTTGGAGGAGAAGGAAGAGATTGTGGATGGTGAGGGAAGATCTTTGGGAGTGGAGGAGCATGGCACTAAAATATTCTGACGTGGTGTTATCCTAATCGTTTTCCTTATTCTTTTATTATTATTATTATTCTTTTCTATTTTTTAAAGGAATATTTTCCATTCTTTTTTTAATACTTCTTATATGGATTATGTTTAATGACATGTGATTTTAGTTTAGTTTTAGTTTAGTTGATTATAACTTTGATCTTGACAACTTGCCCAAAAAAATTAGGATTTCAAAATACTTGGGTAGAAACTTAACATTGTAATCCCTGCGTCAACTGGTTGAACTTTTATATACATCAGTTGTTGATTTTCGTACATCAATATTAATTAAACAACCACTAAAAAATAATTAAATCTACCTAAACAAATAACTTAAGTGTATTGCATCACTTTATACAATCTTCAATACTGAATTTTTACTTTAAATCTCACATCTTACCATGTAAAATCATATATATATATTTTTTTTTGGTAATGATATTTTTTTTTATTATACCGAAATGGAAATCTCCGGAACAAAAACAATCCAAATTTCATCTATATTCATAAAAAAACCCAAAATTTATCGTCGCGGCTCCTATGCGGACCCTGAAAATTCCGTACGGTGCGGGCCACGATCCCAGCCGTTGAATTTTATACTTTAAAATTTATCGTCGCGGCTCCTATGCGGACCCTGAAAATTTCGTAAGGTGCAGGCCACGATCCCAGCCGTTGGATTTTATACTTTTTTATCCAACGACTGTATCAAAATAGGGGTATTTTAGGGATAAACTTTGCGTGTTACTTTTTGTTCCCGATTAGGAGAGAGAAAAGTTGCGGCTGAACAAAAAACACATGTTCTTCTTTAGATAATACATGTTTTTTGTTAGAGTAACCCAATCATTTATTTGTAAAATTACATATGTACCCTTTCATTATATAATATTTTTTAATATTATTATTTTTTATTGTCAGCCGCAACTTTTCTCTCTCCAGATCTGGACCGTTTAAAATTTTATCCGACGGCTAGGATGGTTCCGTAGGTGCAGAACTTTGGGTGTTCCGCACCGGAGCCGGACTGAAAATTTATCTAGCGAATAGAAAAACGTGGATTTTTCACTATAAGGCAGTGAAAAAAGTGTGTGAATGCGGCTTGTCCTTTTTGTTCCAACAACAACAACTAATAGCAAATCAAATAATGGGAATCAGGTAGCCCAAGTGATAAGGCTACCCGAACACGGGACGGAGGTCTCGTGTTCGATTCCTATATCTCCTCGTAATGGGGCAAATAATTTCTCCTCCTTATGAGGCTTATCTTCCCTCCCCAGCATGGGGCATGCTTCAATCTTCCCTATCTAGGGTACTCTCCGCTCTTCCCATTCGAGGGCAATCGCCTTCGGGCGCTCAAAAAAAAAAAAAATAGCAAATCAATAAAAAATGTGTACTAGCCCAGTGGAAAAGGCGCCCACGACTTTGAGGTCGTGGGTTCAATACTTTCCGTTTGCGTGCGATAAGTTTTAATCTTCCTTTCTAGAGCTCTCTCTTTCTCGTTTGAGACAGTTCTCTCTCCCCTATGGGATAACCGCCCAATTGAACTTCAAAATAAAAAATAGCAAATCAAATAAGAAAAAACTCCCACAAATAGAAAACGGCAACGGTACCGACTCGTTGACACGACTCCATCGTACAACAAATCAACGGCTGATCAAATATTTCTCCGCCCAAATAGGCTCACATTTATAATGCAAAACGTTCTTTTTTTTTTGTACATATAAAATGCATTTTTCTGTATGCTTTTGGTTAATTCATTGCATAGTTACAATTTCTACTGCTTTTGATATGAGCAACTTACTTATCAAAAAAATGGAAAAGAAAAAATATTTTGATCTGATAAGTTCAACTTTTTTGTACTTAGTTGTAAATTATGAGTAATAGAGCTACCTTTTGTTTTTTTTTTCTTTATCCTATTTGTAGTTTTTTGCATATTTTGCTCTGTCTGCTATTGCTTGAGTTATTAAATTTAATCACCAACCATTTAAGAATCTAATTTTGCATAGTGTTTTGTCTGGTGACAAGTTGAAGTTTTTTGCTCTGTCTGCTATTGCTTGAGTTATTAAATTTAATCACCGACCACTTAAGAATCTAATTATGAGTAATAGAGCTACCTTTTGTTTTTTTCTTTATCCTATTTGTAGTTTTTTGCATATTTTGCTCTGTCTGCTATTGCTTGAGTTATTAAATTTAATCATCGACCACTTAAGAATCTAATTTTGCATAGTGTTTTGTCTGGTGACAAGTTGAAGTTTTACGGAATTTAAGATATTCTTTTGAACAATAATAATAAATAAATCATACAACTAGATCCTTACTTAGACATCTAATGTCAAGTTCTTTCTTTTATGGAGATGCACTTCTAATTATTACCTTGTGAAATGAATATGTCATAATTAATTTCAGCTATCAGATAAGTAAATTTTATGTTATTTTAATTAAAAATTTAAGCAAGAAAATTAGAGTTTATTATTGATTGTTTTCCAAAAGAGAATAAGCAATTAAAGATGGGAATTCATTATTATTTGATTGTTACTCTAAATGCTAACTTTCCTTAATTGTTTTAATTTATTATTTATGAATGCTGATTTTTTTGGGCTAAATTGAATGATGTTAATTCTTACTTTAAACATGTTAAGAAAAGGCCTTGGTCCTAGTCTAAAACTAAGGACCAAAAACTATAAAAAGGAAACCATAATAAAAAGATATGAGTTAAATAGAGTGATATGTTACATAAAATATTTTAAAAAATAAATTAAAATACAATTTACAATGAAATGCTTTATCTTTTAATTGTGAGTTATAATAAAAAAAAAGGGTTTCAATTTTTTCCTCATTTTACAGATAATATTTCTCTCATATTTGAGAAGATGCTTGTAAATAACAAACTAATCTTATCAAGAAAATTTGAACATTGTTCTCTAACTGGTAACGGTAACGATGTCTACTCCGTCCAAATAAAGAACAAATAGGGAAAGAGGATAAAGGGCGGGCAAGAATCAAAGCCCTACTAAGGGCTGAAGCTACTGTTTTCGGCCCTTCATACTTCTTGGGCCGATTTTTCGTACTACTAAATAAAAAGCTTCGTGGGTTTCATATTTGGCAAATTAGTCTGTTTAGTCCCTAAATAATTTATGGCTAGAGATAAAGTCCCTAAAGATTAATTTTTTATTTTAAAATCCCCAAACAATTTACTATTGGTATACAAGGCCCTTCCGTCCAAACATATTAGTCAACTATTAATTTAAATTCTTTATCAAGTCAACATAAATATTTTAGGGGTATAATCGGTATGTCACATTAAAATATACCCCTTCACCCATTTTTTTCTTACATTTGTTCTTGAGTTGAGAAGAGAAGAGAAGGGAAGAGACAATGGGGGATGTTGAAGAGTGGGTGGGGCGTCGGGGAAGAAAGACTGGGGTGGGGGGATGCATCAGGGGAAGAAGGGATGGGGTGTAAAATACCATAATTACCCATTTTACATTTTTGTTTTGACTCAATTTTTTTTCCAAAATTTATGTTGACCGTAACTTTTTGAGACGGAATGACTTTGCATACCAATAATAAATTGTTTAGGGATTTTATTGTCCATAATTAATTTTTAAGAACTTTGTATGCAATCTGTAAATTGTTTAGGGATCATATTGACCAACTTTGCCTTCATATTTACTCCAAGACATTATGAATATCTATTTTTTAAAATATGAAGATTATTCATTAATAATGATGATAAAATCTACAAAGTCATTACAATCAGAGATAACCCTATAATGTAAAAAAAAAGTTGAACAAAAGTAACAGATAAAAGTTTATACCTGTAAAGGTGGATAGAATAGGAGTAACAAATACTAATACTAGTAAAAAAAAAGCAAATGTATTATCTTTTTTTTTCTCAACAACTTATTTTCCATTCCTTAACCACAGTGATGAAAAAAAGCTCAATTTCAAATCTTCTTTAGAAATCGACAATTTTAAAGATCATGTACATATATTTTAAATTTATAATCAATTCAATAAAATTATTATGGCCTCATTCTACATCCATACACATGGATACTGTGGTTTGAAATTCATTGTTGAAAATTAGAAAAAAAGTGAAGTATAATTTCTTCTCTTACCTTGAGATAATGTAGTGATTTATGGACAAAATAACTATTCAATTTTTTTCCCTTTTTGCTAAGTAAATTCATTTATGTTTATGTCAAAAGAATTCATACTTGTTACTGCTGCTAGATAGTATTCTCTATCCAACCTGGTTTGATTCATATCAAAAGACTAAGCCACATTGATATATAGTACTGTCATTTTTTGCTCAAGAACTTGTGCATTAATAAATACGAACCTAAAAGACACATCCAATAATATAGTAGGGGTCACTCAATTCTATAATCGTTTTTGTAAGATTGGTCCTAATAAAGCCCCTCATATTAATTGAGAGGAGTCTATATTTGCATGTAGGCTCCACCCAATTCATGTTAGGGTACTTGTAAGACCAGTTCACAAGAACGATAATATGGTTGAATTTTCGGAGTAGTGTATACTTTAAACCACTCCATGGCTCTCACAATTAGTCCCATTCCCACAGAAGAAGTCAAAAGAAGAGCTGATTGCCACCACCACCCTGCTGCTGATCATCATTACTAATGCATTTGTAGTTAAGGTCTGCATTAGAGGTAGAAGAAGTTGATGATGATGTTCTTGCTTGTAGATTCCCACTAGGTTCCAATGGAAACAGCTCCAATGTTTGTTGATTACATCCCTTCTTCTTCATATCCATGCACTGATAATTATACTCCTGATGATGATCGTAGCAGGGCGGTAGTGTGGTGGTGGTGGCCACCATTTTCTCCGGCACCGGTGGTGGTCTCGTTCTAGGAAGAAGTACCTTTGGCTGCTGCTGCTGATGACACAACCCTATATCTGCGTATGGAACGCAAAATGGGGGGCTGCAAACAACTGTTAACAACATAAAATCAAACTTTAAAAGAGAAATTTCCATTTTAATGTAAGAGGAGATAGAAAATTTTAAGACAGCAAAAGGTTAAGAAAGGGACCGGATAGATTTTTTCTGATATGTACTATGATACAATGAATAATGTGGTCCAAATTTATTTATAATAAGAGAATTTTTTTTTTTAGGATATAAATAAATCTGAACAAATAGTTAATTAAATAACTGTACATATCAGAATTAACCGACAAGATAATAACTCATAGAGATAAATGATTAATTTAAGTAATGAAGCTAGAGTTCCAGAGATTTTTATTTTTTATAAAAATTATCATGAGCAAAAAAGTTTAGTGTAAGTTTGTAACAGTAAAAGTAACAGAAGAAGACTCCATGAATCAAACAAACAAAGCATGTATTTTCTCAATTGAAAAAGGCACTTGTTTTAGGAAACCTAGGTAAACAAAAAAAAAACAGATAGAAATCGACAGTTCCAGGTTACATTTGTTTATTCTTTCTCTCATATATCTAACACCTATGCATGAACGGTCTTTCTGCAATCAGATCATAACCCCATTAAAATATTCAAAAAAACAAGTTAAAAATATATACATAAAAAAAGAGGGGGAATGTTTAGGACTACCAATCAAAAGAAATTTTGTTGTGAAAAATAAATATAATTTAAGGATAAATTATCAAATGGTGAATCTAAAGAGGAGTAAAAGTCTTCAAAAAAAAAAAAAATAATCTTTTCAAATAAATGTTATTGAAATTATTGAAGGATGAAATGAAGTAGCTTTCATCCTAAAAAATTATTGTTTTTTTTTAATATAATCTTTGATATATATTTCGCCCCTCAACATAAAAACGGTAAATTCACCTTAAATCAACAGGAGACTACACATGAAGTGGTGACATTTTCGAAATACTTTACAAGTATGAACTTGTTACACTTTTAATCACTTATTTTTCAAAATCTGTCCCTCAAATTATTATTATTATTATTATTTTCAAAATTCCCTTATTGGTCCTCGCTCCTTGTCTATGTTATGTATCAAAAATGATTTTTGATATAAACCTTGTATGACATGCAAGAAGAAGAGAAGGAAACAATACCATTAGGACAAGGTGGGATTAAAACAGAGGTCTTATAATGAAGAAATCGATTGAGATAAGAAATGGTATCTTGTTTCTGTTTCTGTCTCAGTCTAGCCTTGTGGTTCTGGAACCAGTAAAAGACATTCTTGCCCTCAATGTGACCAAAAGCCATCAAGCGAGTGGTAATCTGCTGTATCTGCTCAGCAGTTGGAGTCCTAATTCCCGACCTATACAAACCTTCCAGCATATCTATTTGTTCCTTTGTTGGATTCCATCTTGCACAACCAGAATTAGCTCCTGCATCACCCTCCATATTTATCAGAATCTTCTTCTGATAGTTTTGCAATGAAATAGAAAAAGGAATAGGGTTTTCATAGCAGAAGAGAAACGCTTTTATTTATACTTGTACTCCTTGCATGGGGTGGAAACGGCCTACTTGACTAGTCCTTCCTTACAAAAAAAAAAAAAAAAAAATAAATCAACGGTTCCACTTTATATGAGTAGAAATAAATTTTATTTTTGTGTGTTAGAAGTGATATCAGTCTCAATAAAACGGTTGCACCTCCTATTTTTCCTTTGCATGGCATATAAAGGAATTTTAGAAAGAAAGAAGAGAGAAAGCTTGACATGCGTATTGTTTTTCGTGTAGAAATTCTCTGAAAACATGACGGGTAGCGGCTAACTGCATATTTATTAAAGGACGAAAGAAACCCTATGTATAGGCCATGTCTTTTATTTGAATCATATATAGACCAGGACTTTATCCATAAATATATATATATATATATATATATATATATATATATATATACGAGGACTAGGGATGGCAATTTGATCCAGTGATCCAGTTGATCCGCTCGGCCCTCAATGTCTTTTGGAGCAGATCCGCTCGACTCAGTATAGAAAAGCGGAGCAGATCTGCTCCGCCCCGCGAACTAGGCAAATCGAATTTGGTATTTGTGTCTGATCCGCTCCGCTCCGCCCCGTTTTGCCCCATATATATTATATTATTATAATATTGTTATTATTAAGCCTAATTATGTTTAATTTTCATTTTAATATACTATTTGTACTTGTTTGAAAATTAATTTAGTATAAAATTTATTAATTATACTTGTTGGAGGCTCTATTTTTATGAATTTAAAAAAAAATTAATGATTTTTATGGTAAAATTAATGATTTTTATGGTAAAAAAAAAATAGGACTGGCGGAGCGGATTAGATTTGCCCCTTGCGAAGCGGATCGCGGAGTATAAAATTTTGATCCGGAGCGGATCACGGAGCGAAAGTTATACAGTTCGGAGCGGATCGGATCATACAGATATCCGTCCCGATCTGCCCCATTGCCATCCCTAACCAGGACTTGGGAATGAAAGAAAATGAAGGAAAGTAAGATAAAGTCATGAAAATAGAATAGGGGCAGATTGGGAAAGAAGCAAGAAAGACAGCCTGTTAGGCTTGTAAGGTGTATAGTAGGGGCTAGACCTTGGGAGTTTAAGTAGTCCGGCTCCTACGTGGAATATGGAAAAATTCGCACGTGCGAAACAATCTCAACTGTCGGATGATAGTTTGAACGGCCTAGATCTGTAGATAGAAAAGTTGCGGCTGACTTAAAAAATACTCCCTCCATCCCAAAATAAGGTTAACATTTGGGACTTTAATTTTGTCCCAAAATAAGGTTAACATTTGGATTATCAATGAGAATTTAATGAACTTTTACCATTTTTACCCTATTTTTACTTTTTTTTAAACACAATTTCAATTTTCAAGATGTAGTTAATGAGGATATATTAGCCTTTTAACTTTACCTTTTTATAGTTTTTAGGAATTTCTTAATTCATGTGAAATGATCAAATGTTAGGATAATTTTGATATGGACCAGGGCCATAGGTAGGGCCCTGGTCCACTTGGCCCTGAATTGGCGACGTCGCCTCCTCCCAATAATAAAAAATAAAAAATAAAAAATTTCTCAGTTACAGTTAAAATACAAAAAAGATTGTTCTGATATGGACACAGTTAAAAGTAAAAAATTTGTCACATCACTATAAAATGAGGAGAGAGACAATTTTTTTACTTTTAACTGTGTCCATACTCGAAACAATCTTTTATGTATCTTTATCGATCGAAATTGGGGAGGAGGCGGCGTCTGTCAGTCAAGCTGGGCTGAGGCCCTACCTATGACTCTGTCCATATCAATTTTTCCCAAATGTTAACCTTATTTAGGGATGGAGGGAGTAATAAAAAAAACTTTTCTCTCTCCAAATCTGAGCCGTTAAAAAATCTCATCCAACGGTTGGGATAGTGTCCCGCACCAAAGCTGTCCCGCATAGGAGCCCGGGAGCGAATTTTTAAGATGTAGAGAGCAAAGGCAAGAGAGTTACAGAATCCAGATGCAGATTGTGCAACAGAGAAATATAATTTTTTTCTTTAGACATGTAAATGTATCTTGACTCACATCCCAAATATAAAAATTAATTCCGATTTTATTTGTAAAAGTGAACTATGCTCTTACAAATTAATATGGCTGGATTAATTTTTTATGTGTGATATTTGTGGAAGATGATGTATTGGGATGGTTGGGGCAAAGGAGAATACAATTTTTTATTTTTTAGAGTTTCACAATTTTATAAGGTTATAATTTTTTTTAAAGTAATCTAGAAGCTTGACAACCTTTTTCTTTTTTCTTTTTTGGAGTTTGGAGGGGTGAGGGAGAAGTGAAATTTGATCTCCAAATATTTTTAAGGAAGACACAACTCCAATCACTAGACGCTACTTCCTAATTCCCAACTTTTTTTTTAAGGTCAGACGGCGTACACTCTAAAGGGGAGAGTAGCACCTTACAAGAGGAGGAAGAGATAACCTTAAAAAGTGAGACAATTTAAAGCATGTTTCATGCGCGAAGAGGGTATCGAACCTACGACCTAGGCAGACCGTTACCCCACTAGGCTAATGACCTTGTGATCTAATTCCCAACTTGAGAGTTTATTAACAATGAATAAAGAAGAATAGGAGAGGTAAAAAACAAAAGGATTCAAATAATGAGATACAGAGAAGAATCTAAAACCTAGATGTTTGAGAAGCAAAATGTATTATTTTACAAATATTTTTATAAATGAACTTATAAACATATTAGTCGGACTGGACTAGCTAATCCACCTGGGTACCGGTGATGATCATGAACATTTTAAAGGTCGAGGAAGAGAGATGGGCATTAATTGGTGAATGAGCAAATCACGGTTTGCTATGCATGTCTTGGTAAGGTAAGAAATGATCATCATCTCTCTCATTTAATCTTTTGTTTTCTTCACGCAATTAATTTGTGTGTGCTGATTATTGTTTTTGCTGTTTTTAGCATCAAAATTTTCAATCACAGCTGTTGCGTACGGTGGTTCTTTTGAGGGTTGGGATCCATCATTTTATGTCTTGGAATGTGCTCATCTTATCAGGATTTAGCACATTTTAATAGATAATTTCCTTACATATACGAGAAATTTTATTGTAGGTAGTTATGACAAATGTACGAGTATTCTCAAATAAATAAAAATATTACAAGTGTAGTATGCTTGTCAATTCAACTCTTTACTGAATTTGTTAACGACGTTAAAATTGAAAATAATATTTTAACTTGTGAGGATATGTAAAAAAAATTTAACAAGCATAAACACATATATTTAAATAAATAGTTTGATAGTGAGTAGTGGAGTACGAACACAGATATCAAATCTCACAATAATACTACGGAGAGTAGCATACAATATTCTATGCATCAACTCCCAAATACTTAAGGATCAATATACTAACCACACCACAATTCTACTCCAGACTACACTCAAAGCCACAAAGAATACGTCGTAGATAATTCTCCTATTTATATAGGAGTCAAACCTGATAAAATCTCTAAGATATTTAGGAAATATAATCTGACTAGAATACTACTAAAGCAAACATAATACAATAAAACTAGTAATTACCAAAACTAAATATTTTCCTAAATAATAAGTTTGATTTAATAATTACAACAGCATACCTCGTAAATTGAAGGATTCTTCCCTCCAAACACACTATTTCATCTCCATGGATAAAAATTAATCTTCTTGCAACTTCCTTAACACCCCGATTAAATGTAAGGAAGTAAGAGAAGTTTATTTTCAACATTTTCTTAAAAATTAACAATTTACAAGACTATAGGATCCGGGTTGTACTCCTATCATATGCTAGTAGCATTTTTTTTTAAAAAAAATACTCCTTCCATAATACATACTCCTTCCTTTTTGAGCGCCCGAAGGCGGTTGCCCCCGAAGGGGAAGAGAGGAGAATACCCTAGATAAGGAAGATTGAAGCATGCCCCATGCCTGTGGAGGGAATTGCCTCACCAGAGGAGGAAGAGAACGCCTCACCAGAGGAGGAGATATATTATTGCCCCATTGTGCGGGGAGCAGGTGTCGAACTTGGGACCTTCCGATCCCAAGCCAAAGGTTTACCCACTGGGCCAAACCTTTTGTTGACATACTCCTTCCTTTATATAATATAAGTTATTTAGAACAAATTTTTTTGAAAAAAAAAATACACAAAATAATATATTTTATTAGCTAAAATATCAATATTATATTTTAACTAACACGTAAATTTATTTTTTACTTTTTTAATTTTCGATATATATTATAAAACGATTTATATTATGAAATATAGTATATTTTTTTAAGTCATACTACACATGATCGTGGGGTTTGGTGGAAATACACTATTATTGTCACATTGCGATCTCTCATAGATTTATTTTCTTTTTAATTATTGTTGTGAATATATATTTTTTTCCTTTGAAGTGGTTGTGACGATGCATTGACTTCTGTCTTCACATGACGAAATTTGATTGTTCATAAAAATACATGCGAGTCTCGAAGCTGAAATCTTGCATTACAGTAGCAAAGTGAAGTATATTTGAGATAGACATTAGTGAATTGCGACGTGTTTGCAAGTCATTCCTATCAAATTTGGTTTATTATTATTTATGATATTGGTATTTGTTGTATGATTTTGATATTCTTTTAGGTAATTTGATAGACGAATTTTGATAAACGAAAGTCTAATTAATGATATTATAAAACATTTCATTTTGATTGCTCCCCAAAAAAAAAGCAAGAGTTTTAAACATTTGATCTTAGAACCATTGTTGCTATTGGAGAAACTAGAACACAACTATTCTATAGGTTTGGATCCATTACACTTTTATCTTGAACGACACCATGGGTCGTCAACAACTATACATGCATAATCACTCAGCTGCCTTGATGCAAGGAGACTGCATACTTTAATGCTAGCTTTGTTATTCAAAATATGGGATTTTATTGCATGACTTGGAAGGAATTTTATTTACCTTAAATCCGGACTCTTATTAAATCTTATTTTAGATGTCAAAATTTATGGTTCAGATTTATACTTAAAAAAAAAGAAGAATTTTGTAAAGAAAATAGTGGAGAGATTTTGGGTATATGAGAGAGAAAAATAAAGATTGAGTGTGAATAGAATAGGTAATAAAATATTTGAGAGATAAATTAAATTAAAGAGATAATGTTGACTAAAAGGGTATATTAGTCATTTGAATGCAAATTGTCTTGGCAGCAGAAAATCTGCCTTGGCAATATTACTAGCCTTCAATTATACACATCGATTACGAAAAAGAATAAAAAATTAGATTGTATATTACACGTACTTGTAGATAAGACACATGTTCCACACTGCTTTTGAATTTTGCTAATATGCTTATGTGTTTATTTTAAGTAGATACTTATAGAATCTGAATTGTTCGATTACTTGCTCGATGATCCTAATTGGTCCCCGTATCTACTTGTTAAGAATATTGTTTTTGAACAATTACCGTGGACATGATTTTAATCTGGATTATCAAATAATTAATTCGACAGACGGAATTCTATAATTATCTACTTAAAAAAATCTTTAAGCCTGGTAACTGAACAGATCAGATTCAGACTAGTCCGACTTCAATGCGAAAAGTCTTAAATTTTGTACATTCTAAATAATAATAAAAACGTTATGCACAGGAATGGATCCATATTGGTAGACATGAATTCCGCCACTATTATAGGGGTGAAAATCCTCTGTCCCCATTTGTGTGTGTCCCTGTGTCCCCAACCAATCAGAATTTACTATATAAATATTTGTTTCAATTATATATACACATGGTGAATTGTGATTGGTTGGGGACACGGGGACACACACAAATGGGGACAGAGTATTTTTTGCCCTATTATAGTGTTGAACATCTTAAATTCATTACATATGAAACAGTTTTTGGACATGAGTTTCATTATTCTTGACAAGTTTTACATCTCATGTAATAGCCGTTCTCTCATTATGAACACACGTATTAAGACTACAACATGTACCAACTGTCTTATGTAATATGTATATCTGCAAAAAAATATTGGGCCTTTAACTTTTGTATTCAATAGCCCAAAACGACTCAATTTGTTCAGTATATACTAAATTTTTCCTGTTCTATATCATAAGACTGACCTCACAAACTCACCACCGCCTAATATAAAAAATTTACACGGGCCAATCACCATTCGTGCCCTAATCAGCAAATCAAACGAATTCCCTTTTCCCTTTTCATTTCCACCCCTCCGGCCCAAACCCACTCAACAAAGGAATCCACACATTATCGCTCACCCAAACTAAAAGATTCACTATTTTACCTTTCCTACTTTTAAGCAGAAAAAAAAAGAAAAAATATATATATTCTTTCCACCGTTGAAATTCATGGTGCTGTGAATTTTACTAGAGTAGTCTACATTGTTTACTCCTCAAAGAAACCTTTGTTTTTTGTTTTTTTGTTTCTTTCAAGAAATCAGTTACTCTTGCTTTCAAAATTCAAGTTTCAAGTATACCTTCTCTTAGCCAATGCCACATTTCAATCAAAATTCTGTAAATTGATAGTTTCTTGGGTGAAGCACATGGGCTTTGGAGTGTAGTTCTTCTATTAGATACTATATAAACATTCTTCTTGCAGCAATTTGAGTTGTTAGTTAGATGTGAATTGGTAGAGGGAAAAAAATGGGATCTTTTAGTGGTTTAGCTATTGGTTTGAGTTTTGTATTTGGGTTAATTCTTTTAGGGCTTGTTGCAAAACTTTACTATTTGTTATGGTGGAAAAAGAGAATTAGTAATAGAGAAATTGATGATAGTTTCAGCAACTATGGGGCAGAGTTATCTTATCTCTTTTGTTGGAAAAAACCCACCAATTCTTTAGTTAGTAGACAAAATAGTTCTGAAGGGCTTACCAATTCTTTGGGGAACAACAACAACAACCCCCAAGAAGGCAATGACAATGGCCATGGCAGCCATGAACTAGACCTTGAGTTGGGTAGTACTGAAAAAGATTTGAGCTTTAAAGGATTTGGTGAAGAGGGGGTTGAGTCTGAGTTGATGAGGTTGCATAATCTTTGTGGGCCACCAAGATTTTTGTTTACAATTAAGGAGGAAACTAAGGAGGATTTGGAAAGTGATGATGGGAAATCAAGAAAAGGGTCAAGAACAAGAAGTTTGAGTGACTTAATTCTTGCTGTTGAGAATAATAATACCCCTTTATCTTCACCACCATTAAAGGTACAATATTTGGATTCTTATAATCATCAGGGATTCAATCCACTCTTTGAATCAATGTCTGAAGCAGAATTGAACAGATTGAGATCTTCTCCACCACCAAAGTTCAAGTTTTTAAGGGATGCTGAGGAGAAATTGATTAAGAAATTAGTTGAAGAAGCTGATAAAAAATCCTTGAAAAATGGGGGAAATGTTCAAGATTCTGGAAATCTTAATGAAGAAAAAGAAGGGTCTTTTATTGCTCTTATTGCTAGGAATAAAGAAAGAGAAATGATGTTCAGGCAACAACATTCGACGGCTTTGCAGGTACTCCCATTGGCTTCTTCCCCTTCAACATTCAGACCAAATGATAACAAATCCAGTATGAGATAGATCTGGTTCAAATTTAGTTATTAATTTTTCTTTAAATTTTGTGCACTTTTCTCTATTAATTGAAATCATAGTATTAATAGTGACAACTTCTTCTCTGTTCTGTATGTATTATTCAGTTTTCTTATAGAGAAAATTGTTCACAGGATGCTTTAATTTCTTTGTTCATTTATTAATTTCTTTAGCTTTTAAGTAAGTAGCAAAGTCATAATTATAGTGCGTAGTTTCTTGAATTCTCCTTGGTTCAAATTGGTAATTATGATGGTCCTTTTAATTTTTTATCTTTCTTGTCTTGTACATTATGAGTAATGTTTTCCTTCAAGGTCAAGAGTGACATAGCCCAGTGGGGTTGACCTCTCTCCACGACCGTGAAGTCGCGTGTTTGACACTCTTCCCTATGTGGGCTAAATAATTTTCACTTCTTTCCTGTGAGGTCCCCCCGCGAGGTCTAAGAAAAAGAAAAAAAAAATGTTTTCCTTCAAGTTATAGGCACATGCTAACTACCGGTGATTAATATATATGGTTTGCTATATTTTGGAAGCATTAGATGTTTCAATCACAACATTAAAACAATAACATAATTATTCATAAAAAAAACAAAAAAAACAAAAAAAACAAAACATATTACATTAAGTTCCCTATAAGTATGGGTTACATTAAGTTCCCTATAAGTATGGGCGGGAATGAATAGTCGAATAGACATAACATTTCAATAAATGTATAAAATAATTATCCCTAAAATACATTTGAAACGGATGGATTGGAGACTAATATAACCTTTGACAACAAGTGCACAAAGTGGAATCATGCCCTCAAATTAAAGGCGAAAGACATTAGAGAAGGCAGACCTAAGAAATATTTTAATTTATAGGTACATTATCATCATTGTTGTCAATCCCATATAGCGTGGCGTAGTGGCTGACCCTAAAAACCAATGACGAAGACAGGGGGGGGCGGGAGGGGGCCGGCGCCCCCCCAAGATTTTTAAAAATACTACTATTTATCGAAATTTTATGTGTATTTTGGAAAATTTTGGAAAATTTTATCAATTTCGCCCCCCCAATAATTTTTTTTTGCCATATTTATCGCCCCCCAAGAATTTTTTGCAAGTTCGCCCCCCCAACACCAACTTCCTGGCTTCGTCCCTGCTAAAAACGCTATAGCGGATAACGGTAGCGATGGTATTTGAAATTTAATATAAATAATTAAGAAATTCAAGACAACAAGGAAAACAATTTAATAACCAAAATCATTAAAATCAAAATAAAAAATATAGCCTAAGTCATTAAATCCAAGATAAAAAGATAATCAAAGCCATTAAATTAAAGAAACCCCCAATTTATCTATAAGGTTTTTATTATTGTAAAAGGCAAAATAGGTTTTTAAGCTCTTATTCAAATAGCGCCGTTATTCCCGCTATTTTAACCTCAATAGCTGTCGCTATTTCACGCAACATTGATATGCTCCGCTATTAATGAGTCTGTAGCGGCATATAGCCGCTCCGCTATTTTAATATAGCGCTGCTATTGATAACACGGATTATTATACTTCTTTCAAGATAAATACACAGCCAAGGAAGCAATATGGCTTTCGTGCGTGCTAGTTGTACACATTTGGCTTACAGCTTAATCCTGATTTTGTTGATCAATCATCTTACTTTCCAATATCTTTCAATTTGCTTTCATTTTCGCGGCGCTAATGCGCGCTTTCTCTTGATTTTCTTGAAAATTATATTCAGTAAAAGGTCAGGTGATTCCTTCTAGTATTAGTATTAGATTATTGGAGCGAGTAAAGCTATAGTAGTAGCTTTATGCTGAGAGAGCATAGCATAGACTTTAGAAGAATTCCTCTTTTTTTCTAAATAAAAAAATAAAGGGAGTGGGAAACTTTAGAAAGTGCTCTTATTAGCAGCATGAGTCAATCTGCTTTCCATTGTACACAAAAGGCGATACCTACGCTCCCAGGGTCCCCATCACCCGATCCGACAGGTATTGTGGAGGATGTAAATCAAGGTGACCCAGCGGTTCGATTGGTGGGAGGCCTTGTCTTAGCCCACCGCAAGAAGCCACCCTCACATTGGAGGGGTTGAAACTTCCACACTGCGGCTGCCAAGATTTGAACCTGCGCCCTTGTACACAATCTACCACCCTCGAACCAACTGGGCTACCCTTGCGGATCAACCTGCTTTCCCTTATGACATGGTATCGTTGCTCATTGCTATAGTGATGAATTCTATTTTTTCGGTATATATGGAACAAGTTTTTGATATGTGCACATGTTTTTGGACAGGTGCCTTTAAAGCTATAATAAAGAATCTCTCGTTATAAACACGTCTTTAGGCATGTAATGGTCGTAAAAAGTGTCTCCGAAAAAAATCTTGTACCATTAATTTTTTTATCTAACGGTGCAGAACGGTTAAAATTGTTCCTTATGTATGAAAAAAAATCGTGTTTTGCACCCTACTTGGTAGCGTTGATAGATAGTTACAAGTTCTATTCAACAAAAAAGTGGCAACAACAATTTATGAACCTTTTACCTAAACTACAAGAAATGTCATTGTTGTCACGTTATTCGGAAGAAAAGTTTTATCAAATTCAAAGATCAGTCATAGTTTATATGAAACAAACATTATGAATTTAGCTCTAATTTTTATAATCTAGGTGGGGTGCATTTAGGTTCAGAATGAAACTTAAATATCAAGATCCATTCAGCAATAGACGAAACATAGTTTTAATTATTTTCTGAATATAACATTTTATATACTTCCTCCATTTCATAATATAAATCGTTTATGACATGTAGCGAAAATCTAAAAAACAAAAAATAAAGTATTTTATTAGTTAAAATATCAATATTGCTCTATTAAATATGACTTGCATATCACTAATTCTATATAAGAGAGTAATATTGATATTTTGATTAAAAATACATTATTTTTTAATATTTTATTGCTACATTTTTAAACGATTTATATTTATAGAATGGAGGTAGTAGTATTTAAGCTCTTAAACAATTTGGTCCATGGTTGGGGTGGATAGAAAGCCCCCCCTCTTTGGTTGAACTCAACATGTTATACAGGCAATTAAATTACAAAATGGGACCACCTTATGAATGAATTGCCTTCACAAGTTGCTACCTTGCTGCATTTAAAATTTGGATTTATGGAGGAGAGAGCCAAACTGAAATAGATTTTATTTTTTATTTTATTATTTTATTATTTGCTGTAAATTCTTATTCAAAGTTGAAGCTGTGGGGATTATCTTGTTTGTATTCTAGGGTGTGGGGTTTGGAGCAAATCATTTTATTTTGGATGTTTTGTGGAAGAAAACAACAGTCTGTGGATTGTTCGAAAATTTGAAAATTTGATTGGACGGTTCGGTTAGGGTGAGAATATTTAGTAGTATCTGATTTTAAAATTTTAGCTTGAATTTTATAACAGATGAATTATTTGTTAGATAAGGCGTGGGTTCGAGATTTTGTATTTGTTCCAAGTGTTCAATCTCGAAAATTTTATTTAAATTTTGTAACGGTTAAATTATTTGTTAGAGAAGATAGTGTGTTTTAAATCTCAAATCTCACATTTTGTCAGGAACAGACCACCGATTATGTGTTAAGAGGCATTTGATTGCTTGAGAGCGTTTGTTGCATTGTTTGTAAGATGAGATGTGAGTCCAAAATCTGAAGTCTCGTCGTGTATTTCCAAAATGGAACACAATCCAATCAAAATACACTTTTTGTTCGTTACCTCATAAGCAGTGGCGGAGTCAGAAATTTATCATTAGGGGGAAATTTCTTTTTAGGAGGGCGAATTATAATATTTATAAGGAAATATCACCAAAAAAAAAAAAAATTCCTATAGAAAATTTATCGTTTTTGAAAATGTTTGGGTCAGCCACTGCTCACAAGGCATTAGTGTCTTCATTTTAAGATTAATTTGAACTCAGTCACTAAAACATCTGCAGAGTCTGACTTATACTAATAGATTTGGCCTAACCTTTAAAACTTTTACATAACATCAACCATCAAACTAAATGTGAAACTAAACTCATAAACGATTCAAACTTTGGTATTATACTAAAAGCCTCCAAGTGTTTGGATATAGAGAGGCTGCAATCTTGTTTATTTAAAAAATTTAAATTTGAATATTTGATGAGGGATGAACCCGAATACAGGGGTGACCAGGGCCAGGCTTGTGTTGTTCATCCTTACACGGGGGTGTGCCTATTCTAACCAGATTGGTAGGGACTATCAATGTTTTGGACTGGTTCACTCTGAACATGGTTTAGAGGTGGAGTCACTTGACCCATGAAGAAGACAGGGGGCGAGGCAAATTTTAAAAAATACTACTATTTATCGAAATTTTATATGTATTTTGAAATTTGTTATCAGTTTCGCCCTCAAATTTTTTTTTTTGCCTTTTGTATTGCCCTCTAAGATTTTTTTTTTGCCGTTTTTATCACTTGAGCTCTGTAGTTCTACATTCTGTTACAATTTCGCCCCCAACACCAAATTTCAGACTTCGTCCCGACTTGACCTCTGTTCCACAAGTTGATTCTGCAAGATTTTATTTGAAATGAATTTTTCCAATAACAATGATAAAAACGAAGAAGGAGAATAAGTTAGAGAATCACATTTATAATATTGTTTCATTGCAACACCCCCCACCCCCCCTCCTCCCCCTAAAAAAAAATCATTGGGAAGAATTTCATGCTAAATTATGAATAAAACTTTAGATTTGTAACTCGTATCTTCTTTCTTAAATTATTCAAGTTACAATTTTTAAATAGAAACTAAAATTTTCATAATTTTAGAGTAGTTTTTATATTGCATGCGTCTGATGACCATTAAATTAGATGCTCAATGTTTATTATTTTTTATCAAACGGAACAAACTAAGATTGTAGTACAACGTCCAAACAATTAATGATAGGCTGAGTAGCAAACTACTTATTAATTTCTCTAAAAAAACTTGAATTAATATCACGTGAGCTGATGACCCACGTATTAAATTAAAGATTTCTCAATTAGACAATAAGTGTTTTGCTAATTAAGTTATAAAATATTTTAACTCGTTCTCTAAAGCCTAAAGAGAAAGATTTGTGTAATTAATTACAGTGCAAAATTTCTAAAAGTTACTACTAGTATTCATGGTCGATAGTACAATTTATGTCAAAGTAACAAAAAGATATTTGGTGGGGCTAATTGACTTATGTTAAGGTTCAGTTGGAAATGGATGGAACTTTATACTCAGCTCTACTGATTCTTTTAGAAAAAAACAATGCAATTTCCAGCTTGCTTTTCCTTTGAAAAATGGCTTCAAGTTGGAATATGGGTTGGAATTTCGGCAAGCCACCATTTTCTCTGCCCCAATATTTGGTTAAAAATACATTTAAAACGATTTATACTTTCTCATCTATTCAATAAACTTTAATTTTCACAGTTCAAGTAATAGCCAACGATCGAATGACTTATCGTAGTTAACAAATCTTATCTTCAGACCAAAAAAGAAAGAAAGAAAAAAGATATTTTTTTAAAGCTCGGTTGGGCGGTTGTTCCACAAGGGGAGAGAGAACACCTCACGAGGAGAAGAGAGCCCTAGAAAGGGAGACAATTAAAGCTTACCTCATGTATAGGGAAGGTATCGAACCCACGACCATGATAGAAAAAAAATATAAGAGGACAAAGTTTCAAGCAAGTAAAACTGCTTTTGCCAATGAGGCCTATATCAGTGAAGACGGTTGGGAGGTCTTTTAACTAAATATTGGCAATTCGATTATGATTTAGATGGTAAGAGATTGATAATTATCGTATATTTATAATATTAAAAAATTATCAAATTTAATTTAAATATTCTTCAAATCTCAATTGAATTACTTGAGCTATTAATACTTTGACCATCACAGGTGTCGAAAAAATATAAAAAAAAATTGTCTGGTCAAAGAGCTTCCACCTTTCCCTTTGACAAAAAAAATAAAAAAGAGAAAAAAAAAACGGCTTTCGGTGTTGGCATTATGGGCTTTGGGATTTTAATCGGGAGAGGTATCTTTGGTCAGTTGATGAGCCTATCTGCAATGGGGCCTCATATTTGGACCAGCTCAGATTTTGACATTATAATTGGGCCCGTATCGAATATAGATATATAAAATTAGGTCCGTTTTTATTTTTCATTTCTTTTGATTAGATTTAAAAAAACACTACAAAGTCCGTCCTAATTATCAATTGGGTACTCATTCCTTTAATTTTATCAATTGGATACTAAAATTGAATTACACTCCAAATCAATATAACAAAAGTGTGAAATGTCTCTTTTACCATTACTTGTTTATGAATTTTCGTTAGACTAAAAAAAAAAAAAACTAAGAATTCTATCATTATTATAAATAAATAATTATTATTTAATTGACTACTAAACTATTTTTAAAACATTTTTTTTTTAAATCCTTATTCAAACAAATATTTTTAAGACTTTATTACTATGTTAACAAAGGCCATCTTTTATTTTTTATTTTTTTAAAAACATTTATATATTATATTATGATTCAACAAAAAATATTAATTATTATTATATTACTTTTTTTTTGAAATTCCAAAAATTTATTATTATAATCGTTATTATCATTGTCATCAGTTCATAAATAAGGAAAGAAAAGCCAAAAGGAAAAAGGAAAAAAATAAGAAGAAATTGGATGAGAAATGGATGGAGGTTGGTTGGAGAAGATGATACAAAAAACCTAGAGATTTTGATAGGTTTAGGTATGTGTTGGAGGGTATTTTTGGTAATACGAAGAATGTTCTTTGCAACCAAAATAAAAAATAAAAAAATACTAACGTCCATTATCTTGTGAATGAAAATTCGATTTGGGTTCCCAATTAATAAAATTTGAGAAATGAATACTCAATTGATAATTGGAATTAACTTTGTGGTTTTTCTAAATTTAACCATTTCTTTTAGCAACCGTCTTATATCTTAAGGTGACATAATAAAAGTTAAGATGTTGGGAGATATTTTTTTTGATGTTGAGGGGTATTTCTTTCAGACAATAAGGAAAAATGTTATTGATAGTGTTACAGTGAATTAGATATTTATTTTTCTTAAAATATACAAATTGATTCTCAGTCGACGGATCATGTTAAAGAGCTTAATTTTAAACAAAACCCAAATTTCACATAATTATTCTCCAGAAGAAAAAATATCACATATGTATAAAAAAAATATAAAGCATAATGTCATTCAGATAATAATTTAAGTTAATAATCGGACTCAAATAAAAAACCTTATAACTGAAATTAAATCGAAGTCTGTAATTTATTCCCGTTAAACCCTACTATTCCCGGCGTCATCCTATCATATCATAGATCTCTCCTCGAGGTATGTCTTCGTCGAATTTCTCAGTCCTCCGATGCTATTTCTCTCTAGGCATCAGCTTTATTTTTGATTTATTGATAATTAATTTGTTAATAATGCAACTTTTCACTTCCTTATTCTAGTTTTTTTACATTCTGCAAATAAATATTGAGATCTAGTTGAATTTTTTTTTGTTCAATATGATTAAATTCAATCGGATATACAATTTAGCTAGTTTGAGATCACCAAATGAAGAACAATTAACTTCAGAAAATTTATTAGTGCTAGTATCATACTCCCTCCATTCCCTAATATAAGTCCTTTAGGACATGTAGTCAAAATATTAATATTAATCTCTTAAATATGACTTGTATACCACTAATTTTATTTAAGAGGTTAATATTGATATTTTGACTAATAAAATACATTATTTTTTGTTTTTTTTTAATTTTCGTTACATGTACTAAACGACTAAACGATCAATATAATGGAATGGAGGTAACTTCGTTGGACTTGTAGTTGATTCTTGTATTGTGTTGTTTGATTTTTTTGGTTAGTACTCATAATTTCCTTGGGGTTTAATTTTCGTATTTCTGTATTAGGAAGAATGGGAAGGAAAGCTGGTAGTATTTATATAAATCCGAAGAGATTTGGGAGTTTGCAAAAGCCTTGTTTGAAAGAGACGATTACGTTTCTCAACTGTATGGCACTCAATAATTGCAAGGATGACAATTGTGAAAGGCAAAAGAAACTTCTGGGCGATTGTATGGATGCTCAGGTAACGGGAGTTTTAACAATTGAGCAGTTCTTGCATTACTTGAATATTAAGATTTACAGTCTATTATTTGATGCAATTTATGAATCTGATTTTTTTACTTGAATTGTTTTGCAGGTTGGTAAAAATAGAAAGCCATGGGGAAGCATTAATTATCACCTGCAACGGCTTAACAAGGGTAGAAAATGACTAATTTTCTCTCTAGATAAAATATGGAGCTTTTCTTACTTTTGTATGATTTTTGGAGAATAATCTAACTAAAACTACCTCTTTTGGTAGGATTAGCTTAGATTATTTAGGTTTTATTGGTCTGTTCTTGGTCACGGCTTTTTGCCTTGTGATTTTGACGTTTTCCTTTGATGCTTATTATACAATAGGTTATATAAGGGAGTAAAGATTGGATTTTTCTTGCTGTGCTTTCCTTCTTTCTATCCGATTTTTGCTTGCTCTTGGCTATATTTTGGCGATTAATCTTTCTAAAAACACCATCTTTTGGTGGCATTTAGTTCAGATTTTTCAAGGGTTTATGCTTGGTGTATTTATGGTGGGTTTCATTCAAACGCCATAAATACATTTCTTTGATATCTCATTTTCGGAACGGATCGGAATGTTTATTGACATTTTTGGTCTATTGGGAACTTGGAGAACCTCTCTATCTAAGAAAATCCATGATCGGCCATGGGTGAATTTTCGGATTTCTTGGATATTCTTGGATGTTCTTCGCAGGTCTTCCTTCATGAAGAAGCAAAAATATCGAACTTTTTATGCTAGATCTAAAGATTGGATTTTTTTGCTCTTCATGCTCCATCCATCTCTCTGTCCGATCTTTGTTTACTCTTAGCGATTTATTTTCGGAACGGATCGGGATTTATTTTGACTTTTCTGGTCTATCGGAAGCTTGGAGAAAATCGAACCTTCTACATGAAGAAGGTAACATTTCGTGCCTTTTGATTCTTTTGCTTGGCAGCCGCTTTGATTTGTTGTTAGTGGGCCACTTTGCCTCTTTTTAATAATTTTTTATTAAGGGTGAGTGGCATTATCAGTGGGAGTGGCTTTATGATGGCTGGTTGGGTTTATATTATTTGATTCTTGGGGAGTGGACGCAGCTAGTGGCTGGAGTTATTTTATGGAGTGATTAAAGCTGTTAGGTTTTAGTTCATAGAGGGCGTTTATGGTGCTGTGGGTTTTATTTCAAAGAAGGCGTTTGACGTGTTTCTTACTTATGCTTGCGTTTTGTTGGTCACGGTGGGTTGAAAGGCTTCGATGTGATCGCAAAATGCTTTTTTATTGGTGATCGCAAAATTGATACTCTTTTATGTTCGTGTCTTGTAATTTTGTTACAAGACACGTGTCTTATGTTCGTATTTTGTTGGTCACGGTGGCTGAAATATTTCGATTTTTTTAGTGATCGCAAAAATGCTTTCTATTATGGGTGATTGCAAGGTTGTTCATGTTGATCGAGAGAATAATTTCCATCGCGAATGCCTTAGCAAACTTGGCTTATGATCTTATGTTTGGGTTTCTTTGGTTTTGCATCATAGCATGGTTTTAATTGTAACACCCTTGTGCATACACTTGAATGTGCAAGGTTGCTTTGCTTAGCTATCTTATATGTATTGGGTGGTTTTTCCACCTTTCGGGAGGTTTTGGTTCAAGTCCCCCTCCCTTTTTTGGCCGCCTTTGGCTCTATCAATATATATAGTTTTTGTTAAAAAGGGTAGAAAATGACTGCATAGAGGAGAGTTAATTTACTCTAAGCATTAGTTCTTGACAAAGTTGTTGAGGTATTGATCTTTTTTATTCTTGAAAATATGCGAATGTAACCTATAAACTTCCTAGCTTTCCCCCTCTTTTTAGTAAAATATGATACGTGGCTGTTTTGAGATTTAATGATTGTATTTTGCAAAGAAATTTGGTACCTTTGCAGATTATGAATTTTGTTCAACATATTCTTGTTGCAATTAGCTTAGGATACTTGGTTTATCTCATGTCGAATTATGATGTGCTTATAAATTTCTCTTTTTGAAACCTTACTCTTACGCTATGACTGAATGTTTTCCTTCAAGTTATACTTACCTGTTAACTGCCAGTGATTAATGTATGTTTTACTATATTTTGGGAGTTGTATGATGTAACAATCTGCTTCATTCATTATAACTACTTGGGGGCTCATTTGCTTTGATGATGCTTGTCGCTTAGAGGCTAAAGAAGCATATGGCTTGTGTGTGAATGTGCGTGCGTTAGTGTGTGCTTTTCATCTTACAGCTGAATGCTGCATTTACCTTACTTGCCAAGCTCCATTCAATATGCTTTCATGGTGCTAATGTGTCTCTTCTGATTTTGTTGAAACTTGTATTCTATTTTTTTTTTAAGAACAGACAGGTGATTCCTTCTATTAGATTGTCCGTAAGTACAAAGATACACTAGCTTTACGTGGAGAGACAGCCTACTCGAAGAATACTTCACTTTTAGATCAAAAGTAGATCTTTGATAAAAACACAAAGGGAGTGGGAACTTTAAAAAGGTGCTCTTTCTAGTAGTAGCATTCTGCTTTGCATCGGAACATAGGAGGATGATAGGAAAAAGGTCATACTCAACCAAACAGAGTCTTCCTGGCATTCTTGAGAGATTTTTCTATTTTTTTCTTCAAAACAACAAGAAATGTTGTTGTGTGATTTAGCTGAATGTTTCCAAGCTCGAAGAATAGCTTATATGAGGGGGAAAAACATTTGAATATCGGTTGCCCTAGCATCATTAAGCTACACTAGAACAAAGTTTTTCATTCCAATGTAACCTGGATGGGTGCATTTAGATGCAGAATGAAACTTAAATATCGGCCTAATTCAGGAATACGCGGAACATGGTTTCTTTTGTGAATGTGGCATGACCTAGGGTCATATCTCTAATACTGCTTCATTGTCGGCGTTGACAGAAGGGTGCCTCTAAATTAAGATAATGTGCAGGTAATGAAAGTGAATGGCCTTCACAAGTTGGACTTGCTGCATTTAAATTAAAATTTATGACCTTGGAGAGGGCCAAACTGACTGTTTTATCTCCTGGGGTTGTGACATATCTCTTGGTTATTCAAGTGTGTATTTGAATTAATATATGTTTGATAATTTTCGTCGTGGGTTTCATAAAAGTAGATTGTTTGTAAGAGACGAAGTGAGAACAAGGTGAAATTTTGCATTGGGTTTAAACCGGATCTAAATACACTTGGCGATATTATACTTGTTAAGGTGAAAATGCTGCTGAAGCTATGAGGATGGTAGTCTTGTTTGGATTCTTGGGTTTGAGCTGGAAACTATTTAAGTCATTTTAGCTGCTTTCTTGCAGGAAACAACAATTCTGTGCATTGTATTATTTATTGTTCAAGATTTTGGAAATTTGTTACAGTGATTCATTTAATTATCTACATATTATTGCCTGCATATTCAACCCGGAAACTTGAAAATCGCATATTTGATTATCTACAGAGGTCTTAATCTTTGATTATATAGTTGTTTAAATCTAAATATTTGTTTAGAAAGGAATGAGAATTCAAGACTGATCAGCCACAAACATAAGTTGTCGTCTATTTTTTTTTTTTTTTTTTTGACGCCCGAAGGCGATTGCCCCCGAGGGGGAAGAGCGGAGTACCCTAGATCAGGGAGATTGTAGCGTGCCCCATGCCTGGGGAGGGAGCTTAGCCTCACCAGAGGAGGAAGAAAACGCCTCACCAGAGGAGGAGATTTATTAATGCCCCATAGTGCGGGGAGAAGGTGTCGAACTTGGGACCTTTCGGTCCCAAGCCAAAGACTTACCCACTTGGGCAAGCCTTTTGTTGACGTCTATCTTTAGTTATAGGTTATTATATTAAAAAAAATAAAAATAAATAAACAGACAGGAAATATCAACAGAAACACAGAGACTACAACATTCAAACTACAGAGAGAGAGAGAGAGAGAGAGAGAGAGTATTAGAATAATAGCCATATTATACCAAAATAGTGACAGATCTAAGAATATAATTAACTGAGGTCATTTGATACACACAACAATTCACTGGGGTTATTTATACATTTATTATCTAAATGAAATAAAATATACCATATATAATTAAAGAAGGGTGGATCCGTCATTGTACCAAAATGATCATAAATAAAAAAATGATGGTAAAAGATATAACCATACGCCATAAGAAATCAAAACATAGAAGCAAAATATTCAGGGCTACCTAGAATTTTTTTGTATGAGAAATTTATAGATACTGAAGAATAGTTGTTCATTTATTTAAAATTCAGTTGTCGAATTATACTTATTCGAAGCTGATAATATATTTCATATGAGCCTCAAATACTGGGTCGATAGCTCTCTTCCTACATGGCAAAGAATCGTCTGTACTCGTGTATATGCTCATTTTTATACTTAACTATTCACAACTCGCCACGTGTGTATATAATAAATTAGTAAAAAGGTGCAAATTGCATATTGTGAATGGTGAATACATGCATGAAAATATACACGGGGTAAAGACGATTTCCACACTCCCACGGGCAGCTTCCAAGTGCCAACCAGGGTTCCAAAATTTATTGGGTCTAAGTGATGCCTGCAACGTTTGGATTGGGCTAATGCGGTGCCATACCATGAAGAAAGGATATATATTACCTGGACTCAGTTAGAAGCAATATATATCTAAGTGTGAGATATTTATACTTCTAAAAATAAGGATATAAGAATACTTGTAGGAACTTGGACACAAAAATAATTAGGGGCATATAAGAAATTTAACAAATTAACTATCTTTTATAAAGAGAAATAAACCTTAAATTGGAAAATATACCTCTGATATCCTCCTCACTATATACATGATGGAGAAGATTATCATTGGAGATGCACTTGGTCTCCGTCAAAGTACTCAATATTTTTTTTACCATATTCGATAAGAATCATGTATCCACATTCATGTCGTATATGAGTGCTGCAACCAAAACAAAGAGTTCGAGTAGTAGAGAAGGATTGTTACTGGTTCTTTGTCATCTCCACCCCATTAAAATTTTAAGTGCAATTATAACTTCACATATATTTTTTTTCTTGGTAAATATCATCATACATAGAACATACTAACTTTGCAAATAAATTCCACTGTCCTTAAAGAAAAAGAATGGAAAAGATAAAGCCCACATAAACCCGGATGACAGAGGCCAGGCCAAGACCTAATATTTAACTCCATAATGGGCCTTGGCACCTTATTTATCAGGCCATAATAAAGGATCATAATTCACAAAGCCCAAATCAGCTTGGATAGATCCATAGAAAGCTACCTAAAGACTGGATGCACTTCTGAAATTGATTTTGTACTTCTCTTTTCTCTCTTGACAATATTTGAAAACCAGTATTACCTAAAAAAAATAAAAATAAAAAGAAGAAGAGAGAATTAGCCATGAAATTATTTATTTGCATAGTGACCTATATAAAGAAGCTTTATTATGCATTATGAATTGCTTCCTAGTGAGGGAAGTCATTTCTATGCGTCACTACAAAAAAACAAAAAGACTTTTAGTGATGCATAATTATCATCACGAACGGCCTTTCGTACCGAATTTTTTCTTCGTCACCTACTAACTGTCGGTAAAGGTCTTTCGTGACGAATCACATATTTCTTCACGAAAAGTATTAGGGGCGACTGGATTTTGTCAAGAAAAATGAGCATTAGTGACAACTTCTTCGTCACCAAAAGTTTTTCTAAAAATTAAAAAATTTAAAGCCATGTTAGGGAGCCGAGCCGATCTACCTCCCGCATGTATGTCATGCGGTTATCCGTTATGCAACGTTGATCTTTTGCCACTTATTGTTTCTAATTATATATATTATAATGGAGTTTTGTAATTTGAACCTTTATTTATTTTAATTTATCTTTTTGTCTTGATTTATTTTTTTATGAATAAAATTAATATATTCTCATCAATGTATTTGTATATAGATGATTGTTATCAAAATATTAATAAAATTATTCTAGCTGGATATTATTTTTTTAGTAATACCTTTAATATAAGACTAAACAAATATAAAAAATAAAATTATATTCTAAAGTATAGCATATTTATAAAATAAAAAATACTTTTAGGACGAAACTTTTCGTGACAAATACGTGTTTCGTCACGAAAGATCGACCTTTTGTGACGAAGAACGTTTTCCTCACCAAAAGTCATATTTATCGTGATGAAAATTAATTTTCGTCATGATTGGTTGACTTTTAGTGATGAAGTACGCTTTTTTATCACAAAATGTCATATTTTTCGTGACGAATGTGTTTTTGTCAGAATTTTTTTACCTTTTCATCATGAAAAAATTTCGTCCTAACAAACATTTTTTTTTGTAGTGCATATTGTGTCCGGCATTTGAGAATCAAAATTGTTATATGTTTGTAGATTTTTCTATCAAGTCGGTAAAGTATATTTTCTAAATCTAACTAAATTAGTCGAGTTCATAACATGAGCATCTATATTGCGGGGGGAGAATGAATTGCTTCCCCTCCTTTGCAAATTCAAACCTAATTAACACCTTTACATCTTTTATATATATATATATATATATATATTTAAAAATAGGTTTTGTATAGATTGTGTCTCAGTTTGAGATTCTAACCTCTTCAAATCAGTCTCAAACTCAAATTAAATTTTAAATGATTTAAATACTTCATGTTCATTTTGATACTCAATATATATAGAGAGTTTATACTTCAATCTCAATCTCAATCTAAAACTCAAACTCAAACTCGAACCACACTCAATTCAAGCAAACACTATAGAAGGCCAACATCCAATAAGAAAACGAGTTAAAATTACTTTTAGCAGTCTTTCTCATTAGGTACTATACTTTTTTGGCCCACTTGAGCAGTACACAGTACAAAAGTACCCCATATGCATCTCTATTACAGTCAGCAACATGTGCAATGATTTTTTCCGTATTAACAGTTTCTTTTTGCCATCAATGGTAAAAGTATGCAGCCAATGCTTTCATTTATTTGCATTTGTACAACTAAAACAGACAAAGGGAGACTAAGGAACTACATCAAATCTGCAGTTTAAAATATTGTGGAATCACTGAAGATGGAAAATGTAAGAAAGAAAATGCGACCACTTGTGGCATTATGCTACAGAAGTTATGTGCCTAAATTTTTTTTAGAGTAATTACAGTTAGACTATGCAGGCGTAATTTAAATTGAAACGGATTAGTGGCACCAATAAGAATAATGAATGCTCGGAGCAAAAGAAAAAGAAAAAGTCCTATGAAAGATAAGTCTTGTTAACGACAATAGTATTAGGGTTTCAATCCTTGCTAAAGGTGGGATTTGATGCGCTAATGTATAGACATCTTTGAAAACTTTTAATTTATTGAGGTATATTTCGTAATTTACATTTCTTATTGGATTGATCACTATTGAGTCTAGAATGAAATTTCTAATCTCTATCTCATATTAGTCTCAAATCAAAACCAGTATTTTCATCTAATTAATATTTGAGGTTTTATACTTAAACTCAATTCAAAGAGAGTTTAGTTTTAATATGAGATTTAACCATACAAAATTCAGATTAAACTCAATTCAAATACATTAACAAAGTGATAATGATAATCGTGATATAGCGTTATAAAAAGGACAACGAAAAAAGAAGAAAAGAAAAACAAGGTGAAGGAAGAAGAATCCAGGGATCTGACAGGAGAGAAAACCCAGGAAGGTACAATACTACACTAAAGCTGCAAGAAATGGTTTCTTTTACAGCTACGTCAGCATGTTCATGAAGAGTTGCTTTTAACGTGAAAGTTTGCGAAAGTTGGTATCCATTTCCGAAAGGGTATTAGATTCTAAGACCACCCAACTTTTTAAGAAAATATTAAACTTTGCATTATTAAAAAATTGGCATTAGTGCACAAAATCATGGTATACAAATAAGGTTCAACGGGATGGATTTTTTTTAAAAAAAATAATAATAAATAGAAAAACTACCTGTTGCAGGGGTGAAAATCCTCTGTCCTTATCCCTATCCCCAACTAATCAGAATTTAGTATATAAACATTTTTTCCAATTGTATATACACAGGGTAAATTGTGATTGGCTGGAGACAGGAACGGGGACAGAAGATTTTTTGCCCTATTGTAGTGGGGTTTGGTATTTACCTCTACCCAAATAAACGAGATTAGTTGTTAAATAATTTCTATTAATTCAATCTTCTAAAAATATAATACTTTTTCCTATTTCGGCCCCTATATGTTTGATAAATTTTCACCCTTTTTTCAAGATTAAAAGACCTTCAAAAGTTCATGGAATTGTCAGTAAAAAGACTGATTTACCATTTATGTTATAATAGCTTTTGAGTTTGAAGACTAAATCAACTCCCTTAGGCAATACAATATATCATTGTTTTAAAAATTAGAGTGACATTCCTTGATATTAATGCACCAGTAGTAGTTAATTAAGGTAATGGTAAAGGCTCTCACTTCCGTTTGCTATGAATCAAGGATATCAGTCGCTACATATTGAAAGTGACTGTCACACACTGGTAAATCAGGTCCATCAAATAGAAGAAGATTTGTCCCCAATAAGTTACATTGTTAGCTAAATAAGAATATTGTTGGGGACTAGTATAGTTAATTTATCTTTTGCGCACAAATCTTGTAACATTGCTGCTGATAGATTAGCCAATTACGCAATGAGGCTTAAAGCCTCTTCTCAATGGTTTGGATAACCACCGAGTTTTCTCCTACATATATACTCCATGATAATGTTACATGATATATTAATGCACTTTTTATTCAAAAAATAAAAATAAAAATAAAAATGCACCAGTAATAGTTAATTAAGGTAATGGTAAAATTAAATAATCTTACTACTCCCATCGATTTTATAATATAAGCTTTTTTTACCCTCTTAATCTATTTTCAAAATATATGTTCCTTTTCCAAATTCTAAGGATCAACAAAAACAATAACATAACTCTATAAATTCCGATAATTGAGGGTATGAGCGGGGAGGGATAGGAAATAGGCTTAATATTTGGCAATAAATGTACAAGGTGGTTGTTCTCAGAATACAACTGAAACATTGGATTTGAGACTGACATAACATTTAACATTGAAGGTGCAAATTAGTGGCTTCTCACAGAAATATCACTGAAACAATAGTCTCACATATCATGTTTGCTACGGGATTATGCCTTCAAATCAAAGGTAAAAGACATTAGAAAAAGCAGACTAAAGAACTATTTTGATTTATGTGCACCATGCTTCTTTCATTCACCGTTCAGAGCATTTATGTTATGCACAAATTCTAAGACTAAAGTTGGTGAATGAGTAAGACTAAAGTATCTAGAAGTAACTCTATTATGAAATAGAGGGAATTTATTTTTTGGAACAAAACGGAGGGAGTTATAAGTAACAATAAATAATAATAGTATAATGATAAAGTAATTAATTATAAGGTGAGATTACTAGACTTGTATGTCAATGAAAATGTATAAGCTTCAACTCTTGCACGTAATTCAGAAAAAAATCAGATTCAATCTCTGCTACATCAAGAAATATATATATATATATATATATATATATATATATATATATTTTTCAAAATGCATGGATGAGGTGCATGCCGAATTACACTTTTTAAAATTAATGCATCGTGAACCGAATCTCATAAACGGGAATGAAATCTTTGACTTGTGTTGTGTTGCGTGATTGCTAGCAATTTTCTGTGCAACTTGAAATTAATTGGAATTACAACTTTAGATTAAATTAATGTCACACCCAACTTTTTTCTTTTCTTTTGGTGAATATTAATATTATGGCCTTCATGTCAATAGTACGTGATCCTGGGTTGAAAACAGAATATAGACATGCAGTCCCTCTAATTTGCCTTTTGGATAACGAATGCTCACTTCATATATGGTTTGATTGGATTGTTTTTCTCAACCTGAGAGTTTTTTTGCCTCATGCTCAGACTAATTTAAATCCAAATCAATGTTTTAATGATTTCATGCTTGAAATTTTATTTTTCAGACTCAATTCAAAAAGAGTTTGAGTCTCAAAAGTAGGCAAGCCCTATCCAAGTACACTCATAATTATACACACAAAAATATGTCTCTGTCCAAAAACAATCTCTCATATTGAAATGGAAAGATATCGGGTGAAATAGTGTGAATTAATAATAGGACTTAGATATACCATTATGATGATTTCAATCCATCTTGATCATGTTTTATACTCTACAATCATTTTTTCACAAATTTCGTCTTCGTTTATGGATAACAATTAATTAATTAAAGCATATTAAGTTTTTGGACATATTTGGAGGGTTTTCTCCATCTCTCTCTTAGGAATGATCTCATCCATATTTAATTGTAAGAATTATTTCAAGAATCATTTGAGCATTCTTTTCGTAATATTCTCGCATTTCTTTTCTTATTTTTAGAAACTAATTACTATAAGTCAACGAACAAACACCGCTTGTTTGAAATATATATATATATATATATATATATATATATTGTATTGTATTGTATTGTATTAAAGAATTCAGAATCTGTTTATCTTAAGTAAGCAAAGAATAATCCTTCTTTCCTTGATGGCTCGTAAAAGAAAGAAAAGGAAGAAAGAAGATCAAGATTCTTTTAACCCGTTGTCACAACTTCACATTGGATCCTATACACGTCAACCATTATTTTCACGGCAACTTTGCATGGCAGTGCAGGATGATGTATACGATCATATATAATTTAGAATTATATGTTACATCCACCGTCTCATTTTTGTTTCCATCACAAAAAGTTGTCACATATCTGTTTTTCTTTAGGGTTTTCATATGTTTTTATAAGAAAATATTGACATTTGATGGCTTGATTAAAATAGAACAAATAATGAGATAAACATTGAATTAGAAGATTCTAACTTAGAAATGACATCCACAAAATGTAGTGATATGTTGAAAGTTGCACGATAGCTATTTAGTGATAAAGTTTATTCCTATAAAGATTGAATAATTCGTTCCCTCTTGAAGTCTATTTTAGTATTGATGTTAAATCAAAGTCCATTTTTTAAATATAGATTAGAACCACCGAGATACATGGACGAATTTAGAGGAGGAGAGGAGGAGACACCCTAGATTTTGAAAATAACACTTTACCCTTAGAGAATTTTGAAATTTTAGAAACAGTATTAACAAAATTGTGTAAAACTTACTTTTTGCCCCCTATATAAAATGTCTTAAAGTACCAAAAGTTAAAGTTAGACCTAAGTCAAATTTTAACGAGATTCATATATCTATCAATCCAAGAATCTCTTGCTATGATAATCAGCATATCCCACAATAAGAAGAGATGAAGATATAGGTGATTCCTACCTACCCAATTGCCATCGCAATCAGGCATCAAATTTTCTATCTTTCGGCTCTCTAGATGATGAACTATAACGATTATTAGACGCTAGTCGCCTTCCTATTTATGTCGTTTTAATCCACATCTCTACGTACCCACTTACAATTTCCAATCATTATTTGCAAAGTGTTTTTGTGTTGTTTCTTTCTTTCTTTTTATTTTTGTTTTTTTCACTTTTCCTTTTGCCATTTCGGGTATTGGAAATTCGGTTGTAATTAACTTGTTTAGATAATAAATATGTTGAGAATCACATATTAATTAGTTTTTAAACATTTCTTCTTTATATAGTCTGAGCCGTCCTTTCATCTTAAAGTATTTTTTGAAAGTTAAAATTAAGCTCAGACTTATTTTTAACACGAAATTAACAACTCATTAATATGACCAGGTATCTGTCTTGTAATTTTGAAAGATTCGAATTTGATCATTACCATAAAAAAAGGAGAAAGGAAAACTGAAAGAACACACTTTGACATAAAAAGATGCCTACGTAGGGGATAAGAAGATAATAGAGATGACAATCATTTTATCTGGGCAAAAAATCCTCTCTCCCCGTTCCTTTCCCCATCCCTATTTCCAACCAATCACAATTCACTCTGTGTATATATAATTGAAAAAATGTTTATTTATACAGGAATGGGGACAGAGGATTTTCACCCTTTTATCTGTACTATGCTATACTTCATTCATTCCTAAATATAAGACTTTCATTATATGTTGCGAAAATTAAGATGTTTTTGTAATCAAAATATCAATATTACTCTCTTAAATAGAATTAGTGGTATACAAATAATATTTACGAGAGTAATATTGGTATTTCAATTACAAAAACATGTTGCTTCATTAATTTTTGCAACATGTAATGAAAGTTTTATATTTGGGAATGGAGGGAGTACTTATTAAGAGATGTTGCTTAGTGCTTAGAGGATCTCTTATATTTAATTTACAGCAAAAATTTACAAATTTACAGCAAAAAATGTTTTTTTAATAATATAACATGTGGTTTTCAATATTTGGGATCCATAGATTTGTAGGACTGAGACATATATCGAACTTTTTACAGTGGGCAGGCGTCTTGCCACGACCTTGAGGTTGTGGGATTCGATACACTTCACCTGTGTATGGCAAGTTTTAATCTTCCTTTCTAGGACTATCTTCTCCTCATCTGAAGCAGTTTTCTCTCCTTTATATGGTGCAACCGTCCAATCGGACTTCAAACAAAAAAGAACTTTTTACAGTGTATGAAGCTCCAGAAAAGGTGATAAAACCGAAGCAATATCTATGGGGCTGAAGTTGGATGCGGAATTATGAAGAAGGTAGAAAAGGTATAAAAGTTATTTCTTGACTATACGTACATATAATCTTTTGAAATTTTTACCAAGACCAAGTTAATGATAACAGTCTTTTTCAGTAAAATGGAAAAAAATATCTGGTTCTGATTTTATACAAATAATTGCACACGTGGGAATAATCATATAAGGGATTGAAAATGATTGAAAACAATTGATATCATATCATTGTTCATTCGATTTATTTAAAATGCAATATTTGAAACTAAAGGTTAATAGAAAAAACTCCTATAGTGATCCAAAAGTAAAGGAATTATATAACCGGGGTGGGTGAAATGTACATGAATAACAATATAACATGCTCCTCTCCGTAGTTGATGTTAAAAATGAAATTCGACTCAACTTCGATCACTAAAAGATAATTGCCCAAGTTATATAAAGAGGGGAGAATTATTCAAGTTATATAAAGACTAAATTTGCTCACTAACAAATTTTTTAGATTGAGGGGAATGAAAGGAGAGGAAATGGAGGGAATGATATAGAAAGGAGAAGTAAAGAGAGGGAAGGAAAGGATTAAAAGTCGATTGGTGTTTGAATAAATAGTGAAAGAGAAATGATAGGAAACTATTAGTTTACATAATTGTATTTAATTTACGCGAATATATGTATTTTAAAACAATGATGATTTAGCCAATACAAAAAATAAATCATTTAAGTTGATTTCCTTCCCTAAGTTTCCCTCCACTTTTGGACGGAAATGAGACAAGTATTTTATAATTAAAGTTATTCTCTCACTCCATTCATTTTTTTTCCATTATTAAAATTCAATCCAAACACAAAAAGTTAAATCCACCATTGCCCTCTCCTCTCATTTCCCTCCAAACGGTCCGTTAGTCAACAAGTTTAAACTTATATGGTTTGAGTAGTTACCTTTTTATTTATTTATTATTTATTAGAAAAGATCTTTTATTGAAATAAAATCAAGAGCTGACATGGAGAGGGATCTTGACCCTCGAATAAAATGTGGAAGCAAATCCACTACTACATAGGGAGTATCGTTCCTAATAGAATATAAATATTAGTAGTTAAAACCTAACGTGTTTTAAAAGGTTTGTACATAGTCTCCATATGATGCTCAGTCGTAGTTTTAATGTTTCCTTAAAAGGTTTGAGTAGTTACTTCTTATCACTACAAAAAAAAAAAGAACTTTAGTAACGAAAATCGTTTGTCACCAAGTTCGTCCTGAGAGCCCCGTCGCTAAAGGTCTTTCCTAACGAATCAGGATATTCGTTACTAAAGGTCTTTAGTAACAAACGAGTTTCGTTAGGAAAGGTGACCTTTAGTGACGAAATATTTCGTTACTAAAAGTTTTACAAAAATTTTTAATTTTAAAGCCATGGAGCCAAGCCGGAGCCCCTCTACAATAATGTGGAATAAAGTCTCCACATTTTCATAGAAGTGGGAATCGAACTCAAGTCCTCCAACTTGTATGTCATGCACTTAACCACTGAGCTACGTTGTTCATTTGTTACTTATTGTTCCTATTACATTTATTATAATGAAGTTTTGTATTTTGAACCTTTAATTATTTTAATTTCTCTTTGTTTGGTGATTTTTTTTTTATGAATAAAATTAAAATTAATACATTTTCGTCAATGTATTTGTGTATTAAGTTGTTATAAAAAATCAGAATAAAATTATTCTAGTTACATATATACTATTTTTTAGTAATACTTTTAATATAAAGACTAAACAAATATAAAAATTAAAATTATATTCTAAATTATATCATACTTATATATGTATATTCTTAAAAAAAAAAATATTTAAGACGAAACTTTTCGTTACAAATTTTTATTTCGTTAGGAAAGGTTGACCTTTCGTAACGAAAAAAGTATTTGTCACGAAAAGTTATACCTATCGTGATGAAAATGTGTTTTCGTTACGAAAGGTAGACTCTACCTTTCGTAACGAAACTACTACTTTTAGTAACGAATATTTTTTTCGTTACGAAAGGTCAACTTTTCGTAACGATTCCGAATTTCGTTACGAAAAGTATACATTTCGTAACGAAAAATGACTTCGTCACGAAAGGTTCGTCATAACAGGTAGTTTTTTTTGTAGTGTATGTTTCCCGATATAAAATTTTATGACAATTTTTGCATGATTAAGGATGAGGAAAATAAATAATATTTTTTCTCTATATCATTTACTAACTCCACTAACATATAATATAGAGCAAATAGCTTTTTCTGCCACAAAACTAGTTACGAGTGCTATATCTGCCACAAATCACGTTTTCGTGCTATATCTGCCACAAAACTAGTTACAAGTGCTATATCTGCCAAAAATCGTTTTTCCGTGCCTTTTTTGCCATGAAACATTTTATGAGTGCTAAAAATGCCACAAAAAGAAGGAGGGTGAAAGGAAAAATGGGTAAGAGATAAAATTAATTTCAAATAGACCCTAAAATCACATTTTTATATTTAATTGGGTACATAATTTATTTTTTAAATAATTGACCCCTTCTTCCCAAATTTATCAAAGCCTCCACCACCTTCTTCTTCCTTCTCCTCCCACCTCGAGCCGCCGCCACCACCTCCCATCCCGCCACCCAATCCCTAACCCCCACCCATACCCCCTGAAAATTAACCAAGAATAGCAATCCATATGATGAAAGCACTTCTAGGTATATATTTCAGACACATATAACAAATTTCACAATGCTTTGCTGCTCTAACCTTTAGAAACTGTTTTACAAAATACATATAAGTCAAAGAAATAAGCAAAATGCTAATCAGTTTGCACTACATGATTAACCAAGTGCTTTGTTGCTAAAACCATCAAAAAAATTTAAACAAAATACATACCAGTCAAAGTACTAAACAAAATGTAGATTAATTTGCAGTACATAATTAACCTAACAGATATGCTTTGCATCTGAAACCATCAGAATTCTTGAACAAAATGGACTCTCGCAAAGCAATATGCAAAATGCAGACTAATTTCCTAAGAATGTCTAATTGTTCTTAGGCATTTTTGCTAGTCTATCACCTTCACCACGCCTCTCCAAATCTTCAAGCAGTCATTTTTTGGCAGATTTGGTACTCTTTGGTATGGGTTGGGGCAGAGATTGGGTAACGGGATGAGAGGTGGCGGTGGCTCGATGTGGGAAGATAAGAAAGAAGAAGGTAGCGGTGAGGGTTTTAGTAAATTTGGGAAGAAGGGTCAAGTATTAAAAATAAAATAAAATTAGGTACCCAATATAATATAAAATTTTAATTTTATGGTCTATTTGAAATTAATTTGATCTCTTACCTATTTTTCCTTTCACCCTCCCTATTTTTGTGGCATTTTTAGCACTCATAAAATGTTTCATGGCAAAAAAGGCACGAAAAAACAATTTGTGGCAGATATAGCACTTGTAACTAGTTTTGTGGCAGATATAGCACAAAAACGTGATTTGTGGCAGATATAGCACTTGTAGCTAGTTTTGTGACAGAAAAAGCTATTTGCTCTATAATATATAATAAGAATAGTTTTGTTATGGACATTGTGGTTCATAATTCTCCACAACATTTTTTTAAGGAAGAGATGGAGAGATAATTATGTGATGATGTAGACAGTTCTATATCACAATGTCTAAGGTCTATATGGATCATTTCCATAACAAAAAAATTCATATAATAGTGAATAAAAGATTTTTAATTTTTTTTAATTGGTGGAGGGGGAACCTATCTATTACAAAAAATAGGGGATTCAAGAATTGGGGAACGGATTCAAACTCATAACCTCTACGTCATGAGGCCCCAACCTTGGCCACTAGACGAATGCCTCATTGACTAGTGAATAAAAGAAATGTATCTATACATGATGATAACATTAGACAAATAATCCTTGAAGTTTATAAAAAAACCGGACGTTTTGTGAAAACCAAAATGCATTACATTGTAAAATGGATTGAGTTATATATGGAATGCAAGTGAATCAATCAATAACTTAATTGATAAAACGCTCTTTTATCAAATTGAGAGACCTCGAATTCGATGGTCACCACACTCGTCCGATCCCCTTCCCCTGCCCCAAAAAAGAAAGGTGAGAACAAAGGACAATAACAGTCTTAGCCCTCTTGGTTTGGTATTATATTCGCAATTCTATAAATCTTAACAACCAGACTTAAAATGTGAAGTTGAAATCTAATCCATATAAAATGGATCCTGATCGATTTACGGATCTCAAGTTTGTTTGACGAACTTAAAATGTAAAATTTAAATTCAGTCCATATAAAATAAATTTTGACTGGTCTGTAAACTTCAAGTTCGTTTGATAGAGCTATTCATTGATTAATTTTTAATTTAATATTTTTTTGTAGGGTAAAAAAAATTCCGGTTACTTTGGCAATTATATTGTTGATGGATGGTTCATCAAAAAAAAATATTGTTGATGAGATGAGGAGAGAAAAGCAAAGTTGGGGAGGGGAAGGACCTACGAGTTGGGGTCAAACGTGTCAGGCTTTGAAATAGAGACGACCGTGAGAATCTAATGAAAATGATTGATTGATGCTACCACCGTGCCTTTGTCGTTTTATCTCAAGCCTAATGGGTCCTTCCCCATTTCCTCCATGATTTTCATGAGCCCCATGACCACCATTTTCACGCGTTTCCTATCCTCTCTGTGCTTCTTCTCTAGTTCTCTTATTAGAAGAAATTACACAGTTTTTGTTTAAGAATCCATCAGCCTTTTTAATCATATGTTCTTCTCTTAATTACCTCAAAAAAAACATTTTTTATTCTCTTGATAATCTTTTTCTACTTTACACGATTTATAATTTATCTTGTATATTTTAATTGATTTTGAAAGTACTTAAGTATGATTAGTTAAGGTACACGTGTTTTGCACGTTTTATGTGAATTCATATTTTTTTCTCTTATGTATTGTATTTTGTTCAAATACACTTGTATTTTTATGAATTCCAATTAATTTTGTAAATTTACCAAAATAAATAATTCAATTATTTAAAATTAATTCTTTTTAGGGTTCCAATTCTTATAATTCTATAGAAATAAAAAATCTTAGAATTATAATTCTATGAAATTTTATAGAATTGGAATTCCAATTCCAACTCCAACTCCTTCAATTCTACGGAAACAAACACACCCTTAAGCTTTCCCGATTCACAATTTAACAAGTTTTGCTATGTATTTACATTATGAGATATACTTGTTTTAGGAAATTTCCACTTTGTATCTACTAACTAACCTTCTTAGAGTATCTCCAATGGTAATATAATTCTTGAATCGTGGGACCCAAAATGTCATCAAATTTTGTAGCGAGGCTAAATATACACTCTAATGATAACTAACTTCTCTACCTCTTAAAATTGAATAAAAATTAGAGATAAGGGACCCAGTTAAAAAAGAAAAGGAAATCTTACTTGGTAGGCTGAAGTACTATGCCTCGCGGAGGCAGAACGCCAATTAGGACAGAGAGGGTGGAGGTGGCGGCCGCTCCAAAAGTTTTAAATTTACATTTTTTCTCTTTAAAATTCTGAATTTTTAAAAAGATTAGTAACTAAATTACCCTTCGCCTCCTACGGGAAGTCTCTGCCATGTTCTGCACAATAGTTTATTTCTGCTTAGGCAGTTTCACCTCTACTAGACAGAACGCTAAATCTAGAGATGGCAATAGATCTGGTTGAATTGGAGGTCAAGGACGGCCCAACCCAGTTAACGTTGGGTTGGGGATTTTCCAATTTAAGTTGGGGATGGGGTTGGGGTGAGAGAGACCCTGGCCCCGCCCCTTCTATCCTACCTAAAATACTAAATAAAAATAAACAAACACATAAAATATCTATATATATATAAAAACTAGTATATTTTTTAGGGATCAAACTAGTATCATTTTAGGTGATGTAATTTCGTTTTACATATATATATATATATATATATATATATTACAATTCTCAAAGTTGTATTTGGGATATTTGTTAAAAATTATTTGGTTTTCTATAATCGGGATTGGACCTTCGCCAGGACAAAAGTAGGAATTTAGGAAAATTGTAATGCCCGAAACTTTTTGTGCTTACATGTCTAGCATGATCATATTTAATTTGGTGTATTAATTTCTTTCACATGCTTCTATGTCATTTACATTAATGTTGAAGGGCGTTGTGGTGTGTTTGGTTAGTTGGAGGACTTGAGTGTAAATATTAGGAAGTTGGATGGGGTGTTTTGTGAAGGAAGTTAGTGGGAGTTAGGGGTTTAGTGCATGATTTTTAGAGATGGGAGGTTAGAATTAAGAGTGAAGAGAATAGAGAAAAGAAGAAAACAGAATTCTAGCAGATTGGTTAGGCTGTGAGAGAATACACTTTTGAGATAGCAGATAGTGTATGTTTTCAGCGATTCTTAGTGTGTTTCGAAGATGACTGATAGAGCTACACGTAGGATTTGACGGAATAACATTTGGGATTCTGTACGTGGAGTTATAGTCTTGGGAAGTCAGTACTACAAATATGGAATTTCTGCATTTTGGTGCATCTTTGAGGTTTCGAATTTGGTTGCCAAGGTAAGGACCCTTCATCCTTATTTTTCAATTCAAAAGCATGAATGAAGTATTTTTCAGAATTGATGTTATGTTTTCCTTCATGGTTTTATTACATAAAATATATGGAGTATTGTAGTACTGTCAAAATGGGTCGGAGCTCGCAGACAGGCCCGATCCATCAATGAATGGAGCGGGTATGGACTAAGGATATGCCAACCCGCAAAAATGTGGGCTTTTTATCCCAGTCTGTTTAGCCCGCGACCCGTGCGGGACAGATAAAACGGATCGCGAAAAAAAAAATATAGACATAATACATATACTATTTAAAGCTAAAACCCTAAAAACTAAAATGTTTTACTGTCTCCGCTGGCTCCTTCCGCTTCAACCTCCAAGTCTTATTCTTCTCCAGTAGTTCTCCGGCTTGAAACGTTGCTCGCCAGCCCGCAACACTGTTTCCCTATCACTCCGGTCTCCGAAGGTAAATTCTTTGATAAACAAAGTAATCAAATATCTCAAAAGCCATCCCCTTCAACTATAGGCATGAACCCGGGAATGTAGTCCTCAATCATTGATATATCTCAATCGTTGACGCAGAAGTCATGCGAGATGGCCTAGTAGATTAGGATTTTCTAATGAAGTAGTACCTCATGGGGTTAGAAGCCACCGACGACGATCAACCGGTAAAAGAAATAGCTTGTAGGAAGTAGAATGAGATATAACAGACTAAGAAGGCTTAGAAGACCCTATGAGAAGAATAGCAGAAGTTAGAAAGTGGCCAGTATAATAGCTAGTAGTGTAGTAAACGAGTTAATTGTATGTGCTAGGTGTTTATCTGTTATGTGAAGTCAATATTTTGGGGTTGAAACCTTGTGGGGATTTCATAAATGTATTTTCAATGTCATAAATGTACTGTTTTTGCTTTGTTCAGTACTTCAGCATATACGTGCGGTCGACCGAAAGACTAAACCGATCGTAAGAAGTAAAGTACTGGAGCTAAATGCGGATGATGGATGGTCGATATCGGTCGACCATGGTGTTTTCCACTCGACCGGAGTTGCTTCGGATGACCTTAGGTCGATCGAAGTGCTTTATCCTTTGTCCGAACTTTTTGGTAAATCTTCTGTCTCGATATCGGTCGATCAGTCTTTCACCTAGGTCGACCAGAGTGTTTAGTTTTGGTAAACTCTGATTTCTATTCAGTTCAGTTTTCAAGTATAGTGATTTCTGATTATGTAAAGTATTTTACAAGTTATTTTAAGTGTTTTAAAATGGATTTCAAGTCAAGTAAAATATGCATTTATTCCACATGTTTGGATGAACGAGAATATGTTTTTAGAGTCTAACGGTGCTTCATCTCAATGGTGTTGGGACCATACTGAGTCAGTGTAGTGGATCAACCCTTATTTAACATTTTTGCAAGTGATTTAGTGAATGTTCTTGTGTGGTAGATTCAGTACGAGGACCTGATGAAAGAACTTGAGGATTGAGCTATTTTATGATGTAGTAGATATTATGCTTTTTCTTTGGACTTTGTTATTTCTTTTGAGTTGTAAGAATAGTTATTTATGTAAAATCTTGAGTTTATTTTTTAAGTATTGTAATGAAGTTTTATTTTGAAAAATTAGTGTTTGTATCTGAGGGTTCAATGTCTCATTGGTAGATGAGAACACTGCTCGGTCATCCCCAGGTCACGGGGTGTGACAAAAATATTCTCTGCTTTTCCCCAATTAGGAATAGACTTCCACTTAGACCAGGGATGTGATTGTAGCAAATATTAGTAGAGAATATGAAGAACTTATCGATTTTATAAGCTGTGCCGTGGACGGAACCACTGCCTTGAAAGCAAATTTTGGCACGACCTCAGTGCAATCCAAAATGCCGTTTGCTCCCCAAGGTTAACACAACTAGCCCTTAAATACGTGCACTCGTATAAAAGGACTTGAAACTTGCAATCTTATGAACTCATACAAAAGAATGAACAAAGCTATTCCAACGTTCACAAAGAAAGGAAGAAGAAGAATAAATCTTTTTTTCCCATTGATTCACTCTAGCATGTAGGTATTTATAGGCTGAAATTGGATGTTGTAATGTGATCAAAATGAGAGAAAAATCAGCTCATTAGTTGAGATAGTGGAGAAAAATATATGATCAACTAAGAAAATGGGGAGAACGGTTATTGACCTAATCGAATGAAATAGGTCACATGCAATTTGACTTGTTCAAAAAAGTGAACGTTACACATGCCATTTACCAACAGTGATTTCCATTTATCTCAGGGTTGGGCCGGAGATAGGGATAGGACGTAGGAAACGGGGTCAGGACTGGAAACTATGATTTTCGCTCCATTTCCATTTCCATCCTAGCCAAATCAATCATTGAATATGCTCTTAATGAAATTAATATTTACATTTAAAAAAAAAAGAGCAATCTTCAAAATGGGCGTGAGGTTGCCGACCGCTTGCCAAGCTAATACTTTTTATCTTTCCGGAAAGCAACAAACATTTAAACCAGAATCATAGAATTTTATTATGTCATCCTCCTTTAGGGAAAGAAAAAAATTAAGAGACAAGTAATTTCGACATTATGGATGCAATTTGGAATTTTGCCCCAGAGGATCCACATCCATGCAGCTGAATGTGATTTGACTTGCAACCTTTTCCTTTTTCAAAATTTTATAGTATTTCTTCTGAAAACTTTTAATTCTTTTTAGAAAGGCAAAATCGTAGATTTAGTCCTAAAACATTTGACAACTTGTAAGTTGGGTCTTTTATCATTTTTATTACTTTTTAGATCCTGAAACATTTTACGATTAGCATATTAGGTATTTTGATTAAATTTTATTCTAGTTAATGGTTAGTCAAGGGGTAATTTAGGAAAATCAAATAATATAATCCCCTCCTCCTATTATTTAAAGGCAAATTCATACAATTAATCCCACAATATTTTACGATTGATGGATTGAGTGCTTTATACCACCTCCCTTCACCTCTTCCATCTCCGGTAACCCCACCACCACCCTTCACCTCTTCTATCAAAATGCATCTGAATTCAGATTTATCAATGCACATTAGGAGCTCTCCACAAAGAGTGAAAAATATCATATCTAAGCAACAAAGTTTTCAAGTTTTAATCTGCATCCCAAAGGATTTCTTGATCTTAACTGAAGGGTCCAAATGGTAGTAATTCTACCTTAAAGATTTGATAAACCATATATAGAATCATTTAAGAGCTTTAAATTTAAATGTTCTAGCTGAAAGTGAACCTTAGAACAATGTGTTGGAGATGGAAGAGGTGAAGGGAGGTGGTATAAAGCACTCAATCAATCAATCGTAAAATATTGTGGGATTAATTGTATGAATTTGCCTTTAAATAATAGGAGGAGAGGATTATATTATTTGATCTTCCTAAATTACCCTTTGACTAACTATTGACTAGCATAAAATTTAACCGAAGACTTAATCTGCTAATCGTAAAATGTTTCAGAATTTAAAAAGTAATAAAAAATGATAAAGGACTCAACTTATAAGTCGTAAAATGTTTTGGGATTAAATCTACGATATTGCTTTTAGAAACTTCACTCATTTTTATTAATCACACTGTAATTATGAAACTGTTTTAAAAACCGTTGCACTTTTTTGAATCGCTGAAAAAGGTAATACTGAATAAGTAATTTCTTTTATCTATATAAAGTTGTTCTTATTTATTGAAAAAAAGTTGTTAAAAACTGAATAATTATTCTTGAAAATTGGACCTGTTTTTTAGCTGAGGAAAGGAAAGAAGTCTCAAAACATACATGTAATTATTTTATAATCAACTTGTTCTGAAGAAACACCCTAAATTATTTTTTGGCTTCTCCGGTCCCAAGCTATAATTAATTCTCAATAAGCAATCAAGAATAGTTGCTTATTTAAATAAAAAGATATAAGCATATCCTATGCAAGGTGTATTAATTTAGGGTTGTAAGCGAAGCTAAACCGAGACTAATTAGGATTTGGGTAATATAAATTTTGTTCAACTCATATTTGATATGGATTAATTTTTTTTATAGCTCAAACTAATTAGCTAAGCCAGCTTAACTCATTTATCAACTGATTACAAAGGAAAAAACAAATACGTACAACATGTAATACAAGTTCAAAATCAATGCATGCAGATAAAAAAGTTCAATATCCTTGCAGCACAGTATATGCTAACTCTAAATATCCGTTGCAAGAGTCAAACCTAGTAAGCTCAAGCTCAACTCATATTTCAGATAAACAAAAGTTTTGCTTAAGTATGGTTAATTGGTTTATGAGTTCAACTCATAGTGTCAAATATCGAATCAAATCGCAAGTTCATTTCCACCTCCATGTACAATAAATATATGTTTCGTGGAATTGGATTTTTCCCCTCTTTATTTAGATAACAATGTAGAGAAAATTAAAGAGTAGGTAGTTTTAGAAAAGATGCCAAAATGTATTAGACATTGCATTACATCAGTATTATATACAATCAAGGAGTAAACCCTAGCAAACCTAAAAGCCCTACACGTGCATAATGATACAGTATACAAGGAAATAAAACTAAACTAGGATTCCTTAATATATTACATAAATACAATTTGGTACATCATCTATTAAACAATACTAATTTGTAAACTTTTTCTAAACAAAAACATATAGACTAATTTGTAAAAGGATAATTCTTATATGGATCAAGTCCATTGGACCATGTGGTTTAGAACTGGTCACATCACTGCAGAATGAGGAGAGAGACAATTCTGTGATAGCATAGTTAATTTTGGATCACAAGGTTCATGTAGACCTGTTCTATATAGAAAAATCCTTTGTAAAATACGTAAAATTAATGATTGTATATGTACAAAATGTTGTTGATCCTAATTTTATTGATTCATAACAATAATTTTTTCGACACGAGCTCCATCCCATTTCAATAAGAGAGTATAATAATCCAAATGCAAGGTGCAATTTTTTGTTTGTTGGAGAAAACCACCGTTGTGGTGGGATTTGGCATCAACTCCTACCCGTTTATTGAATAGATGCCAAATAGCCAACAAAAGTACAAGTAGGAGGACAAAGTCAAAACCTCCTGAAAGGGGGACGAAGCCAAAATACACAGGGTATTTTCGTTCTACATATAGTTTGTTGCAATATCAATCTAATTTGTATGCAATACAACAACAACAACAGACAAGCCTTAATCCCAAAAGATTGGGGTCGACTACATAAATCAAATAAGGAATTACGTAAGGTCATCCACATGGATGCATTCTCTCCATTTCTTTCGATCCCAAATAAAACTCTCATATAATTCTAGCAAATTCATATCCCCTTCTATCACTTCCGTCCAATTCTTCCTCGGTCTCCCTCTACCTCTTACGCCCTCAATATTACATAATCCTTCAATTCTTCTAATTGGAGCGTCACTTGCCATTCTTTTAATGTGTCCAAACTAACGTAAACGGTTCTCTCTCATATTGTCTTCAATAGGTGCTACACCTACATTCTTCTGAATATTCTCAATCCTCACTCTATCATTCTCGTATGCCCACACATCCATCTTAACATACGCATCTCCGCTACATGCATTTTCTGAATATGACACATCTTAGTTACCCAACATTATGTGCCATATAACAATGTCGATCTATCAACAGTTCTGTAAAATTGTCCCTTCAATCTCAATGATACATTACGATCACACAAAACACTAGTTGCACTCTTCCATTTCAGCCAACCAGCTTTAACTCGATGTGCCACATCTCCATCAAGCTCTCCGTCCTTTTGAATAATAGAACTAAGATATCAAAAGTACTCATTCTCTGGAATAGTTTTGTCACCCAAAGTTCTACAGTTTGCTCTGTAGTTCTACTAGTACTAAACTTACACTCCATATACTATATTTTACTTCTACTAATGTTTGTCTCCATACATCCAACTTGGCATTAACATCCCATTTTGTCTCATCAATCAAAACTATATCATCGGCAAACAACATGCACCACAGTACTGGATCTTGTATACATTGGGTCAATTCATCCATAACCATTGTAAACAGAAAAGGACCAAGTGTTGAACCTTGATGCACCCCAATTGTAATAGGAAATTCTTCACTCATCCCACCTTAAACTCTGACACTGGTGCTGACTTCCTCATACATATCCTTAATAAGATCAATATACTTTCGAGATATACATTTCTTAGTCATTGCCCACCAAATTACCTCTCGGGAACCTTATCGTAAGCTTTTTCCAAATCTATGAACATCATATGCAAGTCCTTCTTTCTCACTCTTTAACGCTCAATCAATTGTTTTAGTAGATGTATTGCTTCCATGGTTGATCGTTCGGGTATAAAACCGATTTGGTTCTCTGAAATGCTCACAATTTTTCTCAACCTGTGCTCAATTACCCTTTCCCACAACTTCATAGTATGACTCATAAGTTTAATACCACGATAATTTGAACAATCTTGAACATCTCATTTATTCTTATATAATGGCACCAAAGTACTTTTCCTCCGATCTATTGACATCTTCTCAACTCTAAGTATTTTATTAAAAATGTTAGTTAACCAGTCAATACATATTTCTCCTAGACACTTCCAAACCTCAATCGGTATACTATCAGGTCCTACTGCTTTCTTTGGTTTCATCATTTTAAGGGCCTCTTGCACTTCTTTTCTCTGAATTCTACGTATAAAATCATGTTTCACCTCTCCAGTCGGTATAGAAAGGTCTCCAATATTCTGAATTTGATTCCCATTAAATAACCTATCAAAATATGTCCTCCACCTCGCTTTGATTTCCTCATCCTTAACCAAACCTCTTTTAGTATCATCGTTAACACACATCACCATACCAATTTCTCTTGTCTTTTTCTCTATTAAACGAGCAAGTCTATATATACCATTCTCATTGTCCTTATTGTCCAATCTATTATACAAATCCTTATAAACTTTTGATCTTACTTCTCTAACGGCTGCCTTTACTCCTCTACACGCATCCTTATACTTCGGAAAATTGTCATCACTTTTATATTTTCCCAAAGTCTTATAACACTCTTTTTTCTTCTTTATACCTTCTCTTACCTCTCCCTTCCACCACGATGTATCCTTACCGAATGACACATTTTCGCTAGATTCATCAAACACTTCCTTAGCCACCTTTAAAATGCCTTGAGCCATTTTTCCCCACATAAAATTTGAATCCATTTCATTCGACCAGTCCTCTTCCTGAATATGAATTTTTCTCCCTCATTCGATTAGGTTTATTTGGTTCTTTTTCACCTCAACCAAATCGAGGTTTTTCCTTTCTCATTTTTTCCTTAGAGCAAAACAACAAATTGAGATAGTCATTCATTTTCAGAGCGATAATAATTTTGACAATCAAATTATCACTTTGTTTCCAATCGAATTAGCCAAATGGTTGAAGAAGGCTTAAAAAGAAACTATGGGGATTATATTATTGTTCTTGAAACAGAAAATAATAAATAACTTTTTTTCCTTACAAGGAGACAATCATTTGCTTTTGTAAATTCCCCCCGCGCCCCCAAAAGGATGCATTAAATGGAGTTGGAATTAATCCAAGAAATGAAGATATCTTTGCCACTCATGTTATATATATAGCGTTAATAGCTATTTATGGCACTAAACTATTTACGAATTTCTTTTTATGATAATAAACTATTTTTTTATCTAAATATATCACTCATTTATTTGTGTTTATCAAAATATATACACCCACCAAATTTTGGGGTGTTTTCCGGCCAAAAGACTGCACGTGACTTTCACTTGAAAGGACCACACCCTGGAATACTGCTTTCACTTAAACACTATATCAAAATAATGAAAGTCACGTGCAATCTTTTGGCCGGAAAACACCCCAAAATTTGGTGGGTGTATATATTTTGATAAACACAAATAGATGAGTGATATATTTAGATAAAAAAATAGTTTAATACCATAAAAAGAAATTCGTAAATAGTTTAGTGCCATAAATAGCTATTAACTATATATATATATATATATTTGATTGTAATACTACATCTCTTGATAGGGGCATGAAACAATCGGTTATCTACATCTCACCCTTATTGAAGGGTCACTCCGGCACGGAGCCGCCTTTGTGGGACTAGCCTCACGCCTCTCTCACATGAGTTGGAGTAAGACCTACTTACATGTTGGGTCCTACCTCAATTCATGTGAGAGGACTGTGAGATCAGTCCCACAAAAGCGACTTTACCTTGAATTTTTTCCTTCTTGAGACTAGATCTTCTGCTCCCATTCTGTATCTTATCCTCTTTACACTATTATTATGTAGTAGTAAGATGTAATTTGTTTGTCAAAAAATAATATAAAACTTACCATTCTACATCTCATTCGCTTTACTAGTATTAATATGAAGTAGTACAACAACAATGACATAACTTAGTAAGATGTAATTTTTTTTTCTTTTTTTGTCTAAGATATAATATAAAACCTAAAGAAAATGTAGAAGTCGAAAAGAGAAAGTGAGATAGCAATGACAGTTCTCATCGAGCAGTATAACAAAATGACACAGATATCTTAGTTAGGAAGATGATACTCTATGTAATCCGAAATTGAATGTCTATAATCTTTTTAGTTCTTCAGCTCCTCGCCTCTATCAGAGGCAACACTGTAGATGATGATTAAAAAGAAGGAAAAAAGGGGATAATAGGGATACGTCATATAAGAACAATTAGGTAGTAGTAATAAATAATTGAAAAGAAAACACAAAAGGAGAAATATCGCAGCAAATTAGGCACTTATATACAGTAGTATTGTAAAAAAAATAAAAAAGTTTCTTGATCACGAGGCAAATCGTAGTGCCCCCCCCCCCCCCACCCCCCCCCATATTTATAATTAATCTTTATAGTAGAGTTGTTATAAAAAAATCTTATACCATCTCCATTCAATAATGTAACTCATTTAGGACATGTAGCAAAAATTAATGAAGTAAAAATTAAGCATTTTTAGTTAAAATATTAATATTACTCTCTTAAATAAAATTAGTGTTATACAAGTCATATTTAGAAGAGTAATATTGATATTTTAACTAACAAAGTACTTTGCTTGTGCTTCCTTAATTTTCGCTACATATCCGAAACGACTTATCTTGCGACTTATATTATGGGGGTGAAAATCGTCTGTACCCGTGTATATTCTTATCCTTGTGCTCAACCACTCAGAATTCGTCATGTGTACATTTCTTCTAATTACATATACACATGGTGAATTGTGAGTGGTTGGACACAGAAATAAAAATATGCACAGGTACAAACGATTATTTTTCATATTATGGAATGGAGCTCTAACAATGTGGCGGAACTCTGGGGACTTCGGGATGGACTGAACATGGTGATAAGGTTATCGATTGAGAAATTAGTGGTTGAAATGGATGCAAAAACTATTGTGAATCTTGTTCTTAATGCTGACATCTCTACTCACCCATTATTTCCACTTACACATGATTGCAAGGTGCTGCTTGGAAAGATACCGGACCATAGGTTGACTCATATCTACAGGGAAGGGAATGCTTGTGCTGATAAACTGGCAAAACATGGAGCTAGTTTAGTTTTCTCTGACTTCATTACGTTTCAATCTAGTCCCATTTTTGTAAGCCAACTAGCTAGTGGCGGGGATGCCCATGAGACATTTTTTGCGAGATTGGTCTGTAATGATAGTATGTGAGCCTCTTGATTTATTTTGATATATTTTGTGTTTTAATATATATATATATATATATATATATATATATATATATATATATATATATATATATATATATATATATATATGTGTGTGTGTGTGTGATGGGACATAGTTGAACAAAAAATGATCTGTTTACTGCTCCATTTGGCATTTCAAGTTACATAGTAGTGATCACAAGGTTCATAGCCCAGTGGGCTTTGGCTTGCCCCACGACCGTGAGGTCGCGGGTTCGATACCCTTCTCACATAAGGGGAATGCTTTAATTTCCTTTTCATGGGGCAACCGACCTGCCGGTCTTCTAATTTACCTCCTTTGTGAGGCTCTTCTATATATATAATTTCCGCACTACATAAGCTCCCTTCTCTGGTGAGGTCCAAAAAAAAAAAAGTTACATAGTAGAGAGATTCCACCATCACAATTACCTCAAAGACGGTGATTGATTTTCTCTTTTCCTTTTTCTCTATCTTTTTTTCTCTCTTTCTCTATCCCTGCATGAATAGAAAAGGAGAAGAATGAGAGGATTGAGGAGTCATACCCTCAACCCCCATCCCCTCCCCTTCCTCCTTTCCTTTATCAAGAGCACTAAGAGCATCACAAAAACATAAGCTTAAAGGCTAAGGAACTTCCCCCACTAAAAAAAAAACCCTAAAAATATAATAAAACAAAAAGAGATAGAGAATGGGAAGAGAAAATTAATCTAAAGCAAGCTCTCCCTTCTCCTTTCTTTTCCCTTCATCATCTTCTTTCCCCCCTTTTCTCCTTTCTCCTTTGTTGGCCTCTCTCTCTCTCACTGGTATTTTATTCTCCTCCTATAGTGTGATTCTCCACCAATATATTTCCAAAAAAACGAACCAAAAACTTTATAAAAAGATAATAAAGATCAAAGCATAAAAAAAAATCAATATGGTTTTTTCATCTTTTCCAATCTATTTAGATCATTCCAATTTGCACCAGGTATGTTTTATTTTCCCCTCTTGTTCTTCAAAGATATTGGATCAATAGTAATATTCATATTCCCAATTCCTTTAGCATAATATTTTCTTGAATATACTAACTAGATGTATATATGATTTTTAATTTTACTTTTTTTTTCTTCTTTTTCTTTTTAGTTCCAGCAGCAACAAGCTGACCATCATCAACAAGGTGGTGCTGCCGGAATTGATACTAGTCAACTTCCGCCAGCACCTCCCCTGCCACCAGTGGGAGGACCCGCGGGCTCAATTCGCCCGGGGTCATTGGTTGATAGAGCAAGGCTAGCTAAACTACCCTTACCGGAAGCTGGAGTAAAGTGCCCTCGTTGTGATTCCGCAAACACCAAGTTTTGTTACTACAATAACTACAGCCTCAAACAGCCACGTCACTTTTGTAAGGCTTGTCGCAGGTATTGGACTAGTGGTGGAGCCCTAAGAAACGTTCCGGTCGGAGGTGGTTGTCGTAGAAACAAGAAAAGCAAAGGAAGTAGCTCAAAAGGAGCTTCATCTACCTCAGAACAAGAACGGAGGCAGATTGGTAATAATACTATTAATCCCACAAGCACAGAAAGTCCTTCCAGCTCTAGTATGGATTTAGTTGGTCATTTCCCTCATCAGCCATCTCTTATGGCTGCTCTACAAAGCTTTAACTATGGAGGTGGGTCGGGTCATATGGTCTCGAATATGGGTACTTTTCAGGCCCAGATGGTGGCTTCTGCAAACGGTAATAATAATGGGCTTTCCAATATGGGTTTCAACGATTTATCTGGCGGAGGAGGAGGAACGGCAGAGCAGTGGAGGCTGCCGTCAATTGGTGGTGGATTTGAAGCACCAAATAACTTGTTTCCTTTTCACGGCGGCGGTGAAGGAGTTGAAGCTAATTCATCTTCCATGATGGGTGGTCTTGACCATCAGCAGCAAACTGGGGTTAGTCAGGTGACGTCATCATCAGTTAAACCGGAAGAAACTCCGGTTGGACTTAATTTAACAAAGCAGTTTTTTGTTAATTCGGATACTAACCAATTTTGGAGTGGAAGTCCATGGACTGGATTTTCAGGTCTCAATTCTTCTAATTCTACCACCCATCTTCTATGATTTGACCCGACGAATATGATCATATGTTATCAATCAAGAGGATGTTTCACTGAATCATTTTCGAGCATTCGAATCGAACTCGAACTATAAGAAAGACAAGTGTTCAAAAGGGTCGTGAAGGAAGTAACATTAGGAAGCAACTGAATTTGCATGGTACGGTTTGTATTGGTCTTAAACATAATTATCTTTAAGCTATTATTATTATTATTATTATTATTATTTCTTCTTCTTTGGTTTTTCTTAGTGGGTTTGTTTGTAATTTTGAGGTTCTTATAATTAGCTTAAAGATGTGTGTTTGAGTTTATTGTATGACATATTATATATAACAGACTGATTTTCATGGAATGGGAAAAACCTTTGTGCATTTAATATATGTTCCACAAACCCTAAATTTCTTTATATTTCATTAGTTCAACGAGACTAGGTTTAACTTTCAGTAGGAATTCAAATACTCATCTTGCTTTAGCTTTTATATGCTTTTGGACATGAAGAAATTAAGGTAAGTTTGATCATGTTGTTTTCGAATCTTGGAAAACGATTTTTTTTTTGTTTGTTTTAAGTACTATTTCAATTTCATAATATAAATCGTTTACTACGCAAAGGAGTACATATATTAGTTACTAGCCTGCCATGATAAATCAGACTTTTTGCGGCGATTTCACAGTTCTTGAGATCAGTAGCATCACTTAAAACGAACAATATGTGAAGTGTCAACAGCTTTAAGCTTCCATGAAATTAGAACCATCTAGAAACTACCTCGGGCAAGTACCCATGAGAGAGCTGGGGCAGAACTGCATTGTACCATGACCAGTGGTACAACCTCTACCTGCAGCCACCTCCAAAGTGGGAAGATGTTTTCAGTGAGAGAGGTAAAATATCGAAATGTGAGGGAGATATAATTACTACTCTCATTATTACAACATAATTTTGCAATAATTGTGGTAATAATATATATATATATATATGCAAGTCACTCAATCATAGAACGTCTTTATGGGACTGGTTTCCTCATATTAATTGAGCGAAACTCACATCTATATATTGGTCCCGTCCAATTCATATTAGAGAATGTGAGACCAGTTCCATAAAGACGCTTCTATGATTGAGGTGTGGGTACTGAGTTGTCGGGTTTTTGTAGGAAGACCACCTTGATGACCCATATTTGTACAATTAGAGCTTGTGAATGCACTGGGGGGGTTGGTAGCCTAAAAAGAAAGGGGAATCTACAGGATTTGCTTTTGCAAGGACCAATGTAAGACCTCTTGAACGAATAAAGCAATGGGATTGTAGTAAATAAAGCTCCTTATCTTGTTTCTTTTTACTGATCCAAAGATACTGAGATAGTCAAGTTGTACAGTTATATTACGATGATACCAAGTTTGTCACAAAGAAGTAAAAAAGCAAATAATACGAAATAAAGATTGTGCTGTTATTGCTATTATTGGAGTTGAAGCCTATTACTGTCTCTCTAAAGGTAGTTTTTGTAAGATAACGAGCCGCGAGCCACATTTTGATATTGATGAGCTGTGCTGAATCAATCTGAATTATCCAGTTGTCTAAATTGAAAATTGAAATACTTATTTAAAAATAATTATGTGATTGATTTTTTTCTGAACAACTGTCTCAATTGTTAGATTAAACGACTTTGCTGTCGAGATTGATTAAGCACGACATGAGCGCAGAAATCAGGCTGGCAAGCCAAGGCTATGCTAGGAAAACAAAGGATCTGATATGTGTTACTATATTTAAATTTCCATGCCATGCATGTTTATACCACCTCAAGCTATGGGTACATCAGGTCCTCCTTTGATTTGACGATTGACATAGCTATTTTGAACATTTTATGTGATTAATTATTTTAAATAAGTATCTAAACTATCGAATTAAAAATTACAAAAGTGAATATTAATTTAACACGGTATTGACAAAATAGTCGTCATTACTAGAACCAAACTGGACTAGATAAATCAAGGGCTCTGGTATGTGTGACTATGTTTAAATGTGGTTCATGCATGCATGTTGATGCCACCCAGAAGCCATGGGTAGGCGTGAAATGTGTTAGCTTTCCCTGTTAATCTGTTGCTCCACCAGCTTTAATTAGCTTTTTTTCTTTCTAGATCCTTCTTCTCGGGTCGGATTTTGGGACCTCACCATGGTACATATTGTCGAATGATTATGAAATATGTATACATATGTTTTATATTTTGAAATTGATACATCAATCTTGTACATTTTGATTTTAGATTTAGATTCTCTAATTATAAATTTGAGGTACATCACATTTTGATTTTAAATCTTTGTACGTCGCTCTTTATATCACTCTTCGCGTGTTGCATCTAATATGACTTTAATGTGTTTAGATAATGATATAGAAGTTTTCTGGCCTTATGGCTTTAATGTGTTTTTGGCTACATAAACCCTATTTTATGTATATAGCCGTTTACTACACAACTAGTCTTATACTACTACACTATGATCAGTGATAACAAAATTCAAGGTTATGTTTAACATTTTTATTTTAGAAAACTGCCTAAAAAATAAAACTATAAAATCACATATAACTCGTGCTAAAATAACGCAAAATTTTGAAAGAAAAAAAATGAAAAACTATAATAAATTTCACAGAAGATTTTTGTGTTCTTTCTCTTACCAAAGATTACTTGTGTAAAACTTAATTTTGATTTATTACAATAAATTGTAATTGACAGCAAGAAATATAGATATATATGGTGTCACTAACCTCATTTGCTTGACAACAAAGCGAAGCTCATGCATTAAGATGCTTCACTTCCAACCGGTAAATCAGAAGTTCGAGTCATGCCGAAGGAAAAGTGGAGAATCAATATTAATCCTCTTTAAAAAAAAAAAAAAAAAACCTCATTTGCTTATTTAGTTAGTTAGTTAGAGGCAAGGCTCTTCTACAGTTCCTTAAGAAGCAGAGATCTTCCAACTATCTATTGACGCTAGAGATGATTCTTGGAAAAAACCCTATAGAAAGTGGTTGAGCTATTAAGGGATCTGAACCACCCATTTAATTGACTTGTCACGAGTGAAATTTACATGTAAAAACTTGAAGAAAATCACTATTGTAAAAGTCGCTAATCGGTTGCAAGACTGGCGATTAGCGACTAGTCGGCTTACCTATATTACAAGGAATTTTTTAAAATTCTCTTATCATATATATTATACTAGTCAAACAAAATTTCATAAAAAATTAACATTCAAATACTAGTCAAATCAAAGTACATAAAGTCCATCCATAATAATTAAATCCAATACCATAATAAGTAATAACAAGTTCAAATGCTAAAATAATCAAACGACGTAGTTTTTGGTAGAAAATTGAGTTTAAAAAAAGTCAGTAAAGTCGTTTTGACCGACTTTGACCGATTAAGTTGGTCAAACAATTTTTTACCCCGACTAGTCATTTAAGTGCCGACTAGTCCGATTTTTACAACACTGAAAAAAATTGGAAGATCCAAAAACAGAAGAGGATCCAAATCTTTAGTTAGGAAATTTCTGTATTTGTGAAACAAATCAAATTGTCATCTACTAATAAAAATAAATTTGTAAACAAATGCAAACAGAACTCGAGAGAAACAAGGAAAAAAAAAAACTAGGGAATGTCATTTTTTAGCTAATATGTTTTGCAAAGATATTTTTTAGCCCCTTCTTTGTGATAGAGAATGGCATGTAACTTTAAGATTTTTTTCTCTTATTTTCTTTTACAATATAGCTTCATTAGAAGGAGCCAAAAAAAAAAAAAAATAATAATAAGCTCTAATAAGTATTGAATCAGAATCAGGTAAATATATATATATATATATATATATATATATATATATATATATATATATATATATATATATATATATATATATATATATATATTCACTGCGTAATATGAGTTGTGGAATTTTCCAAATAAGTTGTGAACTTCGAAATTTATAGTTTACCTAATGTATATTCAATGTGTCTCACTCAATTTTGGTATATAGTATACATCAGTACTTTTCTTACATTTTGAGGGGGAACCATATACATGAATATAACACGTAAATTGTACCATATTATCTCTTTTTTCTAAGAAAGCATCATTTGGGGCTTATCTTACAAAAGAGCACTCTTGTAATATCACGAGTGTCATACTTTTTTAGACGTGAAAGTCAAATGCAGAGACATTTAACTAAATAAGTGTTTCTTCGTTTCGAAATTTTATTTTATATAAAAAATTAGACATTCAGTCCCGGACGAAGAGAATAATAAATAAATGAGGAAAGATGAGTAGTGCATGAACGATCATGGATAATTAGCGAGTCCCGTTTGACTCTTGACTGGTCTCTGAAAGGGATTGTTTGTCACACCCCGTTTCCGGAATGATGACATGGCAGTGCCCCATTGGTTAATGGAACACCAAAGCCGACAAACAGAGATTACTAAATAAAGGAGTTCATTATTCAAAGTCCATAAATAGTAATAAGAAAACTAGCGGAAGCGTTATTCTACAAATGAAATATTTCTAAGTTATTACATCTGAACAATGAATTACAAGTTCCAATGAGATAACTAAAAAAAATCAATAACATGTGTGAACTATTTAGTTAAAATCACTCTTCGCAATCCCAATCCCAAGCTCCATCATCATAGGTAGAATCAACATCTACAAAACCTGAAACAAAACCGGATATCGGACTGAGCTCCGGTGCTCAGCAGGGACCTAAAACAGTAATATAAATAATAAAGACGAAACAAGTAAAAAGCAGATCATGAGATAGTGCATATGCCTGTTTCCCAAAATACCCTTGTTGAAGTATATGCAAACGACTCAATCCAAGTCTCACAAGACTCAGAACTCAGTCAGGTGACAGAGGCACAGATGCAATGCAAGCGTAGCAAACGATGCAATGGATTGCACAATGCAGGTTTTCGAAAAAAATGAGTTTTAAACTTGTGCAAAAGTGCACCAAAACGTTACCCAACATTCCCAATTCACATGAGACCAAATAGACTCCAAGCAAACATCATATAAAGACCAAACAAGAATGAACACATAGAATGCAACAATTAAGCAAATAACCACCTTCTTCGCACCTAAACGATTCCATAACCGAGTATACGACAAGCACCACGCGTTGCCCATCCGGTACACCCAATCACATACTCGTCTTAGATACTTAGAACGTAGCTACCTACTATGACACGACTCCCACCACATGAGCTCACATATCTATTCACAACTACTCAGCAATAACGGCAGTGGTCCCAGTTATAAACCAAACTAGGACGGTTTCAGTAAACTCGTGGGTTCGGATTCTCCCCCCAAACTACGGGACACGATTTTAAGGTTCAATCCTTACATTGTCTCATCATCCCCAACCAGGGACTCCACAAAACCACCACCGTACCTAATGATTAGCCCCATTAAGTATGGGCCACGAGACGTAACAGCAGCGAAGACCTCTTGGGGTCACGCAAACGCTTATCGTAAACGTAGGCGGGACCGAACCCGCCGACTAGCGATCATATATACGAGCTCAATAGGGGGCGACGACTCGGTCGACCAAACCAATTTGGACAAAAACAATGACGCCAATAGACGACTCCAAATAAGACTCAAAAGCGATTAAGCAAAGAGGCAATTACAGTCAGATTTCCGAAACGGTAACAGAACAGTTCAGAGGCAGTTTATGCGAGTATATCAATTTATAATAGCATTAGGAAAGCGATTATAAGGCATGCTCAATTTACCCAACTAAATTAACAGTCAATCTATATCAGTTCATAAAATAGAATATCCTAAAATACAGTAAAAACATACCAGAACAGTATATCAATATTATTCATAATTACAAAACAGAAATCACATAGGAAAGCGGGTCCCTACCTGTTGCGGATGCGATAAACACTGAAATTTCGTAAACAGTGCTGGCAGCCTCACTCACGGTGCGATAACTTTCTGATGGAAACTCCGAATTGCGTTCCGTCTGCGCTCACTCGAAGCCCTTTCAATTATCTTCGAATTGATATGTTGTGGGTAAAAAACGGAGGTCGATAGCCCTCTCAAACATCCTGTCGAAATTCTGGACAGACTATATTTAATCGCACAAAATCTGATTCTGCCCTCCACTTCTGAGATACATTACGGAAGATCTAACGGTTAAAATCTCAATCCCTACGGTCAGATTATAGCCCTATCAGTCTAGTTTATAAATCAAAAAGAATTACTCCGTTTGGAGTTCGTATGTTACCTGTACGATGATTCTACTGGAACTGCACAGAAAAGAAATTCTGAAAATCAGCCCTCGTTCTTGATGCGATATCTTCCAACTCCAAAATCGAAAAGTGAATCCGATTTCATGCCCTTGTAGCCTGTTTCGTCGTGATCAATATCCATATAAGGGTTGTCGAAATCCGATAAGGATTGCCCACTCAAAAATTGTCTCAAAGTTGCTAGAAACTCACTTCACAAAACTTTTCTTTTTCCTTTTTGCTTTCTCACGGCTCCAGAGCCATTTCTTCTTCTCATTTTTTTGTCCTCTGCAATGGCACGATTTCCGAGAAAAGGCCACTGATGCCATGATGCTCTACGTTATGCATTTTCTTTTAATTCCTAGCGAACAGTTTTTTTTTTTTTTTTTTTTTTTTTCTTTTAAATTCTCTAACCCCTGATGCCTTTTCCTTTTTCCTTTATTTTTAATAATAATCACCCCTTAATTACCATGACCCTTGAAATCTTTGAAACCCACGAAACCCCTGTTCCCTTTAAATTCCTATCATTATTATTATGGTGACTTACAATTAAATAACTCGACTACGATACACGTGCGAAATGCCCACTAAAACGTACTCAAAATAAAACATGAAACATGTAATAACAATTAATCTAGACACGTAAGCACGTAATCATACAAAATAAATTACGCCCGCACTGTTAATCGCGAAAAATTAATTATACGCCAAATATCGCGTAAGCAAAAGTCACGGATTTTACATTGTTGGTCTTAGAAATTAGTAAAAGTAAATAAAATTGCATTCCACAAACAAAAAGGAAGGTTAATTAATTAATCAATCCATGGATATCAACATCATCAATTATATTAATGCTTCTCATAGTTACTGTTTTACCTCCTTTTTTTAAAAAAATAAAAAACTAAATGTCGTTTTAACTCTCATTGTTTTTTTTTACAAAATATATATACAATAAAGTCGTTATATATATTTAAAAATAATAATTGCTATAATTGTTTCCAATATCACCTTTCATGTATTTATCTCTCAGTTAATGAAGTGAATGTTTATTAAAGGTATTTAAGCTTGTATTTTTTTCTTTACATGTTTCTTAACTCTCGCACACAAGTTTAAAACAACTAAAAGAAGTTTAAAACGACTGATATTTTGAAAAAGAAGAAATACTTTTGTTCCAAATCATGCCAGTTTAAGAAAAAAGCATACAGATTAAAGGTTTATTAAGAAAATCCTCAACATACCAAGTAATATTGTTTAATAAGTGTATGAGGGTTTTTTTAAAAATGTAAATAACTTATTTAAGATTACTTCAGTAATATTGAATTGAAAGTAACATATACATTTCCTTTTCATAATGTATAAATATAATATCCGTTAAAAAAAAGTATAAGTATAATAAAAAAAATTACAGTGCGAGATTGATAAGCAATTTAAAACACAAAAGTAACTGTGACAAATTATTTGAAGAGGACTAGGAGGGAGATAATTTTTGGTCATGTTTTTTCTTTTTTCTTTTTTCCTTTTGGGATGGGTTCTTTTCTTTGGTCCAGAGATGGTCCCTACTATTATTAATTACTCCTTCAATTTCTTAATATAAGTTGTTTAGGACATGTTGCGGTAATTAATTAATTAAAAAATAAAGTGTTTTAATCAAAATATCAATATTACTCTCTTAAATATGACTTATATACCATTTTTCAATTTGTGCATGTCATCTTGCGCAGTGGCCATGCTAATCTTCTTTGTCTCGTTCCAATTTTATTGGATGTCCCCGAAGGACAACACAACAACAACAACAACGACAACAACAACAACCAAGCCTTAGTCCCAATATATTAGGGTCGGCTACATGAACCAAAGTAAGAATCACGTAAGGTCATCAACATTGATGCATTCTCTCCATTTCTTTCGATCCCAAACACAACTTTCGATCCCACATGGATGTCCCCGAAGGACAATATGACTTATATAGTCATATACCATTTTTCAATTTGTGCGTGTCATCTTGCGCAGTGGCCATGCTAATCTTCTCTGGCTCGTTCCAATTTTATCGGATGTCCCGAAGGACAATATGACTTATATACCACTATTCTATTTAAGAGAGTAATATTGATATTTTGACTAACAAAACACAATTTTTACCCTTAATTTTTGCTATATGTTTTAAACAGACTTGTACTATAAAATTGAGCTTAATTTTCGTTATATGTTCTAAATATGATCTCACAAACTGGGCTGCATGAGTTTTTCCCAATTTCTTTTTATTTTTATTTTTATTTTTTAAATTTGTTCCAGAATTTTACCAAAAGAGAGAGAAATAGCAACATTTTTCTTCAAGAAAAACCGAGGATGATTACACTTATACAAGTTACAATTGTTCAAACCACGAGTCAATCCCATCTTCTCCAGGGAGTACGTTCTTCTCTCAATGAAAACAAACAAGTTAACAATGGAGCAGATGATCTTCCACCCTTTCCTCTTCATCATAATGAAGCAAAATGCCCTTGATTTTTTTTTCTCGAACCAATTAAACGAGAAGCCAAAAAAGAATCTTCTCAACTATCCACAGGATTAGCCGATGAAGACAGCTGTGAGAGAAAGTTCGGAGTTTGAATTTGAGCCTCACCTTGTCCCTGGACCTGCTTTTGTTGCTCCACAAACCTGTTCAAACGCTCAAGCAATAGGGTCGCTTTTCGCTTACCCCTTTCAGTGCCATGTTGAGCCATGTCGAGCAAAGGACCCATCACTCCTAGGTCCCGAGCTTCCACCAGATACTGTTGGTCTCCTGAACCGAGGTGTACCAAAACTGCTGCAGCATTTTCTTTGTTCCTAGGTGACCCGCTAGTAATAACATCCACCAGAAGAGGCACTGCCTCTGCAGCACCAATTGCGGCCTTCCCATCGGCATGGCTAGCTAATATTGCTAGTATAGACAATGCTTCGTCCACCATACCACCATGAGGTTGGGTAAGCAGCCACATCGATGTGGACACAAGTCCAGCCCTCACTGCCTTTCCTTTGTTACCTTGATATATACACAAGTTAAACAATGCAGTTGCAGCATCCTTCTTTCCCCTTTGAGTACCTTCACCTAGAAGTGTCACGAGTGGTGGAATTGCTCCAGAAGCGCCAATTGTGACTTTATTTTCATCCACGACTGAGAGGCTAAATAGGGTAGCTGCTGCATTCTCACGCGCTTCCATGCTTCCTTTCCTGAGCACATGCACTATACCAGGCACTGCTCCAGAACTGATGATGCTGCTTTTGTTATCCTCACATATGGAAAGGTTAAGTAATGCAGTGACAGCATGCTCCTGAATGCGGGAATCAGGAGTTGACAAAAGGCCCACGAGCAAAGGGATAGCACCTGCTTCAGCAATTGCAACCCGATTGTCAGCATTTCGCTTGGCAAGAAGACGTATCTCACCGGCGGCTGACCGTTGATCTTCAGGACTGCTAGAAGTGAGCCTTCGGATAAGGTTGTCTATTTTGGTGCACTCAGCAGGAGAGCATGCAGATGTTCTGGGTCGGCTGCTTGGTCGTTTTGGTGGTTCAACCCCGTTTGCTTCACACCACTGTGCTATAAGGCTACGTAAGACATAGTTTGGTGTAAGTGAATTGCTAATTAAAGCTTGCTGAGTCTTGGGGCAAGTGCTATGGCCTGCTTCTAACCACTTCTCAATACAGGTTCGTTCATAAGTCTGCAGAAATCAAAACGTGTCAAGTGCACTGACATGAAAATCATAGTTTAAGTACAAATTATAGCATCTAAAATTCCATCAGGAATCACCAACTGTAGTCAAAAGAAGAGAGAGATGAGAAGAAACCAGGAATGACTGAGCTAGAGGGCGAAAAAACTATTTACACGCAAAATATTGCATTGGTTTTACATGAAGCAGGAAAAGCAGTTAGGCGTATAACCTTTTAACTAACTGAAACATGATTTCTTCAAACCGCCACCCCCACAACAAAAAAAAAAAATAGGAAAGGAAAAGGCCAAAACTGAAACATGATTTATTTTGCAGATAACCAGCAATGTTTTGAATTTACTCAACAATTGTGAACCCAAAGAAAGTGAAAAATGTTCCAATACCTGGCCTGTTGACACAATGACAGGATCATTCATCAACTCTAGGGATATGGGACATCGGAAATCATCAGGTATGACAGGCATCTTTTGATTCCCATCTGGGGCGGACATTTGTCCACTTCCACTTGAAGGGTTAGGATTTTCCTGTGCAGGAGTAACAAGGTCTGGAATGTCTGGAATCTCTGTCTGCACAAAATCCTTAAATTTCTTCAATACCTTTGACATCTTCTCTATCCTCTCTTCCGGATCCCCTTCAGCAGCAGCAACCATCAAAGCTATTGACTCTTGAGTCAGGTCTGCTATTTGAGTGAGCTGTAACTTCTCTACCAATCTCCTCAATACAGCTGGATCTGCACCGCGTTCATTACTTCTATCATAAAGAGACAACAGATCTTCATACAGCTCAATATCTGGTGCATCAACTCTTCCTTTTGCTCTCCTGAACTGAGCGACAACAAGCTCAACCTGGAAATTTGAGGGTCAAGTTAATCAAAAAATGATAGAGCACAAAAAGTTACATTATTCCAATGAACTAGAAACCTCCTGTACTTGAAAATCTCCAAAAAAGACACTTCAGCTCCTTAATGAAGTGACGTTGGTGCATCTCTATCATATGGAAATATGTACATACACTTTAGCATTCTCTACTTGCACTTTTCCCCGAAGGGGAATGATATAGCATCTTAATTTTCCATTCTTACACGTACTTTTATATGGATGCCATAGTTTAATTATGCAAGAACAAATACCAACCTGCTCTTTAACTTCATCAGATATGTCGAGATTTTCATAAGAAATTCCTGTTAGAGCTTGTTCCAACAGAGCAGTTACTTCTTGAAACTTTCCCATGATTTTCTCCCTGTCTAAGACCTACAAATACAGAGGAAAAATGCCACATAATTAAAAAAGAAAGACAGTGTTTACGAAGTACACTGGAGAATTTTCTTCACATTCTAGAAATTAAGATCTCAAATCCTCCTTCAGATAGCTAGAAGCAAACAATCACAAGGATAGGGCATAATAATGCATGTGCCAGTTATACGATCTGCATGGCTGACACAAACTGAGATAGTTAATCACACCTGACTATAAGAGAATACTTGATATATCACAAAGATCTTTTATCTTTTTTTGTCAAGCAACCTCTCAAGCTTCTGCATGGTTATATGCATCTTTAAGAATTAGTAACTACTTTTCACATGTAACATGTTAAAATGAGTTTGTTTCCTGGGCTGTAGATGGTAGAACTTTATAGCACCATGCAGTCCACTTGAAAGCATAGGGCTGTCAAATGCTCATCATCCCAACGTTCATGGTAAGGAGATCAGAGAACTACAAGTAATCCGGGCATACATAAATGGCACACAATAAATACGAGGTGCGTTAAGTGATAAATTGACAGTAGGAATTCCTTGAATGCTGTCATTGCGCATATATAAGAACCACGGACTCCCATGACTTGTACGGAGAGGATCGCCCTTATTCGTTTTCCACACTTCTTCAGTCAAATTAACCCATGATTGTTGAGCGCGGTGAGTAAAGAACCAAAGACTAACCACCCAAAGCCAAAAATTGATCAAGTTCGTTTGTAGCGAATACCGTGAGTATACAGTGTAATCAGACCATTGCCAATCCAGTGAAGATTAAAAGAAGAAACAATTAATCGAGGGGCAACAGAAACAACTGAATGAGAAGTTAAAGGGACAACTTTTTTTTTTTTTACTTCTGAAGCCGTTTGGAGTATCTTTGTGGACTTCGGATATGAACTACTTAGCCGGAAGTTACATATGCAAGGTGTCTGCAGACTTCCAAGCATACGTGATACAACTTTATAGATATGCATTTAAACTGAAAGCATTCTTTTCCTTATAGCGTGGCTGCAACAATTTAGTAGAAATACAAGATAAACACAAACTTTTCATCAAATCACAGGCTGCTAGGACTGTTACACTCCATAAGTTTCAAGTTTTCAGCTTTCTATTCCTTCAATTTCACTTCTCTGCCAATTAAGTAAAATCAGATTAAAAGGAAAATTGGTAGATTCCTTAAACCTCGCAATTATCATCAGACTTTGCTTCATCACAAACAAAATCTAGAAAAAGACACAAAAGATGTTAAGAAAAAGAAAAAAAGATTCCTTCTCATCTTTAGTGGGTATATCAAAGAGCACCTAAGTTCAGTTCCAATCATGCAAATCCTCTGATCCTTCTATGGCAAAAGATTCTCTTCTTTCCTTTCCATTTTTTATTTTTCACTTTCCAACTCCGTTAATTTTCCCCTAAATCTCTGAATCACCAAAGAGATTCTCACACTGGATTCTAACAAATAAATAAATAAAAACAAAATCGAAATCGAAATCGAAATCTGGCGTCCAATTGAGACAATCACAACCAAAACAACAAGAATAAAAAAATTCACGGAAACCCAGAAACAATTTGAAAATCAAAATCTACTACATTTAAGAACAACTTAAAAGGTAAAAAAAACTTACGAGACAAATTTTGCTGCCATCGCTGCCGAATTGAAGCAGCTCCTTAGCAGAATTCATAGCAAGCTTTAAAGAAGCTAGGACAACGAGCAAGTCCTGAGGAATTGGCTCTTTGCTATCACGAATCTCTTCAAACATCGGAATCAACAACTTCAACCGCCGTGCTAAATTAGTATACTGTTTTTTCACCGCCGACTGGTACTCCGATATCGCCGATATCTCATTAACTAAATCTATCAATTTCTGTAGTAAATATCCTTTTTCTACTCCTTCCATTTGCTCTAGAGATCTTCAGTTCACCAAAAATTCTGAAAGGAAAAGAAAAATTGATAATTGTATAAATAAAATTCTGCAAAATCTGCAGATAATTTCGCCGGAAGTACTAGAAATCAGCAGTGGAAGGATGAGGAGGAATGGGGTCGGTTTTGTTGGTGGCGCGGCTAAGAGCACCACGGCTCCAGTGCGGAATTGGCAAAGTTATACACTTATAGAACTTTTCTCGTCCATTGGATTAAAATTTTAACGGTTGAGATTAATTTTAAAAAAATACATGTTCTGATTTTCAGAACACCTATTTTTAAATTAAAAATAAGAGTAGTCCTAAGTGACTAAGTCTTAATCAATTAATTGATTAAATTGGTGGCAAAATGGTAAATGAATGGGTGAATCCCTTATACCAACAGGGGGTGAATACTGTTTAATTTGAAATTTTAGCCAATTTTATTTAGCTGAAAATCATTTTTCTAAAAATAATTGTTCTGCTGAGAGTGATTTGGCTTAGCCGCTTAGCTGGATAGCGGTGGAGTTTGGTTGCTTGGCTTGGCTTGGCTTGATGTGTTGCGCTGATGGAATGGAATAACGCGGGTGATTAGGAGTTCAGGATTGGTTAAAATTACTGCCGGTAAATGAACCTCGGAACGATGAACAGTCCCGATATGAGCGCAGCTCTAACACTGATCGTAGGGCCGACCACTTGGTCCCACATTCAATCATTGTCATAGTTTTGATTAAAATAATAAAAAATAGGTGGGGCGCTATGAAATTTTTTTATTTTTTTTTAATCAAAAGAGGTGATGTGGTTGATTGTGAGTCAAAGTAGTCATGAGCCCCACATATAAACTTTCGAGTCTATATCAGAATTTTCCCGGAACGATGGTCTATGAGGGAGTTTAGTAACCGTTTCTTTCTTTCTTTCTTTTGCCAAGTGATTCAGTAACCGTTTCACTCGTTGTGTGAAACCTTTTCATAAACTAGTGAGAATTATTGCTTAACCCTTTTTTCACGGTCCGTTACGGAGCAGAACGTTAAATTTTTTGTACTTGATATTGACCATCGAATTTATGATCGGTGGCTGAGATTATTTTTTTATAATACCTGTTAAAAAATTCTAACAGATGAAACAAACAATTCTCAATCGTCAAAGTTTTTATTCAACGACTGAGAGGTGTTCGAATAAGTATTCTGTCCCCAACCTACAACTCACTTAAAATAATTATGAGTAGCTGAGCTATTTACTCCTATAAAGAATAATTCTCAACTACAATGCGGAACAATAATTGTTCTTTATGTCAAATTACATTATTTTATTCTTTTATAACTTAGATTATAATTGAACAATTCTAAGTGAAACATTCTACCATGTTATTGATAGGAGAGTAGGAGTTATTTTACATTCTATACACGAAATGAAATCTCTGAAACTATACGGTAGCTAAACGGCCATTGATCCTTAATTAAGTTGTAAATTGGTTTTACATATTAGTGATAACTATATAAGATCTCTTTTTTAAAAAATAAAAAACGGAAAACAGAAAATTTAGTTCTTAGCCATCCAAACTAGACTACTCATATACAAATGGAATCATAAACTTTTTTTATACAAGTAGTAGTCGTTTGGGGCAGATTTTTCTCAACTCAAATGGGAGTTTGGAATCAAATTGTTGGTTTAGTAGGCATTTGGAAATCAAAACTGCGATGGCGTTCAGTTTTTTCAATCGTATTATTTTCACGATTTGAAAAAGTTGTTAATCACAACTTTGGTCTAATTGTGATTTTCAAACGTGATTTGACGTTTTTAAATTTTTATTGTTAGAAGTTAAATTCTAAATTTATCTTATATTTTTTTAGAGCGTGTTTGGTCGCTGGAATGGAAAAGGAATAGAATGACCTTTCCACCTTCTCTTTCCATTACAACGTTTAGTTGTCCAATTTAAAGTGGGAATGGTCATTCCACTCCAAAACCTATGAAATTGCTTTTACATGAGAAGTTGGAATTTTCAATTAATGGAGAGTAACCATTATACCCTTTATTTAATTATTATAGTGTTCTAATTAGACAACAACTTGTTCATTTTCTCCAAAAATATTTTATTATTTTGATAAAACTTCATATACGATAATTACTTAATATTTTTATTTATTTTGTTACTTTTTTTATTTAATTTAATATGAAATATAGTTATTTTTATATTATATTCAACTTTATATGTTAATTATATTTGAATATTGAAATGTATGTTTGATGCGCTTCAAGGTAGAAACAGTGGCAGAGCCAAAAAAATTATTTACAGGTGCAATTTTTTTTATTGATTTTTAAACAATATTTATAAGGAAATCTTACAAAAAGTAAAATTTTCTTATAATAAAATCGTCATTTCTGAAAATGTTGGGATAGTCATCCCCACTAGAATCAGCTACATTGTACTAATATGGTTTTTTTCAAGTGAAAGTTTATACATTGTGCAATTAATTAGATTTCTCGTCAACATATGTTAAAGGGTATTTAAGTCATATTATATTGAATCACATTCCATTCCAACATTAAATAATAGTTTTTTTCAAACACGTGAAATGAATCGTAATTCCATTCTGACTTTGTCTTCCAATCAATGGAATGGAAAGATGATTTCAAAAATATTCAGGGTGGAAAGGGATTTCATTCTATTCCATTCCGAGCGTACCAAACGTGCTATTAAATCCTAAGATGTATTGTTAACTCTATAGTGATAATTTTTAGTGCACGATACTCCGGGCGAATTAGGATTTAATTACTTCTATCTTACCGCTAATTATGTTGGTATCATTATCTATTAAATCTATAATATATAAAGGTAGGCTAAGTTGGGTAGAAGGTTGTGATGATGAGTGATGACATTTGGCATTTTATGGATTCACGGTCCAATGAAAAGCTTTATGTGACAATGTAAGCATTGATTACTCTCTAAAATGCAATGCTCATTAGCTAAGAATATAAATTGAAGTTTTAAATAGCTATGAAACTCAATATTTAGTCATAGTAGTTTAGCTATAACTAATGAGATATATATATATATATATATATATATATATATATATATATATATATATATATATATATATATATATATTCTAAGAGATCAAGTAAATAACTATAATTAATGCTATTAATTTTAGAGAATTGGAATAGAATATGGTTATGTAGTATATATTTAATGAATCTCATTATGAAACTCTTAAACTTCATAACATTTTTAATTTATTAATTTTTATCACTTTTTAAGATCCTATGATGTTATAAATATGTTTAACTATTTAATATTATTCTAAACTCTTAGATTTCATAACCTTTTTAACTCATTAATTCTTATCATCTTTTAAGATCCTATGATGTTATAAACCCGACTCATTTGCAGGCCTAGTTACATATTCGAGTCTGAGGCCCATTTTATAAGAGGCCTTTAGTACAAGTACGAATGACATATGTAATCCTTTTTTTTGAGCGTCCGAAGGCGATTGCCCCCGAGGGGGAAGAGCGGAGAATACCCTAGATAGGAAAGATTGAAGCATGCCCCATGCCTGGGGAGGGAATTGCCTCACCAGAGGAGGAAGAGAACGACTCACCAGAGGAGGAGATATATTATTGCCCCATTGTGCAGGGAGCAGGTGTCGAACTTGGGACCTTCCGGTCCCAAGCCAAAGGCTTACCCACTGGGCCAAACCTTTTGTTGACGACATATGTAATCCTTAGTAGCCTGAATTATATTCATCAACCATCTCTGGGCTTGGTTTTTATTTTTTTATTTTTTTATTTTTTATTTTAGATCTTTTTTGGGTGAGTGTGGGCTTGGCAATTTTAGCCGGAAGATTATGTGAAATTTTTTATTATGTATTTACTTTTTTTACTATTATTAGTGTTTTTTACCTAGTTCCGAGTTGTGGACTTTTATCTGTTATTATGGTTATCTAAACTATTGTATAACTTTTATTTTCATATTATCTTTTGATTGTAATGGGTTCGGCTATTTTATAATTAATGGATAATTTCTTATTCAGAAAAAAAAAAAATTAGGCTGAATTAGGGTGTTTTTTTTAATCTCTATATCCCTTTTTATTTTATTTTTATATTTTGAAGGTTGATCGACCTTATCTCCTTAATTGCAACTTAGATAAATGATTGCTTGCAACTAATTTCACTAAGTCAAATTTAACTTGAAAGAAACAAATATAAAGAAAAGAATCTCCTTGATCCATAATGTAATATGCATTTTTTTTAAATATAGAAAACGTCACTTATTGTGTTTGGGTTTGGCCTAAACTCCTAATCAGTTTTATTAGAAGGGAAAATGACTTGAATAGTCCTCAAAGTATTTACCAATACAAGCTAAGGTCCCCAAAGTATTTCGACTTCTCACACAGTCCTGAAACTATTTGCGCGGCTTTTAAATAGTCATACCACCAGTTTTGACAATGGTTTCCGGTCAAGAATCAACACACAACACGTGAGTTATTTACTGGGGCAAAAACGTCACAAATTGTTTTTTGCTAATCTTTTGATTCTGACCTATTCTCAGTGCCCCTTTCCCCCCCTTTATTTTTCCTGCCACGACTCTACCAACACCATCACCACCGCTCTCTATCCCCCTCTTCCTTCTCCGGCAACAACTACACCCAAACCTCCCTCAACTTGAGCCTCCATCTCCCTAAATCCCGACGCCGCTTCTCCACACGCATCACCGCCTCAAACATTCGAACACCGGCCACATCTTTCCACCACCACCGCCGATTCCGGCTCTGCCCTTCTCCGATGTTTCCCCAAGATTTTGGACCTATCTATTCTCTCCCATTTTTATGTTAATTCCCGTCACCATCAATCATCATCTCAGATCTCCGCCGGTCACAGCTTTCCACCATCACCATCGCCTCTAACTCCGCAGACCTCCGCTCCTTTCTCTCTATCAGGTACACAATCATCAGATGTCTTTGACGTCATCATCTTCTTCACCCATTTTCTTTTTTTTTCTTAGATATTTTGGAGGATTGAGATTTCTTCAGATTTTTTGGGATTGAATTTGAGCTAAATTTTGTTTCTTTTGTAGATTATATAGTCTCAGGGCTGCTACAATCAATTTTACTTTTTATTTTTCAATCAAATTTGAAAGGTCTTCTAATTTTTCGGAAGAAAATTACATATTTTACTAGTTAATTTTTTTGTATTAAAATCAAATAAAGTTTACATTTTGATGAATCCCTTAGTGGAGCAGATACTTATGGTTGCTGATGTATGTGTGGTTATGGGAATTCAATATTTGCATAATTGAAGTGGGTTTATATTAAAGATCATGTTTTGAAATGAACTATTTGCAAAAATTAGGGAAAAAAAGTGGAAGATTTGCTGTGTTGCTTTGAATGGGAAGTTTAGTTTTCTTCTTCTTCAGCCAGCTTGGACCAATTCTCATATCTCTAGAAATAGATGACGGGAGGCTGTGTAGTTATAATTTCTCTTTTTTGGTAGAGATCCGAAAATGCAAAACAAATTGAAACATATTTCATTCAAGTGTTTCAAATGTGAATCGGAGCTGATTTTTAGGGTTTTGATCTCTGCAATGGTGGAAGGGATGATGATGGTAAGCAGGATAAAGAGGAAAGTGGTTGGATTTTTTCTGACGATTTTGCCCCTGTAAATAACTCACGTGCAGTGAGCGTGTTGATTCTTGGCCGGAAATCGCCTTCCAAACTGGTGGTAGGACTATTTAGAAGCCACGCAAATAGTTTCAGGACTTTGTGAGAAGTCGAAATACTTTGGGGACCTTAGCTTGTATTAGTAAATACTTTAAGGACTATTCAAGTCATTTTCCCTTATTAGAATAAAGAAGAAAGTTTTTTTTTCTTGATGAATAGAGAAGAAAGTTACTATGAGGGGACATAATACCAAGCCTCATAAATAAATAGATTGAAAAAAATTCACTTCAACAAACAACAAAAGAAAAAAGAAATAACAATTGTAAAATAAGTGATTGCACGTTTATGTTACTTTTCACTCTTCGAGAATTACTTAGGCAATATCAAAAATTCGAGTCACGATGAGGATCTCTTTTGTTGCATAAGTTTATTTTGCTTAGATCCCACTAAATTAGTCGAGTTAAATATTTAAACACACAAAAAAATGAAAAGTGCTAGATAACCATAAAGATATAAAGACGTAACCAAAAGTTCGACACATTCTCCCCGCAATGGGGCAAATAATATTTCTCCTCCTTATGAGGCTTCCCTCCCCAGACATGGGGCATGTTTCAATCTTCCCTATCTAGGGTACTCTCCGCTCTTCCTCTTCGGGGCAATCGCCTCGGCGCTCGAAAAAGCTATCTAGCAATGCGGAATGGAAGGGATCCTTAATCTATCAAATAAGTTATTAAATTAATTAATAGTTTGGGCCTTATATTAATTCTCTTGGTTTTGTCTTTGTGGGTTCAAGCCCAAAGACTTGGGAGTTCATTAGGTTTGTTTTGGTGTCGGTCAAGTGATCCTTTATATAAGGTATTAGTAATTTGATATTATAATAAGAATTGAATCACAGAAGCAATTTGTTTTAGCGGCCGTTCTTTGTTTCTTTCCCCGTGGCCTCAAAGCCGATCAGTTTTGGCTTCTGAATTCTTCGTTTGTTTATTTCATTAATTGTATTATTTGTTGATCATATTAAAAATCTTCAAATAACCTTGATTATTTCTATTTATATAACCTATATGAGTTAGTTTTGTATATGAATGATTGTTGACTTACACTAGTAAAATAAGAAAAATTCTAATATGAACTAGGTCTATATGGAGCTTATGGTTCAGAATAAATCACGTCATTACATAATTGTCTCTTTTCTCATTATATAGTGATGTAACCAGTTCTGAACTATATATCTAATGGACCTTTTTCATATTAAAATTATCCTAATAATAATCACTTTTGCAGTAAACGGGAGGATATTGAAGGGGCGGCGACAACTTAGAAATATAAAATTAATCCTACAATTTGATTTGTGGTAAAGCCCGGAGAACAAGTAGTGGGAAATTTGAATGGAAGTTAGTGGAGTCCATGAACTACCAAGACTTCCCCGACCCAACCATATCAAACAATAGCCCGACACACATTCCTTCGAACAAGAAATTAAATATCCACTCGACAGGGACTGATTCAACAATTTGATATTGGAGGCAAGTTTAAATTTTCAATAATTTTAAAAAAATAAATTTTAATATTTTAAAGGATTTTTCTGAACTTCTTTTTCCCCCTATTGGTTAAATTTAATAATGTTCAAATATATCATAGACGGTCACCCTTTAAATCTTGTCATATATACCTGCTCAAATTTTTTTTGAAATCTAAATATAAAGGCAGATTGATGAATTTAGTCCATAAACATAGTGACGTTCGCGATTTTAGTCTCCGTTCTAAATTTCTTTGTATTACAATAATCCACTCCTATTAAAAAAAAAAAAAAAAAAGTACAGTAGTCCACTAAGTTGCAATCTTCCCTCCTTTAGGTTTCAGCAATTGCACCTTTATCATTATGCGTATTTTAACATGCAGAAAAACCACAACACAGCTGGAAAGGTCCAAATCACAATTTTAACTCATTTTTTATGCGGTTTTTGCCGGGTGGGGGCACGTTTTTTTTTTCCTAAGTAAAAAAAAAAAGGTGCAAGTGATGGTGATCAACACTCCCGCTACTTCATGTTCGGGTTTTCGTGTTCATCAGCGAAATATCAGACTTAACTGAACAACCAGTGCAAGCACTGGTCCAGTCAAAGTAGCACAAAAAAGGGTAAGTATAATTCTTAGAAACCGGCAGCACCAGTCAAGATTCGAATTAATGACCTCGCCTTTACCAAACCACTTGGGAGTAAGTTTGGAACCACTTGACCATCACGTTTTGTAGGCAACCTGTTTTGAGTATTTGATGATTAATTCCCAGGGGAAGAAAGACACATATATAAGCATCTCCCCCTAACTGCCATGCACACAACTCTATATCATCGCCTCAATTAAAAAAAATAAACAAGGATTGAGCACAGAATTCTAAGAGCTTCCACCTCCTCGTTCTTAAGGTTAATAGAGAAATATAAATCGCGATACATATTTTAGTAAAAATATATAACAAGTGTCACTTAAATAATAGTTTGATGGTCGAGCGTCTGACTAGCTCGTAGTTCAGAGATCATAGGGTCAAATATGACAACTTCAATAAATAAATAATAAAAAAAACATACCGCAAGTTTCCAATATGCCACTACCATACAAGAAATTCATTTCCCCTGCTGCAATTTTATCACATACCATTATAGGATTTCTTAATTTTCTATTTTTTATTCTCTTTTTATTTTTTTTCACCATTATAGAGCTTGAGTGATCATAAGTAAAAAAGTTGAGTTTTTTTTTGTGACGAGAAAATGTGGGTCTTATAAATGAAAACGTTTGGTGTTGTCTTTGATGGAGCATCTTTTTAATTTTTTGTATAAAATTTCCAGTTTAAACAATATTCTGAATTTTTTTTTTCCATACCCAACAAATCAAGAACATAAACACGCAGAAGAAACACTTATAATGCTACGTATATTTCTTGAAAGTCATTTTTTCTGTTCATTTGTATAAAAAATATTCAATTTGGTAGGAAAGAGAATAATATTTTTTGAAGAAGGGGTGGACAAACAGAGTCCACGTGTCATCACGTGAATGAAGAACTTCCTATTATCATAGGATATATAAGCTCCCCCATTGAAATGGTAAATAATTATGGGATGCAATTCCCATGCAGATATGCACGCGCCTTCCTTGCTGCTAAAGAAACACACTCCATGATCCTTTATTGCTTTGCTCAATTAACTTTCTTTTGAGTTTGCTTCAAGAATGGTAGTAATGCAGTCCGGTTCCTGTGCGGAACGCTCAAAAATCCGCACGTGCGGGACACAATGAGAGCCATTGATTTCATTTTTTAAATGGATCAATGGCATGATTTAAAAGAGGAGAGAGAAAAGTTAAAAGGGTACATATGTAATTTTATTAGAGGAGAGAGAAAAGTTGCGGCTGAAAAGTAAAAAAGGAGGAGAGAGAAAAGTTGCAGCTGAAGGTACATTTCTACAAGAACACATGTTCTTATTCGGTGAACACCTGTTCATGTTCGGTGAACACATGTTCATGCTCGGTGAATACATGTTCTTATTCGGTGAACACCTGTTCATGTTCGGTGAACACATGTTCATGCTCGGTGAACAGATGTTCTTGATGAGTGAACACATATAATTGATGAGTGAACACATGTTCATGTTCGGTGAACACATGTTCTCGTTCTGTGAACACATGTTCTTTCCGTGAACACATATTCTTGGTGAGAGAGAAAAGTTGCGATTTGGAAAAAAAGAGTCGCCCTAAATACCCCTTACTTTGAAACAACCGTTGGATGAATCCAACGGCCCTCAGCTTGTCCCGCACCAGTCCGCACCAAAACTTTACGCATAGGAGCCAAGGTCGTAGTAATGGCATATCAAGATCAAGGAATCGCGAACTAATAAGTGATTATGGTAAAATGTAATTATTACTATGCATAATGATAAGGGCAAACGTAAGTGTTGGCTATGAAGGTGATCGATCTAGCAGCTCTACGAAATAGGCCTCCGAAAATTGAGGTCCAAATATTTTGTACAAGTATGTATATATATATATATATATATATATATATATATATATATATATATATATATATATATATATATATATATATATATATATATTTTTTGAAGCAGATCAAATATAGCGGTTGTGAATGATTTTTTTGGAGCAAATTAATATGAAGATTTGATTGATGATTTTACTTCAATAAATAATAGAAATATGGTTATTTTCAATTGAAGAAAGTATGTTAATATTTATATTTTTAATATTATGTTTAAAACTTTTGATTACATTTTGAAGATCAGCAATTATAATACAATTGTAATAACTTATTATTATATATTTATATGAAAACACATCTTTTAGGTTGTAACATTTCTTTTAAAGTTTAGTACAGAATTTTAAAATGATTGAGATGATCTTGACAACCGTTATTATATTACTATTATTATTCATCTAGAGATTTCTCTATAATTATCGAATCGAAAAACTTTTGGTTTCCGGTTCAATCATTGGGACACTTTCTAGTATATTACATTTGCATCCTATCCTTGAGGTCACAAGTTTGAGATTATAGTCACATTTGGGATCCCATCATTAAGGGCACAAGTTTAAATCATTTTTTAAAATTATTAATATTGTAAATTTACAAAATTTTCAATATACAATATCTACTAAATTTTAATTAAATTAATTGAGTTAAATATTAAGATACCCGCCACAAAAAAAAAGGAGTAAGGAAAAAAGAGGCAAGTGGCCATTTTCTGACATTTGTGAAACAGTTGAACATAGTATAGATTTCGAATGTAGGACCCTATGCTTTTGAAGAAACGAAAAAATTCAACAAAAGCGTATACGCGTTGGTTCTTATAAAGACGCGGTTGAGATATAAACATGAGTGAGCTAACTTTTAACATTTCAATCAAATTTATGGAAGCTGCCCGGAATTGATTGTGATGAATAAATACCCCTTGCAACATAACCACAATCAATATTCAATCGTGTGATATCCTGAAATTTTCGTACTTATGTGTCTAGCATGTCTACATATATTTTGGTGTATTAATTGCTTTTACATACTTCAATATTGTGTACATTATTTGTTGATGGGCGTTTTAGTAAGATTTAGGAGTGGAGGGACCTAAGTGTTAATCCTATAAGTTAGTTGGTTAGTTTGTGGAGTTAGATGGGAGTTAGGATAGTTTTAAGGGGGGTTATAAGAGTGATTTTTATTGGAGTTAGGACAAAACTTTTTGTGACAAACATAATTTCGTCACGAAAGGTCTTCCTTTCCTGACGAAAATATCTTCGTTACGAAAAAATACATTTTTCGAGAAAATCTAGATTCGTCACAAAAAATAGTTTCATCGTCACGAAATATCGACCAATTGTGACGAACACAAATTTTCATTACGATAGGTAAGACTTTTGGTTAGGAAAATGTCTCTGTCACGAAAAGTCCCGTCCTAAAATTTTTTTTGTTCTTTTATAATATATAGTTTGTATATGATTTAGTTATAGCGTTATTCTCCTCTCACGTTGAATGTATATTTCTTTTAAAACAAAAAAGGGAAAGTGGCATTGCAACGGAAACTGAGTGAAAGTATAAATATTTTTTGTTTTTAGAAAAAAGGAATGAGTATGAATATACAGGTATATATGCTATAATTTAGAATATAATTTTAATTTTTATATTTTTCTTAGTAATACATTAAATTTATTATTAAAAAATAGTATCCATATAGAATAAATTTATTCATATTTTGATAACAATTCCATAAACAAATACATAGATTATGTTTCTGAAATATATTTTGATAGAAAAATAAAATACATTTAATTATTTAAAATGTAATGAAAGTGTATTAATTTTGATTCGTGAAGAAAAGGAAATTAAAAATAAATAAATTTAAATAAGTAAAGGTTCAAAAACAAAAAACTCCATTATAATAAATATAATAGGAGAAACAACAATTAACAAATGACCAACTAGCCCAACGGCTCAGCGCACGAGACAGAAAAATAAAATACATTTATTTATTTAAAATGTAATGAAAGTGTATTAATTTTGATTCGTGAAGAAAAGGAAATTAAAAAAAAAAAAGAAATTTAAATAAGTAAAGGTTCAAAAACAAAAAAAAAAACTCCATTATAATAAATATAATAGGAGAAACAACAATTAACAAATGACCAACTAGCCCAACGGCTCAGCGCACGACATACATGCAGGAGGTTGCGGGTTCAATTCTCAGGGAGAGACTTTATTCTAGATTATTAAAAGGTGTTGACTAGGCGGCTCGGTTCTAGCTCGGCTCGACTAGGTCGTAATAAATATACAAATGACAAAATATTTGTAACAATAACTACATTTTGTTGTGATTAAGCTCAGTTGACACTATTTCAAAATAATTAGTTCACGAAGTAGTTGTCACTGATTTGAGTAGTATGTGTGACAAACATTTGGCCATTATTAACAAGTATTTTTGTGTCAACGATGTCGCCACTATAAATATGCGACGACTTAATTTGTCATAATTGACTCTTTTTTTGTGTCAAAGCTATTGTCACACATATTTATATTTGTTGTGACTACTTTTTTGTCACTTATTGTGAAGTTTTTTGTGTCGAGAATTTAGTAACAAAAGCATTGAGTAATTGTGACCAATCACAAAATATCGTCACAATTTTATTAGTAACGGAGGTATTTGTGATGGCAAGTGACGACTTTAAAAAATAGTTATAAGCGATAATAGTGACATAAAATCGACCTTAGAGTGACGACGAAAGTTGTCACTAAATATCATTTTTCTTCTAGTGATTGACTATATATTTGTGCGTGGATGGAGGGGGAATGTGAGAGGGTGGGGTGGGCGTGGTCCTTTTGGGATTTGGAGCTCTAAAAGTAAAATCGTTACATTTAAGTTTGAACTCCCATGGAAGTAAGTGGTATAAGCTGAATTTTGACGCAGTCTTCTCCAATGGTGATTATACAGCTGCGGTAATCATTAGGGATGAAGATGGTAAGGTAAAGTTGGCAGCTATTGCTTCAGGTTATGTCCAGGATGCCTACTCAGCAGAAGCGAAGGTGACTTGAACTATTGATTAGTCTGTGTAGCTATATGCCTGCCACGTTGGGATTGGAATTTACAAACCAAATGTGTCTTTGTTCCAACCGCTGTGTAAGCCCTATACAGAGGATAGGCTGGGTTGCTTGAAGAGAATCGTTTCTATGATCAGATCCGAATCATGTTGTACATGAGCAGGCTCCGTAAAATCCGCTATAATAAATGAAATAGATATAAATAGATCTAAGATAATATACAGTTTATTTATTTTATTTACTTAAGATTTAATAGTATAGAAATGCATTCATTTCCTCTGCATTGGCATGATCATAATACTATTGGAGTGAAACGGGGGATCTAAAGAAGAACAGAGGCTAGACCATATTAGTAACAAGTAAACCTTTTGTGGGTATCTCCAAATATCTGGGGAATAAATACTAAATCGGAAGGCCTGAGACGACCCAGAAAGCACTTGATCATATCATGATCAACTTTGTAAGCCTACTTGGGTATTGAGTATTTACTTGTAAGAACTGAACTCTTTTGAATCGAGATTTGCAAAAGAATTCAGTAAAATTTTTCTTACATTTAATCATTTATATATAGGTTATAGGTAACATATAGATTTTATCTGGATTCGTTTAGTTCTTTTGATTCTTGCTCGAGCCGGATGATGAAAAATTCTCATGTCCGGTTCCTTCGGGGGATGGATCGATAAGAATTCACCTATCCCAATAACAAAAAAACCTGACTTGAATGATCCTGTATTAAGAGCTAAATTGGCTAAAGGGATGGGTCATAATTATTACGGAGAGCCTGCATGGCCCAACGATCTTTTATATATTTTTCCAGTAGTAATTCTAGGTACTATAGCATGTAACGTAGGCTTGGCGGTTCTAGAACCATCAATGCTTGGCGAACCGGCAGATCCGTTTGCAACTCCTTTGGAGATATTACCGGAATGGTATTTCTTTCCCGTATTTCAAATACTTCGTACAGTACCCAATAAATTATTGGGTGTTCTTTTAATGGTTTCAGTACCTGCGGGATTATTAATGATATTTTAGCCATTTGCATCAAGCTCAAACTTCCTTCTTGCATGCGCGCCCCCCCGGAAGCACACACTATAATAAGAGGTAGAAATTTATTGGTAGCGTACTCAATCAAACGGGTTATTTTTTCCCCGACTACGGATCCCATACTACCCCCCATAAACTGAAAATCCATAACTCCAACTGCTACGGGAATGCCGTTTAGTTGTCCTATGCCTGTTTGAACAGCCTCGGCTGCACTGTTGGCAATCAACATTGGTGCAGCTTGTAAATTGGATAGAGTAATTCTTGAAGGAGATGCTATCAATGTGCTATTTTCTCTAAGTGGGGATAAGGCTTCTGAGGAATGGACAGGAAAGGCAATCATCGATAAATGTAAGAGAAATCTTAATGTTTTCTCCAAATGTAATTTCCAAAATATTCCTAGAAATCTCAATATGGCTGCCCATAATCTGGCTGATTGGGGAAAATGTAATCATCCTAGGGGTTTAGTTCCACTGTTATCTCTTCCCCAGTCTATTTTTTGTGATTTTGACACGGATGGTTTGTCAGATGACATTTTCCCTGTATGCAATTCTGATTTTAATGATAAATAAATTATTTCTTATCAAAAAAAAAAAAAAAAAAGATGAAAGAAGTGAACAAATGTGGATAGATGGTCAAATATTTACGAACTTAAAAAGGAAATACAGCGAAGTATGAGAGATTGGGATCGTATGCCCCATATGTCTTTACTATTTAGAATTCGTCATGTGACATTTCTATCAATTATATATATATATATATATATATATATAACAAATTGTTAGTGAATAGGGATAGACATAAAAACATATATAAAGACAGACAAGTTTTTGTTGTCTAAGAGGAGGTCAAGCCAGATTTCTGATTTCACAGGACAAATATCTATCATGGACAACTTGAGAAAAAGATCTCCTACGAGTTCTTTAAACTTATTAAGATATCACATTTACCCCTTTAAAACCCTAGTATCATCGCTAAGTGTTCTCCGAACATATAACCAGAACTCACCAAGATATACCATTCTGGAAGTAGCTTTTAACGACGATACAACACTTTGTTAAAGCATCAGAACACATTACAAAAACTCACCAAGGATATGACAATCTAAAAGTATATCCAACATACCAATGATATGGCAATCTAGAAGTAGCTTGACGCGCATAATACAACACTTTGTTTCCGCATTATCAGAAGGTGATTTGTATTCATAAATCTTTCATTTCACAAAATTACATATAATAAATTGAGATTGAGAGTTTTTTTTTTTTTTCTTCTTTTGTTCTTTTGCCAAATAAAATTGGAGGATAGATAATTCAATCTTACAACATGCATATAAAACTTCATAACACATTATCATCTACGAATTTTCTTTTGGTTCATTGACTAGTGTGGGCGGGTGGGGGCAGGGGTAGAGTGGGCGAGGCAAAGTAGGGAAAGAGTCAGCCATTCAAGCAATCATTCCCGCATTCTTCGACACTTCATTCCAATCGTCTTTGCAACCTTTTCACATAGAACACTTCTGATATGGATCGGGTCCACTGGACCATGCGATTCAGATTTGGTCACATCACTGCATTTTCTTCTCTCTCCTCATTCTGCAGGGATGTGACCAAATCTGGACCACATGATCCACATGGACCCGGTCCATATCAGAATTTTCCTTTCACATATTACATTGGCTGACCATATTATTTTTTTACTTGAAGCCGCTACTGAACGTGGTCATAAAGTAGGGGTGAAAATCGTCTGTATTCGTTTGTGTACTTATTTTTATGCCCAACTAATAAGAATTTGTCATGTGATCATTATTTTTTAATTATATATACACATGGTGAATTGTGATTGATTGGACAAAAAAATAAGTATACAAACGGATACAGACTATTATTTGCCCATAAAATATATTTTAGGATAAGATTAATTTATTGTTGATAATATGATAATACACACATTTTATCAATTAGACTAACTTGAGTTGAGAACATTGGTTGTACTTGGATTAGCTAGTTTGTGTTCGACTGATTTCCAATTCAAAATGGGATTTTAACTTTTTGTAAATAGGGAAAAATTCGCTATGGGACGGTCCTTATGGGTACTTGTGAGACATGAAGATCTGCGGAACCTACTCTGTAAATGGGTCTTGTCAAAAATTATTTGAGAGGAGTGTGGGCCGGACCTAGACTTTCCCTGTAAATAGGGTCTCAACATGAAATCTTAAACTTTCTCATTTAAAAAAATTAATTTTGGTTGAAACTAATATGAGACATCAACTAGTTGTTGGATTGTCAATTTTTTTTGAAATTTTTGTCTTTAGAATCAGAAAAAGTAAATTGTTTTTTAGATAAGTTTTTTTTTTTTTTGCTAAATAAAGATTTACCCATTAATCATAAAATAGCAAGACATTTACAATCAAAAGATAAAACGCAAATACAAGAAAAATAAAAGTTATACAATAGTGTAAACACCATGATAACAGATAAAAGTCCACACCGGACCAGATAAACAACACAAAAGACAGTAAAAATAAATACATGATAAAATTCTTCGCAGCAGTTTCTCCGAGATCCTGTAACAGCAGTAGCAAGCTCAGTTTCATCACCTTTATTAGAAATCAACCATCTTTTAGATAAGTTGCATATCAAATAAAAAAAATCCTTGAAAAATGCCCAAAAATATGCACAAATGAAACAGAAATCTGAAACTAACCCAATTCAATTAAACTCATTATTTATTTAATTTTTTCCCAACCACTACCGCTTGTCCGCTTACAACTAAAATATTTATTTTTTCTCAAAAAAAAAAAAACTAAAATATTTATTTGATAGTGTTTGTTAGCTTCCTTTTTCCTTTTCCTTAATAATCCCTCCATCCATTAATAATAAGAATTTCATTACATTTTGTAAAAATTAAGAAAATATAAAATAAGATATTTTTTTTAGTTAAAATACAAATATTATTTTTTAAAATAAGTTTTGTATATCATTAATTTTATTTAGATTAGTAATATTAATATTTTGATAAAAAACATCGTAATTTTATCTTCTTCAATTTTCGCAACATGTAATGAAATATAAATCTTATACTAAGGAATAAAGTTAGTACTCCCTTTTGTTAAGGAAGCAGTCCTCCTAATATTGCTCTGCACCTCTAGTTTCTATTCCCTGACAATGGGGGTCTTCTGATTTTCTCCATTTTTTCATCAACCCCTTCTTGGAATTGGAATATTGGGGTCTTTCTAGATAGAGAGTAGAGAGGAAGAAGAGCCAAGAACCTTCTGAAACGGTCTTCTTTTTCCTCGTCTTGATCGCTCAATTCTTTTGACTTCCAAAAATTCTCCAGTTTCCAATTTCCAATTTGCATTCCATATAGATTTTCTATACAATTTGATCCCACTTTTTTATTTGTAATATATTGAATTATTTGGAAGCATTTTGATCAATTTTCCCATTTCTTGATTTCTTTTTCACCAAACGATCTACTATTTGGGTACCTTTTATAATTCTTGGTTTTGAAGTTTGTTGAGAAATAATAATGGGTTGTGCAACTTCAAAGCAAAAGAAAAAGTTATGCCAGAATTGCCAGGCGCCTTATTCTCCGGTACGGCGGAGCTACTCATTGCACGACCGTCGACCTAAAGGCGAAGAAGAAGACGATTGCCGCCGTCATGTGGTGGCATTGACATCTTCCACATTGGGATCTTTAAAGCTTGATTTGTTGGATAAAAAACATCGAATCAAAGAAGAAGAATCATCAAGACGAGGAGGAGAAGCTCCGAGCAAGGAGGAGGAATTGATGGAGGCAATGAAATGGTCGAAAATGATTGATGAGAAAATCCCAAAATTTATTCCAAAAACTCCCACTAGAACTCCTCCTGGGGAGCCAGAAACCATCAATACTTGGGAATTAATGGAAGGTCTTGAAGATCATGATACTACTAGTCCTCTTCGCCCACATCTTCGCAGTTTTTCTTTCTGTATAAGGCCATCAAATATATTTCAGGCCTTTGGGGACCAACAACAAACACCTAGAGTGCTTGAAGAAACAACAACAACAACAATCAAGCCATTCTGGTCGGAATCAACTGATGATGAATCCAATTCTAATTCAAACGGTACTTCCATCGTTTCCGAATTCGATCCTGAAGTGATTTCCTCATTTAGAAAAACATTGGAGGAACTTCCCCCAGCTAATCCATTTCATCTCAAGCCGTTGGACGGCGGAAATAATGATGATCAGGGTAAGAAGAAGTTAATTGTATACTTTACTAGCCTAAGAGGGGTGAGGAAAACGTACGAAGATTGTTGCAATGTTAGAGTAATCTTGAAAGGATTAGGCGTGAAGTTAGACGAAAGGGACTTATCAATGCATTCTGGATTCAAGGATGAGTTGAAAGAGTTACTGGGAGAAGGATGGAGTTTGCCTAAAGTGTTCATAGGGAGTAAATACATTGGTGGGGCCGAGGAAATAAGGCGAATGAACGAAGATGGACAGTTAGAGAAGGCCGTTGAAGGTTGCGAAATGGCGGATGATGGAGGCGGTTGTGGTGGTGGAACTGGGACTGGGACGGGGGAGGTTTGTCAGGCTTGTGGTGATATTAGGTTTGTACCTTGTGATACATGTTCAGGGAGCTGTAAAATTTACTATGAATGTGATTTGGATGAAGAAGAACCTGAGGAGGAAGCTGCTGTTGATTATGGTTTCCAAAGATGTCCTGATTGCAATGAAAATGGGCTAATTAGATGTCCATTATGTTGTGATTAACTTGGAAACTGTTACTCTTTGTTTATTTCATTTTTGGGTCATTGGGAAAGTAAGTTTGTTTGTTTGTACAGTAATGAGATTTTGTTCCCTTGATGAAGAGTCGATAAACGTTTTTTATTTAGTGCGCACTTTCGAGTAACCGCGGGACTCAGAGTTGGGAAAACATACAGGTAAAAATGTATAGTGTGTGTTTGTTACATTTGCCATCAGAAAGCACAAAATGGTGGAACGAGGGAGAGGCTTTTGTAAGTTGTTGTATACTTTTTCGGGTGTGATTGGAATGAGTCTGACTTGAGTTTGGTCTGGTTTGAGACTTAAACTAGTTTTGGATTAAGTTTGTAAATGAAATATGGAGCTTTAAATTATCTAGAATTTGGTTTGAGTTTGAGACTAGTTTAAGGTTGAGACTAAAATATCAAACTCAAATCCAATCCAATAACACCCGAAGGTAGAATTTCCTCTCTTTCTTTTTTTCCCTTTTGTGGAAAAGCTAAGTATACACTTTTGTAGCTATGCAATGATGTTTTAAATTGATTTTGCCTTGTGCAAATTGACAATGATAATGAATCATTCATTCAATGTGCAACTAAATTAACAATTGAACTTGATTGAAGTTTAATGCCAAGTAATTCAAGGCCTGAAATATATTTGATGGCCTTATACAGAAAGAGGATCCTGTGCTTCTTTTGGCAAAACAGGACCATTTGTGCTTCAAAGTTTGCATCAGTTTACTTTATACTTGGAAGAGTGCACTCTCTCGAAAGAAAGGAGAAATTATACGCGCTTGATGAATATTGAACTCAAATTAATTTCATATACAAAAGTTTGAACAATTAAACTAATATTTTTCATATCTATTTTTATGTTGTAGATAAATTTGATCACTCATTATTCTCATATTTTGGTGTTAGCAAATATTCTGTCAGCACCGTTTTAAAATAATTTAGATTGGTCTAACAATTGAATAATTCTTCATTAGTTAGTACTTCTTCCATCCCATATTTATTTGTCAACTTTGTGTGTTTGCACGAGAATGAATGCTTTTTCAAATTCTATAATAGGATATAATAAAATGTCAAATATGACTCTATTTTAATATTATTCTCAATTTTTTTTTTCCGGAAAATTGGGACATGTTATTCATTAAAACCAACCTGCCATCAGACCACCAATTCGCATATACCCCCTACTCTATATATGTACAAATATTCTCAATTTAATTCTACATTATTTTTCTCTATTTAACATTTAAGGTAAGATGTATGATTGGAAAAATTTATCATTAACGAGTAATTTATTTAAAAAATAGACAGTTAATTTAGAATATATTAAAAATAGAATGTTAAGTATAGTGCTAGTATGAATTGTTTTTATAAACGGTTTGAAAAGAAGGTTGTTGATTTCAATAATTCTTGCGACGCCGTTTGACTCCTTCAAAAAGAGAGAGAAGAATCCGTCGGCTACAAGAGAAAATTTGGTGAACATTCTCAGATTCACAACATCCCAAATATGTCCTACACGTTTACATGGCCCCACTCTCTGGTCGGCGCCGGTGACGGAGGACGTGCGAGGTCTAAAGATTCTTCTACTAATTGCTATATTTCGTAGCTAATGGAAATTGCATTCCAAATAGTCGATCAAATGTTCGACTTTGTTCAACGAGTTTGAGTCACAAATAAAGCAACATAATTTTATATTCTTAGATTTATCGTCTTCAAATTCTATCTGCATTAGTCGAGTTAATACACAAACATTGATTAATTAAAAATTATTTACGATCCTTAAGCTAATGATCTCATATCAATTCTTTGTTATTTTCTCAACAACAACAAAAAAAATACAAAATTTTACTCGTATTTTTTTGTGAAGGTGTTTAGAATTTGAAATTATAATTTTAGTCTTGAATTTCGTTAGAGAATATGTATAGACAAATATGAAATCTGAAATGATGTTCAAATGTGGTATAAATAAAAATAAAAGAGATGAAACAAGGATTTTCCTCCAATGAGATAGTGGGAATATGCAATTTCTTGATGAGGTATTGTTGGTTATGTACTTCTATGTATCTTCGAATGGATTCAAGCATTCCAGTCCATGATAATAAAAAAAAACAACAAATGACAAACAACGCTCAATACACATTTGTGGTCCTCTTATCTCATCCTTTATCCATTGTCTTCCTCTCCAGTTTTTTTCCATACACTACAGTCAGTGATATCGACACTCACAGCTATGCAACTAGAGACACTAATGAATGGTGTACTTGAATTGGATCTGCTTTGTGTTTGTTTTGATTTGAAACTCAAATTGAGGTCTAAATTTCCTTTGAATTAAGTCGAGAAACGAAACCTGAAGTATTAAATTATCTAGAATCATATTTTGTTTTGAGACTGATTTTGAGACCGATACCAGAATCTCAATCTGATACCCAATCCTAACAGACCCGAAATGTAACTCACTATAACTAATACCTCGCTGCATTACAAGAAGTTTTCCAAAAAAGTTTCGTCAAATATCTCAAATTTGGTATCTGTCGTGTCATTTATCACCTCATCATTCTGTATCTACAAAGTGTTTAAATCAACTAAACCGGGTGTGCTTGGACAAGGTCTTGGTTTGAGTTTGGGTTTGAGTTTGAATTTGGGCGGGAGAGGCTAAAAAATTGGCGGGAACAATTCAAATTCAAATTTTTTTCTTCAAATAATCGTTAAATTCAAAAAATTTTACCTCTTAAATTGACGGGAGATGTTCAAATTCCAAATTTGTGAAGCCAAAATTTGAAATTGAACGATTATTTGAAAAAAAATATTTGAATTGTTCCCGCCCATTTTTTAGCCTCTCCCGCCCAAACCCAAACCCAAACCAAGACCTTGTCCAAGCACATAGCTAATGCACATCCCCCATCATGATTTAGTTAAAAGGAGAAAGGAAAACAGAAAGTTTAGAGCGATATATTTAATTAAATAAATCACCTACTAATTAAAACAATTCCTTTCGACAAGATAGATTATTCTTCTCATCATATTTAAGTGCATTAGAAGAATTCAGAATGTTAGTGACAAGGTGATAACATGTAGGATTGAAACACTTCTTATCAAGTACTAATAATTCTAAATTTGATTAATAATTATAAGAAAATAAGGTCAAGACCAAATGAAAATTCAATGTGTTAGTAATAAAAAACCAGCAGCATGTAGTGGTTGTCAGCTGATTAATAATATGTATATACTCACTACGTAAAAGAAGTTGGCAGACAAATTATAATGAGAATAGTAATAAAAGTTTCAGCAAACTTGTTTTCTAAGTCCCAACTATGAAAGGAGTGGGCAGCACCTTTCCTTTTCTGGACAAATTCACCTAAAAATTTCGACCAGAAAGTGAAAAATGACGTGTCTAGACAATGAAGGTAGGCGATGAATGAATATCTACTTATTTTTTCAAGTTCTAACAGACAATATTGCAAGAAATAGTTTCGAGAATCACTTCCATAAATTTATATATATAATCACTCAAACTCTGGAACAAGCATACATTTTCAGAATATAAACAAGCCTGATATACGAAAATCTTGCTAATATGCATCGATAATCCACTCTCAAGACTCCTCAATATGATTATTTAAAGTACCTGCCTTGATTCAAAAACTTACTTTTGCACACTTTTGTTAGCCAAATCAGCTGCAGCTTTAGAAGCGCGGTCTAGAATGCCTGAAACCCAGAGAGCTCCTTTGCCAAAGTATCTGGTACTCATCACAGCATTTGCAGTAGCTACAGCTGCTCTCCCAGTAAAACGTGCAACTGATATGGTAATACCAGACACATTGTACTTCTCGTCAATAGATTTGGCAATCTCCATGCCTGAGTTGATTTTATTAGTAAGCCCAACTCTGTTGCTAAGATCCACGGCCTTGGCAGCTGCAATAGATGAGACTTGGAATTCCTCGTCAAATTGTTTGGCTTTCATCAGTGCATCTTTACTTAGTTCAAAACCTTTTGATATCATGGTCGTGACCACTTGCTCCATAGTCACAGCTTCTCCAGTAGTAGAAGAAGTCTGATTCATATTAGATTCCTGCTAGCATGAAAAGCAAGAATTTAGCACCACGTTTATCTACGGAAACCTTTACAGATAGAAAATTGTATGGAATTTTGTGGGGCAAAGACCTAATCTGATATTCCTTTCTAGACCACTGTAGAGTGATTACGGTGGACTTGGTTCAAAATCCAAATTTATTCCCATAATGTGATTAAGAAATTTCAAGATTTCCAATTGATTAGAGTTTTTACATAATAACTACATTACCCCTGAAGTACTTCCATTTGCAGCCTTCTGTGGATAGTAAGCCCCCAGGATTGGATTCATCTAATGGTGCTTCAACAGCAGATATTTTCACACCTCGTTTTGCAATGGTAGCTCCCTGCAAAACATAAAGGAAATTAAGTGAATAAACAGCATAGGGTGAAAAGGGGTGTTTGTGGAATAAGCAGACAGACAACCTTTTTGTTTACTTACACAAGCAGAAGATGCAAAATTTAATTATCACACTACAGAAAAGAGAAAGACAAAAATGTTGGAGGTAGTCACGCCCCCGAGTTTATTGTTGGCATGGAAACATTTGTTAGCAGTTCTATCCATTACAACGAATGTGCTCCCCCAGACATTATATACGTTGTAAAAGTCCAAATAAGAGCAAAAAGGAATAATATCAACAGCATTTGCCAAAATGAAATTTGGTTTTATAGTGAAGGGGTCAAGAACTCCACAACCAGGAATTCCCATGCAGCCTAGATATGACGGCTCCACTTTTAAAGATGGAACGGTCTCAGCTTATGTGTTAATCAATTTCATCATCTTTTGTGTAAAGCACATTGATATCTTTAAACTACTCAATAAAGAGTTCGTATTATTCCCAGCTTTATAAATAAACCTGCCCAAGATTTCAGATAGATCTCCCAGAAAACGACAGTCATATTCTCCAGCTTGTTTATATGATAGCATAAATGAAGTTAAATTGTTCAGAAAAAATAAACAAATAATGAAGTTAAATTTGTCTTTTGACTTGGAACATATTGAAGTCGCCGAATGTTCTTGAGATCAGCATATTCCAGTATTTCAGCTTAAGGAAGAGAAGTACCAAAATCACAAGACAAAGATTCAGTGTCCAGTTAATGGATTAAATCTATTTATAATGATTGCTAAAATCCGTTCAATTTAAAAGAAGTTACGTGATCATCTGACTCAGAGAGAGGAGAGTCTGTCCGTCTATCTTAATGTCTGAATCAGAATTGTGAGCCTATTAGAAAGAGAAAAGAACAAAAATACAACAACGCCGCTGAGTGTAATGTACAATTCTAAAAGGACTGCTCGAGAAAGAACTAGCTCTGATTAATTTACCATATCAAAGACTTACACTGAGCAAGAGGGCAGTTTTCAGTGCATATGCATCTTTAAAGGATACATATGCAGTGCATGTGTGTTCACTCAACCTGCACATAACAAAACAACCCAGAATGATGAATACAGTTTACCAGACAACTTAAAGATTGACGAGAAGAAAAATGAAACAAACACCCATCTGAAGCTGCATATTCATACAAATCCTGAATGTACACAGTGAAAGGATAACAAGTTGAAGATAGTCACTCAAGATCACAACGGTGATATATCAAACAATTTCTTTTTGCTAATAAATTTGCTAGATATTATTTTAGAACATTATATGATATGCTTCAAGAGATGGTCCAATTTGAGCATATTCATTCATATACCATAATGAAAGACAAGTTTTGAATCTTTTATACCATATAAGATATGAAGTGTTTCTTATTACTTCTTCAGCCATCGTTCATTCACAAAATGAAATAAGCTTTCTTTCCATGAATGTTATGAAGTTCCAAACAAATCTTAGTTGAATATCACAAGTCCTTGTTAGGCATTTGACATTCTTCTTAGAACACATGACAACTAGAATAAATTGTCCTGGAAAATAAAGCACATTACTCGAGCAATAAATCTGAGCATATACCCCATATGATTTTTTAATCACTGGTTGACCATAATTGAAACAAGATAAGGTTAATTAGACGATCTTTGTTGCAGTAGAAACAGGAGATTCATCATCAGAAGAGCAGAATTACAAAATTTACCTTACAATTTCTAAATGCAAAACTTCACCACAGTATGAGAAAAATTCCATAAGTTCCTTTTCCGTGATGTTAGGAGAAAGGCCTGCAACTTCTGCTACATGGCCACCCAGATACATTGCTTCAATTTCAGTTGAAATAAATACGGAAAAATTTCAGCAGCAGCCTAAAAGAAACCAATAAAGTGCTTTAAATTAGCAAATAGCTATAAGTTTGTCTCCCCCAAAAGCACCCAATTTAGGATAGAGATCGAGTGACTGGAATAAGGACTTGGCAAACTTTCCGGCAGGCACTAAGAAGAGAGTAATACATATAACTCTCAAATCTACGTAAAATACTATCGAGATACCATAAAACCAATACAATAGTATCAATATCATCTCGAATTATGAGAAAAATGCTATATTTATATACATAAACCATTTATGCTCCTCTTTCTATCGGTAAACTTTTATATGTGTATCCTATAGGCTTGTTCTGTGAAATCAGTGTCTAGGTAGTAGTTTCCGGCAAGTTTTGAGCACGTATCTTGTACATGTCGCCGTCAAAGACTTGAATTGACATGATTACACCTAAGCGGCGAATTGTGCAAAAAGCGTGCTCAAAACTGACCGGAAACCACCACATTAATTTGACAAAACAAGCAACTCAAAAATAGTTTAGGTATAAATACTGACATAAAGAGCAAAACACACACACACACACATATATATATGTATCGTTTTTTCCTCAAATTATACGAAATATCAGGCAACATAAACTTGTGTTTGCTTCATAAGATAATCAATTACTGAAAATTCATTCAAATTTGGTACAACTAGCAGTAATCAATGAGTACTATAATATCAGGACTCACTCAATTAGGTTTAACTAAACAAGCTCAAAATTACAGTAATCTTATAGCAAATGCCTAAATTGAGCAGTAGAATCCTTTAAAAACTTCAAATTACTTGGTTAAAAAACATCAAACTCCATAGTTCAACTATTTTCATATACGAAATTCATAAAGTAAGAATTGGAAGGCAGAAAATCAGAGAAATGAGGAAATCACCTGTGATTCGGAGAAGAGATTAACCAAACTTAAAGGAGAAGCAGAGAAGAAATGAAGTCAGAGGACGTCAGATTTTTATAACTTAACTAACTTCTGTTTACTGTATTCGGATCTTTCGAGTGGTCTTTATATGCCAAACCACCATAGCCCGCTCTTTCCGTATCCCAATTGTTTGATTTTAATTTTAATTTTATTTTTATTTTTTTTATTTTTGCTTTTTCGAGTTTCCTTTTCGGCATTTGAAAAGGTGGTACGGAAAATAATTTTTTGCTATAAAGTATGGTGGTTATTATTTATACTGTCGGACTGCTCGAACAATGTATTAAATTAAAATTGATTTTGCGTAACTTTTTTTATAAACAATAATTTTATTTTTTCAATTATAACTTTTATGAATCCGCTTTTAATCTAAAGCATTGAGGAAACATTTTAATGTTCTTCATATATAAGTATGTACTTAAAAATGTCTTTAAAAATATTAGAAGGACCGCAACAAATATATGACAAACTCCTTTTTCGGAGAACAAATGTCAAAATCAAAGACTCCAAGTTGTATTTAAATTTATTTTGGAATCAAATCTAATTAAAAAAAAATCATTAGGTGTCACATTATTTTGTCACAAAATATTTTATTTTACAAAAAAAAAAAAAGGGAAAAAAATCAACTTACAAAAAAATCCTAAATTTCAGTGGCAGATTTAAGAGGGAAATGAGGGACACTCTTTTAACGAAAAACATGATATTATTAAGTAATATCACATATTTAATAAGGGGTGGAGGAATGTCGAAGGATCCCGACCCATTGAAAATAAGTTCAAACCTCAACGAGTATATGATTAAATGATGAAGCGAAAAATTACATATATACTTAGTAAATCCTAAAGAAAATAACTCCTAATATACTCCACACCATATTTAGAATATGACCAAAATGTGACAAGTCAGCATTAAGCGAAATTATGTGACAGTTACCCTCCCAAAAATTTCAAAATGTTACATACTTTACTTTTCAAAAACACCCTTTAAAATATCTTTTGACACTGAAAATATTTTATATAGTATTTTAATATATATTTCGCCCCCAACATACATAGTTGATTCTTCTTATTGTTGAAGTTGTTATCTACCAAGTGGTCACAACATGTTTCTCTCTTACATAAAAGGAAACGTGGTACTCATTCAAGGGAAAATTGTGAACTAAGTATTTCTTTCTTTAAGGTGTTTGTTCTCCTTGACTAAAGATGGCTACCTTTTTTAAAAGAAAATTTAAAGTTGTTTCTTAATCCTTTAGCCTTTGACAAAGTCCTTGGTGAGTTCAAGGTACAACTTCTTCTTTTTTTTTTTTTTTTTGGGTATACGGAATCGATTCCAGGATTACTCCTGAGATTGAACAACTTAACCACTACACCATTTAAGATTCCTGTTCAAGGTACAACTTAGTTCTCCTTCTTCTCCATTTCCTCCTCCCTCATTTTCCTAGCTGCCATAAAGGAAATTAAATTAAAGAATTTACAAAAGAGGGAAACCCCTAAGGAAAATTTAGAATTATCATATTATAGTTCTTATTTTAATGAAAATCAAATGAGTATGAAGAAAGATGTTTTTTTGTGTGTAGAGTACAGTGATACATATAAACCAAAATATAAATAGTTTGCATTTGAAAATTTGCAGTCCTGGTTCTCTTTTTCTTTTTTCTTCTTTTTAATTTTGTTCAGATTTGAACCTCGACTTTTAAATTATAATTTAAACACTTGACCGTCTAAATTATTATTTAAATAGCATGGATTGTGTATCTTAATTAAGTGAACTACTCCAAATAAATGCGAAAAATAAACCTTTCACAGGCACCTAACCACTCTATCCAGCTACAGTTGAAATAAACTTTTCGTCTGCGTTTACTAACACCTAATTTTGCCCGTATAAATTGGTATTTTCAATGAAATTAAACCGTCCATGAAGATCATGATTTCATTCTATTCCTGCCCTGGGCCTGAGATCACCATTTGAAGGGATTTGCATGGGCTTGGCCCGTTTTTCCCAGATCAGTCATGCATACTTAGACCTGAAAAGGGTGACAAACATTTTTGTCCATAACTGAAGTCCCACTTCCGTCCAGGGGCCATAAGTCGACGTGGCGCTTTTCCCCCACGCATGAGTGCCACGTGGCTGAACGGAAGTCTCACTTCCGTTATTGCCCTGAGCGAAGTGGGACTTCAGTTATGGTCTCCCGGTTTAAAAAAAACCCCTTCTTCTTCCCCCCACCGCGATTTGCAAGAGTAATATTGCAAAAAAAAACCACCTCTCCTCCCTCCACTGCCGCCGCCGCCTCCCTCCCACTCGCCGCCGCCGCTCCGCCGCCATGCCTGCGGGTCCTCCTCCCACCGTCACTCTCACTCTCCCCACCACCAATATCTCTCTCTCCCAAATTTTAATTTGGAGGTATTTTTTTTTTTAATTTTATTTAAGTGTATTTTATTTAAGTGTACTTTTTTTCAATAATGTATTTTGTATGTATAGTTTTGATATTTATGTTTTGTTGCGAATTGTATATGTATGTATATTTTGTGAATTTGAAATTATTATGGACTAAAATTGCAATTTTGTGAATGTGATATCCTTATATATTGTAATTGCAATTATGTGAATTTGATATTTTTATGGACTTGAATTGCAATTTTGTGAATGTGATATCCTTATGTATTGTAAGTGTATAATGTGAATTTGAAATTCGTATGGACTAAAAGTGCAATTTTGTGAATTTGATATCCTTATGCATTGTAGTTGCAATTATGTGAATTTGATATTTTTATGGACTTGAATTGCAATTTTGTGAATGTGATATCCTTATGTATTGTAAGTGCATGATGTGAATTTGAAATTCGTATGGACTAAAAGTGCAATTTTGTGAATTTGATATCCTTATGCATTAGTAGTTGCAATTATGTGAATTTGATATTCTTATGGACTTGAATTGCAATTATGTGAATGTGATATCCTTATGTATTGTAAGTGCATAATGTGAATTTGATATTCTTATGGACTTGAATTGCAATTATGTGAATTTGATATCCTTACGTATTTTAATTGCAAGTTTTGAGAATATCGTCGTCCTTATTATTGACAAAAATCGCACGCTTTTAGTTACTGGATGGCTTTTCCCGCCCACCTTATGCCCTGTCCAGTACGATCCCAGGTGTGTTGAACAAACACACGTCACATAGAGCACTTAGGATTTGGGGCGGGGATGTAGTCCCTGAGACGAGGGGTTTGAAGGTCATTAGCTATGACGGGCATTTTTTTTGACGCATACCAACGCGAGGGCAACCGAGAGAGTGCTAGATCTCATTGACAACTTTGGTTTCGGGGGTTGTTGTCGGATAGGTAAGATTAAGATAGACCACGCACCGATCACCGCATTAGTAGAGCGGTGGCGGCCCGAGACGCACTCATTCCATCTCGCGGTGCGGTGAGGTCACCATCACCCCTAAAGGGGACGTAGGCCGCCTCCCAGATCGCCCATGCGGGGGCCACGTGGTGACGTGGGGACGAGGACTACAACATGTCCCGAGTGGTCGAGTGGATTGAGCGTGTGCACCATATCTTGAGTTTCCGCCCCCCCTGCAGTCTATTAGAGGGCAACGCCCTCGACCTTGCAGAGGTGTACGCCCACATTTCTGAGCCCCTAGCCGAGGATGCCACGCACCTCGCGGTTGACCAGCGGGCCCGGGCCCTGATTTTCCTCTGCATGGAAGCTTTCCTTTTCCCGGATAAGTCCGAGTCGCGAGGGAACATGCGCTATCTCTTGCTCATCAGCGACGGGGACCTCACCCATGACCAGCATTCCTGGGCCAGCGCCGTCCTGTCCTACCTATACCGCCACCTGTGCATCTCTGCACAGGCTGACTCTAAGGACATAGCTGGCTGTTGCCTGTTGATCCAGGTTTGTGGAATGGTTAATGAATATTTTTTATTGTTTACCTGCTAATTTTTAAATAATTTATGATTAATCTGTGTTTGTTTGTACCAGTTGTGGGCGTGGGAGCGCATTTCATTTCTCAAGCCGGCGAACCGGGGAGTGATTATGAATGAACCTCCCGCGGACGGCCAAGCGTACGGGGCGCGTTGGAACACCGCCCTGGAGTTTCAAGAACGCCACGAAATCTCGGTGACGGTGTTTCGCGACCAAACTTGATCAGCTGACGGGACGCTCGGGGGGTAAGGTTTATCGTATTTTTCGTGTGTTTGTTTTTATTTGCGCAATTAATTCCTCGCTAATGTACACTTTTTTTTTACGGTTCATGTGGAGGCCGTACTCGATCGGGTTATTGCTGCTCGGGTCTCACGCGATGACTGATTCCTATCCACTGTCGGGCCCGTACGCCACTCGTGTGTTTCGAGTTGGTTGAGTTTCACATGCTCGGACCGGGTTGCTAGGCAATTCGGGTTCCAAAGAGTGATACCAGCCCATCGGTGGCGGAGAGTACGACAGAGGGCGTAGACGTCCACACCCACATGGCGGGGGCCGAATATGAAGTGGGCGAAGAAGCACGAAGACTACATAGCCATGTGGGATGCCCGACAGATTGCCTGGCTAACGGCTGCGTAGGCGGTTTTGGGATTTCAAGCGCTCACCCACAAATCATGGTTCAAGTACGACTGAAGGGACGAACATTGTTGACTTGGGACGGTCTTTGAGGCCCTCGTGGCGGAATACGTTGCGGTAAGTTGCATGTAATAACGGCACACTGTATTAACTGTATATTTTCATAACTAAATGTTTATTTTGTATAACTCTAATTTAGGCTAATCCAAGGGCTAAGCGGTACAGAAGAAGTGGCGAAGTTTTCTTTATCCTTCTCTGCCATATTTTTGGGTACGAAGGAAGAGGATTTGTGGACGAAGCTGGACAATGTTCAACATCTCCTGAAGAGGTAACTTTGGAGGCTCCCCCTGAATACCCGATGTACGATGCATCGTCAAGCAACAGTACGACTTGGAAAATGATTGAGGCTAAGTTTGAAATATTTAGGGTTTGACTAACCGGGACTTTGTATTTTTTAATGTTCGATGTAAATTTATTTGTATGAAGTTAATGGAATTGTCAGTTATTTTATTTTTGAAAGTTCCGAAATGAGCAATATTTAAAAAATAATTGAAACTAATTATTATAATATGAACACGTATGGAAATAATTAGTAGGACAAGGGGAGAGGTTTTTGAGGTGTTAGTTAACGATTTATTATGAAATTGGTCGGTCTCCTAAAATTGGTCGATGATGCGAACCAAACTGCAAGAAACCGTTTGGGATTTTCATTCAATAAAGCAAAAGTGAGAAGTGACAATAGCTCGCAATTTGAGGGACGAAGTGGCAATTCAGTCCCTCAAATTGCGCTGGGGACCAAAAAGTACAATTTTTGGGAAAAATCATGTCTCGGTTGATAACGGAGTGGGACTTCCGTCTTGGAGCCATAACTGAAGTCCCAGCTCAGTTATCAACCGGCGATGGTTTTGCCACTTTTGCTGCAAAATTCTCTATAAAATTTAATACCCTCCCATCCATTCTTCATACTCCAAATATTCCCGAAATATTCCCGAAATATGCTTGGGGATGCAATTCAAGGATAAAGCGAGGCAATGTTGGATGTGAACGTGTGGCATGACAAGGTGGCATTAAGGGAATGGAAAAGAGAGAGAGCTAGACAAACAATGGTTCGATGAGTCTGTAGAAATTCAACCGAAATTGCCCGATGCAGTTGGTACGTTCGCGTAAATCATAGCAGGGTGGATGGAATGTGGAAGGTTACAAAGCTTAACCAGGGCCACTGCTGCTTGATGGACCAGAACAAAAAACGCAACATGTCCTCCAGCTACATCGGGGTAAAAATTCTACACCTTGTTCGAGCGAGATCCCGAAATATCCATTAAATTGATTAGAGTCGCTTGTACCAATGATATGAATTTGACTTGTACCTATAGAAAAGCTTGGTATGCCCATGAAACGCTTATAGAAACACTTTTTGGTACTTGGCATTCAACTTTTCAGGTACTGCCGCATTATATCCGGGCATTAAAAGATTCAAACCCGGGTATGATAGTCAAATTTCTCTACCACCCTCGAGAAACCGATAATGGGCCGAAGGTGTTCAAGTCATTGTTCGGACTTTTCAACCGTTGGTTGACGGTTACCCGTGGTGCCGACCCACAATTTCGATTGATGGGACACACCTTAGGGGGAATTATAAAGGGACTCTCACGGTTGCAAGCACTCGGATGCTAACAACCAAATTTTACCCTCGCTTTTGCGTTGGTCGATTCGGAATCATCTTTGACTTGGACGTGGTTCCTTAGTCACTTGAGGGAACATGTTGTCAAAGACCCTTAAAGTGTGTCTTATCGGCGATCGTCATGCCGGCATTCTTAGTGCCGTGGCAACCCTCACCGGATGGCAACCCCCAAAGGCGATGCACCGATCATCGCCTTAGGTATTACTGAGTCCAATTTCCACACTCATGCAAAAAAACAAAGAATTGAAAGATTATGTGTGGATTGCTTTGCAAGCCAACCGAAAAAAGGTTAAGTGCGATCTTTATCTAGAGCGTATAAAACAAAAAAGATGAGGATGCGTTTAAGCTGGTTAATGCAGCAACCCAAAGAGTTGTGGACTCGGCATACGACTGGGGAATGCGTTTGGTTGCATGACTACAAACATGTCGGAGGCGCTTAATAGCGTTCTAAAACAATCTAGAGCGCTGCCTTTGAAAAGCGCTCGTGGAGAAGATATTTTTTAAACTTGTACATTATTTTGACAAACACTGCAAGACGCAAATGGTTGTCAAACGCCTTTCCCTAAGAGGATATGGGAGCAGTATTTCGCGTACGAAGAAAAAGACAAAGCAACTCTTCTTGTAAACCGACACCACATGGACCAAGGTATCTATAGGGGTCATGTCCCAGACATAGAGGACCCGGCCAAGGTGGAAAAACGTACACGGTCAACTTATCGGTTCGTAGGGTGTAGCTGTGATAAGTGGGGCTGCTTATTCGGTTCCATGCTCCCATGTCATTGCTAGTGTCCAAATCGATAATGCGAGGATGCTTCTCGATTCATCCACCCCTGTCTATTCTCTCGAACATTATAGGAATACTTACAAGTCTATTTTATATCCCTGCACTGATCCCGTTCATTGGAGATCCCCCCTTTTGATTTGACATATCACCCACCTAACATGAAAGCTACGCAGGGTGGGGTCGACCTCGAGGCGGAGATACCAAATGCCTATGGACACGAGAACAGGGGGCACTCAAAGGGAAAAGAAGTGTGGCCCACTTTGTAAGCGAGTTGGTCACAACCGGAAGACTTGCCCCATGTTAGCACATCTTCAGAACCACCCCCCACCCCCCACCCTCCACGATAATTGTATTTAAATTCTCCGAATTGTAATAGTTTAGAATTTATAAAATTGTTGTGAATGTTCTCGATTTTTCCCGGTCTCAATTTCATCGAACATCTTACATTTCAAATACAAATTATTAAAGTTGACGTAATAAATCGAAAAAAATCATCATTCCACTACCGTAATCAAGGATATCGTAAGGGAAATTTGGATGAATTTTTACATGGTCACCCGGGTGTAATCTAGAAAACACAACAAACTCATCCCACCCCAAAAAATAGTACATGATCATGACCTTCGTCTCTAGTCACTTGCAGTGTCAATTTGTTACTGTGAAGGTTGCGCATGTAGTAGTACTTGAGGGATTCCAAGTCGCATTCTAACACGCCATTGCATGTATTGCGGACATATCCACTGTATACGGGAAACAACATTACAACACATAAATGTAAAATGAACGATTTTAATACAAAAAATTTAATATTACAAAACGTCTACGGTTTTGAAAGTCCCGAATATGTTTTGTAAATGTCTATTCGAAAACTCTGCTGGGAAAAAATGCCCCAGCTCGAGGGATACGATAATTCACCCTTCGAGTAACCTATCCCAGGGCCCTCCCTTAACAAAAATATCTAATACATTCATGGGAGATGGTATAAAATGAACTTTATTTGTGGGGACGAAGATTGTTGTCACGCAAAAAATTGTTGCAAACCTCCGTCTAGGTAGTAGGTGTCATCTATTTTGTTTACATAAACGCACCATTGATTCCCATGGTCGTCCTTCAGATACACAGAATTTGCTAACCCGAGACCGGTTTGCTCCAACCAACTTGTGTACTTCGATGGAAGACGCTACAAATCCAAAATTATGAGTTAGATAGCTAAACACATTTCATACAATAAAAAATTACTCATTACTAAATACAATACTACCATTTTTTCCATCGGTTTGATTTCCGACCGCAATTCTAAATTGGTATCGAAATACTCTTCCAGGCCGGGATTCATTTCGCTATTCATTTTCAAAGCTAGTAATATGGAGGATAGGGTTTTTAAGGGTTTGAGAAGGTTGTATGTTGTGGAGAGGTTTGGAGGGGTATTTATAGATGTGGTTGGAAATTGTAAAATTATTTTTTTTATTGGACAAGTCTCCCGAAAACCGGTCATAAATGAGCACGAAATTGCCAAAACCGTTCAGACATTTTTTTTTAGTCAAAACAGCAAAACTGAGAAGTGACTACACGCTGCAAATTGGCTGGAAAGTTAGGGTTTTCGTAGGGTATTTTTTGGCAGGACCATAACGGAAGTCCCACTTCCGTTCAGGGCAATAACGGAGTGGGACTTCGTTCAGCCACGTGGCTATGCAGCGTGGGGGAAAAGCGCCACGTCGGCCATAACGGAAGTCCCACTTCCGTTATGGTCCCCGGGACGAAGTGGGACTTCAGTTATGGACAAAAAATGTTTGTCCCACTTTTCCGGGTGCCATGTTATGACTGATCTGGGAAAAACGGGCCAAGCCCATGCAAATCCCCCCATTTGAATAATTGTTTGCAGTAGGTCCACACTTCCAAATGCTAAACACTATAAATGTATGGGCTTTCTAATCTTGGTAAGACTGTTCTCTAATTAAATCATGATAAATCTAAAAAATTCATTGTGGACTTGACTTCTTAGAAGCCCCTTTCTTTTTATAAACTTTGTCATCTTTTCCAACTTCTTGGGCTGTCAAACCATTGTAAGCAAAAAGAATAACTAATATCTAAAAAACACGAACTTTTCGTTTTGGTGAAAAAGAGAAGAAAAAAAACAAACATTTGGGAGGCAATAAAGTGTTAGCCTTGGCTAGATTAGTTATCTATTCTATTTTTAGAGGTACCTTAAAATTGTATTTCACACATACGAATAAAATACTCATTCTTCTCTACATTCATATCTAATAGAAGAAATGAGATATGAGTGAAAGTTGTATTTTTTTTTATTAACTTGAGAGGCACCCGGTGCCTACTGACAACGTGGTGACTAATTCAGGCTCGGCCTGTGGTTGGTCCGTAACGTGACCACTAGCGGGGAGGGTCTGACCCATACTGCTCTTATACACGGAGCCCTACCACCGCGGGAAAATCCCACGAGAGTCGATGTTCACTGTGGGAATCGAACCCTCGTCAACGGTGAGGTATATGACAACTCCAACCAATTGTCCCAGAGCTCGGGGTTGAAAGTTGCATTTATAATTCAATGAAACAACATCAAATGAGGCTAGCGCAGTTGACGCAAGCGTTTGTGACTCATGACAATAGGTAATGGGTTCGATATCCCTCTTTCTATGTTTGTTCCATAATCTAACCCAGTAAATATTTCGCGGGTTATTATTCGTGGATCCTAATTGAAAGCTAAAAGCGTCCAAACGTGCTACCTTGTTTTGTGGAGAAATAAGGACACCATTTAACATAAACTAATCATGTCCATCTTTTGTGGTGATAAAAGAAAACCGTAAGAGATTTAGAAAATGGATAAACAAATTGTAGGTTTTTTTATCTGCATTGATGAACCCTAAGAACTTTAAAAGAAACAGTGCAAGGAATCACTAACGTATTAAGATTTGAAGAGGTTTGATGAGTTGTGCCTCGTACTAAAAAAATAAACAATCTAATACTAACGGGGATGATGATTTTAGGAATTGAAATAACGAACTAACTAAAAAGCTAGCTAAAACGAAATTTAAAATCCTAAACTACTAAGACGGTGTCATTCTCAAAGAGAGTTACAGAAGAGCAGCAGTTTGATTGTTAATATGTGAGTTATAGAAAGTACCGGCAACGAGAGGGATTTTCATGTCCCTAAGTAATGTGGTGAGATGTTTATTTGATGATTTACATTATATTCTCATTTTGATTTGAGCTAAATTTATAAAATTGTCTTTAATTTAGAAGACAAATGGAAAATTGCACTAAAATTTTAAAAATAAAATATTTAATTTTAAATATCCCAATAAGATAAATAGGATATTCAAATTTAAACAGAAAATACATTTCATTTACTTTTGTAAGAAGTGAGGGAAATATCCCTGCCCATGCAGCCCATCTCATAGCTCGTTTAGGGATATTCTCGAATCTCGACCATCCCTTCTAGTTGGTTGGCGATGCCCTATGATATAACGACAGTTACCGCAGAATTTTGCATCTTAATTAAAGCTTAAAAAAACTAATATTATATTCGCATTGAAAAAAGCTAGCTACTGATCGATAAAGACACCAAATTCCGATTTTTTTTTAATATAGGACTGACTTTGTAGAACTGTTCATGTGAGAGGGTCGTAAGATCAGTGCCACAAGGCTGAATCCATATCAAAGTGACCTCAAATTCCGTTTACGAGATCAGTCTTGCATTTTAACGTTTCGTTTCTCTTTCCCTTTCCCTCTCTTGAGGTTACTCAATTATAGGATCGTCTTTATGGAACTGATCTCACATGTAAAATACATCCCATTTATGGGAAAATTTGAAGGTAGAGTCGTCTTTATGGGACTGGTCCGACAGTTCTTTCACATGAATTGTAGCAGTTTTTACCTATAAAGTAGGTCATACCCCAACTTATATAAGAAGAATGTAAGATCAGTCCCAAAAAGACGGCTACATGTGAGGGAACCGTGAAACGGAAGAATTGAATTTTCCCTCTCGACGGTGGAGGCGACGCTAATTACTAATGTCGTCTACGTATAATGGATTACGGCCATGCCCTTTTCCATCATAAACACCTATCGCTTTTACGCTGTTATATCAATATATACGGGTTTGATTATGTTGAGCCCTTGAAGGGGATATATTATTAATTTATTCCATCATTGGTTGATTTTTAATTAATGCCAAAAGCTATCATTCTTTGTTCATTTCCGCCAATAAGCTTACAAAAATATATATTCTACTTGTCTTAAATCTTTGGACGACCATAATCCTAAATGTGTCACGTCCTGCTTCACCCATAGTTAGGATTTGATTAGATGTTAATTTATATGTTAAGATTTATGTCTTTGATTTTGAAAGATCGAATCTTTTGTCAGAATACCTTAATGTTATTCAGATTGCTGGGGGAGTGCGAAGTGTAATAATTTAATTATTTAAAGTTTCTTTTTCTTTTCATATAATTCTCTTTGATATTGAGCGTGTCTTTTTATAAGACATACATTGAAAATTAGTTCATGGACCTCCATATCATCTCAAAACCAATTGGCAAGGAGAGGTGTTAGCCCATAGCTTATATATTATTTAAATCTTCCTTAGGCACTCGATGTGGGACTTCATATTTCAACACTCCCCCTCACATCGAGGTGAGAGTCAATTTAGGATTCTCAACACACTCACTCACATCATCAAGTGCTTTGCCCAAGTGGGTAAGTGCTTGGCCCGGGACCGAGAGGTCCCGGGTTCGATACCCTCCGCCAGCGTTGCGGTGAGCTTTATTCTCCCCGATCTAGGTACATTCTCTCCCGCTCATGGGGCTGTTCTATCTCCCCGTTCATGGGGCTCCGCCTTCGGGCGTTCAAAAAAAAAAAACACACTCACTCACGCCCAGGCCTGGATATCTGGAGCGTGAACCTCAATGGGGCCCTACATCGAATTAGGTGGCTCTAATACCATGTGAAAATTAGCTCATGAGCCTCCATATCCTCTCAAAACTAATTGGCAAGGAGAGGTGTTAACCCATAACTTATATATTATTTGGATCTTCGTTAGGCACTCGATGTGGGACTTCATATTTCAACACATACATTTACAAATAAGGGTCCAAAAATTATTATGTAAGACGGAGATGTGACCAATATGAATATTAAATCATTCCCATCTCCCTATTTCTGGCGAAATTGTTGCTTGATGTGTTTACTGAGATTAGTGAGATTCACATTAGAGACAAAGCATGCTTTAATAAATTAATAAAGGAATGGTCGGATCAGTTTGAAGACGTGCTGTGGAGTCATCTGCTTCTGCTAATTATAATTATAAAATTCCTCAAGTACACGAAATACTATGGTTTTGTACGGTTTTATGCAGAAGTGTAAAATTATGAATTGAAGGTATTGAGAACTCAGAGGAACCAAACGTGAACAGACCACGAGGCTGCTGCACATCTCTAATCTTCTGTCTTATCTCATTCTTTATTTCATTCTTTAATAAATTGCTACATATTTTTAAAATATATATAATTTAAAAAAATAGTGAAGCTTGAATAAAAGCTAGATACATGATCTCATATATGTTAATGACAAAAAATCGTCCGTCCGTGTATCTAATTATTTACAATTTGTCATGTGTATATATAATTGAAAGAAATGTTCATATAGCGAATTCTGATTTGTTGGTCATAAGAATGTGACCATACACGGGGGACATGTGATTTTCACACTATATTAATAGCGGTAGAAATCTTCTATCCCTGTTCGGTATCCCATTCTCTGTGTCACTAATAAAAAATTATAATCTAAAACAAATAGTAGAACCCGTATAGGAAACATGAACACGTGTCAATCATCTATTCGTATGGACATGAAACGGGACACAAAATAGGGACATGGGATTTTTTGCCTATTAATAAGGGTGAAATCGTCTGGCTCTATACATGTTACATACATGTCTCCACCACTCAAAATTTGGCATGTGAAATTTTTTTCCAATTTTTATTTACACGTGAACATGGACGAAGACAAGGGGGAGAGGGCAGCACCCCGAGATTTCTAAAAATACTATTAGATATAGTAAATTTTATATGTAATTTGAAATATTTGATCAAATTCGCCCCCAATATTTTTTTTGTAGTTTTTATATATATACTTTGGCATACTATTGCAATTTTTCGCCTCCCAACGTCAAATTTTTTGCTTCGTCCCTGCACGTGAAAAATTATGAATGATTAAGAACAGATATAAGAATATGTACTGAGGACAAACGGTTTATTTTACCTAATAATAAGAGTAGAGAGTTTTTTTTGCGCTAAATATAGGAGTAGAGTGTTGAACGGGATAATAAGGACAGAAATCTCAAACCAAGATGCAGTAGTCAGTAGACATCTCACTTATTTTTGTCCATGGTTTTCGTGCAAAATCTGACTATGGTGTTTCCATGTAAATTAAATCAAATCCAAGAGGAGATGACTCAAGCTCGATGTGTTGTATTCTCTTTTGTTAATCACAACTATAATGTTCCTACTCATTTGTTGACTGACTTAACTAAAGTAAACTTTGACCTTTGTTATTGGATGTATGATGTGCCAGTTTCTATATACCCCTGTTTTATGTAATTTCGTGTTTGGGCTACAAAAATAAATAATCTAAATTGTACTTTATTTTATATTTTTTTGGTAATATTTATTTTATATACAAGAACCGAAGTTAGAAACAAGAATACTGTATATATGATTAAAATGTACATAGATACATGAAATTAAGGCATTGAAAGTACAACTCCTTTTATTTTTACACCATAGTTTTTTTTTTATGTAAATTTTACACCATAGTTACACCCATAAAAAAAAGGGACAGCTCACTTTTTTTTTTAATTTATAATTTAATTAGGAAAGAGAATATAAATATAAAATCGTAACCTATAGTCCAAAGCGTGCAGAGTAAAAGTGTTATATCAACTGCACTAATCCTCGTTAAAAATGTGGTCATGTAATTAAACTCCTGATGATGGCGGCCTCGGGGCTATCAGCGTCAATGGTGGAAAGTAGCTGAGACAGCCGGTCGCTAAGGTCGTCAACCTCTCTGTGTAAGTTTCGGATGTAATTGCAAGTCTCTTGGAGGACCTTCGAAGCTGACGCCTGCAGGGGGCCAAAAAGTCAACTTAAACGTTAAGAAAAATATGTCCATTTCTAACAATTTTCTAAAAATTTAACCTACTAGCCGGTCTTATCCGGTATAACTAACACGTACAAAAACAAGGCAAAAAATCATTTGTTTCCGTATATGTTTACATTCATATATTCAATCAATCACAATTCGTCATATATATATTTGAAAGAAATATTTACATAGAGAATTCTGATTGATTGGGTAAAAGAATAAGGATATACACGTGGACACATGATTTTCACCACAAAAACAATGAGCTCAAAAGCAATAACATAAATGGTATAAATTCAACTAGAGGGGGTTTTTTCGTCGCCAGATTTGACCATAATCTCTTAAATTACAAGTCAGATATTCGATTGCGGGTTATTTTTATCTAAAATCCATTCAACCACTGTACATTTAGGACAACAGAAGTAGTAGCTTTTTTGTAGTAATTATGATTCTGAACAAGTATTTTTTTCATATTTTCTTCTTCGTGTAAAAGTTCTGGTAGTTCTTTCAAGAAAATGGACTAATGTCCGGCAAAAAATCGTCATTTCTAGTTTTGTGTCTCTGTTCTATATCTGACGAATAGATATTTATCACATGTATATTTTCTCCTGTGGATTCTACTATTTTTTTCAGGTTATAATTTTTTAATTAAAAATTTAATACATGTTATTTTCTTATTAGTGGAACAGGGAAAAGGAACACCGAACGGGGAAAGAGGCCCTAATGTCCGGAGAACCTCAGCCATGCAATTCAATAACCTAGAGAACTCATGAAAATTACTTTTTTCTGATCTCCATGATCAGATATACCTTGTTCAAGAAAGGGCCTAAGAAAATTCCACTTTTCCCCGTGGTACGTTTGAATCATTATAATATAAACGTAGAATATATGGGTACATACATACGAATATCTCCATATAATTACATGTCTATTCATGTCATTCTGTTTTTTCTTTTTAAAGTTGTTAGGATTTGACTAATATTGATCACTCAAACTATAAAAGTTTGCTAGATATTCGACCGTTAAATTATTACTTTTTTTACATTTATATTTAAAGAAAGTTATTTGTTGTGGTGGAGGTTTGGCATGGATCCCTATCTATTTATTAATTGGTGACCAAATAGCTTGGAATTAAAGAAAGCTATTACTTGAATGGCTAATTAATAGTATATCATGTTGTACAACTCGTTTTGCACCTAGATTAAAAAGGGTTTCTTGCTTTCACATGTAATAATAATATTACTCCTTACTTCCTAAACTGAATGTCAACTATTCTATTCAAGTTCAAGTGAACTTTCAGTATTGGACATTTTAGTATTATGTAAGATTATAAAATATCAAATCAAATCCTCACACCCTTCCCTTCGTACACTCCTAATTATAATTTTGTCCATACTTAAGATTTATCTTTCTTAATTTATAATATATGAATAAAAATCTTCATAATTAGAGTGTTAATATAGTTGAGTGTTATTACAAAAGTATCACAGAGGATCTGGACAGATAAAACAAAGAGTACTTGTGCACATAGAAGTAGGTAGTGAGCAGCAGTAAACATGTATCTTGGAGTGACAATGCAATCATAACCATTGTTTAATCTTTTAGCAGCAATGGGGAAAAAGAAACGACATGCATGAACTAGAAGGAATCGAAAAGCATAATTAATTAAGGGTGAAAATCGTATGTCTCCCGTGTATGTCCCTATTCATGTACCCAATTAATCAGAATTCGCTACGTGGATATTTCTTCAAATTATATATACACATGACGAATTGTGATTGATTGGATAAAGGAATGAGATATATACGGGAACAAATGATTTTTTGCCATTAATTACCTTGTTGGAGCGCCTGTTGCGGAGCTCGGGAAGAAGCTGTTGTAACTTGGAGACAAGTTCAATGATCTGATCATCAGAGATTCTAGAAGACCCCCCAGCTTGCCTTGACCTTCTGTTAGACATTGTTTTGATCTTTGAAGCTTATTTCTTACTACTTAGGATTATGGAAATGCATAGAAAAGTGGAAATTTTTGAAGGGTTTCTAAGGGAAGATATAGATATAGGAAAAAAAGGAAGGTAAAGAAAGTGATAATAAATATATAAATGGGGAAAGGACCACAAAGGAGGGAAACGGAAGATGAGGGAAAAAGAGAGTACAATAACACAGACAGCGATGTTGGATGCCAAGAAGACCATTGCATTGGACTACCCTTTTATTTTTTAAGGAGTAGTTTTATCTTTGATAGATAAGTAAGTTTAAAATTTATATTCAGCTCAATGCATACAATATACGTAGACTAAATATGCAAATTCACAGAAAAGATAATTGACTTTTATCTTATGTATATTGCACTTATTGGTCTAAGTACAAGTTTTAAACTTACTCATCTACCAAGATAAAATTACTCATTTTTAAGAGAGAGGGCCGAGAGGGAAAAAGAGGGATTATGGTAAAGAACAAGAATTTGCCAACTAATAGTTCATGCTATTTTTATGTTGGGGTCTTATTATTAATTGACAAAATTTGTACCTCTCTAACTTGTATTTAATAGATCAATTAAGGGGGCCAAATTCAGGGAAATTTTGGTGGTTTTTGTTAGAACTGTATTAAAGCAATATCAGTAATCGAGTTGTTTGCAGAGACGTAGACAAGGGGCGGGGTAGCAGTCTCCCCTGAAATTTCAAAAAAATAGTACTAGATATAGTAAATTTTATATGTAGTTTAAAATATTTGATCAAATTCGCCCCCAACATTTTTTTTTTGCAGTTTTTATATGTACTTTGACGTACTGTTGCAGTTTTTCACCCCCATGCCAAATTTCTGGTTTCGTCCCTAATTGTTTGGTCACACGGTCAAGATAATTGTTTAGGAACAAACAATCACTTAATTATTCATGAACAACTATCTCAACTTCGATAAAAACGACTCAACCGTCAAGACTGATTGAACACTATAACCAAAATAAAAAATTACAAGGTGGACAGACATCAATAACCTTAGTCCCACCAAATTCTCGCATAATATTTTTTGAGTTAGCAAGTAAATGTATAACTATTAAAAATACATTTCATATTAAAAAGTATTATGTAATAGACAGATGACTAGAATTATGTCCACTTCGCAGATGCTCAAATTCATGAACCAGACCTTTTTTTTTCTCTCTCTCTTTTTTTTTTTTTGTGTGTGTGTGATGTGTGGTCTGATGGAAAAATAATTAGTTAAGGAAGGAGACCATGCTTTCAATTTTGTGTTTGTTTAGATTACATACAATACAGCCTGGGGTTTTATCTGAATTGTCTCAAGTGTGCTTTTGTGTAAATAATAAAATAATAAGTACTTTTGTTGTTCGAAGCAAAGTTTTGAAACTCAGCCGAAAAAGTTCGAATCAATGTGCGAATAATTATCGACCCGTTCATCGATCTAGTAACATCATCAATATCAAAAGAATAAATCATATATAATTATCAAAAAAATGAAGGAAATGTAAAATTTTCTATCTAATATGGGATGGTCAAGTGTGGAAATCTATGTTTCTTACTCTCTTATATACCATATTTCTAACAAAATGTTATGTAAATTTAATTGCATACAAAATATTCTCCAAAATGTAAACAAAATTCTTTTACCAAAATCAGGCAATTCCAATCTTAAAAGTAGAAGACACAAAAAAGAAAAAATATTACCACAATCATATTAAATATAAGAAGATTATGACAGAGGAAGAATCGTAAGAAGAATTTGGGACAACATTAAAAATCATATATTGTCAAACTCCCGTTATGGATCGATGGGTTAGCGGCAGGGGCGAAGACAGGGGCGGGGAGGGAGCGGCGCCCTCACTAGATTTTTAAAAATACTACTCCCTCCATTCCTAAATATAAGACTCTTTAGACAATTTGAGAAAATTAAGGAAGTTGTCCATTCCACCTAAACTTCCAATACTACCCCATCCTCCCTCTCTTTCTCTCTCACTTCTATATTATAAAGAAAGGAAAATGTTGAGGGTATAATTGAAATGAATTGTTGACACCTAACAAAAGAACCTTAAACGACAATTAATTTGGACTCCTAGATTTCTCCTAAACGACAATTAATAAGGAATGGAGGGAGTACTATTTATCGAAATTTTATATGTATTTTGAAAAAATTTTAAAAAAATTATCAATTTTGCCCCTCAACACCAAATTCCTAGTTTCGTCCCTGGTTAGCAGGCCAACCCCCCGGGTCAACCGATTTTTACAAATTAGAGCAGTTTTTAGCTTTACCCCAGGTTTGAAGGTTAATTCGGACCGTTTTACTCTACGGGCGACGGTCAGACCAGTCGGACCAGCCAATCCGGTCTGATTTTCAAAATAATGGTTCAGAGTTAAACTGCCGCCTTTTTATTTAATTTTTATAAAGTAAATATTAAATTTCGGGCAAATAAAATATTTTCCTTGTACGACAGCGTAGTGGGCCTTCCATGTGTGTGCATCAGTATACAAGGCCATGTGAGCATTCGACACTGATCACGTCTTATAGTTATTGGGACTCTATGTGATAGCTATTTATAGTCCCAAACATAGAACCAATTGCATGCCCACACATAATTACTATTTACTATCCTCACCAAATTCTATTTCATGTTTCCATCCTCATTCATACTAACCTTTTTGACTTTTGATTTTTTAATTAATTACTCTATCTACCTAAAAAATAAGTTTTACAATTTTTTTTTTTACTTTTGTTAATGGATTATTAAATAAAACTTATGAAATTTAATATAAAATAATAACTTACCTCTTTTTCTTTATGTTACTAGCTTTTTCTTTATGGTTGGATATTGTTTGGTTTCGTAATACAATATTCCAATTTTTTATTATTGTTTATAAAAATAAAATTGTTTTAAGAACGAAGATACAATTCAAAATTAAAACTTTGTATTTCATTCCAAGAGGTAACAATATTCAATCGCATCCTAGAAGGGGATGTGCTGTGGTGCCGAATGGTAAAATTTCGGCACCTAAAGATTAGATTTAAGCGAATAAAAAATTGACATGTGGAATAAAGTAACCTGTTATTATAGGTTTTCATGTTTTTTTTTTAAAAATATATTAAATAAATGAAATGGACGAATAAGAGCTTGCCACGTCATCCATCCAAATGACCGGTTACCTGTCAAACTGGGTCAATACACTCTTTTTTACCAATTTTTTTAGTACTAGTAATTTTGGTATTTTTAATGGTAAAATTAAAAAAAAAATTAGTAAATTTTAATAAATAATTAGTTAATGTTGAATATTACTACTTTATTTTATAATATTATCATTTTTAATTTGCAACTTACTATTTTTATAATGAATATTTATATTATATAGAATAGTAATTTACAAAGCAATAGTGGTGAATTTCATGGGATAAATAGTATTTTATTTTATAATAATGGTAAATGGAGTGAAAATTTAAACTTACTATTTTAAAATAAAATTTATCAAATTAAAGTTATAATATTACCATTGTTATCTTAGTTCTCATCAATTTTTAAAATAGTAAGTTTTGTGACAAATTTGGTAATTTTATTTACCTTGTTTGTAAATTTTGTTAAAAAATTAGAAACTTTTGTAAAGATTAAAAATCAATATATAAATATTCAAATTCAAACAAATCTTACCATTTTAATTTGAATTTTAATATTCTGTAAATTGGTAAAATTTACAAATCATTTGGTAGTTTTTAAAATAAAATTGTGAATTTTATGAATTAGTTGGATTTATTATTATTTTAAATATTATTGTTACAAGATTATTTTTAATATTCATAAATCAAGAATATGAAGAAAAAAAAAACAAAAAATGGGAATTAACTTTAAAAGAGAAAAGAATAAAACACTAACAAAATTATACCCCCACACAGAATTACCCCTCCCAATCCATTATTCCTTCCTGTCTCTCGTCTATCTCCCAATCCCTTATTCTTTTCTATGAACTATACAAAACATGTCTCCTTGCAAAATATTATGTTGATCTCAATTTTAATTATTTTAAATAAATTACCCATTCGGCACCACAGCACTTTCCACATATATATTTGGTGATTGTTATTTTAAAAGCAATTCAAATTAAAAATATATATATTCAAAATAACCCTAACAAATACTTATTTTGTCAAAAACTGAATTTGCACTAGAAACTGATTTTTGAGAAAGATTTTCTACAACTGGTGAACTTGAGACGGATTCCTTGCTCAAGATCTGTTTTGGAAATTTGTATAGTAGTTATTAGGAAAATCCTTAAAAGAAGAAAAGAAAAATAGGAAAGGAATTGAATTTTATACTCATAAACATGCATATCTCATAAAATATAAAATAGAAAGATTGTGTTTCATTCCCAAAAGTCAGCAATGTACGATCGGGGGCTCTGACACCTTCATCAATAAAAAAATATGACCCCCAAAATATAGATGCAAATCCAAATAAAATGAAAATTAATTATGTCTGCACAACACTTTCAACTTAAAAGCACAAACTCAAACTCAATATTTGTTCATTTTCCTTCATAAAAACAAAATCTAAAAACAAAGCAAATGCAGCTTAATGAACATAAATTATAATAGTAGTTTAATTAGTTATGTACTTATCATCAAATCAAAAGTCTTTAGTTCAATAATCTCCATTGCATGATTATCTCTTTTATTTTTCTTTTTTCTCTGCAATTTAATAAAAATTAAAAATAAGGGAAATCACTTATTTAGTCCCTCATAAATTTTTGTTTTGTCCGTATAGTCCCTAATGTTTAATTTCAGCATATTTAGTCCCCCAAAAATTTTCATTTCGCCCGTATAGTCTCCAATGTTTAATTTCAGTCGGTAAAGTCCCTTATCTATTTACGGGTTGCATATAGAGGTTTCACCACCTATTCATCGGCGGAATCAGGACAACCCCAAATTTATGACATCCACGTGCTTAATGAGCGGGGGGCATATAATGGTCAGTTTCAATCTATAAATTTACAAAATACAAAAAATCAGTATAAAAAATGGTTATAAAAAGGAAATCCAAAATTCTATTGCCCTAATTTGGAGAAACTCATTTCCCTAAGTCCGCCGTAGAAGAGGTGGTGGAACCTCTATATGCAGCCCCTAAATAGATAAGGGATTTTACAGGCTGAAATTAAACATTGGGACTATACGGGCGAATCCAAAAAATTGGGGGACTAAATAGGCTGAAATTAAACATAGGGACTATAATGACAAGATTATAATTTATGGGGGACTAAATAGGTTGATTTCTCTAAAAATAATTATATTTAAAAAGTAGTTGAAGAAACAAGAAAAGATGATCACGTGGAAGTCACGTGATGGGAAATGGGCTGTAAAAAATATTGGAAATTACTTGTGCAAGAAATTTAGAGTACAAAAAACGCCCTCTCAATTAATACCAATTCCTCCTTGTTAGGGACATAAGCACGAGTGTGTTTGTCAAAGTAAATGTCACATGCTTTTCTACTTAATCCGACAACATGACACGTGTCCCAATAAATTAGGAATAGGATTTTTGTAAATTAGGCTAGAAAACAAATTAAATAATTGCTCCCTCCGTCTCAAATTATATGTCATCATTTCTTTTTAATTTGTCACAAATTAACGATTCATTTTCTAAATTAATAATTCATTGATGATTTTTTTTTCAAATCCTACCCTTACATTGAATGTTGGAGAGAGAATAATACAGAAAGAAAAAGAAAATTAAATTAAATTAAATTGAGAGTAAAATTAAATATGATTGTATTTGAAATTTTATCATATTTCTATTATATATTTTAATAAAATATTAATTCTCATATAATAATAAGATGGATAGATAATTTAGAACGGGAGGAGTATGCTTTTATCGACCGGACTCACATGTGCAAGCCTTTTTTTTTTCCGAACCCTAGGACCACTTCACAACTCACTACAAAACTACTCCTTTATATTTTCACATTGTCAAAGAAAGTCAATATTCATTTTGAAACATATTAAGGTAGAAAGTATACATTTATTTGGTATAAATAGAATATTTAATTTAAAAAATAATATTATAAACGTATTGTAAGAGTTGAATTGTCTCTAAGAATAAATGTGGAAATTATATGTTTTATTCTGTGGTGACACCCTAATTTTTCTATGCTTCCAATAAAAATTAAAATTCTATTATGAAAGGAGCTATAACATGAATGAAATCGATCAATTTACGCATAGAAATAAAATTGATTTTTGTCATTTTTCTCTTTTTTTATTTGGACGGATCGTGATTTGTCATATTGACAATTACACGTAATTTTATTTTTAGTTCATATAACTGATTACAATTAGTTAGTACAAAAGTTTAGTGGTGGTCGTTAAATATATGGCGGTTATTGATTTTTTTATGAAGGCGGTTATTGATTTATGACATACCTTAATATCATCCCAGAAGCAAGAAGATATCATATAAAATTTGCAACTGGTCTGGGAGCAATTATAGGCCAACCCCCATATATAAATTCGCATAAATTAAGGATGACTCTCAAAGGACCCCAAATTCCAGGCTCCGTCGATTTTTTACTTTTTTTTTTATTTGGGTAAAAGGGTATTCATTCTCGCAACATGCGTGATTAATGTCACACCATATTATCAACTACTCTGACGGGTGTTGGTCCAGACTTCGTTAATTATTCAATTGAAACAGGGACGATTTTAAGGGGGGCGGGGGTGACAGTCCCCCCAAGATTTTAAAAAATACTATTAAATATAATAAATTTTATATGTAGTTTGGAATATTTGATCAAGTTCACCCCCAATTTATTTTTGCAATTTTTTTCTGTAGTTCGACCTACTGTTGCAGTTTTTTGCCCCCAATAGACAATTTATATCTTCGTTTTTAAATTGAAATGATTCACCCTGCCAGAATTTATTTTACCTCTTCTGCCAAATAAACAGCAATTCTGTCATTTTTTCTTCTTTTGTAGAGTGGGTAGAGAAGGGAGATTTGTTAATGCATGCTGCAAGTCATGGTTATGAAACCACTCATGGTAGAATTGAATAGTATTTGATTTGAATACGAAATGTTTTTAATTTTGTAAAAATAGAAAAAAGGTAAAACAAAATCTAAATGAGATTTAGGTAGTTGGAAACATGATATTGAAGTCGTAGAAAAGTGGTCCAAAGCTAGTACATCTTCATTAAAAAAGAGGGCAAAAAAATATCTCGACATAAAGAAACTGTTTTTCAATAATTGTGATCCAGTAGCTAATCATAAAAATTAATTATTTATAAGAAGAAATATGTGCCTCAAATCTAAAATTTTATTTCGTCGCGAAATAAAACACTGTTTAAATATTTTGGCAATTTAACACTCGTTCTGTTAGCTGATGCGGTACTAGAAAATAGGAAAAGAGAAATGGGAGTTTCCTTCTCTCCTTAACTTTTGCTATGAAAAATTTCAATCTAGGATGTGTTGTTTTAAATTTTCAATTTAGCTGATGTGTTCTCCTTAACATTTGAACACTTAATTTGTCATAATCTCCAATAATAAAAAAAAAAATCACTATGAACTTCATATCTTTTTAATAAATATTTTAACTTTTTCAAGATTTCCGATAGAAATTTTGAAACGAAAATCAATCTAAATACACCTTATACAAAAAAAAAAAAATTAAAATGGAAAAGAAAATTGAAATCTAATTGTGCTTGGATTGGGTTTAGTAAAACTCAAATTCTTTTTGGATTGAGTATGGAATGAAATCTCAAATAATAAAACAGGAAGAATTTAATTTGAGTTTGATATTAATCTAAGAATAAAATCAGAAATCTCAAAATCAGACTCAATCCATTCATTCTTAAAATGTCATGGCCCAAAAAGTATGAGGGAAACTCAGAGAAATCATCCGTTAACTCTTAATTGCCCAATAACGATACTGAAATAGATTTTACTTTAATGGGTTGAAATCCTTATTAGCCCGTTAAGATGAAAAGGGCTTCACGTAGAAACCCAACTCCTTAAACCTCAGAAACGATTGGACAATTCTGATCCAATGGACATTAGTACATAGGACCAAGAATCTAAACCCAATCCAGTAAAATGGTTATATTAAACCCACTTACTCCTTTGGACCAGTCCAAGTTTTAGAAAACTCAACCTGGGAAAATACGGGTGAAAATTATCTGTCTCCGTCTATGTCATTATTCTTGTAATCCAACCAATCAGAATTCGTTACGTGGACATCTCTTTCAATTATATATACACATGGCGAATTGTGATTGGTAGGGTACAAGAATGGGACATATGATTGGTTGGGTACAAAATTGTCTTCCTTTTTTTTGGTTTGTTCTTCATAATAATTATTTGTTTTCTACATGTCTTTTATTAGGTGTCAACAATTTATTCCAATTATACCCTCAACATATCTTTTATTGGAAAAGTGAAAGAGTGGGAAAAAGGAAGGGTATTATTGGAATTTTGGTGGAAAGATTACTATTTCTTTGAATTCCTTAATTTTTTCAAAGTGTCATGAACGTCCTATATTGAGAAATTGAGGGAGTATCACGTAACCATTTCCATTAATAAATCGAGATTAAAAGTGAAACAAAAAACAAGACAGACTATCCCAAATACTCCTTTCGTCCCAAATTATTTATCCACTTTGACAAATGCACGGGTATTAAGGTTTTGGTGATTTTGATGGTAAAATATAAGTAAAAGTCTAAGATACCCCTCACTAATTTTATTAATCTCATTTAAAATTTATGTCTTTCCCTCTTTTTCCTCTCACATAACATCCAACCACCTCTTAAATATGTGTTGGAAAGTGATAATTTTAATTGACTAAGAGTCTTGAATGAAGAGTTGAAAGAAGGGTAAAATTGGAAAAATTGTCATTAATACATATTTTATTTAGAAAGTGGATAGTTAATTTGGGACAAATAAAAAAAAATGTGTACAGTTAATTTGGGACGGATGAAGTATTATTTACTAACCGAAGTAAATTGTGCTTAGACTTTGACTTCTTTTGTACTTCCTTTTTTGCTGAATTTCACCTTATTCTTATTTACCACGGGCCTTGGCTAGGCTGTTTTGCAGATTTTAACATGGATTGATTGAGAAAGAGAATGGAGACATAGACTCCAAAAGAAACAAAAGAATACGATCTGGAGTGTAAGAAAGGAAAATTCTGATATGGACCAGGGTTAGGGGTAAGGTCCTGGTCCACTTGGTGCAGAAGCTGTCACGTCGCCCCTCTTAAAAAAAAAAAAAATTCATCTCTCAGTCACAGTTAAAATACAAAAAAAAGATAGTCCAGATATGGACACAGTTAAGAGTACAAAAATTGTACAAACTTGTCACATCACTATAAAATGAGGAGGGAAATATTTTTATACTTTTAACTGTTTCCATATCAGGACTATTTTTTTTGTATTTTAACTGGGACTAAGAGATGAAATTTTTTTTTTTTTTTTTTGAAAGAGGAGCGGCGTGGCAGATTCTGGACCAAGTGAACCAGGACCCTACCCCTTACCCTGGTCCATATCAAAATTGTCCGGTAAGAAATTATGAGAGTGGTGAGCTTTGCAGAAAACACAGACTTTCTCAATTTTTTTTATTTAATGTGGAATTGATATTATATATGCAGGTATATAACTTTTTTTTTTTTTAACTAGGTCTTTACTTTGAAGGAGCCTTTCTAAAAAATTTGAACAAATCAGATCAAACTCAAAAAAAATTTGAAAATAATTTTCAGTCAGTAATAGAGCGTCTTCATTAATATCTCACTAGTTGCGTCGTTGCTTCAAACACAAGGATTAGGTATGGACATGAGTCATCATATAAGTATCTGAGATTGAGTGTTTTCGGTTGTTCTCAATCGTTATATAAAAACTTAACAGTTAAACCAACATACTTTTTTTTTGCACTGAATATTATAGATTCAGCTTTCTGATGACGAAAACAGTCAAAATTAGTAGACTCTTACAGTACGTTACCCATCGCCATCATCACTGCATGGGATGAAAGAAAAAGAGAGGCCACTCTTAATAATGGCAAGAAAAAGAATCTCTTTGAATAAATCTAACAATATAATAAGGACGCGATGAGGGGGCCTGTTCTCTTCCTCTGAATTCTGCACTGTAAGTTTTACCAAACTCCAAAAAAAAGCAGTCCGGACCCTATGCGGAATAATTTTTTTCAATATATACGAAACGTATCATAGCATGTGTTCAGTCCGATAAAAATATAATAGGTGTTCTGAGTATCAAAACATTTATTTTTTTAATCAATTTTAACAATCTAAATTTTAATTTAACAGACGAAAAAAGTTCTGCATTGGAGCCGTGACGCAATAAAAGGTTTCACCATGTGAATTGTGTCCTCTGCGATAGACTCCTTTGCTCTACTTTGCTTATTAGCTCCTTAGTGTGAAGTTGTGAATATGGTTAGCCTTCATTTTCCCTGTACTCTCTGTCAAAAATATGCTTGCAAGACAAATGTATTATTTGTCATGTGAAATTTGACCACTTGAGAGCTTTTCTTCCTCTTCCTCACCCATCTCTTTTGGCAATATATCAGGAATAAGGTTAAAAATTAACGTCTCATACTAATTTTATATCTAATCGTTATGTGATCTTCAACATAAGTTTTTTATTTTCTTTTTACGAGTGGAAAAATACTTGAATCTACCTTTCCTATGAAAACAGTAACTCATTAGTGCTTAGGGGGGATTGTCCAAGTATAAAATAATAAAAAAAATTAGTAAACTCCCAAGAAGTATTAAATGTGGAGGTCAAGGGTATATTCGAAATTTTTTATCCAAAAAACATAAAAGTTGAAAGAAAATATGAGAGCTATTTTTGAAAATTAATTTTTGGTTTAAAGATTGCAAAGAAACAAGACAAATCAACACATGAAAGAGAAGTAAAGCTTTTCTTAGATATGGTGTCAAACAATTACAGAAAGAAATGTAAGTGGATTCAATCGGGTTTAAGTTTGATTTGGAATCATATCTCTAAAAGTGAAATTATTTTATGAAATAATATCTAAGTTCTACAAATGAAAAAATTGATTTTCGTTTGGCAAATTCTAAGTTGATTATAGTCCGGAGGGCTTGAATCCTCCGAATGTGCGAAATCAATTATTAATCATTTTGATATTAGTCTTCAAATTATTCGATTCAACAACCTAAAAAGATTATGCAGTGCAAAGAAAAAAATTCCTCCGCGCAATAGTTATTTCGGACAAATGCACCCACAATGTGGCGAATAATGTCCTAAGAAGCATTGAGATTGAAATATTCATTATCACCTCAAGGCTCAAACTACCTCGTGATTACATAAATTCAAGACATTATAAAAATAATTTTTCATTGTTTCAGAGTATTTAATAATATGGTGTGACATTCCTGCATGTTACGAGAATTAATCTAATTCCCCTTTTGTTTTTGTTTTTTTTAAAGAAAAGTTAAAATTCTTCTCTACAAAGTATGGAAAAAGGAAAAGAAAATTACCAAAAGAGATCTTGAAATAATTCCTTGACCCACAAATCTCTCGTACTGTGGTAAAAGATTTAAGATAGTCCAAATCCTCAGTCGTCTGGAGCCCATTTTCTGACCAGCATGTGAATATATTCAGGAATTCGCTTTTCTTTCTTCTTTTCCCGCCTGGGGTAAAATATCTAGGAACTATTTTACTGTATCTAGAATAGTAACAGGTGATCCTCCCTCCATGTCTCATTGGGTAAAAATTCGTCTGTCCCGTGTATATCTCTATTTTTATACTCAAATATTCATAATTCGTCATGTATATATATATAATTAAAAATATATATATAACGAATTCTAATTGATTGGGTACATAAATAAGAATATACACCGGGACTAGCGATTTTCACCCCTCATTGGGGCTTCCCAGATCGGCTTTCACTTCACAGATCAAGTACTTCACCTATAGTGGTGAATTCAATTATCATCATCCTCATTCATCATATTCACATAAGTGACCACGTTACGTTATTGAAACTCACATTTTTTTTTTCATTTCAGATTTAATGTGTTAAGATATTATTAATTACTCTCTATTTAGGGTACTCTCTTCCCCATCGGGGGCAATCGCCTTCAGGTGCTAAAAAAAAAAAAGATATTATTAATTACTCACTCATTTCTTTAAGAATATGTAGTGAAATTTAATAAAGTAAAAAATAAGATTTTTTTTAATTAAAATATTAATATTACTCTTTTAAATAGAATTAGTGGTATACAAGTCTTATTTAATAAAGTAATATTGATATTTTAATCAATAAAAATCTGTATTTCTTGTTTTATTAATTTTTATTTTTGTTTTTAACGACTTATATTAATGAATAAATATAGTATTTGATTAGTTAATTTGATGATTGAGTTTTAAATAGGTAAATAGTGAATCTTAAATATTTTAAGAAGAGTTATTTGTTTTATCCTAATAGTTGGATTGGGATGTCCACATGCTAACCATAAGGTTGTTCAACACAGAAACCAGACGACCTTTAATATATGTACATTGTAAAATTTAACTATTCATTTATTTGAAATACTTAGTTTCGAATTAAATTGATGTCCATTGTAAAATTTAACTATTCACTTATTTGAATGCTTAGTTTGGAATTAAATTGATTTATCAACTGATAATACATTAACACATGCTAAAAAATTATACCTCAACACCTTAATTTTTTAACAGAGTAGAAAAATGATTAATTTGACACAAGTCACGAACCTGCAAACATTATGAGAGCAAAAAGAAAAGGGAGATGCAATATATATATATATATATATATATATATATATTTTCTAGTTTTTTTTTTTTATTATTTATTATATATCTTCTAGTTGACAACTCTTTCTATACTTTTACAAACACCCTTTATAAGCTTCCATTTTAATAATTACTACATTGATCCTACTCGTGCTTTATTACAATAATTCCATCCATCCATCCACTCTTCCAAATGAATATGTCCTCATCTTTTTTCTATGGCATTGCGCTGTCCCCGATAGTTCATGTCGGGCTCAAACTCAAAAGCAGATCAATACCTGCATGGCCCTCTATTTTACTATCTCAAAGTGATGAATATTGTAAACTATTGGCATTGAGTTGGAAAGCTGTTGGCAAAGTAGCTTAACCCCAAAAGGGAGAAGCCAAAGTGATCACAATAGCCATATTAGCCATATAGGTAATGTTAGGCCAGGTAAGCCTTCAGAGTGCAACTTATGGGTCGACAACATATACATATAATCGATTACTGTATCAATTACATAGTAATTGCCCTTGTTATTCTTACGCGTAAGTTATATAATATAGAGCAATATAGCTTAATATACTGTTTCTCTTTGAAATAAAGATGCAAGTACCTTTGGACTTTCACACGTAAAACTGAAGGTAATTTCATAAATCTGTCAATATTTATGTGCGATAAACTACTTAATAATTGTACTTACGTAGGGTGATCAACCAGACTCTTATCTTACTGACAATCTTTTTTTGCAGCATCCATGAATTTTAATTAAAAACATCAGGCAAAATAAAATCGCAACGCTAGGTATGAATTTTATCTTCTTTTCCTGTCCTTAATAAATAAAATACCCAAAGAAATAGACGTCTTTGAGATATACATAAATTAGAGCAATTTATTCTTTCCTTTCCTTTTAAATGTCCCTTTAAGACAGTGCACTCGAATTAAAAAAAATGATTGAGATATATTAGTTTAAAGATATATAGACACGTTTACCCTTATGTTGTGGCAATTAAAATTAATTGTTGACTGAATTAATGAAATGTAAGGATAACTTAGGAAAAAATACATTTAATACTCTCTTAGTTTCTTAAAGTGATAGATAATTAAAAATTGATAAAGTATGTTTAGACGAGAGATAATTGGGAAGGGAGGAAGTAGCTTTTAACACATTCTTTCCCATTGGAAATAAAGATGCACCAGCTCTTAGCTTTCATATCCCAAATATCTACAACTATCATTTCCCAAATAAAAACTCAATGCATTAGTTAATGGGTGACCCCAACATAATTACAGCCCTCATACCACTAAATGAGCAAAGGAAATAAAAGGAAGAAAAAAAAACAATTCTCATATGTGATTGTGCTGTAGTTGCAAAAGCCTAGAATAAGCACCATCAGGCCGGCTGATTAGTTCTCCATGGCTGCCCTGCTCTACAATTCTTCCATCTTGCACGACTCCAATGCAATCGACTCCTCTTATGGTCGATAATCTGTGAGCCACAAGGACAGTGGTTCGACCCCTCATTAGTCTTTCGAGTGCTTCTTGTAACACACATTCTGATTCTGCATCAAGAGCACTCGTAGCTTCATCGAGCAGAAGTATTGTTGGGTCCTTCAGAACGGCTCTTGCGATTGCAATTCGTTGTTTTTGTCCACCGGAGAGTTGTACTCCTCTTTCGCCAACCGGGGTTTTGTACCCTTCCGGTAAGCTACTAACAAATGCATGCATATTTGCAGCACGAGCAGCTTCTATTACTTCGGCTTCTGTTGCACTATCTTTACCATACGCGATATTATCAAATATGCTTGCTGCAAAAAGCGCTGGCTCTTGCTGTACAAGTCCAATTTTGAGTCTTAGAGACTTCAAATTCAATCTTCTAATGTCTTTCCCATCGATCATTACTTTCCCTGATATTGGATCATAGAAACGCTCTATCAGGGCAATAACAGAACTCTTCCCCGAACCACTTGCCCCGACAAGTGCTTGGCTCTGGCCAGCCCGAATTCTGAGGTTAAAGTCCTTGAATATAATAACATCTGGCCGTGATGGATATGCAAAATCAACATGTCGGAATTCAATGTCACCGCGCATTGATTCAACTGGCTCAGCTTCAGGATCATCAGAATCTATCCTTGTTGAACGATCAAGAACAGAAAATACGGAACCAACAGCTTCACCACCCCTTATAATTTCGGGGGCAAGGCTAACGGTTTCAGCAACTGAATTGGCTGTTATGACTAAGACCACAAAAACCTTAATAACCTTTGAGAAGGTAGAAGCGCCCTTGCTAACGAGATGTGAGCCATACCATAGGATTAAAGCTTCTGAAGAATAAAGAGCAAGCTGGGAAAGACCAAACAGAAGGCCTGAAGTTTGGCTTCGACGGAGACTGTGGAGCTGTGGGACGTGAAGTTCCTGGGAAAATAAGGACAGAACCTTTTCTTGGGCATTGAATGCTGCAACTGTTCTAATGTTGCTTACTCCTTCCCCTGCGATCATGCTCGTCTTTGCATGGGACTTTGCTGTGTCACCGGCAAATCCTTTGAGTGAAAGTTGCTGTAAAAGCACAAGCAAGAATAATCAAATTAAAAATCAAGATAGATAGTATTCTTTACTGGATCCATGTACTTGTAGCTTTTATCTAGTTGAAAGTTCCTTCGTGCTGGTCTAGTTGATAGTGTTTCATCTCAAAATGACAACGAATTCACATCTCATCTTATAATTAATTCAATTTTTACAAAACCTAATACGTTTTATTTTTCTTGGCAGTTCGAAATTTCTGTCACATTGTGTCTAATCTCCTATACAAGCTGCCACGTATATGTATTTTTCCTTTAAAAAGAAAAATAATAATTGTATCCTAACAAAATGGTAGAACCCTTTGGTGAAAGTAAGATGTATGCAACTATTTGCAAATGGGAAAAAGAAATAAGATAGATAATCCCAAATCTTTTCATTGGGCTTAACTTGGCCCCTGCAAAATAAATTTAAAATCACTTGTCCCTCTTTAGTGTCACGTTTTCTATCCCATTTACAAAAAAAAAAAAACACATCGCACTCTTTTTGAAGCGTATATTCTATCCCATTTCGTGTCTAATTCTCTATTATATTATTTAAAAAACGTCGCATGTCGATTTTTTTATAAAGAATCTATAATCTACAATAAATGGATAAACCCCTAAAATGAATGTGAGACATGAATTTATTTATAAATAGGACGGAAGATGGGACAGAGAAGAGTGCTCTCTCTCTCTCTCTCACTCTCTCTCACGTTGGAGTTACTGTTAAATGGGTCCAGGATGGGGTTCCATTCAAATTATGAAAATGGGAAAAAATATGATGAAAATGAGTACTTGAATGTCAAAAAAATGGTCACGGGAAATTATTCTCCGGGTTCATTGGTTAAAATTTCGAGGAAAATGATGTAACACAATCTGATAGCCTAGATTTTTACGGATTTTTCTGATATGGACCAAGTCCACATTGACTTTATAATTCAGAATTATCCACATAATTGTCTCTCTCCTCATTGTGGAGTGATGTAACCCGTTTTGAATCACATGATCCAATAGATCTGATCCATATTAGAACTATCCAATTTTTACTATGGGTGTGCTTGGACAAGGTTTTGAGTTTCTAAATTTTGGCCCCCTTCAATTTTAGAGGCCAAAATTTAAACTTCTCAACAAATTTGAATTTAAATTTTCACGCCAATTTTAGAAGCCACAATTTTAACTTCTCCCGTTAAAATGATAATTTTTTGAGCTTCTCCCGCTAAATTGATGACTGCTAATTTTTTCAGAAAGTAACAGAGGAAGCACGTGCATGCCACCAACAAGCTGGCCCCGTCGTATACCCTCTGTCTCTTGTCGTTTACTGCAGAGAAATAAGTCGGATTCCCCACCTTTGTCCTTCACCACAACTCCCGACAATGATTAAAGAATTCCTCTCATGATCAGTTTCCCAAATTGCTTTTCATGGGCAACACCCCACGAGCTCTCTAAAGATTTCAGTTTTTTTTTTTTTATTATTATTTCCCGAAGAACCTCAAAAGAGTTGATAAATCATCCTTTTATTTCATTATGTGGCTCAAATTGAATCAATTAATAATAGGATCAATTCAGGACTAACGACATAAAAATCACAGAAAGTCTTCTTATAATTTTGATCCAATTTAGTTGAGCCATTTAGCATTACTGCATTTCATTTTGGTCCAGTGTTGAACCCTTCCGAGCAACAAGTGCTGATATATTATCATATGATTGAATAAGCTATCAAAATTATATCAACTCATGCTAACTAAAAGGATATTCAGCATAGTAGTTGGGTTGCTTTTATTGGGGAAAATGGGATGGACCGATTGGTCCTGGATTCCACACTCCACTCACATCATCTGCTCAGCATAATCTACATTTACATGTAAGGTCAACAGATATTGTGAGTGAGATTTGAGACCATGACCAATATATCGGTTGATCCCCATTTTCCCCTTTTATTGACAACCTCTTGTGAAGAGGAAAAAATATATTCTGACCTGACCCATACGTCCTAACATCATATCTCTCACGTATTTTTAACAATCCTACTTGCACACAGAATAATAGGGGGGATAAGGCAACTTTATTGGGTCTTGCCCCCACCCCTCTTTTCTCAAATCTTTAACCGACCCTACTTGCAAGTAGGGTCTTAAATTACCTTTCCATAGATGTAAAATTTTGAGACTTGAGAGAGAGGGGTGGAGGTTATCCAACAAAGCCACCCCCCATCCCTAATGCCGGATAATTCTGACATGCAATAGGTTCATTGGACCATGCGGTACATAATGAGGAGAGTGACAACTTTGTGATGATTTGGTCAATTTTGGACCACTAAGTCCACATGAACCTGATCCATATAAAAGATTTCCATCCCTAATTACCCCTTGCACACAGTTAAAAAAACTTTTGCATTGTAAGAGCTAGACTTAGGATTACTGGTCAAGTCTGGGATAGTGTTTTGGTGAAAACGAGACTTAAAATATGTTATTTGCGATTTCCCACTTACAAAATCAGTTTTTCATTTTTCATCCTCTCCAAAATACTTCCTGAAATACCATAACTAACCCCATTAAGTTACCGTTGGGGTCTACTAATTACTCTAGGTAGTGGAATGCTGCAACTATTTTGTAATGTGAAGATGAAGATCATAAAGACATTTTACCTGAGCAAAGTTGGCAAGGACAAGAAGCGGGAAGGTGGCCAGGATAAGTAGTGAGACCTTCCATTCAATTATGAAGGCTACTATAAATGAAGTTAGCAGAGAGGTCATATTCTGCAGGATCACGGATATCCTCTCGGCAATTGCCGATTTTACATCCGCAGCATCAGTTGCTAAGCGAGCTGCTAATAATGTTGAATTGTGTTCCTCCTCATCGAACCATCCGACTTCATTCCTTAAAATTGCTGAAAAAATTCGGCATTGAAGAAATAATTAGCACAAGTTTCTGACAATGAACTTGAAACGTAAACTGTAATTTTTTCATGTCTATTTTACGGTCCACGACTAATCCAGTAATTACCTGCAAGCATCATTCTCCTTACTCTGGTGGTAAGGTTCTCTCCCATAATGCTGAAGAAATAATGTTGTATCAAATATGCAACAACAGCATAAAGACCTGCTCCGATGTAAATAAAAACATATTCCTTTGTCTTCCTCTCCATGCTAGCCGGATTTCTGTAATAGAACACTTCAATCATATTGCTCATCACAATTGCAAATGTTGGACCAATGAATCCAGAAAGAACCGATCCAACTGCACCCATGATTGAATAAGGCCATTCAGGAGCATTTAGTTTTAGAAGCCTGCAGAAATACCCATGTGGAGCTGGATGTTTCCCGTCTGTTTCAGCATTTGAAACCATCTCAATACGACCATCAGCACCGGTGCTGTAGGAATAGCTTAAATTTCTTAAACTCCCAGAGCGAAGGCTTAAGGATTTAGTCGATAGTGAGTGGCTTAGACGGGTAGAACGTGTACGGCGAGTTGAAGGATTTGAAAAGTCTCTATTTCCCACCATTTCTTGGAATCGAATTAGGGAAGCGTAAGCCCCGGCTTTGGCAACCAGTTCTACGTGTGTTCCAGTTTCGACAACTTGCCCTTGCTGTATAACTGCAATAGAGTCGACATTTCTAATGGTAGAAAGGCGATGTGCCACAACCACTGTTGTCCTTCCAACCATGAGACGGTCTAGAGCTTCTTGAACAATGCTCTCTGAACCTGCATCGAGGGCACTAGTTGCTTCATCCAGCAGGAGGATTTTCGGGTTTTTCAACATAGCTCGAGCAATCGCTATTCTCTGCTTTTGGCCACCAGAAAGTTGAACCCCACGCTCTCCTGCCTGATTATTGGAGATTAAAAGCAACTTGATTAACTCATTTGCCATATAATGCTAAATTCTATAGAAATTTGATCAGAGAGTCGCTTATGAGTCTTCACCTGAGTGTTGTACCCATTAGGAAGCAAAGTAATAAAACTATGAGCATTTGCAGCAGAGGCAGCCGCCTCCACTTCAGCCGTGCTTGCATCAGGCTTTCCATAGAGTATGTTTTCAAGAATGGTGGTGGCAAAGAGTGCCGGTTCTTGATTTACCAAACCTATCTGATCCCTCAACCATCGCAGTTGTAGCGTTTTTATATCCACATTGTCCAGGAGAATTTCCCCTGCCAAATTAATGAACAAAAAATTAGGACAATCACTTTTTTTATAAATATGAGATCATTCAGGATTTAAAGCACCACAAAGATTTGCAATTACCCTGATTAGGATCGTAGAACCTTTCAATCAAGGAGACAACCGTGCTTTTTCCTGAACCACTACCACCAACAACAGCAATGGTCTTTCCAGCAGGAAAGAAAATAGAGAAATCCCTGAAGATAATAACATCAGGCCTGGAGGGATAGCTAAAAGTCACATTCTTGAACTCAATATTCCCATTGACCTCATCCAAGCACTTTCCATCTGCGTGATCTTGAACTATTGTTGGCTTTTGTTTGATAATTTCCATTAACTTGTATCCTGCTGCTTTGCCTTTGCTGAATGCCCCAAGGTTAGAAAATGACTGGCCTAAACTCCTGTAACAAATAAGTATATGAATGAGTACCCATAAACGGACCAAGCTCACGGGCAATGGGGACTAAAGTAATTGTTCTAGTATAAGGTCTTACATGCCACCAACAATGGCTGAGAAAATAGCGGTAAATGCTTTTCCACCATCAGTCTGTCCGTTCCTGATAAAGACACCAGCATACCAGAAAACAAGTGCCCATGACATGCATGCTATTCCATAGGTGCATCCGAGTCCGAGGCCTTTAGCCATCCCAGCCTTGTATCCAAGCTTCAAAGTATTCTGTATTGCATCTGAATAGGCATTCAGCGCCTTGCTCTCGCCAACGTACGAGTAAACTGTCCTAACTTGTGCAATAGCCTGCACAGACAAGATGACTTTCAGATTGCAGGAGAATGTCCATCCACTTTTCTATAGGAAATGAATAATAAAGTCGAGTTTACAATAATTGAGAAACAAACTCCAACTAAACACAGGCTAGAATAATTAAGTCAAGTTGACCTGCTCGGCAATTATGCCAGCATTGGCATAAGATTCCCGACTCTTTGACGTGAGACCTGTGAGGGTGTATGCATACAAGCCCCCAGCAAAGGCAATTCCCGGAATCACAGCCACACTAAGCAGAGCCAGTTTCCATGCTGATACAAAACCAACCACTAAACCGGCCAAAAACGTCGAAAGATAATGGATAAAATTTCCCACCTGAAAATTAATAATACAAATTAATTAAACTCTTTAATCACCTATTAATCATAATTATTAGTACTACTAAAGTGCACCAAATTATATTACCTATTCCATCATAACCAGTGGCGGGGCATTGAAGGCAGAGCCCCCAAGAATTTTCAATTTTTTATATACTAGGTATATATATCCAACGGCCCAGAATAAAAGAGATTTTTTTTTAAAATGGAGCCCCCAAGAATTTTCAATTTTTTTCTACTACGGCCTCCCTAAACTTAAATTCTGGCTCCGCCACTGATCATAACTATATGTTCATAAAAGGAACTAGAAAATGATCACTGGCATGACAATTACTATTTAAAAGTCACATAATTGGACTTCCATAATTCATAACAAAACAAAATTATTACCAGGGACTGATGGAGGAAAATAGTGGGTGGCCGGAAACAGAAACTAGCCTGGAGCTGGCTAACGTGCGCCATGAAAGTAGATATCATATTACTACAGTAAGAGTATAATCTTTTATATGGGTCCCACATTAAATGACTACCAACAACCGAATATGATAAATATTTTGCCATTTTAATATAAAAAGACTGCTACAATACTAGATTACACCGTTACTACAAGTTCAGATATATACTCGATGCAAAATACTTACTACTACTGTAGAGAGAGAAAGAGAAAGTGAAAGTGAAAGAAAATGGGAACCTTCTCACTGATGGCATCTTGGACAAGAAGTGTATCCGTTGAGACACTGAAAACAATATCTCCTGTCCGAGCATCTGTGTCGAAGAATCCTACGTCTTGTTTCAACACTGCCTCCAAATACTTCTTCCTCAATGCTCCGGCTTGTCTCTCTCCGGTGTACATCCAACATGCTATCTCTGTTTGTTTCGTGAAAAAAATACAATTCATCAACTAATTTGGTTAAATTCAAACTATTACTAGTATTAGTGTCCAGATATTATTGTCCCTACTAATACGGTTGGAAAAATACGGAAAGATCTGGCTAGAATTCCTAATGGGAAGTCTAGAGAATAACCTAACATAAATTTTTATAAATAAACGTCAATTGTTGCTTCTTTATACTTAAACTTACCCATGATTAGAAGGTCTAAGATAGAAAAGTCCCATGAAAAAAAAAATTAAAAATCATTATCTGGAAAAAAGTGCTAAAGCCCAGTTTAAGATAATAGGTCAGAAGTGTTGAAATAATTGCGCGGAATTCTGTAACAGAGATGGCCCACTAATACTATTTGCCGAAAACAAAATTAAATGAAATTGTTTAATGTATGAACAGTGATAGATATGTGTGCTATTCGTAAAGATGATGCAAGAAAATAGAGAAATGTTAAGAAAATTGACAAGTCAAGAGGAAAACGACGAGGAGACCGTCCACGGACCACGTGCAACAACAGCTCTCCACGGATCCAAATTGGACTCTCTTAATCAAAACTAGTGAGTTCCATGTACTAAAAAACTAATTAAAAATTAATAATATCCCTAGAGAGACTCTTCAACGAGGAAAAAATCTTATGTCCCCAATGGAAACAAAATTATGTCAAAAATTAACACATTATCGTTTATTTATTAATGAGACAGGAAATGGGACAGAAAATAAATACAGACGATTCTTATTGGTTCTCAACTGATGTTTTCATATCTGTTTCACCATTCAGAATTCGTTATGTGTCACCATGCCTACTAGTTGAAAAAATAGATTTGGAGAAAATATTCACATAACGAATTCTAAATGGTCGGGACGTTTATGAGGGACATCAATTTGGACAATTTTTTCCCCAAAACTCCCTGCTAAATTTTTACCAACAAACAAAATAAAACTTGTCTCCTTACTAACACTGTTCAAGAACATGAACATAAAAGTAATATTACTAGTGCTTGACTAGTAGTAGAAGATCATTTCAGTCTTACTACACACTTGCCCAAATACGCTTAACTTTAAAAGAATAACTGTGATTTTGAAACTCACCGGCGTAGGATGAAAAACAGACTACTAGTCCGAGGTAGACAAAGTAAAGAGCATACTGCATTTGAAGAAAAAAAATAAAAATCAGAATCAGATCTAATATTGGAAATCAAAATATAAAAAAATTTCGAATTGTTAATGTAAAATTGTACAAATGTAATCTACCTTGGCGACTTCGTGAGTCATTTTATGCAAATCAGATTGATTTTTACCGAAGCCATTAACCATTTCACCGAACAATAAGAAGAAAACAGGCATAGATGAACCATGAATTATAGCTCCGATGCTTCCGGAGATCATTAAAATATAATCATATTTATCAGCAAATGAAAATAGCTGATAGAAAGGTAGACTTTGCTCTTTCTTCTTCTCCGCTTCTGCTGCCATTGCTTTCGTTTCAGTAATCTCCGCCATTTTCCAATTTAAAACTCAACACTAACGATCAGAAAAAATAGATCGGAAGAATAATAAGAAGAAGAAGACAGAGTGATTATCCGTATTTTTCGGAATCTAATTTACCAGTAGCTGAGCTGAGTTTTAGAGAGAGAAGGGGGAGCTGGGTTTGCCGGAAGAATGGAAGTGAAGTGAGGGGAGTGGGAGTGGGTAAGACCAGTGGTCAAAGGAGGAAGTGATCAAATAGAGGTGGGGAGAGAGAAAGTGCACTGGACTTGGAATAGAGAGTGAGGGAGGTGTGGTATACTTATAGTGGCAAAAAAACACTATATCTCCATTCTATTTCTCATGATAATTCTGATATGCACCAGATTGATTGGATCTTGTGTGATTTAGAATTGGACAAATCACTATAGAATCGAGGAGACAAATAATTTTGTGATGATGTAGTCAGTTCTGAACCAATGGACCTAGTACATATCAGAATTATCCGTGTCTCGTAATCTCGTTCTCTCTTAGATATTTGTTACGTGTTCACTTTCTCTTACGAGTTTCACTATTTCTGTTAGATTATAATTTTTTTAAATAAAAAAAATTAACACATATCAATTTTTTATTAGTGAGAACTAGAAATTATCAACATCGACATAAGTTTCCTAGCCCTTTATAGTGAAGGGAACTTAACCAAGTCATTGGCTAAAATACATATTACAAAAAATTTGTATATACTAAATATTTTTTGTCATGAGTTATAAATAAGTATTATATTTTATATAATATGTATGTTCTCATAATTAACATTTGTCATTCGGCTATATAATACATATTTTACGTAATATATGTTAAAGAATCATGTTCGATCCCAAAAAAATTTAATGGTCAAATTTTTTATCCGACAAATAAAAATATTCAATATTTATTTAAAAAAATTGTTCAGCCATAGTCTGGTTTAACCATGGGTTAGTAATAAAGGTCTTGTCTTGTCTTGTGAAAAATCCAAAATAGTGTCAGTCTCCGGTTGAAACAAGTTCTAGGGGTTAAATGGAATCTGGGAATTATTTTTAAGTTAATTTTTTTACATTTTATTAAGGTCTGCTGTTGCTTCGAGTGCTGTGCTGAGAACTGTGGGTACTATATAAAATTCAAGGAATTCAATTTGGTTATGCCACTGACAATAATTGCTCTTCTTTTTTAGTTTTTACTGAATATAATCTGTTGTCAAATTAATAATTTAGAAATATATATTATAGTTATTTTAAATTAACATTTTTAATCTTTAAGATAGTAATTTCGAAACAACTATAAATATACCGTGCAACAAAATAATTCATTGATCAATATTTGTCTAAACGATTTTGATTAATAGTTCTACCTAAATTTTTTTTTCCTATTCGAATTATAATAGCTCTACCTAAAAGAGAAATTTTATCTTGCTAGGCTACTAAGTTTATAAGTTACATCCAAACCAATGAGTGCAATAGACGTAGGAAAGAGAATTGACCTACGTGTACTGTATTGATTGACTTTGATGTAAGTTTTAAACTTAATAGCCTACCAAGATAAAATTACTCCTACCTAAAGTCCTAACGGAGAGGAGAGTCTTAGTCCCAAAAATAAAAAACTGACGGAGTCATAAAATTGGATTGAATTTTATTTTTATTTTTATTTTTTTTTGAGCATCATGTTCTTGCATGTTGAATGTTTAGAAAAATTGAAAGTGTAGGAAGAAGGGATAAGGCACTTTTTCATCTTTAGCATTAAAGCTATCTTTTTAATGAACTTTGAGGAAAATGAGCTTTGTTTTGGTTGAAAAGCAGAGTAATTTCTGCAAATTTTTTGTTCATTTCTTTGTTCTGGTTCTTCTTTTTAGTTACTTATTTGTTATAGTTTTATTATAATAAAAAATTCAAAAATCGTAAACACAATAATAAAAAAAATCGTAATTCATTAAAAAAAATCAGCACCCATACCCTGATTTTTTTTTTTTGTTACCGTCCCTTACCCATGATTCCAAGAACTTAAATTGTACAAAATGTACCCCCACCAAAAATAAAATAAAAAATAGTACAAAATGATAAACAAACAATTAATAGTTCTTATCTTTTTTTTTAATTGAAATCGCGAATTATTTCTTCTTTACTTTGATACTTTCTCGATTGCTATGATTCTTTTTAACTATTGGAAAAATGTAATTTTGGAAAATAAGTCTTTTTTGCATTGAGTTTCCTGAAAACGGATCTTGTATTAATAATGTGTAATATTTACAAAGGCAATGAAAGTGTTTGGTAGATACGGAAATGGAAAAAAAAGAAAAAAAAATATGAAGAGCATTAAAATGTTCTTCAAAGGCCTTTTGCATTATACGGAATCCTCCCTCATTCTTCAACGGATTTTCAAAGTGATATGACCTATGCTTGAAAGTCCTTATTAAGGGTGTGCTTGGACAAGGTTTGGCTTGGTTTGGTTTGATTTGGTCTCACTTTTTGGGGGGGGAAATGCCCAAAATTTGACCACTTAAAATAGGCGGGAAACATTCAAATTAAAATTTTTTTTTCAAATAATCGTCTAAATCCAAATTTTGGCCTCAAAAAATTGGAATTTGAACATCTCCCGACAATTATAGAGGCCAAAATTTGGAATTGAACGATTATTTGAAGAAAAAAATTTGAATTTGAATGTTTCCCGCTTATTTTAAGTGGTCAAATTTTGGGCATTTCCCCCCAAAAAGTGAGACCAAACCAAACCAAACCAAGCCAAACCTTGTCCAAGCACACCCTAAACCCTTTCACATTTGCTTCTTTTGTAGATAGCTAGAGCAAAATCCATGAACCACAAGTCCAGTACATCTTTCATAGCCCATCCACGTTCCCAACAGAGAAATTTCAAGATTTTCATTTCTTTTTTCCTTTTTCGTAAAAATAGGAATGATTGTATTGAATCAGAATATTAAGAATTCGGACGAATGTCGAACTAAATAGTTAGACTGGTCGAACCTTATATTCACACTTGAATTTCTTCTTACAAGATAGATTAGACTTGAAAAAAATGGTAATTCAGTTATGTATACTTATCGGAAAAAAATCTTCACGCAAAAAACTTGTCCGGAGCTAATTTGGTAACTTTAAGCTAAGTATATATTATTGAGAAATTCCTCAAGCGGAAAATTTACTCTAAATGTGAATTCTAATCTAAGTTATTCACCCAAAAAAAAAAAATAATAATAATATAAGAATGTTTTATTAACTTTTACTGCGTTGCAAATTGCAATCATCTCATACTTCTCTTTACCTATCTTTTATCACTAGGCCATTTTCCCAATACGCTAGCATACTTTCGTGCTCCGGCTTGAATGGAACTACCAAATTCCAACCCCCGGTTCGTGCTGTGCTTAGCCGGTATTTTAATCGAGTTGAATGGTTAAAATGTGGCTTATCTCATATTAGCTCACACTCACATTTTTCGAGTTAACCATTGACACCCCTACTAGCCTGGGTAAATTCTCCTTTATGGCAATATGCTACTGTTTTCCAATTCAATGCCAATTTTAACAAAATTGTATGGTTTTAAGTCCCATTTTAAGAATTCTAAGCAGTGACTGCCACCCTTTTGGTAATTTGTTATTTATTAGATCAGATTTGCAATGTGAAACGGAATTATGAATTTTGTTGTTTCTATTTTCACCTGCGTGATTTTTTTTTTTTTTTTTAGTTTCGATTGTGATAAAGGAAATTGTTCATGTCGCTTAAAAATGAGGTTTATATTACCTTTATGTTCGGGGTTATTATTATTATTATTATATGCACTGGAATAAATTTCTGAATATTTCTAAAAACTCCCCTCAATTTTGACCCATTGTCAATTTAGTGCTTGAACCTTATAATTTTTTACAATTGACCCCTTCTCTAAGATTCCGGCCAAAATCCCCAACAACTGATTAATTTTTTTAATGCAAAAAGTTTAACTTACCAAATTTAGATCCTGGATCTTAGTACATCGTGTACTATATTATTTAGTAGTATATTAATAAAATTGTTTCACATGTAAAAGTATTTGTTTTATTGAATTTATACACTTTTTTTAACGATTAAATTCATGCACTTATTTACATACATTATTACACATGTAATAATTTTATGGCAAAAAATCCTCTGTCCCCTTTGGTGTATGTCCCCGTGTCCCCAACCAATCACAATTCACCATGTGTATATATAATTGAAACAAATATTTATATAGTAAATTCTGATTGGTTAGGGACACGGGAACATATACGGACGGGGACAGAGGATTTTCACCCTAATTTTATAAGCTACCTCATGCAGACATGCACCACCTTGCATTTCATCTTTCATTGATCATAATGATGATATCGAAGATGAATGAAATTTAAAATAAAATCCAGTAGTTAATCGGAAAAAAGAGGTTTTGGTCTAATCAAAGTCGAAAGTACTACCAAAAAACTCGGTTGAGAATGAAAAACAAATTCTTGGAAGCTTTGCTCTTTAAAGAGTCCGACCGTATAAATGAATTGAATAAGACGTTAAACTTTAAACGGACACGAATATCTGTTGCATTTAAAATCTTAAAAAAAAAGTTGAAAGAACTACTATTTCTTTCTCTAACAGAAATTTTGCTTTCCATCCGTGGTCGGGTTGCTTTATTATGTAAGCCGTGATCAAGAAAGCCAGAGAGTCGAGTAGGGATCGAATTCTTGAAGAAAGAGGGTGTACGTATACCCCATCATGCTTCCATCGTGGGTATGAGCTTTCCTTTTCCCAGTCGGCCATTGCCCATTGGCCTTCTAAGCTACTTTAGTATAACCACACTCTTGATTATTACTAAAATCATATGTTGTTGCTTAGAATGGTCCAAACAGCTAAAGACTACTACTGCATTGCTGCTAAAACCAATACACATAGGTCCTAGGTTGTTGGATTTAGTACTTTAATCCTTGGACTAGCATCTCATCGGTAACAATGTCCCATATTAGCCAAACCAGTCCCATTATGTTGAATATAAAAAATTCAATACATACTAAAACAATTTTTGTCGACGGATAAAATATTTGACGGTCTAAATTTTTTTAGTCGTAAAATATGATTTTTTAACACATTATACGTAGTGTTACATATTTTAAAACAAATGTTAATAAAAAAAACACATATTATATAAAATATAACACTTATCTAAAAAAACTTTAATACTTAAAAAAAAATTCAATATATATTTAATTTGTTGTGTTCTGCATGATTAGTTTTGAAATTATAACAGCACATAGGATGACGGCCAGGAAATCCAACCCAAGAAGTTGCCTTCAAACCCGATGGCCATTATACTCCGTTAGTTCTCATTTATCTGTGATTTAATATATTATATATTCAAATTAAAAGATTAGTTAGAATATATTAGTTTAAAGATACATAGACATTTTTACCCTTCAATTAATATATTTATGTTGAGACAATTAAAATTAGTTGTTAACTGAATTAATGAAAGATAAGGGTAACTTTGAAAAAAATACATTAATACTCTCTTAATTTTTTAAATGACAGATAATTAAAAACTGATAAAATATATTTATGCGACAGAAAATTAGGAACGGAAGGATAACACGGTTATCTGTTGACTCATATATATATATATATATATATATATATATATATATATATATATATATATATATATATATATTTCAATGTTAATAATATAAATTTAACAGTTTATTTTCGATTAACAATTGATAGAGATATTTCTTAATGAAAAAATATATTATTCTAATTAGAATAACTATTATTGGCTTTTTAAATTTAATTGTTGAATTAAACGATAACTGGATAATAAATCATCGCATGTTAAGAAAACATGCATCAACCCCTAAAATAGATTGTTTGAGCAAAACATAGCAAAAGTGTCATTCTAAAAAATGTATGTTCCCGTTTGATGTTACATTCTCTATTCCCAATAATAAAAAATTGATATATATATATATATATATATATATATATGAATATGTAATAAATATTTATTCGTGGGAAAGTGATCTGGACACGGAATATAGACAATGATTTTTTGCCCAAATAATGTGACCCGTCTTCCTACAAATAAGGAGACCGGAGTTATTCTACCTTTATTAGAAGAAGAAAATTGCACTATCTTACTACAATGATTTCGACCAGCTTGCTCCAACAAGCTTTTCTAAAAGTATAAGGGTCTACTGGAATAGTGTTCCATATCATAACAAAATACGAAAAAAACATGTTTAGAAATTGAGATCCACATCTTTATTTATAACAATTTAACTTATACAAAATTTCGTTTCAAAATTAAACATTATTCAACTAAAATTTAAATGATTCAAGAACATGTTAATCAGTCAAGAATACATAATAAAACAAAAAACTTAATTTGTTTTTGGGCAAATGGGATTTTTTAATAAAACGAAGTGTTTTTGGTTGTGTTGTTGCTTTTTGGAGACAATAGATCCATTTTTCACCAATTAGTTTAAGTTCTTCTTAACAGCAGGTACTAACTAAGAAGGTTACTAATGTAGGCATGTGGTGTGCCTTTCCCTCTTCATTAATCTAATTCCAAAGTTCAAATCCTCAAATACTCCCAATTTATAATATTTCTTCTCAATTTTTTTCAATCACACAAGCATGATAAAATAGTATTTCAGATTTATTTGAATTGATTTTTTTTGTCTAAATTAAAAGAAAAACGCCGAAGTGAGAAAATATCTAATTTTTAGTTATTTTTCTTTAAATTTATCCTTCAATTTTTTTTCCAAAAAATTATTTACAAGTTTTCATCTTCTAAATTCAATATTCTAATTCCGTCTATTAATATAGCAGCAGTAACAAGGCAAGGAAGGTCATCAAAGCTATAAAATATGAAAAATGAGTGTAGTACTAAACACTATTCCCTCTATTTTATAATATAAGTCGTTTAAACCTGTAACGAAAGTTAATGAAGTAAAAAAATGTGTTTTAAATCAAAATATCAATATTACTCTCTTAAATAAAATTAGTGGTATAGAATCCAATTTAAAAGAGTAATATTAATATTTTAATTAATAAAATACTTTTTTTTTACTTATTTAATTTTCACTATATGTATTTAAATGCATCAGCAATAAAAAGAGATAGAGGTAGGGAGGGAGTTAGAATGATGCATCAAAACACAAAAGTCGAAAGAGATGGTGTATAGTAAAGTGATATGGGCCACCATAAGCAGCAGGGAGCAGTAGAGCTGGGATGATCCAGTACGTGCTGGACCACATTTGGACTCCCCAAACCTACCTGTCTCCAGTCATTTGATAATATTTCTTTATCTTATAATTCAATAAATTAAAATTGATACACACTTGAATGAATCTCTTTGCCAGCTCTATTTATACCTACTGCATATCTGATATCACCAACTCAACACCACACAACTTCCTCAAGCTTAGCAGTTTGCAAGAAATCATTGCTCCATAGAGACACTTGATCACCTCATTTATTGTTTCGAATATTTGACCGAATTAATTTAGTTGATATCGAATATATATTGTAATCTGCTAGTAGAAAATTTTGCAATTCTGCGACATTAATCTCTCTCAAGATATATCAGACTTGCGAAATTGTTCTGAACAAGTCTTGAGAGTCACAAGTATGACCCAACTAACCTAAAATCATTGAAGGGAGAGCAATTTTTTTTTAATCATAAATACAATAAATAAATTGGTTCTAACCTCGATGATTCTTTATAAGTATTTTGAGTGGCTTTACTTGCACAGTGAGTAAAAAGCTTATGCAATTATGAGAAAAACGTGAATTCAATACCAATAAATTAGGTTTAGAATACAGTTTCCCTCGAAGTGGGATGCAAGGGGATTGTTCAAGATCTAAAATAGGTTGTTTGTTCAAAGTTCTGTTAGACCTTTTGGCAAGAAGGCTGTCATAGTTCTCAATTTCAGAGAAATGGCATTGGCATTAGCCCATCCTCAAAAGCAGAAATTTTGCCTCAATGAGAGTGGCATTCCAAGAACTAAAATCATGTTTATCTTCTTTAGGATATTATGAAAATATATATTGATACTACAGTTCATATTCATAATACTAGTTATAGGAATTGGATGGCGAAATGGGTAAGGCTATCTTCACTTGGAACTTAGGTCCCAAGTTCGATTCCTGAATCTCCCCATTCATGGGGCAATAATTCTCCTCCTCTCATGGTGCTGCTCTCCTCCTCTCATGGATGTATATAAATATATATATATATATATATATATATATATATATATATATATATATATATATATATATCATAATACTAGTTGTGTCAAACATATTTATATTATTGGACTTGGCTGTGGACCATTTTTAACTTAAATGTAGCAAGTACATATGATCATTGGATCACCAACATGTGCAGATTTTTTAATAGTGAACTGTTTTTCTGAGTTGTCATTAGCTTGAAAGGTGACTGGTCTCATATCTTCTCTATTCATCCCTAGTACAAATGGTCCAACCCAAGAATTTACAGCCCATTGTAGTGAAAGGCAATTTAGTTAAGGTAGGTTTTCATGCTGTTAATTTTGAGACATTTTTTACCCTCAAGAAAGTAAAAATTGCAACACATTTTAGAAGGTTTATTGGTTCGGAAAATGACAAATTTTGTGCCAACATGTATCAGAGTAGCCGATAATATGGTGTGACGTTTGATTCCGCATATTGCGGGATCGAATTCCCCTTCCCAATTTTTTTATTTTTAAAAAAACAAATGGCAAAATTTTTTGTCAACTAATTAATAAAAAAGAAAAAAAAAGAAATTGTGACTTTAGGAATGCAGCCTTGCTGGTGTAAGCAAAAATACCATACAATTGTTGAAGTGGGATTACCAAAAATAAATAAATAAATGTTGAAGTTGGAAAAACAAGAAGTTGGGCCTGGCATTTGATAATTTTAGTAAACCTTTGGTCCATTTTGAAATATTTGGGCCTTAAAGAGTGAATTGTTATGGTTACCTTTTCTGTTCTTGGAAGTTGGTTTGACAAACTCTTAGAAGATTGGGCTCACCCAAGCCTCGTTATATTCTTCCTTTCCAGGTGTCTGAGGGTAACAAACTCTTGTTGTTTAACCAAAGATGGTTGGTATAGCTGGTTCGACAGTTTCGCTCTTTAAGAGAGGTCAAGAGATCAATCTTTACTCATGTATGGAGTCCGCTACCTTGGCCATCAATTGATCTCTTTATGGATTAACCCAGTGTTAGAGGAGATTAATCTATTATAATTTCTCAAATATCGGAGCCAAATAAGACACCTCGTAATCGGATCATATGGCATACAGCCATATACTATATCCGCTACAAAGATGCAAGTGAAATGCAGATGGTTCAATAGTGGTATTTTTTAAGTTAATTCAAATTGTTGTTGTTTTTACTTTTTATGTTGATTTGATTGTGAACCTTTATGCAATTTTATTTGTTTAACCTGATCTTACTTTAAGAAAGTTATTTTATGAAATTTCAAACAAAAATTCTAGAATATAAATATAATCAAATATACATCCATACGGTTTAGATTGGGCATGTGATGAGATTTAACCCTAAGGTAGTAGCTTGTACTGAATTGTCTAAGACTCAAGGATAAATACCTGGGTCGAGTACATAAGATAGCTCAAGCAAGTTAATGGGCTCGGACCAAAGCAAGACCCTCGGCCGAGCTTGTTGAATGGCCCAAAAAGTTCAAGCTCGCTCGAACGATTGAGATCAAGTGTGTGAAAGTCACTTGGTCGTATCGAATTGTAATAAAAGCTAGGGTCCCCGCACCTCGGTCCGTACGAGGTATTGAAATATCCTTTAGGCATTACCCTCTACAATACTGTTCATTTCACATAATTTACTCAATGTTCTACTATATCTAAATTATTGTGCTAAGTTATTTCTCTCTCTAAAATATGAACTAACTTAAGCATTGTAATGAGGTTGAGGTCTTCCCCCACCCTTTATGACTTTTCTCGTCTTAGCAGGTACTCGTTCCTCTTCTCGAACTCTAGCTTGAGCTCTCTCATTCTCTATAGCATGGCACACCCCCATTTGGTCTTTCCCTAACTGTTCTCGTAAGCTAGCTCCCGAGGAGAACTTAGCCCCCATTACCCAGGAACACATCAGTTATAAGTCAGTTGGACATGCTAAAATAGGGTGAGAACTTATTTATAAAGAAAATGGAAGATTATTAACCACCGGTCAGGACATAGATAAACACCCAACGACATCATTATTGCAATAGCTCGTAGAACAATGCAGAATTGACAATATCATGAAATTGGGATATTGTCACAAGAAAATGGGCATATTTCTAAGAGATTTACAACATCTATAAATGAAAAAAACCTTTTATATATATATATATATATATATATATATATATATATCAGTAGAAAACTTATCTATTACAAGAAATTGGAGATTCAAGAAGTGGGATGAGGATTCGAACTCATGACATCAACGTCATGAGACCTCAGCCTTGGAAACTTAAAGATTGAAAGGTCCCTCCAACACACTAGTCATCATTACTTTTACTTAAATCTTAAACTTTTATTTTTTTTTTTCACCGAAAAATGGACTAAAAAATATGGGGATTTTTTTTTTTTTAATTTCGACCGCATGCTGATGTCAGCATGCGGTCGATGACGTCACCGTAGGCTGGCCAACATGCGGCGACGTGGCAGTCCGTATGAGGTCAAAATTTTTTTAAAAAAAATTCAGGCGTGCTGACGTCAGCATGCGGACTACCACGTCACCGCGTGTAAATCGTCCTCTTCAACTTTGTCTCAAGATCCAACGTCAAAATAATATCAGAACTTAACACAATGTAAGTTTTACTTTTTCAAATTTAGAAAAATTTACTCAAAAATAGATAGATCTAGCTAATTATAAAAAACAAAACACATAAATGTTAATTTGAGTTAAATGTTATGTAGTTGACTTAGAATTATAGTAGATTCTTAAGTATAAGGTTGTGTATACTTTTGTCGATGCATTTTGGCTAGCGGCGGAAACTCATTGTTATACAACATACTTATTGGGACGTACAGCGAATACTCATTCATAAGTGGAATTTGGTTATCTTGAATGGTACCGGGCACGTACTCACTTGAGAATTCAGTCACCCCCAGTTTATGGGGTTGCTAAAAGAATAAGGAATCAACATGTATTAAATTATTATTTTTCTAACAATATAGATTACAGTATACTTTTTGAAGTGTTAAATTTTTATTTGTTGGTTTTACAGTTCGTCGATGCAATTACAGCACTCTCATTATCTTTACCGGATTCCCAGAATGCCACATTTCCTAGAGATTATGATCATGTGTGTGCAGTAATAAAAGAAAATGTGCGTCGAGTACACCAGTCATGTCAAACACAGGAAGATGAAGACGCATAATTTTCTTAGACTTGAAATGAATTGTGTAATCGCTGCTTTGTATATACTAAAAATATTTTTCAATTTTTTAAAAATTGTAAATTATTGAGATGTATTAATGTTATTGCAAAAAAACCCCTAATTGTGGAAACCTAAATATAAATAAAATACTTGGAATTTTTTTGGCACTTGATTTTTGTGGCAATACTCCTAAAACACTAATTTTTGTATTATGAATTTTTTTTTTTTGGATTTTGACCGCATGCTGACGTCAGCAAAGTGACGTGGCAAACCGCATGCGGTCAAAATCCAATTTTTTTTTTCCAGAATACAAAAATTAGTGTTTTAGGAGTATTGCCACAAAAATCAAGTGCCAACAAAAGTTCAAGTATTTTATTTATATTTAGGTTTCCACAATTAGGGGTTTTTTAGCCGAAATCTTGTCGGAATTATTTTTTTGCTCCGAATTTTTTAAATTGATATTTTGTGGTGGATCTATTCCGGTTACTTCAAAAATGTTAATTGGCCGGACGGCGGCGATTTTTGACGGTTGGGGAGAGGATTTCCGGTGGCGGTAATTTTTGGGTAGAGAGAATTTAGAGAATTTGAGAGGGGGTCAAGAAGGCTTTGCCCAGTGGGCAAGGCTTTGACTTGTGACCCATGAGGTCACAAGTTCGACACCCGCCTCCAACGTTGAGGCAAATAAAATTCGCTAGAATTAGAGTCTTTGATTAAAGAATTTGAGAGGGGAGAGAGATAAAATGATGGTGGGGAGGGGGTGGTGTAAAGAAAATGGATTGGGGTGGTGGGTATTCCCACCTAATTCAATAATGCACCCATATTATATCTAGTCACTTCATCCGAGCTGGCAACGTGCAAAGTAGATATTGTCCAACACTCATAATCCATTAGGGCCCCTCAGCCCCAGGCCCAAAGGTTCTCATCTCGGAGCAATCTAATGGTTCCGGGTTTGGGTAAAGTTTTTTAAAATTCAAATTCTACGCAAAGGACAGCAGCGGCAACGGGATGTTTCCCAGCTGTAAAACTTTTCAAATTATAAAATATTTTCCGAACCGTTCAAAACCCGAATTCCCCTCTTTACCCCTCTCTATTTACCCTAATATCAAGGGAGCACTATAAAACCATCTTCTCATTCCTTTCAATTACCTTCATCATCATCCTCAGATCTGTAGCTGCATTTTTAGATCCAGAGACGTCTTCGTATACGGCTCTGGTGATCTCATCTTCACCTCATCAGATCAGTGATCTTCTTTTTCAACAACAAATCCATCAGCGAAAATGAGAGAGTGCATTTCAATTCACATCGGTCAGGCCGGTATTCAAGTCGGAAATGCTTGTTGGGAACTCTACTGCCTCGAACACGGCATTCAGGTCAGTTTCGATTCGTTTTTTTTCGGTTTTATTTTTTTATTAGATGAAAAATGTTTTTATTCGTATTATTTTGATTAGAATAGTGTTGAAATCAGTCAGATCTGTTGTTGCATTTTGATTTTTGTGGTTATTTTTAATTTTCTGAATGGAAATTTTGATTTTGTATAGCTTTTAACACGGATTACATGAAAATCTAATTAGATCGTATAATCTGATGTGGATAAGTTTTTCGCATCCTCAGATCTATCGTTTGATTTTGATTTTTTATGGTTAATTTTAATTTTCTGAATCAAAATGTTGATTTTGTGGCTTCGAACACGTTATTAATGTCTTTGAGATGTAATTTTTTTTTCCTGTTTTTATTATTAGTTGAAAAATAATCCGATTCGTATAATCTGATGAAAAGAAGTGTTTTAAATTGTCAGATCTGTTGCGTTTTGTTTTTTATGGTTAAATATATTTTTTCTGAATTGAAATGTTAATTTTGCATAGCCTGATGGTCAAATGCCGAGTGACCACACTGTTGGAGGTGGAGATGACGCCTTTAATACCTTCTTCAGCGAGACTGGAGCTGGCAAACACGTTCCTCGTGCCGTGTTTGTGGATCTAGAACCGACTGTCATTGACGAAGTGAGAACTGGAACCTATCGCCAATTGTTCCACCCCGAGCAGCTCATCAGCGGCAAAGAGGACGCTGCTAACAACTTTGCTCGTGGCCACTACACAAGTAATTAATCTATTCATACTTTTTTTTGTTTTGTTTTATGATCTATTGAATTTGTTATATATAGTGGTTGATGTGTAATGAATATGTTTTGATGCCATAGACAATTACATTTGTTGAGGACTGGTGGAATATTTAGATTTGGACTTAGATTTGTGTTAAATATTTTTTGCAGTTGGCAAGGAAATTGTGGATCTGTGCTTGGATAGGATTAGGAAGCTTGCCGATAACTGTACTGGTCTACAGGGATTTCTGGTGTTCCATGCTGTTGGTGGTGGGACCGGATCTGGTTTGGGCTCCCTGTTGCTTGAGAGGCTCTCAGTTGACTATGGAAAAAAGTCCAAGCTTGGGTTCACCATCTACCCTTCTCCTCAGGTATCCACTGCTGTGGTTGAGCCATACAACTCTGTGCTCTCCACACACTCCCTTTTGGAGCACACCGATGTTGCTGTACTTCTTGATAATGAGGCCATTTATGACATCTGCCGCAAATCATTGGACATTGAGAGACCTACCTACACCAACCTCAATCGCCTCATCTCTCAGGTTAACTTACAATTAATCTATACATGTAGATTTTTGATAATCAAATCACAGTGTTTGATTGGATCTAATGATGGTTGTGTTTGTTCAGGTGATTTCTTCATTGACTGCCTCTCTGCGATTTGATGGAGCATTGAATGTGGATGTTAATGAGTTCCAGACTAACTTGGTCCCATACCCAAGAATTCACTTCATGCTTTCCTCATATGCACCTGTGATCTCTGCCGAGAAGGCATACCATGAGCAACTCTCTGTTGCAGAAATTACCAACACTGCTTTTGAGCCCTCATCTATGATGGTTAAATGTGATCCCCGCCATGGAAAGTATATGGCTTGCTATCTGATGTACAAAGGTGATGTTGTCCCCAAGGATGTGAATGCAGCTGTGGCTACCATCAAGACTAAAAGGACTATCCAATTTGTGGACTGGTGCCCTACTGGTTTCAAGTGTGGTATTAACTACCAGCCACCAACTGTTGTTCCTGGTGGTGACTTGGCCAAGGTCCAGAGAGCTGTTTGTATGATTTCCAACTCTACCAGTGTGGCTGAGGTGTTCTCAAGAATTGATCACAAGTTTGATCTGATGTATGCCAAGCGTGCTTTTGTTCATTGGTATGTTGGTGAGGGTATGGAAGAAGGCGAGTTTTCTGAAGCTCGTGAGGACTTAGCTGCTCTCGAGAAGGATTACGAGGAGGTTGGTGCTGAGTCTGCTGAAGGCGAGGATGATGATGGTGAAGAGTACTAGGCATGGAAGAAATGAATTGCTTGTTTTTCTCTGCTTCTGTTGTCTCTGTGTAATCCAATGTCCTCATTGGTTTGATGTTGAAACTGTTGTTTTACTGTTCTTTGTTGTGGTTTTGTTATGAACATCTTTTATCTTTTTTGTTATTATCCCGTGCAGTTTGTGTTCTTGTTTTTTTTGTTTGTTTGTGCAATAAGTGTTTGATGTTCTTTTATAGTTTAATGTTGATTTTCGTCGGTATGATTTAATTGGAAAAAAAGGCGGAAAATAAAAGAAATCTGAAAAGGTGTGGTAATAATGAATCTTTTGTGATCGAACTATAAATTCTCGTGTTTGCTCTCTCCAATTCATGTTTACTATATAGTTGGTGATGATTAGATTTTTTTTACTTGATAGTCTTGTGCAATCGGTGTCCGCTATGATTTGAGTTTAATGGTTTTTCTTTCCTGTTCCTCTGTTCGTCCCCAGCCATTTAATGATCATATACGATTGAATCAATAATTTTAGACACAAAAATTTGATGAACTATGAAATAGCAGTATACCCCAGTTTTTTATTGGATCCTAGCAACCTTAATCATATGACCCTTTTTTTGGACTGATTTCAGAGTCACCTTACATTATTTGAGAGGAGGTTATATCTGCAAGTAAATTTCACACAAAAATTTGATGAACTATAAAATAGCAGTATTATACCCCAGTTTTTTATTGGATCCTAGCAACCTTAATCATATGCCCCTTTTTTTGGACTGATTTCAGAGTCACCTTACATTATTTGAGAGGAGGTTATATCTGCAAGTAAATTTCACACAAAAATTTGATGAACTATAAAATAGCAGTATTATACCCCAGTTTTTTATTGGATCCTAGCAACCTTAATCATATGCCCCTTTTTTTGGACTGATTTCAGAGTCACCTTACATTATTTGAGAGGAGGTTATATCTGCAAGTAAATTTCATTCAATTTATGTGAACATATTGTGGGGTTAGTCCCACAAAGATAGTTCTAGAATTTAGTTTTCCTACAAACAGGTAGTAATAATTTACAAAGCGCAGTCCCTAGTCCTATTTTTTTCCACTAGTAGTCCCACGAAGCAATCGCCGTTTCATGGAAATCTGCCTCAGCCTCCAGGAATTTATAAAGAGTCTCTTCTCCCCTCCTGCTCAGATAATAAATAAATAAACAAAAATGAAAACATATGAATTGAGTTTAACAGAAATTAATTCTTCTTCTATTATTTCTTTCAATAATGTTTAATCATGGATATAAGTAACGATTTTCCCCTGATAAAGGAAAATAAAAAATTAAAGTGAGGAAGGTAATCAACAGCTCTCTGCTGATGTAAAATATACTGTATTTGCGGTATTATTAAGCAAATCAACAATAAATGAAAATGATTGCGCATCAAATCTCAAAAAATCAATTATTAGATGTCATAATTTTCAAACACAGATAATTACAGTCCGGCTCCTGTGCGGAACCCTCAAAGTTCCGCACGTGCGGGCCGCGCTGGGAGCCGTAGATTGGGCTTTCTGATACATCGACGGCTGAGATTTTAAAGATAGTTAAAAACCCACATATGCAATTTGACCCAACCGAAAAAAAAAAAGGAAAAATCAAAGGTCACGCAACCGTCACATCACTCCACGTCTCGAGGTAAGAAAACCGGCTGAAAAGGCAAAAACCCGTCATCTTCCTCTCACCTTCATCTCCATATCCAAACCTGCAAGCAAGCAAGAAACCATTGATATTTTGGTTACATAAAATTTCCCTGCAAGAACACGCATTTTTCCTTGGAGAACACGTTTTCTTCTTTGCAGAACACGTATTGTTTGTTGTAGAACACATCTTATTATTTGAAAAGATGAGTACAAGTGTATTATCAACCGGTGATGAGGCTACAAGGAGACAGAAATGGGTATTTCTGGTTTCCACCCATAATATCCTGTTTCTAAATCGATTATTGGAGCTTAATCTACCAAGTAATGCAAGAAAGCTGGAGCTGTTGAAGAATGCCGGATTCCTAGGGTTCACCCAGATGAAACTGCCTGGGGTACATGAAGAATGGCTGAAATATGCCATCAAGCACTATGATGCAGCAGAGAGATGCATAATGCTTGGAGATGGACATGCATTAACAATATCTGCTGAAGATGTTCACAGGGTATACGGTGTGCCCATGGGGCTTATTGATGTACCAACTCATAAAGAGTTGGAGAAAAAATTCACCATGGAGAAGGTGAAGTCGTATGCCGAGAAATTTTTGGACTTTGACTGTTCGAACAAGGGTTTTGTCAACGAGGACGATATATTCACTGTCCTTAAAAACGAAGTTGATATGAAGCCTGAGAGATGGGCTAGGTTGTATGGACTGTACATATTCAGTCGCTTGTTCGTAGCAAACAACAGTCGGATGGTGAGTGTTCGGTACGCAATGCTTTTTGATGATGGCAGCAAGTACAATTGGGCAGGCTTGATTGCTGAGTTTGTGCACGTGTTTTATTTTACAGAACACATGTTTTATTATGCAGAACACATGTTTCAGTGCAATAACACATGTTTTAGTGCAATAAACACATGTTTTCTGATGAAGATAACATGTTGTTGTCAAAAGAACACGTGTTCTCTGATGAATTACACATGTTCTTGTGATTGCCGCTGACGTGTTATAATTAGGTGTACTAATGTTTATTTTCGCATTCAGTTCTTTCTCCCGATCGTTTACGGTAGTCACTTCTGGTTATACGTGGTCAATGTCAAAGCCAAAGAAATGTATATTCTGAATAGTTTGGTCGGCGAAATACATTCCTTTGGGCCAAGCGGTGTTAGCTCAAATAGAGGGCCTGACTGAGGACAAAATTAAAGTCGAGGTACAGCTTCAAAGGGTATAAAATCGTACATGGCCAGGTTCCCATCCAACATTCGGAGGATAAAAACTGCTGTGGGGTTTGTGTCTGCAATGCGATGGAGCATTGGGTAGGGCATATTCCTCAAAGATTTTTCCCGCTGTGGACCACTGCGTCACATATAATCGCTTTGAGGAAAAAGCTGGTGGCTCGCATTTTGGGTCATCCAATCAACAAACTTTCAACGGAGGTTTTGGAAAATGCCCGAAGATACAAGGCTAACACCCGAAAATGATTTGACCATGTGTGAAATTTAATGGTTCGATTGTAATTTTGAACTTGAACATAATTTTGTGAATGGGATTATTATTTTTGATTTGTTTGTGTAAATTTTAATTATGGTATTTCAAAACCTGTGTTCTTGAGTCAAAAACATGTGTTTCCAAGACAAAAACATGTGTGATTCAAACAAAACCATGTGTTTCCATCAACACAACCATGTGTTTCATAAAAAACATGTGTTTTTCCGTCACAAGACATGTGTTCCTATTAAAAAAACATGTGTTTTCCTATAAACAAAACATGTGTTCCTATTAACAAAACATGTGTTTTCCAAACAAACCATAAGGTTCCATTAAAAAAACATGTGTTTTCCAGACAATATATTAAAGTCCAAGTCTAGTGGTTTTCCAGTTGCCTTTGCTTAATATGCTTAGCCCTTGCCATTTGCCTTTTAATCTCTACAACTCGCTTTAATCTCTTCCTCGATCTATTTGGGTCTGCCAGTTTTTTCAACTCTATCCTTAAAGGTTGAACTCCACTTTCAGGCATTGTTTGAGTAAAATCTGCAATCAAAAATACGCAAAAGATTCAGTTGTTAGAGTTCGCCCCATATTAGGAGAAAGATTTAATTTAATGTTACCGGGAATTGTATTTGGACAAGTAGATCCAGCATCTACGAGCAGCATATTGACACGCTTGCACAATTCATCAAATGACCGATCCACAAAGTCATAAGCAACATCGCTCCCACATACAGTTGTTACCAGCATAACCATCTTTCCACACATTTGTTGGTAGCGTTTGCTATATTCAGTGGGTGCTTTCCTACCACTATTGAGACATACTAAACCGACACCATTCTTCACATTTTTTGTCCACCTATTCATAATGTAGTGTGTCGGCAACCCTCTCAGGTTTGTATGGCCGCCACAAGATCATAGGAGTTCCATAACTCTAAGACAATGTCGACAGTGCAAACCTAGGATTTCAAACAATCTATACTCGCATTCAACAATTGCTTTGTGGGGATCAACCATCACAATTCTTTTATCCAGCTTTCCTCTCGCACCAAATATAAAAACATCCTTGTACACTGAGTACGCTAACTTACTACCATCGTTTTTCCCAGGACATGGATCTAACAGGTACTCCATTGACTGGTGATACTGCACACAAAAAACAGGGGATCTTAATAAACGTAACACGTGTTCTTAATGAAAGCATGTGTTCTCATTAACAAAACATAAGTTCTGGGTCCCAGAACATGTGTTTTCTTAATGAAAACATGCGTTCTCCGTCACAGAACATGTCTTCTCATTAACAAAGCATGTGTTCTCATTAACAAAACATGCGTTATCCGTCGCAGAACATGTCTTCTCCGCTACTGAACATGTGTTCCTATTAACAAAACATGTGTTCTCATTAACAAAACACGTGTTCTGGGTCCCAGAACATGTGTTTTCTATTCGAGAACATGTGTTTTCTCCGTCAAAGTAAATGTCTTCTCCGCTACTGAACATATGTTCCTATTAACAAAACATGCGTTCTCATTAACAAAACACGTGTTCTGGGTCCCAGAACATGTGTTTTCTATTCGAGAACACGTGTTTTCTCTGTCAAAGTACATGTCTTCTCCGCCACTGAACATGTGTTCCTATTAACAAAACATTTGTGTTCCTATTAACAAACCATGTGTTCCCTATACTGAAGTTTGTATTAAGTTAAATCAGACTGGGTTCGGTGTACAACAATACTGCTCCCTGCCACATCACGAAAACATTTGGCGTATAATGTGTGGTTGCACTATTGGCCAGTGGGCTATGTGGAGTATTGTTGTTCTAAGCAACTTGTTCATACTCGTCAAAGTTTCTTCTTAATTCTACGCTCACTTTCGCCGCTCACCATTCGTTGAAGTGTGTAAAAATCGGACAAGATTGTGGTCGGTCTTTAGATATCCCCTCAGGGACACTCGTTGTTCGACTCGCTCAATCGTGTTGAACGAATGCCAGCCGTGAAGTGTTGCTTAACCCATGCAAATGACCACTGTTCTCGAAAGCCATGAATCCTTTTGACCCACGAATGTACTACTTTTTTTTGCCCAGAATTATCCATAATAAGACATTTCTTTTCGAGCTTGGCCCACACGTGATCAAACTCATTTTCATCATGGACATTGTACATAGCATTAAAAAAATGTTCTCTGACCTCTGCAGTCCACATTGTGCTCGAGTTCTTGACCGCATTTTTCTTTAATGTGCCATGTACATGACCCATGGAAAGAATTGGGGAACTCGACCTTTATTGCAACTGACTATCACGGCATCCCGGTCGAGTAAAAAGCAGACTTAGGGGGCTTTCCCCAACATGCATTTCAGAAATGACTTGAATAACCATTTGAACGAAGGAATCGTCTCATCATACAGTAGTGCCGCCCCAAATATGCACGACTCGTGGTGATTGTTGAAACCAACAAACAGCGCTGAGGAATAAAAACAAAAATTTATAATAGGTTAACAATAGCACGTTTGATTAATAATACAAAAAACGTGTTCAATTGTACCGAACAACAGGTTTGTGCTACATTCGAGAACACGTGGACTATATTGACAACACGTGTTCTGTATTCTACAAGTTAACACCAGTGCTCTACCGGTGGAAATTTAATCATAATACCTATAGGCCTGGAATTGTTGTTGGTCCGATATGTTGTATCAAACGTCACTACATCGCCAAAGTAACCATAGTCCATCTTCATTAATCCGTCTGCCCAAAAAATGTTAGCAATTTTCTCATCGCAGTCCATTTCAATATCATAGTAAAACATTGGATTCAGGTATGCCTCACGCCGGAAATGCTCAAGTAGGGCAGTTTCTTCCCCGAGTCCCATCGACTTTTGACGTCTCCTACTCAGGTGATTCTTTAAATCAACCTTTATAAATCCTAGATTTTCATTGCCCCCAGCTTGCTGTGACATTATAGTGTACGACGATTTTAGTGCCACCTCAAAGACTATCATTCATCTCAAATGACAATTCCGTGAAGATTCATCACTTGGCGATTCGATCTTATCAAATGTGAAAAGTTTGTTGGATGAAGGGAATGATTGTGCTCCTTCACCCAATCGCTAACTACAAATACACGCCTCTGTTGATTAAATTTCACAACTACTTTAGCCATACAACCCTGGTCCCGCTCTTTCACCTGACAACGTGTCGAAAGAAATTCCTTGATTCAACGTGGTCTTCGGGGCATTTCTCCTTGTTCTTGGGATCGTGTGTACTTCCTTTCCTGAATCCCTCTTTATTACAAACATATTTCACATAACCCGACTCGTTCCTTGTTTCTTTTTAACGGCTTACTATAATTTTTTTCGAATGCCAAACCCTAAGTTATGAGCATAATCAAGGTAAAAATCTATGAACTCTCTTTCAGTAGTGAACTCCTTAGCCTTCAAATCAATCAGGCTGTAATAATCGCCATTACTCGTGAAAACAATGTCTGGTTACTGGGCAAAAACAACTTTTCTTTGTGTCAGAACACGTGTTCTGGGTAATAAAACACGTGTTCTGTGTAATAAAACACGTGTTCTCTGTATTAAAACATGTGTTATGGGGTAATACAACACGCTGTTTTTATATCATGTGTTCTTGTTAACGTAACATGTGTTCTTGATAACGTAACGTGTGTTCTTGACAACAGAACATGTGTCCTTAGAAGACAAAAAATATTTCACTCCACCAAAAACATAGTGCGTGTCTTACAATTATGCCTTGTATTGTCAGCTGCATTTCCATCTTGGTTATCCTGATCTTCTTTCCTTCGCTCCAAAACTGCGACTATTACATGGCACACTTTAGTTTTGGGTCAAAAAAACAAAATAGAGAACATGATACGACATTTTCGCATATCCGAACAACTCACCGTCGTCATCTTCAGATTCAACTATAACTGTATGCTTCGATCTTTTAGTTGTCCCTGTATGAACATCATCATTATCACTAATTACAGAAGAAATTTCTTCAGAGCACAAGTTTTTTCTCTTGCCTAACTCCCCAAATAAGCCATATTCTTCATGAGAACTTGTTTGGCCATCGTAAGATACACCATTCTTCCCCGAAGAAAATCTCCCGAATCTTTGCCATTCAACCATACTATCACTTCCTTGTTCATCCATTTTATCACTATCCATTTTCAAGGATGACCGGAGAAGAAAAGGTAGATGAATATCGGTTCGGTGTTGCAGAAAATCGGGCTGAGTTTTTTTGGAAAGTTAGTAGAAACTCCAAAGAAAGATAGAGATGAAAAGGGAGATTTCAAATGGGAAATATCTCTGAAATATATCTTCTCCATTTTAAAAAGTAAGAAAGAGAAAATGGGGGGATTTCGAAGCTTTTCTACCGCCAAAATAAATTTGACCAAACTTCAGCCCAAAAATACCCCTGCTTTTCAGAGAGCCGTTGGATCAAAAGTACAAGATCCAACGGATCTCATGCTGGCCCGCACATACTGACCCTTTTTGGTTCAGCATAGGAGCCGCGACGAGATAATTAAACTTGTGTAATAAGAAAAATTCACATCAACATGATTGAGACTATAAATCTGAAAAATCAGCTCTAGTGTTATAATTTAGGACTCGATTAACAATGGGCAAATTGGTGACCCAGATTCAAAATCTTTTTACGATTTAAAAGAATGGGTAAAAAACTATATTTTTACAAAGTTCCATTCTAAAACAATTTATAATTGGTGTATTATCACCCTTCCGTAAAAAAATCACTCAGTCAACTGCCAATTTGAAATTTAAAATGAGCCAACACTTAAAATATTAGAGACTTTTTCGGTATTTTCAATTAAACTCACCTCCCAACCACGCGACCCATCCCTACCTGATCCACCCCTCATCAGAGTAAAAAAATATCGAGGTGTAAAGTTTTCCCATTTTTATCTGATGTAAAAATTAGGGTTCATAAATGAGTGCTTCAAATCAATTCCTTGCTTCTGAATTACTCTTACCATGCGGACCAAAATAACGTGGTCTGAATCTAAATCTTACACGTAAAGTTCAACAAACTACTTTACTACGGATTGAAAGCAAAATATAAACTTTTATGGGTTAAAATTGATCATGATTATTCTAGTACATTCTCTAGTACATGTGGAGCAATATCTTTAGTGAACTAAAGTATCTTCTAGTACATTCTCTAATACACCAGAACGATGTGATTAATCCAAACTCACAAATTCACTTTGAACCAGGGTCCTCTCAAATAATATTGAGATCCTGTGCTACTCATTAAAGTTAAGCCCCAAATTTAAAAAAAAACAAATTATAAAAGTGTCAAAACATAATTATTAACTCAAGTTTCAAGTACAAACAATTTCATAATTTATTTTTAAAAATGAGCACCATTCTAACACTTTTTTAAACGAAATCGCCAATCAATTTATAAAAACTTCTCTTTATAGATACAACGGTTAAAAGGAATAACCAACAAAATTCTATATATAATAATTCAATTATGAAAAATACAAAGATCGTCAAATGTTTTAACAAATAACTATATATAAATTAAGTGATTTTTAAAATTTTGAGACCCTCAAAATAAGAGGCCCAGTTCCGCATGTCACTTTGAACATTCTTAGAGCCGGGCCTGCTTTGAACCAATAATAGTTCTACGTGGAGCAATATCTTTAGTAAACTAAAGTAAGCACTAGAAGATACAGAGCCGTTAAAATTAGGCAGGAACATATATACGATGACATCCTGTACAGAAAGCAGACGGAACTAATCCGCTCCAAGGTTCCAACCTTTAACTGATAGCTAAAGCAAGCATCATGTTTGGCAGAAAAAAATCCATAAACGAACATCCTACTAACACCCTCAATATAACAAGCAACAGTAACAAATATTGAAATTGAAGATTGGTAAAGTGGAGTGACAAAGAAAATACTAAAGATACCAAAAAAGGGGAGATGAGCAGTTGTTATGACAACTAAAAGCAAATATAAATTATTATCCTCGCATCATAACCAAAATGACTATTCATATCTCCAAGAAAACAAGCAAACGCAGCACATCTACCATAGTAAAATTTCAACTAGCAGTCGCATAAGATAGCTGATATTGGAAGAGTTATAAAGCAAATACTGAACATGAACTGCTCATTCCTCATCCTCTTCATCACCGTCACCACCAGAAGCTTTCTTGGCAGCAGCCTTCGTGTTCTTTCGCTTAACTCTTCCAGGTCGGCCGCCACCGAATGGACTTGTAATTGAAAAGTCAATGTGCTTCTGAGAGTCCAACCTAACCATGAAGGATGGGACATTCACCACCTGCTTTCCAACTCTGAAACAATGAAGAAAAAATCAAGATCCATTTGGAATATGCAAGCAATGTTAATGCTTCTACAAGTACCGCTTACCATTGCAAAGTAATTTCTAATGTTGATAAAATATATTCATTTGGACAGGTTGTATTAGATATCAAAATACGAGCACTTGTTATAACTAGATTTCGTAAGAGTGAACCGTATCAATTGTAGCCAGTGAAGTCATTTTCAGTATTGTACCAGTGTGAATCGTAAACTTGTGGCAACAGGAACAATTTAATAATTTTAAAGCCTGCAGTTCAACATTCCAAGGATTCGTGATGACCATTTTAAATCAGTCAAGCTGCAGTGCTTTATTAATTAAGCCTCAAACGGGACCAAAACGTTCAACTTGCTTTGGCAATGCAGTTCCTACTCAATAGAGCGACAGAGACAAAATAACAACTAACACCAGGCTAAAAGATGCACTAAATTTTAACTCTAATAACATAGGTATGAAGAGACATTCTTATACCTGATGTGCCTCTGCCTAATGAGCACACGGGCATGATGGATAGATTTGGCCATTCCTGCCTTGAACACAAGTGTTTGAAGGCGACGCTCAAGGAAATTCTCCACAGAAAGAGCCAACACATAATCAAGCTTGTCCTGACCTTCTTCCAGAAGCCCATACCTTTTCATCCTACGCAGAAGGGCTTCACCTTCAAATATACGGCGAGGGTCTTTCTCATCAAGAGTGAGAAGCATTCTTGCATTGTTACGAATCCTGCTAAGTGCATATTGTACCCTCCATAGTTCCCTCTTGCACCGCAGTCCAAACTCTCCAACAAGCTTCAATTCTGCATCCAAACGTTCCTTCTCATATGGACGGCGAGGCTTTTTGAATGTCTTCCCGTCTATAAAAACAAGTAACACATTATCACATCTATTATAAAATCTCAAATGCAATTAATCATGACCTTCATTAGCTTCCACAAATATTTCACTCACCATTTAAAACAACAATTTTAATTCTTACCATTAAAATAATAAATCAAAATTAAAAAATCAATTTTGCTGTGAAAATTTAATCTATAGAAAAGATCTGTATCCAAATTCTGTAAAGCTAGGAATTTAAATATTATCCACCTCCGTTCACCTAGGATTTCCAAGTATAATTTTATCCTCCGAACAAGTATTTCCAGACAAATAGACAGTTAAGGTACTATTTTGCAAAATCTAAGATGATTTTGTTTAGGTTGCTTTTTAAACTGTGTCAGACACTCGACCACTTACTATTACCTGAATGACAAGAAAAAAATTTAAGATGAAAAACAAAACTGATAATAGAAAACATCAACTCAAGCTAAATCACGATTGAAGTATAAAATGCGAATAAAACTTGCAATAGAACAAAAATTAATAAGAGGGAAGTAACCGAGAAAAATTAAACAAATTTAAAAGCCTACGAGCATAAGTATGTTAACGATCAAGCTAAATCACGATCGAAGTAGAAAATGCGAATAAAACTTACAATAAAACAAAAATTAATATTTCATAATGAAAGTAACCGAGCAAAATTAAACGAATTGAAAATCCTATGAGCATAACTATGTTAACGATCAAACAAAATCACGGTCGAAGTAGAAAATGCGAATAAAACTTGCAATAAAATAAAAATTAAGATTTCATAATGAAAGTAACCGAGCGAAATTAAACGAATTGAGAAGCCTATGAGCAAATGTATGTTAACGATCAAACTAAATCACGATCAAACTAAATCACGATCGAATTAGAAAATGCGAATAAAACTTGCAATAAAACAAAAATTAAGATTTCATAATGAAAGTAACCGAGCGAAATTAAACGAATTGAAAAGCCTATGAGCAAAAGTATGTTAACGATCAAAGTAAATCACGATCGAAGTAGAAAATGCGAATAAAACTTACAATAAAACAAAAATTAAGATTTCATAATGAAAGTAACCGAGCGAAATTAAACGAATTGATAAGCCTGTGAGCAAAAGTATGTTAACGATCAAACTAAATCACGATCGAAGTAGAAAATGCGAATAAAACTTACAATAAAAAAAAATTAAGATTTCATAATGAAAGTAACCGAGCGAAATTAAACGAATTGAAAAATCTATGAGGATATATGTATGTTAAGGATCAAGTAAATGAGATCTTACAGTTCCGGTAGAAACTGACGTGCACCATGGTGGATTAGGGTAGGGTTGCTCGCCGTCAGTGAACTGAAGAAGAAACCCGAAGCAGGACGAGTTTTTTGGGTATATAAGACTTGTTGAGAAGCCTTAAACCCTAAAACAATGTTGAGTTTTGGAAATAAACTTGGGCCGTTTAAGGACTGGGCTGGGCTAGGAATTTTTTTTATTGGGTTTAAGTTATTTGACGATTTTAACATTAATAGGTTAAAAAAAAAACATTAATAGGAGCAAAATATTTTCCTATAACTTTGTTGGCGTAGATCGTTCGACAACTTCACTCTTTAACCGCCATTTTAACCAGCATTTTACTTTTTAATCTGGTACGAGTAGAGATAAGTTTGATATGGTGTGCAGGAATAATAAACATATGCTTTCAATTCTGTATATTATTTTATTAAAAAAAATTCAGTTTATATTTGAATATTTTTTATCAGAACAAAAAATACATTAATTTAAAATAGAATTACAAACACGTCTAATGTAGCTTGCTCATTGCGAGTCAAGTGTCAATAATTGGTTTATAATAAACCCTTCAATTCTAACAGATAAATTCACTACTTTAAATTAGAAATGTTACACGGAGAATAAGATAAACTTTAAATTCACCACTTCAATTATAAAATGTTAGACGGAAAAAAAGTTACATAAAGTGTGTGAACGAGATAAATCCTTAAACTATAACAAATAATTCATTACTTTAATTAGAAATGTTATACGGAGAATAAGATGAACTTTAAATTCTAACAGATAAACAAAAAATGTTAAATGAGTGGTAACACATAAACTTAAACCTATGAAAAGGGTTAAGGACCAAAGAAGGATGACAACTTAGTTTAAGGACCAAATAGAAGAAAGAACATAGTTATGTTCCGGCTTCTTCTCACGACGACGTTTCGTTTCATATAAAACCATGTCTACTCCCCACTTTCAAATGCGTCTTGCCACTGCCTCCGCCGTCTTCTAACTCTGCCTGAAGCCGCCTTTGTTCCTCCAGCCAAAAGCTCCGACAAACGACGGCGTTTTCATCTTCCATACCCCTTTCTTGAATCCTTCAGGCAAAACATGTCCGCTAAATGGCGAGCCATACAGCATCGCCACCGTTATACATACAGTTCAGTCATATTCCCTCCACATTTTACTGAGGCATTAAATCAAACACCTTCTCTACAATTTTTCTCCGAACTAAAACAACTTTCTTCCCTCAACTCCATCTATGCCCAGGTTGAACACGCAAAATATGTATCCTCTTCTTTTACTAGCTTGCTCTCAAATTCAAACGCCGATGAGAATACTACAGTTTTTCTTGCTTCAAAGTTGTATTTAGAAGTTCTTTTTTTGGAAAATTCATTGCCTTTGCACAAAACTTTAGTTTCTGCTCTTGCAAAAGTGAAAAACTTTCAGGGCTTCTTAAAGAATTGCTATATGGAGCTATGTGAGGAGTATGGGAAGGGAAATGGTAAAAGGAAGGGGAGGAAGTTTTCTGTTTCGCGGGCTGCGTTGACCGTAATGAGCACCCCTAAATTGGGATACTTGGTGGATGTTGTTGAGGATTGCGCAGTTTTGGTGGGTTTGGATGTAGTTTCGGGGTTGGATGCTATTGTTTCGGAGATCACAGAGTGGTCTAGGTCTTCTCCTCTGGTGTTGGAGCAGTGTCAGGATGCGCTTTCTTGTATGTACTACTTACTGCAGCGGTTTCCTGCGAAGTTTGTTAACGGAAGTGAACCTTTGGATTTCTTAAGGATGGTTCTTGCGACAATGTTGAGTATTTTCAAGTCCCAAGCTTTTTCAAGGGACTGTTTTGTGGCGGCCGGGGTGAGTTTCTGTGCAGCTCTGCAGGTCTCTCTTGATGCTTCAGAGCTTGGCTTGTTTATTATGCAAGGAATTTTAAATCAAAACTTTAGTTAGTGCTGAGGTTGAATTTGAAAATCTGACTAGGAAGATTCCATATCAAGGCAATTTAGTTTGTGAAATTTCTAATTTTACTGCTATGAGTAGACTTTGTTTGATAAGGGGAATTCTTACTGCAGTTTCAAGACCTGTTCTTAATGCCCATTTTGAGGTATCGAGGGATGGTGATCCTGCCTCTGGTGAAAATGGTTGTTTAAGAAGGACTATACTTTATGATGGAATTTTGCCCAAGCTCTGTAACTATTGTGAGAACCCTACTGATAGTCATTTTAATTTTCATGCACTAACCGTAATGCAGATCTGCTTTCAGCAGATAAAAACCTCTGTACAAAGTAATCCCAGGAACTTTTCAGAATTTGATTATCCCATTACAGAGCAGATGGGAAGCAGGATATTGAGAATTGTGTGGAATAACTTAGAAGATCCTTTAAATCAAACTGTTAAACAAGTTCATCTTATTTTTGATCTCTTCTTAGATATTCAGAGTAGTCTTTGTCGGGCAGAGGATGCCGAGAAAAATAAGTTATTTCTGAAGAAGATTGCAGCTCAACTTCTTAGACTGGGTCCACGTTGTAAGGGGAGATATGTTCCCTTAGCTTCCCTTATCAAGAGGTTGGGAGCAAGAACAATTCTTGATATGAACCCTGACTTACTATTTGAAACAACAAAGGGATACATTGATGATGACGTGTGTTGTGCTGCCACAACATTCCTGAAGTGTTTTCTTGAGTGCCTACGTGATGAGTATTGGAGTAGTCATGGTGTTGAAAATGGGTATAATAAATTCAGAGGTGATTGTTTGCCTGCATTGTTGTGTGGACTTGCTTCTGGAGTTACAAAACTACGGTCAAACTTGAATACTTATGCTTTGCCGGTAATACTTGAACTGGATACAGACAGTATATTCCCACTACTTGCTTCTATCGGTGTCAGTGAGGGTGAAGATAATACCGAATTGGTGAATGCTGAGTTCCGTTATACTCATGTCTCTCTAGGACTTGAACAGCAAGTAGCTGTTTTGGTTTCTTTATTGAAGGTTTCTCGTTTTCTCGCTTTAATTGAAGGGGATATTGATTGGTGTGAGAATATTCCCTAAGTCTTTGGAAAATGCAGTGTCAAAGTCCAGGAAACAGTAACTTCTGTTCTTTTATCTGCATAAAGGGGATTAAAGTTAAGATCCCAGTAAAATGGTTTGTTTTGGCTCTAACCCACACTGATGAGTTACTTCGCATGGATGCAGCAGAATTTCTCTTCTTGAACCCAAAAACAGCTAGTTTGCCATCTTCCTTGGAGCTTAGCTTGATGAGAGAAGCTGTGCCATTGAATATGAGATGCTGCTCTACGGCTTTTCAAATGAAATGGACCAGCTTGTTCCGGAAATTCTTTTCTCGTGTTAAAACAGCCTTGGAAAGACAGTATAAGCTGGGAACATGGCGTCCTATTGCAGTCAAAGCCACCAATGAAATTGTAGCCAAAATTAGAACGGGAGAAACATTAGTAAACATGGCAGAGGATCTCTTCAATTTAATGAAGTGGTTGAGTTGCTTTCTGTTTTTCTCTTGCTATCCTTCTGCTCCTTATGAGAGGAAGATAATGGCAATGGATCTCATATTAATAATGTTGAACATCTGGTCTCCTTTGCCTCCATCTATTGCAAATTCTGATGACATTTCTATTGAGACTTCTTTGTATCCTTACCATGAGGGGTTTACATTACCTGATTCGACTTTGCTGTTGGTTGGATCAATCGTTGATAGTTGGGATCGATTGAGAGAGAGTTCCTTCCGTATTTTACTGCATTTTCCTACCCCACTTCCTGGCATATGCTCTCCAGCTAAGGTCCAGGAAGCAATTATTTGGGCAAAGAAACTTGTCTGCAGTCCACGTGTGAGAGAAAGTGATGCTGGTGCTTTGACTTTACGCCTTATATTTAGGAAGTATGCGCTGGAGGTTGGATGGGTAGTTAACCTATCAGCTAATGTAGTGTCTTGTCATTCACCAGCAAAGCTACCAAATGGTGAATCTCAAAGTTATGCCTCTAGCTCGCCTGTGATAGAATACATAAGCTCACTAATTGATTGGTTGTTAGTTTGTGTGGAGAATGGAGAGAAGGATCTGCCTGAAGCATGCAAGAATAGATTTGTGCATGGTATACTTCTTACTCTTCGGTATACATTTGAGGAACTGGACTGGAATTCCAATGCAGTACTGAGAAATATTGCTGAAATGAAACTTGTACTAAAGAAGCTTTTGAGTTTGATTATGCGAATTACCTCCCTGGCCCTTTGGGTTGTCTCATCAGATGCTTGGCATTTGCCAGAGGACATGGAAGACATGATGGATGATGAGGCTCTTCTTCTGGATGTTCCAGATAAGGAGGTTCCGCCTGCAGCTGAAGCAGGAAATGAGGAAGAAAATGCAAATAATTTTTTGGATGTCAGTTCATCTGCACAGATTGTCATGGTTGGTTGCTGGCTAGCTATGAAAGAGGTAGTTTCAGTAACTTTTCATGGATGCTACTAACTTGTTAATATGCATCTAAATGCTTTATTGGCCTTTTGCCCTTGTAGATGTTGCTGATAGCTGCTTCTTTTGTATAATGCTAATGAAATGTTATTTATATAAAGACAGACATGCTCAAGAATGGAAGTTCTTGTTCATTACAAATCCACAGATGATAGTAAAACAAGAAGTTTACCATTTATCAGATGCACAGTTTTTGGGGATAAAATCTTACCTCTGTTTTGCTTTTCCAGGTGAGTCTTCTTTTGGGAACTATAATACGAAAAATTCCTTTGCCTACTTCAGATGAATCAAAGTCTGGGATCCTAGATGTCGATGGCAATAATATTTGCATGATGACATCCGAAGGGATGCTTGATTTTAAGCAATTGGAGATTATTGGAAATCACTTCTTGGAAGTCCTTTTGAAAATGAAGCATACTGGTGCAATTGATAAAACAAGGGCTGGATTTACTGCTCTTTGCAACCGTTTACTGTGTTCGAATGATGCAAGGTCTGTCATCTACCTGCAATGATGAAATTGATCACCTTTTTACTTCCGTGTTTTTTTATATCCAACTGTAATTTTCATATTTGAGTTCTAAATTTCATTGGTTATTCCAGCTAATTTTGGAAAGTTTTGGAACTTACAAGTTACAAGAGGAATGTGGAATTAGAATGATAAGAAAAAGGAAACTGAAAGCCAGAGAAAAACTGTTGCATGATTAATTGGAAAGTTCTCCTCCACTGAACTATTTGCTTGGATGGAAGCTATCTAATAGAATATAAATTAACTGATAATTAAACTTGTTTACAGGGCATAGCTGTATGCCTAATGGAGCTCTAGTGAACAAGTTGTGAATGATTAAATTCACAATGTCAGACTTTAGTTTTTTTGAGTGTGAAGTGAGGTGACATTCATCATGAGAAGTACATAGATAAACTTTGATGATCAGCTTATAGACTATCTTTTTGTTCGAGTTCTGCAAGAGAGCACATATATTCCTAGTGCTTGTGTTTCTTCAGGAGTTAAGGCTGGATGTTGTTCAATAGATATATTCCTAGTGCTTGTGTTATTTCAGCAGATATATTCCTAGTTTTGTGGTTGCCTGCGACTATTCTATATGATTTTCTCATTCCTTATTATCTCTGATTGCCTGATTCCATTCAACGTTTTTCTCTTCATGAGTTTTCATCCATATGTTTGCTAGAAGTAGATTTGATTATTGAACAAAAATGGTAGAATTTGGGGCCGTCTACCTACCAATAACATGTAGGTCTGAGAAAATTTTACCTTTTCTTGAATTATCAGTTTCTTTGCAGATTTGAGTTTTTAATGTAACTACTTAAAAGTGTTGTTAAAACTGGAGTGTTTACGTATAAATAAATGGAGAATACATTGAGTCCTCCCCCTGATATTGCTTTTCTCATTCCAGGCTTTGCAAGTTAACAGAATCATGGATGGAGCAACTTATGGAGAGAACAGTGTGGATGACCTACTACGAAGAAGTGCTGGTATTCCTGCTGCATTTAATGCCTTTTTCCTCTCAGAGCCTGAGGGTTCCCCTAAGAGACTTCTGCCGAAGGCGCTGCGGTGGCTGATAGGTGTAGCAAACATGTCAATAATGGAACAGAATAAAACAAACAGCTCCAACAATGGCTCTACTGGTGCCCATTTGACAATTTCAAGACAAACAACTGGTTTACCTGTCACCACTGAGATGCATGAAAATAAGAAAATGTCAAAAATTCGGGATGAGGGTGTTATTCCAACTGTGCACGCGTTCAATGTCCTCAGAGCCGCTTTTAATGATGCCAACCTAGCAACTGATACATCAGGTTTTGCAACTGAGGCTTTGATTATATCTATACGGTCCTTTTCTTCATCCTACTGGGAAGTTCGGAACAGTGCCTGTCTTGCATATACTGCCTTGGTTCATCGCATGATTGGGTTCCTTAATGTACAAAAACGAGAATCTGCAAGGCGCGCCCTATCTGGGATTGAATTTTTCCATAGGTATGCTCTCCAGTTGTATCTTTTCATGTTCCCATTTCAGACCCCTGCTTATAGCTTCTCACAGTTTTCTCTTTCAAGTTTTCCTGTTGGATTCTAGAAGCTCAAAAGTACATGTCTAGACACGTAGAGCTCCTCGATATTCTCAGTTGATGGAACATTGGTTACGATGATATAGATACTTTCTTTTCATTGTCATTTGCATTTGCCCATATTTTTTTCACGGTTGACTTGATAGATAAAGTTGCACGCCTTAAACTAAAAGTGATTTCTTCATTCACATAGCACCATACCAAGTAACTGAGAAAGAAATGTTGGGTATGTGTGCTGTTCTGGTTCCTAATTGCTATAGATTGGGAAACTTTGGTCAAAATTTGAGTACAACTCTCTAGTTCTTTTGGTTGCTGAATTTTGTTATAACTAGTCCTATAAAATGTCACCTCATTTCTTCATATTTAATTTTGGTGACTGGGAAACTGTTATATGTTTCCAAAAACATATATGTGAATGCTACAACAAGGTTGGTTACGTCCACTCATCTTTTAGTTCTTTAGGATTCATTGTAAATTGAGATAGAGCTGTCTTTGAATGTCATTTTGTATATTTGGATATTTTGTATGAGGGTCTTTCATTTCTTGCTACCATAAAGCGGTCTGAACATCAGGGCTGTATAGGGCTTGATGTTCTGAAACATCTATAAAGATGATCAATATGATTGGTTTTGAGGGTTTGTTCATTTACATATCACTTATCTTTTAGCTTTTAATATCATCAAGCAGTGCTTCATCCCTTTTGATTAATGGTTGACTTGATCTTCTGTCAAAGGTACCCTTCACTGCATCCGTTCCTATTCGATGAACTAAGAGTTGCAACAGAGTTACTTTTGGATGGATCCTCTGAAGATTTAGGATTGAACTTATCAAAAGCTGTGCATCCGAGTTTGTGCCCCATGCTGATTCTTTTGTCTCGTCTCAAGCCTTCAGCAATCAGAAGTGAAACGGCAGATGCTTTAGATCCTTGTGCATTATTGCCATTTATCCGGAAGTGTTCTGTCCAAAGTAATTTCCGAGTTCGTGTTCTTGCTTCAAGAGCAATATCAGGTTTAATATCTAATGAGAAACTGCCTGCTATCCTTCTCAATATTGCCTCCGAGTTACCTTGTGCAAAGAACAAAATCACGAATTCTAGTTCATCCGTTGCATTGAATGGTCAGTATGATTCTTTAGCTGCTACTTTTAATTCCATTCACGGTATCCTGTTACAATTGGGCTCTCTTCTGGATACCAATTGTAGAAACTTAGCTGATTCCTCTAAAAGGGATAAACTTTTCAATGATTTGATTCAAATTCTTTCCAAGTGTTCTTGGATTGGGAGCCCTCAACACTGCTATTGCCCCATCCTGAATAGCTCTTTTTTGAGTGTACTGGATAACATGCTCAATATTGCAAGAACATGTCAAATGGGCAATAGTATTGGTGCTATTTGGAATCTTCTATGGAATCTATCTTCAGAATGCTTAGATCTAGAAGCTTCACCAGGGATGTCATATCATGATCCGACTAGGGCAGAACTTCGAAAGCAAGCAGCAATATCATATTTTAACAGCATTTTTCAAACCTCTAAAGAGACCGCTGAAGAAGATCCCTTGATCTTGAGATGCTATCCTCAACCTTCTTCAGATCTGTTAGAGGTGTTTGATTTGGACACGGCTCTCTCTGGATTTCAAGAGAGATTGATACGCTGCATGTCTGATCCATCATATGAAGTTCGAATTGCAACCTTGAAGTGGCTTCTTTTGTTTCTGAAAGCATCGAGATCTAAGATTGATGGCAGGAATAAGACTTATTCTGTTATCAGGATGCATTGCTTGAATAATTTTGACCTCCAGACAACACTTATAGAACTTTTGGCTTCAGAGAAGAATCATAGATGCATGAATTATATTCTTAAAGTTCTCTACTGTTGGAACCTGTTGGAATCTGAAAGAAGTCATAAATTGCATGGGAAGCATAGATCGGTTGCGAATATAGATTATGATTCACTGTGCCAGTTCTGGGACAAGTTAGTTTCCTTATATAAGGTTACAAGACATTCCAAGACTCGAGAAACACTTATTTGCTGCATGGGGATCTGCATAAAGGCGTTTTCTGGCTTATTATCGAGGTTGATTTGTCCAGACATTGGAAAGCAAAGAACTGTTGAATCCAATGAGTGTGATTCTCATAGGAGATTGTCCACTTCGTATGGCTACATAAGTTATTTCGTCCACGTAATAGAACTGCATAGTGATCCATCAAAGCCTGTGAATATGCGAAAGGCTGCTGCTGACTCAGTAGTAGTATCTGGTCTGCTTGAGCAGGCTAAGTTGATTGGTTCTTCAGTCTCCAACAATAGGATTCCTGATGAAAGTTCATGTTCTGATCTCAACACAGAGGATGTCGTCAACCAGTATGGCAAGAAGATTCTAGATCTATGGTTATCCTGTATAAAACTTTTGGAGGATGAGGATTTTTTCCTTAGAAGGAAGCTTGCCCTTGATGTCCAAAGGTGTCTTGCTCGGGGAGAATGTCAAGACGATCTTGAAGCCGGAGTGGTTCCAAGCCAAGTGGAAAAAGTCATTGAACTCAGTATTCAGCATCTGTCATCAGTCTTCGGTCACTGGATTGCTTTCTTCGACTATCTCTGCCACTGGATTCTGAGTACTACAGACAGCACACTCAGTGTCGTGTCAAGAGGAGACCTTGTGAGATGCGTTTTTGACAAAGAGATCGATAACTATCACGAAGAAAAGCTTTTGATCTGTCAGCTTTGTTGCTCCAATCTGGAGAAGATTCCAATTGCGAAATATTGGACAGGCGACTCCATTGACAAAGACAAGGTAACCAAATTCTTACATAAATGGAGGAGGAGATTTTGCCAAAGGTTAACATCATTTGCAGATGACTATGTTGAACAGCAGGGAGGAACTGATTGGATTGGCGGGGTGGGTAACCATAAGGATGCCTTTTTGCCCTTGTATGCAAATTTACTCGCCTTTTTCGCCTTGTCAAATTGCATTTTTCATGGAGAGTTGGAGTATAGCAAGTCTATGTTGAATGAAGTCTCTGAAATTGGAAAGAGTATACATCCATTTCTCACAAATCCTCTGATCTCCAACCTATACTTGTTACTGGTTGATTTGCATCAGAAAATGCTGGGGGCCGAAAATTCGATCCAAGATTTGGGCCAAATTGATTCTGGTTGGGATGACGTTGATCCTTACTTTCTGCTCCGATGAAAACACTGAATACTAGCTCTGCTTGATCCTAGTAATGGATCATTTTGTACTTCATTATTTTTGTGGGGAAGCTTGAATTAGCCAAATTCACAAATGTTCTGTTCTTACTTTGTGTATTTGGATTAGGTTTTTGTTCCATAATTTCTGTCGCAAGTTTTGTAGAAGTCAATTGTTCGTGAAAGAAGATATGGAACTCAAACGGAAACTTTTTGAATTGAAAAGAGAATCACTCTCCGATATCTTCATTCCAGTCTTTCTATTGCCAACTCTTCTTAGTAAGTTCTGGTTCCCCTGTCTCGGTCCCAAAATGGTGTCATCTACTCCTAGACAGCACATGTTCATAACGGTACAAAAGTTCATTACTCTGTTCGGTTTTGTAATATTTTATAAATACGAAATAAATCAAAATTTTATGAAAATCGAATATTAAAATTATTTCGGTACAATTTGTACCAAAATTTCAATTTTTTTTTGTGGAGCTCAACTTAATAAAAATTATACAAAAAATAAAATTATAATGTACAATTAATATATAAAATAATAAGTATAATGAAAATTCATTTTTGAATAATAATCTATTAAGTATTTCAATTTTTAGAAATTACTTTTTAAAAAATCGAACCAATAAACTGAACCGTATATTGATTATTGAAATTCAGTTTATACGAAATTGGATTGGGTATTTGGGGTTCACACCTACATTTGGAATGCCTCGACTCTAGTTTTAACACATTCCCAGAGAGCTATTGAAACAAGTGAAATGAAGCTCTGAAATAAAATTTAAAGCCATATAAACAACTCAGGTAACAATAATTGTATCTAAAAGTCTTGAGTAGCAGCAAGACAGCTACCAGTACTAAAGCTGTATATAGGAATCACATAAGCAACAGCAAAGATTTTTTTTGGGGGGGGATGGGATTTAAGCAGGGAGTTATATTCCTATATGAAAAACTGTAGCACCCAACTGGAAAATTCAGGCGCCGTCCCCATTGCCATCTTCATCATCTCCCTCCTCATCGTCCTTATCCTAAACAAGTTAAACAGAGTCGCAAGTAAAATATCAAACGAGATTAAACAACAGGTAACTTAAGGCCATTAATAACAGGTGAGAACAAGAGAAAAGTGGAACAGGATATTTGCTAGACAAAAAAACCAACCAAGAGGACATAACATATTCTGATTAGTAATGTATGTAACAGCATAATCTAAAATCAGCCACTACGACCTTGAAGCATACTGAAAAAGAACCGGGATGAGACAGCCGAAGTGGGACTGTGTTCATTGATATCTTAATCCACAATCTTAAGTATTTGATCTAAGACTCCACCTAAAAGGAATAATGATATACGAGTTTTAACTTTTTAATCTGTGCAGTATCAACCAGATTAACGTTAATTCCTTTTCTGTTCTTAGAAGCATAAGAAATCACCCAAGAAAAAAACGCTCTAGGTAGGGATGGAGTTGCAACTATCTCCGTTATATGAAGAAATCAAAAGGTCCACAGCAAGTAATCCTAGGATGTGATAATGAATAGACAAATATGCCCTGCTAATAAAACATGTGAGTGTGTGCTTATGAACACACGTCCAAGAGAGAATTCATCATGCTAAAGAACAAGGAAAATTGAATTCAGACAATTATGAGATTAAGATGAGTGTCAATCAGCTCTTCCAAAAAGAACCAATATATGCAAGTGCACGCCATAAGAATGACGTTTGTGCAGAAACTGGTTCCAAGTCCAAAACAACCTCAGAAGGATAAAGAATCAAAGTAGAAGCACAAAAGGTGCTAACTTTATATTTTACCTCTTCATCATCTTCGTCCTCGGATTCTTCTTCATCAGCATCCTACAACAATGAAATTGCAGTTTTGTGAATGAAGAGAAGTAAGGGGGTGGGGACAAATCCAAAATAAAGAATGTGAAACAGAATTTTACATAATTAAAATATTTGAGAGGATTAGGCCATAAATCCTCCTTTATTATCTCTGCCACCTGCAGTTTTAAGTGAAAGATAGACAAAATGAGATACGAGAAGAAAGCAAATGAAGACTTGTCTTAGACTGAACTACAACGAAACATGCATTACATGCCGAATTTGCCAATTTACTTGTGAACCATTATTTCAGGGGTAAATTGAGTTCTTGATGCCTCTCTTACGAGTGTAAACATTTAACAATGAAATCATGTCACAATTGCATAAAACATCTTTGCTCTCAGATACATGATTTACCTCATCAGTCAGTCCGTCCACCTCAGCAATATCTTTCTGTTGTGTTTCCGAAAACCAACTAAAGAAGCTGTCCATCAAATAAAAGGGAGAAACAGTGAGGACAACATATATAGCATAAACATAGTCCCAAGTTATTTTTTCTGAAAGTACTGGAAGATCAGAATATGGATCGAATAAAGGCATTTAAAGAACAACGATTGACAAAGAAAATGATAAAGGAAATGGAAAGATGAGAAAATATATAGTTCACTAACAAAATGCATAGAAAGGCTAAAAGCAAGCAAGCATGCATGGATGTCATTGGCCACAAAAAAATTCCCGTGAGACTCATCATCAGTTAAATCTAATTAGAGCTATGACCTTCAATAGTAATTTGGGAAGGAAAATGCTGAAAGGATACTCAAATAAATTACTGCTCCATGGAGCTCCTGGAACTGACAATCCATAGGTTTAAGACCTAGGTGAATGAAGACATTGGTACAACTTTGAGTTTCAGTAGCATATCTATGATAAGCAAGCAAGAAGGCCGCGACTGAAAATTAAGGGCATTATTTTGTTACTTGAAGTGCAATCATTTTAAAGTTAATTCAAAATTTAAAATTACATCTAAATTTTATCTATATTTCCGCACACATATCAATTTGATAGACAAGAGGAACATAACTCCATGTTTCCCTTTCACCGATTGATAAAACATCCAAACATCCTTATGCGAACATTATAATTTTTTTTTTTAAGAAGAGAAACTAGCAATTTTACCTGTCATCAGGTGGTGGTCTTTTGTTGCCTTTCTTCTCCTGAATTCCTCCATTTGCAATGTCCTTCACATTGAAATGGCAGATTCTGAGATTTATGACAGAAAAAAGGTTTATTCAGAAAAGAAGGTATGCCTAGAATAAATCTTTACCGAGCCTTCCTTCCACTGGATGGCTGTACCAGTTATCTTGGTTGTTCCTTCATCTAAGAAAGCAAAGCTCTTTGTCAGCTTTGTATCTTCAAAATAAGGGTTCGTCTTGAAGTTCTGAAAGGTAAAAGCAATATCCCATAAGATACAAGTGAATTTTTTTGATAACGAGACAAGATCTTTCTCAGTATCAGGAATGAACTTTTTTCTTTTTCTTTCTGCAATGGTGGTTCCACGAGAGGAAACTCACAAATGTTATCGAGTAACCCGATTTTAGATCCTTAAAATCCTCCACATCAAGAGAATCCAAGTACTTGAAGATCTGCATACAATGTAAACATACAATTAAACAATGGCTTGCCAACTCAATCCACATCTACGTTAGTAGCAGATGTAGACAAAAAAAATGCAAAATTAATCAGACACTAAGTTAAAAGAGTAACATATAGCCTGGTTATGGTGCAGGCAAGGCTGTCTGTCAGGACCGTGCAGACAGATCTCGACCGTCGGATCATCAGACGGACATGATCTGTCTGCAGCATAACCAAATTAGGTAACTTGAAGACAGTTGGTTCACAACTAAAATCCCCAATAAATATGTATATGAAACCACACAACAGACCTTTTGATCTTCCTCGTTTAACAGGTCACCAAGTGCTGGATGACTTAAGAACTGCAATGTGGAACACATACAAGTGATTGATATGTGAGGATCCTAGTATTAAACGTATAACGGCCACTCAAATTAACTGAAAATTAGGAAAATGACGGTTAAAAACTTACTGCAGTCAACCAGAAATCAGGGATAGATTTGATAATCTCACTTCTTCTAACATAAACAGGCCTCCTTATATCATTATACTTCTGTTCTACCTCCAGTACCTTGTCACTTGCTTCTTCATTGACCTGCAAGTTATACGAAGCCTTTATGTTACTATGTTCACAAATTAACTTCATCTTTATCAACAGGTGCAGGTTCAGTTCACAAAAACATACATCAACATGCAATCCAATAAAGTTGATGTAACTATAAAATTTCAATTTCAAATTGGATCTATTAACACCCTTTCTTCAAACCATGATTGGAGTACCAGTCAACTATATATCTGAAGTAAATTCCTAAATCGAATCAATCAGTTTGCGCTCAGCAAAACAACAGAATAAAATCAAAATTCATAATCATGATCCTGGCAACAGAAAGACTATCATTCAATTTTCAGATTAGGTAATCCGAGATATCTATCATGTGACGAAATCAGTATTCAGTCGTATCAGTGAAGGCATTTGGAGAAATTCCAAATCATATAATTATCTGATTTACAAATTCAAGGGAAACATATCCGGATAACCCCAGTTTTTAAACATAAAATTGCATGAAATCACAAGATGGATATACAAAACCTCAAAATTCAAAAAGGAAACTGTATGACATGTACTGCATATATAGATATTTATTTGATCGAAAGAGAATTTGATGGATTAGGCAACAAGATTTAGAACAAAATCCCGCATGTATGTGAATCTGCATGCTTTAAAAACTCAGAGATTTAATGTGTAGGTCCCTGCGCTTGCTTATATGGTTATATGCATGTTTTTAAGCAGTCGAAGTAACCATAAAACCTTGCGTAGATCGTCCTGCAAAGAACGAACTTTGTTAAGGTTGACGGAAAGTTCAGCAAGAACATCCTTCTGATTCCTACCATAAGGAATCTAAATCTTATCTCAGAATTCGCAGCCATGCCACATATGGTAAAGGTAGTAAAGCATAACATTCTTCCGGAAATTTAAATTGTTGGCTTAGAGCAGAAACAATTTGGTGAAGAACAGAGGGTGATCAAATGACTGAGGATTCGAAAGCGTAAAGTGACTTCCAGATCTAAGAGAGAAAGCAGGTGGCCACAAGGACGCTCAAACAACGATGAGAACAACAATTCTCATCAGACGGTGCTTACGTGGGCAAACAAATAGGGCAAAAGAAGATGAACATGAAGCACAACCACCTACCTCTATCATAAAGACTTTCAAGAATTCAGCAGAAAAGAGAAAAATGCCTGAATTTGGAATTATATTAATTTCATTACAATAACACCTGTAACGTACAGATTTTCCCTCAATTAGCAAACCAGATTAAATTTCATCCTCGGTCAAAAATGGTAAAGTATTAATGGCCTAATGCATCTCCACTTCACAAAAATTAGCGGTTCAAAATGCGGTATCACGCTAGTGTAATAGATATCACGGTGAAGTTTGGCATGCTTTGGGGGAGGTGTTCTGAAGAAAAAATGGGGGAAAGGAGGCTGATGAAGAGGGGAAAATGCACGTATTGGCACGTGTAAACAGCGGAGATAATTTGAAAAGTTTCACCACTAGTTTCTTTTACATCTAAACAATAAAATAAATTCGTCACAAAAAAATGTCTATAGAGGTGTTTGAAACATTTATTTTCCTCAAATCGGTACCATAGGAAGCAAACCTAAGAAAGCGCCCCCCCATTTGAAGGAAAATAATAAAATGAACTAATGTACAAATAACTTCATTTTATACCAAAAATGCATAAATGTGTTCTTTATAGATGGATTCTAATTCCATTTTCATCTAACCACTTGATTTCTTCCTCTGTTTTGTCCAAGGATGGCAGAATTTAGAAATGAAGGCCAAAAAATGAAAAAAGTCGTCCATACACCACTTTCCTCTTTGTCCCTCTTCTTCCTTTCAAGAAAATACAAGGAACGTTTTTATTCCATCCCCTCAAGTTGATTTCTATTAGTTTGAAAATCGGCATTTTTATCAAATAGATGAAAATATTAAACATTCATAGTTGTTTTGCCCCAAGTAACTCCCTTTATCCTAGATAACCAAACTAAGCAACATGACATCATCATAACCTATAAGTTCTGCTTATAATATTTCATCCAAAATTACTGACTCGACGAACTTGAAAGGGGAAAATTTTGTGAAATCTCATTGAGCATTTCAATTAGCTATCCTACTGAACCAGTTATTGTCTATTATTAAAAGTAGAAAATATGAAAAAGATCCTTCATTTTCCACAGTTCCATTTGTATTTCATTTCATGTCAAGAATTCTGAGGAGCAAGGTTTAAAGGTACTTTGTTATCTCTTGTGTATACACCCCGGGAATGGCAACCAATGCAGAGGATTCCTGTAGTTAAAACTCGGAACTGTTATCTCATATTTCTTTTAAGTTTTTTTATTGGGGGAGGGGGCTATGAGTGTCAAAACCATGACGTGTGCGCCTACTGCACTACCCTTCCAGGGTCAATACTTTTATCTGTCCGTCAAGAAAGAATGGAGATAAGGGCGCCAAGGGAGGGAGGTTTGGCGCCCACCCCCCAAAATTTTGACAATTTCATTTTTTCCTTATAAAATTTAGAACTTTCGGAATGATGAGTTACAAAATTTACCTCTTGTCCCCCTAAGAATTATGTGAAATTTACCTTCCGACCCGCAACACGAAATTTCTAGCTCCATCTATATCATCATGAATCTAAAATTGGGAACACCTTCTTGGTCCATCATACCACCAAACATTTAAAACTTTCAAATGCTTATAATTTCTAAAAATGCAACCAAGAAAATACTAAAAAAATAAAGATTAAATCTTTACATCAGTTTCATAAAATTCTCATAAGTTGATCAAGTCTCCTAATATTTCACTCTCCCTCCACTAGAAGAAGAAAAAAAAAAATCAATTCCCAATCATTAACACAATTAGTCACCCCGGCTACACAGATTACCCATCCTACAATGCACACACAAACAAAAAAGCCTATGCTGCCGCCCCCAACATTTTCTGGAACGCGAAATTTTCTATAGAAACATTTAATTATTTGCCCCCAAATTTACATATGTAATTGCCCCACCCCCACCCCACAACCCCAACTCAACTTGCAGGTTCTAGATTCACCCCTGCTATAGATACACATTGAAAACCACATGCATGAATAAAACTACTTATTACTAGCAATTTTTTTTCTATCACAGTGATCAATGATCATCACATTTTCTTCCAAGCAGGAAAAAAAAGAAACAGCGAAATTTATGAATTTGTAAATAAATTTGTAAGAAAAAGGAGAGGGGGGGGAACCTTTTCGAGCTCGTCTTGAACTTCTTGAAGTTTCTCGATGGAAAGAACAAGTTCGCCGTCAATGTGATAGGATTCTTCTTCTTCCGGTTCAATAGTAATCTTTGATTTCTTTCCACCACGCTCCGCCACCATGTTGTATGAATTTAAAACCCTAGTTTTGGATTAGGGAGCAGCAAAAGGGAGAACAGCTATGGGGGCTTTTTGATGTTGCAAATGCAAGCGTCTTACGTTGTTTTAATCACAAACCAGGTGTCCGCTCTGTTCAAGCTTTTTTAATATTATTATAATATTAAATATAATATAATATTTCTTCCAAAAATATAAAAACGTGATATATAACTAGTCGAAAAAATAAATATAATATAGATATATATATCTATATCTATATCTATATCTATATATATATTACAGAGCACTTATACATACAGATAATTGTATCTATATATTTCTTCCATCTTTTTTCTTAGATTTTCACTTTTTTAATTAATTTACTAATTTTTAATTGGTTGAGAATATTTAGGTTAATTAAATTAATTGAAAAATAACTTATCTTAATAAAAATTAAATATCAACTTTTGTAGGTGCAAAAACGTTAAACTATTTTATTCAAACCGGGAGAGGGATCGCTGCAGGTCGAATGCTGCGCTGCATTGCCAACTACTCTAACAAGTATTTGACAACTGTTTTCTATAATTCTTTTAATGGAATGTTAATTTAAATTTTATTTTGGTTGTAAACTCTTAATTGGCTTATAAGAGTATCCCACATCGAAAAGTTACATTATTTTTTGAGTTTGACAATACTATAAAAAGATGAGTACTTTGACATGTTTTGAAGTTACAAAATTGAGTGACATTTTAGCTCATCAAATTAAGGAAGCTCGGTTATTTGCTTCTTATATTTTGTATTTATATAAATATAAATAGTTAAAGTTTTAACAAATAACGGGTAATTCGGGATGGTACGGGTCCTCTCGAATTCGATTGAACTTATAATCATATGTTTTGAGTGAGAAATTGGGTTGGCATTTTAGCCCATCAGAGTGGGGAAGCAAATTTATTTGCTTCTTACATTTTTTATTTATATAAATTTAAATAGTTAAAGTTTTAACAAATAAGGGGTTATTCGGATGACTGGGTCCTCCGAATTCGATTGAAACTTTAAAAATCAAGTTCGATTTGGAGAGTTTAGAAATTTGTAATTTTTTTTAATATTTAATAGAATAAAAATAATAAAAAAATATTAATTAAAAGTTATGAGTTTTAATATATTTATGATTTTTTCTTTTATTCTTTTCTAATTTTTTAGATTTTTTCTTTTTCAATATTATCTATCTATATATTACAGAGCACTTATACATACAGTATAATTGTATCTATATATTTCTTCCATCTTTTTTCTTAGATTTTCACTTTTTTTAATTAATTTACTAATTTTTTAATTGGTTGAGAATATTTAGGTTAATTAAATTAATTGAAAAAATAACCTATCTTAATAAAAAATTAAATATCAACTTTTATAGGTGCAAAAACGTTAAACTATTTTATTCAAACCGGGAGAGGGAGGATTCGATCCCCCGACCTGCAGGTTGAATGTTGCGCTGCATTGCCAACTACTCTAGCAAGTATTTGACAACTGTTTTCTCTAATTCTTTTAATGGAATGTTAATTTAAATTTTATTTTGGTTGTAAACTCTT